>CM067085.1:4986601-7386601 GCA_034008185.1 Gorsachius magnificus | reverse complement strand
TCTTTAACCATCCTTTTCCGGCGATATACCTGTAGAAACCCTTCTTGTTATTCTTTGCATCCCTAGCCAAGTTTAGCTCCAGCTGAGCCTTGGCTTTCCTGACCCCATTCCTACACAACCGGACCGCGTCCCTATACTCTTCCCAGGATGCCTGTCCCTGCTTCCACTGCCTGTGCAGTTCCCTCTTCCTCCTTAGTTTGACCAGCATCTCTTGTCTCAGCCATGCCGGTCTCTTCCCTTCATTGCCCGATTAATATTAATTTATATATATACATAAATAGCAGGAAGAATGTAGTTCTCCCTTAAAATGATGTCTGGAGAGGGATGCGTGCATTTCTGTGATTATGTGCATGTGAAGTAAATCCTGATACTTCAGAAAGGTTTTGCAGGTGTGCAGATTGCTGTATTATTTCACACTTTTTCCTGTGAAACAATTTTTTTTTTTTGTGGGAGAAAAAAATTATTTCCATTTTTTAAGTTTTGAAAAAACAGAACGTTGCCATTATTTCAATGAACAAATATAATTTCAGCTTCGTGACAGAATAAGAAAATTAGAAACCGCAGTTGTCACAATTTGGAGGAAGGGATGGCAGTGTTTTTGTGTTTGTTGGGTAATGAATTATTGCAGAACGAGTATAAGAATTCTTTGTGTCTTGGAGCTGGAATACCAAGCAGATGTTGAACCGCTGCTGGTGCTTCCCCCCCAGCTGTCCCACCCAGGCCCCATCTCATAGAATCGTTTAGGTTGGAAAAGACCTTTAAGATCATCAAGTCCAACCGTTCCCCTAACCCTGCCATCCCACCACTAAACCCTGTCCCTAAGCACCTTGTCTGCCCAGCTTTTAAATCCCCCCAGGGATGGGGACTCGACTCCTTCCCTGGGCAGCCCCTTCCAGTGCCTGACAGCCCTTTGGGGAAAGAATTTTTCCTAATGTCCAACCTAAGCCTCCCCTGGCACAACTTGAGGCCATTTCCTTTCATCCTATCGACCGTTCCCTGGGAGCAGTTGTAGGGAGTGATGAGGGCTCCCCTCAGCTTCCTCTTCTCCAGGCTGAACACCCCCAGGTCCCTCAGCTGCTCCCCATCAGCCTTGGGCTCCAGACCCCTCACCAGCTTTGTTGCCCTTCTCTGGACACACTCCAGCCCTTCCATGCCCTTCGGGGAGGGAGCGGCCCAACCCTGACCCCAGCATTCAAGGGGCGGCCTCCCCAGTGCCCAGCACAGGGGCACGGTCACTGCCCTGCTCCTGCTGGCCACACCATTCCTGATACAAGCCAGGATGCTGTTGGCCCTCTTGGCCACCTGGGCACACTGCTGGCTCATGTTCAGCCTGCTGTCGACCAACACCCCCAGGTCCTTTTCCACAGGGCAGCTTTCCAGCCGCTCTTCCCCACGCCTGTAGTGATGCATGGGGTTGTTGTGACCCATCACTTGGCCTTGTTGAACCTCATACAGTTGGCCTCGGCCAACTGTCCAGCCTGTCCAGATCCCTCTGCAGAGCCTTCCTCCCCTCCAGCAGATTGACACTCCTGCCCAAATGGGTGTCATCTGCAAACTGACTGAGGGTGCACTCGATCCCCTTGTCCAGGTCATTGATAAAGATATTAAACAGAACTGGCCCCAGCGCTGAGCCCTGGGGAGCAAAGCAGAGCAGCCAACCTTTGCCAGCGCACTTCCCGATGTGGTTCCTTCAGGAGTCTGGTAGTGCTGATCTTGACGTTGTTCGGTAGGGTTCATTGCGGAGATGGGGCTCTCTTCCAGAGCTGAGCTATTGCTGAACATATGCCCTCCGCAACGATCCTACCCACTGCTGGGCTGTTAGCAGGAAGGTGGCCCTGGAGCACAAACCTGGGCTTGGCACGCTGGAAAAATGGCTCGGAGCAACTGCCTATGTGAAGGGTGGCAAGGGGAAGCCAACATAAGAAAAGCAGAAACAGCCTTATGTAAAGCTTGCTGGTGTCAAACCAGCAATGTAAGAACCTGTATAAAGCTGGAGCGGGTCTTCTGAATCACCCAGTTCCTCCAGGCAAGTAAGAAATAATCCCATTCATAAATACATCAAGCTCCCTTCTGCTTCCCTGCTAATATCTTACTCAGTTGTGTGTGGGGGGATCTGAGCTTTCCTGTGGGTTGGAGAGAAGACTTAAACATAACTAGCGAGGAGGCTGGGGATCAGAAGAAGGTACCGTGGAGCTGGGTGTCCAGCAACGCCCGTGTATTCCTGCTGGTAAGCCAGGCAGTTTGTGCTGCAGGAGACGGTGCCTAACCGATGCTGTATCGATTCTGGGTGTTTTTTGCAGGGAAATAAGTGTTCCTGTTGGGGAATAGAAGCCCCAAAGTCACAGGGGAGTGATTGAAGAAACATTTTTCATCTGTGTTTTCTATTAAGGTTACATTTACAAACACCTTATAAAGGCTATTATGTTTTAAAAGGAATGGCTTTTCATAGATGTTTAGAATTTTAAAAAGGTCAGGGTTTGATTATAACTATCTGTAATCCAGTACGGAGATGTCTTTAATCTCACATGCAGTATACTACTTGCAGTTGTAATCTGCTGATAGCATCTATTTATACTTTTCTGTTTTTATAGTGTACATAAATTTATATACATCATGGCCTCATCTCCTCATGTCAGTTGCCACCAAGGCAAGAAATCTGTTCTCACAAACCGTCAAAATGTGTCAGATGAGTATCACAGAAATGTTTTGGAATGTGTGGGTTGGGTTTTTTTTTTTTTTTTTGTTGTTTTTATTTGGTTTGTGGTGGGTTTTTTTTTGTTTTTTTTTTTTTTAACTAAGAGTTGAAAGAAAAGAATATTTTTTTCCCTGGGCTGTCTCCAGGGTGTGGGCACATGATTGAGTAGCTCAGCTAATGCAGTTTACCTTAGTGCTTAATATTGAGAAGTCCTGCCTTCAGGTGCCAAGGGGGTTAGTAAATCACTGAATTTTCATAAACAGCAGCGTTCATTACATTTTGCTGCAGAACGTCTTTCTTGCTGGAGTGTGTCTTGAGTCTTACCGCACGTGGATAATAAGGCAAAAACCTGAAATGTAGAATTGGAACAAGCATGGCTATAAGTCACTAAACTTCACTTTTATTCAGATCTAAAATAAGACGAATAACTAAGCTGCTGAATTACTCATTTGTGTAGGTCATGAAAGTTTAAAAAAGTGCAGCAGGTATTTAAAATTAATCCCAGGAATCAGAGGAATTTCATATGCCCTGTGTGGCACATTGCAAATAGCGCAATAGTCTTTTATTTTGTGTAGAGTCTTTCATACAAATTATAGTAGAAAGTACTTTACTGGATTGCTGTTAATATTAAATAGCAAAATAATTGAGACATTTAAGTACAGGCAAGGAAAAAAAGAGCTGTATTTTGGCTGAGATGTGGCAGTAGATGCTGGGGAGGCATTCAGGAGGGCTCCTTCAGAAAGCAGGGAGAGGGCAGTTATGCTAACAGCTATGCTAATATTACTTTGTAGTATAAAATACCTAAACATATCTGACCTGGTATCCTAGACTGTATGGAGCTGGTCCCAAAGATTTTAGTCTGGGTCGTCTGCAAGAAAGATGTGACTGGACTGAGTACACTGATGTGGAGAGAGCGTGATAGGCAAGTGGTAGGACTTCATTGGCATGGTAAAATCTTTGTCTGAATCATTAGAAATATTTTTCTTGGCATAATGTTGAATGTCTTTGCGTTGTGCCGAAAAAAAAAAAGTAGTGGTGAGAAAATACATTGTAGTTGCTATGATCTTTAACAGTTTGGTTTAGAATAAGTATACATCCAAGTCTGGTAAAAGTACATAATTCTTATAAAATTAAATAAAAATTACATAAATCTCGTAAAACTTCTCATAAAACCACCAGTTCTGAGGAAATCAGCGGAATTTTTTTTTTGCTGCTGTTACTAATAGGTAAGATTAATTGGTTGTACTGCCGTTCGGAATAAAGCTCCTGTGTTGTCTCTGTTCTCAGAAATCACAGAATGAGTTGGAGCTTTCCATTTCATATAAACATGCTCTGGTGGAAAGGTGCTAGAATGACATCCGGAGTGGTTATATGGCATTTCCAGCAGAATTATTCAATTGAAGTGGATGCTGCAGTGTTCTTCTGGAGTTACGATCCCGCCTGGTGGGGTTATTCCTCAGCCAGGCATTAATGAAGTTGTATGTGTCTTACTGTATTTGGGGACCATTGTCTAAGAATTAGTACGTTCTGTTTAAAACCAAACTGTTGAGGTCTAGAACAATTGCTCCTAAATTTGATACTTAAACTGAAAAGCAAAGTAAAAGAGTGTAGAAAATAGGAGGACTATTCCAGTGATTGTCCATTAATTTTTTCAGTGTTCCTTCAGCCTTTTATATATCAGATGTGACTTGGAGAATATCTATTACCTGTTTGAAGTAAATTACTAACACAATACTCTATTCAACTGATTGCTGATCTTGTCCTAAGTTTGCAAATTAGCACATAGCTACAGGGACAGAATAATTGTGGAAAATGCTTATTGTTGAACGAATTCTCAGATGGTGAAATGCTTGCAATTAAGCTAAATGTCACATTAAACAGCGCATAATTATTGTAGCAATCCTTATTAAGCAATAACATACTTATTAAGCGCTCTTATTGGGATTCCTATTTTAGGTTTGATGTTTAGTGGTGTTTCATTTTGTCTGTAATATGTAATTACTGTCTGAATAGCCTGCTTGCCTTACGCTTGTGTGACCTGTATGTCAAAGAGCAGATGTCACTGTATCCTTTCAGAGTAATTATTGCGTATTTGTAGGTAGGTCTTGCAGGCAGGAAAAGCAAATCAGTGCACACTACCTCAAATAAACTACACTTGGGGCGTTATTGCGTGCTTTTTACAGGATTAGAAAAGCTCTATGGGGTGATAGTATGGTACTCTTTCTGTCTGATAAAAGAAGGCAAACAGAGCAATGTGTAGGGTGTTTTTATTAGATTGGCTTGATTTATTAATCCCTTTCATGTCATTATGGCTTGCAGTGTTATAGATGTCTTGTAAGAGACAGTAGGATGTCTTCCTTTACAGTTTTCCATAAACAAAGGCATCCCACTGTCTCACAATTTTTGTACAAGTCAAGCAAGTTTTGCTTAACTTCTTATTTTTGGAAACAGTGATTTGATTGAATTTCTCTTTGGTTTCATTGACTAATAAACTTATCTGTGCTATTGCAGGTTCCTTGGTACTTCGTAGATCTCAGTGGTATATTTTGGGGGAAAAACTTTTTTTTTTTTGACATGGTAGTAAGTCCTAGCAGACAAAGCCTTACTTTCGGTTAGATGCTCCTTCACAGAATAATCCAGGTTGGAAAGGACCACGGCAGGCCACCTGGTTGAACCTCCTGCTCAGAGCGGCCAACACTGAATTCGCACCACGTGGCTTTGTTCAGTCAGATCTTGAAAACCTCCAAGGATGAGATTCTGCTGTCCCTCAGGGCAGCCTGTTCCAAGGGTTGTCCTCATACTGACAAGTTTTTTCCTTATATCCAGCTGGGAGCTCCCCTGTTTCGGTGTACACCCACTGTCTCTCCTTCTCCCACCGGTGTCCCGCTGTGATGAAATCAAACACCCATCTGGTACCTGATTAGGCTACAGTGGTTAGGAGACGGACGAGATCTATCCTTTGTTTTCATCTTTTTGTACTTTCTATAAACAGATCACTGCGAATTATATTTCATTTTGTTTTGCTTTAATTACCAGTGGCCTCCCATTCCAGATCAGGAGCTATAAAGAATCTTTCTGAAGTTCTGGCTTTTGATGCCTAAATTGCAGTGGGTTTTCAATAAAATGTAGTTATTATTGTTCACGTTGTGCTGAGATGTTTCTTTTAATTGACTCAGATTTATTTCAAGGAAAGTGTAACTTTAACGTGACTCTTCTAAAAATAATTAAATTCTAATTACAAAGCAGACTATTGACTAGGAAGTATTTACATCCTTCTCCTCATTTAAGCTGCTGAACAGGATATTTAACTAAGCAATGAAACATTGTGGATAAGTTTACTGCTGCGTCCTGAAGAGATCATCAGGAAGTGGGAAAAAAAAAAATCTGTAGTAATGGGATTTGCATCTAATTTTTAACCTTATTTTTCATGTTTCTTTTTTTGGTGTGCCAAGAGCAGGCTATGTTTTTAGCAGGTTTGCCAGAGAATAATTGCAAATTGTGATGTGTCTAACGATAGTGTAATTACTTATGAGTCCTTGCTTTTTTTTTTTGGTAATTTTTCATTCTAAGTTCACATCTGACATTAAATAATGGCCACTTCTTGCTAAGGCTTTGGCTATGTTTCTCTCTATATATATCCTGTTAATGCAGGGATTGGTAAATCTGCAGCTATTACATTGAGTAGTTCACGAGCAACACCCAGAAATGTATAAAAAGTACTAACGAGACGAGTTCTCTGCAGTGGTGAAAGAGCAGTGGTAGGTTTGATGAGTGAAATTTGGCCAGTCCTCTGCTACAGCTTCTTTGTGTTGCTTCATGGGGGGTGTTTAATGCTATTTTTAATGCTGTTTGCTATCCTAAGAAATAAGTAGTAAATCCTTAATTGGTGTAACGTGTTTCAAGCTCCCATTGATGAGTGAAATGCTGTTAAGCACTATGCTGGAGGGAAACAATATTACTCTCGAATTTTTGCTTTAAAGAGTGGTGAAGCCCAAACTTTTCCTGTACTGAAACTTCCACATCTCAAAAAATTAAACTGCCTTTGCTGAACTGCTTCAGATAAATGAAAGTTGAAATAAGCTTGTGATACAGGTGCGTTACGATGCTTAGTCTTTGTGGTAGTTACTTTCCTCTGTTAATAAAAAGCACCTAGAGGTTTGAATTGGGACTATTACTTTTAGCGAGATGACAGCATATACATAATCTGATGTCTGGTTTTAAATCCTGTTGGCATTTGTATAAGAGCATTCTTTTAAATCAAGGTGAAGTATCAGGGCTGAACATTTAAATTGTCAGTGGACCTCTTCATGTAACTGAACTTCAAAAGCGTATTTAAAGATTCGGTTTTTTGAATATTCAGTTTTTAAGCACATTGAATCATGTTGAAAGCCTGTCGTTAGTGTAGTACAGCTTGTAGAGCACAGTTATAGGTTGATGCTGCCTTTTCCCATTCAAGACACGTGTCAGGGCTGAGTCCTTCCCTTGGACTGCTATCTTTTGGTGTGAAATAGAGGCATAAAAGGGGCAAAGATTTTTCACATAGCCTGAAGGATTCCACAAAAGCTGGAGCTGTTGAAACCCCCCACGACTCTGAAAACTCGTTTTGCCCCCAGCCTGTCCACCACGGGAGAAGGTGCCGGAGCGAGGGCAGAGTTGTGGTCCTGGCCTGGAGGATGAGGGACATAGCAAGAGCACGGGCTGTGTAGGAGGAGAAGCTTGGCTACATCCAATCCCTATTTACTGTTCCTCCTTTATTAACAATGAAAAAAAAAGAATATTTTTGTTTAATTTATTTATTTTACTTTTTAATTACGCGATGTCAGGCCCCTGGCTCTGGAGGATTAACTCCTCTGTTCGTGAAGAACGAGGAAGGGGATTACCAACAGAACCGCCAGCAGCTGAGTGAAGACCCCATATTATAATTGCAGCCATTAAGGGGCTGGTTTTGGTTTTCATGTGTGTGGTTGGTTTTGTAGTGTAAGCATGTAACTGATTCTGGTAGTTCTAAAATCAATTTTAAAAAACTTGTCTGGAGTAGTATTTCTTAATATAAATTGACCTAATTATTATGAGTTCATTTTTGGCCTTGAAAAAATACAAAAGACAGGGTAGTTGCAGGGTATTTTCCAGTGAGCATTACCTATGCAATGGTCTTCCAGAGTGAAATGGCTCTGTTATGAGGCACTGGAAAGTTTTCAAACTTAGAAACAAGATGAGACCCTCTTGAGACATGATCATCAAAATCCCTTTAATATGTTAAGATTTGACCAGAGTGCTTTTTCTCTACCTTTTCTCTTCAGTTTGCAAGCAATTATGTACTTTATAGCCCTCAGATTATTTTTTCGGCTTGGTGGATTTTTGTCGAATAACATTGTCACAGGAAAATCTTTCTGTTTAGCCTTCTCTAATTAAGTTCACATGCAAATCCTCAAATAAGATTCATCCGCTTACATATGTTAACGTGCTCTAGAACTAAGAATGACATTGCTGGGTTTAATTTTGGCTTCATTTCTCTTCCCGAATAACAAGCTCTACAACCTCTCATAGTGCCATGTGCTGCAAATGGAAGCGACTTGCTCGAGGTACATCCCGGGGTGATTCGGAAGTCGATGCACGTGAGGTGCCTTCTCTGCCGTGGGGGCTCTGCTGTCTGAGCAGCGCCCTGCGGGACTTATCCTGCAGCACATCCACTATCATATCATTCTGAACTCCTTTTAAGAGTATGGTCTTATTTTCGTTGTATTTATCCTCACCATTTTATCACAGCAGATGATGATTCAGCTGCTTCCCAGTGCAGTTTATTCCATTGACTAATTGCTCTATTAAGACTGTTTTCCTCTTGTCTAACTTGACTATCTTTTCCTATTAGATTCTTGTTCCTTTATGATCATTTTTTATATTCATTTGTACAAGTGAAATTAAATATTCCTATTTCCTCAGGCTTCGAGATGCATTTTTACTGCTACAGAAATGTGCCTGGCCTGCCTTTAATTTGAGATGTTGCGGGGCACATTTTCCCTGCAAGTTTCTCTGAGTGGTCTCGTGATGGGAGTACGCTAGGAGGAGATACAACTTGCATCCTTTAGGAAGGTTTTAAAGAATTTTAGGGACCAGCTGGTAGTTATTTACTCTTTCATACGTGGCAGAGTATGGTTTGGATGCTCCCGGGCTTCAAGGCAGACCCGTGGCAGGAGCATTGCATGGCATTTCTCAATGCTCCCTCTTTTGCAGGTCACTGGGGCCGGTGCGTGGGCGACTGCGGCTCGGGGGGCGTTCGGAGTCGGGCCGTCTGGTGCACCCACGCGGAGGGCTGGACAACGTACCACGCGAACTGCGACCAGAAGGACAAACCCGAAAGCCAGAGGAGGTGCTTTAAAGTCTGCGACTGGCACCTGGAGCTGTTCGAGTGGGAGGTTTCGGGATGGGACAGGTGTGGGCTCGTCCCCTTCGCTGGCGGTGAGGTGGGAGCCGGGGCTTGCATCACTGCACAGCACGGGCTGCAGCGCCGGAGCGTCCGCTGCCTCCAGAAGCTGAACAGAACCGCTGTCGCCAACGAAATATGTGAGTATTTCACGCCGCAGCCGCCCGCCGAGCAAGCCTGCCTGGTGCCCTGCCCGCGGGACTGCGTCGTGTCCGAGTTCTCCAGCTGGTCCGAGTGCGGCACGGGCTGCATCAAGAGCTTGCAGCACCGGACGCGGGCCGTCATCGCTCCTCCTCTCTACGGGGGTGCCCCGTGCCCGAATCTGACCGAATCCAGAGCCTGCGGCGCTCCCGCCTGTCCCCTCGGGGAGGAGGAGCACACCTACAGCCTCCGAGTGGGGTCTTGGGGCGAATGCCGGCTTCCCCATCCGAAAGACGTGAGCCTGGCAGGGAGGACTATGGCGGATTTCGGTTTGGACTCTGGAGAGAGAAGCACGTCCGGACTTCACGGCTACAAATCCCACCACCGTCCTGGGGAGGTGGAGATCGGTTACCAAACCAGGCAGGTCAGGTGCGTGAGGAGCGACGGAAAAACCGCAGTGCTGAGGTAAGGGCGCTTCATCTTTTACGTCATCCCCGCTGGAGTTGTTTGACGGAGCACTTGCTCCGTGTGGCAGCACCGCAGTGAATGCGCATGTGTTCTTGGGATTTAAAAGCAGAGTTTAATGTGTTTTCTTTATGGTCTTTTTTTTTTTTTAATTATTTTTATTTAATTCCCTTCTTGTAAAGCTAACATACGCTTTTGCATGTTCCTATGATTTGTGACTGTTGAGTTCATTTTATGTTTTTAATAATTCTCTTTTTTTAAAAATTTTTTTTGGTTGTTTTGAGGAAACATCGAGGAAATGGAATTATAGATCACTTTGCACTGTTGCTGGGCCTGGCTGTGGGAGAGGGAGGTTTCTTTCTCAGTCATGTACTGCAATATTTGGTGGAAGAGGCTAAAATTGCACCCGCTTAAACTCCTTCATTCTTACAAATCAACACTGGATAAAATAAGTCAGAAAAGTTTGGCCTTGCGAATTTACTGGAAGATATTTCTTGGAAGGATAGATCAGTGAGCAAACCTGTGACCGAGGAGCCTTCCCATCTGGGTGTAACTCTTGGATGCCGATACTAGATATGCGACTTGCTTTTTTTTCTTGTCCTCATGAGTTTTATCTCACACTTTCTCTTGGTCTGTATAGGTTGCTTTGCTGTAATACGAATGCGAAGGTTGCCGTAACGTGCAGCAACTAATGGAAAGATTTATTCTCTTCGTTTCTCGCGTTTAAATTTAAGCTATCTAAGCTCTGCCATTTGACTTCAGGTTGGATTTGTAGGTGACTAAGAAATGGATGGAGTTTGAGAAAGTTGAGATTTCTGGAGAACTTCTCATGTTCTGATTTTCAAGGACATTAAAAGTTCTTGAAAAAACCTGCTCCTGAATTTTGTGGAAATCAATCTTTTTCTGAGTAATCTATAGCTCCTGGCACCTGCGCAAACTCAAATTGCAGAGAGAAGGGGTTATTTTATGTCCAATTCTCTACCCCTGTTAATGTCTGCAGCGGTTTTGCACACATACTGAGGTGAAAATATACATTCTAGCCTTTTTCTTACCCCCTCCTATTACACCTGTACCAAAGTATGGATTTTTTTTTTTTTATTATTGCTTGGAAAAAAGTCAAGCTTTGTGAACTGTTCTGGCAATTTCTAACATCTTGACTTTGACTTGTCTGTAAATATATGCTGATTCTAAATATACAGATTTTATGCTCATGTGGCTGCTTGACTTTAATGGAGTCACTTGGAATTTATGCCGCCATGTGACCAGCAGCAGGTTTATGTCTGCTAACCCTTGTTAGCTGTTCTGCTGTCCCTGGTATCTCTTTCCTTATCGGAGGCTCTGGGAAGGGGATCCTGACTTTGTTAAAATTTCACTCTCTCTGCCCTTGCACGCTCACTGCTATATTCGCTGGAAGAGTAGGGAATGGAAGACGCTGTTTTTAGAAGTGTTTTCTCTTTGTTGTGCTGCTGTGTGAGTTAGACATTGAATTTCTGGGTGACAGTGCAGAGGGTCCTGGGAGCTTTAGCTGTAGCGACTCTACCCCTGATCAAGCTGTCTTCTGCCTTGCTCCTCTATTTTTTTTTTTTTTTTTTTTCTTTTACTGATCTAGCCCCCTCTTTGGGAGCATACAACTCCATTAACCACCTCCTGGCAGACTTTTTCTG
This sequence comes from Gorsachius magnificus, assembly GCA_034008185.1. Classification (NCBI taxonomy): domain Eukaryota; kingdom Metazoa; phylum Chordata; class Aves; order Pelecaniformes; family Ardeidae; genus Gorsachius; species Gorsachius magnificus. The sequence goes on along the minus strand of CM067085.1, from coordinate 7,375,215 downwards.
CTGAGGCCATGTCTCAGATTTACTGCAGAGAGCTGAGCCTGACCCATCCCTTGCTCTAACTCCAAATACAAGAGGAAAGCCCACTGATTGAATAGAGGACAAAACGTCTGGTCGTGTTAGTGTCCAGGCAGTCCCACACTTTTCCTTTCTCCTTTTGGACCTAAAATCCAGCCTGTGTTTAATTCCAGCAAATACCCTGACAACGACTGCCATTAAGCATCCCCTGGTAATGTCCTCCTTGTTTTCTTGTGCAGCATATTTGCCACCATTCTTCTGAAGAATGGGCCTGATCTTGCAGATGTCACTTTACAAGAGCGATGATATTTTGGCTACTCATGAAGAAGAGTAAATGCATTTGCATAGCCCTGTAGCGGGGGTTTGGCAGGCAGCCAAGCATCTGCTGTAGGACTGGAAAGAAGTGCCTTATTTCTGCTTTTTCATTTTCCTGGCCGAGGTTTCCTATTTGGACTAACATTGTTGAGTAAGTACCAATGAGAGAGACAAATTAAATTTCTGGAAATCTGAGGCAAGGGAGAGGAATATCCCAAGATGTGCTTTAATGGCAGGCTCTGAGCTGCTGGCCTGCCAGGGCTTTGCCACCACCCTGCCTCCCGCCGCCGCCTGGTTCTTGCAGGAAAGCGGCACGTAACGGGAGCGATCAGCTCGCCACCCCTGGTCGAAGGCCACATGAGGAGCAGAACCGTATGCTCATCTCGCCTCCTGATTTATATTGCAATGGCAAAGATGCCTAATTTATTATCAAGGATGTTTAATTTTAGTGATGTCTGATCTCAGGGCAGCCGCTCTGCTTGCTGATGGGAGAGGGTACCGGGTACGCCCCTCGGCGTGAAAGAACACTCCTTTGCCAACAATTGGATTTCAGTGGGCTGGGGTGCAAGCTGTTTTTTAAAAACTAAAAGATTGAATGCATTCACTTCTTACAGATGCCAGATTACTGGCAGGACATACATTTTGGCCTCTTTGCCAACAAGTTTGCGATGGATTGGAATGGCAGATGGGTGTTCTTCCTCTTCTGAAATAAGCAGCAGCGGTGGGAAATATGCCTGATTTCAGATTTTTGCTGATGCTTAAGGTATGCTGTTGAACCCTGCAAAAAAGATCCTTTGGTTTTACAGTGAACCCTCAGGTAGGAGCTGAAGAATCCTTTGCATTGTAAGGAAAATATGTTTTTCATTTAAATAGTTGTCCGTACCAGCCTTAAGGTGCAAGCAAAAGTCTGAGCAATTTTAAAGGTAAAAACTATAACCAGGAGTTAGTTATTTGGAGAGGAGCACAAGGAAGATTGGATGTGGCCTATCAGGGAAACTGAGCTGGGGAGTTTTTAATGAAATATTTTTTCAGTTTGGAGGCGTTACATTTGTCAAAATGGAAGGGAACGGGAGAAAGGAAGAGGGAAGGGAGGGACAGACCTTTTTGAAAACGCTTGAGGACAACTGAACAGCAGAACATCAGTGGGCTTGGAGACAGGTTCATTTCTGCTCAGAAACAATTTTGGTGTAGAAAATGTATATTCATGAAAGCAAAAGGAATAACATCAAAATAGAATGATTTATAGATCTGGTTTGAAGCTTTTAAGGACTTTATTTTAAAAAGCTGGATTATTTTTCATACTATTTCAGATAGAATTCAGATTTCTTTCTATCTCAGAGAAAAGTTTTAGTTTTGCATTGAATCTCATATCCAGTAACAAAATATCCACATAATTAAAATATCCAAATAAGCACTTCCATACATTTGATTAAAAAAAAATCTGAAAAAGTCACAAGAAATGTATGTGCTAGAACTTCGGCTCTTTTTAGATTTCTGTCTTGTCACAGTTGTAAAAATCTACTGAATCGTGAGACAAAGGCACTTGTGTTCCTTTTTTTTTTTTAAAAAAAAAGTTATTTAGGTTAGACACTAAATTATGATTTAGTGAAATGAGTGCCCATAGCTAGACTAAGATAGACATCCTAAATAAATTTAACTTGATTTTCTAACCTGATGCGTATGCTCACTAAGCATACTGAGGATTTAAAGTCAGGAGCAAACAGTTTTAGGTTAGTTTTTATTATTATTATTATTTGGATTAGGAGTCTTTTTAGGTACATATTTCTTAAACTCTTCATTCTACATGTAAGATGACAATAATGATATAATAGAGTTGGATTTAGGTTTTTGTTTACTTTGTAAGTGAAAATTTGGGTCAAACTCAGTCAAGGGATAACCCGTCCGTCAAGGCTGAGGTAGAGCAGCATTCAGCTTTTTGTTTGCCTCTGTAATTTGAATTTCCATTATCCATTTCCTAGTGGCTTGTGCTTAACCACTGTGCTGTTGTACGTTTTTCGGAAAAAAATTATTTGCCTTCTCTAGTGTTGACATTCTTCTATTCTCTGGATGAATTTTGCAGTCCAGAGGTGGAAACGCCGTGCTGTAACATGCTATTTGATGGTTATGACTCTGATCTGGGAGAGGAGATGTGTGTTCACATTCCTCCCAGCAGATGTAGGAATCAAGCCTCAGTGCTCAGGCTTGAAAACGATTCCCTGAGCTATTGGGTAAGAAGATTTTATTTTCTAGTGTTCTTTAAAATAGCTTGGTCTCTCATTTCCTTTGCTTTTATTAAAAGCACATGAAACAAAGGAACAGTGAACGCTTTTTTTTATTTCAAGAACATTTTAGAAAGAGTGTCCAATAATAATTGGACTTTTTTCTTCTGGTTTCAAATGGTGCTGAAAGCCAGCTGCTTCTGTAGCCCTAACATTTCTGTGTCTGCCTGGGTAGCGCAAACCTAAGTCAGCATTTATTTTTAATTGAAACAGAGGATCTGGTGTGTTAAGTTTTGGAGACCTTAGGCATTTTAGACACCAAAGCCCCGTGTTTGCTGGGATTATAGGCCTCCCAGCTCTCTTTCCCTTTGGTCAGTTGTATGGCAGGGAAATATTCCCCATCTTCCTTACCACCCTGGTGCAGAAGGGGCTGGTGTTTCTTCTGCCAGAGAAACCTCTGCTGCACAGATTGGATACGTGGTATTGCCAGTATCCAAAATAGCCCTGGGAGCCCTTGGGGACCCTAAAATACATTGTGAATCCTTGGTATGCCTGTTAACATGGATTGCCAATTTCCTAAGGGAAAAAAGTGTTTGGATGCTGTTAGAAACATGGCAAAACTGTGTCTGTTATTAGACCCTAATATTACTAGCCAAGTGTAAAGAGCGGGTAGTGTTTACTCCGACAGCCTGTAAGGTTGGGTTATTGATTGCAGAGTAGGAGATAATGTTAGAAAAAGGGAAAAAATTCAAATGCGTTGTTATCAGTGTGGCTTAGCTCACTTGAGGATTTTCTTACTCTGCAGCGCGTGGATTTGGGCATGTGTTCCCCGGTCAGGCTCGAGATTTCTTGGGAGCCTTGCGGAGCCGCTGGGGAAGAGCCTGGCTGCTGAAGCGGGACCCCGTCCTCCCGGTGCTGCCTTCTGTACCAGCAGCGTGGGCATGGTGATAGCTTCTTAATATGTCACATTATTTTGGAGATGATCCTTTCAGTATGAAAGGTTCAGGAATAACCACCTGTCTCATCCTCTCATGTACGGAAATGCATTCACCTTTCACTCTGAATGCATTGATACGGTTGGGAAAGGAAACCAGGGATAATTTCTGTGCTGTGCCCAACCCGATTTAATGATGCACTGCTTCTGGACCATCTCGCTCCTTTTTTCCTGCTGATAGATGTGTTTCCACTCATTTCCTTGCGGTGGACGCGGTGTGTTTTTTTTTTTTTTTTTTTTCTTTTTGTGTGAGTTACTTTTTGTCCAGAATAGAGAGATGGTGTGGTTCAGCCCAGGGCTGCACAGTTGCTGTACCTTGGGGGGGAGCGTGGCCGGAGCTGGAGGAGAAGGGCAGCCTCCTCCCTCGGCAGCAGCCCGCAGGTTCACGGTCACGGGGGACGTGGAGCTGCTCAGTATGAGCAGTACGCGGGGCAGCTTTTCCTCCTCCTCCTCTTGCTTTTCTGCTTGTAGATCCAGGACTGTGCGAGTGTAAGAGAGGCATGAGTCGGTTTCCTTTGGATTAGTGGCTTTTTTTTTTTTTTTCTCTACGTGGTTTATTCCTTCAGCACACAAGCGAGTCAGAGGGCTCTCAGCCCCTTGAGTGAGTTAGGCTTCGTGCTGCTGCTGTCTGCTAACGAATCCATCTTCCACCGCCAGCACCGTAAGGTACGTTGTGAAACAATTCCTGTAGTTTTACAGTATCAATCCAAGCGTGTAACATAGAAAAAGGCATCAATCACATAAGTACCGTACTCTGTCACAGTTACTAGATTGACTCCCAAGAGGAAGATCTAACCTGATAAATTAATACGTGGAAAATTAGTTTAAAAACTTTAGTTTCTCCCATCCCCAAGACCTCCCTTCCTCTCCTTGCCGGTTCGGATACAGCCACAGCGGCGCAAATACAGGTCTGGTTTGCAGCCTCAGATCAGCGAGTGTCTTGCACGTCTGGGCTTTATCTCTATTAGATTGTGCTAAATTACATCTGCAACATGAAAGACCGTGTCTGAATTTCATGCAAAAGCATGTTTCTACATTTGTCTTTGTGTTGCTCGGTGTCACAATTAATTTGACTTTGAGGCTTTGAATGAGCAGATACAAGGTAGGTTGGCTTTCTGTTAGGCGGTTGCATGTAATTCTCCCTCAAAAACATCTGCTCGAGCAGAAGGCTGGAAATTGCCAGCTCAATGTCTTGTTTGCCTTAAGGTCAACACAGGTGTCTCCTTAGCCTTTTGTACTGGGAGCGGTGGAGGGATTTTCAGGGAAAGAAACAGCTCTTCAGTCTTTGCATACTTCAAAGGCTTTTGCAAATAGCAAGGAGTGTTGCTGGGCAGAGACGTCTTTGGCGGCCAGAGTGTCGGCACAGGTTTGAATCCATTAGGAGAGGTATTGTAGGTATTGCCTGGCTAAGAATTGGGGCTAGCGATATTAATTTTAAAGACGACCCCAAAGCAGATTTTTAAAGGCTTTGATTTGTTTGGTATTTCAGTAGAGATCAGGCCAGACTTACATCTCCTGTGCAGTGGCGCAGCCCCCAAAATGGATTTGGGTTTTCTTACTGGTATCTAAATGCAAAGCTTTGATCACTCTTTAAAATGTGAGATCAGTTACCCTCCACGCTGTGTTCTTCGATAAACTCTAGTCAGGACAGTGACTTGCGTGTGCTACTGGTTTATCTACTCAAAATCAGGAATTCTTGTTTCTTGTTAATGTTGTGGCAGGGGTGGCTCACCTGGGAACTGCTGAAAAAGTATTAAAAGGGAAATAAAGTCACCGTTCATGTGAATCCACCTAACCTACTGTTCCAGACAAGGCTCAAAATCCCTGGGTTAGTAAGTACGGATATAATGATTATTACTTTTCAGTCCTTGGCTCAATAGCATTGGCATTTTGTACCAGAGGCAACATTGCTGTTGGTTGCATTTGACATGTAATAGAGGAATAAGAAATCTTTTTGAGTTGTAAGCAAGAATAATTTTATTTTGAGGGGTCTATATCACAGACTGTTTCTACTTTATGAAGTTAAAATAAACCTCAGTAAATTCATTATCACAGCACCTGTGAAATGAAGGAGTTTTATTCTGGGGGGAAGAAACCGAGACGAAAAGTTGTACTTTTTTAGTTTGAAGTATAAATTTAAGCCACTAACTGCTGTATTTTGCTGGTAGCTGAGGGTCTAGTCAAACTTGATCAGGTATCAGTGGGAATATTCCTGTTGACCTTTGAGAAAATGGGACCAGTTTCCGGACTGGAGGAGAAGCAAGCGAATGTCCTTTATCTTCTCTGCTCCCCCTATGAGGCTGCCTTGCAATCCTGAAAACTATTGCCCCAGTCTATTTTCTTTAGAGAAAGTTAGGTTAGACAAACTGGGTAAGTAGTACCACGTGAGGTAATGGCTGCTTCCTGGGCAGCGGCTCTGGATTTCACACCTTTTAAGTGTACTTCTATTTGTTCCTTATGGTTGGCAAAAGCCTGACTGTGAGCAACTGGATGCTGGAGAAGACAAATTTAGAGGGAGTTCACACTGAGTTTGCATATGGTCTTAATTTTGGAGGCCAGTTTGCATCATCCGTATAACACTAGGCAGAAGTCAGAGAATGTTGGTTCCTTTTCTCCTGGTGACTTTTTTTTTTTTCCCCCTGCATTTCATCTTTTTTGCCCCATCCTTTGTGGTGTTCAGTGATGTCTCTGCTTGTATATACCTCAGTCCTCTTTTGGTATATCCATTCCTGCTCTGTAACCTCAGCTACCTAAGGTGTTTGAGAGACAAGAAAGGTTTTTCTGCTGCTTTGGGAGATGAGTGGGGTGACTCTTTGGTTGCTTTCCGGCTGGGGTGAGGTGAAGCAGGAGCAGCTGTGGGCTCCCTTCCAGCGTGTGCCGGGCAGGAGAGCCATCAGCGGGCTGAGACGGGAGCAGAGGAGCAGGGAAGGGTGGTCGCCTTAGTCTGGAGGTTTGTCTTCTCCCGGAAGTATTTGCTACGTTTGCCATACTTTCCTATGTTGTGAAAAGCGCTTTTGTAACTTGGGAAGTGTTAAACGTTTTATTCTGGGACTTTGTATCTTGTTACCATGCATCAACAGTTGGCAGCTCTTAAAATTTGGTTTTCCATTGTACTGGGCTTTGTGTGGTGTCTTGATGTGCTACAGAATGAATGAGGATCATGTCGTAATGTCAGCTGGAGTAATTGAGTCCCAAAATACAGCCACAGTTGCAGCATTCCTGGGTCCCTCGTGGTTTGTCAGGTTTGGAAACACTCTGACCTTGTTTGACAGCATTTATTTGATAACAGCCTCACAGAATCATTGCCTTTCTTATTGGTGTGTGACTAATTATTTTTTTAAAAGAGCAGTGTTGCTCAGCAGGACGTGCTGACGCCTGGACAGATGGACGAATGGCAGACAGCTAGTCCTGTGCGTGGGGTGATGGAAATGGTTACCAGTGGCAGTATTTCTCTTGGGCTTGGCTTTTATTTTCCATCCTGGATAAACTGTGAAATTCTAACTGCACCAGAGCAAATACAGTGCCTTTCTCATCTGTTCTAACTTGAAATAAATGAAATATATTACTTGCAAACTACTCGGCATGCAAGATTGCACCCAGAACTCCCTGGAAACGCGTTATGTGCGCTGCATTACAGGTCCTCTTACTTTCATTGTATTGGTGTTGATTGCAGGTCTTCTGATTTACCCCAAATGACCATTCATTTCTTCTTCGGGGGTGTGGCTTGAAAACAAAAAAGAAATGTATTAAGTGAGACCTCCTCAGCTGTTTTCCTGTGTTCTTATCGCAGCCTCTGTGTGCAAGATCCCGTCCCTTTGACCTTCAAGTCCTGTGTCGTTGCTAAAGACTGCGAAACATCCCAGTGGTCCTCATGGAGCGCCTGCTCGCGGACCTGCGGCTGGGGAGATCTCACCCCGGGCTTTCGGAGCCGGCACCGCAGCGTGCAGAGCGTGGCGGTGGGTGCCGGGAAGCAGTGCCCGGAGCTGGAAGAGAGGGAAGCGTGCAGCATGCGAGGGAAGGAGCTGCTGCAGCCTTGCCCCAGGTATAGCGGGCGCTTTTAGCCCAGTTTTTGGAAGTGAAGAAGCCCCTGTTTGATGACTGCCTTGTGCAAAGGAAATCTTCCTTGCTCAGTGTTATGTGCATGGAGAGGGTCACATGTCATGCTTTCTTAAAAGGTCATTGATTTGATCATTGTTAACTATGATTAGCGGTATTACTTATTTTTAGTAATATTCTTGTAATTGTTGCTATTATTGTTATTGCTATTATAATAATTACACTTATATCTAGAAATAAATTTACATTACACCCACTACAGTTTAAATTTTCATATTTTAAAAATTGAGAACAGATAGTCTTGCTCTCTGGAGGGGCTTTCATACCGATTGCGGTTTTGGAGAATTTCCTCAGCTGCACAGAGACTGGGCAGGTCTCCATGGCTGTGCTTTTATTGGCTTTGAAATTGTAATTTTTACATAAGATTTAATGATTCCTCTTCATCTCCCCATAAAAAAATCCCAGTCCTCCTTGAGGAAAATGGGAACTGATCAGGGGTAATAGCTTTGACTTCACTTCGCTTCCCTCCGGGTACTTCTTGAAATGGGAAACATTGCAGTCCCTGAGTTCTTGCCTGGTTTATGGCAATCTTTGTTCTGGCAGAAGGTGAGGGTCTTGCATTTCTGCTCTGCAAATCCATGCCGTTATGCTTGGCTAGGCTAGCATAGGGGGTTGCTAGTTTGCTTTGCAAAGGAAATAATATATTGTATAATTTTTCATGTGACATGTTCTGAGATCGACTATAAAATGCTTCAAGATTGATAAAATCTTATATGCATGCAGACAAACCTCTCCCTGTCTGTGAATAAGTATGTTTAATAGGAGGTCTATTCAGTGATCAAGTCATGGGTTTCTGGGGCTTTGCCAGATACTGCTAAAACCTTTGATAAAGCCTTTGCAAGATACATTCCTTAGGAAGGCGTAACCTGTAGAAGTGTCTCTGTATCGTTGGGTTCATTCAAAATCAAATGCTGATCATTTTTATGCACCCTGCTAGCAGAAGAGAGGAAGTATAAAAAAAAATAATATTCTGTTGCTTGATTAGATCTGACAAAAAGGCTCTTACAGAGTGATTTTTGCTCCTGCCCAAACGCACATCGATTTCAAAGACAATAGATTAACACATTGTCTCGCTGATTTTGTATAGGAGTGCGGGTGCAGGTGACACCTGATTGGGGTCGACCGGCTGGTGGTTAATCAGGGAGTGAACAGACACGTGCCTGTCCCTAGATTCTCAGTTCTTCCCCTTTTTGACATTGCACCATATTAAAGTGCAAACGATTATAGCTTGCTTGGTGCAGAGCCAGGAGAGCCCAAAAGGTGAGAACCTGCATAACGCTAATAATTTTTTCGTGGTGCCACTCTTGATACAGAAGGAAACCTGCTGTTCTTTTGGTATATCGCTGCTATGCCCCGGTTTTCATGAGCCTATGAACTCTTCAACCTTCCTCTACCTGCCATACCTGCACACCTTCAGTCCTTCAGGGAACATCTCTGGTGAAGTATCTGCGTGAGCTAGGACAAACTGCCCAGTGAGCCAGCCCAGAAAAATAACATTAGACTTACAGGTTAATAGAGCCCCTTAACTAAAAATATTGCAAAACAAAAAAATTCTCTGGTGTTTAGTTAATTGTTATTTCTAGGGATGTAATATTTCAACATGCAAGGTGTAGGCTGTGACCTTCTCACACTGTGCAGTGTTGAGGAGAATTTTACAGTAGCGCCTGGTTAGTTGGCTTTGATTTGGCCATTGGGTACTGCAAAAATGAGCAGGAATGAAAAGCTGTAATGTTGCAGTATATGCTATGGGTCTGCTGCATGTAAGGCTTTGGGGGCTGGAATTTGGTATTAATGAACAGGAGCCAAACATTTTTAAGTGTATTATTTGTCAGCAGCTGGTAGAGGATGTGACTGGTCCCTATTACAGTTTACAGCCTGGTGATTTGGTGGTGATGTTTGGGAATTGATGACCAAGATACTGGAAGTCCTTCAGACTGGAAAGCAGTAGCTTTCAGCCATAGAGGGATATAGTGTTAACCTCTGTGAAATAACGTAAGCTACACTCCTTATTCGAGCATATTCTCTTTGCAGTGTAATACCTAGAAAGCTTGTGGTTTTCTTCCCTTACATGCTACCTCATCTGTGGCTTTGCTGAGGCTTACCAAATAGTCATCTTTGCTTTCTTCCCCTTACAAGATGATGATTACCTTAAGGAGATTCAGTATCAGCAATAAAAGGCGCTCTCCTTCATTTGTCAGGTCTCAACACAAACCATTCGTTCTTTCTTTCTGGCTTGTGTTTGCCTAATCAGATTAGTCTTCAGATCTTTTAAGATGAGAGTCCTGTTTACTTTCCCAGTTCCTGGAAATCTGCTCTTTGATTTTTTTTTGGTTGATTTTAAGACAAGTAGCCTTTCCTTTGGCTTTATTCTTTGGGCAAGAATTCTCCAAAGCATGTTCCAGGCACGGCAAAGAAAATGGGCAAGTACATAGGCCAGAAAGAGAGCAAGTGTCTGAGCAGGAGAGGGAAGGGAATCCTCTAGAGGCTGTTTTTCAATGCAGGGACAGGGAGCACCCCGTGACCGAATGAAGGTACACGTTGCAGACTATGTCCACCAGCATCGAAAAGCAGCAGTGCAAGAGGTAGCACTTGCAGAGTTGTACTCAGCAGGGGGAGATGGGAGAAGTAATATTCCAGCCTCGTAAAAGGATCCAGAGGGGAAAAAATACCTTCAGCTTCAAAACTGCTCTGTTAAACATTACCTGTGTCCAGGGCAAGGCTACAAGTTAAAGGTCCCATCACAGGTACATGGCAATTAGTGTAAATTTGCTGTTAAATGGGAAGGGGTTTTGATTTTATGGCTGAAGTTTACAATAACTTCTTTAATCAATACTTGGAATGCAGGAAAATAAAACACTTTAACTGCATGTAGTCTGATACTCCAGAGCTTTGTGCTTTGTTTTACTTTTGGTTATTTGTTCTGAAGGGATTAGATTAAGTGCTTAAAAAGCCTAAATACATAGGAGGTGATTCTGCTTTCTTTTATTGTGATATAAATTTGGGATAGTTCAATTAAAGTGAATGGCTATATACAGGTATAAAACTTGTGTAAGTGCTAAAGCATAAGTCCTATAGACTAAAGAGACCAAGAGGTTGCTATAAATTGGAAAGATATTGAGCACTTGTTTGTTGCATAGCTGTCACTGAGTCATCAGTTTTAAAACAATGTATTATATCATTTTTATCCTTGATGTGTAGCTTTCATGTTCACTGGGAATAGATAGATTTTCCAGAATTATGATTATGTCTTTAAATCTTTCATTTTGGTTGTGGTTGCTATGTTACAAGACAGGGATTTAGGAAAAAAAAAAAACCCTCTTTGCTTTGTTGGAAATTCAAAGCTTTTCAGAAGTTAAATGATGGAAAATGGGAAAGTTTTAAGACCTGATTTTTTCAAAAGGCTTGAGGTTACTGCTGAGATACAAGTGTGATGGTATCACTTTGTAAATGAGGCCCATTATGTGTCCCAATTAAAGATAAGGCATTAATGTGAAGTACGAAAGACTTGAAAGCAAATGTAGTGAACCGTGCTGGTAGGCTGCTGGAGTTACACTTTGAGAGTGGTAGCAACACTACTCGTCAGCCCCTTGACCTTCATTGGTCTTGGTCATGCAACGATGGCCTTGAATCAGCTGGCCAGCTTCGTTGCCTCCCTTCAGATCAGGAACCATCCATGGTGAAACTTTGGTTCTCCAGCTCCGTGTTGGACACTTCTTCAACACAGTCGCAGTGTGAGAGCACGCTTTGCCTTGGTAGTAACAGAAAGCCGGGGGACCTGCTCTTCTGCTTCCTCAGCTGACTCTGTGTAGCAGGGAAATTCAGAGCACTGCTTACAATGTGGAAAGCTGTTTAGCTTTACCAGCCAAGTTCCCTCCTAGATGCTCCAAGCACGCACTTTAATGTTTCTAAACTAGCAGTTTTTGCTTGCCTGTTTTCAAAAGCAGAATATATATAACATATGTCTGTGGATTCTGGAGGTCCCCATTTGAGCCATTATCTAGCTAGTCCTCTAACCATTGGCAATGGAGCCTGTCAATCTTTGGAAGTAGCTAGACCTCCTGTAACTCATACAGTATTGTCAAAAAGTAGAACAAGCCTAATGGGAAGCCAAAGGGAAAGGCTGAGGTTTTTTTAGCTATAGTAAGAGGTCTGTAGATAAACATGGGTCACAGCTAGGACACTAACTATGCTGAGTTTGCGTCACTCTAACTAGCTATTGGCAGGAGATAAAATGAGATGTTAAATCTATTGACATTTGAAATTGTCAGCACCAACAGGTTTTGGCACAGGGACCACAAAGTGTACACTGGAGCTGACCAACTTCTTTGATGATCCAAATGCATAATGACCCTTCCAATTCCTGAGTTATTACACTCTTCACCCTCTGGGGATGGACAACAAGGTGGCTGGAAGGCATGGACCCCTTAGCTTAACACTGGTACAGTGCATCTCTGGTATGGCCTGCTCTAACAACAGAATGTCCAAAGTGGTGCTGGTGGCTTTGGTAATCTTTGTTCAATTGGAGAAATTGCAGTCATATGTTAAAACCACTGTGGATATTGCTAATAATTTGCAAGTACTGGCTTGAGATTGCCAAAATTACAAAAAAACTTTAGGTGTTTGCCAGCCACTAACTAGTCTCTGTCTTTTGCTAATGGCTATTAACAAGCTTCTGATTAAATTTAAGCAGAAATTATTCAATCAGTTTATAGAATCATAGAATCATTAAGGTTGAAAAGGCCCCTAAGATCAAGTCCAACCATCAGCCAAACACCACTGTGCCTATTAAACCATGTACCGAAGTGCCACGTCTACATGGTTTTTGTACACCTCCAGGGATGGTGACTCCACCACCTCTCTGGGCAGCCTGTTCCAATGTTTGACCACTCTTTCAGTGAAAAATTTTTTCCTAATATCCAACCTAAACCTCCCCTGACGCAACTTGAGGACGTTTCCTCTTGTCCTATCGCTTGTTACTTGAAATTATTCAGTCAGTTCCTCTTCGTTAAGCAATGTTAATTCTTATTGTCTTTAGTATAGTCCATAGATAGGCAAACTAATACTAAGTATTGGCCATGCTGCTTAAAACCCTACAAAAAGAGTCTGGCACAAAGCTTTCTGAGGTCACCGCGTCCATCTGGAAAAGTCTTGCATTAGGTTTCCCACTCAGTGGGATAGCAATCCCTTGGATATGTTTCTGGTGTAGTGGGCTTATTAATAGCCATGAAAATGTATACCTTTTAAACAACTGATATTTGGGGTCAGGATTTGTTACCGGAAAACTCTGGACAGTTGAGGGCATGTCCAGCTGGGAAAAAGCAAGATGGGCTGATGGGGCTGAGGCTTTAGGGTGCTCCCTGCAGAGCAGGCACTGGCTGGAGCACCCGATAGCTGTTTGTTAAGGATGGTTCAGCAGTGCAGTGCAGTATCCAGTTACTCTGTGAAAATATCTAAAGGGATTTTTTTTTTAGATTCAGGGGCTGATGAAGTTTAATTATCTCTGAGCTCAGATTTAGTTATTTTGCATAATTTTAATCACCGATGGCCTAATTTTCATAGATGTTAACTCCCACAGCTCACGCTGAATCGGAGAAGCAGGTGCTCACACCTCTGGAAATGAGTCTTTAGGATCCAGAGTTCACAGCTGACTACCTAAGCCAGATCTTGATAATCAGGTTTTCTTTAGTCAATTATTGTTTTAAGAAATACTTCCCCAAAATAACTGTTTCCATGGAAAGATGTGTGTATTCTTTATTCAAGCTTTTAGTTTTGAAAATGTAGACCTGAAGAGCGTGATGTCCTGAAGTGGTGTGGAGGAGGAATCCTCTTCACCTGGTCTTGGATAAAGAGCGCTTTTCATTGGCTTTATTAGAAGGGGAAGGCTGCATTTAACACTGGAGGCCCAAGAAAGGCGCTTAGGAATTCCCAGAAGGAACTGCTAGGAGGAAAAATTCATGGCTGTGCTTTATATGTTGTGGGAGTTCAAGTATTTCATGCTTGTCGTGTGCAAAGTGTATTCTTTATTGTTTTCTCTGTTGGTAATAAACCCTCTGAGTGCATCCAGATTTGCACATGATACTGTATATTATTTAAGAGAGCATGACAGCTCATCTGAAAAGTACCTGTAAATTAAAAGTAATTGGCAGTATTCACAAACGTTTTCCATGAGTATGTTACAAAATTCTTAAGTGCTTTGTGGCTAGAAATCATTATTATGCCCATATTTACAGCATAAGAAGTTAAGAGAACATTGATGTGTGCTCAGGCAAGCTAATGTATTTATTTTTCATATAATTTTGAGACGCCTGTTTCCTTGCCATAGCTGTAGTCAGGAGCAGATACTCGCTATGGAGAATACACAGGATTCCAAAATGGGAGGCTTTTTCTGCCGAGGGCCTCCCATTGTGCTTCAGCTTACGGTGATCCATCAGCAGGTTAACAAACCTACGTGGTTTTAACAGCCATGGATCTGCCATAAGAGGAGAGAGCGTTTATATTGAGGATAAAAGAAGGAAATTATTTTACGTAGTTTACATTACACAAAACCAACAAAGATTGTATGGAAAAAGTAAACTATGAAATTTAGAGGAGCAAAGGAATAAAGCAGCAGAAGTGTGAACAGATTGGTTATAAAAACAATATTGCCTAAGATATGTGTTCGGGAAGCTGAAGAAAGAGTTTGGGCTCTTATTTACTCCACTGATACTGTGACCTGTGAATCAAAATGAATTATGCCAGTGAAAACTCTTGTGTTAGAAATATGCTCTGCATTTTCAGACATGATGGGGAAATAATTTTTGCTTTCTGCTGATATACAATACTGTTTTCCCTGTAGTTTCAAGAAGTTCTTCCTGGCATTTAAGCTGGTGTATACCAATGGCGGTTGTCTGTACAGCATTCACGTATCTGTGCCCAAGAACGTTATCCTTCCCTGAAACCATTAACGCTCTGTAGGTGTGAATATAGAATGAAAATATTTTTATCTAGAGCTTGCTGTGTATCACAACTTCTGGAAATCGAAATGAGAGAACTGAGTTACTTTAGCCAATCCCTTGAAGAAATTGGTAGTGCCCTAGGCGTTTATAAAGCTGTCACCTGTAGAAAAGCTGCCCGGTGCTGGGAGCTCTGTTGACGTATGTAGGGTTTTAGCTATTAAGTGCATTTCAGAGTGAGGTGTTCAGCTCTTGGCAGAGAGAGGTGGTTTAGTGGTTTGAGCCACATGTTTGAAAACTAGTTTTTGCACTTAATTGAACCTCTTAATCTTCATTCCTTCTTTGCACCCTGCTCAAAGGGTTTGTCAGGATGATTTAGTGTTTCAGAACGCTTCGGAGATTAGAGCTACATGAAAAATTTTACACAAGGACTCCAGACAAATAACAAATATTTAACTTTTGTTTAACATTCAAAATGTTTGAGAACATTCCCTGTTTTGAACTAGGAAGTGCTGCTATAAAGATTAAACCGATTGTATTTTGTCATCTAATAACATACCACTCCCTCACCCATAGTCTTTTCAAAAACTTCTTTTACCTGGTCTCTTTTTATTTCCAAAGGTTTGCCTGGAGGACTTCTGAATGGAAAGCTTGCCAGGTGTCTCTCCTCTTTGACCAACAGGACCCTCGCCATCACAATCACGTAGGCCTTTGTGGAGGTGGCATTCAAACCCGGGAGGTCTACTGTGTCCAAATCTCCGTAGAACTTGGGATGCACCGAATGAAGGAAGGTACGTGTGTTCTTCAATTCGTTCTGATTTGTCTGGCCCAAGGAGATCTGATTAAGAGAAAAGGGGGAGGGAAAAAAAAGATAACATGGAGTCATTAGTAGACTTTGGCTAGCTACTGCCTCGTTGTATCCATGCTTACGTAGCGAGGTGTTACTCAGCATCAGAAGGAGCAGGAGGGCAAGGTCCTTCGGGTCCTGAGGAACTGTCAGGCGACACAGCTTTCTGGGGTGACCTGATGCCAGTACTGTAGGTGTATTTATAGGGGGGGATTTCAAAGCATGAAGCAGCTAAATTTTGCTTGGAGTTGAGTTTTCTTCCTCTTTTCTATATTAGGTAGCCCAGCCCGTTGGTAGCTGCATCCACTTATCTGTGGTTTTAGTCCTGGTTTAGAGTATAAAAAGAGATGTCACACTCCATTCGGGATATGGCTGTAGCCTCTGCTTCAGATTGATACACGGTCTTTCTTTGAAGGGGAAAGCAAAAATAATATTGCCACAACTTCTGAGCAGACAGACGATATTTGGACTCTGTGAGCGAATTATTTTTCTTTTAGAAGAATAATGAGTAGATACAGATGCATGATGTATAATTCATTTTAGGCTGTTTTATTTACATAGTGCTCTTGCAGAATATGTTTTTGAGCAGAGATGTAAGATAATAAGATCGCAATATCATATCTTGGATTTATTTACTTACAAAGGCAAAGGAAATGTATCCAGGACGCCCCGTGTGTCCTAGCATCCTGCACGGACTCCTAAATTATAGAAAACCAGACCCATTTTAATCTCTACTCAGTCCATGCATAGTTGCCGCTTCACCTCTCCCAAACATCTGGTACTACCTTGCTCTCCTAGCCCACCCCCCCCGCTCTGTTGTTCTGTGAGTATGTGATGCATCTGACTTTCAAAGTAAGAAAAGCGCTGTGATGAGAGGTGTGTAACACTTCTTGACCGTCTTCATTGTTCTGACCACTTCTGTGGTGCATGCAGCCACTGTACGGCAAGTTGGTGAGCAGCAAGTTTTAACTGACTTCATTCATGCTTCTTTATTCTTTCTCAGTATTACAAATTACTCAAGGTTAGAGGAGTGCAACTGAAACCCTCGCACCAACATTGGTGCTATATATCCAGTCTGTGATCACCTGCAGGTTTTCCCCTTGTTCAAAGTTCAGTTCAACTTAAAAATTGCAAGCTCTCCCCTCAACAAAAAGAAAACACTGGGATACCTCTTCCTTGCTTTTGAGTTCTAACCATTTCGTTTTTAAAACCAAAAGATTTTCATATAGGCAACTAAAAAAACCAAACATGCAGAGCAGTTGTGCAAGGTATAACGTATTACTGCTGTTCCAAGGCAGTAGCGCAGATTTGCAGTAGTCCTAAGAAAGTGAGAAGCCCTCCTATAGCAGGTATAGTCACATGCAGATAGATAGAAGAGGGAAAGCCTTCTCTGTTATCCCTCCCTGTCCAGTAATATTCAGTGTGTCTCATTTACTAGCTGATTGATTTTTATTCTTTGAATAAATAAGGAATGACATATTTTCTGACCTCTCTTCTGGCGGTCTGAGCTGATAGAATACTTTTATTCATCACTAAGTCATCTCATATTTTATTGTATTATTTTTTCAGTGGTGGGGAGAAGAGGAGGAAGTTAATCCTTCTATGTGTAAGCAAATATAGAGTCTAATTGCTACTATCAAAAGTACAGTAATTTTTCTTTCTTCACCTCCTGAGTGTCCTTAAAGAGATCATTCAGGAATCAAACAAGCGAGTCTAATAGGATATTACCATCCATCACAGTTGTTATTCTCCTGGTTACTTCCAATGAGAATTTGGACCTAGGCCCAATGACATACATGAAAGATTTTTGTCCCGTGGTCTCTCCAGCAGCATTCTTGGATAAAATATGTTGAATCTGAGTTGGAGACAGGTACCATCTGTGATGTAGTTATACATATTGCTCAAAGCTGTTTTATCCCCCCAGGATATCTCTCCCATTTTTCATTTGCTTAGTCTTCCCATTTATTTCTTCCTTTATTAAAATGTGTATATTTAGAAAGGGAGCCCCTGTTTTCTTGAGTCTCTGTGTATCGGTTATTCAGAAGGTTAAGTCTGCTGCAATCTTTCTGTATTTTGATGATAAAATTCCAGCTCGAAGATACCGGAAATGGAAAACTTTCACTCAGGTATTACTTTCAGAAATGCATTGATAAGATTTCATATCTTTCTCCCCTGAGAGGTGACCTAACTAAGAAATCCGTGCCTTGATCCAAGTGAAGTTATATATTTTTTAGGCCTGAAGGAGGAAGTCCATACCTTTAACATAGGTGATGAGTATTTGGAGGCAGAGGGTCTTCCAATCTTTGAAGTCCTTTGTAATATTTTTGCATTCTGAGGCTCTTACATCTAGACAGGCAGGGAACACTTGGTAAATGTGTAAAGTGTGGTATCATTTGGATATCTGTATTTCTGTGTGTGTAGGTAAGCCAGTGCATAGGGACCTAAGTTGAGAGACTGTGCTATTTTTCATGTTAGCTACTCTGTCCAAGGAATCCACATCTCTATTCAGTTTTAAGGATTTTGTTAATTTAGACTGAACTTTAACATAATTAGCTTTAAACAGATCCTTGTGTTTTTTCTTTAAGTAGCTCATTGAATTTTAACACATTTAAATTTATAATGCTTAATTTTCACAGAGAGGTGGTCATCTAGTACTTCAAGTTTATCATTATTCTTTTGATATCCAGAGATGGAAGCAGCAAATCTACATGTTTGAAATGGTGTTGCTTTTAAGGAGGAGACAGATTTTGCACAAAAAGTAGCATAGAATATGTGAGCGAGATACCTACGGTACAGCTCTCATCTGCCCTTTCTGCCCTTCATCTCTGGACACTCCCTGATCCCTGTGCCTGGATGTCCTGTGTCTGGAACAACCTGTAGACATGGCGGTGCTTACCCTTCTGTATCCCACTTTTTTAATGTAGATCTGTTCACTCGTATGGAAGCCCTTTTAAACGAAGCAGAAATGCACATCCTCAATTTATTTTCAAAGCCAGACACTGCTAACACGTGACACACATTTTCTTCTTTTTTGTAAGTAGGCTTTTTTGGATTGAGATAACACTTCATAAAATCAACATTCACAAAAATCTTATCTGAGCTGTGTTTTCCCACAAGACATTTTTCCCACATTAAATTTTAATTAATCTGGGCGAACACTAACTAACAATCCCCAGTGTACCAACAAAAAAGACATTTGGTAAAAGTATGGAAGAATATTATGCAATGATCAATTTATGAAATTTTTCTCCTTGTTTGGCAATGCAACTCTCAATCACAATAAATAAGTCCAATAATATGGGAATTAAAATTCCTCTTAGGAGTCTGGGAATGGTGTCTGTGTTTATGTTCAAACAGTTAATGAACATATGAGGTTCCTATATTTAATTTTCTTCCTCGGGGAATTTTTTTACCTTCTCTCCTGAAGGCCAGGGAGTATCCTTTTGTTTTCTAATTAAATTTTGATTTTTGGATTTATCTAGAGGCTCTAACTCTTTTATCAGCAGTCTGGGGGATGGCATCCTTTATAAAATTCTCCAGAAGCATCTCCTCTCTTCTCTGAACTAGTTACCTGCTGTCCCTAGTGACTGGGACTGCTGTTCTGTCCATATTTTCTGTAGCTTTCTAACTAGGGATCTGCCTGCCCTGTCATTCTTTCGTAAAATTTGTGCCTTATATATCTTGACGTTTTTAAAATTTCCTTTAATTTTTTATAATTTTTTTTAAGTTTTAATTATAGGACTGAAAAGACCTTTGTGAGATGCTGTTCTTCCTTGAATCTTCTTTATTGTTTATGCAGCATAGTAAACTTGGCTAAAAAATTCCAAACATTGCAGTTTCCTTTTTTTTCTTTTTATTATTCACACCTGTACAAGGTTCTAAAGTTTTGTTTACATTTTCTTTTGCTTAATGAGTGTCTCCATCATATTTGTCTCCATATATTTATTTTTATTTTATCTTGGATTTCAATAGCAGGTATGTGAGGTAGTTGTGCCTTCGTTATTCTTTGATACCTTTTATTGCAAAATGCAAAATTATTTCTTACAGAAGTCTTTATTACTTTTATAACTGTCTTTCCTTTGAGAGATATTCAACCCTCACCTGCTAGTAGACATAAGTTCTTGATTTGCTTATTCCACTATACCCATTTCTGCTTTTATTTTTAGGATGCAATTCCACTTGGTTCATCTTACGTCAGATTTTATCAACTCGTGTGTCACCAGCTGTAGCAGCAAAAACTCCTTTAGTCTGTTGACAATTCAAGACACAATAAATACTTGTGTACCTTTTCGTGTCTGATGGTTACTTTCTGATCCATCCCTGTGTGTATTCCCTTATGTATTTTTGTCTTACAAGGCACTTTACTGACAGAATCCCCAAATGGTCTGAAAGTGAAAGTGTTCCCCTGCACTTTCATCAAAGTCCTGCTTATATGAGTCTCAAAATTATAATTTTATGGCCTTAAACCTTTCATGTTTTCCACAAAATATTGAGCTTTCTCCCTATTTCTGATAGACAAGGTCTGTCTGATGAGTGAACTTTTCAGGCTCTTCTTAATTCCCCTATGGGAGTTGTTTTTGCATGGTATTTTCTTTTCCAGAAATTAGTGCCTTTTTGGAATTGCACGGAGATAAACTTGAGGACTCCTTTCATTCATATCTTGTATTATTTTATATTTATTCTCCCCTTTTTTTCTGCCCTTTTTTTTAGCTCTAAAATATGCATTCTTGCCTTCTTTGCTCTGTACGCTCTGTTTCCTAATGAGGGTGCCGCATTTTTTTTCCCTGTAAGTTCTTTGTTCTGCTCTGAATCATGATCTTCCAGTGCGTGTCTTCTGGGGGATTAATGTTTCAAATTGGTACATGAGGCATCTGTTCCATAAACTATGGAAGTAGTTTCAGGAAGAGAAAAATGCCAACGAAAAGTCCCATTTGAACGTGCCACCATCCCCTGGGGTGCTAGCTGGCTTGTGAGCCACCAGGTCCAACTCTTTAGACACATAAGTTGGTTGTGCAGGTGGTTGTCATTTATGGCTGTTACCATCCTGTGTATTTATTGGGAAAAGACTGTGCTGATGGAGATAAGCTGCCCATAGGAGTTGGCGCGGGATATGCACTGTTGGAATGAATATGAACCCTGTGTGGATAACAAGCCCTATATTAAATGCACATTGGGTTTTTTTTCAAGTTTATGCTGGTGAAGCTGCAGGAATGAGTAGATTGATTTACTCTACGGAAATTAGAATTTAGGGACTTTGATGTCTAAATCCTGTTGTCCTTGTGTTTATGAAATTGAAAAGGAGTATGTTAGAATATATTAGTAATGAGAAAACTTGACTAGGACCACAAAGGGGAGAGAACTGATGGTCAGCAATGGTGTGAAAAAAGCTGTGTTCAACTGGCTCGTGGTACAGCAACAGGAGCATCCAGCATGGGGCTTAGTTGACCTGAATCACAGGAACCATGTTCTCAGGTGGAAGAAACCTCCCCTAAGGATCCCTCTCATCTCAAACTAGTTATTTATCATTGGGATGACCGAACTGGCTTGAAAAGATGAGAAATACACTTCTGAAGTGTAAAATATATTCAGGCAAGTCTGCATCAGATTTATATTGCTGGGATGCCAAGTTATTGATCTGTAAGCTCACCAAATGCTGAGCAGAATTTACAAGATACAACTCACATAATGGAAAAATAAATATGTAACAGCTGGCTTCTTTGGGGGAAACCCTTTGGAAGCAAGAGAGGAAATGATTTTATTCAGATCATTGCCATGCTTGACAGTAGCATTTAAATGTGTATTTCAAAAATTTTAGTTTGAATCTATTAGGGAAAAAAACATTTTCCCTAATGTCTTTTAGAGGTGTAATATTTTTGGTTCTTTCATGTCTAGAAACTAATTAAAGTAAAATGAAGAGAATACTGTATAAAAAGACTTTGACAGTGAAAGAAGTGTGCCTTCTAAAAGGTGCCTTATAAAGAGTGTGCTTTTTTTTGTCAACAAGCTATTTGATATGGCCATGAAATATTTATCCCTTTATAAATACTTTTATTTACATAGCTGACTTTGGTATGCAGCAAATAATATGCTGCCCAGTCAGTTCACATGAGATACTATGGTTTAGTT
Organism: Gorsachius magnificus; assembly: GCA_034008185.1. Lineage (NCBI taxonomy): Eukaryota > Metazoa > Chordata > Aves > Pelecaniformes > Ardeidae > Gorsachius > Gorsachius magnificus. Next base: position 7,353,651 of record CM067085.1, on the reverse strand, counting down.
CAGGGTTTTATCTTGGAAAGCTAGGAGTTTAATTGCATCTGTACTTTTGTCATTATTTCCTGCCAGTAGAACTGGATTAATTTTATTCAAAACAGTGACAGTTTGTTCTGAGTCATTTTGTCCTGTTGTTGTTATAGGACAGGGAGCTGCATCGTGTTCAAACAATAATGTTGAGTCAGATGAAAAAATGAAAGGATTTGTATGTATGAGGCTATGCCACAACTGGGACACGGGAGAGAGAATAAAGCCAATGGTGGCTGGGCTGGTCCTGGAACAGGAGATGTTTGAGAGAAATCAAGCTCGTGAGCTTGGGCCAGCTCTGCATGGAGCAGCCATGCTGCTTTCAGGATCCGAGCTGGCATGGCCATGCCATGAGTGGCTTAGCTTAGCGTGTCACTAGCTTAGCTTTGGGCCACCTGTACCACGTCCCAGTATCATAGATGCATCCATAGTGGTGCTTTTCTTGTGGTACCAGGACCCCTGCAATGGTGGGGCATTCACAGAACAGATTTCTGCTCCTTGGTGCTCCTTCCTGTGGAGTGAACGCTAAACTTAGTGATGGGCAAAGTTCACACTCTCATGAGGCTTTCATGAAGTATATCCCCACCTTTGGGTTTTCTTCCTTGTTTTCCTTGTGGCTTCTCCCACCCTCTCTGGCGGTCTGTCCCAGTGATTTCCAGCAGCTGGTGGCCTTTTCCAGATAACAGCCAACAAGGCTCAAACATCCTGGAGAACCTCTTTTCCTTCCTGTTGTTGCCTTCACTGGCATCCCAGCATCCCTGTTGCCTCCACTGTTTTTCCTAGGCACGGTTAATGACTTGGTCACCTCTGGTCTGCTCAGTCGCGTGAATGCTGGTAGGAAGCCCTGTGCTCACTCTGAATTTTTGCCAGATCTGCGGTTTCTGTTGATAATCTCTACAAATTCTGCTGTAGTGAAACAACACAATATCCCGGTTGGGATTGGGATCCCATTGTACAGCAGAGGATATGGACCCAGGGAAACTTTTTATTCCATGGAGTGCTAATAGTCTGTGTCACTTCAATAAAATTGCGAGGATCTTTATTGTTCTGAAATACATTAAACCGTTGTTGCTCTTGGCAATCCGCTATTAACCCTCTTTCATGCTGTGATTAGCCTTCTATTCATACTTTGTTTCTTGTCTATTAAATAGATTTTAATTGAAAACAGGACTTCAACTTTGTGCCTTGTGGCTTCAAAACCAATTGATTCTTCTTAAAAGCATAAAGGCACCCTTTCCGTCAGGCAGGGGGTGCGTTAGGCTTTTCAGCGGAGGGATGCCACGGACTCGGGTTGGTGCTGTTTCCAGGCTAGTTAAATTCCATTCGCCACTTCTCCTTTGTCTAATCTTTTGGTTTTGCTCTAAAAGCCAGTCTTTCAGGTTAGAGAAATTACTTACAAATGTTGCGCTGGTTTATCCCTATTATGTTTTACACATGTAGGTGTGTTTATAACATGACCCATTCCTTTGTGATTTTCTCAAGTAATTTCCCATTGTATTGATCCAAGTGTCTTTGGTTTATAAGTGCTGGCAAAGGCAGTAAGAAGTTTTACAAAGATATGCCATCCCTTTCTTGTGCCCTGGCAATCATTAATTTGACTTAGTTTTGCTGAAAGATATGGTAAACATCTGGACTTACTGCCTGGAGAATTGAGTATTAGCTAAAATACAGCTGCACCAGTATTTAAGAGAGAGTCCTGATATTCTTTACTTGTATTCGAGGTATGTTGGTGATATTTAGAAATGTCTCATTTAGGTGTTAATATCGGAAATACTTGTTTTTTCATTGTAAAAGGGAAATGAAGTTAGGTCCTGGAAAAAAAAAGTGTTATTTACTTCCTGAGGAGTTGAAAACCTAAATTTGAAAGGAATTAGATTAGATACTAGGAAAAATGTCTTCACTGAAAGGGTTGTCAGGCACTGGAACGGGCTGCCCAGGGAAGTGGTCGAGTCCCCATCCCTGGAGGTATTTAAAAGACTGGCGGACGAGGTGCTTAGGGACATGGTTTAGTGGTGGAATGGCAGGGTTAGGTTAAAAGTTGGGCTTGATGATCTTAAAGGTCTTTTCCAACCAAATAATTCTATGATTCTATGAATCACTGCAACCAAAATGCTGTCATATGCGTTTCTCTCTTTGGCCATGAATGGTTTTTAACACAGTGTTGGTATGTATGCCTGCAAGTATGTGTCCATATGACTATATTCACAGATTATTTATTGGCCTAAAATTACATTATGGAAATAATCATATCAGGGCTTATTTCCTCTTCCATTCTTCCTCCAAATCACTACCTCAGTAAAAATATATAGGGAAACAAGATACTTTAGAACCCAATTTATTATCTCCTGCTGGTAGCAATAACCTGAAAATAACAGCAAATAGTAAAATTCAAACTTGAGGCAGACACTGGTGCTGGGAACAGCTGTAGTCGCATTTATAAAGGATAGATCCAATATAACAGCTATAGAAATGTGCAATGTTTCAGAGGCTCCCAGATTAGTACTTGATTGCTTTTTCAAGTTTGTTCTATAGATTGGGAAGAACACAGGGTCTTAAAAGGTACAAACAAGCGTAATAAATAAGCTGTGACTTGAATCAGAGATAATGCCTCCCCCTCTCACTCCTCTTCCCTGGCTTCCGCCTTTCCCCTTCCCCCCAAAAGGTGGCTAATTTTTCCAAGGGAAATAATTACACAAAAAGAACTTTTACCATATGAATGTAGTAAAATATCATTACAAAGTCAATTATTGAGCAAAATCAGAGGTGTGTGAAGACAGTCCTAGCAGCTGTGTTCATTTATCATAGGCATAATGTGAGTTTATTTTCCTGAACAGGGCATCCCCAGCCAGGCTATCTGCACCTTTTTGGAAACTGGTGTGTCTGAGAATTTTGGCATTTAGAAGATTCACAGAAAAAAAACCCACCTTATAGTTCCTTAAAAAAAAAAAAAAAGAAAAGGTATTTATTAGAATTTGAAAGAATAGCAATAGAAAATCGCATCAAGCTTTTAAATAAAACTGATGGAAATCAACTGATGGAAATCAGAGTTGTCAATCAAATGGCTGAAGAAGGGATGAAACTCTTTTACAGAGGACCCTGCTCGTCCATCCAGGCACTCTGGCTATCGTGCTGGAAAATGTGGCTCTTTATACCTGCCTAGTATTGGAAAAGGATGCTATTGTATATGCATTTATTAATGCAGCTTTTTCCTTTTTGTTTTTGTCTTATTCCTGAAGCCTTTCACTGGAGGATTGTAGTCAGTGTAGAGTGAATATAAACTGGCACAGACCTAGAATATATTTGGATATTTGATTAGAATTGTCTGTGTATTTTCTGATTTATATTTTACAGAATATATAGAATTACTTAAGGAAGTGGGTAAACAAACAGCCTTATTCTAGTGTCAAGTAGGATGCTGGTCCTGGGAAAAGAGTTCCCAGTGCTAGAATTAAATAGGGCATCAGCCCAAGGGAGGAAGAGGAGCAGTGAAGTGGTTGGCAGGGAGAGGAAGGCAGGGTTTTCCTCCAAAATAGGAAAGAGTCTTCCATGAGTCTGGGATGGCTGATAGGCTCAGCCTACCAACAAAAACCTGCCCATGTAACTTTTTGTCATCAATTTTTCTTGTTTTTCTTTTATCCAAACTCCATTTAAAATACCCTTAGGAGCACTGGTTGTAGCTGGTTAGTTTTCAAGGCAGGAGAACAAACCCACTTATCTAGTGACTTCCACATTTACATAGCTAGATTGCAATATAGAAACGATCTAAAAATCAGTGAGGGGGAAAGAGCCATTGCTAACGAAGACACCTTGAGTTAGAGCGGAGTAGGACTGGACTTTATTCCTTGGGCTGACCATAAGCACTCAAATTTATTTCCTTTCATTTCTTCAAGTGAACTCTCCAGAAATGATACAGTTCTGCAACGCTTGATGCTGAAAGGCAGGTTAAGCCATGCATGAGACTTCTTGGTAAAATAAATACTCTTATCCTTAAAACTCTAACATCTTGTCACTTCACTTGCAAGGTCTCTAGAAAAGTTCTGTTTACGTTAGCGTTCAGGTGAATTGAATTTATGCCACCTTGTTGTAATCTCTAAATGAACATTTCAAAGGCCTTACAGTGTCTTAGAAATCGTTCAGAAAATGGTCTTTTTTACTAACATATCTTTCAGCTTAGAATAAAGTCACATCTCTTGTTTAATCCTGTTATTCTGATGAGCTGGAATCATAAGCACTGATACTGGTCTTAAGTCTCAGCTTCAGGATGTGCAAATCAAAATGTATTGGGATATTGAGCACTGAAGTCTCGTGTTTAAAAAAAACCTGTGTTTTTGTTAAAAAGAGTAATTTTAAAGAAAATGGTAAAATATGAGAAAAAGGAAAGATTACTCATATATTGGGCATATTTTTATAAATTCTTTCCATGTCAATACCATGCATGGAAGCAAAGAAAACTGACATTAAAAATAAAAATGAGGATAAAGCAAATTCAGTAGCTATAAAAATTAATGAAGTCTTGGTAATACCATGGCAGAGTAAACTCAAACGAGCCTTTGCCTTTTGAAAGACTGCTTTGATATTGATTTATCTAAAGACAGCCAAATTCAGCCCATAATGTAATTAAAATGCAATATCAGATAATGACTCAGAAGATAGATTTAAGAGGCTTTCCCCTTCTTTCCCTTCCTCCCTCTGCCCTGAGAAAAAAGGCAAGAGAAGTTAATTGAAACTAGAAGTCGCTTATGATAAATTAAAATACAAAGGGAATCAGCTTTCCAAATTTATTGTCAGTATCAACAAAACTGGTCCTTCGGCAGAGTCTGGGGTTGGCTCGTCTCATAGATGAAGAGGTTTGGAGATCCATGCCTGCCTTGGGTGCAGGCAATTCAAATAGACGTCTCACCTCCCAGGCAGGACAGACAGCTTCTGCATATGGCTGTGGAGAAGAAACAGAGAGCTCTGCTCAGTTTTCTTGAAAGTAGATGAAGAAAATTCAAAGGTCTGGATCCTGCAGCTGTAATCTAGAGGTGGCAGCTGCCCTGAAGGGGATGGGTATGGGGACATGCCCCCGTGCTCAGGCTTTTGGGCTTTTGTCACCTGCCTCTGCCGGGCTCCCAGTTGCAGTGTGAGCTTTTTGGATTTCCTTCTGATATGTCTTTCTCTTCAGTGCAGTGTAAAGGGGTCTCCTTGGCTATAAATGCAGGTGATTAGATTCCAGTTTGTTGCTCCAGCATTGTAGAAAAATCAGCACTAAATTTATTATTAAAGCACCTGTTTGCCATTAAGCACAGTCTTAATTGGCCTGCTGAATATGGATGACTTAGATAAAACTTCATGGATTGATTCGCTTTATGCTCCAGGAGATAAGACCCTGAAAAAAGTACTGGGTTTTGGTGATTTCGGAAATCTAAGGCCAGCAGTAAACATTTGGAGCTCTGTGTTGTCAGGGCAAAGCTACAGCCCTACTTTTCTCCTTTTTTTTTTTTTTTTTTTTTTCCCCTCTTAGTTACTAGACCAGTTGATGGGAAGCTGTGCCTGGGTCCTGCTCCCTCCACCTCCCAGCTGTGTAACCTGCCGTGCCCATCCGAGTGCGTGGTGTCTGCCTGGGCAGCGTGGGGCCCCTGCCTTCACGAGAACTGCCAGGACCGCCAGGGAAGAAGAGGTAATGGCTGCTCTTATACATCGCTTGCAGCATTGGGGGATCTAAAGCGAGTAATGGAATATTATGATAAGATTGCAAAAGCAGTGGTGTCAAATTCTACATTGGGAGCTTAATGTATTTTTTTTTTTTTTTTAAATTAATCTAACATAGGATGAAGCTCTTAGATGTGCGTGCAGGAGTGGAATATGACCTTTAAAAGCTTTTTGCAGTTATTCTCAGGAGAAAAAGAAAAAAAAAAAAATAAGACTTTCAGCCTTTTTAGATTCAGATCTTTTTATCTTGCACTGAACTTGTAGAAAAGGAGGATTTCTTGGGATAGCAGCTGGAGACCTCCGTAGTGCCAGGCTGTCCCTCTCTGGTCCCCTCGGGAAGTCCTGCTGCATGCCTGGACTCGAGGAGAGTGCTTGGGTGAGGTTGGAAGGCATCAGGACTGCGGTGTATCCCACAGCCCCGCCATCTTGGAGTTCGGCTGACCTGAGAGATTGTTCTCATTGTTCTGGGTTTGGTTTAAATTTCTGGAATTTAAGAGTACGCAAATGTCATTTAACCCCCCTGCACCGTAATTGATTAGTGTACATGTTTGTTGCTGCAACGCTTTGAGATTCCTTGCAGAGCCTTTCCTAAGGCTCTTCAGTTGAAAAGATGACTGTTGGGAGTTCATGTCAGGGGATGAATATTACTGTTTGGAAATTACACTTTTCTGAAAACAGCATAATTTTTTGAAGTGTTTGGTCAGAATTTTTCAAATTAAAAAAGAAATAATAAAAAATATATGGTTCAATGTACAGATTTGCAATACCATTTCATTTTTAAGTTGTTCTGAATGACTTCTTTTGCTGGTTTGAGAAGTGTGGAAGTTCAGTCTGTTACATTCTCTGGAATGTTTTATTTTTCATTTTCTTTTCTGTTTCTTGGCCCAGGCATTTCCATGTGGCCTCCACTAATGCTATATATTTGCCCGTCATCTGAGACTGTTGTACGCAAGACCAGTGTGTATTTTTTTCTGCCTTTCTTAGAATTCTGTGTCATTTACATAACAAAACATGCTGAAAGATACTTGCGTTTTAGTTCTGCATTTTATATAGCAACATGACTTTTGGTTTTATTCAGAAGGAGGTAGATTATGTAATCAATTCTTTCATTATTTCTGTAACCTTTTTCTTCCACTTTACATTTGAATCTTCCAATTTAATAGGATGTCATTTCAAAGTGGTCTGATATGCATTATGTATCAGAAATCCTTACACCTTCATAAAGCAGAATACTAATTTCTTAGTAAACTGCTCTGCTGTATTGCAAAACAAGTCTTTTCATTAGTGGATTCCCAGGCAGAATATAGATGTCCTTTATATCTTCAATTCCTTAACTGTTTCTCTCTTTTTATCTTAATGTTGTTATTACACTAATACATGCATCAGTGGCAAATTCCTGTATTTGGACATGTGTATTTCTGTCTAATGCTGATGAAAGGGAAAAAGGAAATGTGAAGAATGTGGGTTGTTGGAATCCTATTAGGTTTTGCATGTCCAGACTGTGGGCACGTTACAGCCAAGCGCTGTCCCAGTCAATGCAGTTTGTGTGAGTGTTGTCCTCTTGTTTGTCTTTATATCCCCCAGTTCCAGATGCCCTACGTAGTCCTCTTGCTACTAGATTATTGGTATAAATATTTTTTTTTGCTGTTGTCCTGTTAACTCTGCTTCTCTTTTTCCAGGCTTTAGAATGAGACAAAGACAAGTGATTGTGGATCCGGTAGGCGCCCTGGCAGGTTGTCCACATTTAATTGAATCTATTCTTTGTGAAGACCCGGTGTGTTATGAGTGGATCGTTTCAGAAGGAATATGTGTGACTGACCATGGAAAATGTGGACCTGGAAACCGCGTGCTGAAAGCTGTATGCAAGAACAAGAAAGGTGCGTAATGGTATCGTCTTAAAAGCCCCGTGGTTTTTTTTGTGCCTCCTTCTAAAACGGCATTCTGCTGCAGAGCAATTGTGGTTATTTACAGTAGCTCCTTACTGAATTTGTATGAAACTTTTAGACTTTTGAGTTGACTGTGAGGTTCATGAAGGCCTAGTGCTGATATTGCCTGGGGTTTTGCTTGGAGCCTTCTGTTCTATTTTATCCTAAAGGAGATGGCTCACAAGTAGAGGTCACGTATTGTCACTGCTGGCCTTGTCATGGCGACAGTGGGATAGCAGTGGCCTGGTTCTCCCTAGAACCCTTTTTTTTGCACATCTTGTACTGAAGTAGGGCTGTCACTGGGGCCAGCAGCTCTATGGGCATTCACAAAATTAATCTGGCCCCTAGCATTTCTTCTGTCCTTGCTTTTAGCATGTGGTCTGAATGTTTATCTCATTATGATAACCCTCTTACAATCATGAGAAGGGATGCTTGGTTGTGCTGCCAAAATTAATACAAAAATTAGATATAAATGCAATGATCGTACTAAGTAATACTTTACTTGGCAGCAGTTTGAGACCTGCAGTTTGTTCAGTTTACGAGTTGTTAATAATGAATAAGTACATTTTTATATGACGTTTACAAACAACCAGCAAGAGCTTATTTCTTGTGCATGGTTTGAACCTCAGCCAAAAGTTTCATTTCTTGATAAGGTCAGTGTTGTCAGATCTTTAGATTCAATTATGTAGAGCACGATTTTGCAGTCCTTAGTCATAGTGAGACTCTGCTATCATCTCAGAAGTGGCAAAATTGTGGAACTTTAGAGCCTGATACTGGATCTGAAATGGAGAATTCTTCTTTTACATGGTGCTCAGACTGCTTGTGGAAACAATTTCAAGTTGATAACAAGAGGGGTTAGTTGGTGGGTGGCTAAAAATAGTGTGTCATTTACAAGGCATTAGAATGTGACAGAAGAAAATGATGGCTGCTTTTTCTGAAGAGCACAGATCCTCCTGAAACGCGTTAAAATGTATGTGATTTTCATGTAAGTTTGTGAAAATGAGGCAAAAGAAAAATCTTCAACTGTTACAAAACAAGATGGCTAGAATATACCGGGAAGCAGAGAGCTGTCTCTGAATTTGGTCTGAGGGGTCTCTTCCAATGTGTGATCATAACTGTAGGTCCGGTCCCGCAGCGATATGTGCTGATGGAGTCTTGTATTGCTAAGGAGCACCATGTACTTCACACTGTTAAAACTGTGCCAACATCCATTTTTATGCTCCAACTTGCGACTCAGAAGGAAAGCATATAACATGGCAGATGCTCATTGATCTCTGATCAAACTGTTCTCTATGGCTATGTTCTTTAAGATGCCGTGCCTTTGAAGTGTCTCTTCTTCACTTAATTGTTCAACGAGATTTTGGAAGTCTCTCAGTGCCCTTTTTCACTTCAATTACTCTGTGCATGTTCTGGTTATGAGAAAAATAACCAACGTTGGGACATTGTTCTTGCCCCACCACCCTGAGGCAAACATTGTGACTAGACATCATCGTTGTCCAGTTCTAATGGAGAAGGTTGCACAAGGAAATAGCCAGATCACTAGACAGATGAGAAGCACTGGTTAATACTAGTTTTAAACTTTCCTGTAGGTCCAGTAGGATAGGACTGGCGGGGTCCTTAAACTCAGTTGGAAAAAAGGCAGACAATTTGTTTCTTCTTCTGTCAATCCAGTAATATTAGTTGCTTTGTTTATAACCTATTTCCCTTCTGTAACGTTCTCTTAACTAGCTTTCCTTTGCAGTAAGCGGTGTATTTTCTTGGATAAAAGCTGGAGTAAGCGGCAGAGTTGCATGAAGTGTTTTGCCTGGAATAGTTGGTCAGCTGGTGGTGGGAAGCCAGTAGGGAGTCGTGTGAAATTGTGAGACATATAATTTACAGATAAAATAGCATAAAGCCTGTACTAATACATAGCATTATACAGTTCAGAATTCTGTGCAAGTAACTGCTCTGCTGAAGGCATTTAGGGTAGCTGCATCGTGTGCTGGTATTTTCATTTACTTCGGCATCTTCCATAGAATTCAGCTCTATGTCCTAAAATCCAGTCTTTTATCCAGTCATTCTGTCATCCGTGCCTGGCATTGTTCCTCAGTATTCCCACTGAACGCCTAAAGGGATAATAAAATACATTTTTTGGACCCTGTTAAATGACAAAAACCAATGTATCATCGTCTTAACAACAGTCCATTTGGGCCTGGAGTATGTTGATTAGGGTACTTTGGGTCTTCTGTGTATCCCTGCCTGCAAGACGTCTTTATTTTCATATTAATGCCAGACTTTTTGGCATGATGCGCTCCTCCTCTTGCTGCAGTGTGTTAGTTCACTTCAGGAGTTAGAAGTAGCTGAGCTGGCAGTCCCGTTTGTGTCAGCCATACTGAAGAAGAGCTTGGCATTGCCCATCTTCTCCTCTCCCTCCATCCACAGTGTGGCCGAACCTGCGTCCCTCGCTAGCCCATGCTCTGCTGTGTAACTCTGGGTTGTTGCTCTTCATGGCTCAGAGACCCGAGGCCTTTTGCACGAGGAAACTCTTTTTTTTCCCCTGCCAGAAATGAGCTTTAATTACATTGATTGCAGTGGAAGGGAACTGGCCATATTCTTCAGTCCTCTCTCCTACGGCAGAGGACTTTGCTGCTGCCGGTAGAGCCTGTGGGATCCCGTTGGCCTAAACTTCGCTCCAGCAAAGCAGAGCTCAGAGGTGCATCTTTGTCTCTGATATATGTTGATAGACAGTGGGTGAAGTTAACAAGGCATTAGCCCTTCTCTGTCCCAATTCTGGTCACCCCAATGTCTTTCTCCCATGCCACATCTCTTGCACACTCGTGGTGCCAGCCCATGCCATGAGAGAGGGTTGGGAGGAAGCTGTTTGGGAGGTGAGCAGGGAGCAGTGGCTAGCTAATCTCTTTCTTCAACTGAAACCTCACCATCAGAGCCCCTTGTAGCGTCCTTTCTTTCCTTTTTAAAAACCCATCCTTTCCAGTAAGAAGATTTTGTGGTGCTGACCCAGGTAACGAACTGCCGCTGGCCTGAGCTGGAGCTTGAACATCTCAGGAGGCAGTCACACATGGGTCTAACTCTGGCGTGCAGGGTTTCTCTGAAGGCTTCCCTGCCAAAGCAATATCTCTGTAAGTGCTTGTATGAATTTCAGTCTTTATGTCCACTCGGTCTAGAGGTACAGAAGTGACTTTTTGTTTCTTAAATAGGTTAATGTAGGTGGCCCATAATGAAGGGGCCTCCATAGGGCACATACTATGTACAGCATTTTTTTCATGGAGTCGCTGGAGTTGGTAATTTGTGATTTGCAGGAGTTGGCATGGATGAGGAGGAATGAGGAGACTGTAATCAACTCATTACTTTGTCATCATTAGGTATCTCTCTGCTCCCACCTAGCAGTGTCCCTAATCTCTGTTAATAGGTTATTGAAATGCATATGATGCTTGCAAGAAACTCTTAGGGCCTGGTCCATATCCCTCTGCATCCCCCTTCTGTAGCATCAGGAGATAGTAGTGTAATAAAGCAAATGAAATTAAATGAAGTGTAGAAATGCAATTAAGTAATGCATAGAGTGGGAAAAGACCTATATTGTGTGCTTCTTCCAAACAAAATTTTTCAGCAAAGTGGTTTTTATTTAGTTAGTGAAGGACACTGGATACTTTTGGGAAGTCTTTGAAGCCAAAAGAATAGTACAGGAATTTGGATGATGGTACTAAAGATTGGATTATGTAACTGTATCATGGGGTACATGGATCTATAATTCAGATCAAAGAATTTATCTGAAAACTTTTTTTTTAATATTCACAGACAACCCAAGAATTATTTGTGATTTTTCTCAGAGTTGTTGTTTTAGGTTGTTCAACAAGGAATTCAATAATCTCCTGTTCGTAATGTATTCTTGATCAGATAGGTGCAAGTATTTGACATTTGCATTTGGGCAGCCTTGATTAGAACTGACAAACATTACTGTGCATTGACCAGCTGAAAATAACTCTCTGGATACTTTCCGGTTCACTTGCTCTCCTTTAAATGTTGCTGCTCAGTAGATACAAACCCATGAACATGGCCAAACCTTCCGCATTTTAAAATGCAGTTGGGCAGTAGCCAAAATGTATTGTGTTTCATTTTTTTGAAGACAGTGACCAAAATCATCTTTTGCGTGCTCTGCTTCTTATGTCCTTGTGATAGGTACAAGCGCTTTGAGTATGGTAAGACGTAGGGAATTCACTCTTGCAGTAGCATGCAGAAAACTGCAGCTAACAGTAGACAGCAGGACTTGGCGCAGGGTCAGCAGCTGAAAATTCAGTCCGGACAGGAGTTGGTGTGCTTTCAAAGGTAGTCCCAGTCTTTTGATGTAGATGCTAAGAAATACTACTGGATTTAACATGTAAATGTTGTTGGGTTCAGTCTGATGGAGGAATTTGGGAACCCTTTTTGCTGTTATTTTCCATATCTATTTTAGGCTGTATTAGTAATAGAAAAAGAGATTGAAAGAAGGCAAATGTTGCACCAAACTCTGGTTTTTAGAAATGCACATTATAGTCATGTAGCTTGTGAACGGAGCAGTTGTTACGGTGAGGAGTGCAACCTGAGAACATATGTAAAAGGAACTACAACAATGAATTTGTGAAATAACAAGTATGACTCATGAAAGTAACAATTCATTTTTGAAGCATTTTATAAATGTTTCTGAAAATACTGTAAACTAAATCTCGCCTACTAGCAATGCTCTTGAATAGCTTGTAAAATGTTATTATTCAGAATCATAACCGCAAGTCGTCAATCTATTGTTGTAATTCCCATGTCATCATTTATTAATTTGCTTCTGCTTGTTCTGATTAGTACCAGAAGAACTTTTAGTAACAGAGATGATTTCTCTGTGATAGAGAACAGCATAATGTCTAAATAATAAAAAATATGAAATAATTTATACCCAAAGGCTTCATTGTTTTAATCTGAAATTATCAGATCGGCAGCAAGGTTAATGCAAAGGTAATGTGATTTTGCTGGATTCAGGTGGTTTTACTCCACTCCTAGTTAACAAATCTAATCACAGCTGAGTAATCACAGCTGCTGAGTATTTGCTTTTCTATATGGTCAGCTTGGGTACGGGGGTTTTTGTATTGTGGGAGTTAAAATTGTGGGGTTGTCTTCCTTTTTGAGGGCAGTATTTATAGCAGTGCCAAATAATCTATCGGTTCCTTATTCATGCACTGTTCACACAGGGGTAGGGAGATGGAGGTGCCGAACCCAGAGGAGCAGGGTCCAGAGGTGCCAAGAACATTGCTCTCCTGTAGCACCCAAATGACTATTCTTGGGACCTGTCACAAATCCACCTTCTTCAGCAGCTTCTGCCTCACCTAGGTGCTCCCAAGCACTTTGAAGGTTTCTGTGCACCCTTCCCAGCCATATCCGAAAAATGAGTAATATTTGGCAGGTCCTGGGACTGCTGGCTGTAAGGGGCAAACCACCCTGCTACAGACCATCTGCCAAGATGGTGGCTTAGAAATAAAACATGCTGCACCCCTACTGTTGTAGTTGTTACGATGGCAAGATGTTTCTGTAAGAACTCTCAGTGGAATCAGCTGCTGGCTTCAAGCTGTAAGGGTTATCGGAGCTGGGGGGGCAGCGCCCATCGCCGGTGCCTGGGTTCATTGAGCCTCAGCACTGCCAGACACGGGGCTGCATGAGTGGCAGCAACGAACAGCCAGGAACATAAATTGTTGAGTAAAATACCAATTAGTCCTCATTTCAGCAGTGTTAAGCCGGATGATGAAACTTATGTTTTTCTTTTTTCTTTATCCTTTTTCCTTTTTTCCCCTGGTACTAATGTTGAAAAAACCCACCCCCTCAAAAAAAAAAACCAAAACCAAAAAACCAACCAAACCAACAGGTCATATTTGCAGGGAATGGTGAATAGAAGAAACCCACAAAATAAGGGTGTTCACCAAACTTTTAGGCCTGGTGCTCCTTTTGCTTTCTAGCAGAAAACCTTTATAGTATTTCTGCTGCTATTCTGGCAGTACTGGTAAGAGTCATTTCAGCACAACAGTTTGCTTTTATTTTTCTGTGCGATCTCTTTGGTTCTAGGCAGTTGATATCTAGAAAGTGGCACTTGCCAAGAACACAGAGGGATTTTGCTTTTAAGTGTTAATAAATTCGCTGAAAAAGTACATGTTTGGGGTGAAACACATCTATTTCCAAATTTCTGTTCCATTTGACAGTTTTATTTGTAAAACTGGAGAACAGTATTTCAGTGAGTCAAAACTTTTTCTTTCAGCCTTTTTTTTTTTTTTTAGATTAAATGTTTAATGTTTGCTTTTTTGGTAAATGAACTAGACCAAGTCTGAAACAAAATTAAAAAATCAAAATATTTTTAAAAGAGGGTGTTAATATAAAAGCAAAATATTCCTTTTAGAGTAAACAAACATTTTGCCTTAGGAGAAAATGACTTTTTTCCTAAATTCTCCCCCAGGCTCTTTTCAGTCTAATTAAAATAGAGTTACAGATTTTTTCTTTCTTTTTTTTTTTTGGTTCAGTGCCCAAACAGAAATCCATTATTCACACAGCTCTATTGACAGAGCAGGCACTGAAATCCTGTTGGAATTCAAGCGAAGAGTAAAGGGAAGTAAGGTAATCAAAGCAGTGTTATTTTAAGATCCAATATTATGTTCTGCTAGAGCTTGACAGTGAAGCTCTGCACTTAGAGAAGCTGAAGACTCTTTGGGGGTAGAATATTAATAACGGTGTGCTCGGTTACCTGTCTGTACTTCCAGTTCAATCACAACGTGTCCTGTGGTCCCCAGGAATGGTTGCCTGTGGAGGCAGCTGCGATGTGTGCTGAGCTCGGCATGGCGAGAGGCGGGAGCACCCCCAGTGGCTCTGCCTGAATCCTCCAGGAGGAAAGGGCTGCGAGGAGAGGCAATGTCTGCTTTTTGTCCTGGCTGAGGGCATGAAGCTAGCAGCTTTCTGAGTTCAGTTTTAACATAAATCTCAGCAAAGCCAAGTTCTTACCTGGGGAGAATTCTTGATTTTTCATCTTGTAATGGATTAATGAAACAGAATGGCATTGCAGAGTGTTTAATTTCTCAGACAAAAGATTTACTTGTGTTCAGTTTATTGAAAGTAAATTTTAAAGACGTTCTTTCTGACGTACTGGAATAAGATCTTGAATCTCCATTGATGCATTGTGTCCAGTGACACAACACCATGGGACATCTGGATTTTGTTTCTCCTGCAGGAGTAGCATAAGCTTAGATCATTCTTTATTTTAGAAACTGAAGCTTTTAGAAACTAAAAGAAGCAGTTTTGTAAAATTAAAATACTTGTTTTCGAGTTGGCATGGAAATGCACCTGTCTTTAATCTGACCTTAATACATGGAGTAACAAAACCAAATTGTTCTTCAGTGATGCTTTTTCCCAGACGTGCCTGTACGCGGAGCGTACCCATATGAGGGCTTTGACTTACTGAGAGGGGTGGGTGGAGAGTGAGCTTCTGGTGATACGCAGTAAATGAGAGAACAATGTAGAGCTGGAAGTTAAATAGCTCAGTCAATGGATTAGGAACTTTTTTATCTCGTCTCCTTAAATCATTGAGTTTCAACAGGACAGACTTACGTACTGCTATGGTCAAATTTGTGTGCTGTCAGCATTGGCAGGACAGAACTTGCAACAGGAGTGTTGCCTGAGGAGGGTGTGATTAATACATGTATGTTAGGGGCTATTCATGCAAAGGCAAACTGGAGGTGAGACACCTTTACAGCTGTAAGATTTGGAGTTATTTTATAGGGAACAGCAAAACTATCCAGTTGCTCAACACACTTGCACATACAATCAATAGAATTAAGCAGGTACCAGCTCTTCTAAGCCTGCAGGTTCAATTACTGTTGTGGGGCTCAGCCTTCAGCGCCACATCGCTCATTCCTCCTCTTAGTTTGTGAGTGTACCCCACCGTACTCTAATATTGGAGCTGTTGATCCCAAACTGGTATGTTTTCCTGACTGTTAGAAGCACAAACCCTAAAAAGCAATGTGCAGGGCCTCCTAGCAATTAGATAGGATCCATCCCTCTCGTTTTGCAGCCGTGGTGGAAGGAGCGTATTGCAGAGTAGTAGCAAGGCTGATGAGTATTATGAGTGTTTCAGGAATCCTAAAGAATTGTGTGTGGTTTGTTCAATAGATTTGAGACCCATTTATTTTTTTTAGTCATGAAGATTGATGTGCTTTTTGAGCAGACTGGCTGTTTATGAGCCAGGTGGAGTGGATGTAGTTACCTCCATCAAGCCTTGCCTCGCAGCAGCTGGTACCAGGCCAAATATTTGATGTCTCCTACTGGCAACATTTAAAAAGACAAAATGCAGATTGTGACCTGCTCTAGGACTGGTGCGCTGACAATTTGAGAACAGACACCATCATGAATTCAAGTGAATTTACTGTCTTTGCATCCTCTACTGAAATTGATGTCTGCAAAAGAAACAAAAGGTCAACTTTAGGTTAATTTTAGGGTAAGTTGCTGGAAAGTAAGAGTTTTCTTAGTCACACTTTAACAGTTTTAATTCGTTCAAGATCATAGCAAACATATGGCCCACAAGCCAAGGAAGATAGAAACTCAAAAGTCTATAAGCAATTCTTGTAGTAGCTACATTTGCATAAATATCTGTGTCTTAGTCAAGCATATTGTGCAAAAATACAGGGTGAAATACCTAATGCTGGAAAACCGGAAGGTTGTGGCCTTAATTGGAAAAAAAGTATGTTGATTAATTTCCTTTATGTTTGAATGCAAATGTGTCGCCTGATTTCCAGCTGAACTGTGGCTGTGCTTTTTCAGATGCTGGTGGCGTGATTTGTGTCAGTCATCCAGAAGGCAGCTATAATCGGTATCCAGTGGTGATGTTAGCTCTGTGTAGTTGGCAGGCAGAGATACCAGTGGACTTGATTAGGGATATAGCCAGCTTTCATCCTCCCTGTGCTTGTCAATATAAGGTATTACAGCTACCTGTGAAAATATTTTCTCCGTGCCAGCTGAGCTAAGTGTGAGCTTGTGGTCTGTGCAGAATGCCCTGAAATGATTTTCTATGCAAAACCACAATTCTTCTCAGAATCTAGTGCTCCTTTATGGTACCTAATATCTCCAAAAGATGTTTTTCAAGACTTCAGAGCAGTGTTAAAATGGTGAGGGCAAAGGACATTTCTTCCCTGTGGCTGTTTCAGCAGAGAGGAGATGGATTTTCAAAGATCCAGCTCCCACTTGCATTTGTGAGAGGGAGCAGCAGGTGCTGATTTTTTTTTTTTTTTTTCAAAAATGAACCTGAGCTTCAAACACCTGTAGATTTTGAACAAAGGTCTGAGGATAGCCCTTTCAGAAACAGGAATTATAACATTAAGAAAAATATAAACATCACTTATTATGGCAAGATCTGTATTGCCCTTTATGCTTTAAATGTTAAGGAGTAAGTTTGACATAAGTTGATCTGAGTTTGCAATAAAGGTTATCTAAAGAGCATGGCACGTGTGAGGTTTGAAGAAACTGTATAGAAGGATTAGTATTTGTACACTAGGCTAGTGCAAATGTAGACTATTAAACTATTTATAAACTGTTTAGAGTCTAGGGAATCTTTACTGAGTTTGATGCTTTCTAGTCTTTCAATTATGAGACTGAAATAAGGTTTCTGTATTGTATTTTAGAACTGTGAAAGTATTTATAGTTAATTCTTTAAGTCTGGAAAAGAAATCTTAAAATGGATGTATTTGGTTTTGCCCCTTACAATATATTGTAGACAAAAATCCCAGATTGTTTCAGTAAGAAATGAGAAAAATTACCTATAAGTGCCAATAGCAGTTCCTGTTTTCTCAGTGAAATGGAGCATGCAGCATAAAATACCCATTCGGCTGTTTTCTTTAAACTAAGCATAACTTCACGTACAGTAACTCTCGAATAACTCTCTAAACTCAACATGTATTTCTTAGGGAACACTGATTCAATGAAGGGGAGATGTGAGCAAAATAGGATCCTTCTTGAACTGTATTTGAAAGGCAGGGAGTAGATGGATGACAAGTTCTAAAACTCTTAATGTGTGTAGGAGAGGAAGGGGGCTAGAAGGATCGATTTGAAAAGCGTTACTAAGGACAGGATTCTGGATCTGCCATCCAAAGGTGGCTGAAGTTACCAGGAGGAGCAGATGGAAGATGTGACCATGAGGGTGAATTTCATCCATAAGGCCCTGTTTTAGGGGGATTCAATGGGTTCCAAAAGTGGTTAAGGATTTCACTGCTTTTGTGCTGGTGGAGGAAGTGTTTAACATACCTAGATGCTTTCCTGACTCCTTGTATATGATTTGCTAGTGTTTGTATTAAGTCTCTCAAACACACAGCACCGGGCACACAGTCTTGAGGAATATAATAAGTGGGGATGCTTTACGTCGTCTTTTTATCCTCCTCATCCCAAGCAGCACCTCTCAGGCATTTTATGCTTTAGTCCCACCCTTGTCCGTTTTGATATGTATAAAGGGGCTCTCTGAAAATAACCAGCAACTATACATAGTGTTCACATCAGTGGCATTTTCACCTGGTTTTGACACAGTGCTTTTAGACCCCCTTTACAAGCTGCGACCTCAGAACCCTCTACAACTGCCTGAGAGGAGGCTGTAGCGAGGTGGGGGTCGGCCTCTTCTCCCTGGTAACAGATGATAGGACGAGGGGGAATGGCTTGAAGCTGCGCCAGGGCAGGTTTAGGCTAGACATTAGGAAAAAATTCTTCACCGAGAGGGTTGTCAGGCTCTGGAATGGGCTGCCCAGGGAGGTGGTGGAGTCCTCATCCCTGGAGGTCTTTAAAAGAAGGATAGATGAGGTGCTTAGGGACATGGTTTAGTGGTGGGATGGCAGTGCTAGGTTAACGGTTGGACTCGATGATCTTAAAGGTCTTTTCCAACCGAGGTGATTCTATGATTCTATGAACTTCCTCAGGCTTCCTACCCATAATATCCCCTTGAGATACAATTATTCAATGCATTTTTGCATTAATATCGTCCCAAAGCCATTTCTCTTTAACCAGATATTCCAGTATATGTATATGACACCATTCACAGAACTTCTCTGAAGGATCCTGTAGCTAAATTGCAAGGAAGCCCAGCACGAGTTGTGCAGGTGTGAGCCTTTCATTTAAGCAGCCCTTCTGAACTCTTTGTATTGAAGAGACAGCTGACTGTTTGCAGAAAATTTCACAAAATACTTTTTTAGAAAGAGGGAATGGGGAAAGTTTCATGTTCTACATACTTGTAGCATTTGTCCTCTCCTGGGCACCAGTGTTTGACCAGTGTCCGTCCAGCAAACATGGCAGAAGGGTAACTTTCCCTCAGTGGTGCCAATGGTTTGTGATTTTCTCCAACACTCAGCTGGTAGCTCAAGTTGGCATCTGAATCTTTAAGGGACCAACCCCTCTGTCAAATTTCATTTACTTCAATGAACAGTTTCAAAATTTTCTGGTGTTCAGCAGATGGATAAACAGCATGATGGTGTGTCCCGACTTCCTTTTATCGCCAGGCTAAAACAAGCCAGGAAACAGTTTTTAATTAATTTGATATTTTTGAAATTCTTAAATGGACAGAAAATTGCCCAATTCTCAGTTCAAAATTATTTTAGCCAAGACTTTTTTTCCCCAAGATAAATAGTCAAAACAGTATAAAGGCTTTAAATTAAACAGAAGATCATTAGGGTAAAGAAACAACTGGGTGTATTTTATTGCATTCTGTATGTGAGGTTTAGTGGGCTGGAATCCAACTCACACGATATAACCCATGAAATAAAAAAAAAAAAAAAAAAAAGTTCAAAATAAGCCATTTAAGTTCTGCATGAGGTAGTATTGTTTAAATTCTAGGAATTAATTGTCATCAGATAATATTAAAAAAATAAGCTAAACCTGATCCAGCAGATAGGAGGCTGGTAGTGAATATCTGTAACAGCCGGAGGCGTGTGGGGCTGGAGGCTTCCCTCCATCTCCATCTGCGGGAGGGTTTGGGGCGTGGGGAGAGGAAAGGGGAGATGCGGAGGAGTCAGGGTAGGAGAAAAGGCTGGGAGCAGCCTGCAGCCATGAGCATTTCTGTCAGGCAAGGTGAGGGACCTGCACCCGAGGTCCGGTTGTGCGCTGCGCTTTGGGGGTCAGCATTAAGCTTCTTCCGAGGTTTATATAATGGAATAATTTGAGTCTAACTTCAACAGACAGCTACTCATGTTGATCTCTGACCACAGCCCTTTTAGTGGAGGGAAAAAGAAGGGCCTTTTTTTTTTTTTTTTTTTTTTTTTTGGTGTGTGTAATTTAATCCTTTCCTTGCTGGGTGGCCCTGCAGAAGGCTTTTTTCTGTAGCTGAAATTCCTTCGGTGCCGCACGTTGTGTGCTGGACAGGAATGATTGCGACAGCCACCTTTATATGGTAGTTGTGAAGGCTTTTGAGTGGAAATTAAAGATGTGTCGCATTTTCTTTGAGTTTCTTTTTATCAAGCTGTTTATGAAGTAGACACGATTAAAAAAAAATTTAGTCACTTGTTTTGATGTTAATGGATGCTGGAGGGGAAGGCTTCCCCCTCAAAACAAGAAGTTTTGGCAAACTTTTAATTAAGAATTCAGAACATGGAAGTTTTGGGCTAGTTTTGCACTGCCGAGCTTGGCTCTGGAGCATAGAGGTCTGTCAGGTTTTTAAAGTAGATTTTCCTCTTCATTCTAATTAAGTATTGTAATGCCAGCACTCTTCATTAGGCAGCAATTTGTGATTAGTCAGGTGGTTGTAACGGGAGAGAGCAACATGTGATGAAATGGTAGAGAAATTGCAGAGCAGGGACGATGGCGGCGGGATGCGGCTCCTGAATGCTCTCTACCATCTACGTTGGCAGATTTCCCGCCAAATTCAGTGTGCTCTGTGGGGCGGGATTTGATCCTCCCAGAGGTCCTGGCTTGTGTGGAAACACGAGTTCAGCGGACCTCGATTACAGGACCTGAGCTCTGAAGTTGTGGCAAGAAATAATGCTAAGAACAGCCATAGAAAGGGAGAACTCCTAATTCCCCCAAAACTTTGAAGCCAAGCTATTATTTTAAGTGTAGATTACATTATCACATTTGTTTATCTGTGAATTGAATCTCATATTTAATAAAAGGTAGCTTTTGTGAAGCGCTGAAGTGAATGTGAATTAGTGAAATGAGAAAGATTAGCTCTTCGAGGAGAATAAGAACAATTTAAAATTCCATTGTTCAGTGTTTTTCTTTGTCTGTATGAAGCATGTCTGTAATTGTCTCAAATTAGGTACTGCCTTTGTTTAGAAAAGTTAAACAAGTAATAAGGATAAGATATTTCATAGCTCCTTTTAAAATAAACAGCCCGCTCAATTTTTATCTTTAGGCAGTTTGCAAATGTCAGAGCAAAGCTTTTGAAGAGAACTTTTATATGAGATGGAGTTTCTTTAGAAACAGAATCATCCTGTTTTGTTGGGATGCGTTTTCCAATTTTGAAGCCTGGTCTTCCCATACTGTATGATTTTAGTGTATCCTGTTACCACAGTTCTTAAAACAGATGCATTATTTAAAAATTCCTATTGGACTTTAAGCGTGAATTTGTTCGGTGCCTTTCCAGGAGCCATGGTCTGTATTTTGCCATCAGTAGCCTGATGGTGTTGCTACCAAAGAACCCTCACATTGACCCAGTAGTTACCAAGCCCAGAAAGACGAAAAAGGAAAAGAGGGGTGAGTCAAGACATGCATGTGGACTGGGTCAGCAGCTATGCAAGCAGAAGACAGTGCTTTTTTCTTTCGTATCACCAAGGAGGAAAAAAAAATCACACAAAGTTAGTTCCTGGCTTGGTTCTGTGGCTAGTGGTGTTGGTGGGGATTTGGGCACTACATCCAGCGGGAGACAGGTGTAGATTGAAAAGTGGCTTTTCTGGAAGAAGTGAGAATATTTATCTGCCCCTAGCAAGCGAGCAGGGAGTTCGCTGGGACTGGATGAACCCAGGGTGCTTCGCTGGAGGGACAAAGTCACTTCCAGGTAGGGTGAGGTCTGCCTGTGCTCCCTTTCCACATCTCCTGTGGCACTGCGTCTAAGTCTAGCCCTGATTTGGGGGTTGTTTCCATTCATTACTGGCAAATGTGCATGCAATATAAAATACCAAGTCTTTTTTTGTAGTGAAAATGCTATAACCTAGCAGGACTGGTAAGCCCTCATGAACTTAATGATAAACTGTTGGGCAGTTCTGTAGAAATGGCTCCATCCGTGCTTGAAGGAGGGGGGAGATTGGTCTTGGCAGCCCACAGTACATTGTAGAAACCAAGATGATCCCTTAAGTTCAAATTACTTTTTTTTTTTTTTTGTTACCAGATGCAAAATTCCCATTACATTTAATGTGGGAAGAATTTCCCTCCACGGTTTCAGCAGATTTCCCAAGTTTAATACAAAGTCAGCACTGTTTTGTTGTATGCTTAGTGCTGTGTCAAAGGAGACTAGAGCCAAGAGGGTGTTTTGTTCTTTTTCATGGTGTTTACAAATAAAGCTGACTGATTTGGTAACTCTCCTAGAAACATTCTGAGAATGTAAATTTAGCAGAGTGCTCCCTGGGCATGCATAGATCTAAAGACAGCAGATCCTTGCCTATCAGTAAGTATCTTAAGGCCTTTACTTTTAATGGTATATGCGATTTAAATCCCAAGAAAATAATTCCACTGCTGCAGTTCATTTATATCATAGGAGTCTGCGTTAATTCAGACTAGGCTAGGTTTTCTAATACATTATTTATTTAGGTCTTCAAAATATCTGTGGTACTGCATGTGGTTGACAGAGCATATTCTTGTTTGTTAATATTATATGGCAACCCAAGATGTTTAAATAAATAAATGCCTTCAAATAAAGCTGTGATTTTAAAAGCCACTTCTTTTTTTCCTGTTGTAACTGTAGCATCCCATAATCTCAGCTCTGATTTCTCTTTTCTACAACCACCTATTTTCTATCGCCTACATAGTTCTGGAAGGATCTTTTTGTGTGTGTTTATGTGAGATAACCACATATTTAGGTCTTGAATCCTGAATATCTAGCCCAGCTTCTTCCCCCACCTGGGTGATAGGAGCTTAGGAACACCCTCAAATTCAATAACAAAATCACAGAATCACAGAATGGCAAGGGTTGGAAGGGACCTCGGGAGACCATCTAGTCCAGCCCTCCAAATCCCTTACGTGAAGGGTGAAGCACAGAGCTTGTATTTTCTGACAGTCTGCAGAGCTTACAAATCAAAATACATGAGTGCTGTGTAAGTGAGGGTGAAACAAATGGTATACAATACTTGGAAATGAATGAGTCATGTGAATGAACATTGGCATGTACATCCCCAGCCCCATATTAAGATTAAAGTGAGTTGTCTGCTCTACAGTTGCATAATTGCTTCTATGACTGATTTGGTGATGCTTTGTAATAAGTTGTGAATACTGTATGTTGACCTGGTTAATGGGATGTTTACTAAATGAATATATTTGTATAGTTTAATAGGAGGATGTTTGGAAAAATTAGCAGGATGAGAAAGGATGGCTCAAGACAGTCATTTTTCAGCAAGTGCTGGGATTGTGAAGAGGAAGGCAGGCTGCCTTGCTGTTGGCGTTTGGGGGCTTGGAGGGGGAGGTTGCATGGAGCCGGGTCCCCTTTCCTCCCCACTGCGGGGAGGTCTGCACTCTGGGCATGTGCATCTGCATGGAACATCCCCGTCCTGACTCCCTGGGTGAACAGGACACACGGGCAGCTGCTCTGGGCGTGGGGTACCCAGGCTCTGCACCCCACAGAAGACCCCACCACTGTGGGGATGCATGCCTGGGGGGGAGCAGCCTCCATCCTGCAGCCGTGACAGCTTCATTTTTTAAAATATCTTTCTTGAATTTGGCTATTTTAAGTACTATAGACTAAGATAATTATTTCATGAAGTAATATTATCTGCAAATTAACCTTGGATCTTTGCGTAGGTTCAGAAAGAGAGAGATAAGGAGTTTTATCGCAAATTGCAGACTTACTGGGTTTAACGTAAAGGCCGTGGCAAGTAATACATTTAAACTGCATTTAAGTAGTAAAGACCAGAATATCAAAGTCTAAAAGCAATAAACATTAATTTATTCAGAAAGTTTTTTATATTTTCTTTCTAGTTTATATGTTCTTTTCACACACTGTCATTTAATGAGGTTATATTCTGATTAAAGTAGAAAAATAAAAAAAGTAAAATGTTTTATTTCAGTAGATAAAAATGTAGCTTTTAAAATAGATCAGCTTGCCCTGCGTAGTCTGAGCTAGCTGTACAATTTTCCCTTCGTTCAGCATGGCTGCTAGACTAACGGATTTTGGGGGAAAAACTCCCCCTTGTATAGAGTTTCAGTTGAAATCCATATTTTCATTTTCAGTGACAACTAATACATTTCCTGTAATCCCTTTCAAATATTCACTGGCAGCATTCCCAGACATATATTTTGAAGGTTAAATGGTTTAGGATTTATGTACTGTGCTATGTAGGTCGGTCTGAATAAGCTAATAAGTCTGGACGTCCCCTTCGTTGCCAGAGACCAGTTTGTATCTCAGGAAAGCTATAGCTGCGATAGCACAAAGTTTTGGCTGGTTAATGAGCTGTGGGTCGAAGGAGCCCAGGGTGAGGTGCTGGGCTGGAAAACTGCTTTTGCTGGTTGCAGAGCTCACTTGGGTATCGTTACGCAGGACTGCTTCACGTGGCGTAGATGCACCTTCCTGGCAGCAGGTTTGGCTCTCTGTCCAGAAACATCTCTCTCTTTTTTTTTTTTTTTTTTTTTTTTTTTTTTTTTTTTAAATAGCCTGCAACTGGCATGAGTAAAGAGCAATAATTAAAATAATATTCCACGAGGCTTGCATTTTAGTATGGTGGTTTGATTAAACTTGGATCTGCCTTTTCCTCTCCCTTGAGGACCGTTGCTCGCTTCGTGGCTAATGAAGTGGAACGAGCAGTGTGATCAATATTTATGGTGTCACCCTGGGCACCTGCAGTTCTTTCAAGCCGTCTTGTACTGTGGAGCTGGAATGGAGGTTTTCAACTCCACGCTAATTAATGGCTAACTGTGCAACTTGATACCAAGTCTGGACAGACTGTGCTTAGCACCACTTCTTACGAGGGTCACGTGCGACTTGCACAGATTTGCTGGTTCTCTGACAAAAAGTAGGAACTCTGTTTTCTTCAGGGATGTACTTTTGAATCCCTCAGTCAGTTAATTTGGGCTCTCCCTGTACTGGGAACAACCACCCTTGCTGTTGAACACACACAAAAAGAAGGCTTTTGAATTTTCAGCTGGGTTTATAGACTTCTGCCCTACAGCTTTTTTTCTTTTTATACTCCAGTCTCTACTATAGGTTCCAGTAACTGCTGGAGGTAGCACGTATTTAATTCTAACATGAATGCCATCGAGTTGGTGCTAGGCTGTGCCTTTGCATCTTACCAGTTTGGAGGCTGCTCCCAGCTGTGCCAGAACATTTTTATACAGCAGCCCATGACTATGGCACTATTTTCTGTCCAAAGGAGAGCCGCAGTACTTTGTTCCACAGTTCTCCTGACTCCGTCGAGGCTTTCCCAAAATAATAATATCATCTTTGACCTCTTGGTGGGTTGTTCTGTTGCAAACTTTGCCCGTTCCCTGCCAGTGACAGCGGCTGGAGGCAGTCCAATGCGATTAGTAAGTATTTTGGAGACTCTGCTTTGGCAGTCCTGTTAAATATGTGCAGTGAAAGCAGGATTAGTATGGGGCCTCATCTTTTTTTCTTATTAGGGCATCTCTGTGGTCTGTAAGCTTATTTAATTGGAAATTAGCCATTCTTATTAACACAGGAGATACCCTTTGGTCCAAATTATGCCATGGGATAAATGTATATAGTTCATGCTAAAGAGAAAGAAAATGCATCCGCGTGCTCCAGGGTGGAAATTTGCCCTTTTGTGTCCATTGCAGTTCTCCTGGAGGAGAATTTCATTTTCTAGTAAAGGCAATAAATTTTCGCTGCTCAGATAAGTGACTACAGAGGTTCATCATCAGGATTTAAAAAAATAAGCCTCCTAAGAAGATGGATGATGACAAGGGGAGTGAGAGTTGTTATCCAATCATTTGTCAGGGTCCAGAACATTAAGATATATGGGTAAGACCCCAAAGGTGTGTAAAAGTTCCTTTTCCCAGCAGTCGGGTGGTACGTAATAACTTATCCTGTGCAGTCAGCCAGTATTACATGCTCTCTGAAAACTCATTTTGTTTGCATCTCTTTGTATACACAGCACATAAGCGGTAACATCATGTATTGCTGGGAAGTATTCTACACATCATCGAAATATAGCCCCGTGGTTACTGAATACAGAGACAGACTTCCCTGGTGCTCATGTGAGCTCCCTTCTCTCCCTCCTCCGTCCCACTCCAGACGTCAGCATAATCTGCCTCGCCTCTTCTGCTGTGATAGTGTTCTGCTCCGGGCTTTCTCCAGAGGCTTTTCCCTCCGACTGCTTTTCTGTGGTTCCCTGCTTTACAGCCGTTTCCCTCTCGTTCTTCCCCTGTCTCCGGACTTCAAAACCACGTAGCAGCCCTGGGGTGCAGTGTCACCTAGTGAAAAACTAGATTAAACATTCATGGCTGTAGGAGTGCTTGTTAGCATATAGGTATTGTTTTGCTGGTTTTCAGTATGTTGGGAGGTTATGTTGCCAGTGAGGTGACTTCAAAGTCTGTAGCGGAATACATTTCAACTAACTGCTTGACATCAGGTAAAAAATCTTGCTTTGCTTACCTACTTTCAAAGAAAAACCTTTCCCCTTTTTAACAAGCGAGTATTCCTCTCTAAACCAAACGTGGTTGAAACCAGATTTCTGAGGGATTTTGTTACGTTCTGCCTCTGCAGCTGGGGTGGCTGATCCTGAAAGTTCACCTTAATGTAGGAGACAACATCATAGCTTGCTACGGTAAACTGCTCCCTGCCTTGCTGCTTGTTGCTGGGCAGTCACGCGAAGATGAGGTTTGCCTTGTCCCGTCTGGGCTTGCTGTGGCACAGAATAGCTCAGTAGCCTAAATTTGATCAACTGAGCCCATGAGAGCTTGGTATCATGCACTGAGTCCTGTTAAACTCTGGGAAACCCTCCAGCCTGGCAACTTCATTACGTCTGTGTGCTGGAGTTAAAATACGGCCCTCATGCGTTTCCCCAGCCTGGTCTGGTATTTCATGGTTAAAAAGCTTAATTGGCTCAATCTATTTATTGCCTTGCATTTCTGTCTTGCATCTGGCTCAGGAGGATGTGTCTGACCACTGCTGACTTGCAGGCAGAGGATTTTTACTGCAGTTCACTTGACAAAGGTTTAGATATGAAAGTCTTGGGCTTACTCCTCAGTGGTGGCCTGTAAGCCCGTGTAGGGACATAGATGTGGTGGGAACAGAGTAACGCTCTGGAAGGATTACGACGTTGGTGCACCTCAGAGGTTTGTGATTAGAGAAGCCCAAGTCAGGGGCTGACAGCTGTCCTGGCTGTTGAGTTTTCAAAACTCAACTGGTATTGATGCCTGTGGAAGTCAAGCTGGCGTAGTTTGCCTCCAGGAGGATGGGGATGGTGGACTGTATGAGTTTGAGAGCCCTGGTTGGACCATTTCTGGCAGCGTGTCTTCAAGTGTTCAGGTGTTTGGTCCTGCAGGCGTTCTGCAAGCTGGCCATGGTGGGGAGATGTGTTCCTATGGGTTTTGGAGCCATCAAACATCACGTAGCCATGTTTCCAAGGAAGCAAAATGCAATTCTTCTGAGTCCCAGCCATGTAATCACAGCACTAATAATAGCTATCATTTTTGATGCCTCAGTGCCAAATATAAATGTTGTTAAGTTGTTTCTGTTACATTTTCAGAGTAGTCTGTTCTGCTGCTTTTTCCCTATTTGCGCTTTATCTATGACTGAACAATTACCAGAAATGTGATGAGGACATCGTATGCAGAAAGTCATCCCCTTGTCTTTTTTCCCAATGACTCTGAGGTGCGTGTGAGCAGCCGTTATCTCAGCTGCTAATCAATGAAGCTGGAGCTAATGTGCAAAGTGACCTTTGTGAAGAGAAGGGAGGTTGTGCCAATATTACACTCGCAGTTTGAGCCAACTTTTGCACTTTGTCATGTATTTGGTTGCATGAGCTGCTCCCTTACTGACTTGTATTGGCGTATCATTTAGTGGTATATCAGCCAAGGTAAGAGATGCCCAAAATTTTTCTTGTATGTCAGTTGTGATGTTTTCATTGAGCAGGTATCGCTAGTGTTACACAGTGGCCCCTGATCTTCAGGGTCTAAATTCCTTCTGTGCTCTCACTTGTTTGTGCTTCATTTGGTTTGAAGCTATTCCTACTGTACACTTCCTAGTTTGGTGAAGTCAACGGGATTTTTACCGCTGGAATTAGACCCAGTTTACAGCAGCCTGTGGGTAAGCAAAGGTTATTCTCCAACACTTCCCTTCTCTACAATTCTATTGTCCTTAGGAGTCTGATGGATGGAGCACTTAATTATTTAGCGTCTATCAAGCTTTTGCTTACAACACCTAAACAAACACTAGTATTACCTACTTTTTTTTCCAAATATATAAAATAGAATTCTGCTACACTAATCCACAAGCTTAAAATAAGCATATGCTGTTGCTTAACCAACCCTTTTAATGAAATGGGGTTTGAATTGGAATTTTAAGTATGCATGAAGACAGTAAGATACCATTTGCAGTGTTAGGATTTCAATAATGTATGGAATTAGCAGAGCTTTATTATATTTCTGTGCCTGCATGCCCTCCATAGAGTAAAAGTTGTAATAAATATAAGTTCAAAGGTAAAATTTTATTGCTGCGCATGAGAGGAGGAAAAATGAATTAGAGTAATGTAATCACGCTCATATATGTTATGAATTTTGAACAGTGTCTATTAGAAAGTTTGTCAAAATGTGCTTAGCTTTGAAAATATAGATTAACGCTGAAGGTTTTAATATTGTTCTTCCTTATGTGCATATTCCTTGAGACTATAAGTGTAAAATATCTCCTGCCGAAAGCAATTGTCATAAAATGACACTTTCCCATTTTAATAGCTGAATAATCAGAACAGAAATATTTTCTAAGTTGCAGAGAGGTTATTGCTTTTTTCACACAAAGAAATTTAGTGGTAGAAAACCAAATTTTATCCAGATATTCTCCATTTTTTTCTGTTTCAGTTCTTATATTTGAAAAGCGTGTCCAAATGCCTCCTGACAGTCTTGACACTTCAGGGTGTTTAAAAAGTGGGGCGGGGGAGCATTCATTTGATTTCATTTACTGATTCTGTATTTTCCTTTAATCTCATAGCAAAGTTACAATAGTAGTTCTCCAACAGGAGCTGGAAAACCTGTTAGGGAATGACTAGTTGGTATCTATACAGGCCCTTTATGGTTCATGCATGGTTTTTTTGCTGCTTTGGAGCAAATAAAGAGTAGGTCAGTGTGGGAGGGCAGCTGCTGGCGCAGGTGCCTCTGACCTCAACAAACAACATTTGTCTGAACCACCAGCTCAGCACATGGTCCCAGCTTCCACATCTTGGAGAAAGCCCCAGCTTGATGAAATTTTGATATCAAAGATAATTCCTTCTCCTGTGTTTCCTCCACTTGCCATCCCTTTACTTTGTCATCTTCCTCTCTTGCCTTTCTGTGAGCAGAGGGTGTACCCTGAGGACGCTACCAAAGCCTGGGCAATGGCCTTTCTTAGTCTTTTTAATATGTTCTTCAGGTTTTAGCTTCACCACTCAGTTGGGAAAAAACTGGAAGCTGTAGGTGCCTATGCACCTTATTTTGCTTTTAAGCGAAGGGAGTCAGAGTCTTGTTTAATAACAGTGGTCCAGCTCAGGTTGTGCCAGAGTCTGAACTTGGCTGCCATGGCCAAACCCATCCTTCTGTTCGAACTCTGAAAGGATGTGGTGGTAGAGGGTTGGGGTACCCCACTGAGCAGAGACCCGTTGGGGATGTAACGTTCCTATTCCGGTGGATTCTGCCCTGCTGGCAACACCCAGTTTCCCAGGACGGGATGATAACGCTGGCCAATGCCGTGAAGATGGTTCATCTTGCTGTGTAAACATTCAAGTGGCAGGATCCATCTCCATCCGAACGAGCCCTAGCAGAAGAGTGAACGTTTTCATGGGAAGTAGTTTCATCAGCCAAGAAAAAAAGGAAGCGGAGCGTGCTGCCTTATCTGGGCCAGTAACATCGAGAACAAGCTTCAAGCAAAGTCGTGCCTCAAGGCCTCTGAGACATACAAAATGATACACATCATTTTTTTTATGATGCATTAGCAGATCTGTTATTCATCGCCTTTTAATTACACTATGCAAATACAAGGTCCTGCGCTGCTTACTGGGAGGGATTTCCTCTTGGAAACCCTCATTGGAAACAAGGGGTTTTGTTTTTTTCCCAGTCACCAGTATAGTCACAGATGCTGGCTTTTAGGTATTTTTTGGTTTTGAGACAGTTTGGACTCTGAGTAATAGGGGTAAACAATGATAGGTTTGGGGTTTTGGTTTGCTTTTTTTTTCCCCCCCCAAAGAACAATTGTCAACTCTAAATTTATGTAAACTTTCTGGAGACAGATAATAACAGAAAACTTTTCTAAAGAAACCTTCCACATTTTAGGTCATAACAGGCAATTCCTGCCTTTAAATTCTCCTGTTGATGCCATTGTGGCTGAGTTGTAAGCAGGATGAGGCTGCTGTTACAATATAATCAGTGAACCAGTTCCAGAGGGTGGAGCAGTTTAGAGACCAAATGCACTTTAAATGGCACTAGAGGAATGATGCACTACCGACTGAAAATGTAGGCATCGTTATTAATGATGTAATTAAAGTTCCACCTCATGGGCAAAGTGGAAGCACACAGAAAATATTATTAATATTGTGTTTCCTACATTTGATTTATCCCCATTTTAAGTACTAAATGATCTATGCAAAATACAGTGGAAATTAAACACTCTCTAAAATTCACAACTTTATTATGTAAAAATGGTTCAAGCATAGGTCAGGGTACATTAGCCAGAAGTAACTTAACCCATCTGAAAAATGTCTTATGCAGTTTAGGTGCATAGTTGATACGTGGCAAAACTGGTGTGTACGCTAAGAGGTTTTACTCAGTAACCAACAATCGTGGTTTGCAATTTGCATTGCTTTTGTCAAGAACAGATTTCAAGCATTCATTTTAGACCCTTGACTGATGATCATCTATGTTAGTGGGTGAATCTTCTTTACTGCAATCTTTTTAAGGCTATCGAATAGGACATCTTAATGCCACTCTGTTCTGAGTTTTCTGCATTGATCAGAGATCAGATCGGAAAAGAAACTACTACTGTTAGGAGTAATAATAAAAATAAAAGTAGCCTAGTATTCAGTCCTGCAAATTCTGAACATTTCCTGATAGACTGTGGAAGCTCTCAGTGTTGCTTTATGGGATTAGGCCAGGCTCCGCATGTGAACTAGAACACATTTTTGTGTTAACTGCTTCTAAACGAGCACTTAGTTTTAAGTAGTTGGCATAAATCTAATTTTAATTTACTGTTTTCATTTTCTTTCGCATTGATCCTCTTTTTGTAGAGATTCAATTGCAGACTTGGAGAAAGATGTTTTTCAAAGAGTCCAGATGGTATTTGCAATTATTTATTATCATTAGCATTCACTGTATCTGAAAACAAGACTTTTGCCAGCTTAGATAAACCTCATCTGCTGCACTATTGTTTACAGTTTTTCAGTGTCTTATGTTAATACAAACTCACTCTTGGGGCGATTTTCTGGGACTAGAAGAGAAAGAGAGTCTGTTATTCCCAATATATGGCAAAATGCTAACTTATTTTGGGAATACCGCTTGGTTAAGTCAGTCGTAGCCTTGATGGCTATGAGCAAGCCAACAAGGTACGTCATTCTTGAGAGAACAAAAATCACAATAATCAAACCAGTAGTTATAGAAGCATTGCACCTCTCCATACATGCATACACAACTTTTCTTTTGGGGGTCACTTACTGCATGAGAGCATGATTACTGTAGTTTGCCCTTTGCAATATGTCCCTTATAGGTTTGGTTTTTTTTTTTTTTGAATTTTGAGAGTGAAGATGGCACTTCAAGTCTGCAAAAATGGAATGTCTAGAAATTTATGGCTGTGTTGCAGTGGGAATAAAATGCCACCTTCTTTATTCTGAATTAAGTGCCTGAATTCTTCCACTAAAATTGTTCTGCCCCACTGCACAGATATGTAAGTTGAAGTGGGCTCTATACGCTACTGGAATAAACAAGTCTACTCATAGTTTTTTTTTTTTCTTAAAGCTTTGAAAAGATATGTATATTTTACAATATTTTAATACATTTGACTTATTTGTGTAATTGGTTTCTACAATATTTTGTGTTGATTAGCATTTGGAACAAAGCAGTACAGAGAAGAAAATAGAGGGACACCTGTTTCAATTATACCACAGCACCAATTTCAACAATAAATCTTAATTGCAATCAGTCTTGATCAAACCACCTGTGTAGATTCCCCTCATTTACAATGAGGAGGGGTAATAGAGAAAAAAGAAAAAGATGCAAAGAGAGAGAGCAGAAAAAAACCCCAGAACACTAATATGGATTAAGTTTAGTTTTTATACTTTATGTTTTGAGATTGCTGTGCTATGTTAATTATTACGAACAGCAGCCTGAATTTCTGTGCTCTTCTCGGGGAATACAGTGAACCCATGTTTACTTTCAGGTGCCATGTGAGCAATTTCTCTTAATTCAGGAGGGGTTGTGCAAATGGCCACAGGGTGGAATTAATTGTGCTTTTACGCCTAAGCCCAGCAGGTGAATGTGCAGCAAATTCCTTTAAATGACTACTTGTCTTTCTGTGTGGGATAGGAAATACGTCGGAGCCAATCTCTTAGGTAGGTAACCTCATGCAGCTGTATTATTTTTATTAACCTTGACACTGGTAGCTGCTGTATAATACTCCGTAGAGGTATACCGGGATGTTCTCTGCAGGCTTGGCAGCTGCTCGCTAACATGCCTCCCCCTGCGCTCGCTTACTTGCGGCTTCCTTAGAGTCACAAATCAATTTTCTTACGTGCATTTACATAAAGAGGGAAAAACAGTTGAGGGTAAACAGTCCAAATTGCAGTAGAGGGTGTGTAGGAAAGGAAAACAAATAGCACTTTCTCTCCTTACTCCTTGTCATCTTTTTCTCGTAACTTCTGTAATGATCGCTTGGACTTAGGTAAGGGACAGGATTGCGGCCAGTGATGCAGGGATTTGGGCAAGACTTCTGATTTTATGGTGATTTCATAACATATTTCCAGACATACCGTTTCTTTTGCACATTTATTCTCCTTCCCTCTGTCCATTTTTCATACTTTTTCATCTTTCCCTTTTCCTTATTCTCCTGAGTTATTATTCCCTTATTCTTCATTGTGCATTAGGTGGTTGAAAATGTTTTTTCCTCAGTCTAATGCATTGTTTATCATAGTTGCATTTGAATGAAGTCTTTTGACTCAAACCCTTAGGGATTGTCTCACCTATTCTTTTTTTTTCCTGAGAATGATCCTGGTTGTATTTGTGTTTGTTTCCTCTCTTCCATCATGAACGGCTTGTTCTTCCTTGCCGCTTCATCTTTTTTCACGATAGATCTTCACCTCCATTCGTCTTCATTGCTGTTGCATTCCTCTTCTCTGCTATGGGGCTCTGATAATAGTGATGGACCACTGCAATTAAATTTATTCCATACGCCACTGCTTTCCCTGACAAACTGACACTGCTCTTCTCCCATGTTCTTACCTGCTGACTGGCATTAAGAAAAGTCAACCAGGCGCCAGGGATTTCAGTGAAGTGTGACATTGGTCTCCCCATGACGAGTGAGCATGGCAAGCCCTGGATGCTTTAAGGTATCTCTAAAGCTGGTCGTGCAACATAAAAAAAAAAACAACAAACAAACAACTGGGATGCTGTGATGAGATGAACGCATTCACAATGGTTAGAAGAAATTTCTCCTATTGTCGTAGTTTGATTGTTATTGCTTTTAAATGTAACGTTGTCGTTAGCTGATGAGATGCCTAGACCAAGATACTGTCAGCAGACAGCTTTCTCTGAATGCAATTACCATTAGCAAACTGGCATACAGTCAATAGGAATTCTTCTGAATTTACTACTGTCTGTTGACATCTTATCTGTTACAGGCAAGTATTTAATCGAAGTTTATTGTCATTCTTTCCTGAGATTTAAGTGGGACATAAAATTTTACGATACGTATAGTATTTTAGATGACAGCTTCATTATTTCCACTGAATAATTTGAAATGCTACAAGGAGAAATATTGATGTCAAACCAGTAATTGTCATTAAATATGCAACATTTTTGCAGCAGTCGTTTGTGCAAAAAACAAATTTGCTGAACTTGTAGGTAGCAATGGAGAACTGTCTGAAATGCAGTTCCTTCGTCTCGAGCCTTTCCCCACCATGGAGGCCGGCCAAGCCTCCACACACGTGTGCAAACCTGTAACCTTCAAAGTAATTTTTCAAATTTTCCTTTTAAAAAATGAAGATGGTATAGAGGTGAATGTCAAAAGGAGGCTACCTGGTTTGGTTTTGAGTTGATCTTTCGATTCCTGCTGCCTGATGGGATTTGTATTTTCACTGCTTTAGTTGTATCCTGTCCCATGGACATTCCCCGTGCTGTAATACCTTTTTCCTGAGCCAGCAGGGACATTCGTGGCGGGTGTAATTAAACTGCGTCGTAGGGGATGAGTACATAGGTTGCAGAGAAGATTGAGACTAATGTGCCAGAGTTGTGATTGCTGCAAGGCATTATGTAAAGTCGGCAGATGTAGTTTAATATCGAACTGATTCAGAATGAAATGTTCCTGTTGATTCAGTGCCTTGCCGTGGAGTGCATTATTCAGGATCATGGCAGTGGTTTCTCTTCGAGAATGGAAAAGACAATAAGAAAAAAATTAAGTTGCTGGAAAAAAACAGGCTCTTTAGTTCAAGGCGGGTTTTATGTCATTCCTTGTTTTGTTTCCCTTGTTGGGAAGAATTTAGTTTGCTTTTAGGTGAATCAAAAATTCCACTCAGAGTTTTACTCTCTGTTATCTTGTTAAAGAATTCAGATTAGGGACCGCTACATTAGGTAATGATCAACTGTATTAGCAAATACATTTACAAAAATGCCATGCTTGTCTTCTCTTTTGTAATTACACCCTGACTTTGGAAGAAAATGGATTCAGTCTTTCCTATATTAAAAATACTATTGTCCTGGTTTTGGCAGGGATAATGTTAATTTTTTTCCTAGTAGCTGGCTCCTAGTTTTGGATTTAGGATGAGAAGAATGTTGATAACTCACTGATGGTTTAGTTGGTGCTGAGCAGGGCTTACACCAGTCAAGGACTTTTCAGCTTCCCCTGCTCTGCCAGGGGCACAAGGAGCTGGGAGGGGGCACAGCCAGGACAGCTGACCCCAACTGGCCCAAGGGCTATTCCATACCATAGGGCATCATGCTCAGTATAGAAACTGGGGGGAGTTGATTGGGGTGAGTGATCGCTGCTCAGGAGCTGGCTGGGTGTTGGTTGGTGTGTGGTGAGCTGTTGCATCACTTGTTTTTCCTGTGTTCTGTTCCTCTCTCTCACTCGTCGTTTTCCTTTTCATTATTATTATTATATTTCAGTTATTAAACTGTTCTTATCTCAGCCCATGAGTTTTCTTACTTTGCTCTTCAGATTCTCTCCTCCATCCCACCGGGGGCAGGGAGGGTGAGCGAGCGGCTGGGTGGGTCTTGGTTGCCGGCTGGAGTTAAACCACACAATTTCCTGGTGAATATGTCTGGGATATTTAGCTTTAATCACTATTCAAGTACTAACTATTCAAGTACAAGGCAATCGGTTAAAAAAAAAGTCATTAGAGTTGGTCAGGATGTTTGCAGTTAAACATTTCGTTATAGAAAATTAACATTTTTCTTAACTGAAACATTTTTTTAGGAAAGCATGCATTCAGCAAGGCTGAGAACAGAAACTGTGCTTAAAACATGAAATAAAGAGCACGTGAGGGTGAACACTGTGGCTCCTGGGATGCTGGGGATGCTGGTTCAATTCTTATACCTGATGTAGATCAGAGGTTGGATCTTGTGTGTTGTGCCTCACAGGTGATGGCTAAAACCCTCACACATGTAGTTAGGCTCTTGCTCTCTCCCTGCCCTCTCCACCCCCCACCCCCCCTTTTTAAAATATGTTCTTTGAAAGATGTGGATTTTGTCCTAATATGGCGTATAAAAATTTGAAAGCTTTGAAACCTTAGAACGTTTCATAATATGGAAAAATAATTTTCCCTTGACTCACAGCCCTGTTATATTTCTTAGCGTGGAATAAGTCAAAAAGGAATATTTTCAAGGTGCTATGTTGATCATGACTTGCACAAATCAAACAACAGCTGTAGCTCTTTGTGAAATGTAGGTATAAGTTTTGTTTTACATCTGGTGCGTTCCATGTGCACTTGTCTTAGCAGTAGTTGTTTGTGGTTACCCTAAGGATAGGAAAGCACTTCCCAAGGTTCCCCCCAATCTGAGCCCCCCTTAGCTGTGTCCTCAACATTAGGATGAAACTGTTCAGTTGCTCAGTCACCATCCTAACCAGGTCCTTGGTTGCATCTCACTAACACCTGTGGATTTGTACTCTCTAGTATTACAGCAGAAAAAATACTCTTTGGAGTAAACATAATTCCTTGAGACTAATTCTGGGTGCTTGAGCAGTCTCAAGGGGGAGAAAAAAAAATGAAATTAGCAAGTTGTATCTGAGGAGAGCCAACAAAGACAGCGGTGGTAACCTCTGTGGGGGGTTGGACTGGATGGGCTGGATCTGGTCCAAGCTAACAAGATGACCCTACAGAACCTAGGACTTAATTTTTTTTTTTTTCTTCTTCTTTCTTTGAAAATGTCTTCTGTCCTTTTGCCTTGGACAGCTCAGTTTAATGCTGAATGAATGAACAACGCTCTCAGTTTATTCCAGGGTCACAGCAAGGTGCAGACAGGAACCAGTTTCCCATCAAGAGGGAGCTGCTCCGGGCTCTGACCAGGAGAGACTGGGTCCCTGAATTGCCATCTGGGTTTGATTCCTGGTTATCACAAGATGAACTTCAGAGCAATGTCATGGGTTCTCATCAAAAAAGTTCTAACAGGGACCAAAGTTGTGGCTGCCATGGTCAGGGCTGTCCCTTTCCCTATTTTCCCTGAAGGGAAGTTGGCTTTCACCAAGGCTTGGCGTCCTTCTGCTGCAATCCCCCACCCTGCTGCTCACCAGGGCCGATTTCAGATGCTGCGGCCTGAGATTTAAACGCATATTTGGAGGACACAGTATGAATAATTTAGGTGCTTAAAGGCATTAGTCCTATTTAGAGAAGGAGAAAGCCTCCTCTAGAAAGATTATTCAGAATATCTGAAAATTACACCTTCAAGGTACTGGGTGGACAATTTGGAAGCTCTGGAGAATTTAATATTCCCTGTAAATCTGTGACAATGCATAAAGCACACTTCAGATGTATCCTGTACTAGTATTTTTCATAGAAAATGAAAGATCATTACCTCTCTTTGTAGTATATGGTACTTTTCTAAGAATTCTCTGTCAGGCAGCTGGTACAGAAGAACGTTTCCCTTCTGCAGTAATACAAGCCCGTAATTAAACCTGAACACAGCGAATAGAGCTATAAAGTAAATCAAACTGAGTGTTGAATTGTACCTTCATGCACCGGGTGGTAAACTCTTTATAACAAAACTCAAAGCTTCCTTTCTTTGCTGAGGAACCATGAATTGCAGCCTCTGTTTGCAGCGTACTGTTGCTGTCACCTGCTGTAAATCCAGGGGGAAAAGAAAGCACAGAGGGAAGAAGCGGAAAGCACGTTTTGCTCATTTGCCTCCCTTCCCCACAGGGTGGTTGCTTGAAAATCTGTGGCACCTGGGCTCATGGATGGAAGATGCCACCCCAAAGGAGACCCAAGTGTTTTGTGCCATCTTCTGAGTGTAGTGGCTTGAACTTTGTATGGTCAGATTGGATCAGTGGAAAGGCTCCCATGGCTTTCAGCAAGTAGGGTTTTCTCTGATGCATGCCTCTGGCACTATCTGATTGGTGGAAAAATTGGGCTAAATCCAGAATTTGGTGAACTTCGTGGTGCTCCCTTGCATCAAGTCCATGTATAATGAAGATAACTTCTTGCACGGGTGGAGGGGAGGGGGGCACGCTTGCAGGGCCAGTGTCCCATCTCATCCCTTCTTGTTCAGAACCCTGTCACTGACTGCTCATGTGCTTCCCCTGGGAAGTGTCAGTGACGGGAGAGGAGGACAGATGTTTTACCCTACTTCACCAAAGCATATAATCTCTTGATGCTACTGTACCATTGACTCTTAAAACCGTGCCTGCCCAGGATGCCCTCGTGTTATCTGCCACTGTACAGACAAGCTGTCAAAATGTTAGCAGGGATTTGACACTAAAATGACTCGGGAAGACAGCCTGGAATAAGGCTTACAGGTTTATTTGGCATTTTTACATTGTTTTTCTCGAAAGATAGTTCTCAGCATTATGTCAGCATCCAAAGCAGCAGTGGTGATAATGGGCTAGTCGAAGCGAATGATGGATTAAGCTTGGTTTGCAGGGGTGCCAAACTCAGTACTGAAGGGTGGGGGCTGTCTGTAGGGAGGGTGTTGGTCTCCATTTTCCTGTTCAGCAGACTTAAAATAGTAGTGCAAAGGCTGGGCATATCGAGCCTTTCCTGATGAGTGCGAGGGAAAGGGAGTATAAAAATAAGGTATTTTTAAACATATCTTGCAGTCTGATTGCCTGCTAGATTCTCTGTTACTTCTCATAATATGCTTGAAAAGTTTTATTTGTGCCTTGAGGGCGATGATCCTGTCTTCATTTAGGGATGTGGATAATACCACCGTGCTATTGACAGCTTTATGCACTCTCGCTAGCAGCCTGCCTCTGTTATTTACTCACTCATACATGTGTTGCCTTGCAAAAGCAGTACAATTTTCTACCCTCCGAGTTATAATTGCATCCTGGGCTGCCTTGTTACAGACCCTGCTCCTGTAGCGGGAGGTGAAAGAGCCAGTTGTTGCCATTATAAATTTTAATTTTTTTTTTCCTATGTATAATTGAGCCTAGGTAGTCATTATGGTTTTTCCTAGATTCATAATTAAAGAAACCTCGAAGGAGAGCTTTGTAACTGTTAAAAGGGCAAAAGAGAAGGTAATGTTCAGCTTGAGCTTGTTGCTTATAAACAGGTAAATTTGAGCTTCCAGAAATTTCGGATTTGTTAGCTGAAAATTCATGAGGGTCTAGAAACACTTAAGCAAGAGAACAGTGTAGCAAGGTCAGTCACATCTGTTCATCACTTGAGTTATATTTGTAAGACTTCATGTGGAATTCAGTGCCAAAAGAGTTAAGTTTTATGATTTTTTATTAATTATGAGGTCCTCATAAATTCTATGCAATTACTAAAATTGCTGGACATTTCATTTGTTATTTTGAAAAATAAAATTATGTTATTTTGCTTTTTAAAACCAAGAGTTCCATGTGTTGGACTCTGTGTGACATCCCTCATGCATGCTTCGTTTTGTCACTCATTCTGCCAGCTGTTCTTTTGGTTGGTAGTTTTTTCCACAACATCCCCGGTGTCCTACCATCTTGTTGAAAGGGGATTTGGAAAGGTGCTTCTCATCAGGGGCTATATTTTGGTCCAGGTCCCTTGATTCGTCCCCAACAGGAAGTATTTCTTCCTTGGGTGGGGGTGATCAACAGATCCATTAGTTTGGCTCTCCTAGTTTTTGGGTGAGAAGCTGAGTCAGAAATGGTGGCTGGTTAGTTCTGGTGAAGTTGCAGGAGAATGACCAAAACACCTATTGGACACTTTGCTGGCCTACAGGAAGAAGAATATTGTCTTCTGTGGGGACCTGAACAATTTCTGTTGTGGAAAATAGGTTTTGTAGGTGGAGATTGCTAAAAAACAGGGGGCAGTTATCATCAATTCCATTGATAATTGATATTACAGTTTTTTATTGATTGAATTATCTCATTCTTCGTGCTTGCCTGCTTTATAAAGTGGACTGTGAAACACATTTTTTTTTCCGTTTCACTTTTCTGAAAGTAATATTAAAAATTTTAAAAATATATTAAAGTATTGTACTTTCAAGCCTGAAGCTTTACCAAATGCTCTTTTGTATTATATTCTTCCATGGGCAAGTAGGTGTCTGATATAAAGTTAGTCTGTTTGTTGTAGACTGTGGATATTGAACCAAGTTGAACATTCCTCCATGTCTGATTTGTTTTGTTTGCTCCAGGTGAAGAAGTACCACATCACCTCTGCTCAGAGCTTCCCCTTCCTGAGGTTGTGCCTTGTGAAATCCCTTGTGCAATGGACTGTGTCATCAGCGAGTGGTCCCCGTGGTCCCCATGTTCCCACTCATGCTCCAGTAAAAACGCTGAGGGCAGTCAAAGCAGGAGCAGGTCCATCTTGGCCCTTCCAGCCGAGGGTGAGTGGTAAACATTTTGGATTAGTTGCTGTTTGTTTGTTTAATGAGTTGACTTGCGTTCCTCAGCCAACCTGTATTTAGATCAGAGCTAATCCCACTACTATAGCAATGAGGAGTAATACTTAATGCTCATCTGTACTTCATGCCTAGCGACTAAAATATCTTTATGGGCTTCAGTTAATGCATGTGTCACTTAGAGAAATTCTGTCACAGTTCAAAATTATTTACTTCAGCCTATGAATTATTGTCTATCGAGGGCTGGTCTGGGTGTGAATTTACTTCAGGAGAGCTACATCCTATACTAATGAAATTGCTGCATGACACAAACTCATCATGTGAGTGTCTTTATATAGGAACGTATTAGTAGTGATTTAGAAAAGAACAGTGAGCTGTGAAAAATGAGGAAATAGAAAAGGACCTGTTTATTTTATTAATGCAGACCTAGAATGTATTGACCTTCTTGTTTTTCTATTGGAGTAAATAAATAGCTCGTGATGAATGTATGTAATTTTCTCTGGATCTTCATGGACGCATCATGTATCTGGATTTTTACATATCAACATCAGTGATACAATTATTTACAAAACTATTCATATTAGAAGTATGGTGTTCTAACTACAGTTACACATACAGTAATTCATTTATGTGTTGGTTTATCGTACAGGATTTGAATGATATTGCATCAAGTGCATAAAAATTCATAAAATGTGAATAGGTCTAACAGACTAAAGCCTCGTTGACACAACAAAAAATATCTACTAGTGTCAGCACTATGTGCTGCTAATGCAGCAGCAAAACACTCTTAGATGCAAATCTAGTCTAGGACAAGCTCTGTTAAGTGCTATTTTGTAAATTAGCATTAAAGCCACCCACTGTTTCTGAGGCAATGTAAGGATTTGATTTGATCTTGCAAACCCTTACTCATGTGAATGGTCTGTATTCACATAAACATCCTTATAAGCACTTGCGAAGAAAATTTTCATCCTTCAGGATGAAAACTGCTGTGTAATTGTCGATTGAATGATAATAACTACTACTGAAAAAAGTCTATGAGCTAGAGAATAATTAAAATGAAAAATACAGTTGGCTTCAGATTTTCCATGGAAGCAGCGAAATGCAAATAACAGATAAACATGAAATTATGGAAGTGAAGTGTTGAAGAAGTGAATTCTGGAAGTACATAAGCTCAGTCATCTCAACCTGAAATGCACTAAACTAAAAATTGTGTGCTTTGAACTGAATACTTCAAGTTTCTCAGGAAGGAATAATTAACTTTAAAATCAAGCGCCCCAACTTTTTCTGTACATCTTTAGCAATGAGAATAATAGTTTGCTATGCAGCGTCACACATCTGCATGCAGATAAATAGTTATTCTTTTGAATTTGTGGAGAGTGGACGTGGATTTAATACCATTATCAGTGCAATACTGTGGCAATGTTTTGTTGCCTGCTTTCTCTGACACTCTCCTACTCAGCTCACAGATGAGCCACCAACTTCTGCAGAGCTCTGGTACCTTTCGGTACCAGGACATTTTGTCCTCTGTTGACTGAGGCAATGTTAGCTGTGGCTCTACTGTATCGGGACCTCTGGATGCCTTCCACAGGCTGACTTCACTTCAAACCCTTGGGTCCTTTTCTCCAAGCTGTTCAGCAGATCCCAGAGTACGATAACCTGTTGATGAAACTAGAGGGGCCTGGTTTAAATCAGGTTTTAAAAGATATTCCTTTATACAGTAAACTTCTGAAACTTGGTACAAGAGGAGACTGTGGAGGCAGGCAATCTCAGCAGGTTTAAAACGGATTAGAGAAACTGATGAAGAACAGGTCTATAAAAGGTCCTTAAATGCCTACTAAAAGGGCTAGGCAGTGGCACGTGTTCTTGCTTTCCTTGTACAAAAGCTGTCAATGAACTGCAGAAAGTGGCCAGGCTCTTGTGCTAAACAGCATCTCCTGCTTTCAGTTTGACAGACAGACTGCTGGTTGGATGGACCAAGTGGCATTTCTTATGTTCTTAAGTTAAAACTGCCTGTTACTACCCTCCCTTGTTTAGGAGAGCTTCCTTACCATGGGTATTCTTGAAAAAGACCAGCTTAATTTTTCCCTGGGAAGCTCAAAATTTGAGTTAGGTCTTTTATTTTTTCCTAATGGAGCAGGCATTTTGCAATTTTTTTTTTTTTTGGCATGTGCTCAAACACATAAGAGCAATAATTGGCCTGCGTTTTTCCTGCCAAGTCAAAATCTTCAGGAAAGTAAGTTACCTGGGGCATTTTCTACTCCATCTTCATACTAAACACGTCGTGAGACTGAGTACTGGAATCATAGAATCATAGAATGTTTTGGGTTGGAAGGGACCCCTAGAGGTCATCTAGTCCAACTCCCCTGCAATGAGCAGGGACACCACTAACTAGATCAGGTTGCTCAGAGCCCCATCCAACCTGGCCTTGAATGTTCCCAGGGATGGGGCCTCCACCACCTCTCTGGGCAACCCGTTCCAGTGTTTCACCACCCTCGTTGTAAAGAATTTCCTCCTTATATCCAGTCTAAACCTACCCTGGTTTAGTTTAAAACCATTACCCCTTGTCCTGTCACAGCTGGCCCTACTAAAAAGATTTTCCCCATCTTTCCTATAGGCCCCCTTTAGATACTGAAAGGCCGTAATCAGGTCTCCCTGCAGCCTTCTCTTCTCCAGGCTGAACAAGCCCAACTCCCTCAGCCTGTCCTCATAAGAGAGGTGCTCCAGCCCTCGGATCATTTTAGTGGCCCTCCTCTGGACCCGCTCCAACAGTTCCATGTCCTTCTTGTGCTGAGGGCTCCAGAGCTGGACGCAGTACTCTAGGTGAGGTCTCACCAGAGCAGAGTAGAGGGGCAGAATCACCTCCCTCGACCTGCTGGCCACGCTTCTCCTGATGCAGCCCAGGGTACGGTTAGCCTTCTGGGCTGCCAGCGCACATTGCCGGCTCATGTCCAGCTTTTCATCCACCAGCACCCCCAAGTCCCTCTCGGCAGGGCTGCTCTCGATCCTTTCTTCCCCCAGCCTGTACTGATACCGGGGGTTACCCCGACCCAGGTGCAGGACCTTGCACTTGGCCTTGTTGAACCTCATGAGGTTCACACAGGCCCACCTCTCCAGCCTGTCCAGGTCTCTCTGGATGACATCCCGTCCTTCTGGTGTGTCAACCGCACCACTCAGTTTGGTGTCGTCCGCAAACTTGCAGAGGGTGCATTCGATCTCGCTGTCTAAGTCATTGATGAATATATTAAACAGCACCGGTCCCAGTACGGACCCCTGAGGGACACCACTCATCACCGGTCTCCATCTGGACATCGAGCCATTGACCACTACCCTCTGGATGCGGCCATCCAGCCAGTTGCTTATCCACCGAACAGTCCACCCATCAAATCCATAGCTCTCCAATTTAGAGAGAAGGATGTTGTGGGGGACCGTGTCAAAGGCTTTGCAGAAGTCCAGATAGATGACATCCATTGGTTTTCCCTTGTCCACTGATGCTGTCACACCATCATAGAAAGACACTAGGTTTGTCAGGGAGGACTTGCCCTTGGTGAAGCCATGCTGGCTATCTCGAATTATCTCCCTGGCCTCCATGTGCCTTAGCATAGCTTCTAGGAGGATCTGTTCCATGATCTTCCCAGGCACAGAGGTGAGGCTGACTGGTCGGTAGTTCCCAGGGTCTTCCTTTCTACCCTTTTTGAAAATGGGCACAATGTTTCCCTTCTTCCAGTCACCAGGGACTTCACCTGACTGCCATGACTTTTCAAATATCATGGAGAGTGGCTTGGCGACTACATCGGCCAATTCCCTCAGGACTCTGGGATGCATCTCATCAGGTCCCATGGATTTATGTGCGTTCAGGTTCCTCAGGTGGTCACGAACCTGATCTTCTCCTACAGCAGGAAGGGTTTTGCCC
Organism: Gorsachius magnificus; assembly: GCA_034008185.1. Lineage (NCBI taxonomy): Eukaryota > Metazoa > Chordata > Aves > Pelecaniformes > Ardeidae > Gorsachius > Gorsachius magnificus. The sequence goes on along the minus strand of CM067085.1, from coordinate 7,309,569 downwards.
TCCCGTCTCCCCTCATGCCATCCATCAACTCGGGTGGGGTGAGGAGAGAGGTTCCCAGTGAAGACTGAGGCAAAAATGTTGTTGAGTACCTCAGCCTTCTCCTCATCTGCTGTTACCAGCTTGCCAGTCTCGCTCATCAGTGGGGGTACGCTTTCTTTAACCATCCTTTTCCGGCCGATATACCTGTAGAAACCCTTCTTGTTATTCTTTGCATCCCTAGCCAAGTTTAGCTCCAGCTGAGCCTTGGCTTTCCTGACCCCATTCCTACACAACCGGACCGCGTCCCTATACTCTTCCCAGGATGCCTGTCCCTGCTTCCACTGCCTGTGCAGTTCCCTCTTCCTCCTTAGTTTGACCAGCATCTCTTGTCTCAGCCATGCCGGTCTCTTCCCTTCTTTGCCCGGTTTCTTACACCTGGGGATCGAGAGCTCTTGCACTCTGTGGATCACATCTTTAAAGATCTGCCAGCTCTGTTCTCTTCCCCTGTCCCTGAGGACCGTTTCCCAGGGAGTCCTTCTGACTGTCTCCTTGAGGAGCTGGAAGTTTGCCTTTCTAAAATTCAGGGTCCTGACTATACTCTTTGTTCTTCCCATTTCCCTCAGGCGCGTGAGCTCTACCAGCGCATGATCACTGCAACCCAAGCTGCCTCCGATCTTGACATTTCCGACGAGCTCACTTGCATTGGTGACCACCAGGTCCAGTATCGCATCCCCTCGGGTAGGGGTGTCTATTACCTGGCTTAAGTAGTTGTCTTCAATGCATTCGAGAAACCTGCTGGATTGCCTACAGCTTGCCGTGTTGGTTTTCCAGCAGATGTCAGGGTGGTTGAAGTCCCCCAGCAGGACGAGAGCCTGCGAGCATGAAGCCTCCCGGAGTTGGAGGAAGAACGCTTCGTCAGTCGGCTCCTCTTGATCTGGTGGCCTGTAGTAGACACCAACCACCAGGTTCCCTTTGTTGCCTCTCTCTCTGATTCTTATCCATAAGTCCATTTGCAAGAAAAGATGAACAGTAATGTGACATGATTATCCAGATCAGTGTGATTCAGTGTTTCTCAGTGCTGTTGATTGTGGCCATCTGGGGTCATACCTTATCTGAGAAGGCTCAGTCCTGCAAGGCGATAGGCATCCCTTTGAAGCAATATGCCTTCATCTCCTGTTGATTTTAGTAGGGCGTAAGGATGCTCTGAACCTCGTGGTATCTGGCCCCAACACTTCAGTTCTTTCAAAACCTGTAACACTTTTGCCATGTCATGCGTTGCCAGATTCTCCCTCCTGGAAGAGAATGGGTTTGATTTTAGTAATTTTTATTTCTTTCTTCCTAAAATGATAGTGCTTACTGTTACAATTTCACTGCATTACGCCTTAGCTTTTGAGCTATGAACATCTGCTGCTTTTATGGGATAAATTCAGGCTGCTGGCTAGAGTGTTAAAGCTTCTGGGGAGGCTGCTCAAAGTCGTGTACTTTGTGGATTTATTACAAATTGTTGACAAAGTGCAGTACCTTAGCAAAATCTTGGGACACCAATTTGAAGGATGCTGCTTCAGAAAAGTAAAGGCTTCATATTAAAAACTTCTCTTTCACATTTTCCCCCCCTTGATTTGTGGGTGTGGGTATAATTTGATACATTCCTCCATCAGTACAGTCCAGCATCTTTAAGGCAATGCGTGAATAGAGTCCAAATATTAGAAAGAGATGTTCCTCTTTGGGAAATTAGCAAGGAGAATGAACATAAAAATAATGTTTAATTTGTCTATAAACCTAATTGCATGTTTGCTGAGTGATACTGGCATTTAAATGGAATCAACTTGGCTATGTGTAGGAGTATCAATAAGGTAACTCAGAAATATGCTTTGCCTATTTCTGTTTCCATTATGCATTGGAATACAATTTTATGCAAGGCTAGTTTAATGGAGAAACGATATTTTAGAAGGTTGTTATTGTAGCCATAAAGGTCAACAGCTTTATTTAAGCTTTATTTATTTATTTATTTTAAATGGGGGAAAAAAAGAGAAGATATTAAGCAAAGCTACCATTTTCATTTATTTTTACATGTCTTCCTTTTGCCACATGCCAGAGGATAAAATACGGTATTCTCTTGACTCCTTCCAGGTGGAAAAGCCTGTCCTCCTGACCGAGCCCTGCAGGAGCACCGTGCCTGTAATGATCACCCGTGCGTGCATTTCTTCTGGGAAACTTCTCCCTGGAGTTCCTGCTCTGAAGCCACGCTGGTAACTGCACTCAATGCAACTGCTCGTTGGAGCGGAGAAGCCACGTGTGGAGTGGGCATACAGACGAGGAACGTCTTCTGCAGGAAGAGCAGTTCTGGCCAGGTCACGCTTAAAAGGTATTTAAAGAAAGGTTATTAGTGGTTATTTGTAGTTGGAATACATGACATCTGAAAGAGTTTTCAGCTAGCGTAGGGAATCTGCAGCTTTGAAAATAATTTCATTTCAGGACTAATTCTCCAGCTACTATTCCAGCACTACTATGAAAGGTATACTCATATGTAACAAAAATAAATAGCTAGCCCATTTTAATTTTCTGTGTAAATCCAAGCAAAACATATGTTTTTAGTGGTGTAGATTTTTTTGCTGTAGCTCCTCTGTTATTCTAATTTACAATTTTCTGCAAATATTTTTCCTGAAGGACAGGTGTGAGGTAAATATGAAGTACATCTCATTATAACATTCATCAATACATTATTAACAATGCTCTAATAAAATAGAAAGTAAATAGAGTTTGCTTTATATTTATACCACAATAACAATGTGGCAGAACCATATGCGTGATCTATATTGTTCAGTTGATTTATATAGCTTCTATAATGTGATACCGACACAACAGAATTATGGATTCTGTGGTACAAATACTCTGCATTTTGCTTTGCTTTACTAAATGAGGAAAATAAGTAGCACAGATGTTTTCCCTAATATAAAAAAATTAAGACATTGCTAATTATTTTTTACACCGTTAATGAGTCTAGAGACTTGCAAGCGAGTTTCATTTCTCATTGTAGCTCTCAAAACAATCCCGTTTGTATAAGCAGACTGTGTTGATTTCAGTAAAGTTAATTAAAATTCTTGAGGTTAATGAGATTAATTAAATAAAAGGAAAGAAATCTAGTATTTATTTATATCTAGAATCCATTGATATGCTGTAACTTTACCTAATTAAACATACTGTTTATAGAGCTATGTAATGTCTAAAATAGTTGTTTGCCCCCTCTGCTCTTGAGATGGCGTAAGGGAACTGAAGGGGGTACGTAAATACTCATGGGAGGTATGTGAAGGGAAAACAGAATTTCAGATCCTGGAAAATAAGATATTTGTGTACTGAGGACTTCAGAAAGGGGCTCTCCTTGGCTTTGGTATCACAGCTTCAATGCTGCAGCATTCCTTGTGTACTGTAAATGGCTGGAGCAGAACGGACTGTTGCATCCTTAAAAGAGCTTCTTAGTGAATTTGTTTCTCTTGCTGCAGCACTACCTGTTGTTCTTATGGTAATAATCATCTTAAAAATAAAAAAATTTAGACATCTAGAAGTCTTTAGAAAGGTGGTTCTAAGTGAAGGAATAAAACCTCCATGTTTCAGAATTATCTCATTACCTCCCAGGAGGGTCTGGGCTGGTCTGGTGCTGGAGGGGAGGGCAGCCCTCCTCGCTGTGGCTGTGTTATATTTTTAGTTATTGAAAACTGACCCAAAGTAATGTTGGGTTTAGAACTGCTGTGGTGAAAGTCTACTGTTAATATGGCTTCAGAAATGGGATACATTATGTAAATAAATAAATAACCTTTATGTGTTGGTATACTGATTTTTTTTTTTTATATTCTACATTTTTACTGATTACATGAAGAAAAATTACACCATATCAGAAGAAGGTGCAAGGCACAGAAAGCCAAATAAATCTAAAATTTTTGCAGAAAAATATTTCAACGTCTTCTCTTAGATAACAGAAATCTGCCGCTATGATAATCGTGCTTAATGAGAAGATGTCTCTTTGTATTTATTTGCTTTTAAATAATACCTCTAACTATCTTATTACTATCTCAGTAACAGAATCATGACTTCAAGGTTTATTTTCTTTCCAAAATGGGGTCATTTTGGGTTGCATACTTCACTAAGTATTTTTGAGTGATTTTTCTAAATAATAAAACTTAAAAAAGAGTAATTCTCTTTCTGCTTCCCCATGTGAAATGCAAGATCTGCCTGATCCCAGAAAATTATCCCTTTTCCACCCTTTGAGCTTTTAAATATTAACTGAAACTTTTATTAGAATATGCATGACATATTTTTCATTTAGGAGTTATAAATTTATTTAAAAAATAAAAAAAATAAGGCTTGCTATGGCAGAAGGGGTATCTTTGGTATGGCAGTACACTCACAGCCCTCTGAGAGTCTTGGGAGTAAAACATTTCCCTGTGGTTTTAATTTTTTATTATATTTTATCTTTGCGTTTGGATCAATAGATGCCCAGAGTCCATCAGACCTGAGACCGTGCAGCCGTGTCTCCTCCTCTGCAAGAAAGACTGCATTGTTACAGCGTTCAGTGAGTGGACTCGCTGCCCAACAGCATGTCAGCCTGGTAAGCCTTTAAGAAGAGGTCAACATTTGTGGAAAAATTAGAGAATTGGCCTAGAAACGTGTGGTAGTTGTAGTTCACATCAGTGTAGCAATTTTTAGGGCATTCGTCTGCATGAATTTTGGACTTGGGGTGGTGTTGACACTGACACTGCAGGTGCGTGAGCAGATTTGGAGATATAAGTTCTCTGGAGATATTTATATCTGGAGATATAAATTCTTTCTGGGCTTCTGCCTTCAAAATCAGAAGTCCAAGGCCCCAGCGTTGTATGGCTATACATGGAATTACTACATTATATGAAATTTATTTCCCTTGACTGGCCTAGATGTATGTACAGAGTTGTGCAAATAATCTCTGCACTTCATGGTTTTTCAAGGACCATGCATTTCTTTGATCTAGTTGGTTAGCTTTTGGACACTAGGTGTTTAGGAAAGTTTCTTTATAAGGATCTAGTGCTGGGTTTAGTGACAAATTTGTGTGTTCCATTAATTGTTCAGATGAAAGCCTTCTCAGTTATCAGAATATTTAATTTTTGTTGCTGGCTTCCTTGCCCTTCAAAGACTTTCAGTGGATGCTCTACCATAGTCCTTGTTAGATTTTGTAGGAAAATGAGTTGCTTTCTAAAACAGTGAATCCTGTTTTAATTAGGAATTTATTTTTAGACTTTAAATGAGCTGCCTATGAAGAAGTAGAATAAATTACCTGGTAAATTACTTTGTTTATTAAATAATAGTCTACAATTAAAATGAGAAGAAATTAATTATTTAACCTCCTTGGCAGTGTTATCATTTTAATATAATTCTAAATTAAAACTTCTTAGATGGGAGTGTTTGCTTTTTGCTAGATCTGTTATTGATATGGCTGCATTGCAAGATTATTTTTTTTTTAATTTGCATTGTGCAATTAAAACCTCAGCACGATAATGAAATTTCAAAACCACTATGCATATGTGAGTTTTTAGGGGGTTTGTTTTTTTTCTAGAAAAGTTGTATTTAATGAAAACAGTATACAGATGGTGAATTACTAAGCAGATCAAGCAGGAACAGGTATTGCCTGGCAGATTTAAAATTAAATGTGTACCGGCATAAGATCAGAGCTTAGACAAACATGCAATCACTAAATCAGGTTTACACAGAACTTTACCGGTTAAGCTGTTAGTAGTTTATCTGAGAAAATGCGTCCAACTTAACTATCTAACAATAAAAAAGCTGACATTTTCCCTACATTTAAATGTCATCAGACAACAGGCTGTCTTCTGGCGAAGGATTATCTCATACCTCAGAAGTGTAGACAACGGTGAACTTAGGGTAATAACAGATGGACGGACAACATAATTCACAAAAGAAGTGCAATTGAATCCAAACACCTGTTGGTGAGGCAGGAACAGGGAGGTTGTTGCAAGTTATTGATTCTCTGCCATTTCAGATACTTAAAGGTGACAACTGTCTACCGCAGTCTCCTATAATATATCTGTTTTAATGGGTCTTTGAGGATGAATTGAAACAAGAATCGAAGAATCAGTGTGGAGGTTTCAGAATATGGAATGGTTTGAATGAGCAGCATGTAGATTTTCCTCTGTTGCCTCCATAGCTGGTGGTGAAGGTGTCTTGGGGAGGTACCTGCTTTCAGCATGGGTGGTGTGCTCTCTGGTCTGTCAGCATAGACTTAAAATGGGGAGATTAAAAAAAAAAGCAAACACCTAACAATAAATACCATTTTCCCTCTCCCTCCTGAAAAGAGATGGTACCTATGAGTGCCTCTCCCCTTCTGGGCAATGGCTGTCAGTGAGAAGGTTAGAAATGTCACTGTTGTTTAATTCTCTAAACAAGTTTATGTGAAATGTTAGGTAATAACTGTCTAATTTATTTCCCCGTGCCTAAAATCAGATTTGAAATGAGATGGGGTAAAAGTGGATAACATACATGGTGTGCCATGCTGAGAAATTCCGATGATCTCTACCTTGTGTCAGACGGTTTCTGTCAAGGATCTGCCACCTCCAGTTCTCATAAACACTCAACAAGAATTGGTCAAAGTTAAAGACTTATCCCTTCAAAAGCTCTTGTCTGTACAAAAATACTGAAGGCAGCTCTGATTTTGCCGACTAAATCTTGGAGAATCTGTCTGTGTTATTTGTGTGCTCAGAGTCTTGTGTTGACCAGACTCTGCCTTTCCATCTGGTCAGGAGCAAAGAGGATGAAGCTGAATGTTTCCGATTAAATTCCTCGTCGGTGTTTAAGTGGAGGCATTTGGACAATGCCTTTAACAGGCTTTAACTTTTGATCAGCCCTGAATTGGTCAGGCAGTTGACTTAGATGGTCATTGTAGGTCCCTTCCAACTGAAATATCCTATTCTATCATATTCTATAAAAGCTGGACCAGCTATTCTATCATTAAAGATATAGCAGACTTTACAGTAGTGAGCAAGGGCTTTGTCCCTCATCTGACAGCAGTGATCCACCTTTCCTAGCCCTGGGCAGGCCACCAGGGAAGCCATGGGGGACAAATGCAGAGGACGCAAAGATACAAAAGCAAGGGAGGAATGAGAAGAATGGATTGATAGAAGTCGTTAGGGACTGTAAGGAGAGGGGACCCGTGGGACAGGGAGGTGGGAGTGGAAGCAGAAGTAAGGCACCCCCAAAATTCTCAAACAGCATTATCTGAATTGCAAAGTCAAGGACACAGAAGTTCAGATTCTCTTGAGATGCTGAGGCTTGATTTTTTTCAGGAGGGCAAGCAGTCATAGCCATGCTTGAAATCAGCTGAAGTTCGGCTTTAAAAGGACAGTCCTACATAATGCTAATACTCTGGAAAATCAGACTATAGCAATTTTAAATGAGATATAAAAATTATGTTCATTAACATTTGTAAGGAATGCTGTAGAAAAGCCAATGAGGAAATTCAATTTTGAAAATGGGGTTTGAGTAATGTGCAATAAATGCTGGGGATAATTTAGTTTCTTGAGGTGAAGAAAATTACTGTGGGAAGCTCATTTAGATTTGGTACTGATTAATAGGAAGGAAATGGCTAAGATTCTAATGGTGGTAGATAATTTGAATGAAAATCATCACAAAGTGATAGAGTTCACGATTCTTAGAAGGGAACGATGGCAATATCAGCAAGACATATAAAAAAAAGACTTCAACAATTGCAGAGAATTGGTAGCTACACCTCTTGGGAACACGTTCTATCCAGATGGGAGTGTAGAAGACCTAGAAGCTACCAAGAAAGACTGCATGAAGGGATGAAGCCCAACGGGACTCTACTTTCTATCCTGAAAGTGATATAAGAGCAAGCCAGTAGCACAGGGGAGCAAGGTGTGTGTAGGTCTGTATACGACTTGCATGTTCAAGCTTCAAACCATGAAGAGAAAACATCAGACGCAGGTAGCATAGCTGTGTTTTTAGCCTTTCTCATCATCAGAGTTGTTCAGAACCTTGTTTCCTTTTTGGTTGTCAAATTGTTTCACAAAAATTAGAAACAAGCATGAAATTGGAGATAAATTTAAAAATATGGTATAGGAATCAAGAATGCATATTAAGCTGTAGGAGGATATTAGGTAACAGTTACTGCATATAAATGGATTAGAAGGCAAAGCTGAATGAAATATTTGTCCATTACTTACTGCGAAATGAGGGAAACTCAACATGGGGAATGTGCAGTTGCTGCTGCTGTTTTCTGTCTGCATCCGGGAGAGGAAGGGACTAAAGAATAAGTGTTTCAATAAATTAGGTGTTCCCATGTCAGCAGGGCTGTGTGAATAGAGAACGAAGTGATAAAGTAACACTGGAGCATCCAGTGACTGTCTTCTGAGTGAGAAATTGCTAAGTGCTAAGGAGCTAACTAAAACTCACTTATACGAAGACAAGCCAAACCAACTAACCAGCCAACACCCTCACCTTTGCCCCCCACCCCAACCCTCAAAAAGAAAGGTCAAGGAAACTGTAGATTACTCATCCTAACTTTATTAGATAGAAAAACACAAAACCAAGCTATTGCTCAAGATATAAACATTTCAAGAATCAGATTCTGATTCAGATTCGAACTGACCAGTATGGATTTATTGAGAACAAGTAGTTGCAATAAATTTAATCTCCTTTTCTTGACAGCATAGCTGCTCTAATTAAGGGAAGTGGTAGATTTTTGACACATTAAACTTTTATCAGGAAGCTGAGGAACAGTGACTTGAATTAAATCACTGTTAAATGGGTACTCAGCTGCTTGAAAAATCTCACAGTGGATATTGCTGTGAAAAGTCTGTCTGTACTGCCTGCCGTCAGGTATTGATACACATTGATAAGATCCTGTCAGCCTTCTCCTCTCCAGGCTGAAGATACCCAGCTTTCCTGGTCTCTTCTTGTGTGTCTCCAGTCCCTAAATAGTCTTTGTGGCTGTTCACTGGACTCACTCTAGTATGCCCATGTCCTCCTTCTCCTGGAACCGGACATGGCACCCAGGTGTCTCACCAGCACTGATGAGAGGGAAAGGATCACCTCCCTCAGCCTGCTGGTGATGCTCTTCCTAATGCAGCCCAGGATGCTGTGGCCCTTCTTTGCTGCAAGGGCACATTGCTGCCTCCTGGTCAACTTGTCCAACAGGACTCCCATGTCCTTCTCTGCAAAGCTGCTTTGGCTGATAGATGTCCACTCTTCATGATAAAACTGGAACATGAGCCAAGGAGAGTCCCACAGAAAACTCTTATTGTCTCAGTTCTATGTGATATTTGTCTGAACAGCTTCCGTGCTTGAATTAGTGGATGGTGCAGAGCTTAAAGAGGTAGCAAACACAACAGACAATATATGAAGTCATACTGAAATTACTGAGAAATTTCTCAGAATATGACTTGGGAAGGAAAAATCAATTGCACAAAGACAGAATGGGAAATAAAGACCTCGGTAGTGTCTCGGGCACTTCTGGGTATACAATGGACTACAAAAAGAATTGAAGTCAACAATTTGAAATGCTAAAACTCATATTGGGCTTGTCAAACTCATGCACTTGTGTAAAACACCAAAGGAGTTACTGTACTGTGCACTGGTAAGACTGCAGGTGGGATTCCTTGTGTGCTGTCTTGTAAGAAAGTGAGTAAAGAGGAATGATGAAATAGGATCTATGAAGAACTGGGTTTTCTTAATTTGGAGAGGGAAGGTCTTAACTTAGAATTTCATAAAGGCTATGCATCATACAATAGGGATAAAATACTTTTTATGTCTAGGAGGCAGGGATAAATAAGGTTTAGCTTAATTGACAGGAGCGATGGTTTGGGTTAAATTTTAAGAAAAGACTCTGTAAGGCTTTACAAGTGCTGAATCAGGCAACTGAAAGGAGACTGTAGGAATCTGTAGAGCTGCCTCAGGTAGTGGCTGTTGAAGAAGCGGGAGGGGGATTGCCCTGGGTGCACTGATCCTGTCTCAAGGTAGCAGCTGGGGTGAGCAACCTCCTGTTGGGTCCAAGGTCCCTTTGCTGTGGTCTCACAGTGATAGCACGTGTGTGAGTGAAGGCTTTTATAACCTGATATTAGAGCCGACCATTTTTATTGGATCTGTACTTGTACTTTGTGTTCATGGTGTGACTTTTCCTAATTTTTCCTTCTACTCTAATGCACTGTAATCTTGCTGCTGCAGCTTTGGCCTTATCTTGAGCTGGAAAAAAAGTACTTGTATAAGTGGGCTAATTCACACACCGCTTTCCTCTCTTGGACAAATCTGATGAAATCTACTATTAAAAGACGTTTGCCTGGTCTGAAATCCTTTACAGAGTTCTGTTGAGATGCCTTTTCAGTTTTCTAGCATCTGTTTTTGAAGTGTGAATACAGTACCCAAAGAAGTACTAATGCTGTACACAGCGGTTAAACCAGCTCTCAGCTTGTACTTACCATTTACACAGCCAAGGATTGCATTTGTTTTAGCTATAGAGATATCTAGATTAATCTTATCCTTGTTTTTCATGCTGCATTCCGTACTGTAGATTTTGTGAACTGTGTTTCCAAGTGGATTGATCTTGCATCAACTCAGGTTAAGTACAGAGTTATCCTCTGTTGTTGCAGTGGTTTTCCTATTAGGAAGTTACCATCTGTAATTTCTAGACCCATAAGGATGGGTTACTGGTAGCAGCCTGAGACCACTAGAATGTGTTTTCAGAAAAAAAAACCCCTTCCGTTATGACAGTTTGGGGTTTTTTTTTGTTTTTTATTCAGGTGTTTAAGTATTTCCTCATACTTATTTTCTTGTCTGATTCATTGTTCTGTTAAATAAACATTTTTTGATGCATCTCTTGGGCTGCTGATTTAACAACCTTCCAGGTGTTGTTCTGCTTGAACTACTGGTAATTGTAAAGCAAGTAATGGTAGCATTTGGTCCAACATCCCATTCCCTCCCTTCTTTGGGTAGTGCTGGAGTGCTCATGATTTCAAAAGATAAATGAAATGCAAAGTATGTTTTTAACCAAGACAGCTAGATCACTAACTTGGGGTGCCCGCTGTGTCTGGAAGGTGCTTTTTTTTCTTTATTTTACAGGCAATGCCACTGCAGTTAAGCAGTCCCGGTATAGGATTATTGTTCAGGATGCTGCTAATGGGGGACAGGCGTGCCCGGACACCTTGTATGAGGAAAGAGAATGTGAAGATATTCCCATCTGTCCAGTGTACAGGTAAAAAGTGTTAGCTTGGAATCAGTCTCTTGCTAGTGGATTCCCACTTCTTGAGAAATGTCTCTGTTGCACAATTTTCACCAGAAAGTGACATACAAGCGGAAAATGCAGAGTTATAAACAAATAACAATGTATGAATAATAAACCTTGCAAAATGTGTAGAAGTAGACTTCAAAGTGGAGATTTCAGTAGATCTGGCATCATCAGAACAAGAACCAATAGACACCACTCCTAGAAATGGTAATGTCAGGGTTCAATATGTTTAAGGAAGTTATTACTGGGAACTCCCCCCTCAATTTATCTAAAAATCAATGTAAGCTATTTTGGGGCCACAAGCACTCAACTGCCTTAATCATAATTGTATGCTTATTGCAGAAACTCTTGTCTTTTTCCACTGGTGCTCTCATTCTGGTGAATAATATGCACTTTAAAAAATTCTGATTAGACAAATAGTACAATAGGGCATTCCCATTAAAATTCTGTGACCCATCTGTTATACAATATTAGTAAATAGAAAAGCATTACGTCTTTGCATATAAATCTTCAGCCCGCACATCCCCTAGGACATGGTCTTGGAGCTGAGCGGGGAGCCGAAGGTGGCGTTGCACCGCTCGGCTCTGCCTGGCTCCCTACCGTGTAGCTGCCGTCTCCTGTTCTTGGCTGGCACACATCCTAGCATAGAAAGCAGGTTGGGTACAGCATCACTTGTATGAGAACGGGCTTGCAGGAGGAGAGTCTGGTTGCAAAGCCCGCTGAAGATGTTTCCTCTGTATTTTATGTGAATTTGAACCATGCCCTACAAAAATGAGGAGGAGAAACATGGTTGGAGGATGATGCAGTTTTCTAGAAGGTGAACCTTGCATCTGAATTTTTGACGCTATTTATTTCCTAAGTCTCCACAGTATGTCATGTTCGTAACTGAAGTTTTTGCCTGGACGTGTTAAGTGTTTTCCAGTTTTAATGCTGAGTTGTTAACTGTTTCCTCTCGCACAGGTGGAAGACCCACCGATGGAGTCACTGTGTGCTGGTGCCGGATTCGGTGAGACAGGGTGTGCCGGGACACAGTGAGGCGTGTGGCCACGGTTTGCAGTCAAGGGGTAAGCTTTCTCCATCCAGCCTGCAAATATTTAAGATGTCGGGTGGTGACATTTCAGTAGGGTCTTTACTCTTTTCCAGTAGCTTATTTGGAAACTAAGCGATTGAAGCACTTAAAGTGTTCAGGGAAGTGGAGCCATTGCACAGTTTTGCTGCTGTGCTGGATGTTAAAGTACCAGTAATGTAATAGTATGCTTGGAGTATAGGAGGGGATGTATGCTCGGCGTCGAGGTATCTTTACAGTAACCTGCTCCTCTGCCTAAAGATGAAGCACCTGGGCTTTAAAGGAACTATCTATCTATAGACCTCTATGAAGTAATCCATTCTTGGTGCTAAAAAAAATGGAAAGGAAGATTTCCTCATGATTTTAAATTTTACTAATAATTGCCCTGAGGCCTGATTTTCATTAAGACTATTAGGAAGTTCAGCGTGGGTAAAGGCTTTGGGCTCCTGCCCTCGGCGTGATTAAGCACTTGGAACACACAGTGATCCCCTTGTCTGAATAAAAGTGTTGAGAAGAATTTTCACTGTTCAGAGTATGTGATCAGAGTCTGTAGTGGTTCCTGCAGATGGCTAGAGATTTGGCTGTTAATCAGTCTCCTGGGAAATCTAATGAAACCTTTAACAAAAGGTTATTTTTATTGAAAAAAAATTACTATACAGGTATGCTAACTGAAGAAAGTTCACATAATAATTTACTCCTTCACAAGGATAGAAACTATTCTTTAAGGATGAAGTGAATTTCTTACATAATCTGGAAACAAAGGGAAAGAAAGAAAAGCCCTGACAGTATGTGGGCTGTATCTGAAAGAAGAAATGTGTTTTAAACTAAAGCTCAAAAGAGTAAATATCTTTAACTAGGTTTTGACCACAAGCCTTTCTACAAGGTTTTCAAAGAGAGCTCTGTAAATTGAGATGTCCTGAAATGTATTCTTCAATCTCCATGTGAGGGGAAGGTAATCTTTACGCTCCAGTAGGTGCATGCACTTTGTATTAATCTTACTCTGACAGAACTTGAAGTATAATAGAAGAGTATCATGCTTATTTTTGCTCTGTGGAGATTCCTCCTCCAATTACATAGGCTATGTGCTGTTCTGGGGTAATTGTGGGAAAGGAATCCCATAGCCTGGTGGGTTTAAGCCAAATTTGTTTCAGTGCCACATTCACTTTTTGTAATTAACTATGGTTTTTGTAACAGCTTTGTTTTTCATAATTACATGTGGTGATAGAACCAGTCTGCTAGGTATTATTGAGGTTGAGTGGGGTCTCAGGAAAATGAGTTTTCAGGTGAAACCCATGGAAGAAGATTTTCAAGATGTTTCCTACAATCAAAGGGAGTGATTTCCATGGAGAAGGCAGCTGAAACCAAGCTGCTACCTCTGACCTTATTGCTCCTGAAAACCAAGCTGCTAGATTTTCAGTGATTCCACATCTTATCTGTAGAAGTGTTTTGTAAGGGAAGCTTTCATAAAATTGCTGTTAATACCTCACCTTGCAACTATGTGAACTCTCCAAGAGCATATTGTCAGGCAGTAGCCATTTAGCCAAGGGCGGTATTCACTTACACGCCTTGCTGGATCTCTTCAGCATGTAGACCTTGACACTGGAGGACTTCTGATCCTCTCATTCTTCACCATGAAGGGGTTCTTTGGAGATATTTTTGAAATAACATGCAAGGCAAGGCTGGGGATTTGGGTTTGTAGTGAGGGAAATTCCCAGATTGCCTGGAGAGATTGTAGATTCCTTGGAGATACTGAAACTCAACTGAATAAGGTCTCAAGCAGCCTTTTCTAACTTTGAGCTCAGTCCCGCTTAGAGCAGGGATTGGATCTTCAGAGGTCCATTCCGTTCTAAATTATATTCTACGATTCTGTGAGTCTGTGGGACTTTTCAGGGGGAATCTGTGCCGTTGGTGGAAGAATGCCAGGTGTTACAGATAGATACTTTCTTGCAATATTCAGGCGTCCTACAAACGAGTTTACATTCAAGGTATCACCACTACTCCACACAGTAATTGACTTGCATAATGTGTCAGCGGTTTTAGCCGGTAAGTGCTTATTCTCCAAAGAGTATTTATATGAATTTGCCCGGTTTCTTTTTTACCATGTAACAGCAATTACCCTTTTACCACTGAAGATAATCAGTCTTGCTGTTCCTTAGAGCATCCTTTTTTAGAATTTTTTTTCTTTTGCTGTCCATATCCTGACTGTCATGTAAATAAGAGGATTTCAGTTTTCAGTGACTTGTATCTAGCCAATTATATAAGAGCATTGGATTAATATAAATTATTTCTAAAGAAAGTGTATGTTTATGTGCACCTATTTAGAACGATGTCTGTCCAGAGGGAAAATTAAGTCTGAAATTACTTTCAAGCTTTATTCTCTCTCAGGCTAGATTCTGAGAGAGATACTTACAGATCTTGTTCCACAAGTGTTTTCCCTGAAATTGCACGTAAATGTACTATGTAACATGCAAAAGATACCAGAATGTGTCTGTGAATAATAAGCAGAATAGCCAAAGAGATGACAGCTGTCTGAAGCTTCAGTTTTCATGGCTTTATCTTGGAATGATATTACACTAATTACAACGGCCTTTCATTTTGTGTGTCAGCTTCAGTGGACTAACTTATTCAGAAAACAATCATGCAGGTAAGAGAAAAGTAGCATTTAGAACGAAGAAATCTAGTTGTTACTTAAACTTCATTAAGGCATGATTTGCAAAACGCCCCTGAGATAGGGCACTCGAGAGTGAAACAGGGTGGGGATGTTACTGTTGCTTGACAGCGACAGAGACAACATTTCTAACAGTAAATGAAGAGCTTTACAAGCTTTTCTATTGCTATATAGCTGTCATTTTCCTCGAGAAGTGACTAATTTACTAGAAGGTGTCAAGACTGTGAGAAAATTGCTTCTGCTTCGGATGCCCTTCAGTGACTTTACTGTTCTCTGATGTTTGTGATGGAGGATCCTTCAGAAATGACCTCTCCCTTCAGTGCTGACATGAGCAGCCACCTTAGACATTTACATTTTTGGGGAAAAAATGTGTTGCTCATTACAAGGGATTCTTAAGGTTTAATTAGTGGATGGAAAGCCTGTTTTAAGCAAGTGTCTTTGAAGGCTGCTTCAAAAGCTCATTGATAAAGTAAATAGACATGTATTGAAGACGAGACTGGTGTAATGAGACTCCGCTTTAAAAACCAGTCTTGGAAATACACTGACAACATGGTTATGCAAAAAGTAGTTACTTTCCAAAAGCAAAGAGAAGCTGCAGCAATGGAACATGCCATCTCTTATTTCTCCTGCTCCTGCCACTTCTTAACTGTGATTCATTTAGGGGATTTGACCATATGTCCCCCCATTAACGAGACAGTAAGTCCATCTCAGAGCTGTAGCTCCCCATCACAAGAAGACAGAAATGTTGTGACACAGAGCAGCAAATATTCTCAGAGAATAATTTATTGATTTATATACAGGAAAACATCAACAAACCCACCAACGCATTAATGAGAAACTACTCCTTGGCTTTGGAGAAGCGCACTCTCCCTGGCTCACCTGCGGTCACGGGGTGGATCGATACTGTATAGCCTCGTTCTGCATCTCAGTAGAGTATTTCTTTTGGTATGCTCTTCTATCAGACCATGTACGATGATGTATTTCTTTCCTTCTTTAACCAGGTGTAAATTCACACCGCGTGGACTTCGCTAAGATGGCTGGTGTTAAATATAATCCGTTTCAGTTGAAAAGTTGATGTATGAATTGACAGTGAAAAAGTAGAATGCAGGCACCACCAGACTCAAGTAATTTAAGATTCCTGTCTCCTTCATTGCAGGTTTCTGATTCTTGCTCTGGAGCTTCCTGATAGCTATAGGGATATTGCAGGCAAGACCGGTTTTAGACTAAGATGCAGATCAAAAACTTACCATTATGAGAACAAGAATTGTAACAATCTGCTATCTAAGTTTTCTGAGTGTGTCTAAATGCTGTGATAGTTCCAGTAAAATCTTATGTAAAATATAGGCAGAACTGTGATTACAAACATCATTTGTAATAAATTAGTGACTAAGTTAACGTGTTCCATACTAAGCAAGATGAAAAGATGGATTTTTGTACTGCCTGTTAACATTGCATCTACAGAAATATTTCAAACAGGCATCCTTTAGCTGTATTATCTGGTGTATTATCAATCTGTAACACAGTAAGCATTATACTGCTTTTTTTTTTTTTTTTGCTCATAAGATAGTCACCCAACAGTTCCTATTCCCTGTTTTGTAGGTCGTTAATGTAACTGCTGATTAGCTAAATTAACAGATGCATTCATTGTAATTTGAGCTGCAGAATGCTTTTGCACAGAATTACCAATTTCAGGAGGTACATATTAGAATCCTGTGATAATTTACAGTCTAGAGGCAATGTGATAACCTAAAGTTTACAATGAATACATTTATGATAGTAAACGTGGCGAAGACACGGACTGCTTCAGTTCGATGGTGATATTTTATGAGCAGTGCTTTGCGGTGCAGTCCTGTGTATAAATCTGTCCGGCTGATAGCAACTTCCCTGTCATCAGTAGCTCCTTCTAATTTAGCTTTGCCTGGTAGGACACTGGCACCTTGAGCCTTATTCTGAGCGATGCTGGAGGTTCATGAGGTTTGTCAGTGTTTTTTTTTTTTTCTGTTGATGCTGGTCTAGAGACCCACTGGTGTAATGGGTGGTTGTGGGGACACAAGTAGGAGCACAGCGAGCTGACCTTGAGTGGTCCCAGCCAGCGTCGCTGTCTGGACAACACCTGCCTGGCAGCTGGTGACGTTGGTAGCAAATAGTTGAGGGAAAAACAACTACCAGGGTAAGGACAGGCCCCGAGTCTCGCTTGTGATACATTTGAAAGTAAAGTTTGTGAAGGGAAGTCTGTCTAGGATGGGGACTGAGGTTTGGGGGGTGGCCTTTCCAGGATGGAGAGCCTCAGTCTGTTATCAGCCATGCCTGCCTGGGGCTTCACTGACACTTCATCGATGTAGCTGCTCTACATCATATTGCAAATTCATAAAGTACGTGTTATCTGTATTGTTATTTTCTTGTCACTGATAATGCAATTTTTAGCTTATAAACACATGGAGAGTAATAAGGTGATAAGAAACAACCAAACCAGAACTGATTTACTATTATTTGTTCCTGATAATCTGATTTCTTCCCTTGATGAAGCAGTGGGCTGGAGGTTAGGCAGTAAGGTAAGTGGAAAGCAGCACAGATAATATTCCCTTGACTTTAGGAAGAAATTGAGTCCAGTCCAATGTGACAGTCTCCTGTGTGCAATAAAAAAGCATGACCTAGAGAAATGCAGGATGAGGTGCTTGTGCAACTTGTTAAAAAAATGCAGTCAAAGGTCTGTTACCGGTTGTTTGCTGTCACCCAGGAAGGCCATTTCAGATGGCTTCCCATGGGGCGCACATACCCTGGGCTGTCTTCAGTATTTTCACTAACAGTGTATATAATGAAATAGAGAGTACCTCTATAACATGTATTTGCAAATTGTGAGTACTTCTGAGGGGTGGGCCAAAAATAAAATAAAAGCTGGATAATTTTGAGCACACTCTGAAATCAGGAAAGTGAAGTTTTCATTAAGGAAAAAAATGTGCAGCACTCGCACTATGTAAAAAGATGGGCAGCAGTATTGAAGAGGCAAGTCTGGAATTAAGAGTTGTGGACTATGCGTTAGCAGTGTTGTACTGTTGTAAAAAATACACATCATAAAATCATGTATTTTTCTGATCTCCAAGTTCCTGAAATGTATTCTTCTGCTTCCTAAAGTATAATATTGCTAACAGGTAATCCCCCCTTTTATTTTTGTTCCATAACACTTTCTGCCACTGTAAATACTGACAAACAATTAAGGTCAAATAAAAACGTCAAAACTTTCTCAGGAGTAATTCTAATTCCTGGTTTGCTGACCAATTCAGAATAGATTAGGAATATTTTTTTAAAAAGTACCCAGATTTCATTAACAGAAATAAATAAGGTATTTAGGAATCTAAGCTCTGATGAATGTCAGTAAACAAATTAAAGTCTCTTGAACTTAATGGACGTTTACCCTTGATTTTACATTGAAAACTTATCTTCAGTCTTGGTGAACTGTATCTGCGCACAGGAGTTTGTAACATGAGAGATTTATCACCGCAATATGGATGTTTTATTACATGACTCTGGGTTGTTTGTACCTAATTTCTATCAGTTTACCTATAGGCTTTGATCTTTAAATTATTTCCCAAAGCCTGGGTTTAACTGTGGATTTGAGAGTAGATTAGCTTCATGCAAAAATGTGTGACAGCGTTTCACAAAGAGGAAAATAAGGGAAAATTGAGGAGGAGGAGACAAAAATACAATGCTAATGTCATGTATGCATGTGTGCTTTCTTAGCCTTTCCTGCACCAGTGGAATGAGGAAGGTATCCTCTCCCAGACAGATTTTCTGTGGGATTTATTTCAGTTTTGAAACATTAGAATTGTCTGTGAGCAGAAGGAGAGGGGAAGGGACAGATGAGGCTATGCGAGATGTGATGGATCAATCTCTCTGAGAATTACCTGGCTGCCTTTGAGATTCCTGCTGTTTAATTGATGAGAAATAAAATCACCTGCCTGTATAGAAGTCATCCTGGGCCAATTTCTTAAAACTTGACGGCATGGCAGAGTTGTCTGCGTAAATATGTGCGTGACTGTATGGGAATCTGCAGGTGGGTACTGGTTTGGGGAATGGAAATTTGTCCTCGTATTGTTTATTACATCCCACTGATCTCCAGGTAATGTGTTCCTGTAGACTATTTTTTTTTTCCCTTAGGTCTTAGTTGATAGGACAAGGGGAAGAAAGATTGATACTGATTTTCTGGTGACAGGTTGTTCACAAAAGAGTGATGGTGGACTGCCCTCCTTTTTTCATGGGAGATGTCAGCAGGCATCACAAGATGCTCAAACCAGGGCTGCTATATTTCAGTCTGGGTCTGGCCTGGCTTCCACCTCAGGTATAGCTTCTGTGAGAGTATTTCATAGGCAGTAGGAGAATTGGCATGGCATTACTTTATAGACACTAACTAATAGCAAGAGAGACTCCAACTTATTTCTGTCACTGTAGCCTCATGCCAACAACATTAAAATTGAAGAGACTCTTAGAGAATTTGTCCTGACAGCAATCTACAGTGCAACATCCAAAGGCAACACAGTAATCAGTAGGTTATCCATGAAATAAAGATGATGAAGACTGCGTCAGGTAAATTACATATATTTGATTTCCTTCAAAAACAGGACAGTATATTCCACTCTGTAGAAGGAAATATGCAGCTTTTCTAGCCTTGCTGTACCCTGTTCCAGTCTGATAAACAAAACAAATATGAGCATCTTAGTACCACACACAGCATTTGTTTTCAGGAGTGAGGGGGGTAAGTCTTGATCAAGTCTTTTGAAGCCAGAAGGCATAAACACTGAAAATGTATACTACAAGCACGTACCAATAGAGGGATTGTTAAAAGATCAAAATAATGAGAAGCAGAGGAACATCAAAGCTTTCCAGGCTATGTATTTCTGCCTTGATTAGGAGCAAAGAAGGAAGGAGGGGGGACAGAAGGTTTTAGATCAATAGTAAATGGCGGATCACCTCAAAGTCAAAGGCAGCACCATCCAAATGTGTACAATTTACAGGAATTGCTAGAGCATCTCAATCAAAAGTCCCAAATGATCTGACAGTACTCATACCATATTTAACAGGTACACAGAGAGAGTTGAGATCATCTTATCTGAAGGAAACTCCTTTTTAAATGTAAGGGTAGATAGATTTTCATTTTGTCTTTCATCCCTCTGATTAAGTTCAGCTCTCTTTGGTCCTCCTAAGATTTCTTTCATCTAGTGTGTAGTCTGTATGATCTAAGCAACTATCGTTGGTGAAAGTCATTTTTGGGGTCCTTTTTTAAATGATGGATTGTCATTAAACAGAGTATAGTAGATGAAAGAGGTCCTAGGAGAACCAAACTGTGCTGAGACTTACTCAGGAGGATGAAAGACATAATGAGAGACATAATGAAGAGCAATCTCTCCCTCAAACTGGAGACAGGCCCTTCCAATTATGACTTGTTTTTAGCACAAGCTTCCACCAATTTAAAATCCGAGTTACGAACAGTCAATTCAGACTTTTTGTAGAAATCTGAGAGATTTTTGTTATATGAACAGTAGGCCTGGGTGGTCATGCTTCATGGTTTGTGGAGGGGGTGTTATAAACTATAACAGAAATATCTTCTGCGACCACGGCTGGGTTTGTAAGTAGACCCGATCACACAGCCTCATGTGCTCCATATCAGAAATACAGGAGCCATTTCATCCCCAACCTGTGGTTTGTTAACTTAGAATCTGAAACATGAGGGTTTATAATCCTTAATATTTTATATGATCTCATGTAGCTGTCATTGTAACTAGCTATAAAAATACCTGATTTTTTTCTTGTTCTTCCTAATATTTTGGCCTCTGCCAGTGTCTCGCATACCTCATGGGTTAACCCTGAAGTGAGTAAACAATTTTAGTTTCTTGATGATTTTCAATTTAATTGAAACATCCTTTATTCTTATGACACTGAGACTTCTTTAGTCTCCTTTTCGGTTTGCTATTTTACAGGGACACTTTCCTGTCCCTCTTGTTCACCTCTCTGTGTTGCAGGCAGTCCCATTCAGTCCTGATTTAGATCTGCTTTTTCTTTTATAAAATTTTAATTTCCTCCTTGTCACGGTTGTGCTGTTTACAAATCCAAAGATAATTCATGCCAAAGCTGCTGTGGTTCATAGGGAAATTGTTAAAAATTTATCTGAGCTGAACAGGATAAGATCCAGGTTGTCTGGGAAATGGCCTTAAGGAGAACTTTTCTTCAAATAGATGCTTTAAATGGGAAGCCTTGAAGCATGACCAAAAATAAGCAAGTTTATTAAAAAGCTTTTACACTGTTGGTTGTCGGGAAAACACTAGAGATGTTATTCTCCAAGTCTTTACCAGAATAACCTCTTCCTTGTCCATAATGATCTCAGTCAAGTGGAATGCCAAATTCTGAGAAGTTCCAGAGACATTAACTGGAGGGATAAAGACCAGTTGTTTATTCTTACAGTACAATAGTACCAAAGGAACTTAGTTTGATATTTATTTTACCTAGCTGAAGAAACGGATGGTTCTGGGTTGAAATACTGACCCTGCTTAAGTCAATGAAATATTAAAGGACTCTGTCAGTTCTTTAGAACACCATCCCCGCCAAAAAAAAAACCCCAAAACCCAACAAACAACCCAAACCAACTGTTGAGGAAAGGAAAAAGGGAGATGTTGAAAGGAATGCAGAATTTGATTTCTAGCAGATATTGTTCGTTGTCAGACTCCTAAGGTTTGGACCGCCTGGGGAATTTCTTTCAGAGGAGCTTGGTAAAAGTTAGAGTTTGCATTTTCACTTATTCTGCATTAGTTAGAAAGCACCTCTTACTGGAAATTACTGAGTCACATTTCTTTGACTAATTAAGCACTAATACTCAAGATGAATATTAGTATCTTAAATGGCAGAGCTCATCAGTGTGGCTTGCTATAACTCTTCAGACACAAGGTTTGTTAAATGTGACAGGCCACAAAGGTGCAAAAGGAAGCCTGATGTCGTGTTTGTTGAATCTGAATTAGTATATTTATGTTACTCCCATAGCTTTATGTCTGCAGTCGAGGTTTTAGACATGAGTTTTCCATTTCAGAATAAATGAGTAACCTTGGCTCAAACTATCTTTCAAAATTCCCAGCATCTTTCTTTCAAATGTGTGCTACAGTGACAGTGGAGTAACTGGAAGTGACGGGGATACTTATGAAATGCTTGCACTTGCGAGACTACATCAGGTAACTGTGGAATGATCAATATTACGTTTGCTTTACTTATCCAGTGGTGCTCTTTTCTGTTGGCACCATTTCTAAATATGTTCAGAAATATTAAAAATACTGAGCACTGTCTTTAGCGCTTTCTAAATCAGTGTGACGATTGCAGCAGTAATACTTCTGAGCATTTTTCCTGTCGGAAACACCCCTTCCCCCCTTTTGTTAACAGTATTGTCATTGATTTGCTCCTCAGAAGACTCAGGAGAAGATTCCATCTTCTTTATATTATAATAAATCAAGAGAAACTTCATCCAAAAAATTGGAATTCCACTGGAATAAAATTACTACACAAGAAAAAGCCATCTCTGTACTTTGATGGCAATAGATAGTAATGAAAAAACTGTCACCTTCTAACAAAGATTTTTCTGAAGTAATTTTTTTTCCTAGCAGCCGCTGGTGTTGCCTGGTGCGTGCATCGTTTATTAAAGAATTGCTGATATTGGTTTTGTGAAATAAGGAATGTTTGGAATGATATATCCTGATATTTGACAGAGTTTTCCCGAAGTAGGGTATTTTGTAATGTCAAATTTGGATCTTGGGTGTGAAGCCTTGTAGCAAATGTGACTTTTTACCGCTTTTCTGGTCAGTTCTAACATCAGTACTATTGTTTCTTCTTGACAGTTCACTGACGTTTCAGTCCTGCAGTCATGTATTTGTTTTCTTTGATATGTGCCCCAAGGTGATTGGCATTTCTCCGAGTTACCTCTTTTCTGCTGTCTCTTGGATATTAACTTTCTGTATCGTTGTTTTTATCCTGGTCTTTGTGTTGGCAAAGGAAACACCTGAGCTAGAGGTATGCAATATGAGGGAATCTAACTGACCTATTAAAATGTAATAGGCTTGTCGAAGGCCATCTACTTCGGCGTTTGTTTAATTCACGGTGAAGTAGATCAGCACGTCCTCGGGGGATGTATGACGTGAGAGGGCAGCATTCCAGCCACCACTGTGTGATAGGAATATATGGGCTTCCACAGCCCCTGCCCTCGCTGACCGTGAGCCTTTGCTGCTGGCTTATTTTATTCCTTATGCTTTGGGAGGGCATCATAGTAATTGGTGCTTATTAACCATATTTGAGAAAATCAAGCAAAAATTGGTCTGCAGAACTGAGCAGCTACGTGCAGGCATGAACTCTTGAGAGAATTTGAGGGATTTAGTAGTTCTGTTTCATTTGAACCCCTGGAGCATGCAATGTGGTCATGGCAGACGTCGTTTGGGGCACATAGGGGAATTTGTGGGGCAAATCAAGACATACTGTGTTTGTGAGAAGTTGCTTTGACCAGCAGGTGCTTTTCAGTACCGCTTGGGAAGCACCAGTTAGTAGAGCACGTAAAAATCACTGCCTGCAAGATGGACGGGTTCTGTGCGGGTTACGTTGCTGGTGAAGTTGCATATAAGCAAACCTCCAAACACACAGGGAATACATTTATGCTTTAAAATAAATAGATACCTTCAGTGCCTACTTTCATGGAGTATAAATTTTCATGTAATCTGAGCACATCTGCTCATAATAATTAACTTCTGTGGTGTATGAAAGGAAAAGCTACATCAGCTCTATGGTATGACGAGATAGATTGCTTTCTATCTGTTCATCATAATGATTA
The DNA here is from genome assembly GCA_034008185.1 of Gorsachius magnificus. NCBI lineage: Eukaryota > Metazoa > Chordata > Aves > Pelecaniformes > Ardeidae > Gorsachius > Gorsachius magnificus. Next base: position 7,285,730 of record CM067085.1, on the reverse strand, counting down.
ATTGTAGCGTTTATAGGAAGATGGCTGCTTTTTATTCATTTTTGTTTTTAGATCATGTATCTTGCCTTTTTTTAAGCTTATTTAAATGTAAATACTCTGCAAATCCGGTATGAAAGCATAAACTTTCCAATTTTAAGTGCTTTGATGAGAAACAGGGCAAAATATGCCTCTGCTTAAATTGTCTTATCTGAGGACTTTGAAAGATGCCTGTCTTTCCCAGAGAGGTGGATTTCACAGGTAAACATAAATATTGAAAGTAACCATGAAAGAAATTTAGAAGGATTATGGAATTTCATTTGACCCTGAGAGCTGGTGTTTCCCAGGGGCAAACTTAATAATGGAACATATTAGCAATTCGCAGTTGGTCCTGTGGTCTTGCAAGTATTAAATATTTACTATGAGTGAAATAATCATCTGATGTGTTTCCCCAAGTCAAATATGCTTAATTCTTGGGCTTTGGTTCAGTAAAATTTGAGTATGTGCTTTGTGGAATGTAGCCTTTCAGGTTTGCAGCAGCAGTAATGATGGATAGACAAGTACAGCTATTAATTAGCGCTAACCTGTCAAGGACGTTGATCTGCGGAGCCCAGTGATCCTGTTGTATTTTCTCCCAATGCAGTCAGCATCATCTTCCATTACTTGAAAACAAGTTAATATGTGTTGTATAGATGGAGGGTAGCCACGGACTCATATTGGTGCTGAGTTTGCACTGTAAGGATGGTGCAAGCGGAAGAAATGATGTGTGGAGAGCATTTATTGAGCAAAAGTCTGGAACTCGGGTAAAGTTGCAGGAGGTGTGTACAGAATTTAGCCCGCTATTCAAAAATCTTTCTGGGTTGCTCAAATCGTATTGATTAAACGATAAACAAAGTGCTTTTGTGAAATCTCATGGTGACTGGCATAAACTCCCTGATTGAATTATACTGCAAACAGAACACTGTAAGGAAAAATGTCTTTACCAGTTACAGTTATATCTTTTTTTTTTTTTTTTTTTAAGGGCTTCTTATTAAAAATTCCATCCCAGGATTTTCTCAGAAGATAAACTAGACTCAACAACGAAGTTAATGCAAAAATAAGCTATTGCAATGGCATCAATGAACAGATACAATAAGCAAATAAGCAATTTGCAGATAGAGAGTCAACATCCCATGAAATGTTTATAAAGGTAATATTTAAGATCTCATAAAATCAAATTGTATGCAGATACAATAACAAAAGTCAGTAATAAACCAGTGGTGAATCTGGTCCAGAGAGAATCATAAAGCAAAAGGCTCTATTCCATTTCAGGGGTTTTCTGTGGTGCTAAGCATACTGTATGTTTTTATGGCAACTCCACCCGATCTTTGCTTACCCAGTTACTTCTGGTTAGAGCACACACATACGAATCAAACTGCAAAAGGAGCCTGCTTTTTGATGCAATAAATTTAATTCTTAGGAAAGTCATTTGGATGCCATTTAGGATTCATGGTGCTGAGCATTCTTAGGATTTTTGTCCTCAAGGAAACAAGTTGTTCTAAAATGAGGCTACCATTCTTCGCTTTCTTTCCCAGAGTCCATCAATGTATTACAGAAAGAAAGTTGATGCATTTAACTTCTTTCTTTTGTTTTTTTTGTTATGTGTGGTAGTTGTTATCTGCTGGGTAATTATTTGTTCCAGTATTTTTGTGCAAATCAAAAATAAGCTGATGGGCCTGTATTTCCATACCCCTCATCTTAAATAAAAAATATAAATAGAGCTGTTATAAAGATAGGGAGAATGTTTGCTGATAAATTGCACTTCCTCCATGAGGTCTCAAAGATGCTCATTTCTGACACATCAAGATGGGTTTCTGTAAGTTTGCTAGAGCCAGGATTCATTAGGACAGACACTTTCAAAATAGCTGGCTTATCCTTGACAGCTCTTTCCCTGAAAGAGGACTGAGAGGCCTGAGGTCTGGCCTTTTTTTAACTGCTAATTGTAACACTCCCGGGATTGCAGCTGATCTGCTCAGTGAAGGGTGGTGCAAGCTTGGGCCAGCTTTTGGGGAGGTGGGGTGGGAGAGTGGAGAGTCTCTGGTTTTTACCACATTTGCAGAAGGATCCTTTGTTACCTTTAATGCTTTTGCTAATTCTGATTTTTGCATGCTTGTGCTGCAATCTTTTGTTAATCCTCAGGAACTTGACCTAGTTTCCACCTTCTTTTTTGTTTTGTTTGAGGGCAGTAACTTTTGACTGAGCTTAGCTGATCTCTCATACTCCAGCTTATACCTACCATGGTTGTGCCCTTCTTTAATAGGAGAACTTTCACTTTTGTCTTTTTTCTGAACTGCACGTTTCTTCAATTTCTTTTCCCTAGCCCAGCCTTCCGGGGCACCTTACTTAGCTTTAATGCAAATGTAGTTATGTGGATGTATTAGTCCACCTGCCCATCCCAGCTGTTGTTAGTTGTGTAATTTAATGGTCATTCTCTTTCAGCCTGCCCTCTACCCTGATGTTCTCCATTGGTTCCTCCTCATGGCTTACGATCTAGCTGAGTAGTCTACTCTGTCCCCACCCCAACAGACCAAATTTTACCAAATTCACCAAAACAGTCTATGAATTGGCTGTACTTTCTGAGCTGTCCCACGTTTCTATAGCACCAGACGAGGTGGTATGGGTGGTGTCCACCTACTTTCCCATGAACTCGTCTCATTTGAGGTGCTTTCCCAGGATGGCACATGTTCCTTTCCCTTTTAACCATCAGCTGGGCATTCAGTAGGTCAGTTGTTCTCTACAGACTAGGCCAGAGACTGAAAAGGTGTGTGATTCATAGATGAAATAAAACATCACCATCATCTGCAGGTCCTTCCAGAAGAGCTGTACCCCTTTTTGTTACTATTCCGGTCACGTGAATTCACCTGTTAAATACAACAGGGTTTCACTCAAAAATATACATTAATGTCATAACTATGTAAACCTTTTTAGTCTTGTTTTTAAGGCTTTCTTGAGTAAATACAGCCTTACTGTAAAACCTCAGTTGTCTTAGCTGAAGTATAATGTAAAGATGACAGAGCAGCCATCATGGCTCGGGAGAGGGATGTGGGTGCATCACTGGGCACTGCCTCCAGCAGTGCTGGGACAAGGTACATTAGGCAGCTTTTTTGTGGAGGAGAAAAATCGGGTCCCATTTATTTATTTCCTTATGGAAGTTACTCTGAAAAGAATAGTGTAATTTTGATAGGAGTTGCCTGTTGTGCTATTAAATCAATGTTTTTGTAGGTGTAGCAGATTTTGTGTTGATAAAGGATAATTTGATTTTTGGAGGTGATTACGTGTAACGTATTTGTTTCGTGTTGTTACTGAAGAGTCCCATAATTGTAATGGAAAGTATATTAAACTTCATTTTAAACATATATGATAGAAAGATAGATAAGCGTTCGAAACATTAAAGAGTTAAACATTTCCTCACTTCTTCACAATCTTTGTTTGTTCTTTTCCTGGAAGAGGAATGTCAATCTCATGTCTTCTAACTTGAATGTAACCTGTGTCCCTACCTCCAGCGTACGCTTATTTTTTCTAGAATGATTTTATATAGCAGTGTGAAATGGGCTTCTGTTATCTTGGACAATGTAGAATACAAGAATCTGTGCAAAGCATCGTATGAATCGCAGCTTTTTTTTGTGTGTTTACTCTACTGGAAAACCTTGTAGTCTCATCAAGACTTCTCGTTTATTGATAGTGGACACATCAGTATTGGCAGCTCATCTTTTTTTTTTTTCCTTTTTATTAGAAAAAGCTTGCTGCATTTATTGAGTAGAGAAAAAGAAAAGATTATTTTCTGTGTTTATAGTTTATGTGGGTACAAAATTTTCATCACACCCAGGAGATAACCTTGTGTTTTGGGGTGGGTTTTTTTAAGCTTTGCTGCATTTTTACAGTTGTCTGAGTACTTAGGCCAGTGTGTTAATAGTTAAAATAGGCATTTTGTGCATTCCTTTATTATTTTCAACGACTAGAGAACAACTTTTTTTTTTTTATCTTGGTGTAATCAGTAACTTTACCAGTAGTACTTTACACTACTGCGTAAATTCCAATTGTGAGTATGTTGTTAATCACACATCTTCAATATGCAATGCTTAGTTTAGTATTTTCTAACTTACTTTTGATCCCTGCATCGGAGGCGGTGGGGATGCCTTTGGTTCACACGCCTTATGCTTTATGAGATAAACAAATAAGTAATTCAAGCTTTGTATCTGAGTGCTACATAATGACCTAGTCATAATTTTTGAATCGACTGTCAACACATATTAAATCAGAGCATCTATTTCAAACAGTAGTATTTCATAAGCTGCATTTGACAGTTCATTATCTTATCTGTGAGAACTCCTTTCTTCCTTCATCTCGCCTCAAAAACAATATCTCTGCATTGGACTTTTGGTAAAAGTCAAGGTCACAGCTTTGGAATAAACTTATATGTGAGAATTGCTTGTCTTGTTGAAAATAAGAGTAAATCAAAAGTACTGATACGGTAATCTAAATCTACAGTATCTTCTCTTGCATTTTATTGAAACTAAAGTATAAGAAGTTTTATTGACTTTTTAAAACTGTTCTTAGTGAAACTTCCTTGAGAAAGTTTCTTAATAAATCTATATATGTTTAACCCTGCACTTAAAAAGGAAAAGAAAGGAGGAAAAAAAAAAAAAAAAAAAAAATTCAGGAATGGCAGTCATTTATAACCGAGATATATATATATATATATATATAAAAAAAGAAATGTACAAGGAATGGATTTTATATATGTATTTTGGTAGGAGTGTGATGGCTACATAAATTAACCAAGTAAATTATCTTCAAGTTTTCTGAAAGACTGTGCAAATACCTTGTGTTTTCTGTGGAGTCTGTTCCTTAGAGAGGGCTGGGGAAGAAGGGAGTATTTTAGTCAGAAATCCACCTTCTCCCTCCCCCCCACCCCAATTTATAATTTTCTCATAGATGAAATGTCAGGAAAGGGACTACCTTCACGTGGAAGACTGATACCATTTGGTTTTGTTCAATTAAAGGAGGCTGGAAAACATCTTTGGTTTTGATTATACAAACTGTAGCTAATGTACAATGTAATGAGACAAATTTCCCAGAAATCTATTTCAATTTGTGAACTAATTTTGGTTTGATATTCTTGTATGTCCTATTACTAATATATCAAAAAAATCTTTAGAATATATGAATTTTTAATTGTTTTATTAAGTGTTGCCAAAAGTGACGGCCTTGGAACCTCTTAATGTTTTCAGTAACTTCAGGTTCTGCTTCTAGTTTGACATTATGCAGTTGAAGAATATAGTTGATTTTTTCATACATTCAAACAAAAGTCTTTATTTGACTTTTGACCTGCTGTGAGAAATCATTCAATGCTTCCTAAAGTTAATATTCCAAACTTTGAAAGTTATTTCCAACACAGATTATTAGGGCTTTCTTAGTACTTCCGCATTGTCAAGGGAGTTGCAGACCATTTGCTCCTGGAGGACATTCAGTTTTAAGAAAATTTATGCATGGATGTTAAAGTGGGGGGTTTTTTTGTGTGTGTATTTTGTTTTTTCAATAGGACATTTACCTCTGAAAACAAGCATTGCTTTTTAACATTTTTATGAACAGCTGTGTGACATGCAGAGTGTGCAAAGAATAACTTTGGCGTGGCAATGTACCTCATCAACTCAAAGCAATTCAACTGAGGCCCTCAACTGCCCCCCTAAAAAACCACAAAACCTGACAAACACATGCTTCTCATACCTAGCAATAAATATACATTCCATCCTGCTCCTTAGTGGGTATCAAAAAAGGGCAAGCAGCAGGATTGTCACCGTATTTGGACCATCATTTCAAGAAGAGCCAGCACTGGGGAAGCCCTTTCCCATGAACTACGGGTGACCTGGATTCAGCAGAAATGTGTAAGGCTGCAGACCTGTGCAGTAAAGCTGGAGGAAAACTCCCATATGGGGCTGGCATCACGTTCAGGGGAATTTTTGTAAGTTTACATCCTTCTTTACGTCCTTGGGCATTGTGCACAGATCTTGGGGTGAGCGGGATGGGAGTGGGCTGCTGCCCTACTGCTGCCAGAGGGACCTCCAGGTGCCTTCATGCGGTGGTGGGAATGGTGAGCTGCTCACAACATTGTCTGCAGAAACTGTGGTCAGGATCCTAGTTTTTCTGGCTTAATTCCTGACATGGTTTAAACTTCTGCTCGCATGTTATCTGATAAGATTGGTACATTCAGGAATCAAAATAATTTGTGGAGTATTTCAACAACAGGACACATTACTTTTTATTGAACTCTTTAATAGGGAGGACTGGTGTTGCACTTGGCTGCTATGTATAGATTTTTCTCCCTCTATTTCTAAAACCAACAGCTCTCCTATTTTTCAGAGATAAAATATGAAATAAAATTCATACTTGACCTTCGTTCCTTTAGTGCATTTCTTTCCAAGGACTCCCAGGGAGTTTTCCCGGTCCGTTGTGCGGAGCTGAGCTCTCCGAGCTGCCCCAGCACAAACTTCCCAGCTTGTTTCCCATTTCTGCCCTTGCCTTTCCCCACCTGGCAATGCCCCCCTGGGAGATAGCCTGTGCTTTGGGTCCAGTCATGGGTTCCCCGCAGTTTGGCTGTACTGATCTTGATGCCAGATCGATCACACAGCTTTTCTGAAATGGCAGGAGTTAGGAACCCGAGGGCCTGATCCTCACCGTGGGTGGAAAGAGGCATGCTTGGGGTTGAGTGAGGGGCTGCCGGGCTCTCCCAGCCCTTGCAGCATTCTCTCAGGCTCCAATTCCCATTCAAATTCTTTATTCTTTTTCTGTGTTTCATCCTTTTCACTGCTGGGTCTTGCATTGTCATTTTGAACTGTGGGCAAAATTATTTTCAAACACTGACTCTTGTTCAATTCTCTCTTACCTGATTTTTTTTTTCCCCCTACACATCAATGAGATCTGCTGTTGTTGGGTGAAGAGCCAGAAAAATAAAAATTAAAGTTGCTTCTGAGGATCCTCCTCTTCCTTATTTGTTGATTCAAATTTTCCAGCTTAATTGGTTTCTCCTTTATTCCTCGTTGGCTGTGACCTTATAGAACCTGAATGAAAGCGATGGTTTTCATGGCTTCTAGTATTTTGTTGCTAAATTGTTCAATAATTTACAGCGAAGGACTGATATATTGTACACCCCCCCCCTTCCCTGTTTGTGTTGCCTTGATCTACTGAAGAGTAGCATTACTCCAGGGTTTTTTTTGGGGGGGGGAAAAACCAAAGTTAAATTGCAATTTTTTTTTCTGAAATGAATTTTGCATTATTCTGAGTAAGTGAAACAGTGAATGAAATCTTGGTATTTAATAATGTAATGCCAAGAACCTCATGACATAAAGTTTAGTAGCTAGACCAATATTTAAACTGTTGAGCAATATTATTGCTCTACTAAACCTCGTCACTTTACACCTTTCTGCAAGACCTGCTTTTGCCTCAGGCTATAAATGGAAGATGAGATTTTATTATAAGTCTCCTGGATTAGGTACAAGGAACCACATTGGTTGACATTGGCTTTGACATATGTGAGCAAAAGTTTATATAGTAATTTTTGCTATGTTTCTATTCTAAAAGTTAATTAACTGAGAAGAGATAACCATGGAGTGTGGGTCTTCATATAGGACAAGACAACAGCAACAACAAGTTTCCCAAGTACAGCACTCTTCTATGGAAAGATCCCTTTCCTTTGGTCTTCTGATGAATGAAAAAGCTATTTAGTGTTTCTTTTGAAATGCACATTTAAAACTCAAAATATCAGTTCTTTCTTCTAAATGTGAATCTTGATGGATTTTCAAGTGTTGAGCTGGTTTTGCATTGAATTTTGTTTCCTAAAGAGCTTACTCTAAAATGGACAAATTAATTACCACTTTGGGAAATTTTGGAAGCCCCTCTGCTTATGTTTCCTTGGTTTTAAGGGAAATGGCCGTGCTGGGTATATTGGCCATAGTCTTTCTGCCCTCTCCAGGGAACAAAGGGTCAGGTGTTCCTCTGGCTTCGTGTCACTGAGGCAGCCTCGGGTCTGAGTCTCTGATGTGGTCCTTAATTCTGCCCTCCGTGGCTGGCATGGACCTGCCTCGCCAGAGGTGAGCATAGGTCCTGATGCTGTGTGTGGACACCAAGGACTTCTCAGAGGTGCAGAGGATATTTCTGCTCTTGTAGCAGGAGGAAGCTGAAGATGCCTGCTTATGGCTCAGCCACTTTCAGATGAGCCAGGTGAGGCATGCCAAGGATATATAGAAGTGTTAGGTCTGCCATTGTGTCACTGGTGAAATACAAATAGCCACCTCCCCCAAAGGTGCCATCAGGTTACTGTCTCTTCTCTATGTTTTCACAGGCTATTGTTTTCCTGATTATTTATTTTTCAAGAATATTTTTTAAGTCAGAAAAAATAAATGTAAACCACTTCTGCAAGATTTTACTCCAAGTAACTTTCCAAAGATGACCTTGCCTTGCTTTAAGTGCTCCTCACTTTAAGCGTGATCTTCTCTGAACTTGTAATGACAGTTGGCAGAAACCTGCACCAAGAAACATTCACACACGCAGCAATTTTGTGGGAGAAACTGCTCTGAGCTCCAGCAAAGATGAACAAAACTTCATAGGTGGAAGAGGGAATAAGATAATCAAACTGGTGATTTATTATAGCCAAGATTAAAATGGTTTGTACTGGAAAGACTGTAATAGAAGAAAATGTAGCATAGTGTCCCAGTCAGCTCTACCCCAGGGTTAGCGAGAGTGAAGCGTGTGAAGAATAGCTAAAAATACTAATAATGTTCCAGCAGGCTGGAAAGTATTGCTAGTTCTGATGCAATTTACTTTCTGTTGTATTAATTTGTTTTTATGGCATTTGATTGGGTTTTTTTGGTTAAACAAACCATAAATTCTGTGATCTGAGACAATGGTAAAGAAATCACAATAGACAACTTTTTGTGTCCAAATATTGTATCTATTATACACGAATGATCCTATAGTAATCAGTGTTTGGATTGTGTAATTGCTTTAGAAACAAACGCTTGCAAACAAATGCTTCACTCACAGAGATTAAGAAGAAAGTGTAATAAGATCTATTTTTTTCCTATTGAAATAAATGTGAGATTTGCCATTGTTTCAGCAGGAATACAATCTGCTTTACAATCCCCACTCAATTATAACATTGTGGTACAAATTCAAGGAGAGTAGCAGCAGCTAAATAAGAAGTATTTCCTTTTTTTGCCTATAAGAAAGGAGGAGAAGATCATCATAGGAAAAACACAACGTACTGTAAATTATCTCCGTTTGCATCTTCTCTGATCTTCTACCTTGGTTTTAAGAGACTGGAAGGGGAAAGCAAATAGTCCCTTTAGATCTGTTAGCTTCAAAAGAAGAGTAAAAAGGAATGTACTAGCAGTGAGAATGGTCTGAACAGCAAACATCAGGAAAGATGAGTGTAATTATTTTTATTATTCTTAAGAGGCAGACCTATCAGAACTCCTTCGCTCACACAGAAAAGTTCATTTAACATGACCCAGGGGAAATACCAGTTCTTATACTTAGGGGAATTGGGGTCTTTTATATGCACTATATAGAAATATATCCTTCAGTATCTTGGACTGTTAGTCTCTTCTGGGGAAGTTGGGGTTTTTTGGGTTTGTTTGTCCTTTTTTTTTTTTTTTTTTTTTTCCTGCTAAAGAAAGGATGCCCTGAGGTAGAGTTTCTGTAAAACACTTCTTCCCTGCACACTAGAAATGTTTAGGAAGAGGTATAAAAAGCCTTTCTGTATGTATAATTTATACATTATGTATACATGTATGAAACTCCCACACATCAGAGTGTGACTTTGCTCTTACTGGGATTCAAATCTGTGTACTTAAGGTTTCCTACTGGGCAAATCTTCTGAAAGGCCCCAAACATTTGATTTCTCAAGGTTGTATGTGGGAAATTTTTCGCAATCTCTTTCTGCCTCTCTCACCTTTAATCTAAGTACGGTGTCTTTACTGTACTTCGACTGTGCTGACCCTTCAATCTCAAATACAGTATCTTTATTTTGTCTCATGAGGTAGACGATGCTGTATGATGGCTGAAAGATACTTAATTAAGATAACATGAATTATTTGAGCATGCATTTTTATTAGCTTCAGTCAAAGTAGATTTAGTTGTTTTATCAGTTTTAGGCTGGAGACAAGTAGCCAGACTTCAGACCTCAAAGCATTTAGTATTCTTATCTGTTCTTTACTGTAGAAAAGTGGTAGTTGAAGTGGAAAGTTTTATGCAGGACCATACCTGCGAAATCCATTGGTACTTCAGAAAAATTTATCAGCAGTTTCTATGAGTGGAATATAGAAAGTGATTGAGGTGGTTTCCAAATTCCCATGTTACTACCTTCTCAACTGCAGTTTTGGACTTTGATAAAGATGACAAGTCTGTATGCTGTAAAACACTAGGATTGACTGAAATCTGGAAAAGTATGGTTAATTAAAAATAAAGGTAAATAGAAGAGACCACATTCTGGTCTTATTTTACACCAGTCCAAATCTGCAGCTCTTTACTGAGGGGCAATGGTGTAGGCAGCATTACCCGGGCAGTACTGTCAGGGAGGAATTGATGATTTCAGACAAACTTGTTTATTCTCCCTTAAATGTTAGCCATATGGCCAGACAGTGAGCAAATACAAATTTTGGAGAAAATCGAATGAATTCACCCCAATGCAACTACACGCAACCCCTTTCTATCATGAGGAGACCTATGCAATGGTAGGTTAATTTGTGCTGTCTTATTCAGGGCTTGGAGCATGCCTTGTAGGACGGGATTTGGGCATTGACAACAGAATTAACTGGGGAAGGGGAAGGATCAGCAGGTGGGAGCGGGAGGCATCAGGATGAGTTGAAAAGTTGTTGAAGGGCTCATATATCTTGTATCTACAGTGGCTTAGCTGCGGGTCCCTGACCAGCCAAGAGCAGCAAGGAGTTTTGAATGCCAAAATGAGGAAAGACATAGTTGGAGAGAGGGGAGCTAAGGGGGAAGGATAGATTAAAATCTTTAGGTGTTACCTTGGGCCATAATGTTTTAAATATAATGTTGGGGGAGTTGTAAATATGTCAATGTGTTAGTGTTATGTTCTGGATTTAGTATCTGTTCTTCGCTGTAAAGGGATAGATGGAGTGAAATGGCAGAGTGCCTGCCTTCCAGAGCAAGATTTTCAAATGTATTTTCCTAAACTGACATAATGCAATGTTTTCTATTGCCCAGCTAACTCAAAGATGATGTAAGTGGGTAATTTTGTCCAACCTAATACCAAAACCTTCAGATTGACACGTACATTTGGCTCCACAAGTTTACAGGGCTGTCTCTGGAGACCTTCCTAAGGTTGGGTTTGCCATGTGAGTTGACTGTAGTGCTAAGCTCTCTACTGCCATTGTGAAAGATGACCGTGGGGAGCTACCAAAAACTGGACCTGGCTGGAATAAAACTGGCTGTATGAGATTTTAAGCTTACCCCAGCTATCACTTAAAACCCTGGCCTGTGAATATATAACTGAGGCAAGAGCTTCTGAAAGTCAGTCAGTGCTTTCTTAGTAGGCTAAGTGATTTTCCAACTTGAGTTACTAAGAAATACTGTAAACGTTGCGTTTGTTTTCCATTTTCTCTCTCTTTTGTTATTTGGCATGTTTGATTCTCTTTATTTACTGTGTTCTCAATGTGTGTATATAGAACAGGATGACTTAGTTTTATTTTCAAGTTGTGCAATAAATAATTCATCTTAAATATAACTTGATGATAGGTGCTACAAATAAATTGAACTCAATTTTAGTAATTGCGGGCCACAGAAAGAGGAAAAAAAGGGAAGCATATTTTTGTATTTTGTTATGTTCTCTGAAAGGAGCAGAAGCATAATTTCTATCATTAATCATCTAATGCACTTCCATTGATTTTTCTTTTTAATAGAAAATGAAAGTAAAAGCAATTCAAAACCTATCATAAAGTTAGGAAAAAAAAGGGAAAAATTGTGAAAGATTCCTTAGACTGATTGCATAATGTAGAAGCACTCAGAGTGCAGTTATTCACTGGCCAAAGTAAATTTGAAACATTAAAAAATCATATTATTTTGTCTTTCTAGCCAGGCAGAGTGTGAACCACTTCCAGTAAGAAAACATTTGTATTAAAATGAAAATGGTGCTAGACATTAATGTATCAATCCTGTGTTCCGCATTCAGCGTGTGGGTGGGAGGAGGAACGGGCTTTAATAGCAATGTGTTTCTCTCCTACTTCTCCTTAAACAGTGGGCAGTGTTGGTTCTCATATGGGGAAGAATTAAAACATCAAGTCACATAGCTTGGCAAAACTGGCATGTATAGCTCAATTCTTTCAGTGATTCAAATCGTATATTCCCAAACCAAATAATTGAGAACCTCATCCATAAGTATCCAAGAAAAAGTGTACTCTAAGAAGTTATTTTAAAGTGGAACAGAGGTGAGGCCAGTTTGAGGCATTAAATGACAGGAGTCGGCCTGCACTGATTTTACTGGTTTTAATATGCAGCCCTGGACATATTTAATCCCTTTCAGACAAACTGATCCGTTCTCCTGCCCGCGTTGCGGTGTTGGCTGAGAGCCTCTGAGCCATGAAGGGTGAAAGGTGCATGAGGGATGCGCACCCCTGGTGTGCAGACCTTCTGTGCAGACCTCTCTAGCCCTTTCCGTCTGGTGAACGCCGAGGACGTGTAGCCATGGGGGACCTCTACAGTTGGGTCAGACCTGTGCAAATGGTGTCAGCTGCCCAGGCTGGGGCATGGCTCTGGCTGTGCTGGAGGTGACCTCCCACCAATCTGGCCCCCAGAAGGCTGCAGCTGGGGCTTTTCTTCTTCTGAGTACCTAGATTAACCTGTCTTCTTCCCCACGTACATGGCTTATTGTGGGAAGGCTGCAGAGAGAAACCAATGCAAAGAGCAGCTAAAACATGGACGTTTAACTTGGGAAGGATCTTCACAGTTTTGCCTACTTTTCTTTCTTCCCTTCTAATTCTATCCCAAACTTCTCCCCTTTCCCCTGTTTATCTCTTCTCCATGCTAATGCTCGTCATAACTTTCTACCCAATTCTTCCCTGATCTTTTCATGCAAATCATTTCAGTTGCTTTCCTTTATCGTTTCAGTTGATATTTGCCATCTTTATTGCTTCCCAACCTCATCTCAGGCTCCTCTTGTTTGTTTATGGTGCGCGTTGGTTGGGGTCTGTGTTTATTCAGCGCTCTGTTTGCTCGGTGGCATTTGTTAGCCCTTTAGCACTACTGTCAATATCATTAATAATTACAAAATGGGAAACTGGCTCTGAGATCACCAGTTTCCCATTTCTCCTGCATAACTAGTTGTTCCAGCTCTCCCTCAGTTATTTTTACTAGATTTGTGTCTGCGATGTCCTTCCTGGCATCTTTTGTTCTTTTCCTTGGACTTATTTTTAATGGTTATTTCATGGTTTGCTTCTTTAAGTCCAAACTTTGGACGCACTTCACTTCGTTACAGGGAGTTTTGCTGCGTCCAAGGAGAGCTCACGGTGGTGAGCGTAAGTGTATACTTTTGTCCTTAGAGAATCAGGGCCTTAGACTTAAACCTGAGTCTCAGCAAAGCCTTATCTTATGTCTTCTATTATGTCTGCTTCTGGTCTCCTTCTGTAATTAGAGGTTGCATTAACATATCAAGAATAATATAAATGTTCCACCTGGGATTTTGGGGAAACTTGTTATGTGTATCAGTATAGAAAATAAATGAGGTCATCAAGAGTTATGAGACTGTGCTTATTCTCAGCAAGTCTGGATCCTTGAAGTTATTTTCTTTTTTTAAATGTATTATCCCTGAACTCCTTTTTCACTTATCATTAGCGATATGTGTAAGAAATGATATGTTATCTTGTTACACTGAGAATAATTATGCAACACAAAATGAGAATTTTTCTGAACAATGAGAAGGTGAACAGCTATATTAAAATAATTCTGTTGACTTTACATGCTGGCTTTGATTTTTCACATGTTCTTAGAATTTGAAGCCAGAAAAGATGATTACATCATCATGTCTACACCTCTTGTCTTGCCTCTTAGGTCATCCCGTTGTTCCTATACTAAGTCCAGCCATTTGATTTACATTACTGCATAGCTTTAGTTTTAGTGTTTTGCCTGAGTGTAGCTTCCTGGAATTATCAGTCATTGTTTTCAGATGTTCTAATGACATTTAATTCCAGAGTTTTGAACCCACTAATTTAGGTTTCCCAAATTGAAGTGCCATGGTACAATATAATTTTGCTGGTTGGTAGCTGATATTCTCACTCTTCAGCTTTATACCCTTTGGAAACTGTTGAAATGCATTTTTAAAGGAGAATTGATTGTAACTTTGGTAAACGAATATGATTACCAAGACTGTCTGTAATTGGATTTTTACGTAAGAGGAACCGTATTTATGTTATCTTTCCTTATTAGGTGCAATGCTATGCCTATAATACTTCTTTCTCGATACACTCCTTTTGTTAGGACTGTCTGTGGCTGTTAAGTCAGGCGTGTGCCTACCCGAGCTCCCCTGGTTTGATGCTGACATGCTGCTTTGGTGGCGATGTGACATCATCTAAGGATGCACTCAGTGCCTCTGCGATGTGACAGCATGCAAACATTTGATTTCGCCATGTAAAAGTTTATAGAAGCACCTGCTATTAACTTTTAATGTAAGGTGAATGTAGTTAGAGAATATAGCTTCCATATGCTTCCGTGTGCCATATGCTGAGATGATGGCATACGAACATGCTCTTGTGAGTGTAAATATAAAACAAGAAGACAGACACTGTCGTACAGAATATCCCGTTAGCAGTCCTTGTTCAGTATCCGAACAGGGCCCCATATGAGCAGAAGGGGAAATTTCTTCCCCAAACTATAGATTTAACACTTGATTTATGCCTTGAAGCAAAGCGGTTGCACCTGCAGCTTTTTTCATTGCTCGTATTAATCGCTAACTTTTGTTGACACCCTAACGGGTGTAGCCACACTGTCTGTCAAACACCTCCAGCCCTGCCCTGAAAAAAGGTATTTGCTTTTAGCGTTTTGAACCTGGTTACCTTTCAGTTTAATTCATGATCTTGTTTTTATCATTACAAGAGAAGGTGTACTACATTTTTTTTTTTTTCCCACCAGATTTTGTTTTATATCAACACAACTGCATTAAATTGTCATCCTGGAGCTTGGCCCCAAGGGTTTAATTCCAGTTTGGTGGCGTTTACTGGTGGTAATAAGAAAGAACAGCGGGAGTTCAAAAGGAAATCCTGCATTTCCCCTCTTCGTGGGAATCAATATTATAATTTGAAACCCTTTATCTGGCAGTGTCTGGTTATTAGCTATTTCTATTCATATGTTTGTGTTCATTTTAAATGCTGTAGAGTCGGTAGAAATCACACATTATGTCTAGGAGGGATTTATTGTTACTGTGTGATTTTTTTTTTCTTTTTTTTTTTTTTCTCCCCCTTCCCCAGTGCATAGGGCTGCAAATGGATTGCATTTGCCCTCCAGTGGTATCCCACTTAAAAAAAAAAAAAAGAGATGTTGACATAGCCAAAATGGCTTTGCGGTATGAGTTTATTTAAAACCATTGTGACAGAACTGAGGATTACAGGGAAATATTTTTTGTGCAACGTAAACCACACATGAGCCAAACCAATCAGTAGTTTGAAACCACCGAGGATAAATAATTTTACTAACTTTCCTTGAAGGTCCACTGAAACAAATTTGTCTCATCCTGTTTCCAGAAGTGCCTGTATTTGAAAATATTTTTCTCTTAAAGCTAACTTAATTGGGAAGTAAGTTTGCAGCAGGCAGAAAAAAGGTGACTGCTTCCTGAGCAAGCCGCTGGAGTGGATCCGTCAGCTCTGCTGCTTCCCGGCTGGCCCTTCTCAAGCCATTAAAATGCCCTAATGGGCTTTTGTTTTATTATTTAATTTATTTTAGCAGTTCATGCTGCTCACCTCAAGCATAGTTGTAAGCATGTAGCAGAAATCCTGCCATTTCTTATAACTGACATAAAGACTGGGCCCATTAAGCTCAGGCTTTTGAAGATAATTCAGGTCAAACTGAAGAAGTCACACATTGGCATCGTCTTTGAAGATGTTTGCAGGCTCTTGACTGGGAATGAATTGCCTCCTAATGTGGCTGACATGCACCGTATTGCCTAGGCAGCCTGAGGAGGTGTGGGGTTTTGATGTGTAAGGGTACCAGATGTTCATGGCTGGCATTTTATTTTGTGCATGTAAAACAAGAAGTGCCTGCTCTCCCAGCAAAGGGGTGCAGCTGCCAGTTGGGTCACCAAGGAGGTGCTCAGCTGGGCCCACCAGCTTAGTAATAACACCATTGGTATTGATAAGTGCAAAAGTCCAGGAGAGTGGGAAGCAAGTGGAATGTTTGCTTTTTAGGTAGTATTTTAGGCATCAAAAAAAGGTTTTTGGATTCCTTGCTATTTGGCCACTGCCTTCTCTCCTTGCTGACACAGAGGCTTTGTTGCTCTGTCAGGAATGACTGGATTGAGTTACCAGGATCTGCACTTACAAAAATTCCTAAAGTAGAGAAGAGAAGCAACTCTGTATTTTCAACCACCTGCCTGTCCCTAATCACCACACAGGAGATCCTCCTCCTCTACTCCTTTAGGTTTTATGTCTCTTACTAGACTGCCCATTATATTTTCATCTTTTCGACTCCTTGTCTCCATGCTTTTACATGTAAAATCCACTATATTATTTGTTGTTTTCATTTAACTTTCCTCTACCCATGTTTATTATTGCCACTAATTTCTTTAAGCTCCACGATCTCTGTCAAATATTTGCCCTGTTCTCATATGTCCTTATATATCCATCACTTTTAGCATCTAAATAGGCTTAGCAAACTCAGTGAGTTATTTGTGTGCTCAAAATTAAGGACATTCGTGCAGAAGATCAGGCCATTAGATAATAACTCATTGCAGTGTGGAGTGTCTGGTTTAACATCGATATTTAAAAGTTCCATCACTTGTGTTGCCATTAATAAATGTCAGGAATGAATTGTGGTCTTCTGTCAGATCGTAGTAAGTGTTGCAACATGATGGTTTATTATGCAATTGCAAATATTGCCTCATGGGGCTGGCAGTGTAGGGTATCGTTTGCTTCCCTGCAGTACACTAGCGGTTGTAGCGCTGCTGAGAAGATGGTTTGCATACACTTGGCCATACTTTACGTGGACACGTTTGTGTTGCCAAATCTTTGGTGTCCTTGCTGAAGGTAATGAGGCTACACAGACCTTGGGCATCAGAGTCTATTACTTGTTTAACCTTCCTGAAGAGGGCAATCACCCCGCTTTCCTGTAGAGAGTGGTGACCTCTGTCCCCACGCTCTCGTAATTGAGAAGGGGAACATCTCTGACTTTCTGACTGCCGGAGTTGAGAGATAGGAAGGGTCACAAGGATTGAAAGTGAAAGGCAAGGATCAACAATTTAGAGGTAGTTATTAATATGCTGATTTACTGTCACTTGAGTCTAAAGAGACTTCTAACAATTGCTTGCCTTTTGCACGCTCTTCAAAATGCTGATTTTTTCCTTAGAAATCTAATTACATTTTAATAAGGTATTTTTTTATTTCCAGGTGCTTGCCAACCCATCCCTTGCTCCCATACAGTGCTGTAATTAAAAACCAAAAATCATGTGAATTCATTGCAAAGTTACACTCTAGTAAATCCTTTAACTGTAAGAAAACAGTGTTATTTTTCCCTTTTTCTTTATGCACTTTTAGTTACGTTAAGTGCTTGCAACAAGGAAAAATATATGCAGCCTCAAAAAGCTGAATTATTTAGGAGTCTCCATAAAATAATATGACAGGTTGTTAAAGTTAAATAATAAAATCTGGATTAAATAATTTCATCTTCTGTAGCTTTATGATACAATGTGTGGACTTGCCTGAAATCAGAGAGCCTGACATGACTAAACTCTTGGGGCCAAATTCAATTCCTAACTCTGTCCCTGACTTTATTACTTTAATCAAGTCATGACCTAGCTTTGCTTTGGTTAACCCACAATGTAGGATATAAATAGCCTATAATCTTGGAGATTTTGTGAGAATTAATTATAATTAATGAAATGAAAGCCTCCATGATGTGCAGGCTATTTTATTTATTATAATTACGTATTATTAATTCACTGAAACTTTAGCAAGTTTTATTATAGACTTCCTGTGACTCAGATTTGTACATTAATACTTTTATCCTCCATCGTGGGTGTACAGTGCCTTTACCCACCCTGAAAAATTAATCAATACAGTCCAAAAAAGGACAGGGCTGTTGAAGGAAAAGAGCATTGAACTAAAATAAAACTGGGGTGAAAATCAGTGCATCTAAGTCCTGGTCTGTGCCCTTGCAAACCCTGTGTGACTCTTGTCTGGCCCCAAAGGCATCTACATCCATATTCAGATACCTCGGCCCCAGCCCGGCCCTCTGCCTGTTGTTTCCTATTGCTGTGGCCTGGTCTTAGAGAGCTGGTAAAGCTTTGGGCAGCGGACCAGAGAAATGCATTGCATTTCAACGTGAGCTGCAGCCTTGATAACGCTGCGTGTGAAGGTAAAGCTCGGTTTGTGCATGGGGGCTCTGCCCCTGCCCATGTGCAAAGGCACGTCAGGTCGGATGGAGCTCGGCAGAGTGATGCTGTCCTCAGCTGAGACCTACAGGGCAGTCGGGGTTTGTATTTTTTTCCTGTTAATGGCTCCATTCAGCCATGGTCTTACAGCAAGCTATCGTGCACGTAAAAGCAGGCTTCAAGTAAAGTGCAGTAACTGCAGCCCCATTCTGTCATGGCCACAGGCTGAACGCTTGTGCCCTTCATGGAATCATAGAATCACTTTGGTTGGAAAAGACCTTTAAGACCTTTAAGATCATCGAGTCCAACCTTTAACCTAACTCTGCCATCCCACCACTAAACCATGTCCTTCTTCCTAAATATCTCCCTTTCTGCAAGAGATTCCAAGGCTCCAATGGCCCGAGAGTGGGAGAGCACAAGGGGTAGTGCAGTTTTTAGGGAACTCCGTTTGGAGGGAGCAGACACCTTGCTGCAAAAAGGATTTAGCAGTAGCATCTGCTGCTCAGACAGAGCAGAAGTCACCGCTCTGTATGGGAAAGCTGCTCAGAGAGTTGTTCCCTTCATCTGGAATATGGAAAAGATGCCAGTTTGGGAGAAGGACGCTTTCTTTATATTTTTAATTATTTTTTTTTTCCCCACTTGGAAGCAGTTTCAGTTCTATGGGTAGTGTGTGCATTGCAGCTTGGGAATCCTGGCCTCGGCCCAATATGCTTTATGGCACATAGCTACAGTATTACATCTTTTCTTGTTTGGTCGTACAATGTATCATTGGTTAAATTGTTACCCCAACCCTTAAAAATGACTGCCTCCTTGAGAAGATTGAATTTATGTCATCATTTAGATAACACACTGCTCAAGTAAGGATGTTTCTTCGTGGTTTTGTGAAGCTTCTAGCACACCTTTGAGTGACACATGAATAATAACCTAAAAATAAATCAGCTTTATCCTATTAACCCAGGGGAGTGAATCTTGCATAGAACACAAGTACTGACTGCATAGAGTATAATGCAATATATGTAAGAATACAAAGATTTCTGTGCCTTTACTTTTCAGCCGTTACGTGCCTGTCAGAGCAGGACGACGCTGCCGATGTCGGTGACTGCATGCGGTGGGCAGGAGCTATGCCGCCTCTTGTACAGGAGTGCCTCGTCCCCTGCAAAGACGACTGCACATTTACCCCCTGGTCTAAATTTACAGCATGCTCGTTTGACTGTGGATCAACTAGAAGTAGGAGACGGTCACTCACAGGTATAATCTTTTATGATATTTGTCTGATGGTGCTACTTTTGAATAATACTCCTCAGATGTTGGTGGGCTGATGTTGGGGTTTGGGGAAAATCCCAACTGAATAGTGATTGTCCTTAATTGATTTTTGATCTGATACTGATCATTGCCCGATTTACGCACACGCATTTCAGTATGAGAATAGTGCAGAAAAACTCGGTGGTGGAAAGCCATTTTTAGACATAAACTAAATAAAACGGTGACTATACATTGTGCAAGTTTATCTGGCCTATTAATCTGGGAAACATGCAGCAAATGTGAATACAAGAATAAAAATCAGTGTGATTTTCTGTTTAAGACTGAAATCTGCATGAAGTTTAATGCTGGGAATTCTGTGCTCAGCAGAATCCAACAGTTCAACAGGGCAAATTAGTACCATGAATAAAGAAAAAACAATATCGTTAAAACAGTTTTGTTTGATCTTTTATATATATTCATTAAACACTCTAGTTCAAACCATTTCATGGAACAGTCTCCCATACTTGCTGTTGTAGTTTGTCATTATGTTATTTGAATGCTGACCAAACTGAAAAGCTTTAAAACCCACTAAGTTTGGAGCTGCTTTTTTGTTAGGAGTTGTCTTCCTCTCCACACACGTAGCTAAATCAAATCAAAATTAATTATACTGTTTTCAGAAGGTTTACAAAGAACTTACTGTTATTGTTACCCCGAACACTTACATCTTTTCATATTTCTGTGTTGGGTTTGAGAGCTGTGGTGTAGCTGGCTTGAGTTTGCTCCATTAATAGAGGTGAAACTTCAAAGAATTCTACCATGGAGTAAAATACTAACATTGCTGTAAAAATATCTACTGTGATAATGCCGGGGAACTGAATGGCAGCAAAGTACGGTGGCTGCCACTGCTCCTTTCTTCTAGACTGGCTTGTACCTGGCTACGTGGCGTATCTTGTTATTCAGTTCGTTACTGTTGGAATGATCCAAGATTTTAGTAACTAACAATTACAGGATACAGACATAACAGCTTCAAGCTGCCATTTGTCATTATGGCTCATTAAAGGATAAAGATTTCTCTTTTACATAAAAATAATTATTATACAATGCTCTGTTGTTTCTGCCAAAGAGCGTATTTCAAAATGTTCTCTGTATCAATGCCTGTATGTTTATAGTAGTAGAAATCCTCTGTCCCTATCAGAATAATAGGTGCCTGATCTCATAGAAAATATATAAGAATTAAGTGAATACTAACTTCCAGGTAGTTTTAAATCTGGATTTTCTTTATGAACATCTGTGACGGTTACAGAACAGTGTGGTCCTACCTATCCCCTTTCTTATTCCCTTCTACATCAGACATAGATCCATGCAAGTAAGTGGACCAAAAATGGTTTCTGATACCCAGTTTTTGATGGCTTGTCTCCTCACCCGCACTGCATTTGTGACCAAACACCATCTGCATCTCCTATAAGACCTTGCTGGGTTCCCTTCCTCCTGCTGGGAGGAGCTCCTGGTCTCAGCCCCGTCCCTGAAAAGCAAGCAGTGAATGTGCGGCGGGTGCCCAGGTGGTGCTGGGGGGGGCCACAGCACAGCACCACCAAGAGCAGTGAGGGGAGGGCCACATAGGACATGGGGTTTGGTTTCAAGAGAAGTTGATGAGGTTATTGCTGACCTGTCTTTGCGTAAAACTACGTGAAAATTGAAGCTGGCCAAAAGCCTTGAAGAAATCTCATCCGTGTGAACGCATCCCAAAGATGTGAGGGAAGTGCTGCTTGGGAAGTACTTCATGCTGTTAAGACTCCTTTATCTGTTTTTATTTCACCTTTCTGTAAGCATGCATGAATTGTACCTCCTTGTTCAGCACAGTGTATGTCTATGCTCAAGTGAGCACTTCGGCGTCATTATAAGAGTTCATTAACAATATCATTTAGTGGGAATCTGCTAATTGTTTGCTAAGTATTTGCTTGCCTCCCACTCAGTTTTTAATGGTATTATTCATTTTACTTTGTAAGTAATCATGGACTCTACATATAAAATTAATCATTACTTAAGAAGAAAGACTTATTGCAGAACATAACAAAATTCAAAGTCATTATAATCAAAACAGAGTTTTTAGGTAAGTCTTCAGTTAATTAATACAGTCAGTTAATTCACTGTACTATGGATCCAATGCATTTTCTGTAGAAAGGTTTATTTTTAATCTTTCATATAACATCTATGTATAGCATATACTACCTGATAATATTTAACGTATAAAATATTTGTTAGTGTTCAGAAATTTAAGTTAAAAAAGAAAATACTATTTAACTGAAGGATTTATGTCCTTGAAAATTTTTGCAGTGGTATTTTTAATAGTAATTTCTAAAGCAGTCTGTGAAGATGATAAAGATATCACCATCACTAATTCTAAAACTGCTTCTTTAGGGCTTTCATAGCAACTTCATTAGAGGGAAGACTCCTACAAAACAGATGGCAGGGCAAGTTAGAAAAAAGGTGTTGTATAAGTGTGAGATTACTAGCATCCTTACCTGTGTCTAATGTGCTTCATGTAATAATGGCAGAACATGGGCAAGTCCCAAATTCCCCTGTTTACTAATACACTGCAGAACATACAGCTGTACATATATACTGAGATTGTGGCGTCTCTCAGCTTGTCAAACATAAAATGCTGGAAATGCCACTAGAGCTACTGATCTACTTAAAGCCTTTTAAAAGACTTTCCTTGAAGTATGTGAAGTTGTACCTCTTATACCTTACCTAAATTTGTTCATAAATATATATATATATTTTAAAATATTTTTAAAATGTATATACACACAAAAATATAAAGATGCCAGCAGTATTTGATGTCTTTGTGTTTATTGTCCCTTTGTGCTGGCAAATCTTACATACCCCAGAACTCTGGAAATACAATTTTGAAGGAGCTGGGGCTTGATATTAAGGGTCTGCAGCTGGTGCCCTTCTCTCTGGAGCTACGTGTTTATATGCAAACAGGTATTGGATGACAGCCAGCTTGTGCTCCTGCTGGCGTGTGGTGTCATGACTCTTGGTTCCAGACTGGAAAGAGGGTTGTTGGGTCATATAACTTTTTTGTTTGTTTGTTTTTTGGTTTAATACCTTACTTGTGTGCAATATCAAAAAGAAAACATTTCTTTAGGGATCAAAGTTTTAAAAACTTTTTGCAGAAGTATTTTTAGTGCGTCCAAGATCCCCAGGGCACATTTTGAGGATGGGATAAAGATACGGTTTGTTAGTGAAGATGAATTCTCCCCTTCTGTGCAGATGCCAAATGCAAAGACGTTCCTGAGCTCAGCCAGCATAAAGATTGCTCCACGTCACGTTGGCTAACCCATGCCAAGAAAATCATTGGTTTTATCTTTAGAGGCTGTATACAGACCTTTGTTCCCTTGAACAGTTGAAGGGATGCAGGGAGCATGAATTCTCTTCTTTATGTTATCTCTTCTTGTACTGGGAACCTCTTCTTGTGCCCAGAAGTCCTCGGGGCATGGAGAGTGCAGTTGCAGAGAGCTGTGCCACAGGTTCATTTGAATGCTGCTGCTTCCTGAAGAGAGAGCCCTCTTTTAAAACCTGTTGAAGGAGTAGAGCAAAAGAAAACATTAAACCAAATACAACCACTGAAATGCTTTCCAGCCCTAATAATTTACTGAGGATTATCTTTCCTGTTTTCTTCAAAGCACGGTTTGTGTGCAGAGTGCATCTTTAACTATTTGTAAAGGAGCCTCAAGGAAGAAGTTGTGGCTAATGTAGAGTCCTCTGCAAGTTGTCCTGGCAACCATTGATTGCGAGCAAATAGAGACAAAACAATCAATTTATTTTCATCAGATAATTAGAGAAAAATGATATTATATAAAATTACAAAGCATTTTCTGGACAGACCTTTCCTAGAGTAAGACTCTACATTTTGCTTCTTGCCCTACCCATCAAAACAGTAGTTCCAAGTTCTCCGGTTGCCCCTGGAGATAAATACGTTGTCCTTGCACTCCAGAGCACTGGCAGCAGCTAATAGATGCTTCGGAAACATTCCTGGATATTAACATTCATATTGTCTTGGTTCTAATGTGTTGAATTCATGCAAGTATAAATAATATGACGTGTTGTTATCAAAAGTAACAGATGTTAAGGTAATGAACAGATTTCTGTGGTTGGAACAGGGCGAAGCAGAAAGCGAGACAAATGCCAGAATACAGAAGTTTATCCTCAAGTTGAAACAGAGCCGTGCCCCTGCGAGGTGTTTACCTCCCAGCCCCACGGAAATTGGTCCGACTGCATTATCGGAGGAGGTACATCTGAGCTGCGGTTGGGAACACGATCCCACGGAGATGCCAAGGAGTGTGGCGAGGGTGTACGACTGCGAGCTATTGCCTGTTACGATAACACCGGCAGACTTGTGGAACCATCTCGCTGTAGCAGTTCAGGTAAGGAGATTTTAAAAAAGCGCACATCACGTGTAAATAGCCCTGATGCTGGGCACAGTTACCCACTCCGCGGTTCATTTTGGAGCCTGTTATAGGTGTGTACCCGTTTACTTGCTGGATTGAACAGCTTTCACAAGGTTGCTGTGAGTGTTGAACACCATTCTTCTAACATCTTACTGCTCTTAATAGTGAGGCTTTCCTCAGTATAAGGGTCTTCTGGCATGTTTAGGAGAAGGAGAAGCTATATTTCTATCAGCATTTTGTTTGAAGATATTTCCTGCTTCAGCTTTTACTTGTTTATGAGTTTTTATTCTTTTTCACTGAATTTGGAGGTTTGTATGGTTGTTTGTATGGTTGTTTGTATGGTTGTTTGTATGGTTTCCAATGAAGAAATTGGGAATTTTCTTGAGCCAATCATATTTAATTACAAAAACCCTGTGATGTCACCTGCTGTCGCTCATGCAAGTACATGACTTCGGCAGCCAGTGGTCTCATCCTTGCAGTTTTGTACCAGTCTCAAGCTCAATTTGATACACGTATATTCCCATGTCACTGCTTGCTGGAGCTGTGGGCTGTGGTTCCATCCACTTATATTTCACATATAATCAAGTAGCCTATATCAAACAGAAATAGGGCAGAATTGGAAGTAGCGCAAGCAGGGTATGTCATTCCATTTGGATATTTCCTCCCAGTTGCCATGATTTGCAGTTCATCGCGTTCAGTCCGCTAAATCAATTTACAGACAAAAGCCCTTCTCTTAGGGGCAAATTCTGTACCCATGCTGCCCCCAAACCACTGATGCTCTCTGACTTATAGTCAGAAAGCTTAGGACACCATGCAATGTGATGTAGTAGGTTGGAAGACTGCTGGTGAGCTGTCTGATGGGAGAGGGAGAAATGATGTCTCAGGAGGAGATTAAGTGATACAGTGGGAACCATTAATGTTCCTGAGTATATAAGGGAGCAGAGAAAGAAGTGGGGCTGCTCTGTGGAGGATCCTCGGGATGAGGATCAGCAGCCTGAGCCACACATAATAAAAGGAAAAAAACCTGCCCTAATGAAGTGATTCAGTCCTGGAGTGAATTCCTCTCACAGCTGTTGATGGCTGTTCCAGCTGGCTGCACGGGTTCATAAAGCAGCTTTCCGTGGTTTGTGTTTCAACAATGTGCTGTTGTACCAATTGATTATGCCTCTGTGGCCCATGAAGGAGGAATGCTATACCTTTCCCCCACAACATTACCTTTTCTTCTGCAAAAAGGGAGCTGGTGGGTTTTGAAAGGTAGGTTTGCCTGTGCAGCGACTTGCTCTTTTGAAAAACTCGGGGGTTTTATCAATATTAAAAAGAGGAGGTTGCTATGCGTGGGGCTTTTCTGAATAACCTTGAAGCCTGTTTTCTGTCAGTGATATTTATGTGGCATTTTTAATGGCCCGGCTTTTCTTAGGGAGGTAGTAGGGAGTGGTAGCTCAGGGGGATTATTGTTGGCTTTCTTGTCTTCAGCTTTTTATTTGAGCAGAAATGATTGCAATACGACCCTGGCAGAGGACCCCTGGCAGAGGGGTGCTTGGTGCTGTACAGCAGTGCCCTGCTGCGTGCCCTTCCTCCTACAGGCTACCTATAGAGTGCTCTCAAGACCCTTTGGTGAGGACGTGGGATGTAAAGGAGGGGTGAGGTATTGCCCCCTTCTGGATACCTCCTAAGAGTTCCCCTAAGGGCGAGCTATTCATCTCCAGCCAGACCCCTCTTTAATATCTAGGATGTATAAGCTCCTAATTGCTACCCAGTGTTGGACACCTTCTGTTCCCTGCATGGTGAATGGGGAAGCAGTGTTGCCTCGGCCTCCAGAGGATGTGGATATTTTGGTGACTTTGGATGTAGAGTGCCCAAAAGTGGGCAGAAAGCTCCACAGGCTCCACACTTCCATCACGTGGGACCTGCCTCCCAACCAGAGCAGTTAAGTGAAGATAAGCCCAATATTTATGGACTCTAGAGCTGGGAACTTGCAAAATGCACTTCTGAACACATTATTGAATTAGTGATAGAAACAAATCATTATCCAATTAATAATTAGCAGAATGTTATTCAACCGTAATAGAGAAGAGCAAATTACAGAGGCATGCAGAATTGCTAAGCCCTGAGAAATTATTCATGACAGGTTTTTTTAAGCAGTTCAGTTTGTCTTGTTCACAATTAGTATCAGGTGACCTTTTAGCATTTGCTAGCTGACCATATTTATGGCTAATTAAGCCATCACCTTATATATTGAGTGCCAATCACTCTGATACCTAAGCATTGTTCTTGCTTTATGAGCTGTGGGGGTAAGCATGCTCCTCTTTCTTTCAGGTCTTCTGATTTCTCTTTGTTTTTTGCTCTTGTCCTTTTGCAGGGCAGTGCTTTTCCTTTCCCTTGAACCCAGACAAAAGTGAGAAGCTGTAAGACTTAGACCTCAGTTCTTTGCTGGGTCCTTTTGAAAAACTTTTGCAAAGTGTAGAAAGACAGATGTAAGGATGCAAACTTTGCCTTAGAAGTAGATTTATTTAAGTTTGTCCCAGACTTGGTAATGCCATGAGTACAAGTTATAAGGCAATAGAACCAGTATAGAATAGAATAGAATAGGTCAGGTTGTAGCTTTTCTAGAGAGCAAACTTCGGGCTCTTGCCTTCTTGCAGCAATGATTTTCACTTTCCCTGACTGAAACCTGGCTATTGAACTCACCACTTCAGTAGGGTTTAGTTCACTTGTGTCAATGTGACTTACTATGTGAATGTATCATAGTTACCAAGTGAATGTACTGTGAGTTTGAGTCTAATGGAGAAATTAATCACTGCTCAGAGGGATTCTGGGTCTGAGACCCTGATCTTACGCTGAGTTTTGTGAGAAATTCTGCATTTGCAACTTGGCGAGGGGTGAGGGGAACGGACACGACAGACCAAACCAAAAAAGCATCAAAGTCTGTTCATCTGTGTTTGTCAGCAGTCTAGACTCCAACTCTCCTAAGCCTATTGTATGCAAATATATTAACCCTTTAGGCATGCCTTCTCAATAGGAAACGGATTTTTTCACCATTGATGTAGTTATCGCATACAGAGAATCCCAAGGTCCAAAACTGGTGAAGACAAAAGCATTCCAGCTTTGACTTAATGGAGATACACTATTAGCTTGCCTGGTCTTCTACGCTTTCTGCTGTGGGCATCTCTCAGGACCTGAGCGGGAGGCTGGAGGGGCCTCTGCCCTGGCCCAGCAGAGCAGAGCTTGTGTGAACACTTTGGGTCAACTGTAGTGGGTACACAGATGTCCCCTTGACTAATTTACCTATCCTCCCTGCAATGTAATCTTGGGTTAGCTCAAGATCATTAGATGCGACAAGCTTAAAAATAAAAATCCCAGACTTTTCTGAATTTTATTCCTTTCTACACCAAGCCTTTTCTCCGATGTCTAGAAAAACCAGAACGTAGCTTTTTATTTTAGTTCCTGGCTTTTGTGATTAGTGTACTACTTTATTTTAGTGGCGTCATCGTTTTCCATTATTGAATGGCCCATTCAATAAGCTCAAGAAATCAGTGACCTGCAGTTTCCAAATTGAGCTAATTCTTTTTTCCTGGATTTGGTTCACTCTTCTTTTCCTTCCTGTAATTTGGAAGTGCACTTATGAAATTATGGATAGAGGTGACTATCTCTAACTACGTTACAGAAATATAATTGATAATTTGCCTCAATTTGTCTTCCCAGCAGAAGACTGGATTACATTGCGTGCAGCTCACCGCTAGTCCAGAGGGTCTCCGTTCTCTGGCTGGTGTTTGGAGCATCCTCTTTGGACATGAAATTGTCGTCTTAATTGCAGTTTATTCGCTTCTCCGTCTGTCATCTGAGTTCCTCGTACTATCTTTGAATTTCCACCTCCTTTGTTTTGAATTATTTCATGTAGTTCCTTTGCCTCTCTTTTTTGTGTGCTGTGCCAACGGGTTGTTTGTTTTTTTTTAATCTTAGAGGAACATAGGGTGCCTCATCTGTTCCAAATCAAAGGCTGGAGATTTCTGTGCTCGCGCACAGAGGTTCTGCTTTTGATCCGACGGGCAATTTATGGAAAGCAGGAATTTATGAAGAGCGCTTACACTATTCAAATTCTGCTGTGCTCCGCAACAGCAGGAACGTGGAAGAAAGACACAACAGACAAATAGATCCTGGCTTTAAATCACAGAGTGGTTAGCTTCGACCTTACAGTCACCTTAAAAAGCTTTAATTATCTCTAAATTTATGAAGGGCACAGCAGGGATGCTCATAGACGTCCAAATTCTCAACAGCGCAGTGTTTTGTTGTACGTACTTTAGTTGTGGGTGGACAAATCAAAGAGGACTGGGGTTGCTCAGAGGGTTCCCAGGCACCTGCTGATGTGAGGGTGTCACTCAGTTCCTCCCCATCAGGTCGACGCAACGCTGCTACTGGGATTACTGCTGGCAAGGTCACTCCTTGAAAATGTCAGCTTTAATCCCAAATGGGTGGGATTAGCCAACAGATGCACCAGGAGGAGTTAAAAATTCTGGTCACCCTACAACTCGATAGTTTTTGTGGTTGCTGGAGGGATGTTCCCTGCTCCGAGGCACATCAGGGCAGTGTGTGCCAGCAGTGGCAGCACTGCTTCTGTCCTGATGAGCTGTGTCCCCAGTGCTGAGAGATTTAGGACAGTATGCAAAGGTCATGGATCAGGAATTTCAGCTCCTACTGCTGAAAACTGGGTAGTATCAAGTCTCATGAAGTTTGATTTTCTGAAAGGTCAGCCCAAAGTAGTGCTGTATTTCTTACCCGGGGTGTTCCTCTGGGGTTTACACTCCCTTATGTGAAAATCCTGCCGTCAGCTTGATAGACATCGCATGACCTACCTGTACGTTAACACAAGGATCTACTCTGAAACCCTGCAGGCTGTGAATCCCCACACTGTCATTTTCGGAGAAAATGACCCATTTTCAGGTAGCTTTGAATCACTAGATTTTAATAATCTATCTGCAAAATTATATTTGTGTATGTCAAAAAAACCATAAGCAGAGCTGAATAGGTTAAAGAAATGTGAGCTGAGTTCGTGGTGGACTGATAGCAAAACATACCTTTTCTACAAGGTAGCAATTTTGGGAAAAAAAGCTATATTGAATACATGCCTGTTTATTTTTGAAAGTGTATCTATTCTGCCATTTACTGCAGCATATGTTTTTTCCGTATCTGGTAAATTTTATTTTGAAGCATGAAATTGTTGCAGAAATCCCTGATTTTGTTTTTAAAATCTTCAGAAATAGAAAATTTCACCTATGTTTTTGAAAATATTTGTAAACATTTAATTTAATTCTTAGTCTAAAAGAAACTGTATGTTGAAATTTCATTTATTAGCCCAAACCATTAATTCCAGGATCCAGCCAGTTTTAGTTTTAGGCGGTTTCTGTACTTCCATAAAGCAGCATCCCACAAACATCTTGCGAATGAGGCCTCATTTCTGGAGGCCTCATTCTTGACAGCCTCATTTCTTTTACAAGGAAGATGGGCAACCTAGCCTAGGCTGTCCTCTTCCTAGCTCCAGACCCTACATGTGACAGTCTCAGGATGCCTTCTCTTCCCTAAAAGTGTGGGAGTAGTAGGTGGTCTTGGTGTCATCAGTTCATGATAATGTGTAGACCCCATGTTCAGGCTATCCTTACCCTTCTCTTGGCATTTGGGTTTAATTAAATATTACAATACTCCTGTTTCTTTCTGTGGTTTGCCCTCTGTGTCTCTGTAGTATATTCTTTCTGTTGCCTTTTTATTACAGAAAAATGACTGTATTACTTACCAGGACAAAGCTTTTCAAAGACTGCTTGAGGAAGAAGTTTCAGCTAAAAATTCACCGTATCTTCTGCCCGTCCCATCCCCTGGCATGGGAATTAAGGCTGGGTTTGGATCACGGGTGGCCAAAAGGTGTTGCCAGCTGCAGACGGGGCTGTCTTACCCTCATGTCCCCACTTCAGGACTCTTCAAAGCCACTGTCACGTTTGACTGGTTTTCTGCTATCTCGGAGCTAAATAGCTTCTAAATTTAGCCCTGAAATCCCAGCTGGGTTCTCCTTTGGACCTCTCTCCAACATTTCTACACATCTCCTTGGGTGTGCAGTGACACTCTTAATCACAGCTGTGGCTGCCAGGGGAGCTGTAAGCACAGAAGCAGAGCCCATAAAGGACCTACCCTCCATTTCTTGTTTGACTACAGGATTTTTACATTTTGCTGTCATAACAGTGTTCAAAGAACATTGATTTATTCCCTATCTTTTCCTTTCCTTGTTTCCAAAATCGATTCATTGTAAGAAAATTTGGCCACCGTTCTTCCTTCCTGGATGTTAAAAAGACTTATCAAATGGATTTGGATCACAAGACAAGTGTTCAGACATTGCTGTTCTCTGTGTTTTTCTGGCAACAGAATCAAAAGCCATCAAAAAAGTTATTTCTGAATGGGTCAAACTGGCTATCAGAGAAGCTTATTTAAAGCAAGGTAAGGCTTCCCCTGAGGCATTAGTACGTAGAAATGCACATTCTTCTAGATCTTTATCTGCTTACAGAAAGCAAGCATGCATCTTATGAGGAAATATTTAGAGGATTAGCTATTTGAGCAGCATCCTCTCTAGGTGCTGCATTTAGCCATAGTGATGTCTGTTGTTACTCCTTGGCTCTAAATATAAATCTTTGTAGCGTGTCTTTTTGCTCAAGTTACTTTTATGGTTTTTTCCTGCATTCCAAAAATGACCCTTTTGAAAAGGCAGCGGTACCAGACTATGTGAAAGAATGATATTTTTTTTTTTTTTTTTTTTGCTTCGGGTTTTTTTTTCCCCCCCCTTGCCTGTCTGTGCTTTTTGTTTCTGTTATTAGGCTCAGTCAGTTTTTCTCTATTTTCAGCAGGTTGATTAAAGCTCTTCCAGGAGACTTGGGAACATTTCTAGTGTAGAAATCATAACTTGATGTAGAAATACTCTGTTGGAGGTTTAGGAGAGTTTTGATAGCAAGTTAATACACTGGGCAATCCACTGCCCTGATTTCTGCAGTAAGAGCATCTCTTTGAAATGCGGCCCATCTCTTCGGCCTTAATAACGCATTTGTCACAAATACAGCCTGCTATGAAGCAAGGCTCTAATAAAATGTTACCATACAAAGATAGTTTTAGAATTAACACTTTTTTCTCTCCCTATGTGTCATTCTATTTAATATGTTATATTGGAAGTATGAAGAAATACCATTTTAGCCTAAGCCCTTTCATGAATTATGTACTTTGGTGTTAAGACCTCTGCACTTTTCCTGCTCATGGAGAACTTCATGATTCCTTTGACACATGTGTAGATGTGCTGGGAAGTGACATGTACTGGTGGCACAGAGGATTCCTCTTGTGTCTTACGTGGGGTTTTTTCAATGTTGTTTAACCTGATTGCCTTTTATAGAGCTCTGATGAGCAGGACATTCAGGCAAATAAATGGATGACAAATCATAGAATCATAGAATTGTTTAGGTTGGATAAGACCTTTAAGATCATAAAGTCCAACCGTTACCCTAACCCTGCCATCCCACCACTAAACCCTGTCCCTAAGTACCTCATCTGCCCGGCTTTTAAATACCTCCAGGGATGGGGACTCCACCATTTCCCTGGGCAAGCCAGTTCCAATGCTTTTGGAATTTTTAAGCGGAAAGTCGTGGTATCATATCTTTACCAGTGGTGGGGAGCCCTGTGGCAGCTGGACATAGTAGGCGTTCTAGTGGATTTTGGTGAGAGTTAAAGGGTTACATGTGACATATTCTGAAGATCTTCAGAAGCAACATCATGTTCTGCTTGTATGGACCAAGAGTCCTACAAAAGTAAGAATTCCAGTTTTTGCATGTAGGCCAGTGTCTGAATAAAATGAGCTGACTGCCTGTGCAGCAGTGAGTTTGCTGGAGCACTGCATACAGAGATAAAGTTAGAATGACGGGGGGAGATGGGCACATAGTGGATATTTTTTAAGGTGCCTGATGTAGTCTGCTTGATCAAAGAGTTTGGGAGACCAACTCAGAAACATTGCAACAGCTGAATTTGGAAGCTTTGAGGAAATGAGCCTGAATTAGGAAACGTGGATAAAATGAAACTTCAGCTCAGTCTGCTCTAAGGGTTGTCATAATGGTACTGATGAGTAACTGAGAATTTATCCTACCTTGGTCTGTTCCTGGGTCTGAGATATACTTTGGAAATCTCTTTGTCCTCCAAGATTTGCAAATAAGGAGGGTGTAAGTTAAATCACTGAGAGCTTGGTTTGCAAAACTTCTAATATCCCTCATTACCGACAGGGATTCCCTCTGTGTAATCTTGGATCTCATTTGTATTTGGAAACATGGAGGAGTGACCATTAAAAATCGTATTATTCAACAAGATTGCATTGCTTTCTGCTTCTGTCTGAATTCATTGAAGTCCCCCAGCAGAGGAGATTGAACTACACAACCAGAGTGCTCAAAGTCACGCTGCAAAATTGAAATAAAAGTCTATCAGGAATTCAGAACATCAGTACTCTGTGCTGGGGCCTACTAACTTCACAAAAATGTCCTATTTCCTTTTCAAGGTTTTTCATCATCTAAATGAGTTGTGCTGCTCCCCCCATGCCTAAGCTGTGGAAAACCAAGACTGTTCCCTTTCTTAAAAATCCTGTTTCCATCAGATGTTTTTTATGGTACAGCTTTATTTAAGAAGGTCAGATGCCTTTGTATCCCTGCCTCTGTATCAAGGTGACCTCTAATAGCAGGAGTGAAACTCCTTATCCGAGCAGGTTGGACCTCGCCACAGCTACCCGGCGTTTGGAAAAGCGGTCGCAGATCTTCCTAATGTCGGTAATAGTTAGTGGCATCTTTAAAGCCGTGCCAGTATAACTAAAGCATGTAGCTAGGTTTCTCATTTAGCATCGATGAGACGAGAAGGAATTAGGGAAGTGTATTGATGTAAATGTATTGATCTGAGGGGTCACTGTGTCACTCGCCTCCCGCGGCGGCGGGGAAGGAGGCTGCGGAGGTCACAGCTGGCTCAGCAGCTTCTCCCTGCCTTTTCAGTGCCTGTGTGACCTGCTCTTGAACAGAGGCCCTAACACTTGGTCATACGCCTTGAGTTTGTAAAAGTACTAGGAATGTACGCATAAAGGAAAAAAAAAGAGGGTTTTTTTCATGTTGTTATGATGCTTCTTGATAATATTAATTGCACGTGGATGTAATTGGTTTGGGTTCCTTTCTTCTGCAGAGAAGAATCCAAACCACCAAATCTGGTGGTTTATTTTGGCGGAATGTATTATAATGCACAATCCGTGCTAATTACCGGGATACAAGGAGATGCATCAGCGTTTCCTGTTCTGTAAAATGGAAACCGTCGCGTTGTTGTCCGAGGAAAGTTGTCTAAATGAGGCTTGTATGTGTCTGGGGTCACAGCTTGGCAGCTGAAATGAGGTGGCATATTGTGTTGACAGTGTCTAACGTCGTATCTTTAGAAACTGGCAGAAAGATGCTCTCCGTGGAGGGTCCCAAACTCTGAAATTGAGTTTCTTCATGTGCTCCAGCAGAGCCTGAAACCATTGACCTTCAGGCCATATATGATTTACTGATGGGGGCAGATATTTTTGGTGACATTTGGCGGCAGTTTTCTCCCAGTGATAGCCCCTTGGCTCTGGAAGATGCTTCCCACCATGTCCAAATTGCCCAAGTCTATATTGATCTTCAGAGCACTCTGCAATGTGCATCTATTTTCAGAGCTACTGTTCAACTGGGCCTCTGAGAGAAGTCAGATATAGGAGATGATAGAGGGGAATTTGAAGGTCTGTGGACAATTTAATTTTGTCTTTGAGATGTATTGTGGAAATGTGTTCAGCCTTTAAAAAACCCCCTTATTTTATTATGTAAATCTCATAATAATAATAATAAGAAATAAACAGTCTCAGGTTTGTTTTAAAAATCTGCTTTTACTATGGATTGAGTAGCCTGAAGAACATATATGCTAAACAGTTCATAATAAAGTACAGTGGGATGAGTTTCTTTCCTGATATACAGAGGATGAGGACACTGATAAAGGAAAAAAAAAAAAGCTGCTCGGTTTTGTTTGGACAAAGCAGATGATTTTTCCAGTGGCAAGGTGATGAGCAAAGTATATAGAAAAACACAGCTGAGCTACTACTCTGACTGCTGTTGATCCCAGTGGATGATTTTTGTATTTGGGTAAGGACTTTCTTAAGATGTCGGGGCTCCCAAGCAGCCAGCCCAGCCCTTCCCTCCAGGGAAGCAGCCCCAGGAGGAGGGGGAATCATTTCCACAGCTGGTTTTGGAGCCCAGACAGAATTGCGCGGTGGATTTCTGCCTGTCTGCATTGAAAGTTCTCTGGGAGATGAATGTACGCTCTGAAGTCCTATTTATTTGCACTCAGAAGGCAGCAGAGTCTCTCTTCTCTGGAAGAGTTCTCAGCTTGTTCTGCAATCTGTTCTGAGGAATGTGCTAATTAATGGAGATTTCCTTATTTAGTTAAAAGATTAAGTATATCAACTATTACAGTTTGTATGTAACTCAAAGTGTAAGCTTGCAACTTCTTTAAGGAAGAAAACCGTAATGCAAAATCAAACGAAATTAGGAATCATAATGCAAAGTCAGCATCAACCCCACTGCCTCGTCAGGATTTATAGAGACTGTGAAATTGAGCAATAAATCCAACCTTTGGATGAATTTCAATAACAATAAAGTTGAGTTAAACTTACCAGCGTTTTTTTATAAGTCCTCTTTGGTCTATTTAGAATCTGTAATCAGTCTGTTAGGAGGTAATGAGAGCACGTGTCTCTGTTGAGAAGAGCAAGTGGGAATAAATTAGCTAAGGATGCCCATTATTTGAGCTTTGCAAAATATTTGATATGAAAGTTATTTTTGCTGGGGTTTTTGCTTGTGCATTTACTGAATGTATTCATTAGATTACCTCTTATTAGTTTGCCAGTTGGGAAACTTAATACATAAAATATCTCAAATCCTTGCATATTTAAAAAAAACCCAAACAGATTAAACATTTGTTCCATGGCAATATTACATCCACGGAATCACAGAATGGCAAGGGTTGAAAGGGACCTTGGGAGATCATCTAGTCCTAGCTAAAGCAGGGTCACCCAGAGCAGGTTGCACAGGACGTTATCCAGGCAGGTTTTGGATGTCTCCAAAAAAGGAGACTCCACAACCCCCCTGGGCAGCCTGTTCCAGGGCTCTGTCACCCCCAAAGAAGTTCTTCCGCATATTCAACTGAAACCTCTTCTGCTTCAGTTTGTGCCCATTGCCCCTTGTCCTGTCGCTGGGCACCACTGAGAAGAGTCTGGCTCTGTCCTCGTGACATCCACCCTTATTTGTATGTGTTGATGAGGTCCCCTCTCAGTCTTCTCTTCTTCAGGCTAGAAAAGTCCATTTCAGATGCAACTGAAGTTGTTAGCAGCTTTAAGACTCCCAGACTTATTCTGCTTAGTTTCCTTCAGTTAATAATGTTCTCTCTTGAAGCAGGATTTAAATGTTTGGACCTGGATTGCTTAGGATGAGCTGCTTGTCCTTGTAGCTCACAAGCTTCTGGAGCCTTTGGTCATGTCGTGTGGCCCACAGCCAGCAGCTGCCTTATCTGAAGCACATTGGGAAAGCCCCAACTGTAGGGCTGTGATCAGCTGGTAGAGTTAGTCTCTTAACTGCAGTCTGTGCTCAATGCTGAGTTTTAACCTGCGTTAAAACATGAGGTTCTCTTTGTAGGAGATCCCAAAGCTTCTACTGAGCAGAATCTGGCCCACCAAGTGCCACGGTCTACCGGGTCTCCTTTATAAAGTCTAGCTATTAGGCTTTTAGCACCACATGGATTTACTGGTGTTATTCTACATATTTCACAGTCAGTAGCCAAATGAATGTACATATTAATTGCAAAATGAATCTTTTTTTTTTCTCTACCTTTGGTCTCTGTAATTAGAAACATTTCTTCTGTGACACTGTCCACTCTGCTGCTGCCTTGTTTGTTAAAGGGTGATCTCTTTCATCCTGTAGACTCTAAGGGAAATTACTGGTGTTATTACCAGCAGCGGTTGTGGTGATGCACAGAATTGTCCCTCTTGTAGTAGTGACCTTGAGTTTTATGAAGCACCTCAAGGTTTACTAACCGCTAGAAGTTTGTTAATTGAAATGATGAAATATGTTAGAGAGGATACAAATGAGTTTAAAGCCAATTCAATTAGAAGTGCATCTGTTTCCAAAGCTGCTGGAGAAATGTTGTTTATTTTCAAATCACTTTTAAGTCAGCCTCTTGGATCCTGTTGGCACTGTTGTTTAACGCTGTGTGCAGACCTTACACCCGCAGCAAATTTGTCATTTGGAAGTGCAACAATCAGATGGGTGCCAGTGTCTTACATTAGCTTGTAAACCTACTAATTGCCTGCTTCTTCCACCCCGATCTGTTTGCAAATATAGAGGGGGACAGGGAAGGACACCACAGCCCCTCGCTGGCTGTGCCTGGTGCGATGTGTATGGCGTCTTGTGTAGGTGAGAAATTGTGCTACTGCAAAACTCCCCTGTGGTGCCGCAGTGCAATCCACAGCCTCTTCGAGCTTCTGTGTCGCTGACACCCACCAGCCCATCATCCAGCCGCCTCCTGTTGCCTTGGCTCTTTTGGGTTACACAGCAAAAAGAGACAATAACAGTTTTTATACCATGTATTTGAGCCTTAACCTCCGACACCCACCACACCATCGTCCTCACTTCATTCATCTGCCTGCTATCGCTTTGTCTCTTGGGCTGTGCGGGAGAAATGAGGCGAGCAATGGTTGCTGCATCGTGTGTTTGAGCCTTCCCAGCACCTCCGGTGTAACCTGTGGGTGCTTTGTTTATTATAGACCCTTTAGGGAAGAGACTCCATTTGTGGCTTGTAGAGCAACAAGCACATTGTTCTTAATGAATAAATAATAGTAAAATGAGCTGTGCAGCCTAGGTAAATGCAGTTGTTCATCCCATTACGTTGGCAGTGTCTCAGTAGTAAAACAATAGCACTTAGACATAGAAAAGACTTATTTGATCATCCAGCTCAATTTTTCCTGCCAATTCAGAACTATCCCCAGTAGTATGTTCCAAAGTGCCTACTTAAATATCCCATGCACTGGCATTTCTGTCGCTACCTCCTTGTGACATCTGTGTGTGCAGCTCCAGCTCTGTGGCCTTCAGGAGCCTGCTGTTGGTTCAGATAGGACAGAGGTGCTCATCTGTTGTTTCTAAATTAAATGAGCTTTATTTTAATGGTATTTGAGATTTTGAGGAATAATAATAAAAAAAAAGAGGATAAAGCACACTTCAAGAAATAATATAAGAACACATGGAAAGGAGGCTGAGCAGGGCTGGGGAGAAGAGGACATCTTTTTCCATAGGTCTTGGAAACTCAACAAATTTTCGGTAGCAGGTTCTCCAGAGGAGAGAAAAATGGGGGATATGATGGATGAGTGGGACATTTAAGGATGACACTGACAAACCCAGCAGCGTAAACTCAACCTTGAGTTAGTCTCCTCAGGCTGTGACAATAACTCAGAAATGGTTTTATGCTCTTTCCTTTATTCGTATTCTGTTATAGTGAGGAGTATTTCTCTGGATAATACCCTGAATGTGGAATTCTTTAATAATAGATTGTTTTAATAGCTCCCTTGGTTTTTGGTTGGTTTGGTTTCGGGGTTTTTTGGCATATCTCTTTGGCTTCTCTTCCTTGGTTTGTTTTTTTTTGTTTTGTTTTGTTTCTATTATGCACCATGCCAACGCTACAAGTTTTCCAGGAATGCCAGTACTAGGATTATTGTGGGTATCCAGACAGAAGTCTTTTCCAACCCCCTGACAATGGCAAGCCATTGCTTGGCTCCTGCAGAGAAAAACAAACATCCCGATCTTATAGGCAATGGATGGTTGAGCTGAGTACAACATTATTTACTAGTTTCTCATAAAAAGATGGCCATAAAGGCATTCTCTGTAGTAGCAGAGAGGATATATCAGATAAAGATTTTTGGAGGAAAATTTTTGTTGAATGAAATCTTTGATCCATGGGTATCTTGGCATAGGGTTAACCACAAGTGATTGATGGAAGAAATAATGGCAGCCCGTGAGAAGAGCTTGAAAGAAAGTTATGTTCCCATTTTGATTTTGTAGGATTGTTCAGTATGGAGAATTGGCTTCCTCTAGGCAGTGTGGTAATTTAATGCTCTATTAGCTGGCCATTATCTGTTTATACTTAATGAAATTTAGAAGTATGGGTGAGGAAACTCAAAAAGTAATGAGCTGGCCTCTTAGCAACACGACGTCTTTAGAAATTCTGTGGTTCACTGAAGGATCCCAACACCACTTCTCTGGGATGAAACAGAATAGTTGTCTTTAGTTTTGTTTATTACAAGTTTTCCTTCCTCTTCCTTATATTTCTTTTTTTTTGTCTTATATTTCTTTTTTTTTGTCTTATATTTCTTTTTTTTGTCTTATATTTCTTTTTATTATAAAGGTAGGTCTTGAACTGCCGAAAGACTTAGCCCATTTTGCCTTCACTGATAAGTTGATAACCCCTCTGTCTAATCCTACTTTGAAACAAGTCACTTTCTTTGTTTCTGTTGAGAGTTAATTACCTAGGCTGTCACACAGCCCAAGGAAAAATGATATTTCATACGGTGGTGGAATAGAACTCTTTGGAGAACTGCCTAAGAAATGCTTCTCATAAATCTATCATGAGAAAATTTCTTTTACTTATCATAATGTATTATAAATTGCTTTGAGTGGCAACCTAAGCAGGTGGAATAGACTATTAGTGGGATATTTGGGAGTTTCATTTGGAGGAAAAAAGCAAGTCTATTTTGGAAATATTTGTATATGTGTGTGCACGGGTGTAATCTCAGATGAGAATACAAAAACATGCAAAGTTGAAATATCTCAAACATGCAAACACCACTGTAATGGATTGGGTCGGAAATAATTAAGATGCCAAATTCCAGTGCCTTTGGAGCTGCAAATGGAAAGACAACACAACACAGGATAAGAGGTAGCAGAGTAAACCAGAGCATACCGTGTGGGGACAGTTCTGCAGCTTTAGGGAAGAGTTACAGCGTGAGTTACTGGGGAGAAATGATTGTGGCTGCCATAAAGGAAGAGGGAGCAGCACCATCACGAAGTAAAAAGAGAGAAGAAATAAAGCATCATTGAACTGAAGGAGGGAACTACTGTTGTTCCTAGCTTTTTTTAAGGCGCTGTTTACAAAAACAACATCAGTATTTCTTGTACTTCTAGAAGGAGGATATTCTCTGGTTGAGGATGCGTAAATAAGTCTGAAACCTTTCTTGATATTGACTTCAGCATGAAGACCGAGAGGGAGGCAGTGTACTGCTGCGGTGGGTCGATGCTCAGGATGTAACGCAGTCTTGGTTTGGAGTCAGCAGCAGGTGTGGACACATCAGAGCCGGTAAATCCAGCTCCAGGCCAGAATAATCTCCATGCCTCGGCCTTGGCGTTTCCCGGTTGTCTGGGGTTTTGGAGGAAAGCTGCTTCTGAGTTTTTGGAGGGTTTTTTCCCTCTGCTGCAGTGACTGTCACCTTGATAGAGAATGGGGAAACCCTTCTTAAAAGAGTAATTGAATGAACTAATTTGGTATTCCATAGGTAAGGAATATAGAGGGGGCGTTAATGCAATGAAAACCAAACAGAAAGAAAGGACGTAAAAATAAGAAACATCAGAAATATGGTAGGGTTGAAATTCAGTTATTTCCATGACCATCATTGCCAGAGCTGTCAGAGGGCCAAAGCCACCTGTAATAAAGGCTGATTTTAGCAGTCGCTGACTTTCAGGGTCTAACATGAAATCTCTTTTTTGCTTAAATTAAAATAATACATACAGGCGTGACAAGCAGGTAATAGAAACTCGAGGAGAGCGAAGGCAGCGCGATAAGCAGGAAGGTACGGGAGCTATTTCACACTGCCGACCTGAGACTGGTGCCAGTAATTCCCTGGAGAACCCAAGGGTGGGGCCACCCTCCGCTGCCTTTCTGCATGCCAGGAGCTCCATGATCAGTGCTGGGCTCTGCAAAATCTCTTGTCCCACGTGCCATCTCCTAAACCAGCCATGGGGTTGTGCCCGTATGGAGGAACCTTGTTTTTTCCCTGAGAAACCCTGTTGTGTTTTAATTCAGCAAGGTGTTGGTCCTGCAGGTGTCTGGTATTCTGATTTTAAGAGGTGATGACCTTGGGAGGACTTTTATGTCAAGCCAGGTTAAGGTGAAAGCAAAGCTTTTAAAAATGCCATTTATGAAACCCTGGATACGCAAAATGGTTGAAAAGATGTATAAAGAGAACCACGGGAAAGAAGTGGGAAGCAGGTTTCCTCTGCTTCTCCCAAGAACAAATCCCACACTGCTCCAGCTGGCAGGTGACAGGTGGGTCCCTTGCCCATCTTGTGGGAGCTGCCAGGAGCACAGCTCTGGTGCCTCCACCATCCTCTGGTTCTGTCTACTGGGAAGGGAGCCTCCTGCTCCCCGCCTGTGCCAGCCCTGGAGATGGCTAGCGTAATACTAAGAGAGTACAAAATTAGTAAGCTGTACGCTTAGTTATCCAGAATTCATTATAGCCCCAATCTTACAGGGAAGATAATCACCACCTCTTGGTGACCACCAGCTTCGCAACAGATACTTTTGCAGGTTGGGTCCTTTACAGCAGTCAGTTTTATCATGGGCTTCCTAATGATCACTGGACTAAACCAAGTAGAAATTATTTTTAGTTGCTGCTGTTCTTTACAAATAGTATCATAATCTTGCATTGGGAAGGCATTGTCAGTCTGCCAAATGTCTTCTCCTTAAGAAGTTCTCATTTTGTGTTGATGACGCATATTGCAGTGAGACATCAGAGGATCCGAGTTCATTAGTTGCGGTGATTAAAACCTTTCTTAAATTTTTGGTTTAGGTTACATTGAAGAATCTTGCACAGTCCCTTGCCCGTTTGATTGCAAATTAAGCGATTGGTCCAGTTGGTCCCCTTGCAGCTCTTCTTGTGGACCGGGGGTGAAAGTCCGATCCAAGTGGCTTAAGGAGAAGCCTTACAATGGAGGTCGTCCCTGCCCAAAGCTGGATCTCAAGAATCAGGTGAGCGGCATTAAATAGCCAACAGAAATCTCTCTGTGCTTACTGTATTTTTAATTGTGATCAAAAGGTACTGTGCTGG
The DNA here is from genome assembly GCA_034008185.1 of Gorsachius magnificus. Taxonomy (NCBI): domain Eukaryota; kingdom Metazoa; phylum Chordata; class Aves; order Pelecaniformes; family Ardeidae; genus Gorsachius; species Gorsachius magnificus. Next base: position 7,244,242 of record CM067085.1, on the reverse strand, counting down.
TGAAGAAATTAAAAATAGGCGTTATCTCTAGGACCACACCTTGTGTCAGACTTTGTAGGCAATCCTCAAACTTCTTGAGGATCGAGGGGGAGACGCTCATGTAACAGCAGAATTTGACCTGAAACATATGTCTTATACAAAGACATTTTTATCTCCCAGAGCACAGGAATAATCCCACCTGGGCAGTGTATAAGCATCACAGAGCTCAGATGTCATGGATATTTCAAAAGTCTTTAATTCTCTCTGAGACTATGGTCGCTGTAAAAACATTTTTATTTTTAGCAACATTTCCCTTCAACACAACACAAGCTGCCTTGAACATTAATCTCGGTATGTTCAATATTGAAGTATCCCATCAGAGGAAAGTAATCTCTAAATTGCTACTCTTTAAAAAAGATCATCATCTATTTAAATTCTATTTAATTCTGTACGCATTTCTGCAAAACTAATAGTGATTTCCTACATTTGCTGATTAGTTCTCAGCACTAATTAACGCTGATGAAGTTCTATTAAGTTTTGCCTTAGAGTCAACTATGAACATTAATAGGACAGAAACAGCCATGCTGAAGGGCTTCATGTATATGTTATGAATATATATATATATAAAAATATGTTGCATAGTATGTGTAGAAGGACTTTATTCATACAAAGATTTATTTGTGTAGTGGCTTGTAGGTGCTAGAGCTGGTGGATCCAGTTGTTTTTCTGTGCAACCATTGCTGCGGCAGTCGTGTCCCAGGATGCAGCACCACTTCTAACACCTGATTCTGAACTTGCCTCATTTTCTTCACAGTTTGTTTTTTTTTCCTGTGAGAAACTTGGCAAATACTGTTTTTTGTTTTCCTTTTTCCTTATTACTATTTGAAATTCATAGGCAGTAGCCTAACAGAAGCAGCAGGGACTACCAAAATATAAAACTGCAATGAAGTGTATGTTGTCCATACCTCAGTGCTTTTCTTAATAGATCAGACAGATCACCAAAGAGGGAAAATGAAATCCCACAGTAAGTCGTATGGTAACAATAAGGTCCTTTGTAATGAAAAGATACTGGGGTTTGTTACCCATAGACACAGCAGACTACTTCCATTAAAAGTAAACTTACTGCTATAAAGTGTTGCCTATTCCCACACACATTAGATTTGCTAATTTCAAAAGCCTTTCAGAAGATATTAAAGGAAAGAAATTGTTTAAACTTGGAAATTAAGCCTTTGTAAGGTTTATCGGTGCACAGCGCTTGCAAAGTGCCACGGCTGGTATTAATATAAATGTGGTCGGTCCTTTTTGCCTCTTTACTGGTAACACACGTCTTGATCTAAAACCCTCTGAATTCATTAGAGGGCTTCCTATTGCGGGCTCCAGCCTTGGAATTGCATTGAAGTCTGGGGTTTTTTAGGTACGATGGGTTGTTTTTGGGGGGTTTTGATCTGGTTTTTTTTGTTTCATTTAGGGTTGATTTTTTTGGATAGACGCAGAAGCTATTTCTGGCTGGTTTGGCACACCGATGGGGTACCTTTTTCCAATTTAGATTTGTGGAATTGGATCAAATCCTGTATATTTTGGAGCTTTTAGGATAAGAAGAAATTGTGCTAATAAGGAAAGCACATGCGCATGTGTGTATGTGTACACTTACATATGCACACATTTACACATATTGTGTGTGTGTGTTTCTACTCATGGCCTCCCAAATTGCTTCTCAGTCCTTTGTGTGGTTCGGAAGGAGTTTTGCTCTGCGCCCACTGGACTTTGACTTCCATCACGGATTTAGACACGCCGAGGTCCTTAGGCACATTGCGACATGCACAAGTTGCCTACCCAGATGGTAAACTAAATTAGCTGGTCGTGCTGCTGTTTAGCTAAGCTGGACACATAAAATTAATTCACTGCAAGGCAGATTTTCTTCTCTTTCCTCTGGTCTGGCTGGTGTTTAAATCCTAGAGCAAAGCTCTATAGATTCTTTATATATAAATATGTGACATCCTAATTATTTTTATATAATCTGGGTTAAATATCTGCAGTAAAATACTTGCTTTTATTTGATATCAGACATAAGAAAGCTAAATCACCTTGGTGCTTTTGCTTTCTCTCTGTCTACTGTGTTATATTGTGCTTTATGCAGTTGATAAAGACATTAGATAACTTAGAACCAATAGTGAATGCCTCTAGGTGCCAGTAGATTTCCCTTATTATTTCCTCCAGTATTTTTAGTTATTTTTTAAAAAATTATTGCTTCAGATCTTGGGTCTTGTTATTGCTTAATCAATTACTTTGGAGAACCCTCCATTTTCCAGTATCTTACAATCAAAGCCCTCAGTCAGTTTGTGTCTTTTTCTCATTAAGCCAAATAATCTTTTCACCACCTTCTTCTGAAGGGTGCTTTCTAGGCTTCTTGGCAGACCCCTGTATGTCTTTTTTTTTTTCAGTGTCTTTCAGATATTTGACATATATTTAACTACAGAGACCATTACTTAAACCAATATTGCAGCAATTTTCTCTTACCATTTCCCACCATGCCTGGGGCTCTGCCAATACTGATACTTTAGCAAAGCTTTGTAGAGAGGCACAGTTTGCATGATCAAAACAATTTTTTTTTGTTGAATATAAATAATTATTTGAATCTCATAAACTGGTTCAAAAAAGACTGTCCTCCTAAAATCGGTTCAATCAGTGTAGTGCAGCTTGCTTGTGTATTTAGGACAGAACTTTTTAGCAGGAGTTTAATTTTATACAGAGATAATGACATGTCCTATTACTGCATGAAATTCCATGGGTTTTATGCTCTCAGTTCCACAGAGGTTTTGGCTCTTATGGAGTATCGTGAAGCCATTCTTTCAGATGCCTTCATCCCTCCCTGCCTGTAGAGGCTCTCAAGCAGTCCACTCCTTTTGCAGTAGATGCGAGATGTAAACTCAGGAGAATTAATTCAACTTTTATGTATTTCTTCTCATTACAGTCGATGGACTAGGTTGAGCCCTTCCAGACTTTATTCCAGGTTTTGTTGTTTTCTGAGACAAGTGACAAACAGTTTGCGTGGGCTGCATGAATTTGGTATTCTGATATAATCACTTGATTTGATATAGTCACTTCAGCCTTAAACTTCCTCTGTGTTATTGCCCTGTGAAATTAAAAGATGAGTAACAATATTTGGAGGAAGAGGTGACAGTATTTTAATGCAGGTCCATGGAATATGTTGAATTACTTCTGTCTCGTACCCCTAAGTGTTTGAAAATTGTTGAAGAGTTGGCTAACTACATTTTGCTCCATCTCTTCGAGAAAATGGGCATTGCATGTAGAAGCTGTGCAGCTCTTATCTGAGGATATGATTGCTTCTGAACAGCCGATTGGATTATGGGGTCAGCTGGCAGATGTTCTTGGCTGTGCAATGCATGTTAAGAGAGGTGTAGCATTTACATCTTTCTATTTCTGCTCTTATTTGAATGCACTTACACAGCATGCAGTTGCTAAGCTATTTAATATGTAGTTCTACATGATGAAAGGTTAAATATGAGTTATGGGAGGTTTATTGCTTGAATATTCTTTTATAGGTTTTTAGGATTACTACAAGAAAATGCATCTTATTTTAAAGACTCATGAATTCCAAGGATTATCTTTTTATTGATTGCTCTAATATATATTCTTGTCAAGATTTTCCCTCCTTCTCCTTCCTCCCCCTCTCTCTCTTACCCGGTCCTGCTAAAAGACAAATATCATAGCAAGTAGTTTATTCCTTTTATATATACTATATATATTTAAGCAAACATTTTTAAGGGATTGGGAGCATTTGTAAAGGCAGGCATAGCAGGAAAAACTTGTAATGTATTTGAAATTTAGACTTACTGCTTTCTTCAAATGAATATTTTATTCTTGATGACATTTTCTGGTGTTCACTCTAGAATATGAGAAATACGGACATCTTGCACATTACAATTGCAAGTACTTTTCCTGAAATTGCATGCAAAAATTTAATGAAAGGCAAAAGGAGGGCAGTAGTGCATTTACAGATCAGATCTCTCAGAAGCAGGTGTGAAGATATATGAATTTCTGTTAACCTTTTCATAGAAAATGACTGGTTTAGTCCTACTCACGCTTCAGAGAAAACAAATTTTTTTTTGATCAACAAAAAATGTGTCAAATTTATTTTCAAAAGTGAAAATCTTACAAAATTATAGGCTTTGAAAACTCGCCATTAGAATATACAAGACTGAATGGTCTCAGAGATTGCTGTTAACTATAGAAGTCACTGTACCTTGCGAGGCAAAGCTGGGCTTGGGCTAAAGATGGAGAGGGGATGTGGGCGTGATCTTTCCCCATTTCTGATCTGTAATGTTAGGAAAGGTCTGTTCAGGAAGGGTCTTTTGTTAAGATGTTTCCAGGGCTTTTCGTACTTTAATTCCTCAAAAAACCCACAAAGAAAACCAACACAGTAGTACACAGACTAAAGTTTGACTTGCTGACATTCAGTAGCCATTCCTCTGGGCAATTTTTGGCTCACATTTGGCAAGTTAAGTTTCCATGATCCAAAAATAGCCATAGACTGTGTCAGAGGAGCTCTGCCTATGGAAGAGTAACGTAGCATGGCTTATCACAGGACACGGCAATGAAACAATGTCCGCTCTCAGAGCAATAATTTTGTATACAATAAAGTTTCTGAATAAGCAATGTATAACACTACTGTATTTCTCCTATTTTCCTTCCTGTATTCCTGTCCTTTGCTGACACAAAATATTTGCAACCTTTCATTTCTCTTTTGTCTCCTATCTGACTGTGAATTATTAAAATAGCATTTATTTTCTTAATCTTGAGTATGTCTGACTATGAGTTTATTTTCATGCTTTGTTTTGGTGTAATACTTGGTTGTACTCTTTCTTTACACAAGTATATACGTATGTATGTATATGTGCATTGTGTGAAGCGTTTTCAAAACTGTCAGGCTCCTGTGTTAGAAGTTGTGTCAACCCAGCGTTTTTCTTTGCTATCACTGAATTAGCTCACATCCAGTCCCTGGATGGTGAGTTGCACTTACCTTTCAGTATCAGAAATTGGTCTTCAAGAATATCATTAATAATATATTAGTTATAAATAGCTCCTGCTTAAATAACTTCTTTTATAATACAGATCTCTAATTGTCAGAAAAGCTGCTGAACTTTTTCGAGGCACTCATAAATCTCTTCCGCTCACAGATTCCAGCTGCCAGGAGTTTATTTCTGGGCCTGGGCCTGTGCTGCTGCATTGGTAGCATCAGCTGTGGCATGCAGGGACACGGCTGACCTATATTTTCCTCTGGTTCTGTCTATGGACACTCATTTGCTTTGTGTGCAACTTAACTTCTGGAAACAGAATACTTAATCTTGGTTTTTACCTTCAGAATGTCTGATTTCCTCCCACTCAGCCTTAAAGGAAGGAATTACAGCATAGAAAACATTTGTCCTCTGATTCTAGTGCGGTTTTACAGTATCATAAAAATGACAAGTTTTTTTGCCTGCTACACTGATGTGGGAGAATTTTCAGTGTCAAAAATAGCAAGAACCTCCTGGTTTCCTTACACTTTTCTTGCTGTGACTGAAAGTTTTGGTACTAAACAGTAATTTAGTTCATTAAATGAGCAAAAGCAGCAAGCCCAATCTGTGTAGCCTGAGCGCTACCTCATCTTTCCGAAGCGAGTCCCTGGAGGGTCCAGCATATGGGTGGGTGCTGCTTCGCTTCTGAGGAAAATACAACCATTGCCTGTGTTGTCCTTCAGGGTAATAACCCTGTAGTGTCTACTCTACTTCCCAGCATATGTTAACTTTGTATTCAGCTTCAGTAGCTATCCATACTTGATTTTCATTTCTCCTGCAGGTTTTCTGTTGAATAGAGTGTCGTATAAACATGTTTTCACAATCGCCTCTTGCGGTGGGTTGACCCTGGCTGGACGCCGGGTGCCCCCCAGAGCCGCTCTGTCCCTGCCCTCCTCAGCTGGGCAGGGGAGAGAAAATACAACAGAAGGCTCCTGGGTCGGGATGAGGGCAGGGAGAGATCGCTCAGCATTCACTGTCATGGGCAATGCAGACTCGACTTGGGGAAAGTGAGTTTAATTTGTTACCAACCAAATCAGAGTAGGGTAATGAGAAGTAAACCCCAAATCTTAAAAGCACCTTCCCCCCACCCCTCCCTTCTTCCCGGGCCCAACTTCACTCCTGCTTTCTCTCCTTCCTCCCCCCAAGTGGCACAGGGGGACAGGGAATGGGGTTGGGGTCAGTCCATCACACGCTGTCCCTGCCGCTCCTTCCTCCTCAGGGGAGGACTCCTCACACTCCTCCCTGCTCCAGCCTGGGGTCCCCCCACAGCAGACTGTCCCCCACACACTGCCCCAGCATGGGTCCCTCCCTCCCAAGGGGTGCAGTCCCTCAGGAGCAGACAGCTCCAGCGTGGGTCCATCCCTCCCACGGGGTGCAGTCCCTCAGGAGCAGACAGCTCCAGCGTGGGTCCCTCCCTCCCACGGGGTGCAGTCCCTCAGGAGCAGACAGCTCCAGCCTGGGTCCCCGCCCCGGGGTCACCAGCCCTGCCAGCAAACGCGGGGGCCGGGCCCCCGGCCCCCCCGGGCTCCCACGGGTCACAGCCTCCTTCGGGCACCCCCTGCTCTGGCGTGGGGTCCTCCCCGGGCTGCAGGGGGAGATCTGCTCCCCCGGGGGCCCCCCGGGGGCCCTATTCTCACTCCTCTCTCTCCGGCTGCAAATGCACAGTTTCTTTTTCCTTTTCCCCCCGTTTCTTAACTATGTTATCCCAGAGGTATGACCACCATCGCTGATGGGCTGGGCCTTGGCCAGCATCGGGTCCATCTTGGAGCCGGCTGCATTGGCTCTGTTGGACATGGGGGAAGCTTCTGGCAGCTTCTCACAGAAGCCACCCCTGTAGCCCACCTGATACCAAAACCTTGCCATGCAAACCTAGAATTACTCTGGATCCACAAAAATTAGCAGCCTTGTGCTAATTGATTAAACTACATTTTTCTGCCTACTACAGCGCCTACCAAGTTTCTCCATGGAATATATATCAAAACAGGACTTTTTGTTATAAAGGGAAGAGATATGCTTGTATCTCTGGAACTGAAAATTTACCCATAATTATTTCTGATTCAAGTACAGTTCCTACATTTTTTTGTTGGAAAAAAAAAAGTTTAATACGATACCATACTGCAAAATATCGTGAAAAACAGTTCTATCAAAAGCGCTTTGTGCTGTTTATTTCTCTGAAGAGGAGATGGAATTAAATGGAAAATCAGCCATAGAAGGTTGAGTGGCCCAGTGGAGAAAATATTAGCATTTCACCTAAGGAACTGAAGTTAAATTGGTTTGGGCAATATTTTTTAAGGAAAGAAGTTTGGTTTGTGCTGAATCTCTCGTGGACAATATGTCATGTTGGAGGACCTGTGTGTCATAAATCAGCATGACAGCATCTAACACTGAGACTGAACTTACTCTTGCTTGTCTTTGTCTTAGGAGCAGGACAACACAAAGGATTGATGCCTTGGTTAGTCCTTGGCAGCAGACTTAATCTTGGGTTGTTTTTTTTTTTTCTCTTTCCTTCCTTCTTTTAGAAAGTTTTCTGTTTATTTTCTGCAAAGTTTTGCAGTGTAATTTCTTCTCAATCTTAGGTTCACAATTTTAAAGAAGGGGAAATACTGCATAATAGTTAGAATAAGGATGTAGCTTCTGTTCTAATTGGAACAAACCCAAGAATATTCAGAATAAAAAATGTTGGTACGTCTTCACCTTTTCATGTGGTGGAAGATGTGAAAAACAGCTATTTGGCATCATGCATTTGATCAGATGTGACTTCAGAGACAGTAAGTTACACAGAAGTATCCCTTTTCTTGCTTTTGGCAAGTGAAATGAAGGTTTTGACACATTTTTCTTCTCTTTACTGTCTTTTATATTTTTTTTGTGTACAAAATTTGTTTCCAAAATATCATCTTGCTGATTACAAAACAATATTTGCTATAATAGAAGACATGAATGTGGCAATTTCTTTTAAAATGGATTCTAAGTCAAGAAGTTAATTACAATAATTTATTGTTCTGTAGAACCTGTCACATGATTTCAAAACTTTGTTTTCTGTGAATGCAACAAGCTATTGGCAAGATGTTGAAGAAGAGAGCATTAAGCAGAAGGCAGCCCAGCTCTGTCCCATGTAGGGAACTTTCGTGTGCAATCTGAGTCACAGCGCAGAGCATCCAGCCTGAACGAAGATTGGGTTGGATTGAGTTGGTGAGTTAGGTACTGGCGTTGCCCTGATTTAGCATCTACTGCTGTCAGAAACCAGTGTGAGGCTTTCTAGGAAAAAGCTTTAAGAAGGGCTGTCACAGCAGTCTGCCCCCAGCTCTGATGTTGGGAAGACTGCAGTACAGAAATGAGTTTCCTCTCGGTGGGGCAGAGTATCTCATGCGTCCTTTGGTCAGTCAAATATCTAAGTCTGGATGTGTCTCATACAGGCCTCTATACGGAGGTCTTCTGCATTCGCTCTGCTAGGTGTGCAGCTCTAGCTTGGTTATTAATTAAGATTTTGGTCACTTTTTTCATTTTTTCCACTGGACACCAGGGTCTTTTAGAAGGACTGCATTTTCTCATAAGTATATAGCATCAAAGTCGACCGAATTCAGTTGGTTGGCTTTGTTCTTAGAGGAATGGAGTTTGCTAAAGGTGGTCTGACTCACCTGCATGCTGTGAACATATCTTGAGCATTCAGAGCAGAAAATTCCTACTTTATGACTCTCCTTTATGAATAAGAGAGAATAATTGGAAATGAAGTTGCTGCTCAAACAGGGAGAATAGACACAAAGATGTATGCTAAGTGAATTCACCTGTCAGAGCTACTGAGAAGCCCAGGAACGCTCAGGCACCTCTTGCATTATGGTCCTTAAAATAACCCTGGTCTTGCCTTTTCTAAGTATTTAATATTGCTGTGTTGTTCCGTCTACAGCAGTTATCATTGATTAATACTTAACAAGTGTTAATATTTTTTCTGGTGCAGACGTTTCTTCTGGCCATTTCCCAGAAATTATGCCCATCTCATTTGTTCTGTTTGCTTTGTTTTATGCACTGTAGCTGATTGATAGATTCAGGAATGGATTTTATTTTCTTTTTATGTTGTTTAATTGGTTTCCTCCTCCAAGACAGCAGAATAAAAGTGCAAATGACCTTCTGTATTCCTCTGGATCTCTCCTCACATGACTGGAAGGATTGTGCTGGGCTTGCCATCAGCTAAACGTGTGCATTTGAACTGCAAGCTGAATACATGAATTTTGCATCTTTTTTTAGGTGACAGCATCAGGATCATCAGCATTACCAGATTGCTAGCTGGAATATAAACCGCTTTGAGATTTTTGTATTTCAAGGCCCAATTACAGCTTTCTGAGCCATTTTCGAATACAACCCCTGTGTCAGGGAGGTCTGTGTTTTGCAAAGGCTGTTTTCCAAAAGTTGAAATCAATTCTAGTCACACGCAGGTGGGTTTGGCGAAAGAAAGGAGACATTAAAGCTGTCTCCACTGTACACCTGTCTGGGGTTCTCCCTGCCTCCTAAAGTCCCTGTTTTAGCAGGGACACTAAGAAAAGAGTTGCACATCTGATTTTGCACAAATTCAGCTAATCCTTCCTCATTACCTATAGCTCATGACACGTCTTTGTGTTATAAATAAGTGTGGTGTGGGCTATAGCCACCAGTAGAAAAACTGAAGACAAGTGGATTTTTATGTATGAGTTAAACGCCAAAGGGTAGATTCTTCTTCTCCAGTAAGATGTATATTCTGTTCTGTCTGATTTTATTTACTGCTTCTCACTTGAGGAGTGCATAAATCAGCAGTCCTGTGTAGTCTGTTGTGATTTATTGCTTAATTAAAAGTTATGAGGGCTTTTAATCTGTCTATAATTTATATTATTTTTGAGTCAGCTGTTTCCCATATTGTAACTTAACCAGGAAACTTGCATCATTTTACAAGGGGAGAATTTTGTGAGCCCTCGTATTCACCACCGATAGATGTGACACATGATGGTGTCTGGGATGTTCCAGATCAACTTTGGAGTTCAAACTCAGAACCAAGGATAATTAAATATAAACTTAATAAAGTTTACCCAGCATCGATTATAGTTCGATGGCAAATATAGTCTATGTGTTAGAGTTACAGATTAATTTTAAAAGCGATGAGACTCATTTGTGGCTTCACAATAAACAGATGTTAGCTACACTTCAATAATTTAAAAAGTAGGCTTAAAATTGTTATTTATGTTTTAATGGAAAATTAGTTTGGCTCTAGTATCGAACCATGCACCGTTGTCAAAACATTAGAACAACCAGTTTTAATGTTTTGTTCGTTGGGTGACTGTTTTTTTTAGTTGGTAGGTTACTGTTGTATTTTTTCCTTAATTAAGGTTATTACCAGCATGCATTGTAAAAACTGATTTTTCTCCATGTGAGTTACTATTGAAGAATAAACATAGTATGCAAAGTTCAATTTTTGTAGCGATAGCAGAGATGGCCAGCTTGAGAATTACTGCAAAATTTGAAAAATTTTAAGAAGTGAACAGTTTTGAGTTGTGTGTTTCAGAGCACTCATCTGATTTAAACTTTGATAGGTTTCTCTCCTTCTTTCTCAAATGTTATCTTTATTATTTGAAAACACGTGCTTATTCCACTAGCAAATCTTTGAAATTTCTGAGAGGTTTTGGCTTCCAGTCCATTATAGATTTCGGATGAAAAAACTTGATGTCAGTTTGTATTTCATTGACGGCAAGGGGGTTTTGCCACAGGTTTCGGCAGGAATAAGAATTTCATATAGCTGTGAGTCAGCTGCCCTCTGTTGGTTAGTTCAGCTTTGCTGTGATTTCATTTGCATTTCTTGTGACTTTTGGTGGGATGGATGGGAAGAGCCTTCCCTGAGTCCCACCTGCCAGCCCTGTGTTTGAAATCAGCGGGGTCCTTCCAGTAATCCAGCTCTGCTCGACACGAGGTGTCACCACTGCGAAGTGCTCAACTTCTCTTAACCTTACTTCTAAGTATTGGATTGCCTAAATAACTTCATATGTAATTACAGTGTTGTCACTGAATGATCTTAATTGTTTCTGGAATAAAAATTTGTTCCTGGATTTTTTTAATCCCTTTCTTTAGAATAATATTTTAGAATCATTAATAAAAATGGTGAAATAGGTTTTTAACTTGATGAAAATGGTTTGCTTTAAAATCATGTAGAAAATGTCCCATGCCATATTAGATAAATGTAGATGTCTTTCAGATAATTTCAGATAAAAAAGGATTTTTATCCAGGCTGTTGTGCAGGAGTTTGAGAATTGGACAATTATTATCAATTAGTATGAACTTTGGCAATTAGAAATGCTAAACCAAAGAATGTCTGTCAGCTCTGCTTGTCAGTCTACATTCAACAGTTTATTGAACCATCTGTTAAGTTTAGGTGTCCTTTATGCTCTTCTAAGTTAGTCTTAAATTATGACTTTCTGTTTTAAATTATGACTTTACTAAATGGAGATGAGAATTTTTTTTTTTGAGTAAGTGATATTGTGTGGTTCATGAACTTTCTAATTAGCTACCCAGCATAAAGAGATTTTCATTCTTGTTCTGAGGACTCTGAGTAAAAAGGGTAATCTTGAAAAATATTAAGGTTTAGCAGTCCCTTCTAAGCAAGACTTTGAAAAGTAATGAAGACTTAGTCATATGCTCCTTTTATAATGTCTTATTATATATGTATTTAACTGGTGAAAATACCTGATACACATTTATTAATGCTGTTATACAGTGTTCTATTTAATACATGGAATTTAGGTTTTTCATTCAGTCTTCAGTGTTTAAGACGACCTGTGCTCCTCGGTCCATGCTTTCAGATAACACAGCTGAAGTGATTGGACTTCCCAGAGGCACCTTAGTTGGTTTTGGGTTGGGTGGTCACTAAGTCCGACAATATGGCCGTGTGCAAACGAGTGTGCAAATTTTCAAAAGTTCTTAAAATAAATCAAATCTGTTCCTTTAATTTAGATTCAGCATATTCTCAAGTGGCCATCTGGAACATGTATTTGTATATGTAAATCATTCTTTTGATGGTTAAGCGGTACTGTCTTTGCTGCTATTAACCCCGTTATTAAGGCATTACTCCTGTGTAACTAGGGATCTGGACCTGGATCAAAACATGTGCTAAATTTTTATCCATCTTGTACATGATCTCTTTGAGAAGTTAAATCCTAGCTTTAAATGTAAATTTTAAATCCCAAGTTTTGATGTAAATCTATATCCTGCATCAGGCCCAGGGATATTAATTTTTGCTAACGTAATGCACATTTTTGATAATACTACAGTACAGCAAACCAGCGCTTTAAATTCTGTTTTGGTTCAGCATGTAGTTTCATTAGAGTTTGATTTACAGAATGTAATCATGTTGCTTTTCAATAAGGCTCAGATCTTATTAATGCTTGCTGCAGGACCGAGGATTTTGCTCCTCTGGCTGGTCAAAGAGAGGGGCTGCGAGACGGTGCTCCCACCAGGCTGCCAGGCTGCAGCCCAACGTTTCTAAATGCACGGGCATTGATGTTTTCCTTTCATGTGGCTTTTCCCCAGTTAGTAGCTGGTTGTAAAGTTGGGTAGTAAATAAACAGATTTATATTTGTTGGAACACAAACATCAGTGAGTACTTTAGCAACTAGAGTAGCAATAGATATTAATTAGAAAATCCATTGGAGAAATCAATTATACTTTGAGTTTGTCTTGTTGAGAGAATGGAAGTACTTGGTCTGTGTAAACCAGATATTACTCGAGTGATCAGCAGGTGGGATGACAAAATAGGCTTTATGGATAGTCTCACAGGTGAGTAAAATAATAAGAAAAGATTAATTTTTCTATTCCGTGTGTTCCCAGAGCAACCATTGACAAAACAACTGGGGTTTTTTGAGTATGAGATATGGAAGATTGTATCTCACAGTGCACAGTACGTACACAACTCATCAGTCCTGAGAAAGAAAAGTAATGATTAAACTCGATCGGATTAAACATTTGCATATAAAAGAGGTTTTTCTTAATACTCATTTCAGGTCAGTGTTTGATAAATGACTCGCAGATTTTCATCAGCATTCTTGTGTCTTCATTTTTGCATAATAAGTATCCTCTCAGGAGTTGTATGCAAACAGCAGCGTTTTCAGTGTATTTACTTACCACATGGGAAATTCTGAGTACAAGTTGTATTTGGGTCATATCTGCATGCCGACCTCAGAAAGTAATCCCAGCTAGAGGAAGAATAAATATTTTTGTAACTTCATTTCCTTGTTTTCACCCTGTCGTAGTGACATGGCATACCACGGTACCTGAGTGATTAGCAAGGGAAGGTAACGCAGGTGATTCCTTAAGATTCAGATAACACTGAAATATTCCCTTGTTTTGGAGCAAAATGTTCATTTTGGACACATTTCTGTTAGTCTGTATGCTACAGCCTTTTTTTACAAAAATAAAATAATCCTTTCTAACACCTCCTGTTAGACTGCGGAGTCCTCGCAACGCTGGTTCCGTACACCCGATTTCTATACACCTGAATGAACATTCATTTGTAATCCAAGCAAAAGAATAATCAGGGCCTGACAGGTATTGATTTTTGAGGTGCCACTATTTTTAAAACTGAGGATGGGACTCTCTTTCAGTTCCTAATGATGTTAAGGGAGTTACTTCATCCTCGTGTCCAGCTGTGCCGAACAGCATCAGACAGCAATTCTTGCAGCACCCCGTATCAAAAGGCTGCTCTTAAAACTCAACTGTGAGAATTTTGGGTACGGATCCAGGCTCTTCGTGGATTATTTCTTCTTTCCCCCCCTGTAATTCACAGTAAATGGTCTGTGCCCGAACCAGTGATGGGTACTTTGTGGGCGCTAGGACGTGCGCTCCAGCTGCTCTGTGCTGCCCAGCGGCTGCGCTGCCTGGCTGGGTGGAGTTTATGGCAGCTCTTTGCTTCTGGAGCGGGCCTGTAAATCCATGGCATATTGTGTGATAGCAGATGCAAACACCAGTTTTATGTCCTGTCTTCCAGCTAGTGTTTTTCTAACTACTGTGTTATTCTAACCGAATGTTATCTCTGTAGTCTCTGGCCTAACTCTCATCATTTAATTAAATAAAGGCAAATTCCAATTAACTTTTAAGAGACCTGGAACTGGCTTTGCTTTTTTAGAAAGACATATTAATTTACATGGTATTTCCCATTTTTCTGTCTATTCAGGGAAGGCGAGACCTTTAATCCAAGTCATATGTAAAGCCCTACAAAGTGGTCTCCCTATAGAATAGTCAAATCGCTTCATATACCAGAAGTTTGCATATCTTTGCTGGATTGTGATCTAATTTGCAGGCTGTGTAACAGATGAAGTTTGACTCTAAAAATGAAAAGATAATTTTTTGGCTCGAATCGATGTTTATCAATGGAGTTAATAATGAAAGGAACGATCAGTCTCCACATGCTTCCCTGAAATGTATCCAATAGCATTTGCAACGCTGTTGGAGCATCTTTTAAATGGTGAAATAGGGAACATTTGTTTCTTAAAAAAGGGTTTGTGTGTTGCAAAGTGGAAAAATACAAAACTTTGGAGCGTGTCTCAAAGTCACATGCATGTAAAATGCTCTCTGGGTTGTATTGTGGGGATCTAAGGGAAGGGAGCTCGCTTCCTAGGAATGAATTACAGCAGAACCAGGTAAGGCCAGAATAACCCGAGGTAACGTAGTTCTGTATGAAGTAAAAGTATTGTCAGAGGTCTGTGCTTTATGTTTCCTCACTTTAAATTGTATTCTCAGTTACAGTACTGTCCTTCCATTAAGTTTTGTGGAAAAAAAAAATTATTTTTTAGTTCATTTTAATTATGCTGTATAACTTGCAGTGTGTAAATCGTTAGACTTTGCTTAGGGAAGGCCTCCGCTTTTCAGTTTTACCATGTAAAACTGTTGCTGGCTTTTACTGTTATATTTGATGTGTATAAGGGTAATTAAATTATGAAAAATAACCTATCTTTCCTAATTTGGTAGGAGGTAAAATCTTCGATTAAATAATAAGTTTTTTCCTATTTCCATTAAATTCAATTGATTAAGACTCCCAATGGTTTGTATGGAAACCAAAATGGGCCACTTCTGTGATGCTTCTGCCTTGTTTCCCATGCTGGCCTTGCTTGGTTCCTAAACTGAAGCTCTCCGCACTCAGTGTTGCAAACAGCACTGACTGGAAAAAAAGAAGCATTTTTCATCTAGAGAGTGTTACTAAGAACAAGTTTATTGTTTTATTTTTTAATTATATTTTGTAACAAGCTGTAAAAACCAAGTGTTTATCTTAATAGCTTTACATTAGTCATTGCTTAAGTCAATTTTCTTTGCTTTGATATCCCAGAACTACCTAAGCCCAGTTAACAACTGCTAAAGACAAAACCCAATTCATTACCTACTTCTAGTCAAAGATCACATTTTCAGTGGTCTTGAATTTAATTTGCATTTAATTCGAGGTTTCATCAAGATAATTGTCTGTTTGGTTCGCTCCTCTAATTGAAGGTTTGCAAGAAAATTAATGTACGATCACCCATGGGAGAGGGGAGGTGCAGCAGGTATTACACTGCCACCTTCCAGGTTCACACATGAAACGCTCATGGTATTTTCACAGGGCACAGGGACTCATTTCTCTGTTATAGTCACAGAAATTGCATGCAACTCTATTGGCCAGTTGAAAACATTATTAAACTCTGCCTTGGCATTAGCGAGGTGATCTGCATTACTCTGGTGAAAAAGCTGCCCCATCCTCTCCTGTTTAAAAACTTTATTCCAGGCTGAGTGGATGGGTATTCTTTTTCTGTCTCCTTGTCGTGGTTTAACCCCAGCTGGCAGCTGAGCTCCCCACGGCCACTTGTTCACGTCCCCTGGTGGGATGGGGGAGAGAATCAGAAGAGTAAAAGTGGGAAAACTCGCGGGTTGTTATAAAGACAGTTTAATAGGTAAAGCAAAAGCCGCACATGCCAGCATAGCAAAACAAGGAATTCATTCTTGTCCCGTCCCCGCCCCCCACCCCAGCCTGCTTGCTGGTGGGGTGGGGTGAGAGGCAGAAAAGGCTTTGGCTCTGTGTAAGCCCTGCTCAGCAGGAATGAAACCATCCATGTGCTACCAATGCTGTTTTCAGCACAAATCCAAAGCCCAGCTACTATGGAAAAAATTTACTCTGCCCAAGTTACCCACACCCACAGTCCCTTCAGGAATGAACCTGCTCCATCATGACCTTACCTACGGCTGCAGGCCCTCCAGGGGAGTACCTGCTCTGTCATGGGCTTTTCCATGGCCACGTGCTTTGAGGTGCTCCAGCATGACCTCATGCACAGCTGCTGATGTTTGAAGGTGTACCTGCTGCAGCATGGACTCATCCACAGCCACAGATGCTTCAAGGTGTCCCTTCTCCAGCATGGACTTACCCTTGGGCCGCAATCCCTTTGGAGATAGACCTGCTGCGGCACAGGCATAACCATGGTCACAGATGTTTTGAGATGTACCTGCTCTGGCATGGGCTTATCCATGGCCGCAGATGCTTCGGGATGTCCTGCTCTGGCAGGTCACAGTCCCTTCGACTTGAGTTCAAACTGGAGTTCCAGCCAGTCCAGTCCAGCAGCACAGAAGCAGCAGGGATGCCCTGGCCATTTTCCAACCTAAACGTTTCTGTGATCTGCTAGCCCAGGCACATCACCACTGCTGTGATCAAAATGTTCCCAGGCACAGCAGACTAAGGTGATCAGCAGTACAGCAAGCGGCAAAAGCAGAAAGCAGCCACTAATGAGCACTAGACTAATATACAGTAAGGCAAGCAAGCCCCATGGCAAGCACAGGAGCCTGCCAATTAAGACAGCAGTAACAGCTATAAATTTGATCTAGCACATTCCAATGAAATCTGTTGTTATCGTGAACCCTTCGAGCCCCATGTTAGGCACGAAAAAGGACTCTCATGGTTTAACCCCAGCTCAGCCCCACAGAGCTGCTCCTCACTCCCTCCCCGGTGGGATGGGGGAGAGAATCAGAAGGGTAAAAGTGAGAAAACTCATGGATTGAGATCAAGACAGTTTCATAGGGAAAGCAAAAGCTGCGCACACAAGCAAAGCCAAACAAGGAATTCATTCCCTGCTTCCCACGGGCAGGCAGGTGCTCAGCCATCCCCAGGACAGCAGGGCTCCATCACGCATAGCGGTGACTTGGGAAGACAAACGCCGTCACTCTGTCCCCCCCTTCCTTCTTCCCCCCAGTTTTATGTGCTGAGCATGACGCCATACGGTGTGGGATACCCCTGGGGTCAGTTGGGGTCAGCTGTCCCGGCCGTGCCCCCCCCAGCTCCTTGTGCCCCCCCAGCCCCTCGCTGGTGGGGTGGGGTGAGAGGCAGAAACAGCCTTGGCTCTGTGGGAGCCCGGCTCAGCAGGAACGAAACCATCCTGGAGTTATCAACGCTTGTTTCCAGCACAAATCCAAAACACAGCCCCATACCACCTACTATGGAAAAAATGAACTTTATCCCAGTCAAAACCAGCACACTTGCTGAGGTGTCCATTAGTACTAAAAGCTCTGCTCTCTGGTATTTTGCTGCTCTGCAGATTTTATAAGGAGAAAACATCTCTATTCCCTAATGACGAGCCATCCCTCGCAGCTTTCAGTTTCCAGACATACCAAACCCTTTTAGCCTTTCCTTGCAAGCCAGGAGCTTTGTTCTCACAATCACCCTGATGTTTCTCTCCTGCATTTGTTTCTGTTTGAATTTGGGAGACTAAGTGTCCAGATTTGTACACGCTACACCAGAGAGGGTCTTAGCGGGGCTTTGTAAAACACCAGTAATTGCATCCTATCTTGCAGGGAAATTCTAACATAATGCCTTCCTGGGTTGCATTTTCTTCTGGTTTGTTTCTCAGCCACATTGCGTAGTGTTTCATCTTGTGATGCCCTCCTGTAGTTTCCCAAGGCTGATTTTTTTTTTTTCTCTTTTAATCTCCAAATACGTGATCCACGCTCTGCGCTACCAAACTGCAACCTCTCTCTGGCACTCCGGTCCAGGTGCCATGTGGTTCTTGCTCCGCGCCATCCCAGTTCTCTCTGTATAAAGATGTCACTTAGCTTCTTGTCTTCAAGTTTTTAACAGGACCGTAGCTATTTGTGTGCCAGTATAATTGGTGAAATATCAACCAAGACTGGCTTTAAGACCATTCAGCAGTGACGCTAATAACTTCCCTCCAGCCTGACGTTCCCCATTTAACGTTGCTGTTACTATCCTACCTCCAGCAATTTCAGGCCAATTTAAAATTTTTTTACTAATCCCCCATCTTCTTCAATTTAACTAATAACTTCCCAGGTGACACGACGTTAGCGCTTTACCAAAATCAGACAGCTGAGATCGATTTCATTTCCTTTCTCTGGAACGCGAGTTTTCTTCTCTAAGAAAGATGTCAGATTAGTGTGCCTTACCTGTATTAAACCCATGTGGTATTTCCCCCCAAATTCTCTTAGCTTCACTGGCTGTGATTCTTTCCTTAAAAATTGTTCTCAAGCTTTGCAGCTGCTGAGCTTAGAAGAAAGGGCTTTTAGTTGCTCTGATATTTTTTTTCTCTTTAAATATAGATATGACATTTATTATTTCTGATTGCATGATATAGTTCCTGTCTTGCTTGATTTATTTAAACTTGCTACCCCCCGTGAAATTTCATATGCCGGTTCTTTCGTTATTCTAGATGGAAATTACTTAGTTCCTCATTTTTGGATGTTTGGTTTCTTGAGATATGTGTTCACCCCAACCGTGATAGTTTCTGTGTGGTTATCATCATTGACTTCAATGAAACTTGAAGTATATCTTCATGCAATTTGGAGTTACACACTGTCTTTAATCTGTACTCCAGCTTCACTGTGCAGTAGCTCTGCTTCTTTGCAGGTTATGCCTTCATGTAGCCAACGAACCTTTCGCTGCTTGTTTTAATGCCTTCCGAAGCAACTCCCTGGGCTGGGCTTTGGCAGCTGCCCCTTGCTGCCTCCTCCACGCTCTTCCTTGGCCCTTCCCGAGCTCTGAGGTGGGGCTTCTCTTTGGTGCTTTCTTCATCTCCACATGAACTCCGTTATCCCCACAGGACTTGTTCTGTCTATTGGTCTGCTTGACAGGTGAGGACACTGCCTTTGAGTTTTTTCTTCTTACTTGAGATATGGATCCTTGTAAGTATTGACATCTCTGACTGAAGAACTCCGGTCTCCTTCCCTGGATAGATCTTTCAACCTCGTGATGAGTAACTTCCCGGCTGGTTCCCTCACTGTGCAGAACTTGCCCTTTTGAAGCCAAGAGCTGTGACTGAAAATGCCAGCCTGCCTTTTCTAAGGTTTCTGCGAACATGGGTGAATACTTTAATTTAGAATTGGCCTATAATTGCATACTCCAAATTTATTTTTATAACCAGCTCTTTTATTCCTCATACTTACCAAAAAGAAATCTAGAATAGCATCACCTTCTTGTTTCAATGGCTGAATTAACCTGTCAGTGACTGCTTTTGGGAATATCTGGTTCTAGTGTTATTATTAGCAGCATTTGTTCTCCAGTAAATGAGAAGTCTTATTAAAAAATAGCTCTCTAACAACACTGCTTTTATATTAAAATCCAGCTCTGGAGGTCTGTGGCATGTTGCCCTCCAGCATCGTCCCAATGGAACCATCGCAGTGTTACTGTCTGGTCCTCAGGTAGTTTCAGCCTGGTTTTGATAAACTTCTTCAATAATTTAATTCACCAGGTCTCATCTACCTCTCACTCTGGTGATTCTCCGCGACTTGAGGTAAGTCCCTCCTGATTTATTTGTCTGTAAGAAGAAACTTAAGCTACCTAAGTGTCATCTTTATTTAAAGCCTCGCAGAGCTGTGCTGTGCTGTGCTGCTTTTCAGCAGGTAATGCAAATGCTTGTTTTTATTTCCTGATGCATGAATTCTAATTTGCTGGGAAGAGTTTAGACTTCTCGGTAATAAAACTAAAGCAGTATTTTAATACAAATTTTGACTCAAGGTGTGTGTGGGTATTAGAATGTGTGTGGATATACACAGAAAAAAATACCAGAGGAAAAAAATGGCAGTACACTGTTTAATTACTTATTTTGATTGTCCTAAATACTCACTAAAAAAAAAAAAATCATAAATTCAGAAGGAACTTCCAGTAGTTAGTTGGAAGGAAACCCACATATAAGATACTAAGATAAATTAAATCCTGTTGAAATGTGCAGGAACCGGGTTCAGTTTGGTTTCACTGGGTGGGCAGCTTTGTAGAAGCTGAAGGTGCCTTCCTCCCCTGGGGGTTTGGTATTGCCCTTCGGCCAAGGTCACGCATTCACTTATACACCGTGTTCGACCTTGTCACTCTGTAGCCTTAAATTAAACATAAGTTTAAGAATTCAACAGCAAGTATCATCATGGGAAATGCAGAGATGTTAGCAATTGGTATTTGATGAGAAATGTTCTTCACCTTGTAATTAAATAAAATCCGTGAATGTTTGTTCACATGAAAAATAAATAAGAATGCGTGATGCTGTCCAGGAGGTCATTGAGAAAATGATTTAAGAGAAAAATTTTCTTAGAGGTACTATGGAAAAATGAACTTTATAAGTTTATGGTCTGGATGATATTGCTGAATACAGTTCATAGCAAGCAAACATAAAAATACACAGATTTATAACAGATAGTGTAGAAATGTTTAAAAAGAACTTAGAGCCATTGGTTTCTCCTGTTGGTTCTCTGAAAACATTCACCTTTGGGGATGCTAGCTCTGAGTTCAAAGATAATAAAGACAAAGACCCACACAAACAGTTTTCAAAAAGGCCATACTTTTTAAATAGTGCAAATCTAGGAAAAACCCCGCCTTTTTCCTGTTGTAAAATACCATTAACTTTTTTATTTTCCCCACTTAGCCCCCAAGCTGCTGAGCGTTGAAAGGTCAGGTTTGACAGACTCATTTGGGAATATGTGGCCACAGAGCAGGACAAAATGGAGAACGCCGGTGGAAGTGTCTCTGTTCTGTCTCACCTATCCGTCTGTCTCAAAAACACTTAACTGGCAAATTATCTGCAGCTGGAATGGTGGTCCTATCCACATATTCATTTTGCCTCTAGTCTTCTCCCTCAGATTATCATTAGACAGCCCAGTCATTTGGTATGGTGATGGGTTTCAATAAGGAAATTCCATACACTAAATTTTAGCTCTACCCAGGCAGGGCTTCAGTGCTCAATGTGAGTGCTCCAGATGGGGTAACAAGTTTGAAATAGGAGAGACCATGGATATGAAGGTGCTTTCTAAACTATAGATGTGTTACCTAAGAGTTATGCTTCTTTTATTCGAGGTACGAAACATAAGACTTTAAGCAGCAGATAAAAGCCAATTTCAGAGGGATATGTGCATCTTTTACAACAGAGAACCTCTGTATTGTGATGCTGCTTATACGGAGTATTACAGAGACATTAAACTATTTTGCAAAGCTAACAGATATACCTGATAAAATGCATTCAGATCCTTACCTAAACAATGATGAGAAAATCTGGTCAGATCAGACTGCTTTAGATAAAAAAACTAATGAGCACGAAAACTAAGTAATGACTGCCAGATTAGGTTCATTGTTGTATGGTACTTTGGGCTGAAAAGTGGCCATTTATATGAAGTGTGACGATGACAGCTTTATTAAAAGAAGCTTTGTTTTGGTCCCAGTACAATTATCACAAGTATCCAAATCCCCTGAACAACTGCATTCTCTTTTTCTTTTTAATTTGCAATTCCTTTTATTCTCCGTGACTCTTGTTTTCACGTAAAATACACTTTTTTTTTTTTCTTCATCAACTCTTACCAATAGCCCAGACCCATCAATGTAACACAGAAGGGGATAATAGGCTTAATTATCCTTTAGCAATCGCAGTTGTAACTATTTCATGTCTTATTGTGGTACGTAAATTTGATTCTTTGCTGAGTCCCATGGACATATCTTCATTTTGACTACTGGAAGGCACAGTAGGATAAATGGATTAAAGTAGGGGAACTAGCTCTCTCTTAGCACTGTTTCTTATCAGTTTTATGGTAATGCCTTCGCTGATGTAGGTGCTGTATATACACAGAAGACGGGTTTCTTCAAAAGTGGTTGCCTATCACTATTGAACAAAATGTGAAAAAAAAAAATCACAAAACAATGGGAAAGGATCAAAGAGCAGTGAAAAGGGTGGTAGCGCTGAGATTGTTTGGTCACGCAGGTTAAGAGTAGACATCATGGGATGGTGATGCTATTTTTGCAATGTTATTTCTTGAAAGAACGAGTACAATAAATAGCAGCCAGCATTACCGAGAGTCATGCAACCTCGATGTCGTGTCTGGCTGGTTTTAGGAGGGAGAGATGAGGCTTACAGCAGGAGTGGATCTTGAGACAAGTACTGAAAGCCAGGGAAAGGAGTGATATTTCATGTTAATTCCAGTTAATTATTCCAGGGGGGTGGCATAAAGAAAGGTATAACAGAAGTTCGGACATGAGTGCTCCTCGCTGGTGTCATTGATGGAACGAAGCGGGGACAACTGAAATGAGAGTGAGATGGGCTACAATAATGTGTTGGCTGGAGAGGAACACTTCAGATATGACAGTGTAAGTGCTAGTTGAAAATGGAAGTTGAAGCCATGGGGGAGATAAAATTAGCCACGGACAAGAGAGGAAGAAAGAAAAGCAGGCGAGCTGAGGGATAGCTCTCCTGTGCCCCATAAAAACGAGGATAAGTGGAGGGATCAAACTTACGAAAAGAGTAGCAAAGAGACAGCTAACTCCTGTTCCCTGTGTAGTTATTTTTCAGTGCAATATATATATATAAAGTAGTATGTAACGTCTTCAGATTGGAGACCAGCTTTTGTGTTCCTGGTTTGAACCTCTGGCTTTTAACACCGTACAAACACAAATCACCAGTGGCGCGTCCTGGCAGGAGCCCTACATCTAGATGGTGGGTGGTGCACATGCTCTTGCCGGTCTGGGCCAGCGTGGGAGAGCAATTTTGGATGGCAGCTTGTGTCTGATCCTGATGTGCCCATGCTGGAGTGTTCTCTGGCGGGCAGGGACACACAGCGTCTGCCTTTGCAGGTGGAAGTGCCTCTGCAGGGAACATTTCCAACTAGGCGGAGGAGGGAGGGGAGAATTTCATCATCGCCAGCCGGTGGGAAATTTTGCTACTGGCACTTAGCTCACAACTTCAGAAAGTTTGGCCCAACCTGGCACAGACCTGTGGCACAACCATATGCTCTCCCTTATAACATTGCGCCCTCTAAGTCACAATGAAGCTTTTCTTATTAGAATGGTTGGATTACTAATTTTTTATGAAGTGTTTTCTTGCCAGGTTATTCATTGGTATGGAGGGTGGTGAGAAGTAAAAACATGAGACTGACAGGCAAGCTGAAGATGTCGGTGAGGAGTCCGTTTCGGATGGTGGCATCAGCAGGGGCTTCCCCATGCCCGAGGGAGTGGGGACCAGCCCCTTGGGCACAGGAGACCGAGACGGCATTGCACGAGGGTTGGGCAGGAGAGGCTTCGCAAGGAGGCAGCATTGACATTCCCTGGGCTGGGAGAGGTGCATGGAGGAATGGATGCTCCCTCCAGCTGCCCCAAATCAGTGCCCTCTAAAATATGGCCATTCCCCTCATTGCACCCTTGCCTCCCCAAACTCTCACTGGCTGATGTCAGTCCTCTGTGCCCTCTCTTGGATCCAGCACTGCTGCTGCCACCACCAAATGCAATTGTGCAGCCTGTAGAGTTAGGACAAAATAACTCATTCAATTCTGCCTACGTTACTGAGCAGCCTTGGGCTGGCTCAGAAGGCAGATGGGTATTTAATTTGACATTTGCACCTCTGTGAGCTGGAGGAGACGTTCCAGCAGGATTGCGGGGGCCAGCTAATTCAGGTGAGCAATTGCCAATGGTGGACTAATCTCCTGAAGAACAGTAATATGTTCAGGTTATACTCCAGACTTCTCTCTGTGGGATGATACTGCTCAAGGAAATTAAGCCTGAGATAATTTGGCAACAGTCTTATTTTAAATACTGATTAATGACTATTGCTTTAGTGCAGCTCTTGCTCTACTCATGTGATGTTTTAATATGGCAAAGGAATTATGATTAGTGCTTTTAGGTTTTTAATGTTCAGATAGTTAAAATGCCCCATAATAATCATTCCCTTTAATATTCAGCATAACTATTACAGACATATAATTGCGCTTTGGTATTGAAAAGAAGAAACTGGGATCCCAACATGATCGTGAATGCCTTTTTCTGGTAGCTTAAATCAAATCCTTAAATTTCAAAGTCCTTGGCAGCAAGTTTTAAGAACTTTAATTAAAAAAGAAGTCTTTCATAAATGTAAATCAAAGCTGAAAGACTAAAAATTGTTAAAGGAGTTACTGCAATAATTGCAGTAGAAAATACCATGGAATACATACCAGAAAACACAAGTAAAACATCAGAATCAGAAAGCAAATTCAGATACAAGAAGCCTGTAATCCAAAATGTACCTGTGCAGCATACAAAGTACTTTCAGGATCTGTAATCGTTATTCTCATGACATTAACATATTTTAGATCTGATTCTGCATTATCTCACACTACTGGAAGCTAGGAGTGATTTTCTAATAGAATTACAAAAAAATCCCAACAAAAATGAGAGCAGGCTCCAGCTCTGCAAATTTGGCTGATCCTTGGCAGAAGCAAGAAATGTTGGCATATATTTCCCCTCTCCTGCCTCGGAGGTGGTATCTTGCATGCAGTAGGTAGTTTTCATCTCGCCCAGCATGTAATTCTGTTGCTTTCTGTTCTCCATATCAGGCAAAGAATATTCCACTGTGATTTTGTAAACGGTGTTAAGAGTCAGAGGAGTGTGAACTCAAACCTTCCCTTGAAAAGAAGAATCCCCCCTAGCGCCTGTGCAGGACCGCCGTAAGGTGCAGAAAAACATCTCTGTGTTTGGAGTTGCAGAACGCGCTGCAAGGGGTTTGGCAATTTGTCTAAGAGAATTTTTTATGTACGACCGCCTCTCACAAGAATTACAGCGCTCCCACGCAGCCCCACAAGCTCTGCCTCTCCTCGGCTACATCAGCCCATTGAACTTGTCCTTGCCTCTACCTCCTTCCAGCATCAACCCCTGTGATTGCTCTGGATGCGCTGTGGGGTTGTGCTACCTCCCACGCCGGCCTCAGCCACCCGCTTGCTCCCTTCTTCCCTCTGCACCTTGGGTGATGTCCCACACTGCCCTATGTTCATGGACAAAACTTCCCGCTCCAATTCCTTAAAGCATTACCTTGCCTTTTCTCAAATACCATTTAAGATGATATCCCTGCTGACATTAGTCTGAGGATTCACGAGACTCCTGGTTTTGGTGAGCTCTTTTCATTATATCTTCTTCCATATGTTTCTTCCTTGCCTCTGCCTGTGTCCTGCTTGGCAAAGGCTGTTGTGATCTTGCCATTCTTCCAGTTCTGCAAAAGTGTTAGCAATTATTTATTTCAGTGTCATTTTTTCGGATGGTTTAGCTGATCTTGTTCGCCTTTCCCCCAATATATAGGTTGTTCTTCAGCTCTCAGTCACTCTTTCTGCTCCCGTTCCTCCTTCATTTACTATAAAGCTAAATATGGATGATGGATGACCCTCATCAGCTTCCTGGCATGGCATTTCCCATTTTTTCAGGATGAACCCAGGGATGTCACATCTAGTTAAACAAGAGTTAAACAAAAACTAAGCAGCTAATTTACCACTGGCATCGGGCTGGCTGCTTAGTCCTGTAAGAAGAAACCAAGGAGAGGGTAGGAAGGGCAGGCAGCAATATTGTTAATAGGAGTGGCTAATTACCTGCAGTGAGGCTGTGTAGCAGCTCCTGACTTTCCCTGCTGTGTTGCTTAGGTAAGAATGAGGTGGAGAAAAGAGAGGTAGCTGAATATTTTGTCTCCCATGCGATTTTCAATGTGCATCTTCCAGTGTCAATAGAAGTAGCGTCACTGAACTCGTTGACAGTGGCAATGTAGAGGACTAGCTAAAGTACGGGAGTAGGGCGCTGAGTATGGCAAGGGAAGAAGAAATCGGAATGGCTTAGATTCTAGGGTAGGATAAGTTGGAGGTTAAAGGAAATTTGGAAAAAAAAAAAGGCACTGTGGAGGTACTCCCATTAATCTTTAAAGTTGGGAGGCTGACATCCTTCTGTAGTCAATGGAAAGAGTTGAATGCCTATTAGCATGCCTTAACTAGAAGCCTGAATTAGAGGGGTTTAATATCGCCTGTTTTATTGTTATGATCCATGATCTTATTAATGCATTTTTAAAATGAAAGAAAGTGCCAGACATCAAGAAGGATAAAGGATAGGTGGAGAGCCTGAACATCTGATAAATGTTCTTTTCTGTTCATTTTAATCATAATTTTGGGTGGTTTTTCCTCTTTCCTGTTTCATTATTTTTAGGTAAATGAGATTGCAGCTTAGCGTTAAACTGATTTTGGAAGGAAATTTGACTGCATGCTCCTTCTCTTGCAGAAGTGGCTTGATCTCTGTAATGCAATTTCTTGCATTAGTGCATAAACATTTTTATGTATGTTTTTTACTTGTTTGCAGTGCGGTGATCTCTTCCATAAAGATGTGTCCTCAAATGTGGATTACTAGATTAAAGGGTTTGGCCAAGTTTGTGGGGTTTTTTTGAACAGGTACAGTGGTGTCTTTAGTGGCCAAATGTCTTAACTTTAATAAGAGCAGCTGCATTTTCTTGTATTTTTGTATTACTGAACCTCTTGTATTTTTGACAAGGAGATACACATGGCAGGAAAAATGGCACAGCCAAACACAGCTCTCAGCTCTTGGCAACTTACAAAACTTTGCAAATGTGTTAAGTGTTTGAATATGTCTGAATTCATTCTTCATAGAAAGTCTGTAGGAAATAGAAGAATCCTCATAGAGGCATCCAAATATAGCTCGACCATTTTCTTCTGTGTTAAAATATGTCAGAGTGCTGTCTGGGAAATCGGTGTCTTCCATTACTGCAATGCTAAACCTCAGACAGGTGCCTCGCCGGTGGCTGACCCCGATATAATTGTACTGGATCCGCAGCGATCGGTTGTCCTCTTGTGTGTCTCTCCCACACCATCATCACTTCCCTTAACTTCTACAGTAAAATCCTGTCAAACTCGTAAATGCCTTTCCCATTTTATTTTATCTCTGAGGGCTAAACTTCTAGCTGACATTCTGATAGATTTTATAAGAAAATGCCTACCGAGCACAATGTTGACAGCAGTTCTTGCACCTGACCAATTAGCGGAGTTTACGGTAGGTGTCTCTTGGAGGGCTGCACGGACAGAAGTCCACTCAAAATGATAAGTTAGCAGTTACAAAACAAATGATGTCTCATGCGAGTTGGTAATTACTGGCTCCTCCATAACTCTGTGTTCCCACAGTGAAAATTGAGATGAAAGTGCTTTTTAGCCCCTGCCCCAGTTTTGAAATCGCTCCCTTTTCTTCTGCCTCTGAAGTCACAGTACTTGGAGCATATTACAGATGTGCTGCATGTGGCTATCTAGAGGGGGTTTACGGACCCACCACCCTTCAGCTGTTCTCCTGGGGGATTGTCCTGGTTTTGGCAGGGACAGAGTTAATTTTCTTCCTATTAACTGGCATAGTGCTGTGGTTTGGATGTAGTATGAGAATAATATTGATGGTTTAGTTGGTGCTGAGCAGGGCTTACACCAGGCAAGGACTTTTCATCTTCCCCTGCTCTTCCAGGTGCACAAGAAGCTGGGAGGGGGCACAGCCAGGACAGCTGACCCCAACTGGCCCCAGGGGTATTGCATACTGTATGATGTCATGCTCTGAATGTAAACTAGGGGAAGAAGAAGGAAGGGGAGGGATGTTTGAAGGATGACGTTTGTGTTCCCACGTCACCATTCTGCATGATGGAGCCCTGCTGACCTGGGGGTGGCTGAGCGCCTGCCTGCCCATGAGAAGCAGGGAATGAATTCCTTCTTTTGCTTTGCTTGTGTGTGTGGCTTTTGCTGCCCCTGTTAAACTGCTTTTATCTCAACCCATGAGTTCTCTCACTTTTACTCTTCTGAGTAAAAGTTACTTTACCGAGGGGAGTAAGCGAGGTGCTCAGTTGCTGGCTGTGGTTAAACCATGACAGGGGCACATCGCTGACGGTGTGTACACTGCTGGTTGCAGCCCAGAATAAGGAAGGGTTTTCATAAAGCACCTGCAGCACCATCAATTGGAGCAAACTATTGCCCCTGAGAGAGCTGCACCCAGTAGCTTGGTGATGGTCACTTCTTAAGCTGTTCCAACAGGAGCTCAAGTAATTGTGGGTGGCCACTCAAATTCAAAGCTACCTATATTGAAACTTGGGGCTAAAAAATTTTGTCCTCAAAGGATATCTTAAAACTCATTACGAATGAACACTGAGGTGTGAGTTAGAGTGATTCTTTCAACCTCTGTAATTCTTGTACTTTCTGGAAATTGTACTGACACTTAAAACATCAAATTAACCAAGAGGTTTTTCAGCTCTGATTTCAGAGGTGTTTTAGGCTGAATATTAAGGAGAAAAGAGCTATGCACAGTGAAGTAATATCCCAGGTAACCTGATGAAAGTCCTATAAATAACTGTTTGAAAGTAAGACTTTGTCATACTGGAACTAATACTGCATTGAGCTAATCAGAAAGTTACATTGATGTTATTCATGAATGTTTTATCTCTAGTGTTTGTGATTCTAAGATGTGCATTTATTAGATGTTGCTATTGGGAAAATGGACACTTATTATATATTCCTCTAATAAAGGATAGTCATCCATGATTCAGCACATGGCTGAACAAAACAAGAAGAGAGAAAATTAAGTTTCACTGGGAAAGTGGGGCAAAAGATGAAAAAGAAAAAAAATATATATTATGGAGGTGGCTGAATGGAATCAGATAATCTAAAGACCAAAGATCACCTGTTGAACCAAATTTGCACTGCTTGGTCACATCTGAAAGTACAATTAAAGTTTCTGAGGTACCTTGGGGCACTTGCGTTTTAGCCTCACGTTGTTCTTAATGTACATATTGAATAATTATAATCTCTACAGAAAAGTGCACCGCAGCCTAAAGAGCTAGGTCAGTCAGAAGAGGCTGGTCCTTGGACTTCTGACTTCCAGGAAATTTCCTTGCCTCCACGTTTCTGAAATCCAATGCTGTCATGAATCTCAATGGCTGGCAGACCAAGTGATTCTGGAAAACCAGCCCATATATATCAAATACCGATTGCAATAAATGTTTTCAGATTATTGTCCCAAATGGTGTATTGAAGAAGGAACGAGTGAAGGAAAGCTTGAGAAAATGAGTGCGTCTTTAGAAAGAGCAAAGCACAGAGGGAGACCCTGGATATTCTTTAGGCTCTATCATATAATCAGAAATATTCAAAAGTGGGAAGTGTTGGAGGGAGATAAGGGACACGGACATGGGGGCAGTTATGTTGCGGGTGATAATCTGCAGGAACCTGAGAGAAGCCAACCAGTCTAATCTTCTTAGGTTTATCTCAGAGAAGAGTAAAACAGTTATGCAATATTGAGATACACAATTCCACTTTTTGTGGGAGGATGCAGATAAAAGCAACACAGAGCATCCTAGGAGCCAGGCCAATAAGAGAAAATACTGAATTTAATCCCCTAAGATTCAGCTCAGTGGTCCTTTGCTAAGGCAGCAGAGTTCAGCCTAAACAAGTTAAATATGTTAATATAAAACTGAATTGCGTAATAAACATAGATAGAGAGCTTGCCTTCCCCTTTCATGCATGGGAAGGGCACAGTAAATGGGCCAAGGCGGCAGGGAGAGCAAGCAATGTGATGTTTGAATGGTACGTTCCCATTTTCCATCAAAGTCTGTATAAACCTGTGTGTGCTTACGTTAAAGACATCAAGGGCTTACGTGGGGTGGGGCCGTAGAGCCCCTCTGTGCTGTCCCGGCTGCTTCCGAACAGGAGTTGTGCTGTGTTTAACGCCGGCCGTATCGTCCAGCTGCTGGGGGAGCGGGAAGAGCCAAATACTGGTGTGAAAAGGCGTCTGGGGCTGAGTGGTGTCTGCAGGGGTTCATAACAGTTCCTGAACACATAAAGGGCGTAAATATCAAAGAAAGTCGGCCGTGACGCAGCGTGGGGCCCAGGGGTGTAGCAAGGGTAATAGGGTGGAATTAAAAGAGTGGAGATAGAGGCTGACTATAAGCAAAAAGCTTCCTAGCTAATCAACCTATACAACAATGCCCTTTTCAGATGGGGAGAGCTATTGAAACAGGAGCAAACTAATTATTCCTTCAAGAGTTTCTCAAGTTCATTAGGTGCTACCAGAGGCCTGGGTGTGGATTACTGCTGCGTGTAATTCTGCTGATGGAGTGGAGCTGTGGAGAAGAAGAAGAACCGCGTGCATGCTGTAAAGTGCGGGTGGGAATGGCCCCGTTACTTCTGCTGTGTCGGGCGAGTGCTCGCCTCTCCGCTGCTGTGCCAGCCTGATGGAGAACGCGACCTCGCTGGAGACGTGCTTTACCCCCCCCCCCCCCCCCCCCCCATCTACTATTGCTGTGTCTGCGCTTTGCAGCGTGGCATCCTGCAGAGGTGCCTGCACACGCTGGCATGTTGGCAGTGCAACACGACGTCGTCTGTAGAGATGAAATGGGGTGGCGCCGGTGAAGTCCTCTGCTTCTCGGCGGCGGTGGTTAGGTGCCGTGCCACGCCACCTGGGTAAAGCTGCGCCGCGTTCACTCACTGAGCTGTGCTGACTACAGTCTAACTGCCCGTAACTTATCCCGAGATACGCTCGTTCCTGCTGCACCCAGAGCAGATGCAAATGGAATTTCACAAAGAAAACAATCCAAAAGAGACAACACGGCAGAGAAAAGTCCGAATGGGAAAACCAAGGAAGATAGGCTTCTGTAAGCCTTCAGTCTGAGGGGAGTAATTCCCAACAAAAGCATGCATTCTTATAATTAGAATTGTTAAAAATGTCTTTTGTTATGAGTAGATATGCTATAAAGAAGTCTGACTGCATGTATTACTGTGCTCAGCAAAGATAACCTTATCTTACTGTATCCTGGTTTGCTCTCTATATTTTAGAGCTACCATTATACACACCTGTGCTGGAGACCACCGGGGTCTTCCTTCAATACCTAACCTAATTTTCTTTAAGCCTCCTGTAATTCTTCCCCAAGAAAAGGGGCATTTTATCCACTGTGGCATCTAACCTCATCCTCAGGAGGTCTTAAAAGCACAGCCATTAAAATAGTGTCAGTTATCGGCATTTTCTCTGCCCTGGTCCTGCCCACTGGTGATGTGTCTGGATGCCAGGAGTGCAAAAAAACTCGAAGACTGGAATTTTTGGAAAGCATCAAAGCATCTTTTCCAGTAGGCAGGTAGGAGAATTGAGGCCCTTTTTTCTCAGGTTGACCATGTGAACGCTGTGGTTCCTCATGCTCTTTTGTACATGCCAACAGCTTCGAGTCTCTGCTGCTCTTGTGCCTGATCTAGGTGGCTGCAACAACTGTGCTGGGCGGCTCTGATGGATTTCCACACTGGAGACATGGTCTTTCTGAGTACACGTTCTCGGTTTTGGGCGGAAATCTCAAGTGCCAGGAGTAAGGACATCTCTGATGTCTTCTGCATGTGTAAAACCATGCAGCTCCTGCCCAGCGTGCGATAAGGCTTTCTCCTTAGTTGTTTTGTTTTCACTCTGTGGTGTTCAGGTGCAGCCGTAATCATTTTCTCTGGATGAGTGAGGAAGAGAAAGCCCCTTTCCCTTTTGTGAGAGAAACCTCAACTCAGAGATGTTGATGAAGGGCTGGCCGGCTGGCATCGCACCGCAGCTGCCTGCTCGTGTTCCTCGTGTTTAACAAGAGCACGTCCTGCTCCAGAGCACGAGGAAGCCAGGCGGGAACAGAAAGGCATAAATTTTGTGGTTTGGGTTGTTTATTTTGAATACCCTGACTTTTGCTGACCATCACAGCGATAAAACTAGTTTGGTTTCATTGATGTCCAGCATTTGCCCAAGTTAGAAAGTCAGGCGTTGTCCCTGAGAAGCATCGTTCACAGTATTTAGAAGGGAAACGCGTTACCTCAGGCTTCTGTTTTCCTCCACATTGTAATGTCTTTTGTTTTTATTAAGAAAAATGTTTCCATGTCTAAATATACCCAAGCACAAATACTGGTGTTACTCGGTTGATTGGGTTTTTTTCATCTGCATGGTGCACAAGAGGGAGTTTGGCACTTTTCCTCTCTGATAATTTTTGTTGATATAATAGAAAGTAACAGAAGGCAGCTGGATTAGGCCGTTATACCATCTGGAAGAAAAAAAAAAAAAGGCAACCCAAACTATTATTTGTACCAAATGCAGTGTTTTTTTCAGTGATCTCTACCCAGGGTGTATTTCTCTATACCCATCTGAAACAATGTGCTGTATGTCAGTCCTTCACAGTCTAGCCCTGTCAACATTTGGCGATTAGAAATGTTATTTGCAAACTGTCTGATGTCTATATGATAAACACTGAGAGGAGTTTAATGCCGCACTTAAGTATTTTTAAATGCAAGCTTGAGTGAGCAATTGCTTTCCTTGCTGTCTTGTGTTCATCTCTAAGTTATTTATCAGTCTAAATGAAAAGGCAATGAAATGTGGATCATTTCCCAATTGAGCATACGTAGGCAAGGGGGATTTGTATGCGTACGGTCTGTTGGCTCAGCAGGCCAAAAGCAACCGTAGAAATCTGTGTGTCTGGACCCTACACGCTGGTGTGCAGCTGCACCGTGGGAGAGGCTTTGATACAAAGCAGATAGAGCTTCACTCGCCTGCATCGCTCGCTGAAAGCAAAGATTTCCAAAAATGACTTGCTAAAATAAGCTGAAAATAACCGTGGGAGCATTGTCTATTGTTCGTATGTAGAGCAAACGATGGCACTGATGTCAATATTAAGCCGTCAGTTGATAGGTATAAAAGCATTAGCCTTTTAAACGTTGCTTCTTTTCCAAGTATTCTGATCTATGGCATGGGTCTCACGTAATCAGAGGCTGTTACAGGACTCACCAAAATGCAGAGGAACAACCGGAGTAGAGCCCAGCAGGGCTCCCTGTATTTCCTATTGCAGAGCAACTTCGGCATTGCCTCTCTGCGCACCTCTCTCCTGCCTCAGCCCTGTTTTGCTTCGTGTTGTACTTCGTCAAGTATTTGTGAAACACAGTGAGCCTCTTCCTCTAGCATTTTCCTTTGTCTTTCCCTTGCCTTTACCCCTTTCTGTGTCACCGCCAGTATTCCTTGTTACCACATTTCTCCTCTTTCTCTTGTTTTCACTGAAATGCATTTGTGAATATTTCCCTTCTTTGCTCACATGTGATTACAGTTGTTCTGTTTTCTTTCTTTTTGCTTTCCTGTCAATCACCTCGTGTTTATTCTGAGCGATGTCCATGCATACATGCATATACTTGTCCAGGTGCCATGTACCACGCACTGACCTGCAGGAGGGACAGGGATGCATTGCTAAGCAAGGGGTGTTAGTAATAAAAACCAGCAGGAGTAGTTGGCTGGGAAGCAAACCAAAGACCTGGAAGCCTCTGCCGAGAGGCAGGAGGGTCCAACTTGCACTTCCAAGTGTGCCATCTATTTTACCCACACCAGAGTTACAGTTGAGAAATGGCAGAAATCGTTGATGAGCAGATGCAGCCAAGAGAGTATGTTTGCTTTATTTAAATAATTGCTTTTTTTTTGTTTTCCTCCGCCATCCTGCATGCTACTGGCAGCATCATGACCTAGCTAGAAAGTGTATTCTCTTTGCTCAATTTCAGCTGCTCTCTTGGTTACAATTTAGTGGCTAGAGCTGATGCAGTAAATAAAATATTGTCATCTTTGTGGGATCAACATTTATGGGATGACATGGGGACTGGCTGAACTCCAATGCCCTTCTCATCTACGATGTAGAACTATTTTTTTTGACAACCTCTCAAAATGCATGTAAAATCCATGCAGGCATCCCTTCAGCTTTAATGTACCATTTATATTTTAAGTGTATAGTATGGTTAGTATGGCTTAATAAATGTGGTGCTCACTTAATGATTAATATGTGATTTAGAAGTCTTCTGTGGAGTTCCTCATTCAGAGATCCTAAGACCAGACGTAGACCATGATGATGATGATGATGGTCTGTTTTGACCTCTTGTGTAGCATAAGCTACTTGACTGCAGTCAAATCCCTGCCTACCTGTGGAGTTGGAGCAGGTTTGTGGAAAGGCACCCCACCTTGGCACAGACTTTGGCTGAGGGAGGATTTACCCTGGATAAGCTGATTTCCTTAATTCTTAAAAACTTCTCTCTTTTTCATAACTTGAATATGAATTTGTCTAACTACAGCTCTCAATCTTGGGAACATACATTTTTACCCGCTAGCTTAAAAAGAGCTCTTCTGAGGTAAATCCTCTCTGTATATTCCCAAAAATGATCGAGTCTTCTCTTCCCCACCTCTCACCTGAACCAAAGAGGTAGGTTTCTGTTTTTTGTTACTGTAACGCAAAATTTTCAGACCCTGAATTATTTTCCTGGGTTTCCTTTAACCACTCCGTCATTATCAATGTTACTTTTACAATGAGGGGCTAGAACTGTAGGCAGCGTTGTAACAGTGCTGTTAATATTTAAGGTAATGGTAATTCCACTGCCCTATTCCTGTACGAGGTAGAAGAGAGTCCCTGTTTTCCAAAACGCAGTCTGGCAGTCTGTGATTTATCCAAGGCAATGGAGCTCAGTGATGCTACAGATAGATAGTTTCAAGCTGCTGGAAGATCTCTTTAAAGCTCTCTCAGGTGCCTTTCTGCTACTCTGCATCTGGTATGATACAGCAGAGTTATTTCTTTTTATGACTCAGTATTGCTATTTTATCTGACAGTGATACCATGCTTCATTGACAGACCTGCCATCGTATAGATTGTCACTAATTATACTGGTGGTTTAAATGTTTACCTGTAAAGCAACAGTGGAAATGCCACCACTCACCTTGGCAATTTGATTCTGGTCTATTAATCTGACTGTCGTCCGTTGGCTCTCAGTTAGTTCAAATCCTTCAAATTTCTCATAAAGTTGGGTGTACATGTCTGGGAATGCTTCCCGATCTGAATCTGTGCCATAGCTGAAGTGGTACTTCGGTATTTTACAAACTCTACGTTTGTCTTGTCTTTTTACAATATTACTGAATCATTCTCTTTTTCTGGATGCAGGGCAGTGGTACCACTAAGGGGCCGGTTGTCTCCCATCCTGTGTTCGTGCTGGTGCCTGGTCAGCCTCTCATCACTGTAGCTCTTGTAATTCTCTTTCAACCTATGTTTTCAGTCTGTTTCTCCAATTCATGAAGCCCATTTTGAATTCTCTTTCTGTGCTCCGATTGCCTCGCTGTCCCTCTCACCTTGGCAGCATCTGCAGAGCTGGTAAGAATCAGCCCTCCAGCCCCAAATTAATGAAAACAAGGAATATGACTGGATACAGAACATAAAGCTCTGCAGAGCCATGCGTGAGGGTTCTTGCCCATTTTACACTATTAACTATACAGAGTATGATTTTCCAACATTGTACTTGCCGAGTATTAGATTCATCCACACCATATTTCTTTAGCCTGAGAGGTAGCATGAAAGGCTTGCTAAAGTCAACATAATACCTGCCATTTCATCCCTATCCATAGCATCTGTTACCCTGTTACTGAAGAACATCAGAATGATTTCACGCAGTTTGTTCTTGACAAACCCCTGCTGCCTGCTACTCATCTCCTTGTTATTTTCTGCTGCTTATAGATAATGTCTGTAGGAAAATATTTTTCCAAGAATAGAAGTTTATCTGACTGCTCTGCAGTTCAGTGGTTTATTTCTCCTTTCCTCCTCCAGCTCTCTTGCATTGCGACTTCTGAAGGATGCTAGGCAATCTTGTCTCCATCGTTCCCCATTGACCCAGAAGTTATTTCAAGTGTGTCTTCAGGTTTGCCCTCCTTGTTGGCCAAACTTTCTGAGGCAGTGCCCACCTTTCGTTTCCTACCGTCCTACATTTTCAGTGGTGATCTTTCATTTCCCACCATTCCCTCTGCTAAGTTGACTGTTTTTAGTGTTGGGCTTTCTCTACGTGGTTCTTGAGATGGGTAATGGTGTTTCCCTTTTCTTTATTTCTTCAACTCTTCGATTCCTTTCAGATCTGCCATCTGACTTCAATTTCTTGTCTCTGCCTTTTAATTTTCCCCTCTTTATAATCTGCTATGGGCTGTCTGAGTGAATACTTTCTTTTAGACCATTTGCATGATCTTTAAATTACTGTGTCCTCTAATTCAGACCACACACTATTTTCTCTGTTGCATTATTTAATTCTCTAAAAGGTTTCAGGTGGAGTGGTTTGTGTGCACAACACACTGCAAAGCACAGATGTGTTGTTTAGTCTCCATATGCACTTACCTTCTACTTTTTCCTTTTACTTACTGTTTTGGGAAACAGCCTTTTTCACTCCATTATTTCCAGAAGCATGGATGCGTGAAGGCGGTGCTCCAGGGAATGGCAGAGGTGTGAAAACTGCTGAATCACTCGTGCCCTGACATACCCTTCCCGAAAGCCGTGGCGGCACAGAGCAGGACTTGATGCTCTGGTGGTGTGACTAGGGGTACGGTATGTGAACAAATAAGGAGTTCTGCTTTCTGGTAGGGCTCCAATAGTCAGATGCTCACAAACGCCTTAAGGACAAGGCAAAAAGAAAACGTAAATATGCACTAGATGCTGATGTTTGTGGAGTGTGGGCATATGTGCATGTAGAGTTATGCTGTCATTCCTGGTCACATCTATTCAAAAAAAGTCTACTTGTTTTTTATATAGGTTCTCGTTAATCATCAATACATATAGGCACCATTGATGTACATTTTGAATAAACAGGTACTGCAGCAAAAATTCACCATGATCAATAATTTTTTTTTCATAAATTTTACTGATGTACTTATAACATTCAGACATTCCTTGCTTGCTACAGCATGACCCAGAACAGTGGAAGTCAGGAGAAGATTTCCCATTGATTCACGTGTATTTGTACACGTCCGTGTAAAGCCTTTAACCTCAAAATACGGGCTGATGATAGAAATGTAGGAATCTGTAAATATATATATTCCCTGCCCTGAAAGAAAGGAATGGAAATGCAGAAAAAAAAGATACCCAGAGCTACAGAGACACCAGCTACCCCGCAAGGTAGTGGCTTGCAAGCACTTCCCTCTTATCTTTTGGCTCGGGGGAGAGTATACGTGCACTCTGATGTTTGAAGTAGGTTGGGTAGAATTTAACTTTTGGCTCAAGGGGGCCTTTAGTTTATTAAACATGGATGTTCTTGCCGGGGAGCGGCCGCAGGTAGAAGCACGGTTTCTCTCTGCAGCACATCACTTTTCTTGAACGTATGCATTTGGGAAAGAAAACTTGGCTCTTCTGTGCCTAAATCTTTTCTGTCTGGATCCGCCTATAAGAAGTATCAACAAAAACTGTCAGATCATAAGAACTGCAGGCTTTCTAAGTGTGTGGCGGTGTGATTGTAGCTGCCTTCAAATCTCTGAATTCAGCTGGCTTGTCACGAGGCTGGCCTCTCAGCAGCACTGCTATGAGGTCTGCGTTACCTGTAATTATACAGAGAAAATTGCTCAAGTTAATGCCGCGTCTAAACGCAGTACTAACATCTGCCTGTCTTGGCAGCAAGACAGCTACCATAAATATGCGCTGCAACAGACTGTCAAAAATCCTGGCTTCATCAGTAACTTGCTCTTCGAAGGAAAATTTTCCAGCTCCAGTTACTAATCAGGCTGTGGGTGAGCTTTCCAAGCGCTGAAGCTATGGGATCTATCACTCATCCATCAGCACCTGTCCGGCTCTCCCTGCGAGCATCCGTTTCTGTCCGGATGCTGCTGAGGAGGAATCGGACCTGATGCTGAGCGGACCGGGGGGAGAGTTACAGTCTCATCCTACCAAAACAATTGGGTTACGAGCTGGTTTGCATTTCTATTCCTGCTTTTGCGGGAACCTAAAACTGGGCTGTGTCTTGCTGTGACGGCAGGAAGCCCCAGGAGCAGTTTGCAGTTCTCCCGGCTTCCAGCCTTTGGTGTAGTCTCATGGAAGCGTGTTTCGGAAAACATAACTTTCAACTGCCTGACACGTCCTAATCTCTTCCATTTCTTGTCTATAGTGCTATCGATCAAATTGTTCTTGTCGGCTAACTGGTTTTAAATCTCATGTGGAAGAATTGTCAGTCCAAGATCATACTATCTAAGGACATACGTGTGACTGTCATGCTAATTCATTCTTGCTTAAGACGTGAAAATAAACTGATAGAATATCAATTGGAAGTTTTTAGGCTTTGAAATGTTTTAAAATCTCTTAAAAGAAAGGCTAGTGCTGAAACTTTGTCTCCGAGGCATCATTTTTAACGTAGCAGTAAGCTCTTTTCTCTAAATTGCCTATCATACAGATGCCTACAAAGAAAGTGCTTCTTTGGGACTGTTTGTATTTAGTACCGGCACTTATTTCTTTTCATGTGACAGATGACTTAGCTTCTGGATCTGGTAATCGCTCGCTCACACCCCGCGGAGCGGGTCTTTGACCTACCGAACCGCTGTGCTCTGCGGTGGGAGCGCAGGTTGAGGGATGCGGTGGCCGCAGGCTCGCTCGGGAGCCCCGCGTCCCCCGAGCCCGGCTGGCTCCTGGGGCCTTGGTTTGGGGGGGAGAGGAGCGGGAACACCGGCCTGCCGGGCTGGAAATTGCAGTGTCCGGCCGTTGCAGGCCACAGGACGATTTGATACGGACTTAAAAGTGCAGAGCTCCTGCACGCTGGTGCATCCTGGAGATCTCGGTGTCAACCGCCCCCACCCAGCCCTCCTTCTCTGTAGGACGTGCATGCACTGTATGCCCGTGTTGCTGAATTTTTATCATTTAATTATTTTTTCCATAATGAAATCTATTTTGAGTTATTGATGGTGTTTGCGGAGATTGGGTCCCACCTGCTAAAGGCTGCGAGCTGCCTGGCGTGCCTCCTGCCTCTCGTCTGCAGGCTGCGCTGAAGACACTGCCACCCAATGAAGATTTAAATAACTGAAAGCCTTTCATATCTGTTGTGATTGATATTCCCTAATTGTGGGGTTTCTTACCAGATTTCAGGTTAAGCATCATAGATTTTTTTTTTTGTATTTTTTTTTTTTTTTATCCTAAGGCTTTGATTGCGAGACACACTTAGGAAATCCAGAGGATTGCTGGGTGAAGCTGAATGAGCTCTGCTTCATTCTTCAGCATAGCCGTGCTTTTCATTCACTCACAAATAAATGCCTGATTTCTGCTTGAGGGATTTTTTTTTTTTTTTTGAAAGATGGGGAAATTGAAGAACTGAATGCAACCTTACATTGTGGCAATTTTAATTTAAGCAGATTTTCTGTGGTTTTTTTTTTTTCTTCACAGTATTATCATACAGCAGCTAAACTAATGAATATATAATTTTCTTTCCTTTCTGCTTGTCATGCCCTGCTAACATGGACATCTGCAAAGGCTCAGGTTGGTGTTGCGATCTGTCTTCATCTTACCTTACTGTTCTCATTTAGTAAAAAGGGGCTTTGATGTTCTTCGTCAATCAGCTTTTTTTCCCTTCGTCTCTTTAAAACTGGATCCAACATTATTCCTGCATAACAGATTCATCCAGAGAGGTGCCACATTTGTTTGTTACCCCGCAACTGTCCTTCAGCTGCGGCAAAATGTGCTGTTCCAAAAACATGGGACATTTATTTATATCTACTTAAATTTGCTATGCTTGCCTAGCTTTGTGACAGGGAGGCAGCTGAAGCTACGGCACCTAGAGCTTCTGGAATCTGCAATAATGCACCGAAACTCTCATGAGCAAGTTTCTGCCTTGCTTTAGACCCCCATATTTTACCACATAGTAAAATGGCATTTATTAATATCTCATCTGGATTCAATATTTTCTTGATAGTGAAGAAGCATAATTAAAAAAATAAAATGAAAAGGAGAGCCACAGGAACTGGCCATTTGTGATTGCATTCGCACATCCCCCATTCACACTTTAACATCTCCATTTTTTTTGTGTAACTCTGAGACTAAATTGTCTTGCCTGAGTATTTCAGGTAGAAACAAACACCCAATATCTGCGCGATCTCTGCAAGGTTATACTCCGTGCTGTGTTCTGCTGCTCCTCAAAGGTTTTAGTGACAGAAAAACCTTGAGTAAAAACAGGGAGGCAGGGTTGTGGCCAGGAGCTGTGCGTTCTCCCTTATTTTCTCATGTTGAGTGATGCCAACTTCTTATTTTAATCTCCAGGAAGGAGCACTCACGCTTCACCGTATTACAACTTGGTGTTTTTAATGCCTGCACCGATCTTACAGAAAATAAACCCTCTTACCACTAGTAAATATGAATTAATAAAGCTTGCTGAGCAACATGTTAGTTCTGTAAGTGTGAGCTGTAATGGCTGGGGTTCGGCAGAGCTCGCTTCAATTAACTTTTTAAACAAGGCATTTTCCACTCATTGCACTTAAGAATTTGAAATACAGCAGTGTCTGCCTTTGCATGTTTAATCATTCATTAGCAGAAAATAAGGGATTTACTAGGAGCATTTTGTAAAGTCCAGCAAAAGACTGGATACAGTAAAAGCATCTGAAGGCCATGGCGAGGGAAAGTGGAGCATCCAGATGTCTTTATAGCAAGAACACTCTGCTGCTTTCCTAATTTTTCCTCTTTTCCTCATTTTACAGCCAGAATTTTACAGTGCTGCTTTTTCTGATGGCTTCATCCTGAAATGTCTTTATCTGAACTTTTCAGTATCTGATTTTAAGCTGAGATGTCATTCCAGCTAGTGCAAGAAACAGGGCTTTTCCCGATTCAGTCCCCTGCTCCCTGAGGGCTCCCTCGCTAGCCTCTAAT
Organism: Gorsachius magnificus; assembly: GCA_034008185.1. Lineage (NCBI taxonomy): Eukaryota > Metazoa > Chordata > Aves > Pelecaniformes > Ardeidae > Gorsachius > Gorsachius magnificus. The sequence goes on along the minus strand of CM067085.1, from coordinate 7,203,288 downwards.
AAATCACTCAATTCTTCATCCTTGCTTTTCTCATGTGGAAATTAGGATTAAAGTTGAGCGGTTTTTAGGGTTGGGCTATAAATAGATAATCAAGAGCTGGGAAAACTTCAGAGGACTGATAATTGTTTTTACCCTTCCTACTCAGTGAAAATCATTTTTTTGGCAGTGTTTTTGGAGGCTGTCACCATGGCTGGACCCTTAGAGTAACGGGTGCGTTGCTGTAGGGGCTTCCACAATGGGAATTGATACGTTTTTCTGTCTGTGCTACAGAAATTGTTGCCCTGACTCTTAATTCATATTTTTATGTAGGTTAAAATTGATCCCATCCTTTTACCAGCTACGAAGTTTTAGGCAGGTCTAGGTTTTCTATAAACTTGTTTCAATGCCAGTGAAGGCTTTTCGTAAGCTTAGCGAAGCTCTAATTGATTTTCCTTTTTCCATACCACAAAGGAGGTAAAAAACAGTAACTCATTTCATTTGGGTGCAAATGAAAACTAAAAGTGCTGAATTTGTTTCATGAATATTTGTGCAGGTACCTACTAGAGGCATAAAAGATTCAGGAATTCCAATAATTTCAGAAGTCTTACCACATGCTGATCTATTCAAACTTTTGCACTGTAAGTCATTCTTGAGCAATATTTTTTAAAGTTTTGGTGGCTATTTGCAGCATCCAGATACCTGAAGACAAGTATTCATCAGTGAAAGAACTGCTTTGCAAAATCCAAATTACTTGAAAATTAATTGTTCAATAAGTTTTAATACTGGTGAGCGGTTAGCATATTTCTGGCGATTGAAATAAAATCAATTTTATTTTAAAGAGAACTATTTAATGTTGAAATTTTAATGAGGTCATTTCTGTGATGTAGTGTTTGTTAATGTGCAAGTACTTGTCCTTCAGCTATACAGTTTATTCGGTAAAACTTTTAAATGCGTGCTTAGATCTGCCAAATCAAACATGCACTTAAGTAATTAACAAAGTAAGTACTCCATTTTAAATTCAGTTTTAAAGAATTAAATAAAAGAAACTCATTATTTAAAATTACCTGTTTTGGATTAAATGGAATGCGAAGGCAGCATTAGACTATTATAAAAATTATTCAGACTATTATAAAAATTATTCAGTTAATGTATGGGCACTTTTCAACCAAAGGAGAGGTTTGGATGAACTAGATGGAGTCAACACAGAAGTCAAATTTGCCAGTAATTGCAATGGATGGACATCTTCGGAGCTGTATTTCTCATCGCGCTCTGGATCCATTCACATCAGGCAGGTTGCAAGAGAAGTGCTGGCTGGGTCCAGATTTCATGAAGTGGTGGCCATAAGCTGTCAGAGGAGGAGCAGGCCACTTCTGCACGGCGACATCCCACCGCTGCCTCCTCTTGCAGCCTAGATATGCAGGCAACAGAGAAGTGCGTATTGTAAAAAGTATTAAAAGCGATTGAATTGCTGGCCAGTCTCAGTAGAAGCGGTTTTAATACCTGCACTTGAATTTCCTTACCAGCAAGTGTCTTTGCAAACCAGAGCAAATCAGCTCTCTTTCCTATAGGAGATCCTTTCTAGCTTTAGTGTTATTCATGGTGGTCTCCATAGTTTAAAAGTAGGTTGTTATTACTTCAGTTCTGGCTGTTTCAATGTTTTAGGTCTAATGTAACCTTGGTAGAAGGGCAGCGATGTGAAATGAACTTACGTTAGCAATGAATTCAGCCCATTTTTTTTAGAAATGAATAGCACAGAGGTTGTCCTCAGGGTCTCGGGCAACTGCTACAGTGATCAGTTTGGTTGTTCTAATATAATAAGCAGATATTGACTTTAGTTGAGGTGAACACCAAGATTTACTGTCTTGAAAGTTAAAATATTGACTGAGGGAAAACCAGAGTCAATATTTACCTTGAGCGACAATAAATCTTGACGTTCACTGAAATATGAAGTCACTGTGATTTTCAGAAGCATTGAACCTCGTTCTAGTTTACTCTGCAGGTGCTCATCAGAAAAGCTACCTAAAGTCTAGGTATGAATTTCTTTTAATGGATCACATCAGGTGAGCAAGTGCACTTGTTTCTGTACGTCTTTTGGAAGGTCAGTACTATTCCTATATTTAAATAAGTTACGGAACAGTTAAGTGACTCCAGAGCTCTCTGGTGGTTAGATATTTGGACTTTTCATTAAAATGCAAGTATCAGCTATTAATAGAGAAAACAAATAGATTAATGGTTGTATATCTTGTTGTAGTAACTGTCGATGTCAAGATACTTTGGCAAGGACTCAGGGTTTGCATTGGAGTGAACGGGAACGGGCTTCTTTTATTAGGGCAAGCCTATAGCAGTTTGTCTCTTAAAAAGTAGCTTTTGTCCTTCTTCCCTTTTATTTAGAACCGTGACCATCACCTTGATTTTAGGATTCAGACATTAATGTATTCCAGGTTAATTGTGGCTACAGAGAGTGATACAGTGGTCCTATGAAAGTCAGCAGCAAAACTCCCATTGACTTCAGTCAGACATCATTGGTTCATCAAGCCCAAAATGCAGCATGTGAATATGAATAAAAATTGAGGAAAGCAGTTAATTTCCTAAAATGTAAAAGTACCTTTACTGTGTTTATTTTTTGAAAGGGTTAAAGGCGAGGCACTAAGGGATGGAGCCAGGCTGGTCCTCTGGGCGTTGAGCTCTGCAGCTCCGCACAGGTCAGGTGTCCGGGGCTTCAGCATCTTTCTCCCCCAGAGCAGGGCAGAGCAAAGGGCCCCTCTGCCCATCGCGTGGTCTTGGTTTAGTTTCTCTCCTTCAGGAGGTGGATTGCGGTAGTACAGCTCCATATGTGTGTTGGGTGGCTCTGTCTGTCATAGTGGGTTTGCGTAAGTTTGGGGAAGATTATTTTCAAAGCAGATTATTTTCAAAGGAACTGTTGTCTTTGTGCTTGGGAAGAGACGTGGTGTAGCTGGGCAAGAGACATCTGTATCTGCAGCAGAGGCAGCAGATGGCAAACGTGACGTGGGCCAGGATACTGAGGCTGTGTCTGATTTGAAGCTTGGACACACTCTACAAGGCAGCCAGGGATTTGTGGGAGCGCTCCCCAACCCTCTCCCAGCCGAGGCACTTTGGGTCCCTGGGTTGGGTGAGGAGCGAGGACACCACATCCCATCCGTCCTAGCCTCTGCTCAGGGTGCTCCCACGGAGCCAGGAGGCGAGGAGTGCTCCCAGGTCCCCTGGTTAGTGGGACCCAAAGAACAACAAGGCTTAGCCAAAATCCTTTGAAAATGCAAAATCAAGGGTATCATCTCTTTGACCTTGTTAAGTACCACAGCTGTTAGCAAAAGATAGGAGTGAAAGTCTTTAAGGGTGGCTTTGGTTTTTTCTTTTTAAATACAAGTAAAGAGGAATTGGAAGTGACTGAAAACAAAGGATGGCAAGCCAGGAGAGAAACAGGAGGAAAACACTGTCCTGAGGAGGAAAGGAACACATGCTGCATTGCTGTTGTTTTTTAAATGCAAAGAGAGAGTCACAAATTATATTCATGGCTTCCAAAATGTGTACTCAGAGTTGCATGGGTAGAAATCTTGCATCTCTTTATGACTCCCATTTAAAAGTTGTAATGGAGTCTTACTGATACATGTTGTAACTTGCTCTGAAGAAATCTGTCCCTCCCAAGTGATGCCTGGTGGTTATTTACACCTTCCTGCTCTCTCAGAGGTGCTACTGGAGATGGCATTGCCTGGCACCGATCCGGGGCAGGAGAGGGGTTGTTCACAGATGGTGAACGCAGTGGTGTCAGCACAATAACTGCATAAAACGGGTCATTTGTAACAATTATATGTTGGGTTTTTGGTGGGGAGCGTAACCGGGAATCCTGGCCGAATGGGCAGGACCCATCGGGTCAGCAGCTGCCCCTGGAAGTCCCAGCCCACAGGAGCTGCAGGGTCTGCACTGGGTATTTAGGTACCATACCTAAATGGTGCGGCTGGAGCTGTGCGCCCTCCTCCACGTGCCGAGGGCGGGCTGTCTGTCTGTCTGTCTGTTGGAGAGCATCAGCACGGGGCTTCACCTGCAACCGTGCCAGCTTGCGGCCAGCAGAACACAAATGCTGCATTGCTGGCTGTGTTATTCTGATCCTGCCTGCCCTCGGGAGGCCGCGTCTGAAGCATCACTTCACGTCACGTGTATTCGTGTCACTGCGTACGGGGTCCCTGTTTTACCCTCACACATTTCATCTGATCGATTTTAGTTCACGTGGCGTCCCAGCCCTGCCCAAACCCCGCTGGTTTTCTTACGCAGAAGTCACACCAGGTAGATGCTGCAAGAGGTTTTGGCCACCAGAATGCAGTATTTGGGGTAAATTCCTGGTGTTAGGCCTCTACCACTATCCGCAGGTGGGCTTTGCTGGTTTTGGAGAGGTCTGAGGTGTAACGGGTTGTAATGCAGAGCGATGAGAGGTCACTGAGACAGGATTTCCAAGCTCTCGGTCTGGCCCAAGCGCGGAGCAGAGGCTGCTCGCTGCAGGTGGGGGCTGAGCGCTGCCAGTGCTGCCGTCGTGACCGGCGGGATGCACCGCGATATCCTCTAACCCCGAGGAAGGGTTATTAATGAGAGCAAGGAAAAGAATCTTAAAGCCCTAAAGCCACAGCCTGTGCTGCGCCTGCCCCAGCTGCCCCGCCGAGCTTGCGGAGAGGCGCAGGCAGCACCCGCGCCATCACCCCCCGGCCTCCCCCAGCCTCATCTTCCTCTCCAAAAGACTAAAGAGCAGGAATGGGCACCCACCAGCTCTTAATAAACTTCCTAATAAATAAGTTTTACCTCCCTTAACAGTGCCTAGTGAGATGTCTCCTCCCTGGGTGGCGGGGGGGCAGCCAGCTCTTGGGAAGTTTGATGCTTTGCCCTCTCTGGGTTTTGCGTCCCCTCTGCAACGAGGGAAACTCTGATCCCGCCTAAAGCACACGTTTCCCTCTTCAACTGATCGTCTCCTGCAGACAGCAGTTATGTTTTGTCAGACAACATAGCCAGAGCATGTGTTTGGTTTTTTTTTTTCCTTTCCCTCCGTGGAGCAGGGAAACTAATAAATACTCCCTGTCTGTACATCCATCTCCCGGCTGTCCCTGGGGAATGTGAAGGCTTCACGGTGCCTAAGGAGGGATTGTTATTGTTATTCTTCCCGGCGTGCGCAGGGAAACGGCGGTGGGAGTCAGTAACCCTCTCAAGGTGACGGGCTGGCCGGGGCAGGACGGTGGTGTCGCGCCGGGCTCGGTGCTGGAGCTGGCACTGAGCACAGGTCCCGCTCCGCGGGTACTTGCTCTCTTTGCTCTGTGTACATCAGCTAATGTTAACGAGCAGGGCTGCACAGCTCATTAGGGGCACTTTTGGTGCTGCTTGCTCAGCCTAGGAAACTTAGCCTCAGTACGTGCTTTATACAATACATAGATACCTATGGATCGTGTACTTAGGTGAAATACCACTGTCCCGGCGTGCGGAAATCATTGGCCCGTGTCGAGTGACTGCAGTGCGCTGCGATCTTTTTAAAAAGACCTTGGTGCCGGCCCAGCGAAAGCTGGGAACATCGCACACCGCCTGCGCTCCCCCAAAAGGCTGCGGGGTGACCCCGCTCGCTTGTGCAAAAAGCTTGTCGTGCTGAACGCCATCGCTGCCCCTCTTCCAGCCTGGCCATAGCGGTTGAAATGAATGTTGCGCGTTCTCTCGTGTTAGTTGTGCCCAGACTGTGAAAAAGGATTTGTGCTTAATATTAATGTAGGAAAACCCGTACTGATGGTGCTACTGCCTTTCCCTTCCCCTGCACGAAACGTGGAGCGCTGCCTGGTTCATGCCGTGCTTGCCCCCACCGGTCCCAACTTCTGTTGCCCTCTCTCCCTTTTTTTTTTCTCCTTCACACATTTTGCACTTTTTAGCCTCTCTTTCTTCTCTCAGCTAAATCTATGCACAACGTTTATAAAAGACCCACGGTTAAAATTACTTTCCAACATTTGCTGTTCCTGAGGGGTTTTCTTTAGCAAGTTACCTCCTTTTTGTTCAATGTGAAGGTAATTTTCTGATGGGCACCAGTTTTGTTTTCTAACTGGTATCTCAATCTCCCTGCCCCCCACCTCCGAAATATTGCAATTAAGGTTTCTTTATTGTGGCCACAACATGTGTAGTCGTAATCCGCTAATTTAAAACGAAGCTATAAATTATTAAACACGTGGCTGAAAATTATTAAACACCTGGCTGAATTTTTTTTTTGGGGGGGGGTGTGCGGGTTGGGAGGAAGGCTATTGATTTAGTTATTTTAATGGTGAGAACCAAACGGCTCCACTGCAGCAAGGCCAAGGAGATTTTGGGGTGTGCTTGAAGAAATTTTAGGTGTGCTGTATGTTTTTGGGGCAGCGCGCTGTGCTTCATACAAAGCAGCTGAGGACACTGTATCTTCAAATCACCTTCTGCAGACAAACTGGATTGAAAATAAATAACTTGTAATCATTACTGTAATAGAACTATTGATGTATCCATTTGTTTAAACCTAAAAATCTTCTAAAATACTATATCTCAGTGTGCTGCTTCTGAACCTGAATATCCAGCACCATTTTTATGCTTATCAAGCTTTTGGCTGTATTTTTCTCTCTATGTAGATGCCACAGTTCAGGTGAATACATGGTCATGTTTGATTAGGATGTGCATTAGAAATAAGTCACTTGGAGGGAAAAAAGCATTTATAGTTCTTGTGCATAAAAATAAAATGTATAGGACACATGAAATCTCAGTCTTTTATGGTAAACGACTTAGAAGGATATGTTAGAAGCAAAGGTAAACGAGCACTGATTTTAAGTTTGTACCTTCTGAAACATGAAAGGGTGCAGTGCATGCGGTCCTGGGGCATGACGTGTGATAGATTATAGTGAGAGCAGCCTGAGCGAATGAAATTGTAATGGAGTTCCTCTTCTGGCTGCAGGAAATAGCTGTTATTTATCCTGTTTCCTAGGATGCTACATGCATACTGCTGTTTATTATATACTTAAAAATCCCTTGGCAAGTCAATAATGAATAAATGAACTTAAAGCCATTACAACACCCTCAGCATAAGGAGCACAAGCCGGGATATTTTTCAGTGTACTCTTCCCTGGGTTTGGCTGAGGCGTTTCCGCAGAGATGCTAACTGGATAGTTCAAATGAGCAGTTTTGATTCTTTCTCCTGGCAGGTGTACGAGGCAGTCCCATGCTACACCGAGTGCAATCAGTATTCTTGGGTAGTAGAGCCGTGGTCTCCGTGCAAAATCAACAGCAAACAAAATTCCCTCCACTGTGGAGAAGGAATACAAACAAGGAAAGTCAGGTATGTGAAGTCAAAAGCACAGGTACTCCAGATTAAAACCAGCTGATACGTAGCTGCATAAAGCTGAAATATCTGGCCATCTGAGCGTGGGTATGCCGCTGAGTCCAGTGTATTTCAAATGAAAAGCAACATGCATTTTTGTGCGATGGTGCACAGGAAAAGCATCTCAGAGATGCAGCCTTGTGTTAGGATCAAGACATCTTTCAGGAAGAAGGCAGGATGTTTAAATTAGAATTCTTCAACCTAAATGCCATACGTACATAAAGCCCCCTGAGGTGCAAAGCCTCCACACTCTGATTTGCTAACATTTTCCCCAAGTAATGGCACCGCACACACCGGCGTGGCATTCGTTATTAGTGAGTATTCATTTCCCAGACATGGGGAAACGCTGAGTTATTTCCAAATGTCTGGGTGTTACTAGCAGGAGCACAAGGTTTGTTCTTGCTGGTTGTCATTTCCCGTTCGCTCAGCCGTCAGCTGATCAAAGTTAAAATCCCCCTGTGTGGAGTTTGAAGTGCTTATTGAAAGTAATTATTGAAATCCGTGAGTAACGAAAGCATGCCATGCATGTAGCTGGTTTTGATTTGCATTAACATGATTAATTCTACGTTTTGACCATCCGTGCTTCATATAGCTATTGCGTTGCATGTAGTGTCCTATATGGACTCCTATATGGAGTTGAGCGGACCTGTTGATACCCATCACTTCTGCAGTACGCTGATGATCCTCTAACGAAAACCTCTGTTTTCTGCATAGGTGTGTGAGTGCTGCTGAGGACCATGGAGGGGAGGCTGTGCCCAACGCGCTGTGCAACCAGGCTGAAATCCCAGAGACAATGCAGAAGTGTAGCTTGTACTGCCCCAGTGAGTGTGCAGTGTCTGACTGGGGACAGTGGAGCAAGTGTCCGCAGGTAGGTGTCCCCGCTTGTGTCTCTGTGGCAGTGTTCCTCAGCGTCGGTCTTCTCTGTCCTTCAGGCATTTCATGAGATAGTTGTTTTCTAAGAAAGTAAATCATTTTCTGAGGGAAGTCAGGCTTAATGGATCCTGCCAGCATGGCTGAAAACGGAGATTTATGTATTTCTACGGAGCCTGAACTGTAGAAAATCAGTTAGTAAAACACATGGGTATTACTGTGACAGCTGATTGCGCTCATCCTCCCACTTGGTCTACGGGAGAGGACCCACACAAGTACAGCAGGGGAAGGGACCAGTATTCTCGCTGCCATAAGGGCTGTCTGGGTTAGGGAATATTTGCTGGGGAGAGCTCTGTGAGTGATGTACAACTGCCATAACAACCTGCTGGTAAGCCGGCGTGGTGGCACTCCTCTGGACAGGTCCCAGGCCCGAGGGAATGACAGCTCTCCCTTCCCAACAGACACCATTTCTCCTCCTCAAAACCTTGAGGGAAGATTTGAGGCAACAGCAACAGAAGGGCGTGGCAGCGAGATGCCTGAGCAACTTGTCACGTCACAAAATACTCAAAGCTTTGTGAATTATGTGAGGATTCAAGCCACCGCCAAGTGCTCCGTGTTTTCCTAAGTGGGCAAGATGGAAAGAAGCTGCAGATTCTGTCTTGTGAAAACTCTCTGGTCTCAAAACATGTAATTTCAAACCCATTGTTTCTCTCTGATCGGTGTTGAAATAGGTGCCAGGTTTAATCTCAGGGGTTTTGTAATAGACTTGCTTGATGTATTTAAGCGACAAACATATATTCATTGCCCCTGTGTTAACAGGGCCATTATCAAAAGTCTGAGTGGTTATTGGACAGGTATTTATACTACTGCTGACACAGGTAATTTCCTTCCATAATATTTTGTGTAGCGTATCAATATGCTTGGTAAGAACATGTCAAATAAAATCTTGTGTTTCATTTCCTGCATTCGCCTCCTCCTGAGCAGCACAGCTTTGATGAAGTATAACACTCCTGCAACCGATACAGATGCTTGGATACCTTTCAAAGTCCCACTGTGGTTGGGCTGTTTCTTTGCCATTGACTTTCTTCGGAGACAGATAGATTTTCTTCATTTTAGCATGCAGGAAACTGATGCGGAGATCCTGAAGGCCACTGGGTTTTTTTCAGGTGCCTTGGTGGCAGTCAGTCGGTCGCAAAGGACTGCTTGAAGCTGTAAGCACCCTGGTATCCTTAAGACACCCTGAATTTTTGCCTTTTTGGCAATGGCAAAGTCTCTGTAGCCCACAGAAGCAGGAAAGGGATGCCCAGAGCTCGCGGGCTGCACTCCATCAGGCAGCATAGCTCTTGGCAGTCGCAGGGCTGAGTGCCACAGTCCCTGTGTCTCCTTGTACCTCCTTTTGCCATGATAGATGATAATTCGTAAATGTGAGGGCACCTGCATGCCAATGCAATTAACTGAACAATATGTTTTCACAAGCTGTTCTGCAATGCTTTGTTGTGAAACTGAGATGACTGTGTGCGGATGGAGCATGTGTTTAAATAGTTCTGTCCAGATACGAGGCAATAAACAGCTTGAAGTTTTATGGACATATAAAACCCTCCCTTTGAAGAGTTTATGGCAGTGCTGTGTCCCTTTTACAGCTACTCAGGCTATTCATGTTCCTTTGGTTTGGAGAAAGGACCGCACAGCATGGTCCCTCCCAGGCTGCACATGCTTAACATCTCTGAGGCAAGCACTGGGCTTGCTCTAAGTGCAGAACGGCTGTACCGTGATTGTGGTGTATCTTTGGTATGTGTGGGGATGCCAGTGATGAGGGAAAAGGGAGGTTGAGGGAAATGTAGTAGCCAGGAGTGAGGCGTTGTCAGCACCAAGGTAATTAATGCAACCCTCCGTGGTCACTGAGAATGGCCACAAGCCGGTGGACATGGTCAGTGGAGTTACAAAAGCAATGGAGCCTATGGAGGATCCCGTTTCATCTTTAAGGGAAGAGCTACGTGTAGTCAGTTGGGTAGCTCCACGGGTTGCAAGTGAGAGCTTGGGTCTGGACCTTGCATGGAGGGCCTACATCTGGAGTCTGCATCTGGAGCTGAATCTCTTCTTAAGCCTTTCGGTCAAACCTGTTGTGCCTCCGGTCTGCTTTGGGCTCACAGAGCCCAAAAAACCGTATCAGTAAGTTTGCATGAGTAGAACCTCTTGCTCATTAGGACCATCTATTAGGACTGTCTATTTAATTGGTTTTGAGGGAATTTTGCTCAATAGCAGGTATAATCATGCATGGGTTTTGATTCATGCCAAACTGGAAGTAAATGCCTGTCTTCCGAGGATGTATAAAATGCTTTTTGAATATTCACCAAAAATCCATTTTCTAAGCATGGCTCCTTTCTCTTCCCCAAGTAATCAAAAAAATTTGAAGGACCACATCATACTGAAATGAAAAATCAAAACCGTACATCCTGGCTGCACTTTTTCAAGTACATTTACAATTTGTATGAAAGTAGTTGGCACTTTTTTAGTCATAGCACTCTTGTGAGGCAGCTGTCAAAGAGCATTCTGGGAAATCTTCCTGTATCACCAGTCACGTTTGGCTTGCTGGAGATAAAGAGGTTTTATGAAACTTGACAAATTCTAGTTTGTAAGAAATGAGCAACCACAATTTCAGTCTCATCTTTGCCTGAGTAGCTCCTTGATCCGAGATATTTAGCTAAGATTTTGGTCAGGTGAGAATTCTTTTCCATTCGCTCAGGTGTTCTGCTCATATTTTATAGTGCTGATAATAAATTTATCCTGATAGCAGAATAACTAACTCTTATCAGCTGAATATAAAAAGGCCTTTTAGATTATCCAGTTTACCTTTTGTCAATATGTCACTGAACTCTGGATACTTTCCAGGGTATTACTTGGTTTTATCTTCTAGCAATACTCTTCCCATGTGAATTTTCCACTTTCGGGATAGTAAATGATCTTGAATCATGTTGAAATCAATGAGTCATAAAGGTGGCAACTGCTTTGTCACTAGAAAGTGTTTTCTTCAATACTTCTTTCTGCTAAAACATTGTATGTGTTCTGCCTTTTTTGGCTGCATTTCCCTTTTGCTTTTAAATATCTGTCTTTCTAGGGTGGTCTTTTGTCCTTTCAGATGCTCCCCCAATTCTTTTATGTTTGTTTGCCAAGCAAATTGCAATTTTTGCATCTTGGTTATAGTGCTATTTAACACTGCTACACAAAGCTAAATTTTAATATCTCCTCTATGGCACTTTGCCATGACCCAGAAATGCAGCTGTCTGAAATGTAATACTTCGAGGTTACTTTTGAGGTTTTGTCTCTTTACTGGATTCAAGAAACTCGTAATTACTGATTTAAAGCTTCCCTATTATTCTCACATTCTCTGTTGCGAGAAGTAGATTCAAAATGGTTTTCCCTTTGATTGAAGACTATTTTTTGGCTCATAAAGTTTTCTTCTTTGTCACTAAGTAACATCCACATAACTTAAATATCAGGGCTTTAAAGCCATTTGAAATAACAGTTTGAAGCTTGGTAGTTAGAAAAAAAATCATGAGCAAATTAGATTGACTTGCATTTTGCTTCAGAGATTTTGCATTCGTTCCAGCGACAATAGCATGTTCAGTCAGACATCATCACTTGATTGCTCAAAGACCCAGCTAAACAATCTGGGAGCCGAAATCCTATCATCTCTGTTACATATTCAGTGATCGAATAACATGCACTACCTGCGGTGTCTCGACTTTGTATTCATCTGACTTGGAAATGTAATTAATTGACTTCAATTGAATTCATCAAAGCATTCTTAAAAAGAGTTAATATGCGAGTTGTGCTGCAAGTCCCTGAAATAATTACCTCAAATTTATTTTGTTAGCTCTCTGCTGCCGTGCGGATAGCTGTCACAGCCCCCGTAGCCGATCGGAGTGGCCTCCTTGTTTGCCTCAGCTGCTGGCATTTCTAGCAGCTAATTCTAAGAGGTCTGAAATTAGTTAATTATAGGAGGTTACATGTCTGGTGAGTGAGAACAGCTGTCTCTGTTTCAGCGAGAATTTTCCTCATGGATCAATAGCGATGTACAACGCTCAGGACTTGTGACAATTGAGTAGTTATTCTCTTGAATTTGCGGGATGTGTGTGTGTTGTAATATTGCAATAACTTGACCATATTAAAAGTAGCACCCGGCAATACAGCCGACCCTCAGGTTTTGCAGTGACTTTTGTCGTAGATGCGAGTCGGAGTCATTATGGTTTGGAAACGCTTTCCCTCCCAAGCCAACTGGAAGAGACATTGTGGACTCGTGTAGACGCTGGGACTCACTGAAGTCTTCATCATGACTGGTACCTTTATATGTAGGTTTGGCAGAGGACCTGCAGTATAGAGGCTGGACTGAAGAATGAAGCTTGCACAGAGTTGTATTTCTAGCCCAAGAGATAATTTATTCAGGTCAAGCACAAGAATTATGCTGGTCCAGGGCTTTTCTGGAAGAACGTGCACTGCTCATCATGCTTAGCTGGGACTGGATTTTTTTTTTTTTTTGTATGGCTTTATTGAAAAGTGGGTAACTGCTGTATTTTTTTAGATTCATTGTTTTATTTTTACTCATCCTTATTAACAATCATTTTTTTTAAAAGTAATGGTTATATATGGAGACAGAAAAGGTTTCAGAACGCAGATGCATCTCAAAATGAAAATTTATGCAAATGCTTTTCATTTTAAGACTGCTCATGTTATTGTAAATGGCTTGTTAAATTGTTACAAAACATCCACATCGGCATGAACAGTATAATGGTTCATTGCACTGTTAAAAATAGTCAAATCTTGTTGCTGCCAACGCATTTACCTTAGTTTGAGGCTATAGGTTTCCCTATGAGTAGCCAGTTAAATATAATGTGGCCAGCTATTTAAAGTGCAGTATGCATTATACAAGCTGTTTGATAAATTAAACAGCTTAAAGGGCTCTCAAATGGGTTGCAACCTTTGTGCTGTACAATTATGATGCATATGAAAGCCTAGATCAAGGGATGGCTTTTAAAATACATCTTAATGTGTGGTGTGTTAACAGCTCTTACTCTGGAACTTAGCATTCGTAACCTGGCAGTTTTATTTTATTTAATATCCTTCTTTTCCAGAGCACACTTTCTGTGCTTTGTCTGTTATTGTCTGGAGCAGAGAGGCTGGGTGCATCCTTTGTGCACGTTTGCATCCCTCACTTTTTATGTTAGTTTAAAATAGTGACATGGTGGAAAAACGTGATTGGCTAAAAGAAATCCCCAAAAAATGCAGTAGTTAATAGTGCCGAGAATTCCTCCACAGAATCAAGTTGATGGCTTTTATAATTTCTAAATGGTCCTTTGGGAAAACTACAGATTCATTCTTACCTTAACATTTTGTGTACCTCTCAATGCTTCAAAATATTTTGATTTCTGTAGTGGTTTATATAATCTGGCCTATAGATCCCTGGCTCTAGCTCAACATTTTCACACTTCATAAAAAAAGATAATGAAGTAGGCTGAGACAGTGCAGTTGTACACGTAAAGAAACTTAACTGTGTCTGTCTGTGTATGAGGTCCTCTTGCTGTAGGCTATTCATGTGCGACCTGAGTTAAGTCCCCATTATTATTTCCAACCAGAAATTAATTCTGTTCCTATCATCGGTACTAAAGGAAGCACATGCCTGAATTAACCACCCTGTTGCTTACAGTCATCAAGAAGGAATCTGTACTAAATCCAACAAACAACATAGTCTGTAAAACTTAACTGCCAATCTGAGTTGGCACCAGACCCTGAAGGTACAGAGTTCTCCAGGCCTCTGACCTTCTATCTCCATGCTCCACAGCTATCTTCATTTCTTAGGACTTGTTTCCTCTCTTATATTTGTGGCCAATTGGCACCCATAGTCATCGTCCTTCTTTGATCCATACATCATTCATCTATTTCTAGCCTGGGTGGTGTTGGAAGTAGGCTTCAGTTGTCCAGAATAGAAGCAAAAATTGGACAGAGGTTTTCCACTTGCTGAGCAGGTATTAAACTCTGACGGTCCCCAGTCTGCAGCAAGAATTCCTTGTCCTTCCTGGTAGCCCCAGCCCTCTGGCAGAGCCTTAGTTTCTTGGAAAGATCAGGTAAAGGTGCCCAAGTCTCCAGAGTTGTTCTCATTGCAGTTCGCTGGATACATCCCTAGAGCTGAGACCCAGGTGAGAAGATGAATTTCACCCCACCTTCTTTTTTTGCTTTCCTCGACATGAGGTCTGGGCAAGAGTTCCTTGATCTGGACCCTGGCACGGATCAGCAAGCTCTGTGCGCATGGAGAGCTTCAGCACCTGCATGGGGTTCTGCAGCGTGCTCAGTTCAGCCATCACCTGGCTTTGACACTGCCTAAATCTACCTTAATAAATCATTGCAATCTAAGCCTATCACCTTGGCTTTCAATTTCTGCATAAGGAGATTTGCTGTTATGCCCAATTCTATCCCATCGTTGCATACCAGATTCTCCAACTGTGGAAACTAGTCATAGGATTTATAACCACAGGCATAAAAATAAGTAGCATGACCATAAGGAGATGATCTCAAAAATAGAAGTTAATAGAAGTTAAACTCCCACTACTGAATGCTTCCGTTGGATGTACCAGCCTTTCCCTTAGCAGTGTTGTTGGCCGCATCTTTTCCTCTTTCCTTGCACTTCCACTTGGCTGATGCTGAGCACAAGCCGGTTGTTACTACCTCACAGGAGGTAATGGATGACTTAATATAAAAATAATTAAAAAAAAGCTTAATCTATGATCAGTGAAAGCAGTTGTTATTAATAGAACAGCAGGAAGTAAAATAATGTCTTTGAAAGTATAGCATCCACTTAGTGGGAAGAGAGGAGTTGTAAATGAAGATACTCAGTAAAGGATTGCTGGATCACAGTGGGGTTTATTTATTTAAAACCTCCAAAATTGTAGATGCATATGTGCTTGTGATAAGAAACTCGGATGCCTAGTGGGGTAGAGCAGATCTAGTCTCGATCCATGTGTCTGAATGGCACCTTCACTGTTTCATATGGAAGAGTGTTCGAACAGTCAAGTTGGTTTTGTCGTTTTCTTCATTTGTGAGAACATTCAGAATCAACCCCTTCTGTAATCTTGCCCAAATCTTAATTCATTCTGTGATAATTCTTACTTTAATTACTCAAGTAATATTTCTTTCTTTTGCTGCCTTTTCTATAATGTTACTGACTGCTGCTTCTGTCCTACCTCCTAAAAATGTCATTTGCCATTGATGGCAATTGGTTTTCCTCTCAGGCCTTTTTAAGATCCAAATTCAGGACTAGATACATACCATTGGCAGTGATGGCGGTGGTGGCAATGGTGACACAGTATCTCCCTCCTGCTGTGCAGCTTACACACTTCTCTCCATTATTGCTTGTTAATACCCTCAGCATTTCCCCCCTAGAAACAGTCCCTCTTCTTTAACTCTTACCGTTCTCATCCCCTAATGACTTTGAGTCTGCCAAACCATTTCTCAACCTTTGCCACGTCGTAAATATTTAATTTTTCCAGCCGGGATTTTGGAGGGGTCCTGCAGGAGTTGTGCACCCAAGCCCATTGAGATTCCAGGGTAGCTGAATACTCAGCTCAGTCTTGCTCCTTTGAAAATCCCAGCTTTCATCTTTTTCTTTGCAAGTCATTCCCTCCTGTCGCTTATTCAGTTCCATGTATATTTGGCTCAATTTTTTACATAGTTAACTTGAAAGAGTAAGGCCAGAAAATCAATTATAAAACTAAATTGACTTCTCAATTGACGTAAAGAGAAATTCAACAAATAATATTACAGGATATTAGTTACAGTTTGCCGACTTTGAATTTTTGCATGTTGCCCGTGTACTCAGCTTGATGAAATGAACACTTTTCCTACAGAGATTCTTTATTATTCAAAACTAGTAAAAGTGGGGAGCTTATCGCATCGGCTCTGGCCTCTGAACAACATGGCTCGTCGGCGCGGTGAGAACGCCAGCCTCGGAGCTGCAGTAAAGCGGTCGCTTATTTGGGCCCTGGCAAACACAAGATAGACTTTGACCTGGTTGAGTCACAGCTGTTAAGCTGGTCTGCTGCCCACCAGGAAGACATCCGAGGGGGAGAATGGTCCTGCTGGCCAGGAAATCTGGGCGGCTGTACGCCCACCTGTGCAGCGCTGAGCTGGGTCGGTGCCTGGTAATCGAGCACAGCGGGGCGCATGCTAGATGGGGGGAAAAAATACTATTTTATTAAAAGAAGTTACTTATCTACAAATGACGCATATTTTCTGTCTGCAGGTTCTCATTCTGAAGGGAGCAAAAGCAGGTATTTCTGAGATGGCATCGACTTAACTTCTTTCACAGCATTCATTGATTTTTTTTTTTCCCTTTGGTAACATAATGCAGAGAAGCATTAATTAGGAGTAGCTACTGAGATACCTTCTTTGATTGTTTTTTTTGTTTGTTTCATTTGTTTTGTTTTACTGGTGAATCATTTAAGTTATTAGTGTTAGTTGTGAGGATGAACAATCAGATTAGTTGTGGAAAAGGCAGCAAAGTATTGATAAACACTTAGCATAGGTTTAATTTTCAGATAATTAAGAGCAATTGATTATTTTAGATGACCATGGATATTCAAATAAGATTATCATTTAAAATTATTTGACAAGATGTGTGTCAGCAATAAGAACGTAATAGAATTTCCTTCGCTTAGTGTAAGCACAGGGAAAATAGGACCTGACAATGTATTTTAAGGCCAGAACAGACTTTTTTCCTATTTGTCCTGATATTTATTCTGTTTAGTTATGCTATCATCTGTGCAACCTGTGCAACCAGTTTACAGCAGTCTGAGATCTAGATTTATGCTGCGGTGCCATTACATTTCTCTTTAATATTCACAATACAGGATTTATCCGTAATTTCACCTGTGCAGGGTTCAGTGTTTGCAGGCAGTTCATTGTATGATAATAAGCCTGTGGATTTACACTGTTAGTTATTATTTGTAATTAAAGTACTCTGTAGAAAAATCATGTTTTAAATTCCGAAGCATTTATGAAAATTCATTTCTATGTGCATTGGTTTTTTTGGTTTTCTTTGCTGTTCCTGAGCAATCTTTAGTCCTAATGAGAGACTGTTAGGAATTAAATAGGTCATCTTGTTCAGTAAATGGCTGTGAATACCTTTAATAGGGATTTATTTCCATTAGGTTTGCTTCCACCACTTCCGTGCACCCATTCCCACTGTACTGGATTCCAGGAAAACTCTGCCGAGTTTCAGCGGGTCGGAGCCCCTACCCTTGGGGCTGCTTTTCTGCCCCAGCCTTGCAGCCGAAATGGCTGTCACGCATTCCCGTACTCACCCTGCCTTCCGAATAAGCTTGATTAGGCTTTTCCTTGTGATTTCATTCAGTGAGAAAAAGCAGCAATCCTTAGCGCCCTTCACCACCAAATAGCCTCGCCTGGTGGCACAAGCGTTTAATCTTTGGCGCTGCGATTCCTTCCTCCTGAAATAGTTGTTCTTGGCACGAGATGTGGGTGGGACAGCCGGGCTGGGGACACCGGCAGCGGCACCACGTTCCCTGTGGCCCAGCCAGTGCTTATGCTACGTCCCTGAATTAAGTAAACCAAGGGAAAAATGTAAGAAATGCTTGGCTGGGTGACACCGCCGTGTGACATCCAAAGAGAAGAGCTCTCTGCAGAGGAGGGGTAAGCAGGAGGCTGTGGGAGGGGATTTGTGGGGATGAGCAGATGCTTTCCTCTACATAAAGGGGATGTTTCCTGCAAGGCAGAAAACATTTTGTCACTATTGCTAAGTCTGCATCTGAAATGGAAAGCAAAACAGTGCTGAGAGTGAGGATGGGGGACTGCTAAAACCAACCAATGTTCATACCTGTGATGTGCAAACACAAATGAAAACCAGCCTCAGTTGGTTCATATTCACATGAAAATGTAAACAAGCAAATCCTGATTTATAGGCAGTCAGACATCGGTGTTTGTATCACAGACTTTGAAAAGTCACCCTATCTTCTTGTCAGCATCATAACTGATCTGCAATTACAAACATCCTTCCTAGAAATGAAAGTTTTGCTGTAATGTCAGTTATTACTTAAAAATGCATTAATTGTGCCAGAAATCGTGTCCCGTTGTTCAGTGCTATGGCATTTTACTAGAAGGCTTGGGAAGAGGTGGAGAGTAGAGCACAGCGAAATGGCATGGTCTTTATCCCACTGTCCCCAAGGATCCTTACAAAAGGTTGTGGAAATAAATAGTATAGGTGTGCCTAAAAAAGCCAAGTCAGGGTGGACAAAAGGTGACTTTTAGTCATATTGGATTCTTACCTTTGAACCACGTTTCTTTTCCTTCATATGCTTTTAAATATCTTCAGAACAGAAGCGTGATTACGTCGTACCTCGGTATGGCTGCGGACGTGCATGTGAGAACCCCAGGCAGTGGGTGTCTGTCTGTATGATTTACTAGGGTCTCTTGTACTGTCCATCACTTTTGTATATAGGTGTGTGATCCGAATATTATGCAAACCCGAACTCGGCAAGTGCTAAGGTCTTCTGTCAATGCAAAGCCCTGCCCTGAAGACTCACAAATGAAGCCATGTATTCTTAACCAAAATTGCTTCCAGTATCAGTACAATCTAACAGGTAGGTATAACTTTCCAATATACTCTTGGCAGGAAGAGACACCAATTACAACATATATTAACCTGATGTTCTGCTTTTCCAGATATCTTTGCATAAAAGATTCAGCTCCTTTCTCTGGTTGTGTTTTTGGTTATGTTTGCCTGTGGTGTTGGTTAAAGCCTTGACATCGAAAGAGTTATGTGTAGACGTCACTGATTTCACTAAAGCTAATTACATGCCTACATTTTTTTTTTTTTGTCCACAGCTTAGTGGACAAATGCACAATTTTTAATGTAAGTTGTCCTCGCAGGTACACTGGAAATAAAATGGGTTAAGTGGGATCTCTTCTTTTTGGTGGGTTATCAACAGAATTAATTACAAAATCCCAGTTAAGAGAGTATCATCTGTGTGATTCCGGTGAAGCCAATACTACCAACAAAAGTCTGGTTTGAAGGCAAATACGGGTTATATGGGTGGGCATAGGATATTCAGAGCAAATGCATTATTTAGGACCTTAGATGCAATTAGATCTGTTGCAAGCAAGCTAACAACAACAACAAAAAAAAAAAAAAGGGGGGGGGGGAATGCTTTTGCTTTGACCAGCTTGGATAAATGAGAAAAGCAGAGAGAAGAGAGGAGATCTAAGAGGAGTTTGGGGGCTGGTGGGAAGGGAGAACAAAGCGGGAGAAAATGTTATATCTGAATATAAACTCAGCCTGTTTGAAATAAAAGCCCTAGAAACACACAGGCAGCAAGACGATGTCTTTTTTTTGTCATCACATTTCAGAAATGCAGAACATTTATGTGTTCTTGTTTATCAGATGTGGAAGACACAAAGCAATAGGTTTTCTTCTCATATGTGTCCCATTTGTTGGTGGTGTAGGGACATTTTTGTTGGTTGTGTCACGCTTTTTTATTTTAATTTTACATGGCGTTTTAAGGCTTATTTTAGTTTAGTTGTATCCTGACCGTCGTAATTTCAGACAAGTAATAAGACATGAATTTTCTTCTACTAGAAATGCCGGTTTTATTTCACGAGTATTAGGGCTTGGTTTTAAATAACGGAAAGCTTTGCCTTGAGACAAGAAATATGTTAAACCAGAGTTACCCTTCAGAAACTTCCCCGGCTGCTTTATCAAAGTGAAATTTTACTTCAGACAATACAGTCTTGTAAATGCACCAGCTGGGCTGAACTGATACACTTTATCAGCATTTAACAGTTTGCTGTGCACTCTGAGGTACCGGTTTTGTTAAGGGGAGAGCTGAGTGCAAAGTAAGGAGCTTCTCCTCCAAGACTTGCTCGGTTTTAGGAGCAACTTTCTTTTGTGGGGGTTGTTCTTGGGTTTGGGATGCCCTGGCGTGGGGAGGCGCTGCGTTCGGGGAAGGTAACCCTGCATGTTGAGTAAAAAGATGTGAAAACCGAATGTGGGTCGCGACCCGCTGCATGGTGTCCTTTGCTTTGTGTCCGCAGGCTGGAGCGGGTGCCAGCTGGGTGCCAATGCCCCCTGCGGGCAGGGAGAGCGGCGGCGCCTCCTGAGCTGCCGGCGCAGCGATGGGGCCACTGTCAGCACGCAGCAATGCCAGCGGGTGAGGATGGCACGCGCGTGGGGCAGGGGAACGCCCGGAGGTTAATTTTGTTTCTAGGAAGCCGCCGATCCGCGCCAAGACACTGTCCATAGATGGTGGAGAAGTTGTGTCTGGTGTTGGGAGCGCAGCAGTTGGGTGCTTTGGGCAACCAAAGCATCCCCAGGGAGTTAGTGGGTGGTTTCACTCCTTGACTCAAACGGGAGGTTTTGGGGTTGGAGTAGCAGGCATGGTGCACAGCTCTAGACCCTGCACCATGGCTCAATCAAAGCTGGCCACCAGTGAGATTGTGCCCTACTAGAAGTTCGGGATTGTCCTTTCAGAGTAAGACCCAAATGCTGAAGGACTCATAGACGTGAAATGCTTCAACACTGAAAATGCTTTCACCAATGGCACCCTCAGAAAAGTCCCTGCAAGCAACAACATTGTCAACCCACTGGAGTCACTGCCAATTTTCAGTTTCTGGAGTTGGTGCCCAGCCATGGTAGGAGGTGGCCAGGGGCCCTGGGTAGGCTGATGCCTGTGTTTCCTTCTCATCTCACAGCTTCACCTGGAGAAGCCCCTGCAGACAAGCAGTCGGTGCGTGGTGGGGTGTGCAGTGGACTGCCGGCTCTCGGCGTGGTCAGCCTGGTCGCAGTGCTCCCACACGTGTGGCACCGGCGGTGAGTCCCCACCTGTGCCCCTGCCCCCTTTCCCCCGCCTCCCGCTTCCCCCCAGTCCCAGAAGCAGCCCCCGAGCAAGGGTAGAGGGTGCCGGGATCGCCCCGAGCTGCTCCGAACCCTTTGGAGGTGATTTTGGATGCTCTCAAGGTCCTGAGGTGTTGGAATTTTTGAACAATGCAGGCTGTTTACAAAATACTGAAAAGTGAAAAAAGCAATTTAGGAAACCAAGTGGACAGATGCCTGAGAGATTATTTTATTAATTAATTCAGACTCTCAGAATTCAGCCATAGGAAACATTAACCCCAGAGAGAGGAGGAGAATATAGAGCTGGCGAAGAGCTGGGGAGAGTTACAGGATTCTTAAGAAATGGATAAATAACTAAATACCAATGCTCTGGTGAAGTTACTTTTAGTAACATAATTACATCCCATTGAAGGAAAAAAAAAGACGACTATTTTTATCATTTAGTATATGCCTCTGTCTCCATCTTGTATCCACAGGTCCCTTAATGCTTGTGTGACTCCAGTAACTTCAGCGAGGTTTTCTGTAGCTGGTAATGCTCACCAGCATACAACAAGTGAAAGGATTAGGACCTTTTTTTTCTTAATTTATATGATTTAAAAACCCCTTTGAGTATTGGCATCAGGAAATGCGTTGAAGCTTTTATTCAAAATAAGCTCGTGACATTATTTCCCAGGCTTCTGATGTGCATTAGATGTACAGCTAATGGTCTTTAAGATTTGAGAGCCATAATGTATATTTGAATCAGATTCACTTAAGGTCAAAAAGAAAAAAGCTCTTAACTTCCATAAAGTGATTCCTTCAGATGGATTTCGGAGATCAAAGCATCTTACAGAAAAAGCTTAATATTTGGATTAGTGGTGTTCTTTCTTTGCTGAGCTTTTAGCCCTTTTGTAAAGTAGTGCTTTCTTAACAGAAATGAATAATTCATAGACAGTGTTTTAACAACAACACACTAGGAATACTATTAATTCCAAATTTTATTTTTCCTTCCAAATGCATATTGGAGTGTTAATGCTCATGTTGCTGAACAGACTTAAATTATTTTTTTGAGTGTTCATTCACTTACTAAAATAAACAGAGCTACGTGTGCGAAAGTTGTAACTTCTTCATGGCTTTTAGCATGCTGAAGGAGCAGCTTGGACTATATAATGCCTGGAGGATTTTTTTGTCCTGAGCTTCTTACGTTGCATAGTCTGCAAAGGGGCGCACTCAAGTAAAGGTATGTCTTGTATTCTGCTCCTGATCCTGAAATGCTTATGCAAATCCTAAAGACTGTTTAAAGAGCTGATGGTTCCCAATGCATGTAAGGAGCAACCAGGTACCTCACGTCCTAAATCAGAGCTGGACCTCTGCAGAGGAAAACTGGAAACACCTGTGCCCTGCCGAAGCAGAACTCAGCTCATCCTGGGAGTCTCCTGGCTGTAGCTACCAAACCTCATTAAAGTTACTTGAACCACACAGTCAAGCCCAAGCTCAGCTCAGTCTATGGGTCATCCTCTGGTCCTCAAAGATCATAACTCTGTTCTACTACTAGCTAGAGAGCTGGCTTGTATGGTTCAGGACATAGTCGTGTACGATGTAGAAGCTGGAGATACTGTTTTCTGAACCTACAGGAGCTAAGCAGCTGGGAAAGTCTTAAAAATCGTGTCATAAGGAAGCCAAGTTTCGCTCAGTCCTTTTCTGTCATCTGAATAGCTTTGGAGGGACCCAAGAGTCTTCTGAATCTCATCCCAAAGCAGGAGTGTCAATGAAACAGAAGTACTTTGCAACCAAGTTCTGCTGAGTGCACTGTTTATTTTATTGCAGCCTTAGTCCTGATCTGAGTTTTGCTGCAGCAACCATCAAGCGTGGAGCTATGCTGATACCAAACATCCATGATGGAGTGACCTGGGCACCCGTCCTGTGGCCATGGCCTTTGTGTGGTTCCAACAGCAGAAATGCTGTCATTTCAGCTTCATTACTGAGTTCCAGTTGGTTATAAATACTGCTTGATGATGGTATTATCAGAGAAGACATTAATTATGTACTCATCTATAGGTGGTGCTTCACAGATAAATACAGTGAGGGTTTTCTACCTGGTGGTTCATAGACTACAATACCTTTGAAATCATCATGAGTTTCTCACAGGCATTTGCGAGAATAGGATGAAGCCTCAAATTAGACAGGGAAAACCAACAGATGACAATAAACGAGCTGTGGGAATTGGCTGTAGGAAACACTGATTCAGCTCCCCTTTGCCAAATAAGTAATTGCCCACTATTTGATAAAGTGAAAACGCAGGACTTAGATGCACAGTTCTCACAAATAGTTCACAGCAAATCAGTTGTGCACACCGTTTCTGGCTCTGCTTGCAATAATATTCTGCTTTTCTGGCTTTTCTTGGAGAGTGTGTGAAGGGCCTGCTGAAGTACCCTGAATGACTTCAAAGAAAAACAGAATTTAAATATCATTCAGATCAAAATTTAGTGTTGCTGGATTTACGTTTTCATGTGTTTCTTAACTCAGGCACTGTTGCTAACATTTTTGTCCTGTCCATCTCTTCCAGTAATGGTTGGCTGTGATACGTTTTAATGGATGGTACTTTTCTCTTGCTCAGGTTTTATTTTATGGAACAATGCATTTAAACATGAAGTGGTGCTGCTGTGTATGTGGCACTGACAGCTAATACGGTTCTGGTACACAGCAGCCAAAGGCGAATATATTGATTTTTATAAATGATGATGAGTAAAGCAGATCTCTCTTTCCTGCCTGTGCTGAGCCTACAGAGACGTGTAACTGATCTTTGCCGGTTGCGGCTGTAGTTCTGGGCAGCATCTGTTCAGGATGCTGGCTAGGGCTTTAGGCTGACAGTGGGTTATATATTAGGGTTCTACATACAAGTTGCTGTACCGCTATGAAAAGACGTATGGTATTGCATTAATGGATGATGCTCCCACAGCCTGAATCAAAGTTACTGGAAAGATGTTTGGTACAGATAATCCCCAGCAAATTGTATTTCCTTTGTTAAGGCAAATGAATGCACGAGGATGCTGAATTGTTCTACGTAAACGTTTTCCAATCCTGCATGATTTCTCCCAGGCTGTCTAACAGGAGTGCTAAATAGTATAGGAACACCTAAACCCATGCTTTGCCACTTATAAAGCTGACTTCATCGGATAAATTACGGGATTTGCCCAGGGTTGAACACGCTGCCATGCCTTGCTCAGTCCTCAGAGCCCAGATGGTAGCAGGTTGCAGACACGTGCACCCCAACACCAGGCTGACCTGTGGGACAGAAGTGAGGGGGACAAGGACATGCATGACTGAAAAACCTCGTGATTACATTTTTCACTGATTCATCACCAATTTGGGAAAGCATTTTTGGTTTTGCCTTCTGAAGGAGAAACCATTACAAATTTTTCTTGCTTGCTGCTCAAACTCATTCAGCTCCAGTCTGATGGTGCTGGGAGGCATTGCTGGAAGAGGGGACACCAAAACCTCTCCCAGAGCTGTGGATGCCCCAGTGCCCACTGGTGGGACTGGCAAGGTGGGAAGCAGATGAAAAGCCCCGTTTATCACCAGTGCCCTTTGCTTGTGACTTGGCCTAACCTGACCTCCAGGGCTGTCTTTAAGTAACTTGATTCCTGCTCTGGTCTTGTGGTTGCTTGATAGGGTTGTGTTTGATGTGCTCTGCTCACGCTCATCAAACAGATAAGGACGTGTCAGTAATTTTAACTGGGTTGAACTCTAGCAGGGTTTTTAATCATCTTGGCTTCAGCTGCAACACATCACTTTGTGGGAATAAAATGCAAGGAATGGTGAGATTTATTTTTGTGGTAAAAAATCCTATTCTTCTGATTTGAAGATATGATCCTATGTTTCTGAGATGAAATTTTAACTGCTGATGCAAAACAGGATTTTAAGTGACCACCATTAAGCCTCATTTTTCCTCTTTTCAAAACTAGTGACAGATTTGAGGATATGAAGAAATACTTATTTTCAATTTTCAGCACACTTTCTGTCTTAATTTTTGTATCATTTGACACTGCAAAGCAGAAGAAACAGAGGTGTGGCCAATTCATGGGGAAATTAAAAAAAAATTCATTGGGAAATTAAAGAAACAGCTAGGATTGCTTTGACTCTTCTGGAGTTTGTATTGGAAGAAAAATAATTTCAGATGCAGTGAGATTCTGTTCCCCATAGGCAGCATAAGATAAGGTATTTAAAGAGTAAAAGCGGGGAGTTTTTCTGTTACTTGAGTGGTAACTGGGCACCTAGATAATGTTTATGGGGTGAGAAAAAAACCCCAGAACTTTAAGAAACTGACTGCAATGGTTATGCAAAGAAAGATTTCAACGAAATTTCTTTTTTCGATGATTTATTCGCAGTATAAAAAGAAAGTGATAGACTAAATGAGTCAAGCACCAGCTGACCATTGTGATGTGATGAGTTTGGATGGTTTGGATAACCAACTGTAGGAAAATAAAAAGTAAATAAAAACAGAAGGGTTGTTAATTCCTCTTAAAAGGAAAGTCGTGTTTTCTATTCAGTGATCTTCCCCTTTACGATTTGCTAGAAAGATGTTAAATAGAGTGTACGAAAGGAAATTATTTCTTTAATTAAAATAGCTTGATGAATGCTTCAGGCTTTCAAGTCCTTCCTAATGAAATCAGATCTTTTAAGCTGAGGAGATCTCCTTTTCTGTAGCTGCCGTTTCAGGAGCTCGTGCCTGGTGGGGCCGCAGAGCTCCCTGGCCTGGGTGAGCCACCTGCCCCAGGGCATCCCAAAAAAACCCGCAGCCAGGGGATTTCCACAGTTTCCCAGAGAACCTTATCCATTACTTACAGTCCTCAGCATTCAGAATTAAGGAGAATCTGCCAAATTTGGTCCATTGCTGGAGAGGAAGAGACAGCTGATGTTGGCCTGCTGGGCAGGGGAGGGCTGCCGTAGGGTTTGCCGGCAGTGGGCTGGGGGGTTTCTCTTCCCTTGCTCTGACCCCTGTGAACCGCAGGAGTTTCTTACCTTTCCTTTCCTCTCAGCTGGTAGGAATTTTTTCCGCCTCCTAATGTGTCTGGTTCTGTGATGGCTGAATGCACAGTCATGTGGATCAGAGCTTTTATCATCACTTCTGTTACAAACTCCCCAGGTCCAGGGGAGTAGAAGAGGAAAAAAAGAAGTCGTCTTAAAATTGGTTTAAATGGGTTTAAAAATGGAATTCAATGGGTCAGAGCAAGGGAATAGCATTGTAAAGGTAAGACAGCTTGCTAAGGTATCCATTGGTAGCTTTTTCAGGCGTGTCTGCTTTTAATTTTTATATGCTAAAATCATTTTGGAAAAACCTGCCAGCTGCAGGACCCTTAATTAAAATATGCGAGCATAAATAGCTGGGATAATACAAAAAATAGCATAAATGTTCTGGCTGAATAGCGCTTCGCAGGGGGTTTTGCTTCTCCCCCGGACTCCCCTCTCCTCACGATTGCAGCTGAATGGCTGCGATACAAATGGGAGCGCTCCGCTGCTACACATCTCCGCTTTCCGTTCCACTGAGATAGCAATTATGGCTCGTGTCTCTTGTGTAGGTGTGTGCCCTTATTACCCAGACTTTTTATTTTTTTAACCAACAACTCTCAAGTCAACGCCTGTTGAAAGTCAAGACAGAAATTTTATCCCCAGCACAATCTTCTGCATCCCGTTGCATAAGGCCTTCCCCCCCCTCCCCCCCACTTTTCTTTTTAATTGGAGCCGGGATTCTAATTGAAACATTTTGAGTGAAAACATCCCTGGAAGTAAATGGACAGCAAAGGAGATGGAAATGGAATTGCTGTAACTTTAATGAATATATTCAGTTTTATTATTTCAAAAGTAGTAACATAATTGCTTTTTCCATTCAGTGGTTGAAGAAGTTTTCACCAATAATAAATAGGATTTTAATGGAAATGGCAGAAGTGGTTATGGACGGTAATAGCCACTAGTGTGTTTGCAGTTTTCAAATTAGATGCATGTAATTGGTCATAAAAAGAAAATTTCATTTGTTAAAAATCTCTGGAAACATATTGAATGTGTAACATTAGAAACTATGCTGCCACCGGAATTATTTTCTTGTCATATTTAATAGTCAAGTATTTAAATGTGTTGCATAAACAAATAATGTATTTGGAAAACACACAAAACTGTGTTTAAAAACTGTGTTTGAAAATATCGTTGACGGCCTCACTTAGACTTAACAATTGCATCCATAATACCCAAGTAGTCTTCCCAATTAATTGCTTTTTTTAACAGATTTTAGTGGTGGAAAATGAGCTAGGAATGCTGATAAATCACAAAATCTGCCTTCTTTTCTTCCTGCGGGTGTCCTTCACCATGTCCTGTCTTCTCCCCTCACCTAGGCCAGATGGTGCGTGGGCGCTCAGTGGTCCTGCGGGCAGCGGGCGAGGGCAGACCCTGCCCCGAGCAGCTCACCCAGCACAGGAGCTGCCCGGTGAAGCCCTGCTACAGCTGGCTGCTGGGCCCGTGGTCTCCCTGCAGGGTCCAGGTATGGCTTCCTCCAGCTCTCCCCGAGGGCTCCTCGGGTTCCTCGCGGCCGGGGTCAATGGCAAAAATCATCATTGCGTGACAGGATGGATGGAGGCCGCCGCTCATGGGTCTGAGGCATCTTTGTGGCCATTGAAGGTGCTGGTAAGATCCGTAGGAAAGCAGGGGAAGTTCAGGAGTGGTGAACCTCTGCACCTCATCTTCCAGCCATTGGCAGCGATTTATAACAACAGGAGTTCTGGTACCGCCAACTTATAGAGGTATTGAAGATGATTTACAGAGTAAATGTGCTTGAGTGAGCATAGTCATGGTGACCTATAATTTAATTATATTTAATATATCTAACAAGAAAATAGATACACTAGATTTCAAGGGAGCTTATTCTTTTTTATCTTTTTATTTTCCTTTTTTTTTTTTTTTTTAAAAAAAGTACTGTGTAGCAGGTCTTTCCCCACAAGGTCTCTGGTATAATAGTGTGAGTTACTGTATGAGTGCTGGTTTCTACTTTCTCCTTAGCCCAGCTCTCTTTTTAATGACCTAAAAATGGCTGGATTCAGTTGCGATGTGCTGTGCCTACGCTCGGCACCTCTGCATTGCCGGCACCAGAGCCATCATTTCCTCACTGCCCGTGACTTGCATCAGGCTTCAGCTGATTCCCCCCTCGCCCCATGCTTTTTCTTCTCTCCTTATCTGTTACACCATCTTTCCAATATTAAAATGTACTAGTTGGTAACCCATTTTAAGCAGAGGTGAATCCTTCATGTTGGGGTTTCTCAAGACAGACTGAGGTCCACCCATGCTGCTTAAAGCCAGATATGCAGAGATGCAGGTGGGAGAAAGGTGTTTGGGGTGGAAAAGTGCTCTGCTCCCAGGGGACAGGACCTCTGCCTGGATCTGTGGCTGCTTCTCCACCTTATACCATGTAAAAAATTGAAGCTGATGATGCGCAGAAAGACACATCCCATGTGTTTTCTGCTCTGCCTTCTGCCACGCTGTGAATGCCTTAAACACCCACTCGGTTTCTAGATGCAGTTGATAGATGTGTAGCAAATATTGTGGGTGGCAGAATAGATACCCAGAATTTTCCCAGGTTTTCACAAACAAAATCTGGAGCGTGACAGTCTTTGGACAGTCCAAGACCAGAAAAACAGAAATATATTTGTATTTAAATAATGAACAACAACTGATTGCAACTAGGGTTGTGAATGTGGTCCTTGTACATACTGCACTCAGTATTTATGTATAACATAAATATAACAGAATTATAGCATCAGCTGAGATTTTGTCCAGCTAACATAAGCAAATTCCGTTAAACATGAGGGAAGAGACCTTCAACCGTAGGAGCTACCAGACCTGATAAAAGAATTAGTAGGGAAGCTGAACTAACGCCCTGGCATACTCCAGATAAGTAACACATCGTGCAGATTAAAAGTGTGCACATCCAGATCCCAGCTAAATTTCAGCTCGGAGCAAGTAATCACAGCCTTCCCTAACCCAGATGTCATCCCACGCTTTCAGTGAGATACAGCCTGCTTCTTCCCTTAAATTACTGCAATGTAGTTTCCCTACTCTTTGCTTTGTTTTGGAGAGGAACCATTTTATTCGTGTTCACTTCTCTTTAATGAGGTGCTTAGGAATTAAATGTAGTTCATAAATACAGGGTGATTTATTCCTGGGCTTTACTGGAAAAGAAGCTTAAGCTTATTTTCTAAAGGAAGCTTTCAGAAGCCCTGTTTTCAAGGATGCTTTGTGAAAGAAGGTAAATGCATCTTATGGTAAGACCAAAATGCATATTGTGAAAGTGTCTTCCTGTAAATATATAAACAGGACAATTAATTATAAGGCTAAAATATTTTTTCCTTGTATTATGAGATAACTGAGGCTGCAATTCT
Source organism: Gorsachius magnificus (assembly GCA_034008185.1). Lineage (NCBI taxonomy): Eukaryota > Metazoa > Chordata > Aves > Pelecaniformes > Ardeidae > Gorsachius > Gorsachius magnificus. Next base: position 7,173,776 of record CM067085.1, on the reverse strand, counting down.
TAATTGTAGGACTATTTTATGCTAAATGCACTTCATGTGAATAATTAGAGGTGTCTGCATGTTGAAGAAGAGGACGCTAAGTGTTCTGTATTGCTGATTTTCAGAGTACAGAAATCAGTGCATTGCTCTCCGGGTAATTACACATGTCACGGGCACGCCTTCGGCGGGCATGGGGCATTTCTGTGGCAGTCAGAGGGATGCAGAACTGGGGAAATGGTCAATACACCTAATCTTAAAGGGTTACGTTACATTAATCATTTTCCTACTGGAGTTGAAGTGGTTTACCCTGATTAGCTTAAAAAAAAGAAAATGCAGTGGTCAACACTTCGTAATTTTTCTCTTAAAGGGATATAAGTGAAGTAGCTTGACGTTATCAAGCTCTAGCTGCCCAACATTCATAAGAGTAAGAACCCTTCCTTTCTAATGGGTTTTAAAAGCACTCCCTTAAACATGATCACACAGAGCTTCCTCATTAGAGAAAACTTTTATGTGATTAAATGCTCGTCAACCCATGAAAGCATTACCCAATCAACTCTTTACCTAAACTAATTGCAAACACACATGAACCCCAGTAAAAGCTGAAAAGGGAAAACTTTTCTTAAAGGCACTTCTGGGCAGAGCATCCACCTCATTAGGGCTGCTGTCTCTTGTCTTCTTAGTGTGTTGTAAGTGGAAAGTATCGGAGGGTGAGGTGAGAGGAGGTGTGTGTACATGGTGTCAGCATGTTAATTCAGAAGGTACCCGGCTGCCCAAATGCAGTCCTGGTGCAAACCTTCTCCTTGTTTTGCCTGTGGTTGGTTGGGGAGAGGGGGGTGGAGGCAGAGGCTCCGTGCAGGCACTCCTGATCCATAGGGGCCCGTACTTCCAGGCTGTATTTAGGGGACCCAGGGTGGGTTCTGCATCCTCCATAGGGTCAGTGTAGGAATTTTTGCAGCCAAATGGGGGGAATCCCCTCCGGAAGTCAAATCCCCGCATATTTCCTGCCAGAAGCGCATCACTCAAGAGGCAAATCCTGGTTCTAGGCAAACCTCAGATGATCACATCTTCCAAGGAAGTTCATTTACAATACAAATTTGATCCCCCGAGTTTTGAATACATGATCATCTCCTTGGCAGCTCTGCTCTGATGAGCAGCGATTCCCTGCATCCTCAGTGTGCCGCTACTGCAGCAAACTTCCACTGATTCCGCACCTATTAATTAGATCTCCAAATGTATAATTTTGGGGACATGAATAATTTTTAAGACAATAAGGAAGTTAATGCCGTGCTCCTGCATTGCTTATGATCTTGCCAAATATACCAAAAACCATCTCACTCTATAAATGACAGGATGACATTTTATCTTTTAAGTGTGTTCAATTGATTGTAAAAACACACTGCTGGTCTTGAAAGAAAGCGAGCAAATGGAAGCCACTGTTAAAAAGCAAACCTTTATCTTTGGAATTGTTTGAGAGTCCACCATTTCTATTTATGTTTTATTCTAAACATTGGAAAATATGAATGTATTTCCAATACTGCGTGGTAGAAGAACGAAGAATGTTGCATGTGGACTTCCATAGTGGCGACTGCTGTACCAAAAAATGTACTGTTTTCACCTATTATTTATAGTTATATCTCGGTATTCATATAACTATTTATGTATTGAGATATATATAAGAATACCTATATATTATTTATAGAAGAATAAGTATCTTTTTAAAAACTTTTTTCGTCCTTCCCAGTAATGTTTAGGTATTCCCTGAGCCACTTTGCGCTGGAATTCAACTGCAGTTTGATTAGTGCCCATTTCCCCCGAGAATTTTCTCCACATCGTCTTCTGTTTCCACCAGCCATCTCTAAGAGCTCTAACCCAACTGACAGCTGCATGAGTTATTCACACACCATTAATCTCAGACCGCAGTGGTGAAACAGTAATTTAGAACAGTAAGTTACATACTGACTAAGGAGAAACACTCTGCTAAAAACTGGAAATCCGGCTGCATACAGTAAATCTACACTAATACATCTCTAAGATGCTTTTGATTAGCAACTGCTCTAAATCCAGCTAGTTATGCTCTTATTTTTGTTTCACTGTGGGTCTGCAGCAGAAGGGATGAAGAGAATGAGAAAGCTCCTAGGTGCGTGCAGGAGAGCCTTTCCTGCTAGCAAAGCCACCGCTGAATGGCTGGGCTTGGTCGGAGCCAGTCTGTTCTGCAGACAAAGTCCATTATTTTAAAAGAATCCACTGCCAAGTGACCCAAAGGAGCACTTCCCTTGGTAATATAAAAGCAATGTTTCATCCTTCTTCTTGAGTTTTATTTACTGAATTTTGTAAAGTGCCGTTTCCGCAGGGCTTCAGGCGCAGGTTTGTAAAGCCTCATGTTTAAGGTGAGCACCTTACACATCATTGCAGCTCTGTTTCTCAGATGAGAATGAAACAATTCCAGCCTCTAGAAATAGCCTCAGCGCTTCAGCTCTTACAGCAGCCTCAGCCCTTGATCATTGCTTTCGCCAAAAAATATTGACTTTCTGCTAAAGAAAGACTTCTTCAGCAAGTAGTTTGGTGTATGACTAAATATTTCAGAACTGGGCTGACGAGCGTGGAGCGGCTCGGATGGAGCCTCCTATTGCTTGTTCAAAGGGGGTGCAGTGCTAACAGGCGGTGCCTGACTTCCGATGATGTTTCGGTAGAGTATGCGACACAAGTTGGCGATCTCTGTCCACTGCAGAACCAACAGCTGCATTTAAGAAATCACACAAACAGCCTAGTGCACAGTCATCCTTGAGGTCTAATGAAGTGTGCTGGAGGATTTTTGCTGTTGCAGGTTTTAAACCATGTTACGTACTCCTGTTGGGCTGTATCATCCAGGGGGGGTGCATGGAGATACCCATTCCTTATGGGTAGGCTCTGCTCTTGGCCTCTTTAGAGAAGCCAAAAATTACTGTGTTCATGTAACTGGGCATTTCTTAGGAATGAGTAAATTCACTAGCTCTAGTTACAGGCATGAAGGGCTGACCCCGAAGACAGTATTCATCTTTTATGGTACCCACCTCTTCTCCTGCTTTGGTTACAACACACTTCTCTGTGTGGCTCTGCCACTGCCTCTGAGTTTCTGTAGAGATGGGTACAGAGGAGATCTCCATCTGTCTTCCTATAAACTGTTGCAGTCCAAAATTTGTGTCTTTGAAGTCTTTTTAGGTGGAATCAATTGTATTTCTTCTGTCATCTGCTAATGTCAGTCTTGTGTGTCTCTGTTCCCTTCTCTCATTTCGTAGGGTGGACAGTGTGGAGAGGGATTGCAGGTCCGCAACCTCACATGTGTAGTGCACGATTCATCTGTTTCTGTTACATCCAAACCAGTAGAAAATGCGTTGTGTGGTGAGCTGCCCTTGAAAGAGAGCATCCTGCAGTTACCGTGCTCTGTGCCTTGCCCAGGTAAAGTCTTTGGAAAGTCACGGTGTGTTTTTGCCTGTGATAGCCATCTGAGATGGAGATGCTTCCATAGCTCTTGAGCACTGTCAGTTGCGTAGTAAGAATTTCAGCAGATCAGGTAGGTCCTCAGGCTGCTGTTTCTAGATCACCTGAAAAAGACTTTTTTTTTTTTTTTTTTGAAAATGAGATTCCTAATGAAGCAGAAAATCTGAATAATTCATACCGCTGGGCAATAAACGGGGTATTTCACTATTACACCTATTGTACACTTAGGGTGTCCTTATCCTTCAAGGCTGATTCCTTTTGAAAAACCTATGATTTATTCTTTCAACACGCAGGTGACTGCCACCTGACAGAGTGGTCAGAGTGGAGCTCCTGTGAGCTCACCTGCATCAATGGCAGGAGCTTCGAGACAACGGGACGCCAGTCCCGATCCAGAGCATTTATCGTTCAGTCTCCCGAGAACCAGGAGAGCTGCTCCGGACAAGCAATGGAAACGCGACCTTGCTCAGGTAGCGCGGCCACAGCGTTGCTTCCTCCCGTTCAAGAGTTTATTCTGGTTTTGTTGCAAGGTGAAGACTAACTGGTTATCTGGTATTGATGTTGCAGGAGGGAAGTGCTATGACTACCTGTGGAAAACCAGCCTTTGGCAAGACAATGTACGCACAGTGTGGTGTCAGCGCTCAGACGGAATAAATGTCACAGGTATATCCAAAAATTGCTGTGCATGGCTATGAGTGAAAGTCTCCATCCAGGTTTTTCTTCTTCTGCATCAGTTGCTCAGAGGGCAGTTGGACAGCCTTCCTAATTCCGCCAGAGTTTCCGTTCAGATTTGTGTGTAGAAAAGACAGATGGGAGCTCACCAGCCTTGCTGTCAGGTCAACATCACACATGTCTTTACGGGAGAGTATTTGGGTGAGTTACCCCTACTGTTGGGTTGGTCACGGGAAGAAATGAGTGTACATGTACTAAAAGGGCTTCCTGGGCTGGCTTGCAGAGCCGTTAGTGCAACCTTCCTGTAACTGTGGAGAACAGAGGAGAACATCACATGTGTAGTAGAGAGCCCAGCTTCTGTACTACTTCTTCTATTCAATACACAGGAATCTCAAATCACTCAAACTGTGAGATTCCTGCTGTTGCCGTGACCTACAAATTCTGCCGGCGCAGGATGAGAAAGGGAAATTCATGGTCAGCACTTTGAAGCTCCACAAGAGACTGGCAAAGGCAGTATGGCTTGCACATCCGTAGGATCTCTCTCAGTATGCACAGGGTGAATGAGGAGAGTAGAAATGAAAATGCAGATGTTCTTATCTAGTTCTATTTATAATGACTAGTTAAGATAATAACAAAAGTTTTGTGTGCAAGCCCAGTAGTTAAGAATTCATTAACATGTTTTTATTCCTATAGAAGCACAGACTTCCCCAAGTGAGGATGGGCAAAGGCATTATGTGGATTATGTCTTCTTATGTAGATAAGACATTAATGAGGACACAGAAGATCTGCATCTAATTCCTGATTCTGTCCCCAACTTCCTATGTGGCCTGTGGCAAATTGCTTAAATCTGTGTATCTCTGTTCTCCATTAACAAGATGGGTATGATAATAGTTCCCTGCCTTGTTAAGGCAAATTAATTAATGCAATGCCTACAGATATTATGCTAATGTGCTCAATAGACTAGTATTTAACTATATAAAATAAGTAAGCAAGCACTTCTTATGCTCTGGTGTTCCCAGTCAAAAACATTTTAAAATATACCCTTGAAGGCACTCAGTCGTTTCTTTTACAGGAGGGTGTACTCTTCGGACGAAACCTGCAGACGTTCGGCACTGCAGCCCAGCGTGCAGAAAGCCATTCTCCTACTGCACACAGGTAATTGCTTGCTGCAGAATATAGTTGAGAAATTAACACCGCAAAATCTGTTCAATTAGCTTCTGTATCTTAACTGCATTCCAGGACCTAGAAAATAGTTTAGTGGGTCCATGGTACCACCTCGAGGAAGTTGTGGGAATTTCAGCCTGAAGGGAAACCATAAACCTGCACAGACAAGTGATGGAGTGTTTATGTGGTGTTACGATTTGGGGTTTGTCCTGTGGAGGAGTTTTGGAACCTCTTGGTTTCATTTTCATTGAATGCTATTGTACTGTCCCATAGAAAATGGACTGTAGACTTCTGTAAGAGAGGAGATGAAAGACTATGTCCTTTCCTGCTCCTCCATGGACACAGAAAGCCCCCGTGAGTGTAGGGAAGAGCACACGATCCCACCATCCCCACACTGCCTTCTGAAGCAAAACCTGGAAGTGACCTTTTTTCCTGAAATTCGGAGCACCTGCAACACCTGCTGAATCTTTGAGCCACCGCCACTCCTTTGCCTCTGAGCAAACGTGAGCCCAGAGGTTACGACTGTCCCTTCCTGCAGTACCGAACTCCTGAGTAAGAGCTTCCCAAAATGCCTTATCTGTGTCAGTACTGGGACGGAGAATACAAACAAGGACCCTTAAAGTAGCCAGGAGCAGCTGGAGTTTAGATATTTATTTTTTGAAAATAGCCTCCACAGCCCTCAGCTTCAGATGAGTGTCTGGTGGGAGGAATTACCATTGGAAACTAGCTCATGGGCAACTGGATGTGCCTGAGAGGGTGGTCATGAGAGTGCTCAGAGCCTATGGGAACGTAAAAATGGTGTGTAAGCGTGACTTCATTACCTGTAAAAACTCTTGAGACTCCACCTTTTCTCCAAAAAAGCTCAGGATCATGTCTGTCAGCAAGTGGGGAATGTTGTGGCAACAAAGCTGATGTCAAGAGTTAAATTCTTGTCACAGAGATTGTAAATCAGTCACCTGTTTGGGTTGTAACTGAGGGTATCAGACCCTTAGACAGGCATTGTAATTATAAGGTAATTAGCAAAGGAAAACAATCTAAAGAAGCTGTTTTAAAGTAGAAATCCAGAAAATGGAGTATCTGTTTAGCAAACCACAGACTTCTAAGAAACCTCTTGAAGAAACTGCTTAGACTGATCCGGGGCAGTGAATATTTGGCCGTAAGAAAGCTGGCTTCCTTTCAGATAATCCTGTGAAATACCAGAGTGGAAATACATTGGGAGGGTTTGGGTCTGATACGGGGTTGTTTCTTGTTTGTCTGTTCTAATGCCCAGCAGGGTTAGTGGGAAAATTTATTGACAAAGGAGTTTGGATCAAGCTACAGATGCCTGTTGTTAAGCCTGTTAGGATGAAAATGTTTGTATGTTGGGCTTCTCTGTAACTACTGACTCTTTTGCAGCTAAATCTTCAAATATATTTTGGTTTTTTGAACCGAAATGGGTTTGTGGGCACCGGTTCGTGGCTTGTTTGGCTTGGTGGTGGTGAAGTTGCATGTGCCGGATATACCTTCATAGTTTGCCTACAATTTGCACTGTTCTGCGAGAGGACGCTGTTTGGTTTAATACTGAATTCCCTTTTATTGCCTAGAGAGGAGTCTGCGGTTGTGAGCGAGGATATACAGAAATAATGAGATCAAATGGGGTCCTGGATTACTGCATGAAGGTACCAGGTTTAGAAGATAAGAAAGCTGATGTTAAGACCATTGCTGGAAAAAATAAACCTGTCAACTCAAAAATGCATGACATTTTCAAAGGATGGTCTATTCAACCTTTTAATCCAGGTGAAAAACTTAAATATGAATGGAATAAATTGTCTTTACAACGTTTCTGTAGAAGAAAGGTACAAGCTTTGTAGATCATAACATCAGAGATTGTGTCTGGGAGCTGCAGAGCAGCCTCCCAGTTTCTCACTCGCATGCCGTCTTTCATTCCTTTGTGCCTACACAGAGTAATCACAATCTCTTATGTTCAGAGATAGCAAAGGCAGGATGAAGCAATAATATTTTGCAAAAATATACTCATATGTGATTTGGGGAGATGCTTAGAACTATTATCTGATGGTGTTTCTAGAAGTAATATGTTTGGACCAGGAAAGATACTGATCACTAGCACTTCAGAAGATTCAGAGAAGAAAGTACTTGAGATTTCATTAAAGAAAACATTTGTTGTTTCTTGCTGTATTTCAAAAGTATATGAAAAAAAAAAAACAGGGTAGAAAATGTAGAGTTTAAAGTGTTGAAGCTAAGACATTAAGAAATGCCCCACAAAAGGCAGGCAAGGTGCTGCGCCCAAGCAGTGCATCCCAAGCGGATCTTTGACTTCCACACCATAAAATGCTTCCCAGTTGGAACCGTGTACTGGATGTGCCCAGACAGGTCCACAGGACTGGTGCTGTAGCTGTAATAGCTGATTACCGTTTTGACTGTTATTTTTCAGGACCAATTTATTCAAAATAAATTTCTAAAATGCAAATGGGACTTTAAAATGGGAGACAAAGGTGTCAGGTGCATCAAGTCTTACTTAAATGTGTTAGTTCTCCCCATCTTCCAAAACACTGGCAGCGCAGTCTTCCCCCTCTTCTGTTACCTGACATTGCATTTGTTTCCTATTAGTTTGTAATGAACGTGAGACTTTAGAAAACATGTAACGAAAGGTTCTGCTAGGGGATTCAGGGAGCCATAATTCTGTCTGATATATGCGATCACACTTTGAATGTTACATTTACATATTTGATTTGCATACAGTAGTTAACCTTTGCGTTGACAGTCTCCGAGCTCATAGAGCTCAGTCCAAAGCCTTTTAAAGTCGGCTGGGTTTCCATCAAACCCATCATCCAGAAGCCCACGCAGTTCACCAGTGGCTTGAGTCACAGGTTTGGGGTTAATTGCCTTTTTGTCAGCATCCGTGGCCCTCTGTAGGCGGTCTCACTTAGGTGTCATCTCTTTAGCTGGTACCTTTACGGGGTTAGAAAAAGGGAGAGCGGTGTAGGTGGATGATGCAACCCTCTCTTTTAAAATCAACATTCAAGGCTGCAGCCCTGAAAGCTTCTGGTGGGCTTGACCTCAGCACAGCATCTGTGAGCCAGTTCTCCCCCAGGGGGACTGCAAGACAGAAATGGGGACTAAGGAGCTTTTACAGAACACGGTGTTATTTAATACTAGGGCAGAAATGTTATAGAAACAATGTATGGGAAAGGAATAAACATGCTCCATGTGTGCTGAGCGTATCACCGACCCCATGGCATCCTGCAGGTAACTCTTCTGTATGTGTCCTTCAGACCCCAGCTCAAGGCTGGTGCTCTTCAACTCACTCCCCTTTGTCTAACTTCTTGACAAAATATGTAATTGCTCCCCTTAAACAGGCTCTCAGGCTTACTAGTCTGGGGATTTGCAATAATTACTGCTAGCTGAGCCAGAAAACCGCTGTTACCTACCAGTTACGCTCTCGACAGCAGGTCTATGGTGAATGCTGCCTGTATGGATGGCATTTACCGCCCTTCAGTACCATAGTCCTTGACATTTGTGTATGTCTAAGGACTTACATCTGTCAGTAAACGTATACCTGCCTTCCTGCAGTTAATTTGTGATTTTCCTTCCCATTTACAGTTTGGAACATAAATTTTACTATGATTTAATGAGGCTGATGTTTTTCTTCTTTTAAATGCTCTGCAGGAGTGCACAGAACTGATTTTGAATCAGGCTGTGGTTTTCCTTTCTTTACCACACTCTGGGAGGCCAGAGTTCAGGTAAAGAAACTTTCTTCAAGTTGAGAGGCAATTTAAATAGCATTGTTTAAACTGTAGGATGACATGGTCCGATGCCTTTAGGTTGGGGATGGAGAGCATAGCTGCTTTCATAGCAGACACAGTGGGATGCCTTTTTGTGGCTGTGGCAGTCCCTTTGCAGGGCTGCTAAATGTTTCTTGGCCGTCTCCACTTGCGAGGGTGACAAATTTCATACCCAGACTTCAGAAAAAAAACGCAAACAAACCAACCCAGACCTGATGAACGGAGATCTTCTCACATGGAAGATAGTCTGTAAGTGTTTTGCAGAAAAGAGAAATCTGTGCGAGGGGTATTCAGCCTTTCCACAGAGCCTGGAGGAAAAAAAAAGAAAGAATGGGATCTGATTAAATATGTCTCCCTTTGAAAAAATTCATCATTCGAACAGAAAATGTAAAAGAGGCTCAGCGATTGTCCCACGTAGTAACTCCCCGCTCACATGGCGGAGTTTGAGATGGCTGCTGTCCGACCACATCCGTGGGCACGGCGCGGGCTCCTGTTCCCACCTCCAGTCTGTGTTAGCAGCTCTGTCCATGTGAATCAGCTCAGACTGCTGCCGCACGGAAAAAAACACCATCGCGTCGCCCCACAAGGAAAGCTGTACAGCCAGAATGGAGCAGGAAACAGAAATATTGCTCTTTTAAAAGTTGTTATTATTATTAATGCAAAGCCCGTAATCAAGGGCCTGTCCAAATAAAATGTTTTGAGACTTTATCGGAAGGAAGTGTTTCGACACACGCAAGCTCACATGTGCGCGGAGAGGTTCCCACAAGGGTCACAAAGTGGGTCCCCTGTCGTTACAACCCAAAGAGCCTTACCTTGTCTGAAAGCCACGTGTGTCTCCTGCTCCTGTGGCCCGGCTAGAAACCTCTTACACAGCTTTGTCCCTCTTTCTATTACAAAGCGCATTCTTGGTTTTATTCTAAGCCGAATTTATTCCCATTTATCACCCAAGCGCTTTTCAGCTCTAAGTAGCTTGTTCACTCATGCTTGCTGGTGTCTGCCCCAGTTGACCCCCGAGTATTTGGGGAGAACAATCCCATCCCTTCTCAGTCCTCTTTTCTTTAGGCTGAACGTATCAGGTGTTGGCTGCCTTTCTCCCTGGGTCAGCTCCACGTTGAACTTGCCTTTGCCAGAGCAGCTGCTGGGGCTCCCCAGCGAACGCTCTGCAATTATCTCGTGCCCCTGCTCCCTTCCACGGGCAGGAACTTGGCTGGGTTGCATTTCTCGTGCTGCACCATAAGCCCGGGCTCCCCGTAATGAACGGCAGGAGCTCAGCCAGAGGGGAGGTCATGAAATAACGCTGCTTTGGAAAATGGAGACAAAGTGTTCCTTTTTGGTTTTCACTGAGGAAAATCTACACTCCTGACCAAAGTTAAGATTTTGTCTTTAAAATGATTGATTTTTACAGGGATCTTTTTTTCTTGTAAAAAATGTGGGGTTTATGGGTTATTCCCAGCCAGTCCTTGCTGTGTTTCCCATCAGTGATGCTACTAATTTTGCTTGTGTGCTTTCTCTTTACTTAATCTCTTAAAAATTTGTGTTCTTTAGAATAAAGTTTTTTATTCTCCCCTTTTCTCCCTCTGTCCTTCCAACAGATGGTAAACTGAAGATGTGGGTATACGGAGTATCAGCTGGCGGGTTCCTCATCATAGTTTTCCTGATTTTTACATCCTACCTGATGTGGTGAGTATGGCATGTATTCTGTCCTTAAATAAAAGCTAGGGGGGTGTTATTTAAACAATCCAAAACATATCACAGTGCTCCATGCTGCAGAGATTCAGTCCTTAAGGCTTTAGGGAGGAGTGGAGCTTGGATTACTGAACGGCCTTCATTTCGCCCCTACCTCAGAGTAATTTAAAACTCTTCAAATTGTAGACGTTAACAGATGTAAATGTGAAGAAGTATGGTGGCCAAGCAGGGAAAGAATTCTTTTGGGTTATCAATAGGCACTTATATTTATTCAGACTTCTGCTGGGATTAAAAAGGGCTTTTTATTGTATTTAAAAAAAAAAAAAAAACCAAAAAAAAAACCTGAAAAAAGGCAAGGAGGCTGATTGGATCGAGGGTCTGGCTTCCGCTCAAGGAAGGACTAAAGAGAATAGGGGCATTCAGTTGGAAAATGATGTTTGACGTGGGAATACAATAGACATCTATGAAATCATGAATGGAGTAGAAAAGGGCGCTAGGGAATTTTTATTTCCCACAGTCTAAGAAGTAGGAGGCATCTGATGAAATGATCGTTTAAAATAAACAAAAGTTTTTATTTTTCACACATTACCTTGTGAGCTTCCCGCTGCCGGGGACTGTGCACGCCAGGAAGATAAATGGAAGATAAATAGATGGCCTAACAGTTCACGGGAGATTGGGTCTCTGGGTGTTAATTGTGGTTTTCTGGATGTACGCTCCAGCTCAGGAAATCCCTAAATAGGTTTTTGCAGTGAATACATCAGGTGGAAATATGTCCTGTGTCTAAATCTGCTGTTGCCAGCCACTGTTAGAAATAGGGTACCGGGCATTCTGAAGTCCTGGTCTATACCAGTGCATCGCTGGTGGTGGGCTGTACTGGTGGGGGAGATGTCTGCCCTCCTCCAAAGCAGTTGTCGCCCCAGGCTGGGCTGGTTTGACCAAGCTGGTGTTGCACTCTCTGGTTTGAATATTTGGAAAGGCACTGCCATTGATGTGTCTTGGAGGACACAAAGGGAGTGGTAGCCAGCATCCATGTGTCCTGCAAGGCCCACAGCTGTCCCTGAGGACTACGGAGCTGGCCCAGGCTTTAGGAACGTTGATGGTGCAAGCTGCCCCAAACCCTGTCAGATCAGGGCAGGCAACTGGAGGCTCACAACCGTGACCTTGACAGCATCATTGCCCACTTCCATCCTAAATCACTTTTATTCTCTCTCACTCTCTTATTATTTCTCTCAGTCTCTCTCGTCCATTAAAAGCTTAAATAACAGCGTTTGGATGCTGCTTAGGAGTTGCAGCTTCCTTATTTGCCAAGCCATGTAGCTACCATTTCTCTGTGGCTTCACAGTGGGGAATACAGAGGATTTCTTAAATAACATTACATAGTTCTCCATCACTCGAAGGCTGGTGAGGAAGTGTATTTCTTGATAATAATTATTGTTGCTTCAATACTCTGCCAAAGAAAAAATGAGAATAACCCACTCCCAGGCAGTTCAGGTTTCAATTTTTCTGCAAGGTGTTCCTTGTTTTGTCAGCTGTGAGAAGACATGGGAGACAAATACGTTTTATTTCCTCTCCAGATGAAGAGCACAGTTGGGTCCCCGTTTTTGCCAGGCCGTGTGTCCACACCGCACACGCAATAGCACTCGGGCAGATCCACATGGTTTGTCTTGGAAGTAGGCACTGTGCTGCAGCATCAACCTAGTTGCAAAATGAAGTAGCCGGCGCGGGAAGATGATTTTTTTTTTGTTGAAGTTTGGGTTTTGATGACATTTCTGAGCTTATTACAGGATATAATTTTGTCTCCTGACATACTTTTCTTGCAGCAAAAGAACAAAGCAGCATCAAAGCACTCCTCCGCAGCAGAAGCCTCTGACCTTAGCCTATGACGGAGACATTGATATGTAACATAACAAAGAAACCCAAATGTAGACATCAACTGCCTTAACTGCTTTCTTTTTTGGAACTCTCCGACTTCTCAGTTTTTTGAGGAATCTCCTGATGTGTAATATGCCAGGCAGAATAGAAGTATCGCAAGCTTAAAATTTTGCCACCTCTTTATTAAAAAAAAAAAAAAAAAAAAAGTCAAAGACTTCGATCTTGTAAAACTTTTCTGCAGAGAGCGGAAAATACATCTCTTCCTATTGAGCAATGGGAATAAAAAAAAAAAAGAGAGAATCTACAGACATCAAAAGGAGTCAGTAAAAAAAAGGCATGACAATCCTGAGGAAAATGTGACGTTTACTGTAAATGACAAGTTTGACACAGCATCATTATGCACTATATTAGTGCAGGTTCTTTATTCTTCACATATTTCAACAATGAGTTTTCTAGTGTTTACATTTTGTTCAAAGACTTTAAAACCGGATCATGTATTTTGAGAAACGCAAGGAAGAATGAGTTGAAGTGTCTGAAGTTACCGGGATTTTTAAAGTTTCTTCCTTATCCTGTTTTCTAGTCTGGAATATGATTTTGCTTCATTTCCACCTACAGGAGAGAATAAGGATTGTTATGAAAAAGCATAGGTGGTTTCTTAACGAAGAATATTTTTTAAAGAGTTGAGTAGATAGGTGTTTTGATGAACGGCTAGAGGGTTTGATTGTTTAAAAAGTATTTTAAATTCAATTAAACCATGTAGATACATTACAGCCAGTTTAAATTGTTATTCAGTTTAATTAATACAAACTCTGCTTTTGTATTTAAATTTTCTTATCTGAAATATTTATAAATTCTTTTTTTGAATTTAATTACCTGACCTCATTTAATATACATCAAACACAAATGCAGTTTGTAGAAGGTCTTGCTTTTTTAAGTGTTTTGAAACCACTGAGAAGTTAAATGTCGTAAACATCTGGGAACATTTGAAGAGGGTAAGTGTTTATAATAGTGTGTGTCACAAGTAAGAAAGTGCCATCTTGTGGTATTGACTTGTATTTATAAGCAAATAAAATGCTAAAGAGAGTGAGAAAATTGCTTCTGGTACGTTGAATTAAATGTGTGTAAACAACATTTGTTATTAGTCCTTTGCTGTGTCTGAGATTGGACTCAGATTCCAAACAATTCTGGAATATTTTGTGCTGTAGTGATTAGTGAAAGCGATGTTAGAGACAAGTACAAGTTGAGAGAATAATTGCAGATCTGGAGAATGCTTGGTCTTATTTTTAGCTCAATGGTGCTGCTTATTCCAATAGTTAGAAAGAAGAGAAAAAAAAGAATTGTTACCAGCCTGGCACCGGCGTGGTCCTCCTCAACCCGCAGTTACTTCAGGGGAGATGATTGCAAGAGAAGGCTGGAAGTAGGGCAGCAGGCAATGCTCGTCTTGTTATGTTGCTATTCACAGCTTTCAATATTCACAGCTTTCAATATTACGGTTTCATTGAAAAAAATGATGGTGGTGTAGCTAGGTTTCCTTCCCAGGTCAGGATCCCTCACATTCAGCGTTTCTCCCGCAGCATCAAATTGAGATGATATTGTGTCACCCAAGCAAGGTCAGGAATGCGCTTTCCTCTTCCCACACTAAAAAAAAAAAAGGCTGAGGGAATTGCAAGGGGAAATTGCCTCACTTATTTCTGGCCCTGAAGATGTGCAGCTGGCCCTACTTTCTTCCTTAGAGCTATAACTGTTTATGGTATAAAAAGCAGGATCTGGTGTTCCCCAGTAACATCGGGGGCTTAAATCTTTATTTAACGGTGCCCTGTACTGAACCTTTGAGTAACATGTACAGAGTAAGAGTTACAAGGGGAATGATGATCCAGAGCTATTAGGAAGAATACTGCCAGATCTTAGTATATTTTGTCTGTGGGACACGACGTGAGGAGAATGGTACTCTCTGAATAATGAAGGCATAAACTCAATTAAGCGTGCTGTTCAAAAAGGCATTGGCATGGGAAAGTTGGTGTAGTAACAACACAAAATGATGGCTGCAACATGTGGTCATTGCCCTCAACATCAGGGTAAATGAGAGTCCAAACGGTGATGTCCAGCGCAGGAGATGCAGGCGGTGTGGTGAACTGCCTGGGGGAGCGGAGGAGCTCCAGGTACAGCGCTGCAAAGTGTGTTTATGGTGAGCAGATGGATCTGGGGTTGTGCTTCAGTTCAGTGGCCTTCACGCAGTCCATCTCCCTACTCGTGCCGTAGCACCTTCTGGCCAAAGCCCCCCAGGGTATCCCAAGGGACCGGGCATGGTTCATGCTGGGGCTGGGAGCTGCAGGACACGTGAGGGACCACATCGGCTGCAGAGCTCTTGTAGCTCAGTGAAGCCCTTTAGGGCATGCGTGCACCTGCTTGACTTTGTGAGCTAAAATAAGAGAAGGGAAGGCTGACGAGGCTCCTGTTAGAGACAGACGCTGCCGGCAATGGGCTGTGTCTGCCGGTGTGCACGTGAACCCTGTGTCCGCTCGTTGTCTGGCTTGGATTCAAATGTCACAATGTAATTGCATGTATTTGATAATTTGGGAGTGAATTAAGCTGTGAAATTGAACCGAAGAGCTGGTGGCGCTGCAGGGTCTGTGAGGCTGAAAATGCAGCATAATGGGAAAAAAAGGAATCAATTGTTTAGACAGATACCAAGGTGACTGCTGTTTGTAAGAGCCCTAGGCAGATGTGCCGGGAGGGATGGCCAGCCTCCTGTGGGAGCACTGAAAGGCAACTCCTACCTTTCAGAGTCCAAAACGAGTCGTGACATGGAAGAGGGATTACTCCCAACTCTTACCGATTTGGGGTTTTTTAAACTTTATGCTGAAGTAGCTGGTGCTGACCCCTGCTGAAGACAGGAGAGAGATCTTGGTCCAGTTCAGGAAGGTAACTCCTATACCCCCAGCTAGGGCACCCCATTAAGACATGTATGTGATTATGAGTGAAAGCATCTGAGGATGAAGAGCTTGCAAAACACCCCGGCAATCTGTCTTGGTAGTTAATAGCCAGGTAATGAAAGAGTCTGCATTTTGTCATCTTTTGTTTTGACGCTTGATTTCAATGTCCGCTGCCAGGTGTCTCCTACTTTGGTATTACAGCTGTAAAACGTGCAACTTCTTTTTGAGATCTATCTTCTGTGGCATTTTCTCTCCTCCATTCAAAGACTCCCTAACGCCCAACAGTAAAACAAAATAACAGCAGCTGAACTAAGACACCACAGAAAACAAATTACCAAGAAGTACTGAAGCGTTGCATGCCTCCATCGTTCCTGCAGTCATTTCGGTTATGCTCAGAAATGGAATATTTGCATGGACAGGTACTGTGTCTATGCATGTCGCTGTGCCTGAACACTTTGGACATCTAGGGGTTTGTAGGAGGTATGTAACATCAAATGGCATTTTTCCTGCAGAAATATCCTGAAGTCTTGGGGAGCTTCCACCTTAGTAGGGCTGGATCCCAGCTGAACTCCCCTCCCCTCCAGCAACCATGCCAGAAGCGTCACTGAACACTTGAACTTCGGGTGCTACAGTCAAGAGCAAAGACTGTGATTTTCTTTGCTCTGGAAGCAGAGTAGTGTAAAAATTCTTACAAGACAATGTAGCTAAATTAGCTTGTGCTTGTATTCATGTGTCGTAAGACGAGCCTAATTGTGTAGTTTTCTTTGCTTAAGTGCGCTTGCATTCATGGCCAGTTTCATCAGGAAATGAAAATATTATTTTGGGGAAAAAAAAAAATATCAGTTGAGCACTTCCAGTTTGGATTAGTCCTGATAAGTATGGAGTTATCTTTAGAGATCAGGCCATTTGCTGCTAATGTGGCATAGCTGGTTTCTTGCAAGACTTACTTTTTTCTAAATATGTAACTTAATTTGTGCTTACAAGTGGAAGGGGAGATGTAGTTTAAATACAATTTGGGGGCTTGTTTTCAATTGGGAAGCAGAAATGGTGGGGGAAAAAAAAAGATCTAACTCAGGACCTTTTGAAAGATGGATCAGGATACCTGATGTATTAATGTGCCTCGGGACAGATTATGGTTCTGTCTGGTTTAAAATGTAATTTAAATGAATTAACTTCCACATCTTACAGCTGTGACATGAGCCCATCCTGGACAGGAGCTTGATTTATTTTATCTTTATGAAGATGTATCTGTTTGCATACTATTACTTCCCATCAATATGCATGCGTTCCCCGATTCCCGGAGCCACGACCTGATGGGTGACTCTGTTACTGTCATTTCACTGCAGAGGTGGCTTGGGCCACCGGCCGTGCCCTTAAGCTGTTGTGCTGTGACATGACCTGACTCGTAAGACATAACGCCAGGTTGCGCCTCCTGCTTCTGTCAGACGTGGAAGCTAAAGAAAGTCGCGTGTAATTCCTTCTGGTCGTGCTGCATCTGTAGGGAAGGGCATCTCACAGAATCACACAGAATCTCAGAATGGCAAGGGTTGGAAGGGACCTCAGGAGATCATCTAGTCCAACCCCCTGCTAAAGCAGGTTCTCCTAGAGCATGTTACACAGGACTTGATCCAGGCAGGCTTTGAATATCTCCAGAGAAGGAGACTCCACAACCCCCCTGGGCAGCCTGTGCCAGTGCTACATCACCCTCAGAGTAAAGAAGTTTTTCCTCATATTCAACTGAAACCTCTTATGTTTCAGTTTGTACCCATTGCCCCTTGTCCTGTCGCTGGACACCACTGCAAAGAGTCTGGCTCCGTCCTCATGACTTCCATCCTTAAGATATTTGTATGTATTGATGAGGTCCCCTCTCAGTCTTCTCTCCTTCAGGCTGAACAAGCCCAACTCTCTCAGCCTTTCCTCGTAGGGGAGATGCTCCAGTCCCTTTATCATCCTAGTTGCTCTCCTCTGGACTATTTCTAGGAGTTCCTCATCTTTCTTGAACTGGGGAGCCCAGAACTGGACACAGTACTCCAGGTGGGGTCTCACCAGGGCAGCATCACCCCTGCCTGGTGCAGTGCGCGGATGGGGATGTGCTGTGTTAGGGGGGTTTGTACCAGTCAAGGAAGCTGTACAGCCATGGGGTTGCCTGAAAGAAGTCCATCTGATGCCTCGGGACAACTAGGGCTAGGAACACGAGTCTAAAAACCAGAGGGATGCACCTGAACTGCCATTCCATAAATGGAAGCGCACTCAGTCATTTCTTGTTCCTACCCGGTAGAAAGGAATGAAATGAGCGTCTCGCTGTGAAGTCTGATAGCACGGGACCCCACTGTACCTTGGAACGGGTTATTATTTGGCCACACTTTGTGATTTGGTTATATTTATATTTGGGGAGAAAAGACTAGATTTGAATGAATAGTTATAGTGGTAATCAAAGCTACAGGATGCTTTCTGCATGAATTTTTAATGTATACCCTTTCACCTTCCAAGCTAATACAGTTTATTCTTATTTTTAAATGAAAACATATGGTAAAATAGTCACATATGGACTGTCTGTGAAAAGAATCCAGAAACCCCGTATTTGCACTCGTTGGTAATTATGTTCATTTACTTTGATTATATGCTTTGTTACAATAGCGTATAGAATGGGCTCTAGACGGCTACATGGGTTAAAGCAATTTATGGGATTTATCCTGTCTGTGAAGAGATGTTTTGATGGAATGAAAAATCAGATTCAATTTCCCCTGATAAGGAAGAATGTTAATTTTCTCCTCTGCTTTATAAAAGTTCACCTGCATGTTATGAATATTGTGGTTGTTACATGCCAACATGACATTTGGAAAAAAAACTCTTCAAACATAATAACAGTGAAGAATCTTTCAACAGTATGTGGATGAAGTGGAGCACCAAGCATTAATTTTGCAGATGAGGAAGACCGCAGTTGTAATTTTATTTTTTTTCTTTTTTGGGGGTGGGGGGGTAGGGTGGCGGTGGTGTTGTGCAATCTGGCTCCTACCCCATGTGAGCAGCCCTCAAGTAGCTTTTCTGCAGAAGTGTCTGAGAGGATGGATGCAGCCCAGAAATGGTGTTTCCAAGGCTGCTGGCATCACCCAGCAATCACAACACTGCACAGCAGCAGGATTAGGCCAAGGGATGAAGTGCTGTTTCCTCTCTCCATTGCAAGTTTCCTTGGGTAGCTCCGTCCTGAAACCCGTGTTTAACAGGAATTAATGCGCATGTAGCGGCACTCCTCTGACACTGTTGTAGCATCAGGCAAAACCGTATTTGGAGGGGTGTAGCTGATCCAGAGTCAGGAGATGATGCCTATTGACTTCACTTAGAGATGATCAAGTCATTTATAGGTTTTGTCTGTTGCTTCCTTAGAGTTTTCCACCGTCAGTGCCCTTTGCAAATATGAATTCTTTGATCCTGAAACACCTCATGTGGCAAATTAAGTGACTTAATTGCACAATTTGGTTTTGCCTTCTATATTGCTAGTCAATTCAGCTCAGTGACTGGGCTAGAGAAGAACATCCTATCAATTGATGGGTCAGACCAGTGAAAGATCCGAGTGTACTGTGAGAAACCTGGTCTGTGGCTGCAATTCCGCAGCAGAAGGGTTATGCTACTTGGCTTGCATGCATTGGGTAGACCAAGGGTACCCAAATTTATTTAAGCAGAGTAGTTGGGGTCTACCTGAGGGTGGAAATACAGGATAGTTTTGGTGACCGGATGCAACAGAGATTTAATCTATCATCTTCCATGCCTTGCGAAAAAACAATGCAGAAAGTCCACAGCGACAGTCGCCATCAGTGTTTTTCCTATGTGTAGGGGATGTTCTAAGTCTTTTGTCTGGTGGAACAAAAGCCTTGTCCTCAGATAAGCAATCCAAAGCAGGACTTTGGAGAAGAGATTTCTCTGTGGCAGAAGGTTTTTTTTTCTTCCAACATACACTATGGAGAACTCGTGCAGGTTGTAGCCCAGCTGAAGCGCTGGTGACTGCTTGTGTTTCAGCCACTATAGGTGAATGGTTTGTTTTGAGACGTGTAAGAAACACATTCGCGGAAATGCAGAGAATGTGTCCAAGCTGTGTCTCCCGGTGACAGACAGACCGAGGGACTGCAAGGAAAAGTCGCAGTAGCGACAGGTCATACCAGAGCACCTCACAGCGGTCTGTTGTTTTCTCTAACGGCCCCACACCGCTTTCTTAACTGGGCAAAACACTTCATCTTCCAATGTCTGGCAGTCCTGGAGTGGAGAAAATGGGGTTTTTTATCTCAGTCCCAGTCCTGGCTCCAGTTTCTATTGCGACAGGCTGTGCACGATGGGCTCAGCAGAGGAGCATCGGAGACAGACATCTATACAAGCTCTACCCCGCGCCCCACGGCTGCACGCTGTGGTGGCAGCGATGACATTCAGGCAGGTTCATTGCTGGGAAGTGTCACGAGATTGCTGCTGCTTCTCCAGTTGAGACTGGCAGAAAATATCGCTTCACATACTGAATGCAATCAGCTGATGGAGCCTGTTAGAAGGCTGAATTGAGATGAAAAGCTGTAATGTAGATGTGTCACATCACGGTCGCCTTGTCACTCTGTTCCTTTGTATGATATGGCGGATCCGCAGCAATTATTTTTAAATGCAGTCTCTATTACTGCAAAGCGGTAACTTGAAATATTTACTGTTTTATTTGCCTCACGCCAAGTGAGCTTTCACTCAATTTGTCATTAAAACCACTGTCCTCTTCTGAGGAAAGAGAATATATTTACATAAACTGCTCTCCAGTAATTCTGTGTTTTCTACAGGAGCAGGGGCTGGCATCATTTCCCAATCTCATCAAGCTTTGTCCACAAAAAATCTGTGCCGATGGGACCGAATGTAAGGGATGTAAGGGAAAGGAGTACAAATCTGTTCATTGCACTCAGCAGGCTGTAGAAAGGCCGAAGGGATCAAACTCCCATTCCTTTTTCACTCCTGGACATGCAACAACGGATCATCTTTGACCAAAAAAAAACCCTCAAAAACATAGCTACAAAAGACCCTCTTCAATTTTGTAAAGTTGTGCAGTATTTTTGATGTACTGGCAGAACACACTTTAGAAATGAAGAGCCGTCGTCTGAGATGAGTCTGCTGGATCCCCTTGGCAGTTCCCGCTGCACAGTTATGATTTCCCTTTTACAGAAATCGTACAACTGGCTGAATTGGCAACCCTGCTCACAAATCATGAGGGATGACTCTCCCCAGTAATGAAAATTTTGAGTATTTTTTTCCATATAATGCTAGTGCTTTTACTCTTCATCATCTTATTTTCATCACCATGACAGCCAGGAAGGTACAACTCTAAAAGCCAGAGAGCTGCCTGTCTCACCTAATCACGCAGACCTGGGAGGCGGATTTGAAGCTGGGGGGGGGAAGCCAAATGCTGTGAAATTTGAAATGAAATGGGGAGTGTGGCAGCCCAGTGGATGGGGGATGCGGCGCTGGCTGTAGGACCAGCTCCCTCCCAGGTCTCGGACGCGGGATATGGGACTTGCTTGAAATTTGTTTCTCCGGTTGTCATCTTACAGAGAAAACTGTGTTCATTTATCAAGGTTGTAGCAATGCAAAATGCACACACAGAGGCATTAAGACCCCCCCTCTTTTTTTAGTCACTAGTCCTCTTTTCCCTTAGCGTTCTGCTGTTCCAGGCATGAGCCTCTTTTTAACCTGGGAAATAGTCCGGCTTTATTTCACAGGTCCAGCAGTTCCTGGGTGCAACTATTCGGTGCTGCTACCAGGACTGTGTTAAAACCTAATTTAAACAGAAAAGAACAATCTGTTGTGTGTTTGGAGCTAACCCCTGCTGCCGATGCAGGGAGCAGAGGGGCTGGTGGCCGTTGGCCACAGGGCAGGGCCAGCAGTGGCGCTGGCTGGGCCAGCACTGGGAGCTCTGGAACAGAAATCTCCCAGTTAAAATGCTGCTGCTGCCCGGAGCTGCTGCTTGGTGCAGTTGAGCATGTTCTGCGTTTAACATTTTATTTAGCATTAGGCACTTTGTCTGGCCTCTTCTGCTGCTTGCTTTGTTTCTATTAATTATCTTTGATTTTCTTTTGCTTTCTTAACAGCTTCGCTTACTTTTTCCTGTAAAACTTCAGATTGGCTTTCTAAAGCAAAAAAAAAAAAAAAAAATTTGAGTGGAGCTTTTTCTTCCCTTGCTGACACTGAAACAATGAATATGGAGCAGAATTTTCATTTCCTTTTTTTACCACATCCATTTGCTTGATAGAACAAGCTTGCCAGCCTAGTTTAACTTTGATAAGTCTAATAAGGAAAAAGCACTTTCCGGCTCCATATTATTTTATGCCTTGTTTGTGACTTCAGCATCCTTTATACAGGTTTAAAGACAATTTATTCTTTATTGCCCTTGAGTCATCTTGAGAGAGCACTCGTGTTTTTCCTGACATAAAAATGTCCCCCTATAACATGATGAATATTAAGTAGGTGCTCGAATGAAAATGAAATGGCACGCTGGACCTGACAGCTCCATCTATTGGAGTGCGGCTGGGAAGAGACCAGAAGTGTCGGCGTTGTCCGACCGTGGGTGCAGGGCCCCGCTCCCGAATTGCTTCATCAAATGACCAGTTTCACAAATGGACCTAGGCACTGGTGCGAAATCTCTCCTGTGGAGAGCGTGTCCTGCTTCCCTGAGGAGTTCATTTGCTGCCCAGCTGAAAGCAGACCTTGGCTGCAAAAATGTGGAGCTGGGCTCTGCTCCTCCGCTGCTGCCTGCGTGGGGCGGTGCTGGCCCGGGGTAGCTCTTCCAGCAGGTGTAAGGTGAAAAAAATCTGGTTTAATTTATAAGGGTGGTATGTTGCTCTTAGTGAGGCTGATAGTTTTGCTGGTTTGGTATCAGCACGGAACAGGGATCAGTTCCTGGCTGTGCCTGCAGCTCCCCGAATCCTTTATCTTCTCCATGCGAGTGGGCCAAGGGCTGAGCATCAGCAGAGCGAACAGCTCAGCAGCATGAAATACCCCAGGGAGAGCCAGAAGGTGATGCACGGTGATGCTGGCACTTGCCTGTTAGGATCCAATTTTGTTGGATGAGAGGAAGGCCCCCTTGCTTTCTAGCCGACATCAGATGAGTCTGGGAGGCAAGGGGCGGCCAGACCAACCTCTCGTTTCAGGTTTGATCCATTCAAGTGAGATTAAGACACAAACGAGGTCAGATGTCATAAGTTCACTCATTTATTAACTCTCTGGGGGAAAGAGAGAAAGCAGCGATAGGAAAGGAAGGAAGGAAGGATGGGAAATTAAGCGAGAGGTCCAGATGGAAGAGTGCAGTCACCACCATGGATCCGTGGCGTCCTGAGGGTCCGTGCTTCTGGGGTCTTTGGTGGTGGGTGATCACACACGTGGAGTTGGCGCATAGGGTCTTCCATGGTGTCCTTGGGGCGGTGGTTGCCAGAGCCTTCAGTGATTGCCGGTGGAGTCAGTGGTTCCACAGGGTCTTCAGTGGTTGCCCACAGAGTCGGTGGTGCCCCCAGGGGGCCTTTTATAGGCTGCATGCCTAAAGCACATGCTTGTGCATACATTTCATGTGCTTCACTTTTGGTGGGCTCTGTTCTTTGTTCAGACTGTTCATGACACCCATGACTGGGGTGTCATGGTCCGCTGCTTCAGCAAGCCTGCGAGCCACCCCGTCTTTGACAATGCTGGTCTTCTCAGATAAGAGCAAGCTTTGAGACAATTAGCTGGCTATTCAGTCTCCCACACCACCCACCCTTACGGGGAAGTGGGGAAGAAGCTGCAGATGCACAGAGGAGCAATCAGGGGGTTCCTTGCAGAGCTGGGCTGGATGCTTCAGCCCCTTTCTGCGGCAAGGGTGGGCTGCGAGCGCTGGTGGGAGGTGAGCAGTGGTGAGATGGTGGCAGGGAGCTGGAGATCATCGCCCGTGGGCTCTCCTCTTTGCAGGAGAGCTCAGCTCTAGTGTTGCATGTGTCCTGTCCCGTCCCATGTTCCCCCCCACCCCTCCCTGTGAATTACCACTTACAGAAAGCAAAGGGGCTGGCTGGGATTTTTATTTCTACTACCCAGACAACAAACAGGCACTCCGTTACTATAAAGGAGTGTTGGGGGGGGGTGTGAAATCAATTCCTTTCTCATTCCTGTCCTCGGAGGACAGTCCTGGAAGTGTTACCTTCCCTAGCCCATAATGTGTTCAACCGCTCTTCTCACCCAGAGCCATCACTGAGACGTGGCCTTTCCCATTCCTCACGGATATGTTCAGCTGCTCACCATACAGGGCGTGAAGGACAGAAACCCACCCTGCACACCAGGCAGCCCTTCCTATCAGCGCGGGCTGGAGCGCTGCTGTTCACAGTCGCAAGTCTACCAACAACTTCTCTATTATTTTTTCCCCTCCCCAATATGTGACATTTTTAATGTTTAAAATAACAGTTTTGCCTTCAAGGTTAAAATGGAGCAAATATCATAGAATCATAGAATCCCAGGTTGGAAGGGACCTCCAAGACCATCTGGTCCAACCTTTCTAGGTAAGAGCACAGCCTAGAGAAGATGGCCCAGCACCCTGTCCAGCTGAGGCTTGAACATGTCCAATGTGGCGGAGTCAACCACTTCCCTGGGGACATTATTCCAATGGTTGACTGTTCTCATGGTGAAAAATTTCCCTCTCATGTCCAGTTGGAATCTCCCCAAGAGCAACTTGCATTCATTCCCCCTCATCCTCTCCATGTGACTCCTTGTGGGAAGGGAGCCTCCATCTTCCTTGTAGCTGCCCCTTAGGTACTGGTAGGTGGTGATGAGATCCCCTCTAAGCCTCCTCTTCTCCAGGCTGAGCAAACCCAGCTCTTTCAGCCTGTCCTCATCTGGAGGCTCAGCAGCACGGCACGGACTGAAAACAAGGTGCTAATCCATAATTATGGTGCAGAATTGCTGGCGCCAGTACAGCATGGGTATCGGTGTTACTTACTGACACCCATTTCACGCCTGGCTGTGCCTCCTCAGTCTCTGCAGGGCCAGCTGCGGGCAGGCTGAGGTCATGTATGGCTCTCCACTGGCAGGTTTCTTTCATGCCTTTTTTCCTCCAACGGCTTGCTAGTCAATAACCCCAGTGTGGATATTTTACACGTGTAGCTGTGAGCATATTTTTGAGTGTTTGCAGGATGAGAAGGGAAATGCAACTTGGTTTTTAGCTGTTTGCTCCCTTGTTTAGCTCATGGATGGATTTTGCCGCTCACGTCCCAGATGTACTAACGTGCACCGGTTGCTCTTCCTTCCCTGGGTTATGTTTTTTTCCGAAAACAAATGCAGGTCCAGTCCGAGTGATGATACGAGTCATTTAATGGCTAAAGATGATGGTGTCATTTCAGGGGAGCAGCAGAGGTGGCCTTCCTGTGCTGCAGCAGTAATGAAGGCGCCAGGGTTCCTTCAGCAGTGTGGTGCAGACTGGATTTATTATTATTTTCTCTCTAGGTATTTCTCCGACCAGTGTATTGCGCAAATTCGTATTGCATTTTCTTCTCTTCCATTTGGGAACTGATGGAGAGATGGCGCTGCTAATAGGGTGCAGTACAGATGCCCTTACTGAGTCAAACATGCTCGCAGTACGATAACTGCTTTTCCATGTGGGAAGCATTTCTTTTTAGGAAATAGAAAAATGACTATATTTGTACTACCTATAAATACAAGGGGGACAACCAGATTAATTATCGCTTGCTTTAGCAAAAATGGCTGTGTAATGGCGCAGAACAAATAGCATAAATTTGCCTGAGATTATCTTAACTACGACGTTCTCTCAATTGAAATAAAAACTATCCCATGCCTGTATCGGGTAGGGAAGCTCCCCAGCTGCCCACAGTAGCAAATGTGACGGCCCCAACCACATTGTCGTGGCCTGCTCTGTGACCACATTGGGCTCGTCACTGTCCGCCGCCTCGCTCGATGGCAGTTCTGCATTTCATTTAATGGGAATGAAAGAATTGGCAATGTTCTTACTGTTCCACACTAGTAAATAATTAAACTCTATAGAAGTATTAAGCAATGATAAATCAGATTGAGCTAATGTGAGTATGAAGATCGGTATGACCATTAGCCAAAATGGTGTATTTTTAACGTTAAAAAAATATACTATAGTAAATCCAGTATGAATGCAGTAAAGCAAATGAAGATTCACGGTGATTCCCTGCACTGGTCAGGACTACAAAAAAACAAAGTCAGGAAATATCCCCATTGAATGGAGACACATGCTATTCCAATTGGTCACGTCTGTTAAAGGTAATGATGAGGTTAGGAGCAGCTTTGATTTGCCTCAAGGACTTTACACAGTGCCTGAGGTTTTTTGTGTGCCCTGGTGACAGGCTTGATTTTTTTTTTTTTTTAAACAATTGGCTTCCCAGATCTTCCAGAAGCCCTTGCAGAAGTTGAGCCCTGGTGCCATGGCGTGTCTCATCGCATGGCCATGGGACTCCACTTCTGTAGGTGGGAATAGCTGCTGGGAGGGGTGGGCGAGAGCTGCCCCTGGGGGCCGCCCGCACAGATGCAATCAGAGAGGGGATGGTGGAGATGGGGGCCGATGTGGGGTCACCCCAGGCAGCTGTGGAGAAGACCCAGTCCCTTGAGGAGGTGTATTTAGAACAGCAACAAGGGGTATCCTCAGGAGCGTGCAGCAAAGTCAGCCCTGGTACCACAAGTGTCACTAGAAAGATGGCAGAGCTTGGCGTCTGCATCGCTTTTGGTGCTAAATGGTTGTAAACGCTTTTTTCAAACTGGTCTTTCTTTCTAAAGTGTCAGCTTGACACACGGCAAGACCATCCACAGCCGCCGCTGGCGGGCACTGGTTGCCTTCTCCTGGCACCCTTGCGAAGGTGGGATCTGCCCTCCCAGCTTGAGATGCGTTTCCCCTCCAGACTCTGACTTTGGGGTGCACAGAAAGGCATGGCAAAGCCCAAACCGCAGCATTAATTGCATTCAGGTCTGTGTATCTTATCACAAAACTAAAGGATGGTAATAAAACATCTCCTTCCTCTTACTTCACCCTGCACTGTAAGCGCTTGTAGAGGTGTTTTGCAACCTTGCCGTGATAGCAATAAGCCTTTATCTGAAAAAATTGATCCTGAGATACTGGAGTTGGTACCTTGTTTGCTGCCGCCTTGCCTGCTGTTTCTGTCCTGGCTCTGAGCAGGTACAAATAATGAATTAACTGCCGGATAAGCCCCATGCTCCCCTGAGCAATTATTCTGGCTTCTGCTGTAGTAGACTCAATTTGTCCTGCAACAAGTGCAATTTGCTGAGAAGTTAGTTCTGGTTCAGGCCCTAATCATCCACATCTGTGCGGCATGGGTATTTTTTGGGGGGAGCCAGTTGTGAGTCAAGCTGTCAGATGGGCGTGCGGAAAAGCTCGTCTTCAGAGTGCTGCGGTCCTTTCAGGGATGCAAATGCTCTGCCAGCTGCATGCGGCATTAAGTCAATTAGCGGAGAGAGGAATGGTATAAAATATGCAATGATCTTGAGCGCTTGGGTAGTGTGTTAGCAACCTTTGCTTCCCCTTCTCTGAAGATCAGCGCTAATGATTTAATACGAATTTAAATCTCAAACATGTAAAATTTGTTTGCAAAAGGTGCTGCAGGCTAGAAATGGAGGTTTTGGTTAGGAAGGTTATTTCTTACATTTGCTAATTAATTCTGGTCGAGAAGTGTCATTAGATAGGAAGAAGGAAAATCATGCCAAACGGTGTATTCCAGCAGCAGCTGGCACGCAGCAGGCAGGCAGGCACTGGTAAGCCTTGCACACCCCTATCCGCCAGTTGTAAAAGCAAATTACAGTCGTGACTGGGAGACCCCAGGCTAGAGATGCTGACCTGCTCAAGGCTTTTCTCCCGGTGCTTTAGCTTCAAGGTGCTCAAACATGGTGTAAAACAGAGCAGGGTGAGACACAAGTTCCTAATTTTGCTGCTCATCAGCAGTGGGACCAGGATCATGTTGGTAAATGAGTGGGCTTTGCCCATTTTCCTGTTGCAAAGAAATAAGTGGGATGAAATTTCCAAGTCCGAGGATGCTGTGGCAGGGGAGAGCCTCAGGGGTCTGCAGAGCACCTGGGAAGGGCTTTGGGGCTTGGAAAGGTCTTCAAGCAATCTTCCAAGACAGAAAGTAGTGGGATATGCCAAAGGGCTTTAAAATCGCATGTAAAGGAAAAGGCGACCCCATCCCAGTGTCCTGGTGAGCTGCTGCTGGTTGCTTTTGCTACTGGGCCAATAGCTGGAACAGGGGCAGGGTGTGCGTTATGTGCCTCTTCTGTTCCTTGCTCGCCCACCTCATCACGTTGATGAGCTGAATCTGGCCATTTCCCCTCCTCATCAGCGGGGGAGCCCCCTCCTCTCCCAATGCCAACTGCAGGGACCCCTCCCTACCAGCAGGTCTCCCCAAAACCTTTCTCTGCCTTTCCAGCCTGGCTTCGTTCCCGGCACCTCTCACCCCCGATGCCTCCATCCAGTGCCAATAGTCCCTGCTCACTCCTGGCTGGCGGCAGGGTGGGCAGCTTGGGCACGTCTTCTGCTAGAATTTTTTCCCTGCTGTGTTGTTAGCATGAGCAGTATCAAAGGGAAAAGCAGGAAAACCTCAACCCAGCTGGTCTTCAGAGCGTCCAACTCGCACAGAGTTGGTGGGACCTGTGTGCACAGCCCAGGGGTGCCCGTGGTCCTCCTGGGCAGGTACATCAGCTGAGGCTGCTGGCCTGGCTGGGGTGAAGGGTGGCTGGGGACGGGGGCTAAGTGACATTTGGCCACCAGTCTGGTGTAGAGCTGCCTCAAGTGTCCATGAAACATCACCTGCGTGGCGGAAAGTGTTCCCTGACTGGTGATCACCTTCTGGGGGAAAAGAAGAGGTAACAGCTCTTTCCTAGCTGCCCTCAGAGATGCAAGGCTGTGGGAAGAGCTTCTCGGCGTTCCTCCAGTGATGGGGATCAGCAGCAGGTTTAATAATACCACCCTGAGGGTAAAGTAATCCTACCCTTTTCCTGCCCTGGGCTTGGCAAGAAACGTGGCAAACTGCCTTTTTGCTGGGTCTAGTGAGGGTTTCTGCACCAGCTTCTGCAGTGTAACTGAGGATTCCTTCTTTCCTTAAGGTTTTATTGAGTCGAAATTGCCTGGTGTGTTAAAACAAACGATCTCTGGAAACAACAGTAACTAGCTGGATAATTGGTGTTAATCACCTGTGAAACCTTGGCCTCATCTCCGGAATCCTACCAGTGTCTTGGGTGCACGTAACCTGTATATAAATAACTTTCCCAGTGTCACGCCGTTGTCCGAAATTCAAGGTTTGCTGCTGGGAGGCTCTGGCAGTGAAATTTTTATTGTCTTGTGCCTGATCTTTAAGCAGATGCAGAATCACAAACAGTGTTATATCCTGTTTACTCCTTTTGAATATATTATTAAGCATTTATTGGTACCGAAAGAACATAATTAAATAGCATGCCAACTGCGGATGAACACTGTATTGACGACGGCTGGTGGCACGGGAGGGCATGGGAGACAAGTGAATTTTATTAATATTGTCATTTCCAATCCCCAGCATCATAAAGGACTTGGACGTTTTCTGTTACAGTTGCAGATCTACCTTAACATCACTAAAGCAATCGTAGTGTGGGAAATTAGGTATAAACTGAAAAATAATTAAAGGCCCGGTGACAACTTGATAACACTGAATAATTAAAGTGTTGGTAACAAATCCTGAATTTTAATTTTCTTGCTATAGCTGATGGCAGTAATCGAGATCAAAAGCATCTTCCCTGCTTTAGGAAAGCTCACTCATGTATGTATTATTTAAGGAGGGGAAGGAAAAAAGATGAAAACCATAGCTCTGGGTTAGGTCTGCTAACGGCTCGGGAATCACGTTAAAACCTGCAGACGGGAAGGTGCCAGATCCAACCAAGCAGCTCCCCTCCAGCGCTCTTTGAAGAGCATTAAACTGCAGGAGGCACCTTCAGCAGCCCCGGCAATGTTATTTGTATTTAGGATATGCTCCGTAGGCAACAAGGGAGTGGAAGCGAGTGGGGGCGCTCATTTTAAAGCACAAGGCCACGCATGGGGGCAAACACAAGATCTGCAGCGTGGATGTGGGCTGTACAAAGATGAGCTCAATGGCACGAGCCTTGGAGCAAGAAGAGATGGCCAAGTTACACCGGAGCTGCTTCATCGGCTTTTCTTTCCTGGGATTTTTGAAGCAGTTATGGTCTTGCCGCACTGAGTTTCCTGAGATGTTTTGTGCTGGTTCTTTCGTGACTCCTCATGCCTGCCTGGAGCTGTGGCTCAGCAATTGGACCCTTTTTGGGGTAAGGACTTAAAAGCTGGTGGAGGGGGAAGGAAATGAGATTGATGTGGCCACACGGGAAATCATGGACAGACTGAGGGAGCCGGGGCCCTCAGGGCCTGGCATCACCTTGGTGGCCCTGCAGGGCTTACCTAAGGTAATGGTTGCAGTTGCTGTAGCAACTTAAGTAGATGACTTAAATAGCACCGTTGTCTGAAAAGATATTAAGTACCTTAACTTTGCCCAGAGTTGGTGCTGCACGTTTTTACCTATGCACACAGGGCTGCCTCCAAGGGTTGCTGGGGCTGACCCTGCACCCCTTTGCTGGCCAGGGCCACCCCACGAGGGTGACACAGGGTTTGGAGGGGCAGCCCTGCTCTGCGTGGTGTTACTGGGCATTGACCCCAGTTGGATCCGGCCGGGGTGTGGCACTCGGTGAGGAGCCCAGCAAAAATTGTTCATAGTGGGGGGAAATGGCAGGGGTGCAAAGAGCTCCTGGAATATCCTTTTGGGTTTGTATACATTCAGATAAATTAAATAAACCGATGAGGTGTTACAGTGGCATACAGCTTACAAACTGGAAAACTTCCAGCATTTTGTGATGGGACAAAAGCTTTGCCTGTGCCTGATGTTTGTGGTAAAGCCATCTCATTTTTTACCTTGGCTATCCTGTATATCTATCCACATGCACATATAAATTTTAAAATGAATATTTGTTCCCTATGCTGAAACTAGTCCTTACTGTGCATTTTTTTTGTCTAACAAAAGCATATGTTAATAATATTTTTACCTAATTTCAAAGCCATGTTTAAACAACCTTGTTGGAGGCTATCAGGTGCATCATGACCCCTCAGAGCTGGAAAGCCGAGCGTCTCCCTCCCTGTCCTTCTCCCGTTGGCGGTGCATGATTTGGAGGCAGCACAGAGCCTTGTGCGTGCGATGCCTTGCCATGGGGGGGCTCCTTCCCCTGCGTGAGGATCATGTCACCACATTCACCCCCCTGTGTTTATCGATCAGCTTCATTGAACTGAGTTTGACAGCAAGCATGGTGTTGCTGCCTCGTATGTGAGTGGGCACAGCTTAACGTGTGGTGAAAAGGAGTTGGGCTCTGGTTGCACATTTAGGGCTGGGAGTGCCTTATCTCCTCCATTATCTCATCCACTTCTGAGCTCTTGTCATTTATCTTAATATCCTTTCTATCCCACCGGACCCCTCATTTGGAAACCCTTTGAATCAAGTATTGGCTTTGCTATGCAGACTTCACTTGGGATTCCAGCAAAAATGAAACTGTAAATAATAATAAGCAGAAGCAGAAGGCATTTCTGTAGGACTGGGACATAGGGGATGCTTGGGGAGAGACTTCACACTTGACACCCAACTGCCTTCCCAAACGCTAGGAGATTTTGGGATGAAATAAAACACAAATACTTCGCAAAGCATGGACTCTGCTCTGAGGGACTGACAATCTCAGTGAGCCAAAGGAAGAGCTGTTGGGAGGGAGAGGGGAAAAGAAAAAAAAAACTTTGGTGAGGTCTTGCCATGGACCAGCAGCTCCTCTACTGCACGGCATCCTGTCTTCTCCAGCAAACCTATGCCCGCATTCCATGAGCTTGCTGAATATTCCAATAATTCAAACAGTCTCTCCCAAGAGCTGCTGGAGCAGATGGGATGGGGGATGTACGGCTGTAGCAAGGGTGCAGGAGACACCCAAGGCCATGCCCGCATCAGGGCAAGGATGTGCCAGCCCTGAGCACATGGCAGCCAGTGTCACGGCCCCGTGGCAGGGCAGGACCTGGCAGGCACGCCCTGCTGCATTTTGGGGATACGTGCGGGTGCCAGGGGGAGCTGGGCCCCAGGAGGACCAGCAGCAGCTTGGGAGCACAGCTCTTGCTAAGGGCAGGATGAAGGTGTATGTTCCAGGTAAGAGTTTTCACTGGGTTTGGGTTTGTCTCTGCTGCCTCTGTAAGAGCCCAGCAGCACGATGGCAGGTTGTAAAGGCATTCGGGGCCCTGTAACTCTATCAGTTTTGATCAATTTTTCAGTCGAGTTAGTAATACACCGGAGAGCGTGTCAACGTGCTTTATGGAGGTCTGCAAGTGCCTACCGTGGCTAATCCATAAAGCTCAAATGGTTTCCTGGAAAACAGACATTTTGTTGTCACCATGAGGAGACTACTAAGTAGCAGGGGGAAAAAAAAATAGAAGCAAAATACGGGGAGGCTGCAGTACCTGCTTGAGCTTCTGGGAACAGGGCAGGCAGCACCTGAAGGACAGGCTGAAGGCAGCGACTGCAGGGGATCCGCCACCGCCGCCGTCCCAGTGCCCCCTCAGCCCTCGCCCCTGCAGCCCTTCCGCCCCCTCGCCCAGGAAAAGCAATTGCACTTCTGGTCATTTTTAATGAAATCTAACAATCAATTTTTAGCAATTCTTGCTAAAACCTGCCCCCAAATCCATAAAACATGGATGGCTGTAAACTGGTGTCATTAGCTCTATGCTTTAAGCGTATTGAGTAAGAAAGTCATATCATCACTTAAACATCTGAATGGTTCTCCCAGTTTCCTGAATATATCATTATAATGTAAGATTATTTTGCTTTCAGGGTATTTACCACAGCACTTTTCTCAGCCTCCCCATCTGAGCTGGTTATTCTGCCTTGACTCCCCGCCCCCCGTCAACCACTGAAAGCTTTTATGAAATTGCTTTTAAATGAACCCGTTCTGGGACTTCTTTCAAAGCATCTTCTGTGTTTTGAACCTGGAGTGCATTTTGGGTACCCCACCATACTACAGAAGCCGGAATTTTACTGTTGAAAATATGCTAAGAGAGTTTTTTTCACATTCACCTGACTCCAGGAGCTGGGAATTAGTAAGAGCACCAAGTATCCTGACACTTAAGATAAAAATAGTAAGCGTGGGTGCTTACTGCAGAAGCCCAAGGTGAATGGAGGTCAGAGCTGAAAATGAAGGTGTTGTAGGAGCCCTCCTCACTCCCTACCCCCTGTAGCATTACTTACGCATTGCATAGATTCCCACAGCCCGTATGTGCTCATGGTATACATCTAGGGAGTCCTAATGCCCGAGAGACCAGGCCTGATCCTGCCTACACCCTGCCAAACCAATCTTTCTGATTTTCTCTCTCCTATTCATAGGAGAAATACAGATTTCAAACGAGGAGAAAAAAAATTGCCCAGAGAGTTGACTATTGAGCTTGAAGAAAATCTCCTGGCTTTTTTCCACAGTAACTGTTCCACAGTATGGCCATTTTCAGAGATTACCAGTCTGCTGAATATTTTTTTCCCCCCACTGTGTTCAATATAAAGTACTTTTCCTTTCCACACCTATAAAAGAAGAGTAATCTGCAAACTGAAAGCCAAGTCCTTCGCCCTTCCCCGTGCCGAGTCCTGATGCAGAGAATAATGTTCGGTGAGCAGTAATCACATCGTAAGCGTTGCCTAAGGCCTGGTTCACACAGGATGAAAAGTCAGCGAGTGATAAGTTTCCAAATTACTTCTGTCAGCGCCTAAAAATAAAAAGCAAAGACAACAACAGCCCACGTTAGTGGGAAAGGCCAGCTCAGGCACAATTAAATGGGGATCCAAGCGTAAGAGAGCAGAAAAGTGTCCTTGCATCACCATCTAGTGGCTTCTGGTAAAATAAATCTGCAGTCCCTTTGGAAATTTTCTCCTCTACCTGTTAATGCAATCTGCTAAATAATAGACAAGCATGTTGCAAAACTTGCATCAGGAATGCTGGGCTAAATTTCTTCAGATTCAATGTTTTATAAATATTCCTCAGAAAGCTTGCAGGCTTTCAAAGTGGTTTTCTTCCTCTGCTCACTGTGTGGCTGGAGCACAGAGCTGCTGGGCTCCAAAGGGACCGGCTGCCACACTCCGGGGGTTCGATGGGCGTATTTGCTGCCTGGTCTAAATACCAGGCTTTGAGAGGTGGCAGAACATGCAGCGAATGGAAAGGAAACATTAACCCAGCTTTCAAAGAAATGTTAATTTAGCTAAGGATATAACCAGAAAGCTTCACAGAAGACCGGCCAAAGCTTCTGTGAAAGGTCAGCATCCCCCACTGGACTTGTACCCGCTCTCCCACCATTTGCTCTCTCTGCTTACCCAGAAAAGCTTGATTGTCATCTTATTTCCATCAATGACATAAAAAGAAGTATTCCAGTTTTGTAACAGATTTTTTCCCAGCAGAGTGGCTTCCCTTGGGGTACTTTGAGTGCTCGGAGTGTTCAGGCCTCTTCCTTCGGAGGTGGTACAGCAGCGTCACTCATGCCGTGATGGCTGGGCTCAGCCTTGCTCTAAGAGGAGGTAAGTAAACAGAATTTCCATTCTGATCCTTCATTTTGGGTGCAATTGAAATGTAATCAATAGCAATAATTCAGCACTACTTCTGTGTTATCTTCTCTCTGGGGTCTGGGTCTGCCAGCAGTTTGCATCACCTTGCAAGGTGTTGTGATTAAGCCAAACTGCCCAGCTCTAACTCCTGCACCTGCAGGCTTCCTTGCTCCCAGTTACAGGCTGGCTGGTGAGCCCCACTCCAGCGCGGGACCATTGATTTAGCCCACCAGCACTGCTGAGAAACCTTAACACAAAGCAAACCTCCACCAGCATTGAGCTCCCCTGGACACAATCCACTCCCCAGTGCTGGATGTGAGGGTCCCTTATCACAGCCTTGTTTCTTACCAAAAACTCCTGCCCTCCCTAGTCCATCCTCTTGGACCAGAAAAAACTTCTCAAGGAGCAGTCTCCACAGCCTTACTGTTTGCACTGCTGACTTTCAGCCAGGGACAAAACCTCTTCCATCGGCAATCCTCTGCGTTTCTGTACAGCGGGGTTTGCAAACGCCCTGGATTTTGTGCACTGTACCTGTCGGACGTGCTTGATCCCGCCGATGCTGTGCTCCCAGCAGCATGGGTACAGCCAGGGCAAGTTAAATTCTGAGCGTATTTTCCTGGCTGAAGGCCCCTGAGCTCTTGAGGGGTAAAAGGCACACTTTACCATACCTGTCTCTACTCTCAGAGACATGGTTTTTTTGAACACTTTATGGTCTGTAGAGCAAAAGCTGGTCTTCACCTTGAATCAAAGAGCCTTTTCGGAAGGCGGTCACATTGCCCTCTCCCTCTGCCCTTGCCTTAGCTCTGCAATTACAGCTATAGGAGATACGACCTCTAGTAAAATAGTTTGAAAAGTGTGGTTTGAAAAGGTCTGGAAGAACTACACCAGCAGCCAGGCTTTAATGAAAAGGCAGGAAGAGCTGGGTTAAAAAAAATAATTGATCTCCAGGCCTAGATGCTTTGGTTTTTTGGGAGGTTGAATCGAAATGCAGTTGGAACAGCCAGGGCCAGCACAGCAAGTGCTGTTGCCCCCAGGGAGGGACAGGTTCTGCTTCTCCAATGTAATCTTTTTCAGTATTTATCAGAAGTCATATTCCTTTTCCTACAGGAAAAAACCCCGTATACACATATAAAAACAAATGCTGTTGCTCAAACTCTAAAATCTACTGCTGCCCAGGAGCTCTTAAATATTAAATGGGATTAATACAAACAAGAATTTCTTTTTAATGAGAAATCTTGTCGTTAACTATCAGGAAAATGGGTGCTACAAAATTGCTGGTTATCTTCCTCTCCACCAGAACTTGCCTCATGCAGAATAACTTGTTTGCACCAAATATTTCACTTTGGAGAATACAGAAACTGCTGGTTGCACCTTAGAAGTTTTGCCTAGGAAATGGAAAACGTCTAACAAACTGATGAAAATACTTTCATTAAAAAAAAAAGAAACACTGCTGCAGAAAGAGAGCTCTGCTCGCAAGAAAATCAAAGTTACATTTCATGGACCTTAATCAGTCATTTTAGGCGGAGCTGGGAGGTTTGCAAAACATAAACAAGTAATACCATGAAGAACCCTGTGAAAATGCCCAGGACCTTCCTGAAATTCATCAGCCTAAAAGCTGATCTCTATATAGAAGAGAAATTCATTGAAATTTGTTTTCCAGATACTCAGACTTTCCTGCCTGGAGGCGCAGGTCTGAGACTTATCTTGGTGGGCTGATGGAGCCAGGACATCGAGGGGACTCGGTGCCGTGGGTGACACCAGCCCTGGGCAGGCTCGCCTCTGGGAAAAGCAAATGACCTATTTCTGCAGGATCAGCCCAAACCTGACCACCACAACCTCAACGTGTGGGGAAAAAACACTGTTGCTTTGTTTTTCTTGCACTGCAGCCCGGCTCCAGCTTTAGCCATCATCCCACCTCGGGAGATCAAACCCCCCCGTTTGTATGAAAAACACAGTTTAGCATGGATTTAGTCACGAGCTTGCCAGAACAGCCGGGAACACAGCGTGTGGAGGGTTCATCCTCCAAAGCCAACCCCGCTGCCGATTCCTGCTGGCGCAGGCAGCTGCCCACAATGTGCTGTTGTTTCCAGCGCTGGGGGAACAAAGGCTATTGTTGTAGGCTAATGCCGGCTCGGTTTTGGCATGAACCTACGTGGGCTGTTTGGAGCCGGGGAGGGATGTGAGGGGGGGCCAGGGAGGGCATCAGCCCCCAGTGGATGTACAAGGAGGTTCCCAAGGGCTGTGCAGCTCCTGGGTGCTGGAGTTTTCTCTACAGCTCCTGTTGCTCCGGGGAGGTACGGCTTTCTGCTGGGACCTGTGGGGTGTCCATCCCTGCCAGTGGCACGGGGGGGTGGAGGGGGGCCTGGGCCAGAGTGGGCGGTGCGCCTTAGCTGGGACGAGGCGGAGGTGGTGGTGGGGACACAGGGGGCTGCGGCTGCAGCATGTAGGGCTTGGCTGGCAAATACCAGGTGCCATCCACCGGGGCACGGCTGGCGTCACTGGTGGGAATATTTAGGGATTGAAACGGCTGATGTAAAATCACTGCCTGGGTGGCCGGGCAGCACCGGGAGCCAAATCTGCATTTTAGAGCTAGCAAAGAGGTTCTGGTCTTTCCTCACCTTTGGTTTGAATATTTTTGGTTAAGAGCAGTGATGTGGCTGTTTCTAGCTTAACATGCTGCTGCAGACCTGCCTTGGAGTGGAGATGACTTAAATCCTTTGGGAAGCCAAATCTAGTATAAACCAGGACAGGCCACTTGCTGGTGAAGCCTCCCCACCTGAGAACATGATCCCTGGCCTTGGTGGGCCGTGTGGGGCAGGCGGTGTTTTGGGGAGGGATTACAGCAAGGGAAAAGGTTTTATCTGTCGTCTGCTAAATCTGTTCTGCCCGCTGCCTTCAGGGAAAGGGAGTGGAGAGGACCCTACTGCTGTGCTTTCCACCACCTGACCCCGCTTGGAAATATAAAGTCTCTAAATCCTTTCTTTTTTACATTTTTGTTGTTAGATTTTAGTCGAAAGGAACATCAGCCTTGTGGATGCTGGTAGGAGCAAAGGCTGAATCCAGGTGCAGGGAGGACCCAGGATTTTGTGTATTTGTGATAGCAACCACTGCACCTCCAGCCGTGCCGGTCCATCCTGGGTGACCTCCAGCCACCTCTGGCTCAGACATGTCTCCTCCAAAAAATGTTTCCCTGCTGTCTAATCCCCATGGTTCAGCAAGCAGAGTGGGAGCAGGCTGGGCTCGCTGCCCCCCGCCCCAGCTGCCCGTCCCCCTCTGTCCCCTTGGCGGAGCAGGGGCAGGGGGGTGCCAGGCTGCTTGCAGGGCTGCTGTGCCAGCTGGCAGGTACTGCCATGATCCCCAATTCCCCCTGAATCTGAGATGGAAAAATCATTTGCTCAGGTCTCCGGGCAGCCAGCGAGCCCCTCTTCTCTCCGGAGAAAACAGGGATCTGCCAGTGCATCCCCAACGCATCTGTCTATCAGGCAGCAGCACAGCAAGGATGCGGGAAAACACCTCCTCCCACTCGGGGCAGCGAGCACAAAGGAGAGGCAGGGTTCAGAGCAAGTTAAAAAGCAGATGGAAATGGCCCCCAGTCTGCCTGGCACCGGCTGACACCCCTCAGCCACTTCCACTTTGGTTTCAAAGATTTCTGAAGCCTCAATCTATCCTTTTTTTTTTTTTTTTCGAGTCCCCTTGCAAACAGCGCAGCTCCCGTGCGATGAGGACAGCCCTGCGGACGCCAGGCCTCGAGCATCGCCCGCCCCAGCCCCTGGCTCCGTCCCGGCGGGGCTCGGGTTTCCCCATCCCGCTCCAGTGACACTGCCTGTCCCGACAGCTGCTGGCAGAGCCGCGGCCCCACGCCGGCGTCACCGCCTGCGTCACGGCAGGCTGAGTGGCTGGTGTGGAGCGGGGCGGCAGGTGGACACATTAACGGAGGGGCCAGGCTCCCAGCTAACTCCCAGCCCTGTGCTCAGCCACCGTGCCCCAGCACGGCACCTACCCCAGCCATGGACCCGGTCCCGGAGATGAAGAGGTATGTGGATTTTGGAAAGGAGAGAGGGTGTGCGTTTCCCCAGCAGCAGATGTGCCCGTGTCCTGGGAGGGGTGGGGGCTAAGTGAGCCTTTGTAAGGAGACCTTTCATAGAATCATAGAATCGTTTAGGTTGGAAAAGACCTTTAAGATCATCAAGTCCAACCATTAACCTAACACTGCCATCCCACCACTAAACCATGC
Organism: Gorsachius magnificus; assembly: GCA_034008185.1. Taxonomy (NCBI): domain Eukaryota; kingdom Metazoa; phylum Chordata; class Aves; order Pelecaniformes; family Ardeidae; genus Gorsachius; species Gorsachius magnificus. The sequence continues at coordinate 7,135,336 of CM067085.1, read as the reverse complement.
CCCTTAGAGCAGCCTAAGTTTAGGTGTAATGATATTACAAGGTATGAAGATGTTCTTGCAATTTGTGTTGCTAGAAACGTCTTGAACTTCACGACTTTTTCAACTTAAAGGTGCTGCGTCACTTAAAGCGACACTGTGAATTCCCTCTGTGCCCTGCTCCTGCAGTCCATGATGCAACCTGCTCGGTTCATGGAGGGGAAGATGCTTGCTTAACCTTGCTAATGGCGAGCTCTGACTTAGCCAGGAGCTGCGGCAGGACGAGCTGTGCCCACGAGCATCCCCCTCCCTGGCAGTCACGGCTTTGGTCCTGCTGCTGGCTATGGGGGTCCTGCAATGGGCAGCACCAGCCCAAAGTATTGCAGTCAGTTTTCAGATCTAGGCTAGATTTTAAGCCAGATTATAGAGGAAGTCCATTTGTTCCCAGCAATAATTAAGCCTGTTTCACCTACCCAGTGACAAGCATTAATCAATCCTAGAAACCCTGCCTGGGGAGAAATGGCAAAAATCTTGGTGGAAGAGTTAAGTTGGCATCATCTGGCCTGGTGAATACTTGTGCTGGAGTCTGTCCAGGTCACCTGGCAGGTCTGCTGGGGTGGCTGGAAACATTTGACCGGTCAGAAATGGAGTTCATGTCCCCAGACCCCGAGAGCAGTTCCTCTCTGCAGAGGGTTCCCCTGCTACCCCTCGGCATTTTAGTGGGAGATTTATTCTGAAAACCATCTCGCTCGGTTCAGCTAGCTGAGAGGACAAACTAGTCCTCTGTTTTGACAGGCAGAGATAGAAGGGGTCAGAGAGTTGAGTGGAAATTGGAGGGACTGGCCTGCAGCCAAGCCAGAGCTTATGGAGGAGGCTGAGTTCAGGCTCGTTACTGCTGAACTTCTGCGAGGTCTTTTCTGGGAGGGGGGGTGAGGCCAAGGTGGTGGACCTGAGACCTTTGATGCACCTCTTGGGAGCTAGGTATCAGGCTTTGGCAGTGAGCTCGGATGAAATCAACTGTTCCTGCAGGACTCTGGCAGCGCCCCAGCGTCCCTGGACTTCTGCTTCACCTTAGTCTTTCCTTGCCTTCATCAACCAAAGCTATTTGCACGTGTGGCCTCTTCCTTGCTACCTGCTAGCCCAGCCATTACATATTTGTATCTCAAAGCCCTACCACAAGACTCCCTTTTTTTTTTTTCCCACCTCCAGGGCTGTTTCTCATTCACACAGGAGTTTTCTCCCTGGCAGAGGGGACTCGGGGGCTGCTTACTGCTATTGCAGACTGCTCATCATGAAACATTTTCTAATGGCAAAGCTTTGGGAGCAGCAACGTGTCTAAACACAGGTTGTACAGGAATATCACCCCTAAGTCTTGCTGTGCATCTCGATATTGAAATGTTATTACCCAGAAGATGACTATTCCCCTTGCATGGATAGCCTTACCCCAACACTTTCTTTGCAGAAGTGAGGTCCTTGCTCCAGTTTAATTTCATTCCTTCCTTTTGCTAGTGGCACCTCATCCATATTTTATAGATGAGGCACGTTGTCAGAGGAAAATGAAGATGTGACTTCATTGCTGGAAATCTTCATAAAAAGCTCCAAACTAAGAATGAAAACATATGACTGAATGAAAACTTTTATGGTTAAATGACCTCCTTGACTTTTGCCCTTTGAGTCCTGTGCCTTCTGCAAGTGACCCGATGTAATATTTGCAGCCAGGAAAAACTGAAGTTAAAAAAAAAAAAAAAAAAAAAGCCAAGCAAATAGGTCCCAGAAATATTGGGCCAAGCGGATCTTCCAGCATTTTAGATGCTGAAGCTCACTATAGCATTTTCCTAATTTCACTGCTATTTCTTTTACTCCGTTCACGATTAAAGGTTTCACAGAGTGTGTAATATCAGTTCATCTAATGCCTTCCCCTGCATCAACTGGCTAACGATTTGTCAGAGGGAGGACAGGCTTCCACAAGGCATCTCCGACAAGCACTGGTGCAGGTGGCCAGTCCCTTGCTGATGCTTACGGGTGATCAGCTAACCTGGAAGTTTTGACTTTCTTTAGTCTAGTAAAAAAGAGCAAACAGCACTGCTTCTCAGGCGAGGAAGATTTGTCCTGGAGCATCTTCCTTTTGTTCTGCATTTTCAATGCAGCTTCAAAAAAGCGTACAGGTTCTTCAAATAACTGAAGTGCTATACTTTCCTTACAGGAATAGGTTCCCCAGCATGAACTTTGAAGCAGAGATTCTGACAACTCCACACGATAATTCAGGTATTTGGGAGAAAAAAAAAAAAAGGAGATGAAAGTAAAATGCCCACTTAGCTCGCTATCACTACAAACTCCTTTTGGAGTTACAGATTAATTAAAAAAAAAAAAAGACAATGCTAAACTGACTGCAATTCAGGTGATTTCAGGTGTATGTTAGGGTATAGTTCAAAGTGTTGAGAATAGATGTTGATACCTTTACCACCAATAGGGCTGGACATAGGGTCTCCATACATACCTACCAGAAATGCAGCTGCCAGTGATGAGTGGTTTTGGAAACAGCACAGGCATTCAATTTAAGATTGCACTGTCCTCTATGAGACATAAGGAGTTTTCCTAACTAGTGGCAACTAAAGGCAGATGATAAATAAGCAGCTCCTCAAAAGGCAAAAAAATGAGGATGAAGATGTTCTGCTGAGTCCTGTCCTTCATCCTTATTTCGTTTAGGAGGACAAGGTGATTATTTTCCTATTGAATGCTACCTTTCCAATGCTGATCTCACACGTTGCAGCTGGCACTGTGACTGCCTTCCTACTGCAGCCCTTTGCCCGAGACAGACCCCAGAAACAGTACTCAGCTGCATGGCATCTTCTCACAAGCCTCAAGTCTTAGTCTTATTGTTGCGCCTCTGACCCAAGCAGTTGGCCAGAGCTTGTACCCTTGCAGCAGCCCTGACATCAGGATGAGACAGTGGAAAAGTGAATTTTTGCAGTAATTGCTTGCAACCCCTTGAGTAGCCCTGGGTGTTGGTTCAGAGCTAGAAATCTTGGTCTCAGCCACCCACATCGGAGCCTGTCCAAATGAAATGCTTTTGCTGTTGGTTGCCCTCCTGTCCGTAAGCTGCAGTTCCCAGCAGGGAATTCACCTCCCCATCAGTGCACTGCAGTCCATGCTGGCAGGAGTCCGAAATGAGGTGCACAGGGCTGACTATTTTTGCTTCAGCTGCAGGTGGCAGTTTTTGTGTTGCATCACCATTAATAGCAAGTGTGCAAAGAGCTGGCTATTTCAGATACACCATCCAGCATGTGCGAGAGCGATGGTCCCTCCAGATTTGGACCTGCTGTGCGATACCCTTCACCATCTTGGCTTGAGTTTTCCAGAAAAACACTCCAGTTACCTTCCTTTCTGCAAACCAAGTACCCAAATCTAAGCAAATTCAGGAAATTATGGGGATATTTTCCCCAGGGAGACCTGTAGAAATGAGGCATCTAACAAATATGCAGATGTCACAGGGCATCTAAGAATTTTTTTCAAACCCTGAGTGTGAACAGGTTGGAAAGTGTTCACATGAGCCCACCTGCTTGGACGGCTCCTGGGCCATGCGTCCTCCCTACCATCTTCCTGAATGTCTGGCTTCGGTGGGGTTGGGTTGGGTTTCTTCCATGAGGTAAGTGCTTTGATCCTTCACTTGCCTTGAAGCCACTAACACATAATTTGTATTTATTTCTCAAGAGCTGTATGTGATCCCTTCCATGAGAAGTCTCACGGCTGAAGAGTATGTAGAAGCCTTTAAGACATTTTTGGATCATTCAACAGAGCATCAGTGCATGGATGAGTTCAACAAAGAAGAAATGCCCAACATCACGGCTGGGTAAGGAGCACTTCCACCAAAATGGGGAAAGCCATCTGTTTTTTGGGAGGGCAACCTGCATACAAGGGTCAGCAAACATGTTTAAGAATTTTCTGGGGCATGAATGAACTTTTAACGCTTTTCAATTTTAAGTCCCTTAATAGCAGTCTTTGGGATATTCTGTTTAACGACTCCAGAATACGTGTTATTTCAATTAATACACTGTGCTGCCTCTCAGCTTATGTTAAGGAAAGAATCAAGACCTCATTTTCATGTCCATCTCTTTTCATTAGCTGATTTTCCAAGGATTAAAGTATTTTTTGTTTGGTTTTTTTTTTGAAAGAAAGCTCTCTCTTGTGCTCTCTCCCTGCTTTTGGGACTTCATCACACATCAGTCCAAACAGAAACACATCTCTAATTCTCTTCTAGTGACTAATTCTTGGTTTTCCCAATCCCCTAAGACCTCCTTTTTTCTATCCTAAGCCGATTTGCATTGCTTAAGTACTAAATGATAATCAGTTTTGTGAAGTATTGATGTAATATATTAAGCCTGGATGACTGCAGATAAGTTTTAGAGCAGCCTAGATCCAAACCACAAGAAAGATCTTTCAAGTTTCGGTAATTTTTGGATATTATGGAAACTGTATCCTCCACTGAGAAAAAAATTTAGGCAGGCAAATTTTTGTTCTCCAGATCAGATATGTAAAAAATAAGCAATAAGGTAATAAGTAAAAAATAATTTGCATTGGGAAAATGTAATTGAAAAAATTATTTATGTGAGTTTTAAATGATGCAAAACACTGTGGCTTCCTATGATGCTGATTGTGGGTCTGTCAAAGGGTCTTGACCTTCATTAGGGCTAAAGCTCCTTGACTAGCTCACACCCTGCAAGATTCACTACTCTCTCCCCCCTTGTTGAATCGTTGCTGTGGTGTCTCCTGCGGTTGTGTACGGGAAACTCAATCCCTCAGTCCATGCCCGAGAGCGGAATAAAGCCATAAAGCCTGTCATGGCAGCAAGGCACCTCGAGCCCAGGCTCCTCATCCTCAAGCCAGGCTGTTATTAAATATTCTGTTAGGAACCACAGGGTTGGGTGGGTTTTTGGATCTTATCAGAACTAATTTTCCTAAAAGGTAAAAGTTATTGAAGATTTTGACCTTTCCTCCCAGTTTCAAACCAAGACAAATATTGAAAAAAAGAGGATTTCCAGTCATCTGTGCAGCCTGTTTTTTTTGGTTTTTTTTGTTTTGTTTTGTTTTGTTTTGTTTTTTTTCCTGGGCATTTATATCCTATATTGAAAAACCAAACTTGTCTTTTGAGGGTGCAGAGGTTTTGCCCCAGCTCACCTTGTCCCTGCAACCCCATCTGGGGAGCAGTGCCCACCCCAGCCAGGCACAGCCCCGCTACCCCCCGAAGCGAATCCTTCACCCTGGGGTTCCCTGAGGCCTTTTTGCATGGTGACAGCCACAGCTTGAAGAAAACTTTCTGGCAGAGGAAGAGAAACCCTATATCCTGATGCCTACTGTACTGTGAAATACGAGCTTGCTAATACAGGGCTGGCTCCCGCCATGCAGTTGGTTATTGCTGGCCTCCAAAGGGATGCTCAAATTTCCATCCCAAATCATGTGGCAAAACTCAGTTAAATTTCCGGGCCAGTGTGGCATCTGAGATATTAGAATTAAAACATGAAGACATGGGACATAGCGTGGTGAAGTAACGTGTACTTATCATTTCAGTCTCGGCAACGGAAAATCGACTATAAATGTTCTGGGAGTTGGAAGTGGCACAGGTAAGGAGCTTAGCAGCACCACTAATGCTGGGGGATGGGTGGGGGGCCCTATGAGTGGCAGAAAGTGATACTGGAATTTTGAGCAATGGGGATAACTACTCAGGCATTGATAACAGTATTCCTCACTGAAGCAGAGAAGGGAAAACAGGATGTAGAGCTGGGACAAGCGATGCTCCCTCCCTTCCTTCCCCATCTTCCTTATGAAACACAGCTGCTCAGATCTGCCCGAGAAGTGAGATGAGTGGGATGATTTTAACTTAGTCTCTGCCTCTTGGTGACTCTCACCTAACTTTATATGTCTCAGGGCAAGGAGTCCTTCAGGTTAGGTACGAGAGCATCTTCATGAGGATGGAGCCACTCTTCTCAGTGGTGCCCAGCAACAGGACAAGGGGCAATGGGCACAAACTGAAACATAAGAGGTTTCAGTTGAATATGAGGAAAAACTTCTTTACTTTGGGGGTGACAGAGCACTGGAACAGGCTGCCCAGGGGGGTTGTGGAGTCTCCTTCTCTGGAGATATCCAAAGCCCGCCTGGATGACGTCCTGTGCACCCTGCTTTGGTTGAACCTGCTTTAGCAGGGTGGTTGGACTGGATGATCTCCCAAGGTCCCTTCCAACCCCTGCCATTCTGGGGTTCTGTGATATTCAAACCTCATTGGAGAGAATTAGAGACATCTGAGAAGTTTGTTCCACCCCAAGTCCTGTCCCACCTGAAGGGATGTCTCATTTTGCTTTGCTTTTAGGGATCCCAGGGGCCAAAGCTGGGCAGTGCTCTGCTCCAGGCAGTGCAAAACCAGCTGGCCATGACCATTAGCATGGGGCCTCGTTGGCGTTTTCAAGACGTGTTTCTTTGTTACTACTGTGTTTTTATCCAGTGATAAGTTGGGTTTAACTGCAAATGATATTTCCTCCTAGAGAGAAACCCACCTTTTGGAAAAAAATAGCTTTAAAGCTGTTCTATGTTCTAAGTGCTTTTGCATTTAAACAAACAAAAAAAAAAACCAAAAAAAAAAAGAAAGAAAGTGGTGAAACATCCGGCTTTGCTCCTAGGGAAACTGGGAGAAAATAAAAAGTAGAGAAAAGAAGTGACAGTTTGATTTGTCGGAGTTTGCTTTTGCTTTAAAAAGTATTTTCAGCTGCATTTTAAGTGTTAATGGTTTCAAGTGAAAGTATTTTTCTCACTTGTTTTTGGATTGTTTTCCTGAGTAAGAGAAAAATAGCATTGAATTGTTTTCCCCAACTGGGAATATGTTGGAGCATATGAGAAAGCAAGAAGGAAGAAGTCATTCAGTTCTCAATTACACTCCATTTTCATTAAGTAATATAAAACCAAAAGCCTGACTCCAAGAAAACACAAGGGAAGAATGAACTTTTTTGCACCATCCTCATTTTTTCTTATTTTCTCTTTAGATGTTCTAATGGAAAAATAAAACCCCTAAAATTTCCTGGGTTTCCCGGGTAGCTGCCCCTCACAGGCTCGCCCCCCCTCAGCTTACCCACAGCTGTAGGAGCTGAACTTCTGCGGCCGGGCAGAGGAGTGAGCTAGGATGGCACTGAGCAAAAGGTTAGATCTGATCCCTGACCTTTCCAGCCTTGGACTCTGATTTCACAGAGCCCCCAGAACTAGTTTAGTTGACGAAAATGTTAATGGAAATTAGTGACCTGCTCCACATCTGAGAAGACTGCTGGTCAGTCCAGATCACATTTTTCTTGTTCACCTCGTGTTTTCCCATGGCTGGTTTCACTATCTCGGCAGAAACCTCCCAGGTAGTGCCAGCCCGGGCTGCTGTTTGCAGAGGGCTCTTGCTCCTGTTTCAGCCTTGCTGTGGTTAATGCTGAAGGGTTGCTGCTGGCAGGGCAAGCTGGAGCAGAGAAATTCCTGCTCTGGAGCATTGTATTTTACCGCTTGTTTTTGCAGACAACCCAGCTGAGGACATTATTACCTGCTCTTGCAAAGACGGGGTTTGGGCATTTTACAGAGATGGAGTAAAGAAACCCCAAACGACTTTTAAAATACCCATTTGCTGTTGATATACCCATTTGCCACCCCCAACAGTGGCTCCGGGCCCTGGGGCAGTGATGCTCTGCCTCCTGCCTGCCCTGAGCCTGTGGGGACCCCACATCAGCACCTCTAATTGCCGGTGCTTCCCACCCCAAGGCATCTGCGAACTGGCATTTAGGACTGTCTAAGCAATACAGCTGCTTGCTATAGGGATCTGCCTTGAAATACCACTATCAGCAATACCGGTCCATGCACCTACCTTTACTGGATGGAGCCAGAGCCTCTTTCCTTCTGCCTTTGGCCAGCCCTGCACCACTGCCACTGCATTCCTCAGGGGTCTTGGGTATTTTTTTCTCCAATTTCAAAAGACTCGTCCCTCCTTGAATGTCCCTGTAGTGCTGGCATGGCTGATATTTCCCTCCTTGAATTCTGTTTACCGCAACACCTGCCAAAGATGACAACTTTTCTCATAGCTGGTACATCAGCTGAAGGGCTAGGGAAGATGCAGTATCTCGTATCAGGCCCTCTGTGTGTGACATTTGCAAGGGCAGGGCTATTTTTAGGCCCCACCATCAGCTACAGAAAGGATTCTCGCAAAGGTTCACTCAAGGTGGTCACCTCTGCTGTTTCTTTCCATAGTCCCAGATGAACCAGCTGGACTTTGCACACTTGGTGTATTGTGGCCTTTCTGAAAGAAACAAGGGTGACCTGCATCACCTTGAAAGAGGCTGGGAACTTCCTAGGACAGAAGGACAGACTGCTGCCTGCTCCTCCAGAGCTCAGACAACAACAGAGGAGCTCCAATAGCTAAATTTGCATGGCACCTACACATCAATATATTATGACTCTCTATCTGCAACTCCAAGATAACAACCATTTAGTAGATGCCCAGAGCTGAGACTGTGTGGTCAGGCCCCAAAGAGGGAAGACCCAGGGTACTGCATGTCAATGGGTCTCTCCTCTTGCCATACAGTTCCCCGGGTCTCCAAGCCATGTCACACCAGCAGCAGAGCCACCATCCCCTCCCCAGGGCAGTGTCAAAAGCATGGAATGCCCCGTGCCACATTGAGTCTGCACAGCTGTGCCAATTCCCTCCATGCCCCCATCCAAACCTTGCATTTTTTATTGAAAACTAATGCTTCATGGTTGTTTTTTTAAACATTGATCTTTGACTCTTTTGACCTGTCTGTCCCGTGACCCAGAGTATTGCCGTTAGCAGGTTTCTGCGCAGCTGCTTATCTCTTACTTGTTCTTACTCTTATCCGTAAGTGTATGTTACCTCCAGCAGTAAGATTCCGTGATAAGCCTATCACTGGGTTAGATGGCACCAGGCAAGGCACAAGGTAGAAAGTGCCTCACCTCTGCCTGGGGGATTTCGCGGCAGCTAAGGCGGCAGGGGCACCAGCATCCTTTCATCTCATTTTAAGTACTTATGAAGGTAATGCATTTGTGTTTATCGAATAGGTGAGCAGGACTTGAAAATGATCAGGATCCTGCAGGCTGCACACCCGGGGGTCTTTATTGACAATGAAATCATAGAGCCCAACGCACAGCACGTGGCAGCTTACAGAGGTGAGGCTATGCCTGCTGCCCGGGGCGTAGCGAGCGCTGCGAGGCTTGCTGCCATTTTGTGAAATTCCTTTTGTTGGTGGTTTACTTTTCTAAAACAGAACTGGTGAATCAAGCTCCAGACCTGCAGAATGTCTCTTTTATTTGGCACCAGCTCACTTCCTCGGAGTACGAACAACAGGTGAAAGAGAAAGGTGCACATAAGAAATTCGACTTCATCCATATGATCCAGGTAATGGAGTATTGCTTTAATTACCCTTAACTACTCCCTTCACTTCTGGTGTATGCATCAAGTTAGGGGGAGCAGAGCTGAGCACCGTTCTCCCATGAGCAACAGCTTCTGCAGCAGCTCTACAAACACCAAACCTTATTCCCTATCCACCCTGGGTTTGGTCTCTGGTTTGTACTGGTTTAGCTGTGCATGGTGGGTAATAAAACAGGACGGGTCTCAGACCACCACACCTCATATGGAGGCCAACAATTATACTTTGCTGCTGCAAAAAGCTAGATTTTTTTGCTTAATCAGAGTCCTTTGAATGGCACTAACGGGAAAGGTTAGTGAACGAATGCCTGTGTCAGGTTTCAGGTCAGAAATTATGCTGCTGCATCTCTGATACCGATGACACTGATGTTGTATGTACCAATTATATTTTGTAAAAAAATCTGTTATTCTCTCACTTTAGTGGCTTTTATTTCAATTTTCTTTTATTTCATTTTGCTTTCATTTCCTAAGAGCTGATCTTGCAGCAGGAAAGCGTTTCAGAGTTTTGGGGATGGGTCAAGGGGTAAGTTACAAGCCCTGAGGGCAGCCTTTGGGATGAGCCCTGCTTTGTCCCAGTGCAAATTACTTGGTGTCTGGAAGAGATCCAGCCTGCCCACAGCCTAGATGCAGCGGAGAAATGCTGCTGGTGGTAGGGACCAACCACAGAAACCAAGGGACTCTCCTCTGCACGTATTTTCCACAAAACTGCACTGGGCTTGAAGGGCAGTGATGGGCAAGTCCATGTCCGGCTGGTGGCTGAAGCTGGGCAGAGGGTCCCTGGATCTGACCCCAAGCTGCTGGTGCTGGTGGAGAGTTGATGGTGCTCGGTCCTGTGCAGCATCCCTAAACGTGTGTGCTGAGTTAGGACAGGCTGAGAAGCAACTGGGAAGCAATTAAAAACAGAGAAAGGGTTGAAGGCTTTGAAGGGCCATTGCACTGTGGAGGAGGAATAGCAGCTGTGTGTAACCCTGTCGCTTCCAGATGTTGTACCGTGTGGAGGATATTCTCAGCACTATCAAGTTTTTCCACAGCTGCCTTGACCATCATGGTAAACTCCTGATCATAATTTTATCGGGTAAGAGGGGGCTTTTATTTTTTGTTCCTTTGCTGGTGTTTTGAGGAGCTTTGAAGTACGAGAGTCACAAATATTCATCTCAGGATTTTAGTAGTGCTTAGTCATTAAATAAAACAAATGCTATATTTCATAGGGCACAAGGGATCTTGGGCTTAGCCTCTTGGACCCCTATGTCTGCTGGAACTCCGTAGACGTAGCCTTCAGGCTCTTGCTTCCCTGCTTATGCAGTAGATTAATTGCTCTCGAACTCGCAGAGACCTCCCGCTATGGCATTACGGGCTAGTGAGAAGTGTGGCTATTGATGGGCGAGGGTCAACCCTTCTTCGTGGTGAAATGAGCCCGGTGCCACCTGAGCTCTGGGAGGACCCATCTCTGGGGCTCTTTCCTCCACACCATAATGACCCAGACCCCAGCAGGACACCAGGAGCTGCTGAGAGGAAAAAGAGACACTTACACTTCATGGCACTTATTAAAAAAAAAAAAAAAAAAAAAAAATTTCCAGTGTGCCAGTCACAGATCCCTGATTTGTGGTGCAGTGGATAAAGCACACTTCCCCACATCTACCACTAAAACTCCCTTTAGCATTACTGGTAGGGGTGTTCCCTTGCTAGCTGGGACTGTCTTTTCAGGTACGTAGTCTTTGATGTATACATAAAATTGAGGTTCAACATATAAAAACGTTGGGGCAGTTAACAGGCAGCATGCACGCGCAGGCTCAGTGCACTGATAGATCTGTGTGCACTCCGCTTTCTGGAGACATCCAGTGCTGGAGACCATCTCCTCGGAGTTCCCTTTAAACAGGAGAGTTTTGGAAGGAGGGCTGGTGGAGATCACAGTTTTACCCCTCTCCAAGCATGGACATTTATAAGTGGACTCCAGTAAGGGGAAAGCTCTTCTGCTGCTCCTGGTACAGTTTGGGCTAGTAGCAAGGGAGCCTTTCAAACTCGTTTAGTAGTTGCATTAGCTGGTGTTTGACTGCCTTGGCTTTGCAAAAGTAACCTTCCCTCCTGCTCTGCAGACAGTAGTGGATGGGCCAGCTTATGGAAGAAGTACAGATACTGCTTGCCCCCCACCGACAGCGGCCACTACATCACCTCCAACGGCATCACGGATGTTTTGAAGAGACTGGGTGTTGAATACCGTGTTTATGAGTTCCCATCGGTCTGGGATATCACCGAGTGCTTTATCGAGGGGGATCCGGTTGGAGCCTGCATGATGGATTTCCTGACGGGGACAAAAAATTTCCTGGGCACGGCCCCCCCGGGGCTGCGGCGGCAGCTGCAGGAGGCTCTGTGCCAGCCCGAGTGCAGCAGCAAAAAGGACGGGAGGATCATCTTCAGCAACAACTTGAGTATGATTGTGGTTGAGTCCTAGAGTCCTGACCAGCTGCAGAAGACAAGTTAGGGTGGGTATAGGGGCGATGCAGTCGCAGGAGGACGTAGCATAGAAAGAAGGCAACTTGCAGGCAAGAAGGCAAGAAAGTGGGCCTCATCCTCAGCCTCCCATTCCCAGCCAGGGTCAGCGGACACTGCAGCACCGGGGATGAGCTCTTTGTCCCCCTGAGGAGACAAGATTTCACCCTGGCTGTTTAGTCCAGCCTTAGGAGAATGTTTTCCAGACAGTGAAGAGTTCCATCTCACTAAAAGCCTACATGGACTTTTTTTTTTTTTTTAATGGTATGCATCCTGCCTGTGCTTTTGACACTGGGATTTCTACTTTTCTATATAGCCAGCACGTTTACCTACCTAAAGATGTGTCTGTGTGACCAGGTGCTGTTTTGCAGTTGGGAGGAGGTTGCAGCCCCTATGCTGGCTGCTTACAGACCCACTGCTTCCAGCCACGCCAGGACAAAGCCAGTAAGGTGTCCCCGCTGCTTTGCACCCAAGTAATGTGCCTCACTGCACCCAGACCTGAGCTGTAAGTTGCTCTGCACTAGGCTATTTCACGTGGTTTTATCAGTCTAGGTATTTACTGCCCCAAGCGTCTCAGCATCTTGCAATATAGACATGTCTTAACAATTTATCAGCCTTTTCATCTGGAGCATTTTTTGGATCCCAGGATGATACTTGCCCTGTGCTCTTTCAGGCAGATATTAATTTTGTTACTTTCTTACTACTGTTTTTCTCCATATAAAATAAAAGCAATCTTAAATGAAAAAAGTCACATCTTATTCTGTACGTGTGGGCTTACAGAAAATGAAGAGTGAAGAGGTTATTTAGTTTTAAAAAAAAATGCAAAATCCAGTTTTATGGAAGCATTAAAGGTTTCTTGTGAGAAAGAAGAGCCTGAGGCTGTGGAAGAGCTGGGCGTGAGCTGCAGCTCGTCCTTGTGTCGCAGCCACGGGAGGCAGCTCGGCTCACTCGAAGCGGCGTTATTGCAGCACAGCATCTCTGTTACTTAAATACAATCCATGTGGTTAAGGTGTTAATACAGGTGAGTTAAGACTATTTCCACAGGGTCCTGAGTTATTTGGGGGGCTAAAGAAGGTGCTGCCAGGGTGGCCAGCTGGAAAGGGAAATGCTGCATGGGACGCCAGTGGGATTCGGTGCTGTGTTTAGGGCCATGGTGCTGTGTGGACCTCGGGCTGGGCACATGGGGGCAAAGGAACCTGCAGTCCTGCTGGCCTCTTTGCAAATAGCTCTCAGGGCTGGAAGCACCAGCTCAGATGGAAAATACCTGCAGGTGCAGAGCCCACCTCTATAAACTGGGTTTTTTTCTGTGCTTAAGCTGGAAAACCGTGCCCACGTGCATCTGAAGGGGCTTGGATACTGTTGCCTTATTGATGCCTGGTATGTTCCTTCATCATGAATGCATGGGCTGGCACATTGGCTTGTAAAATATTGGATGTCATTGTCACCCAGAGTCCTGCTGATCCCACTGAACCTACCCCCTCTGCTCACCTACCTGCCGGGGTGCCCTTACAGCCAGAGGCAGCAGTGCTCCCGGCTGGAAAGGTAATGCCAACCTACACAGTCGTCACGGCCCCACTTTGGGCTTTGGGTTATTTTTTTTGGTTTCTTTAGTTTTGCTTTGGTTTTTTTGTTGGTTTGGGTTTTTTTTTTTCATATCTTTTTGAAATACAGCCGTTTCTCCTGCAGATGTTTTCCTCTGAAACTACTGTAAGGAAAAAAAACAAGAGGAAAGCGGTGGGAAAATGACAGCATACCACCATCCCTCTGGCAGGACTGCGGCACTCTGGTCTGTAAGTACTACTGCTGCCAGCCTACGGAACATCAATCAAAACTGGACAACATCCTCCAGAGTACCCCGTACCTATACACAAGCTTTTCGTTTGGATCCGTTTTATTTTTTATTCTACAGGTATCTCCTTTGATTGCGCTCGCAGACAGCACTGGGCAGGGGGCGTATGGCTGGGCTGTTGGACGAGCACTCTGCGCTGCTCCCATCCGCATTCTTCTTCCACTATTAATTCCTGTGGTTTATTTCCAAGTATTAGTGATGTCTCTGTCTCTCCCTGGTAAAGGAAAAACAAAATATACCAAAACCCAGGCTTGCTTTTCAAGCCCCAAAGGACTATCCACCTCTCAGTCTTCGCAGAAATTTGGAACCATCCAGGTTCCTCCAGATCTTCCCCAACCCAAGAGGTTTTCACCCCTCCTTGGAGTTTCCCGAGCAGTTAGACACGTTTCCAGTAAGCAGATACTCAGCAAAACTCGTGAGTACCAAATTTACCCACACTATTGTAAATCGATGTGCAAGTGCTCAAAAGAAAAGGAGCACTTCAAAGCAGACTGTTTAGTGACAGCCTAGGGAGATGAAACAGGGCACCCCATTAAAAACGCAGCTGCTTAATGCTTTATCTATAATTTTTCTTTTGATTCTTGAAAAGCAAGTCATTTAACAACAACTGTGCTTGTACACCTGGAACAAATACTATCCTAAGTGTCTGATCCATTTATTTATATATTTATTCTTGGGTGAATATGCTATTTAACAACTATTTGCTGTGCTTTTTAAAATATGCCGTCCTCCCACATGGAATTTCGGTCTGTGCTTTCCCAGCAGCTGGCGTGCGGGAGCACGGTTGGGTCTGCGTGGCCACGAGAGGGCTGCAACAGCCAGCGGATTAGATCTGCCTCCCAAAACGCTTGGGATGCTGAGCTGAAGAAGCAGACCCAAGTAGCTGGGCAGGCAGATGATGCACGGGCTCAGCTCCAGTTTCTTTGCTGGGTCATTGCATGCTAATATCAGCTGTTGGGGACCATGCTTTTTTCTACTGTAGAGTCATGTTCTGGGTGCCGGGCTCCAGCTTATAAAAAAGTTACGATTGCACAGCATGGGTGCCAACAAGGGCTGCAGAAAATTTGCTTTCGGGTTGGTTTTCTTTTCCCTACTCAATGGCTGAAGTGCTGCAGCTTAGTTACTGCTCCAGCCCAGGTCTGCAGACAGCCAAGTAGGCACCGTGGCGGACCAGGGGAGGAAAACATAAGGACGGGGATGTCAGGAGCATGAGGTTGCTTCTGCTTTAGCTTTGAGCTGAATTAACCTTGCTGACCTCCATCCAGGGTGAGCCCCACTCAGCAATGGGTTTCATGGCTGTTCCCAGCGCTGCAGTTAGCGAGGAGCAGATCCGTGGCTCCCCCAGGGATCCGTGCTGCTCCGTCAGTGTGACAGCTTGTTCCAGCCCAAGGCAAAGGTTTTTGTGGATAACTGTGAGCTTCCATGTGAACTCTGGAGCAGAAGTAATGCCTACAAACCCCAAACTGCATTATTTTTAAATGGAGCAGTTGCAGGTTTTATCCTCATTTTGAGATAGCGATATGCCCGTTTCAGTGGCATGGTGTTGCTGATTGTGTATTACAGCCTTCTAAAAGGGAGTTACAGAAGCAGCTCTTTATAAAATCAAGGAAGGATAATTTGTTTTTTACTGGGCCTGGATTCAGTCTTGGGGGCTGAATGGTTTGCCTTTGCAATGAATGTTAAGGCTTCTCTGCCCATGAACATTACCAGGGAAATCGAGGTAGCACAGGAACTGCAAAATCTAACAGTTTATTTCTGAATAATCCCATGAAATGACGAGCTCAGTAAAAGATTAAAACCAACTATAATCAGGGAGAAAAACAAAAATACAGAAGCTGAACATTTTTTTTCCTTTCAATATTTGCCCACAGAAATCTGTCAAGGCTTATATCCGGGATGTAGAAAATCTTTGGGTGCCCTGTGCATTCTTCATAAATACATCCAGCAAATGCATGTCTGTAAGGTGAGCTCTCCAATGATCATGAGCTGTATGCTATCTGTATTAATAGCATTCATTGAGACACCAGGCTGTGCCCTGCAGTCTTCGCATTTGGGGTGTTAGTTGTGGAGGTCCCTTGGGTGAGGAAACCTGAAGAAGGATCTTGATGTAGCAGAGAGGTTCCCACAAGGTTGTACTTAGGAAATCTCGGGGAAACCTAGGGAATGCTTATGGCCAGAAAACAGCCTTCCAGCTGCCCTGAAACTACGCATGGTTCAGAACTGCTTAATCAGCAATATTGTCAGACAGTCCTTGCTAGGCACAGAATTTGGGTTTCCTGAGGGACTGACCTTTCTCAGAGACCTTTTTGATGGGAAGGACAGGAGTAACTGCAAGCTTGACATGCAGTGTCTTTTTTCTTTTGATGGATTTAGTCCTAATGACCCAAAACATGAACCATCTCCACATGCTCTGTACTCAGCAGAAAGGCAGTAAAGGGCAGACAAATCCCCCTGAAGCTGCTGGTTGTACCTCCATGCACTTGTGTTAGGATCATACGAATCTTCCTGGAGCTTGAAAAGTCTATTAACCCACTGGCTCAGGCCATAGCTATAAGAAGGTGGTTCTTGCCCTACCTTTTAAAGTATTTTTTGAAGGTCAGATCCTCCAGACTGAGAACAAATACCTAAAACAAGTCTAAAATGTCTTTATCATTAACCATTGCTCCTTGGAGTCACTCAACTCCAGTACTTAAGTATCAAGAGAAACTTAAATTTTGCTGGACGGTGAGAGTCCTGTTTAGGTCTCCAAAGACATCTATGGACCAGTGCATAGTCACTCGGCCATGTGCCAAGCTGCCATGACACCAGACAGCAAATCCTGGAAATCTCCTTATTTTGGTATGGAAGCAATGGGGTGGTGCTAGTAAATGCACCAGCACAGCCATGACTGCACTTGTCCTGCTCCAGCAGAGCAGCTCCAGGCTGGCTGGGGAGACGCAGCCACCTTGGGGCAGCTCCTTCCGGCTCCTTCCCACCCAAGGGCAGTCACCCAAACTCCGGGCTGGGGGTGAGCACCATGGGGTCTGGCTAGACACCCTTAGTAATCGCCCTGCTTCTGCTTCATTTGTCAGCCAGCCCAATTCTGCTGGGAAATGTAAAAATTCAAATACAGGCCCCTTCCTGTCTCTAAGAGCATCCTTATCAATGCGAATGTTCCTTGCAATCAGTCCTAAAACAGGAAAAGAAACAAGCTGACAGTTTATCCCTCTAATAAAAATATGTTCATGTCATCAGCTTGGCACGGGAGCTGGGGCTGCAGGCTGGATACCCGGAGGAGGTTGTGGGCCAGCCCTCCTACAGCGTGTTATTTAATGCCATTGGTTTTAGCTAAAGCAGCTGCATCTCCTCCATTCTCTTTTAATTTCTTGTTGTTAAAAAAAAAAAAAAGCCTCCAAGGAAAATGTTTGAAGAGTACAAACTACAGCTGGGAAGGTCTCGGGTCTGAAGAGGGTTTGTAGAACACATGAGATGGCTGGATCCCAGCAGGGCTTTTCTTCTCGTCGTCTGAGAAGGGACAGGGAAAAGCAGAACAGGAGCTTCATCTCCACTGGTGGCTTCCTGATAGTCTGATGACTTTTTCAGTTAGACCTGGCAGCAACTTTGTAGAGAAAACATCTGTTTTGTCGTGCATTGGAATGGTGGTACCTCTGGTGAATTTAGAAACACGATAAAGAAATTTTCAGAGCAGTGCCTAAGTCCCTATAGCTTTGTTAACTTTTTTTAACATCCTATTAATCACTCTGTATATATCTGTCAACAGCTGATACTATGGATTAAGGAAGATTACAGCTCATTGCTCCAGTGGCTGTTTCCTTTAGGTTTTAACTCTATGGGCACTTTGCCATTGACTTCACCATGACAAGACCAAGCCCCTTGCTTTTATGAACACTTTGCAATGCTTTCCTGACTCAGAGTGGTTTTAATTTGTAAGGTACCTAAATGATCATCCAGAGGGTAAATGTTTTGATTTTTATTATTTCTGGAAGAAGGGCTAATATACTTTCAGTGCTGAACAAACAGTCCAAGAGATCTTGACTTGCAGATGTTTTCATATAGATAAATGTTGACTTTGGTTTGTCATGCTTGTGCAGATCATGTCATTTGCTAGTTGGGAAAAGGGGAAGATATTTGAGGAAATGCTTATAGAAGTTCTACAGATTTAGTACATTTATCTTATAGACCTTCTCAGTTATTTACCATCAGCTGCTGGTTATTCTCCAGTTTCATATATTGGTTGTCCACCCTGGGATGCAGAGAAATCGCTGTGACTCAAAGCAGAAGTAATTAACACCGGAGAATCAAACAACTCAACTGTGAATAACCTTCAGTCTAAAAATTGTTCACCCAGACTTATCCCCTTATGCCAGAACTTGTTTTTATACATGCTTAAAAATAACAATGACAAAAAATATACATTTCAGCCTAGACGTCTGTCCTCAGCTTATTTAATTCTTATGGCTTGCCTCCAAGGTCTCATCCTTCCCAGGTACCTTCTCCAGCAGAGCATCCCCCCTCCACGGCCTTATCTCAAGACAGCCAAATTAAGGAAAACTTTCCTCCTGCACTCAGGGGACGCAGGGTCATGGCCAGCCTCCCTTATAACTCACTTGTAATGCCTGCCAAATGTTAATGCAGATTTTTTGCTTCAGAGCCAAAGGTGACATGAAACAAATGACCTGCGCTCGTCCGGGTGTTTTACTATAGGAGCGTCTCACTTCATTACAGATGCCTTAAAACAACAAGCCCTGCCAGAGCGTACCTTCACTGCACTTTGTATAAATTATTCCCGAGCCATCGCTTAATGTTTATTAATATTTCTGACCCTTTTGAAATTGTAAAGTAACAACATGGATATAATCTATAGTACAAAGCCAGGTAAAGGTATTAATGGGAGAGTAAACTTGTTTTCTCCTCTGTGTGGGTGAGCTGTATTTTGGGTCCCTGTACAAGCAAAGGAGCAGCACCCCCAGCAAATGCAGTCCCCAAATTCATACTGGGTCTGGTAGGAATTTAAACAAATCTTCCAATTCCATCACTCAGCAACAAATTGCTTTTGAACATAATTAGCATTTATACTGGCGCTGAAGTCTTGTTTATTTATGCATCACAACGGTCCCTGAAAAATGTAAGAATATATGAATTTTCACTCAGGCTCCAGCAAAAACTCCAGCTTGACCAGAATCATGTCCTGGCTGGGGAGGGAAGGAAAGAAGCAGAGAATATAGAAAATAGTCTTTATTCTATTACATCTTTCTTTTTCTTCCCCCATCCTCCCCTGCCTTTTGGCAACCTCCTGCACCAAAGGCTGCATCCAGGTAATCATACCTCCTCCTTGCCTTTCCTCATTAAATTGCCTGATTTCTTCCCAGGCATTTTGCAAAGTTGGGCAACAAATAAACTAATTTCAAGTGCCTCTCCACAGTTGTTTTTTATCTTGATGAAAGATATCTCTTTTTTTAAAAAAAAAATCCTCTAATGTGAGGGCCATCTGGCTTCTGCAAACATGACAGCTCAGCTCTGCTCTTTGTTGAGTTCAGCTCAACTCCTTGGCCTCAAGTGTTGGTAAGAGCAGGGTGAGGACGGAAACCAGGACGAAGGAGGAACAACCCTTACCCGCCTCAGTGCTGATGGCCCGGGGAATGAGAGGTGCGCACCAGGAGCTGTCCAGGAGATGCTTCCTACAGTTGCAAGGGGAAGAGATGGAGGAAAAGTTTTTCCATCACACGTTTCAGTCCTCTGGGGAGAAACATAGCTCATCATGGTGACACCGAGTGTGTTTCCAGCTGACAGTTAACAGTTGGCAAAACAGAACTGGTGAGTTGTCTGTCGGCTGTCAGTGGCTGCTTATAGCAGTTCTCCAGCAGGTATCATAATTTTATTATCGGAGTGAAGTTGCTGTGAAGGCAGAGCACCAGTATTGTGGTGCAGGATGCTGATTTTGGTGGGTTGGGTTTGGGCAGGACTTTGCCTCTCTGCTAGGTGATCCCTGCCATCTTCGAAAGCCCATAACACCAGGTTTTTCAGGGCTGGCTGTGACTCCTCTTGTGCTACTCTGCTCCCCGATCTGCCGTTAACATTCACGTACACCCCAACTGCAAAATGGCCTGTCATCTTCTGCTTCCAAAATCAGGCTAGAGCTCACTTGGCTATTCAGTGGAGGAACATTTAAATCTGAGCAAGCAAAGGGAAGTTCATTTTTGTCATCAAAATGTTCCCAGGAGAGCTGCATTTTGCATGGGGCCCTGCCATGGGCTTCCCCAGCCTGGCCATAATCACTCTGTCTTGCTGGGCCCCAATTTTCCATCTTAAAAATCTTCCTTTCCTTGCAGACAGGTCACGAGGCTAGATGCATTACTGTAAGTGAGAAGCTTTATTACTGAGGTGATAAGTGTCATCCTAATACAATAGTAATAATAAATAACTTCTCTAAAAGAGTAAAAGGGTCTGACATTATTAATTGCATTTCAAGCGCTTGCAGTGTGTATGGACTGGGATTGAATGCAGAACAGACCGAAGGCTTTTTTCTCTTGCTCACATTTGTGCAATTTGGAAAGAAATGGCTTTTCTTCAGCTGAAGTGTCCTCAGTGCATTGACCCAGCAAGAAACCTCTCACCTGTGCAAGTCCCCATCACTCCCACCAAGGCTCAGATGACCCTGATGGTGGCAAAAGTGGAGGGGAACCCCCCCGAGAGGCAGGGGAGGTCTCACTTTGTTCCATAAACTTTCCTATTTGTTTGCTTTCAGAAATGCTTCTTATTTTCCCACAACATTCATTTCAGCCCCATTTCTTCTGTGGGTATGGGTCAGCGAAGAGAAAGGCTTCCCAAGAGCACCCTGCCAGGGTAGACGGGTAAAGGAGGCTTTCTGCATGGACTGCCCTGGGGGCCCTTCTAAAATACCTGCCCACAACAGCATCAAAGTCCCGAGGCCGCCCCAAAGCATCTTTGATCTGTCCCTGCCCACTGCCTCTATGTGCTGCAAGTGTCATTCCTTTGACCATGAGGCTCCTCTGCCTCTCTCAGCCCTTTCTGCTTTCATCCCATAAAGATGGAAATGCATACTTTAGTTAACATGTACCTAAGGACAATATTTAAATATTCAGCCTGGAGAAGAGAAGGCTGCGGGGAGACCTGATTACGGCCTTTCAGTACCTAAAGGGGGCCTATAGGAAAGATGGGGAAAATCTTTTTAGTAGGGCCAGCTGTGACAGGACAAGGGGTAATGGTTTTAAACTAAACCAGGGTAGGTTTAGACTGGATATAAGGAGGAAATTCTTTACAACGAGGGTGGTGAAACACTGGAATGGGTTGCCCAGAGAGGTGGTGGAGGCCCCATCCCTGGGAACATTCAAGGCCAGGTTGGATGGGGCTCTGAGCAACCTGATCTAGTTAGTGGTGTCCCTGCTCACTGCAGGGGGGTTGGACTAGATGACCTCTAGGGGTCCCTTCCAACCCAAAACATTCTATGATTCTATTCTATGATAAATGCTGCGTGGAAATGCCACCTACAAAAGCAAGCCCTGTAAGAGCAGGGCACACATCCTCCTTTTTGTGCAATTTGTCCTCAGATGTCCCATGCACCAGCTCACCATCACTTCTCCCAAGGGCTCCCGCACCTTTCCATTCCCCTCCAGCTGAGCCAGCAGAGCCACTTGCCAGACCTCAGATTTCTTTCAGCCCTTCAAGCACATGGTGGCCTTCTGGTGGCACCTTGTGAAGGGGATTGTCTTCCTCAACTGGGGTGAAAATAACTCCCAAATTTTGCCTTTGCTTCACCTGCAAAGGCTTCTATAACCCAGTCACTCAGCATCAGTCTCCTGCAGAACAAGGAAAAGTCCTTTCCCTCAGTGGCAACCATTACTTCTCATGATTTTTGCCATTAGATTAAAAGTTTTTAAAGTATTATGTGGGTTTTTTTTTTCCAGTAAAAGATTAAGTGTAAAGTTATTCTCTTTATGCATTTGTTTTCATGCATTCCAGAGAAATTTACTGTCAGGATGAAACCGAGCTTGAGAAATTTCAGCTTGAGAAATGAGAATTTGGGGAAAGTTCTTAAACATAGAAAAACAAGGTTTAGAATAGAAACAATTAGAAAATCTTAAAGGTGGCAGGTTTCTCTTCTTATAACCATATAACTTAACAGACATATAAAATACAGCCTGCTAAATAGGAATAGAAAATCCTGAGTTCTTTAAAACTATATTTTCTTCCTAAAATTTTTTGCATGTCAGTTAAATCTTATCTGAAAGAGCAGGAAATTACAATATCTACAAAACCTTAGCCGATGCTGCCATCATGGTACAAGAGAACCATCCTGCTTAAAATGTTTAGACAAACACAAAACAAGCACTTTGCAAAGTCATTCATGTGAAAAATGGTAAGACCCAACCCTCCGCAAATTCTGAATTTCATAAGACGTGTTGCACAACCAGCACAAACACGGCACCAGCATCAAACCCTTCCCTTTCTAAAGAGTTGGAAACTTTCTTTTCTTTTTCCTTTAACACCCAATGCAAATGCTCTAAATCTTCCCAGCCCTAAGTACAGATGGTGTCAGCTGGCTCCAACAGGAGACAATGCTTTTAGATGCTCACAAAAAATGTGGTTTCATGCCTCTCTCCTGCAGGCTATTATTCGGTGATGAATGCGCAGAGGGCCTTCACAATGCCCAAAAAGTGACTAAAGTGCTTTGTTAATGGCAGAAGTTGGTCTCGGCTACTGCAGGGCTCAGGTACAAAGCATTGCACAAGGCTGAAGCCTACCCTGTACGTCTGAGTTGAGATGCTCGTCGATAAGTTCACTGAGGGAAAGCAGGTCACATCAGCAGATATAATGTGTCCTTTGAACCTCTGGTACCTCATTTTCTGTCCTCACTGTGGCATCTATCTTCCTTTGATCATTGAGTAAAGTGCGGTTGTTTCATTACAATGGAAATAAAAATAGTTGACACGGGAGAGTGGTGTTTTGCCTATTCAGAAGGACAGTGGAAAGTTGCACTCCCGAGTTAGCTTGAATAGAGTGAACATTATTAAGTGCTAACATGAAAAAGACCTCTCGAAGGAGATAATGCCTTCACCCAATTAATCCTTCCTAATGAACTTACCCTTCGGAGATGGGTAGAGCACTTTCAGCGTGAAGTTTGCTTCCTGTGATCATTTGTGCCAATAAAAGTCTTGCAAGAAAGCTGATGAAAACTGATGTGAATGTGCCTGAAGTGAATTTATTTTGATATTTGATTTGTCAGAAAAAAAAAAAGTGGTTTGTACTTTTCAACCCGATCTGCTATCGTGCTCTCTTTTGATGATTTCTATTCTTTAATAACTCCTCAAATGATAATAAGGCTCCTAGGCATCCGCTTCCCTTTGAATTTTCAGCAGAGAAAATTCCGTGTTTGAAATACTTGGAAATGGAGTTTTATTTGATAACCTGTATTTTTGAGGTGGATAACTACTTTGCTGAACACCTTGATGGTTATTTCAGTAATAGTAGTCTGAAAATACTCTTCTGGCTCTGAGAAATTTCAACTGAGGAAAGAACCCTGTTTCCACCCAAGCTACACTATAACGACACTTCACACTTAGGCAGATCTGTTTATGAAAGCGTGCTTTATTCACCAACTACCCAGACCCTCATTTGGTTTTGTCTAATTTTGACTCTTTTTATATCACCCAGGCTTAGAAGTCCAACCACAACAGGTTTTTTTACTGCTTTTCCCTGTGCTTTGGAGATACTGGGAAAGAAAGTGCCAAAGAGAGGAAAAAAAACCCCAAACCTGTGAAAGTTCAAATGAAACAGAGGGTGTTGGACTAAAACAAATCCAGGGGCAGGAAAAAAGTCAGAGAGATTGATGAGAATATTTTTTCAATCATATATTTATGATGTGTCGGTTCTTTTATAAAACCGGGGGCTGCTGTTGAACTGCAATAGAACTGGTTCTAGGCAGCCAAAAGTGTGAGAGTATCTTCAAATGGGGGCACCTAAAATTAGTTACCTAGTTCGTACTTCTATGCTGGGAACTAGTACTAGTGATCTGATTTTCACAGATGCTGGTGAATATTTTTGCAACCTTGGAAAAAGAAAACGTGCCTGCAAATTAGGATGGAATTGATAAACTGAAGTGCCCGGATTTTAAATGTTGGCCACTGCAACTTCTCCACTGCTATAAAATGATTCAGTAATGTGATCATGAATAGCAACTACGAGTCTTCTCCACCTCCAGTCTAACCAGCAAAAGAAAAGATGTTTAATGTGGACAGTGGTGCTAACAGCTGGGGAGAAATTACTTTCCAACTGCTACGCATTTTGGGGGTCATGATAAAATTAGCCACTTTGAATTTGTGTGGTGCTGTTTCATACCTCAGATGAAGAATTTGGATCATTTTTGAGCCCCACAAGCAGCTCCTGTGGCAAGAAGGAACAGTTTTTAAATCATACTTTGTTAAATATGGTTGTGGAAGAGTGAGTGTATCCAGGCCAGTGTATCCAGGTGATGGGCACTGAATTAATATTTCTTTCCATATTCTGGAAGAGTCTCTCAATCAAAGTGAGACTTTCCAGCCTGTTTTTAATTTCACAGTTATAAAGACGAGCATGCAACTTTTTCAAAGCAATAATTAGGTATCACAGAACAAAGCACTTCCCTAGCAAATAATAATAACGCCTTTAATTAAGTGAAAAACTATACTAGCTCTAACAGATTTTAGTGTCTATAATTTATTTCTAGATTAATGGCTATTTTGTAGTCCACCCTACTTAGTGTATAATAATGCTTTTTTTAAATTATTATTTCTGCTTCAGTTCCATGTATGTTAGCAACTATAACATCCATTCTTTTCAATGAATGTCTTAATATAGTTTCCTTCTAAAGAAAACATATTTCCTTCGCTCATTTTTGCCAGACATTGTATGTCTGCATCTGTTTTATATGCTAGGGGTAAAACAGCATACTGGCATCTTTTTTTCCCTGGTGGTCTCATCGATGAGCTCGGGTTAGAGTGCGTGCTCCTGTTAGGGGCCATTGCTGCTGCTGTCTTCAAAATCAGATGGTTTTTGGAGGGGTTTTGGGGTTTTTTTTAGGGCATCCCTATCCCTGTTGGTACTGGTGATAACCCCCAGCTTTTCGTCATCAACAAATTCTGGTTTTCTGTCATTTTTGCCAAGACTTTTAATGAAATAGATGGACATTCCACAGTAAATTTTCTTTGGTCTGACAGTTGCCTTTTCAAAACACCATCTAGCGTCTCCCTTTTAGCCATTTCCTCACCCACTTTGTCATCTCCGGCTGGCTCTCCTGTTGAAATAATTATGCCCCATGTGACAGCTTATCCACTCCCTATTTAAAGACAGGAAAGATTAGAACAGTAGCATTTTTATCAGTCTAAGTAAGTAAATAGGTAAACAATCTTCCCAAAGACTAGCTCATCCAACATGACCCGTGCCATGCCCGAGGACCCCGTGGTGCATTACACTCTGTTTTCCATTTCAACCTTTTCACTTAAAGTTTCCTCCAGCCTTTGCCCCAAAGCCAGCCCCATGACTGAGGCCAGGCCCTCAGGGCTCTGGGTTCCTGGATCACATTGTTCAGTCTGTGGTCACACCGCCGTATTCCTGACTTGGCAGATTTATTACAGACCCTTCCTCTTAGACTCGTGACATTACGTTCTTGCATCTAAAAAGAAAACGCATGTAATCACATGTAGTTGCTTGAAAACTAGCAAGAGGTTAATTAGGGCAGACTGTGTTCCTGAGCTGGCCATGCAGGTTGGGGGGGCTGGCTGTAAAACCTGAACCTAAGCACTATGGAGGTTCAAAAAAGCAAGGACATTTCTGCTGGCCTTAGTCTTCAAGCTTCTGTGATTCTATGATTCTTTTGGGCTTGTGCCTCAGAGCGGGAGGAGGGAAATGTTCTGCTGTCTTCCAGAACATGAGCAGGTCGGAAAAGACATGTCCCAAAGCTTGGCTTTAAAAGCTTAGACATGCTTTTTGGCTTGTGGCTGAGCTGATGCTTGAGTGATTCCTCTGATCATAAAAGACGCCGATGCATCAGCATCAGCCAACACCAGAGCCATTTATTTACCCAGGGAAGTGCTGCAATAGATCAATGTTAAGTGCTTATTTGCGCTTCACTGCTCCAAGGCACAGAAACTAATTACCAAAGATAATTTAGCACTTGTGACAATGACTGAGAAATACACGTCCCAGGATAGGCCACCTTGACCACAAACACATGTAATTCCCCCTCTGGTTAGGTGCAGCAGAGGGTTACGTGGTGTATCCTTCAGCCAGAACTCGCCCGGGGTGGAGCGCTGTTGGGTTTGTCCATGTGCCAAGGAGTTGGCAACCGTTTGCTGAGCCCCTGAACTCTTCCTTTTCCCCATACGAGACGGTCACTTGACTCGTCTGTGTCTCTGTTTCCCCAGCTGCAGATTAGCAGCAGTAATAAAACACCTCATGCAGATACCAGAAGACAAGTGATGGCAAAACCTCCCTGGGGCATTGCATTAACACATGAGCTTTCCCTCTACATGCTGCCTGCTCAGGCACCAACACGCACCTTGCTCCTCTTTGATATCGCCTGTACACCAGCTGATAGCAAGTTGAAAGTATTCTGTGTTGTGTGTGCATGCAAAAAGTTTTTTTTCCAGCAAAAAGCCCTCAGTGGTTCTCATTGCAGCTGAAATCAGTGTGTGGCGGACGTGGAAGAGAGCTCGGCAGGATTGCAATTGGTTTGTAGTGCTATCGCTACTGTTTTACCTCCCCTGAACCTTTTGCTTCTCTCTTCCTCCTCCAAGAGTTGCCAGATTTGGTGGATCTGAATCCAGAAACATCTCCCCCACCTTACTGTCTTATCTCAAACCAGTAAAAGTGCCTCTAGCTGAGGGATGCAGGATGGATCTCCAGGTCCCTACTGCCCTACCTCCCTAGAGGAGGTAAATGCCTGGGAGGCCAGGGAGCTGCTCTCAAATTTTCCTGCAAGGAAAGCAGGAATGAGCTGGTGCCATTAACTTTTTGCCCCCGAGCCCTGACAAAAGAGCTTGCAGTCAGGCTGGGCACGGCACGTTCAGTAAATTGTGTAAGACCAGCAGAGTACAGGTGGCAGCTCAGATGTAATGGGCTCAAGCCTGTGCACTGCATCCATCGTAATCAGCTCAGGGGAGACCTGCAGGACTGCAGTAGGCATAACCTGAGTGGGGAAACCTCCTGGAAATACTTCAGGAATGGTTTCTGGAGGTGATGTGGCCCTGCACACTCACATGGTGCTTGGGGCAGCAAATCCAGCCTGCCTGGGGGTGGGGGGTGGGGGTGGGGGGTGGGTTGTCACATCAGTGTCAGCATCCACAGCAAAGCTCCTCCGTAACCCAGGTGGGTTAAACTGCAGACCCTCCAAAACTCCAAAATTACTCCATTGCTTCCCTGTCTCCATGGAAAGTACATCTACTGACTGACATATCTTAGGATGGCACTTGCCTTTTTCACCTGGTTGTATTACTGTGGCACCACAGACCCATCTCACGCTGCAGCAGAGCAAGTTCTCGCTTGTCACCTTGCGCCATCCCAAATTGTATTTTCAGCTCTCAAAGACATCCATTACTCTCTGTGTCATATCCCAGTCTTTCTCTCTACTGAAGGTACCCCCTGGCTTGGTGTCGTCAGCCCATTTTTATCACCATGCACTTCATTTTCTGCCATTCTTCCATTCTTCCATTAATGGAAATATTAAGCAGTGTGACTGACCCTTGAAGAAGACCCTAGAAAACACCTCCGGGTCTGGTGCTCCTTTCAGTGCTATTCATTGCTGGACCCCAAGCATACTTAAGATGAATAAGCTGTATTTTTATAATTATGTTTCGACAAGCCAGTCTTTTCTAAATATGAAATTCCAAATTTCTGCCAGAGCAGCTAGAACACCACTTCTGGCTCCATGGCACCCTCTCCACCAGTTTCCCAACCAGTGGAGGAAAACATTGAAGAAGTTGGTGGAAGCAGCTGAGCGGGTGGCTGGCTTCATGGCCCCTCGCTGGCGCTCTTGTAAGACCCACATACACACCATGCTGGCTGGGTTGGGCTCACCAGCACCAGCTGCCATCCATGGGGACACCAACCCCAGCTCTCCCCACCTCTGGAGGCAGCCCAGGCCCCGGCATCACCAGCAGGAAAGGGTTTGGCCCCAACTTGCAACCTGGCTGGTTTTTACAGCATGTCCTCAAGATCTGGCTTGTGGGGTTGAAGTTACAAACACAGTCTGTGCTCACCCAGGTTAGGTGATGTGTATATAACACCTGGGTGGTGTTACAGCTGTTCCTTCAAAGCCACCTGGCCAAGCTGGTGCTGTTGCAGGCAGTTTTTCATAATTTAGGTTTTAGGCAGCAGAGGTCAGCATTGCCCTGCTGATGGGCAACCACACTTCTCACCTGCAGAGAACAGCAAAACATCGCAAAGATCGTTTCTGGTTAGTCCTTGTTGGTTTGTTGTGATGAAACGGGCATGAATGGTGTCTTGGAGCTACAGACGCTCCTTGTGGGCCAAGTGATGGAGCCATCAGCTGCACCTGCAAGGGAGGTGGCGAGGGAGGCTGTGAAGTGGCCTTGCACATGTCATGGGCCATTCAAGGTGCCTGGAGACAGCTGAGACATCCTCAGGGTGCTGCCACGGGACCTGTGGGACATCTATGCCCATCTAGAGCATCAACAACAGAGAGGCTGATAGCCCTGGCACCACAAACATCCCCAGACATGGGCAGGCGATGGAGCCTGCGCGTCTTGGCCATGCTGGGGACACTCCCCTGGTCCTGTTTGTATCAGGACTGTATTTTGCCTAACTGATTTACATCTTGTTAAATGGCTAAGAGATATTATAAGCATGTGACTGACCCAACTGTCATTGCATATAGATAATGATAACTCTCCTAAACAACCTATTGGACAGTCAGGTTAGTCCATTAAATAATTGCTCGTTCTTTGTAAATGTACTTTTGACATAATGTGGGATGAGGAGAGGGAACAGAGATGTGAGCAGACCCTCAGGGGAACATTTTAAGGCCTTGAAACCCCCCACATGTAATATCTGTGGATTACATCAAAGGATGGGAAGGGTGGTGGTGGGTAATTAGGATGTATTGGATAGTGTGAGACCTGAGCACGATGTAAAAGGTATCGAATAAGGGGTGGAGAATGTGCTGGTTTTGCCTGGGGTAGTTAATTTTTGTCATAGTAGCTGGTATGGGGCTGTGTTTTGGATTTGTGCTGGAAATAGCATTGATAACCCCAGGATGGTTTCGTTCCTGCTGAGCAGCGCTCACACAGAGCCAAGGCCGGTTCTGCCTCTCACCCCACCCCATCAGCGAGGGGCTGGGAGGGCACAAGGAGCTGGGAGGGGGCACGTCCGGGACAGCTGACCCCAGCTGACCCCAGGGGTATCCCACACCGTATGGCATCATGTTGAGCACATAAAGCTGGGCGGAGAAGAAGGAAGAGGAGGACGTTTGGAGTGATGGCGTTTGTCTTCCCAAGTCACTGCTACGCGTGATGGAGCCCTGCTGTCCTGGGGATGACTGAGCACCTGCCTGCCCATGGGAAGCAGGAATTAATTCCTTGTTTGGCTTTGCTTGTGCGCATCTTTTGCTTTCCCTATTAAACTGTCTTGATCTTAACCCATGAGCTTTCTCCCTTTTACTCTTCCGATTCTCTGTCCCATCCCACCGTGGTGGGGAGTGAGTGAGCGGCTCTGTAGGGCTGAGCTGCTGTTTGGGGTTACACCACGACATCAGTGCAGGGATGGCCGAGGTGCTGGCCAGCCTTTGGCCCGGGTTGAGGGAAATGGCAGAACTCAACAGCATTGTATCTTTCCCACTGCCCTCCATGAGGTACAAAAGGAGCTAATTTTGGGCTGAATACCTAACAAAAATAAATGATTTGAAGGCTGGATTTGGTGTATCCTGGTAATGACAAGGAAATTTAGGTGTAATGGTAAACCTGGTGAGCTTGGCCTTCAGCACTAGCTATCCAGTTGAAGCCCAACATAAAATTACCTCAAAAATATGTGTGATGTGACAGACTTTGCTGGATTGATCTAAGCAAGCTGTCTAGGGACACCAGCACTGAGGTCTCTTAGAGGAACAAACACTTACTGCCATTCCCTCTGAACACCTCAGACATTTACTGTACCTCATAGATTTCTGCACTTTCTTATCTTTTCCATCTCTTGCACTTGAACGCAATTTAGCAAGGCAGTCCCATGAAAAACCTACATGAGACTACAGATGAGAAGTATACCAGTGGGACAAGGATTAACAGAGCAGCTTTGGTCTCAAGACATTTGGGTGCGGTGCCACATCAAGGTGAAGAACCTGGTCTTTGCACCCCAATACTGTGATTGGAGCAGCCTGGCCCTGGGTGTGCACTGGTCCACCCACCTCTCCACCCTGAAGTTTGAGAGATGTTTTCTACTGAGTTCATAAAAGAAACACAACGCAGAATCCCCTGGCTGTGCCAATAGATTAAATCAGTCTAAGTCCATTAGTTTAAATAATCAATAGCCGTAAGTGCCATAATGCTGTCTCCTACTTCATCAAGAAAGCTGAGAAGTTACAGAAGGCCACGTGCAATTACGGGCACCCTCTCCATTAACTTTGGGAAAATTAAACAGTCACTATTTGGGCATCTGACAGGTTACTTCTCTTGGTAAACCTGGTGTGTCCAGCTTAAATGGACCTGATCAATGGAAGAATAAAGCATATTTTTATCAAGGCTTTTCATGACATTGTCATGTTATTACAACACCCCAGCAGCTCCGTATGTGTTCTGGATGGCACAGCTGCATGTCCCCAGCTGCAGGAGGGTCCCTGTCTTTTTGTGGTACTGGCCTCAGCTACAGGGTCTTGAAAACAGAGATGTGCCCCTGTTTTTGAAGGACTGATCAGCCTCAGTTGCTCTGGAGCAAAAAAACCCTTGAGGCAAATTGCAATAAATAACAAGGGGGGAAAAAAAATCCTTCTTCCCAACTTTCCTGTCTGGAAAAATGTGGCTCCAAATTTTATATTAATTTTTAAAGCCACCATGTATGGTAGATGCAGCTTTTAAGAGTGCTGGGGAAGTTCTTGATGTCTGTTTTTTGGAGGGTCCAAACTAAGGCCATGTTGGCTTTTCACAGCATGCCCAGTCCCCACAAAATCCTGACTGCAATGTTGGAAGCAGGAGCATCTGGAGGGGCTGTGGAAGTCCTGCTCACCTGCAGAGACTGGGACAGCCTTTGCTTAACCCCTCAGCAGCCCCAGCTGCCCAAACCTCTCTTCTGCACCTTTTTTCCCCCTTGGGGTGCCCAGCCGATAGGGGGGTACCTGCCCTGCTCACACCTCTGATGCTGCTGGAGGTGTCAGTGACCCTGGCAGCCCTCAGGCTCCTCTGCCAGCATTGAATTTGGACAGGGAAGCAGCTCCAGCCTGGGAGAGGGATGAAAACCACTGTCTAGGAGACAGTGCCTCATGGTACTGGCCCAGCAGCTGCTGCGGGGTTTGGTGCAGAGAAGGGTCTGGCTGTAGCAAAGAAGGATGCTGCAGAGGGATCTGGACAGGGTGGATCCATGGGCCAAGGCCAACTGTATGAGGTTCAACAATGCCAAGTGCTGGGTCCTGCACTTGGTTCACAACAACCCCATGCCTCTCTACAGGCATGGAGAAGAGGGGCTGGAAAGCTGCCTGGCAGAAAAGGACCTGGGGGTGTTGGTCGACAGCCGGCTGAATATGAGCCAGCAGTGTGCCCAGGTGGCCAAGAGGGCCAACAGCATCCTGGCTTGTATCAGGAATAGTGTGTCCAGCAGGTGGTGCAGTCCCCATCCCTGGAGATATTTAAAAGATGGGTAGAGGTGGTGCTTAGGGACCTGGTTTAGTGGTGGGATGGCAGTGACAGGTTAACGGTTGGACTTGGTGATCTTAAAGGTCTTTTCCAACCTAAACAATTCTATGATTCTAAATGTCTTGGTGATGGTTCCCAGCATGAAACCCAGATTCTTGGGGAGGGCTGGGACCGCGGTACAGAAATGCACTAGACACCCGTGGCATCCAAAGCTGAGGCCTTTCTGGTGTGGCCACAGTCTCCTCTACTTGCTTAAACCACAGCCAGCTCTGGCTCTTCCGCAGCAGAGCCCAGGGGTGTCAGCACCTGGCAAAGCCGTGCCCTGCTCCTGCCCAACCTTTGAGGTGCCTCCACCTCCAAAGCGGGACAGCCCAGCATCAGCACACCGGACCCACTGGGTGTGATGGAAGGTTATAACACTCCCCAGCCTGCAGGAGGACGAGCACGGAACTGAGAGCAAAGCGCTGGCTACCCTAAAACACTGTTTACAGGGTAACAGTAATGACTCACAAAATCATTTATGAATATTTCAAGCATGCAAATTTGCATTGCATTTCTGTATTCTGTAAGTGTTCCAAGGGTTCTGAGCGAATTATTTTTCAACCTTAATTATAGCATCATTTATTTCTTTTGAGCGGGTACAAGCATCCTCCAAATTAACAGTACATTCCTATTAATGTTCCATTTCTGATGTGACAAAATGGTACATTCATCCCAAAATACAACTAGGCCAATGAACCAAAAAATAGGTGATTAACAGAAGCCCGATTCCTGGAATAAATCAAAGATTTGATGTAGAGGTTCTCGTCTCCCCGGCGAGTGTCTTAATCCCTGGTTTATATGCTTATCTGCAGTGCATTTCTTTCTGCCGAGCGCTTTCATTTTTGCACAAAAGCAAAACAAAAGGCATTTAAGTCCCCGTGGAACAAACCCAAATGTTTCACAGAATGAAATTCTTGTTTTCTGGCTGGCCTTGAGGTCATTTACTTGGGGAGGAGGCTGTCGTACTTCAGTCTGCGGCAAGGCTGCACCTGAGGGCTTCGGTGCCGCAGCACTGCTGAGAAGGATGCTTGGTGGTCTGCAATTATCCCCATCTCAAAATTCTGGGTGGTATTTGACTACCCCCCTCCCCAAAATCCCTCTGTTCTAAGCCACCAACAAACACATGGTGAAAGAGGATAACCATGGCTGGACCATGTTACTGGCTCAGGTAGAAACTGGGCTCCTTCATCAAAACTGGTGCTTTCATCTCATGGGTGACCAAACCTAGCAATTTTACCTTGTCTCTTGTTACCTGACTTGATGGATTCCTTCCTTTAGGAGACACAAATACAAGTTTTCCTTCATTTTTCCCTTTATGTGACGGCAGCTGCCCATTGCGCAGGGCAGCCTGTGGGCGATGCAAAGCCAGGGTGCCAACAGGGAACATCGCAGAAGTCCATCCCCTGCCCAGCCACCCCGCAGCCTGGGGAAGGTGGATTCTCTTCAAGCCACTGACCACCCCTCTTCTCTGCCTGAATGAGTGTTTTACACCACAGGAACTATTTCTGCTGCAACGGCAGCTTTTCTCCTCATTACTAAGAAACAGCAACAAGAAAGCTGTGAGAAGCCACCGCTAGCTGGAACGTGTGAAAACAGGACAAGTGCTTGGGCTTTAATTTCATATATCCACCCAGCTACCAGCCATTTAGGGACTCGTCCAAGCCCCAGCTTGCACATACAGATATCAGTGCATTTCTAACCCTCATGGACCTTGACCTATGGACTTAGCCAATAACAAAATGTGTATGCAAACAGCCCTGCCCTTACGCTTGTCTCCTATTTCCTTCTACTTTCATAACTGTCCTCAGACTTGCTCTTTCCAGTTCCCTTGATGATACAACAGGGACAACTCATTTTGCCTGGTGCTGGCCAGTGTAACTTGGAAGCAGTGGACTGCTCCAAGATCAGTTAGAGTCAATAGGAGTGTTTTACACACATACCCTGAAGATAGGAGCTGGAGAAATATCACCGGCAGGAGTTATAAGCTATGCAGACGTCTTTCAGTTTTAATCAGAGCAACACCTGGAGCCCCATAAACCTCTTCTGCCACCCATGCCACAAGGGGAGGGGACAAAAGGAGGATTGTCCCCACCATACAGAATGCAAAGGAGGTGGCCTCAGGCCATGCTGGGGTGAGGCTGGAAGTCCCCTGGGTTTGCCTTAGCCCTTACCTGCCACATTACCTTTTCTGTGGTGGGTGCTTTGGTTTTCACTTCTTCTGGGGAATTTTGAGTTTTGACTCATTGTTAGCCAGTTTTGGGGGGGCTTGAGGGTTTTTTTGGGGGGGAGGGTGTTGTGTTTGAGGTTTTTCTTGTTAGCCCGTCACAGCTGGGAGGGGACACTGGTGGCTGTTCTCATGCTCCTTTTTATAAAACACATCCTGAACTTGTCCTCACTTTACCATGCCAGCCGTGGACATGGATGAATTCTCGTCCTCAGCACTCTGACTGCTTTGTGCACTCTTTGGGAAAATTTAGGTAAGGGAGGGATAAACTCGGAGCCTGTCTGGATCAGGGGATTACTGTGGAAGCTGCTACCCCACATCCATGCAGAGGTGCAGAGACCCAGGAGAACTGCCCCTATGCCACATTCCTGAGGATGGGATGTGTCCTGGGGGAAAAAGTTGTAGTGTGGTGGAGGAAACGCCAGGTGTTCTGTGCATGCTGGGCTCGGTCTGACTGACACTTCACGCTCTGCTTTAATTTGTTAATTGACAGGTGGGGTTGGACTTGTAGGCACCCCCAAAATAGCAGTGTCCTTTGTGGAGCTTGTGCCCGGTGCTGATGCAGCTCTAGTCCAGGTGAGACATTGGGCGTCACTGAAAGTGGTGGGAATGGGAAGTCATAAGAGGGAGTGTGGTTTGCAGGATGAAACAGCGGGGAATCAATCAATCAATAAATAAATAAATAATGCCCAGCTGCCCTGATGATTTTTGCATGTTTCCACATTTTTATTCACCTGTGGCTGTGCAGGTGTTTGCTTCTGGAAAGCCAGAGCTGGACCACTTCTGCATTTTCATGCCTGGAGGCGGGAGGCTGAAGCTTTAACCCCCTGTTACCAGGCAAGATCCCACAGCCAGGGGGTACAACCACAGCCCAGGCCTCCCTCCTCTGGGCAATGAATGGCAAGGTTAGTAAAATCCACTAACGCTAGCAAGGTGGTGCATTTTTTTCAACTATCATCTTTGACATAACTGCTACACTTTAATGAATTTCAGTTTGCTTTTCATTTTCATGTACCATACATATCCTTGCGCATCTTAACCCGAAAGATGTTCCCCGCTGTCCTCCTCTACTCTTCCCAGTCCTCCCAGGCTCTGGACGTGGCTGCAACAGGGAGACAGGCATCCATAGTGTGACAAGGAGGTGAACTCCTACCGCTGAAATCAGGACCAAATCCAAAGTCCTTTTTTTGTCGGCATTAACTTCACCAGGGGTTTGTCAGAACAGAGACAAGATCAAACCCAAGTAAAACACTGAATATGATCTGCGAAGCAGGCTCATCTCAGAGTAGAGATTGCAAAGAGGGTTCCTGCTCAATAAAAGCATGAATGCACATATATATATGAAAAACTCAGAGGCTTTTGTCTGTGGGAAGATGAGAGGTGAATAGGGATCAAAATAACAAGATAGCAATGTAGCTTTCTAATAGAACCCTGATACCTTTAGAGTAACTGGTCCTGGGTTTATTTAACCAGGAGAATAGCTGGGAGTTTAAATAACTGGCAATATAAAGCCTGCACAAAGGAGAGAGGGGGCAGGCTGAGTCAGATGTGTTGGTATCTTGCAGGAGGATGTGATGCTTGAAAGAAGCAGTGACATGTGGAAACTGCCCACAATGACACTGTCTGGATTGAGAAGAGAGATAGAAATGGTATTAAAAAAAAAAAAATTATTACAAGCAACAGTTCTAGGCCTGCGGTGCAGAAAGGGAGGGGAGAGCAGGAAGCATTGCGATAGATAAGGAGGACGAGTGAAAAGGCAAGGACCCCACGCCAGGAATGGCAATTCCTTGGGCTGTGACAGGGAAGGAGCTCCAGGGATGTGGCTGGGGACGGAGGGTGGCGGTGGGCAACACCAAGCTGCCTCCTCCCAGGCTCACCCTGCTGCAAGCCAGCAGCCAGGTACTGCAGGCATCCCTCACAGACCCCTCCTCCCACTCCTCACCTGCCAAAAAATTCCTGTTCTGAAAAAATTCTTCCCAACTGGCTTCAGTGCAAATAAATACGCCTTCAGTTTAAGGCTTGAGGAAACAACAGTCATTTCTTTGGGAATGGCTTTTCATGGCAGGGTGTGGAGGGAATCCCCAGTACTTTTATGTCTGTTTTACAACTTTTTGCATCCCTTGCTGAAACATGAATATACTCTGCAGGGAGGACCTTTGCAGTCAAGGCTCCTTTTGGCTCCAAATTAAGTTGTAATTAAAAAGAATTAAAATGACAGCGCTACCCATGAAAAGCTCTTGCACATTTTCACTTGGGCAATGTTATAGTACCATGTCAAGGGCTTTTGCATGATCCACATACCTAGCACTGATAAGTGCTAGCAAGGAATTCGTGGTTTTGTACTGATATTTCACTGTGAAATTCCACATTTGTGACTCTTTTTGGCAGTAGGTGGTATGCTCAGCTCTGAAACTAATATATTAGTTCAAACTGTAGTACAAAATGCCATATAAATTAGAGCATGGCTATACTCAAAGCAAAGCTACAGTATGGCAATGTGAGGCCCTGGCAGGCCACAGACCGTCTTGCTCTCCACCCTGAATAACAGCATCCAAGGGTCTAATTGCACGTGACAGTAGTCGGTCGTAAAACCTGGCATTTAAAAAAAGAAAAAAAAAAAAAGAAAGGTGAGATCATTGTTAATCTCAGTTTTGCAAAATTTCCAGCCTGTTTCTGTGGTCCTGGGTGCAGTTCGTGCTGTGGCTGGGTTACATGGGGCCACTTACTCCACTGGGCTGTGCCTGCGGAAGATGGAGGGCTGGAGAGGCGGAGGCGAGCAGCTCTCCATATCCCTCCTGTGCTGCTCTTTGATCTTTATTTTCCTTATTCCTCCACCTTTGACCCATTGTTAGGTCCGGGAGAAACAGCAACAGCGTGGCTGAACTTCTCCTCCCATCTGTGCCCAAAGCCAGGGGGAGGTCTGGGGCCACGCGGTTCCCTTGAGAAAGTCCGGTGCTGCTGAGCCAGCTTCCCACACAGGCGGTCCAAATGCTTGCTGGCCCTCTGTGGTCAAATATATTTTCATCAGTTACCTGTAAGATCATCATGTCATTGCAATGAAGTTGGCAGAAGGGACAAAGGCTTGGGGTTGGAAGGAAAAAAGGCAAAGAATAAAAGGCAAAGGCAAGTGGCTGGTATGGAGGGGCTGGACTTACTGGGTATGAAGCCATGCAGTCAGGACACCCTTCTCTGTCTCAGAAAGCAGAAACTTTTCAAAAAGACATATGGCCCACATTAGATGCTCAGTATATGTAGGCTGCCACAGTAACGTAATGCCCAAAGTGGTGCATAGGCTCTGGGCTGTACAGACACCGGGTGGGAATGCCATCTGTGTGCTGGTACTGGCAGCTGCCATCCGGACCAGGATCCCATGGACTTAAAGATAATAAACCAGATTTTGTCAGAATGATGCTCTTTACCAGGTCAGGGTAATTTATATGCTGGGGTTTGGCATGAAGGATGGCTTACAAACACCTGAAGTGTTCCTAATACACGGCTTTACAGTCATCTTGCTGCAAAGATTTTGACCATGAGAGCCGTACACGGCTACTGCCATCCGAGGGGAGTAAGTGTGTCTAAGCCATTTCTAAAGCTTATCATAAGTTCCCACAGGAAGGGATATGAATGGCATGAAAATATTACACTTCAAGCAGCGAGATTTAGGTGGCATGTGAACCACGCCGAGGATCTGCAAGCGGAATATTCAGTTGTCAAAATAACGCTGCGGCGGCAGCCGCTGCGCTCCCCGCATGAACATGTCAGAGCCGGAGTGACAGCTGACGTCAGCGCCATGTGCTCAGGGGGGTGCTGGCCTCCCAAAGACAGGCTAGAAGAAAGCCCTTCTAATTTCGGTTGATTGCTTTTCAACTGCAGCTCGTTCGGATCCTCCTCAGCGCGGGAGCTCATTAGGGAACAGCTAGAGGAGGAGGTAAGGGGAAATTATTAACACGGAAGGTGCTGATCGCAAGTGGATGTCGCGTAGGTATTGGAAAGACAGTGATCTCCCGAGCCAGTGATATTTATTTCAACATAAACAACAGGCTATTTCTGTTACAAGGGAAATTTGTTTAAAACATGAGCAGGTATTAAGAGCTGCATGAATTCTGTATCACTTCACACCTTTATCATCAAGGTGCAGCCTAATAAAGTGGGTCTGAAGGTCCACTGAGTACCAGGGGTGGCCCCGTGTGACAGCCTCTAAAAAAAAAAAATGTCTGAGGCGGTATTTTTCATTTATAGGTAGTTGGGTATTTCTGGCAGTTCTGTCCTTGTATCACTGCATCTTGAAAAGAGAAAATAATTATTCCCATATAGGGGTAAAAGGCCCTAGAAATTGCTTTTTTTATAATGAATGATTGCTACTTGCTAAAAACCACACCTGTGTAGAGAACCTAAATCAGCGGCAAAAGTGGCAGAGAGGAAAACCCAGCTCCGCATCCCTGGCACAATTCTGCTCTCCCATGGCATCCATAACCTGAGCCAGGTCTTTGCCGAGCCCTTCATGCTTCTCCAGCGCAGAAATGGGTTTCTTGGCAGAGCTGGACGTCCCAAGGCAAAAATGAGCTGCATACAGCTCAGGGCTGGAAAGAGGCTGGGGGTCTGTGCCTGGTCCATTGCTGCCTCGTGCCTTCGCAGGCTGAAAGCTGTTTGCTCTGGGTGGTATCTAGCAGCATCACTTTCTACCTGCTCTTTCTGGTAAAGAGTACCAGTCAGTGAAGGTGTGCACCATCCTTTAGCACCTCCAAACCCAGACACAATAACGAAAGCCCTTACCAACATTATTTGGAACTTGAATTTCTTGCTGAGATTAATTTAATTGAGAATTTCAGTTTCAAATTATGAATTGAAATACTCTAAAAATTATTCTTTTCGGTCTGGGAATAGAGCACAGATTTCTTTCACTAATTACAAGCCAGATGTTTGGACTGCTCCATGACGAGAAATTTCACAAACAAGCCCTGATTCAGTTAACTTCAGGGAAGGGTGCAGGAGGCCAGCTGGAAGATCTCACACCAAGGCTCACTTGTAACCCCCGGCACAAAGAACTGTTTGTCCCGACGGAATGCAGATAACAGGACAGGGCTCGATAAGGGAGCAGGGGGTGGAAGCACCCGCCGCCTTTCCCAGCCGTGCCTCAGACGCTCTGCAGATAGGGGGACTGAGAGGACGGTCTGCGAGGCGAGCCGTGAACTTTTAGCTAAAAGGTAATTTGGGCAGGGGGAGATCGGGACCACCGACTCACCGACCACCGACGCAATACCCCCGCTGGCTCAGGAGAGGAGCGGGCAGAGCAGGCGTGTGCTATTTAGCATGGGAAGCATGGAAGGTGTCTAAGTGAGGGAGAAAAGCCATAAGCCAGCCCAAGACCAGGGGAAACGTGAAGACAGACGCACCCCCCCGCGGGCTGGACCGACGCTGGAACCCGGACCGGTGATCTCTCCCTCTCTTTTTCTCCTTCTCCCCCTGCCCCCCACCCTCCCAGACCCTGCTTTTGTTTTACTCTCTTGTCTTTTCTATCTCTGTAAGTAACATAAAGCACAGCTTAATGGCATTGCAGTAAACCCCAACGCTTTCTCAAACTACCTAAAATCACATATTAAAGAATTACAAGCCAGCAACAGATGGTTTGATGGTGTTTCAACTTAATTTGCTCCAGGGGGGTTTCAGGAACCTCATGGTCTGGCTCGTCCTACCCTGGGTAGCCTGATACAGAGGGGGCTGCCACAAGATTATTTTATGTATTATTAAAAGCAAGATTATTTTAACTAAGACACACATCTGTAAAAATTTAATCTGTTCTTCAGATGTCCTTGGGAAGATAAAGGGACACATTTGTTGAATAAATTGTTCTTGGTAGCCAAGTTCGGGTTTGGCCTGCTGCAGTTGCTCAGCATATTATGACAACAAAAAATGAAAATACAGCTAGGCATTAATTTTTGCTATATATATACATTGCTATATTTTTTTTGCTGTCGTCAGTGTTTAAGAGGCATTTGGTCAACACCCTTAATAACACGCTTTAATTTACTGTCAGCCCTGAAGTGGTCAGGCAGCTGGACTAGATGATAATTGTAGGTCCCTTCCAACTGAAATTATTCTTTTCTATTCTATTCTATTCTATTCTACTCTATTCTATTCTGGTCCGGTCTGGTCTGGTCTGGTCTGGTCTATTGAGGGTGGTGACTGCCTGCAGGGATGATCCAGTTGCAGTGATTTGAGTCTGTCTGTGCTGGAGAGGGGCTAGGGTGCTGTGCCCCTCTTGCATGAAGAGCTGTGGCAGCCCAAAACATGAAAGACCCAATTTTAAGGTGATGATGCTGGGTTTGAGGAGGCAGAGCAATTCCTCACCCAGTTTGGATGGGAAATTAATGGGCTGCAGCTGTGGGGGAGCGCATCGCACCCACCTGTGGCTGCCGTACCTGGCAAACCCACCCCAAAGCCGTGGTGAGGATGGGGCTGGGCAGACACGGACCCCTCCACTGGGGGCAGAGGCAGCTTTGCTGTAGTCCCTCAGGGTACCCTGGTTGGTGAGGGCTGCAGGTAATGAGCTGCAGGAGGAAGAGGGAGGCTGTGGCCTTGCAGCTGGCCCCTCTCCCCCTCGAAGGGATGTCTGCACCCGTGGCCACGTGTGTCTGCATGCAAAGCTTTGGAAATTTCCATTTTAATAAAAGCAACCTTGGAGGAGCATAAGCAATAACCTGTCTGCTCTTTGGCACTGACAGTTCGGTTGTCCTGTAAAATGAGATTTTGCTACCCCAGCGCAGCGATCTTGTTATCAACCCCAGCTTACATCAGCGTGCTTTATTAGAAGATGGCGAAATAATTCTTTAGACATTAAGCAATGTCTAGCTTCTGCTTTTATCAGCCTGGTTGAGGTGATTAAATCAGGTCCAGAGGTAAGCCCAATAAATGCCTGGAACTCTGGGCTAGGATATTTGGTCCATCTACAGATGCTTTGAAGTCTGGTGGCAGGGTAGAAATCAGGTCTTTCCTGCCCAGCCTTTCCCACTCTTGCTGCCTCTTGAAAATCCTAGATCCGATCCACGTACTTTGGACTCCCGGGTTTTATGAAGGCAGAGGGGACATTACATGTGGAGCCATCCCCTGCCTGCTCCCAAGCTCAGCTTTGCTCAGCTGTGACTCCAGGCTTCGGTCCCTGCTCCCAAGGGATGGATCTTCACCCAAGTGAGGGCTGCTGCAGCCATGCACATGACTGATGGGCTATTCTGGCTCTCCTGTCCCTTCCAAGATAAAATCAACATTACACAGCTTTACGCCTGTAATCACCAGCAGCCGGTCCCAATGCCCTGCCTGCACCCATCTTTTTTGGTAACTTGGATAGCACTTTTCATCTCTGAAGGCATCGGTTGACTGACCAGTCATCACAACACTTCTAACTCTTCAGCGAATGCTTTTGTGCTGCTATTCCCACTTCTGCCGTGGGACTGGTGAGGCTGTTGGAGCTTGTGGATCAGCACAACTTAATGGAAATCCTGCGCTGCTGCTGGGCACGGCTGGTGGCCACCCCGGGAGCGTGTGGCCGGGCACGTTCCCCTGCACCTTTCCCCCTTCAGCGAGGGCTTTCTCCCAGCATTGCTCACAGCATTCCTGGTAGAAGAAATAATAATGATTCATTTGGACCCAAACTGTAACATATAACTCCTTTCTCCTCCTTCCCAGAGTACAAATTTTCAGCCAAAACCCACACAGCTGTACTCCAGAGAAGGAAATGATCTGCAGATGTTGACTGTTCCCAGCTCTCGCATCGCCTAAGGGGCCAGTGACAACTACTCGGGTCCTTGCCAGGTTTCTGGGTGGACTCATCTTACTCACAGCTTGGTGTTTTCATATGGAGCCATGTCACTGTTGGCCAAGCATCTACAGAGTTGTGAACTGGCCCCTGAGCTGTCATGGCAGAGAGACATTTAATGCACAATAGCGATTATTTCCCAAATATTGATGCCCTCAAGGCTTGCGGGATCTCCTTTCAATACCTCAGCCTCCTGCCATCTAGGACAGTGCTGTATATAGGAGGATGCACAGTAAAATGGCACAAGGAGGTGATTTTTCTTTTCTAAATGTTGGTGTTAAAGAGTGTAAGACCACATTAATGAACAAAACCGTAGATCTGCCCGAGGGCAGTGTGACAAGCTTCTCTGCAGGACTGCATTTTGCAGAGCAATGCCAGTCCCCGTCCTGGCTCCTGCTCTTCTCCGCTGGCTTGTAGCCTCCGGCTCAGCCCTGCCCTGCCCCGCGCAGGCGCCTCCGCAGCTTGATGATCTTTAAAGGTCTTTTCCAACCTAAACGATTCTGTGATTTTGTGATTCACCCTTGGGAAATGAAGGTGCTGGGGGCAATGAAAGTAAGGTCTAGGCAATGGTGCAGCCTCCCCCCCCCCCCCCATTTACCCTGCACTAGGCCAGCACTGAGCTCACGTCAAACTGAAACAGCTGAGATTTGGCTTTAAGCTCACAGAATGCATCTCCAGGGGAAATTAAAGCAGAAAATTAACAGCAGCATCTTTTATTTTCATAAAGAACTTAAAAGCACCAGATGCACATAATTTTTATTTTTGGCTCTCTAAACTTAGGCTTTCATATTAAATGGCAACTGGCACTTGGAAAACTCATTTTTAGTGGATTGCAGAGGGGAAAAAAAGCATGGGCCAGATGCACTGAGTTTATTTTCTTTTGACCAACTTGCACAGTTTTGGTGATGCTGATCCATCTAGATTTCCAGAACTGCACAGAAAAGCAGGAAAACACCCCTGACCTTGCTGTTCAGCTACGTTTGAACAGCAGTGCTTATCGCCGGTAGGGAGCCAGGGTTTTTCATGGCATTGCACGGCTGCCGCTGGGTTTGCACCCACAGCCTGAGTGAGAGCCTTGCCGCAGAATTATTATTTGCTGGGACCCTGCAAGCCAGGAGAAGCTGGCTCAGTTTGTAGCTGTCTGACAGAGTAGCTGGGGTTTCATTTTCCTGAAAATGCCTCGTGCAAATAAAGTCACGATCATCGATTCGAAATGGCGAAACAGTTGTGGGGCTGCTCGTCCCTCCGGTGCGGCGGTGACATCCCTCTTTGAGGTGGGACCAGCAGAAAGTGCCAAAACACTGTGGCCCTGTGGGTCTCAGTTTGCTCCTTGGCGAAGGACACTGAACCTCCTACCCTCCAAGTGGTTTGGAAATGCTGGCTACGGAGGGAGAAAAAAATGCAGTGGGTGCTGCTTTCCCACAGAGTCATCATTCTAGCTGAAGCAACTTTAACCATTGATATGGAATCTTTATTTTGGTAAACTTTCAGCTGCATGTCAAACTATAGCCAATCTTCCTGTAACTGTGCCTTTGAAAGCATGATTATTTATATCACTCTATTCTTTTATATAACTTTTGCAGCGTGAACAGTTCATCTCTCCACCTAAGTCCAAAAGGAACGTTTAATTTCAGAAAAATTCCTTCTCACAAGATGTGAAGGAACAAAGAATAATGTGAGGCACATACAGGGCAAATATGTTATTAATGCTCTGAGCACTGAAAGGCAGCGTGACAGCAGGCATGCGGCACTGCTTTTTTCCACGAGTGTGTTCCCCGGGATGAAACTGCTCATAACAGGAGGGTGCACACAACTTGGAAAATGCTTCCTGTTGCTTAAGCCCTGCAAAGTAAAGGATAAGCAAAATCTCAGCTGCTGGAAAGAAGCAAAGTAACCTATAATGGTAGGCTTCTATAGGCAAACTGTAAATAATAGTGTATATTGCCGTGTGCCGAGACTGAGACAACTATTTCCAACTTGTCAAGAACTGCGTTTCTTATATACCAGGGGCAGGGCTTTCCTTTTCATCCTGACTCTGATTACCATGTTGATAGTTCTCCGTGGCTAAATGCTCC
Organism: Gorsachius magnificus; assembly: GCA_034008185.1. Lineage (NCBI taxonomy): Eukaryota > Metazoa > Chordata > Aves > Pelecaniformes > Ardeidae > Gorsachius > Gorsachius magnificus. The sequence goes on along the minus strand of CM067085.1, from coordinate 7,091,573 downwards.
CCGTGCGTTGGTGGCCGTGCCAGGCGTGGGACGGCTGGTGCGGATCCCGCAGAGGGTGCGGGCTGGCCACGGCCAGCAGGGTTTGAACAGCCCCCTGCCTCCGCAGGCAGCTGCCGCCACTGTTGCCTTTCTCACTTTCTCAGGCAGCAAAAGCTTTAAGGAGTTTTACGGTGGGTTTAAAGCAGGTTTAATTCTGCTAGTGCCGGCGCAAACCAGGGGTGGATCAAGCAACTGCAGTGTAAACACAGAATCCATTTTTGGAACTCCTCAATCTTTTTAGGGAGGCATGTATAAATTTTGGTTGTCACTGAAGGGGATGTGCCTAAGTGAACATTATTATCCCAAAGTTTCCATCAGCCTGATTCAGAAAAAAGTCCTTCTCTTCCTTCTCTCTACCATTTTTTAAAGTTAACTGGCTGCAATTCAAACAGCAAAACACATAATGAATTAAATGGGGCAAATTCAAACAGCCAAAAGCGTAATGAAATAAATGAGACAAATTCCTTGAACTGCACCTAACATGAAAATGAATCTCAGCTGCTCATTACAGACTGCCAAGCGGGGGATGTCGGCAAATTAAATCACAGGAAGTAGAGGGAGGCATGGAAAAGAGGTTGATTATCTAAATCTCCTCTTATTAACTGCGAAATATTTTCTCAAGGTTGAACGTCGTAAAATATGTTAGTGGCAAATGGCAAAGCGTCTTTATGCACTTAAAGTAAAAAGGGAGGGCAGAGCAGAGGAGCGGGTGAGCAAGGAATACACCACGTTATTTTCAGGGTGGGTTAGCAGTAATTCTCACCTGACGTACATCCAGGTGTTTGCTTCTGTACTCTCTCTGGCAAAATTTACACTTGGTTTCCGCGGGTTGAGTCAGATTTTGCTGAGGATTCGAGTGCTTGCCATCTGGGCAAAGGACCTGGGCTTGCCAGAGGGCTGGGGCGGCAAGCGGCAGGTACCGCCCTGTGAGCCTGAGCCATCGTCCTCCGCCTAAGAGAGTCAATTTGGCTGGAATTTGTTGGTCTGCCTGTTTAATGCATGGGCCAGATTGCCTCTCCTATCTAACACCACCAGGCTCACCAAAGCGGGCAGCAGAGTGGTGAGCTCTGTGGCTGGGGAGGGGGCATCATCTTCCCATGTTGCTCTGAACTGGCCCTCATGGGCATCCAGGACCAAGCAAAGCATTTAAAGCTCTCCCATCTACTTGTTTCCAGGCCCTTTTAATCATTGCTGTTGTTTAACATACTCAGTTTTGCTGGTTTTTCCCTTGAAAGCACCCTTGCTGTCTGGGGGGCTAGGGCACGAGGAGTGTGCTTCATGAAAGCCCGGTCTGCCTCAGTGGTGGTTAGGGTGCAAAATCACACCTTAGGTCCTGCTCCGGAGGTTGCTGCTGGTCTTTGGGGCTGTCTCAAGGACAGCAATTAACAGGCATCGCTAATTGACCTATGGCTCTGGGAGCAGCACGTGCTGGAGGAGGTGCATCACCACCAGCCCTCACCTTGTGTCCTCCTGTGGGAACCTTTGGGATGTGGAGTGATGTGGCTTATGGGATGCAAAACAAAAACATGGCATGAGCAGAAAAGGAAGGTGGGCAAAGCCAAGCAGCTCATGTTATCATTGGAAAGGGAGCAGGAGGAGCCAGGGAACTGCAACTAGAAATTGTCCTTCGAAAAGGAATGAGCACCAGAAAGAGAATAAGGGGATGGCCAGACAATGTGGAGATGTCAGGGAGAAATTGTGCCAAGCCAATCTTTCTGCTAGTGCTGTAACTGTCCCGGCATACAGGGGAGAAGGAGGTGCTCCTATACATGGGCTTTATGGCTGCCACCATCTTGTATGGCACTCTCATAAGCAAGGGAGGAAGATGTGGCCGTGATGAGACAGCTGCTCTGTGGGTGGAGAACTGGTTGCACAGTCAGTCAGAAAAGTTATCAGCAGTTCACCACCAGAAAGGGAGGTAATGATGACCATGAACCTGAACCCACTGCTCTTCCGTGTTTCCCTTCCTGACTTGGGGGAGGGACGAGACTGTGGTTATTTGATGTGCAGCTGGGAGGGACTTCAGCACAGCAGAGGATAGAATTATAATTCGAAGGAACAAGAGAAGTAGTCTGCAAAAAGCCCACGGTTTGTATTTCGGTGGTCACGCTGGCGAGCGAAGGGGCGCGAGGTCGCGGTGGAGCGAGGAAACCCTCCCGGCTGCGCTGGGAGCTGGGGGGCCTCAGCGGGTGGGAGGCTTTTGCTCTTGGCTGCTGCGCTTCAACAACAACAGGGCTTGGCTGGAGACAGCCCAAAGGGAGAAATAAAAATAACAAGAGGTGGCTGGAGCATAACCTCTGCAGGGAAGTCAGATCTGATTGTAAGAGATGCAGTGTGGTCCTTAAGCCGCGAGAAAGAAGAGGACCGCCATCTCCTTGCCAGTTAGGACAAGACCTGATGGACTTTCCCTGCATTTTGAGAGGGGCTGAACACATCTTTATGCACTTTTTAAGGTACAGCCCGACATTTCCCGGTAGCACGCCCTGCCTCCCCTGCTCCCGACTCTGTAAGCCAGGTTTAGCACAACATCCATTCCAGTAACCCACGTGGCTTTCATGAATTAACTACTTAGCCCATGGGAATCATACCATTATCTTCAGAGGAACTAGAAAAATAAAGAGTGCATTTATAAGGTTTTTATTGTTTTCACCCCACCATCAGCATTCCCTTTAAGAACATCAAAAGATTAAAAAAACAGATGGAGACATCTGCCAGCATCTCTGGAGATGTGTGTTGCACTTTCTTCTAATCCAGACCAAGTCTTCGGAGCCTCTCCATGCCTTCAAGAAATAGGGGAATTTTTCTTTTCTTTAAGAACCGTCTAAAGACCCGTTTTACTGGGTCTTAACAGAGCCCTGTGTCAGCACAGTTAAAAAATTTCCCCTGCGTTGATTAAAGATGATGTATTACCCTTTGCTGCTCAAACCTGTTTTACAGCTTCTATTGCAAAATTACATAATGTTTTTTTAAGTGCTCTAAGGCGAAGCAGCAAGGCTGAGGATGTGGAGCAAAATCTGGGGGTGTGCTGGTTTTTACCTCTCCGGCGTTTGTTACTCCTTCTCCAGGTCTGGAAGAAGAGCTGCAGGGAGCAACCTGTCCCCTCCTGCACCCTGCCAACCCCCAGCATGGCATTGCCCATGAGGAGCTTGCTCACCGACCCCGCCAGATACCTCCAGTCTTTCAACCTCTTCCTCGCGAATTCGACGGAGCACCAGTGCATGCGGGAGTTCATAGAGAGGCAGCTGCCGGCTGTGATAGCGAGGTAACGTGGAGGCGGCCGCGTGGAGCTGAAGGACAGCCCAGGGCATGCTCTTGCGGTGGTCATGGGCTTGGCCAGGCTCGGGGGGCTGCCTGCAAGAGGCAGATTGCTGTTCCCCGCCGGCCACCCCGTCTGTAGGTCTCTGATAGGGCTTGGCTGGAGATTTCATTTGCACACGCCGCTGAACGGCTGTTCTTTGGGACACAGCCTGCCTAGCAGGGAGGAGATAAGGCTGAATTGTTTCCTTGCATGCAAATATAGCTTACCCTTGAATCGGCTCTAGAATGCAATAACAGGTATTCCATTCTAACATTAAATGTGATTGAAAGCATCTGTTCAAAAGTAATCTTTTCAGGTAATATTTAGGCTCTCTTTCTAGTATATGTAAATAACGCTTCTGCTTTGCCTGACGTGCGTGTTTTTTGCTGGACCCCTTGCTTTGCGGGCTGGCTTGGGCAGCAGGCAGCTGGGGTCAAATCCTGGTTCTGGGGAGGCCCTTCTCTGGGCCCAGGGGTTTATGGCTCTGCCTAAGCCTCACTAAGGGATTTTAAACACGTTACACTCTCCCTTCTTTCTCCCCACTTTTTAAAATATAAAACTTCTATAAATAATGTTTAAGCTGCTGGTCCAGACCTGGGGAGGTCTCTGGTCCTCAAAGCACAGACATAGAGAAGGCATGTACCTGCTGCTGCTTATATGCACTCGTAGTAAAAGCAGAACTCCTCCGCAAATTGCCAAAATAACTGGAAATCAAGAATCTCCAAAGACCGGAGTTCTGAATCTGATCCCTCCTGACAGCTCGCGGGCATGCCTGTACACGGGCACGTTGCATTTGATTTTGCCCTGCAGATTTTAGTCTTCATGGGATCTCCGCTTCACAAAATGGATGTAACCCTCTCTACTGGGTAGCTTTCCAAAAATGTATAAATAATGTTTTTCAGTATTGGAAACGGGAAGTCTACAATCAATATTCTAAGTGTTGGTGGTGGAGCAGGTAGGCTATGAACTTCAATATTGATATGCTTTTCCCTTTTTTTCCCCCAGAGAATAGAGGATTGCAAATTGCAGAAAGGAGCAGAGTGGGAAAAAAGTCTTTTCTTGAAAAGTTAGCTCCAGGAGCAGATGGCGTTGGCTGGTGTGCGGCCACGTCGTCTGAAAACAGCTTGTGCCTCCACATGCTGATCCTTAGTATGCCCTCCACGACGACCCTCCTTCTGCACCATCACTCCTCAAGGGCAGACAGAGGCTTGAACTGCCCCATAGTTTTTGTAGACAAAAAAAGCACTATAATGTCTTTAATCCCTCAGAATACTACATTTCTACTTGCACTGGAATTGCTCTCCCCTGTAGCTATTTACTGATGCAGTAACTCCCTGTCACTGCTACGTGGCAGCCTTGGCTGACCTCTGGTTTGCCTGTACGTACTTGCTGACCACAGTCAATCCACAAGACCCTCCTGGAGCTACTGTCCCCCAAAACACTGGAGCTGAACATAAGCTCCAGAAAAAATCCAGAGGAAAACAGAAGAAATAAGTCTCTTATCTGAAGTTCACTGGGTGGAAAAACACCACTGATAACATCAAGTAGCGGCTTCTCAATAAATTCTTAAGTTCCCCTATAGTTAAACCCTATGTTTTCTAATTCTGCTCTGCCCATTAAGTCATCAAACTTAAATTTTATAAGAACAGTTAATTTAGTTTAAATGCTTTAGTCATACCATCTCCAAAGACTAATCTCAGCTTTGTCAATCTCTCCAAATAAGTAAGAAAAAATTGTATGTAAATGGCAGGCATTGGTTATAAAACAGACAGTGCGACAGGGTAGGAACATTGCTCGCCAAACAAGGGAAACCATTCTTCTGCCAAAAAAAATGTTGTTTTTAACAGGAACACTTAGTGCGGTACTTAACTCCCTAACCAGGGACACTTGAGCTTAGCACGATGGGTATTAAATCAATAATGTGCAAGCAAAGCTCATTTTGTGATGTAAAAACCCCTCAACACCACCAAAACCTTGCTGCTTGCTGGCTTGTTCCCACCATGGGTCCTGGGGGGGGTCAGGAGGCAGCAAATTCCCCAATCGCCCCCAGCAAACCCCAGCGAGGGAGCTGCCCTGGCCCCCTCCGCCCCCACGCTTCGCAGGGAGGGAGCAGGGATGGATAAGCGCTTCCTTTCCACTTTTCCACCTCGAGAGACAAGCAAACCATTTAATGTAGCATCATATCTCATTACACCCGCCCGTCTACAGCGCCTGCCTTCGCCTACAGCCTCTGCATTATTAAGTTCACACTCCAGCGCGCAGCACTCTGTACCTTTAAAAACCATAAAAGTCATCAACGCTGCTATAAAGTAGCAACTGTGCTATAAACTATCCCGTTACGTAAAATGTTTAATTAGAAACTTAATGGTGAACATAGTGGTAGCCTTTAAAAGGTAATTGTGTTGGAGAGTTTAAATAATTCGGATAGCCTAATTGCCAAATTGTTGATAATGCAAGCTGCCACAGATTTGACTGTAAAATGCCTCAGGACACTTGTTTGCATATAAAAGAGCTAACTGAAGTCAATTAAGGCTGTGGATTAAATTATGAATCAAAGGGGTGGGTTTTTTTGGTTAAAAACAATACAAGGGTGATTTGGCCACAGAAGAGTGGAAGGGAATATATTAACCTATCCGCATATGGAAATGCGAAATTCAAATTTTTTTTTATCAGGACCTGCACAGCCTTTTCAAAGGTCTAATCCATTTTACAGAAAGTTGGTAAAGCAACCAAAAATCAAAAATATTGCAGCAGTTCATTAAAAATTCTGTGTTCCCAGATTTTAGCACGGCAGCCTGCAGACGACTGACTTTATTCTGATTTTTCCACTGAACCCAGTGTCTGCAGTGATAGCAAAGCCGCAGCTATTTCTGCTGCTTCACAAATCCAATTTCCCTCCCTCAAAGAACATGCTTGCACAGACGCCATGTAAATTTTGGTGTTATTGGTTGCTTTAAGAAAGACGCATAAGTCTGAAAAGATTAAACTTTTGGGAGTTAAAATCTCGGGGTGTTAATGAGCAGGTGAGACCTGGGCTGGGGTTCCTGGTTTTGACCCATGGTGATGTGTGGTGGGCCCAGGAGCAGGCAGAGAGCTCTTCGTAGAGAAAAGGACCTCCCGGGAGAGGACCTGGTGGGCTGGGTTGAGCTCTGGGGTATGCATTAAGGCTATTTAATCCCTAATATTTTCCTTTTGTACTCCCAGTCTTCTGGAAAATGGAGCTAATGCTGAAAGGGCTGGTGGGAGCCCAGGGGCACTGGAAATTGTAAGGATGAGCAGAAGCTGTGCAAATACGATGGGAGCACTAGCCCTGTGTCCCTCACTATGGGCCTGTCTAACCATCGGGGCTGGCTGGGTGATCCTCCATTCAGTACACAATTTTGTTCGTTTGTAGGGAATTTTATAATGTGGAGTTGTCTGCAAGTGCGAGTACGTCTTTCGGGGCAAAGCTCAATATTTGTCTGTAACGTGACCCCTGGGTCTCTTATTCACTGCAGTTACCCTCTACTTCACTCGTTCTACCTTAATTTACTCTTCTATTATTTTTTCCACCTAAAATTTATTCAAGCACAACAAGCAGAAGTGAGCCCTAAGAAATCTAAGCCAGCCAGCGTGGTGTTGTCCCTGGTCCTCCCTCAGTCAGGAGCATCATCTCCCCAGTTTTCCTACATTGCAGATGGGGAGAGGTGTCCAAGAGCAAGGGCAGCTCTTTTTAAATTTTGAAATGTTGTATCTATTGGTACTTCCATGGGTAAAATAATTGCAGCTGACCTGAACGGCATCCAGAGAGAACTATTCCTCGCAAAGAAAGCACAGTCAGTTCTGGGGTATTCAGTAAACAGGGGTTAGATAAACATAAATGGTATGTGCACTATTCATCGTACTTATGGAAAAAGACACAGGACACTAAAGACAAACAGACATGAATGTTATTTCTAATTCCAGTGTAAACACATGTTCTCTTCTCCCTCACCCACATGACCTGGTAAACAGTGAGACACTTGGCTAGAAATGCTCTTACTGACTCCTAAGAAATCCTGCCAGGTTCATTGGTGACTTGGGGCCATCAGAACTGGTACTATCAGAGACATTTAGGATCTTCCCCAGGAGTTTACGCCATGTCCAGAAAATGTGAGGTCACGCCATGTGCATGACTGCATCTGGTTTTTCCTTGGCACTGATGGTGATAGTCAGAGGAGGAATGGAGATAGTTGGGATATTTAAATTTTTCTCAAATCCTAGAGATAAACCCTCAGTGGCAGTCTGCTGAGAATACAAAGCAGCTGCATATACCTGTGTGGTATATTTTCTGCACATGAATGGTAGGCACCCATCTTCAAAACCAGGGATGTGATGGTGGTGGTGATGACATTCGCCTGAGCTTTGCTTTCATCTTGTATATCATGTCCCCTGCTTCCCTAGGTGAGATGGACCTGCTGATCCTCTCAAAAGTGCAAGCCAGATATCCAGGGGTCACCATCAACAACGATGTAATAGAGCCAAGTGCTGACCAAATCTTCAAGTACAAAGGTATTTTTACATTCAATAAATTAAATTTACATTAAGTATGATAAATACATTAAAAAGAGTTGAATGCTGGATGACCCCACATTCAACTGTGTTCTTGTCAGAATTGTTCCTAAAAGTTAAAAAAAGTCACTATTTTATGCGTTCTTGGCATCCTTGCTTTTCAGCAATGCTCAGTGTCTCATTAAAATCTTAGTCTCTCACACTGCAAAGAACTCTGCACGGCGAACGCTTGGGACTAGGCAGCCTTTAAAAGCTAAGCAAGGCGGGAACTGGTGGGTGACTGCATGGGAATAGAGTAAAATCTCCACTTTTCAGAGAGAAAATTTTTCTCTTTCAACTTGCACTGAATCAGGATCCTTCCTCAACTTTGAAGGGAACATTTTAGTGTCTCATGGCAATTCTCACATATCTTAAAAAATCGTTTCTAAATAACAAATAGCTAAACCTCACAGTGTTGCATTAAATTAGATACCATCCTTTGAATTTGAAAACGTGGAAAGGAAAGCAAGGTGAATAGGAAAGGCTTTTGCTGTGTGTTCCATGGCTTAGAGCTTGTTTCCTTCCCCCAGCCCAAAGGTCTGGTCAATGTTCATGAAGGAAAGGCAAGCATTCTCCAAGGAGGACTGAGTGTTAGCAGGGGTGCTTTGGTCAAATTGCCCTACAAAGCAAGCACTAAATATCAATCCACAGTTTGATTATCACAGGGTTAACACCTACCAGGCTTTACCTTAGCAGGTAATTATGGAGGTGACACCAGCTACACCACACAGGCTGTGAGCAGCCCCGAGCAGATCATGAGCAGAGCCAGAAAGTGGCTGCTGAACAGACGTGGCAGTAACGTATGAATGCAGTCTGCGTTGTTGAAAATGCTCCAAACCATAGCAAATACCCGACTGCAAAACTACAATGGCAATCTCCAACTCTTACTCTTGCTTAAGAAAGACCTTAAAAACCGAAGCATTCCCATTATGAAGCAACTTGTGGAAGTCTAAGGAGAAAAATAATAGTAGTAACAATCCCTTTCTCCCTGCAATGGGGGAGTTCAGAGTCACTGGAAGCACCAAAATCTCCCAGGAAACATCATTTTTTTATATCTGTCTCTATATTACATGGACCCGATCTTTGAAAAGATGGCTCATGCAAAATCCCAGGCGTTTTTACATTGCTCCAGGCTGAGATGGTGAGGGATGGGCAACAGAGCCCCTGCTCTGTTTATAAGACAGTTTGGGCACTTGCACATAGCATTTCTGTCCTGTCGGGGCCATTAACCATAGGCTATGTGGGACTGGATTTGCGCTGAATCTACCTAGTGGTCTCGCCACCCGCCACCAACTAATTGGAAGTCCTATCCTACTTCAGTGAGTTTCTTTCCAGAAGAAAGTTAAAGAAAATACAAGACGTTGTCCTTACTTTAAGTTTTATGCTAAACTGGAAATTAAATATTCATCTGAATTTCTTTCTTTAAGCTTTCTTATTTGGTAATTAATCATGTCCCCAGTAGGTATCATTAATTAGGTTTCTGAGCCCTAAGATTTTCCAGGGAGAATTGGAAGCATTATCTGTGCCTCTGAGGATTCCATAGTTATGTTTTCTGCCTAACCAGATACTTTCTCCTTGGGAAGGAGAAGCCACGCTCACAAGAGAAACTTCATACTGGGACGTGCAGTGATGACAAGCTGGGGCTTATCTTAGGTTGTGTTGTACAACAGAGGCTCTCGTCAAAGTCCCGTGGTCAGGCTGTGGCTTCCCTTCATTGCTGGTCCATGTCCAGGTGAACGCCCTTGGTGACCATGGTTGGAGCGTTGGTCACACCTCAACAGAGCTGCGCTGCCCTTGCCTGCACGGCGCGGCACAACTGCGGGCAGTCCAGTTTTGATGGCACCTTTCAAGGGCACAGGACCAGCTTCTGACCCAGCCAACAGTCTGGGTTGAGCCCAGGAGAAAATTAAGGAAAACTTTTCAAAATGGTTAGGGTGATACATTTTGCCTTCAGAGGAATTTTTGAGCAGAAACTTCCCATAATCAGAATAGTTTGCCCTTTCTGAAATTTTGACTTTAAAAGCCCACCCTGGCACGCAATTCAGTTTTCTTCCTAGTGTCTCCTCGCAGACTGTCTAGCAATTGAACTGAACCAGATTGAACCAGATTATTTGCGATGGTGATCTCAACCGCTGCTGAATGAAACCTGAATTTAAAACAGAAAATTAAATCTGAACTGCAAGCTCTGGGGCCAGTGACTGATAAATGGAAGCGAACAGAGTAACAGCAGCAACATCCGAAAGGGGTGGCCCATTTCCAGCCATAAAAGAGAGGAGATAAGCACTGATGGAGCATTTCTCATCTGTCCGACAGGGATATGTCCTAATCAGAGCCCAGAAGGAGAAACATTGTGATTAGTGGTGTAAAGGCGCTGGTCTTAGCAAATCATGTTGTTTTGAACATGTGTTCTGTAGCTAAGGTTCAGTCTGCCTTTGGGCCATTTAAGTTTTAAATTTATGTTAACTCCAGCGAAGCACAGGAATTGCATCAGGGCTAGCTTTGTCCTGGAGCAATCCCGGGCGCCAGGCAGGAGCGCAGTGAGATGAGCTCCATATGCCAGCAGATGGACATTAGTATTCCGGCATCCCCTAAATGATGAAATTATCTCTCAGTTTTGCTCCCATAAAAAGCAAAGAAATGCAGTGATGAGCCAGTCCCTTGGTATAACTTATTGCTTGTTTCCACTTCTCAGCTTTCTGCTTTCCTCAGTTGCTGGATGTGTGTTGTACTGAGGTCTGAAAACAAGCCATGTGCCGCTCTTTATACTAGTCTTTGCTTTAAAACATTATTATCCCTTTTACTTGAAGCAGTTGGTAGAAACTGTGGGCTTTTGAAAAAATATTTGAACGGAGCAGAAGCCAAATGTCAAGATATGGGCCCTTGCTCATGGACCAAAGCTCCTTCCCTCTCCCACCATCCCCATGACACATTCCCAGAGTGAGCCATTTGCTTTCTCTGCCCTTCTCGAGCTTTAATTGTGCTTTCTTTCCAGAGCACAGTCCTCTTGATCCATCCTTGAGCCTCTGTATTTATTTCTTTGGTCTCTGGAAAATCCGTTGCCATGGCCTGGCTTCTGCTCAGCCACGTGGGTCTTGCATGGCACCTGAATGAAGGGGCCATCAGCTCTTCTCCCATTCAGCATGAAATGTGCTGCTCGTGGCCTCATACCTGTTTATCCCAGCTAATATCTTTTAATGCAGCTTGAGCCACTCATGGGGAAGAGTTTCTTTCTTTCTTTTTTTTATTTTTAATCAAGTAAAGACCAGAGGAGCCCAAATGAGGGTGCAAGGAGGAAAGCATCAGACCCTCTTAAGAATTCATCCAGCAAAGGCCTTTACAGCCCCCTGCTCACATATGGGCTCAAGGTTTTAAATATTCCACTGCTGTGTTAAACTGGTACCAAAACTCTCTGCCTAAATATGACTTTTGGATGTATTAAAGCTCTGCGTGGAAATTGGTCCCGTATTTGCAATTGAGATAACTCTGTCCTGCCTTCTCCCATATTTCAGAGCATGTGGCTGAGACATCAAACCTCGAGAACGTAAAGTTTACCTGGCATGAGGAGACAGCTTATGAATATGAAAGTCGAATGAGTGCAGAAAAGAAGTCTAAAAAATGGGACTTCATTCACATGATCCAGGTAAAAGTCTCTGCAAAGAAAATGTTGTCAAAGACTTGGCTGTTAAAAGTAGGCATGCAGTATGTAACCTCATTATCCACTCTAAGGGGAGGAAAAGTGAGTTTATTTTCCTGTAATTTAAAGTACTTAAGCATAAGTGAACTGCAAAAATGAAAGATGAGCTACAGCAAAGCAACTTTGAGCACAGTGGTCCTATTAACCAGGCTGTGGGTGGCAGTCAACTAAAAATACATTTTAACTAGTGGTTTCAAAGCTCCTTGTCCTCTCTGTGAAATTGCCTTTGTATTTCCAAGTTTACTGAAGCCATTACAAGTCATCTTCCCTGCTAAGAAAGGCAAATCTTTTTATCTCAGGTTAATGAATGAACATGAGCTTGGTCCTGGGAGAGCCAGGCAAGGCAGTGACAGCCCCAAGCCTGCAGCGTGAGCCTGCTGTCCGGCGTTGTGCTAACCTGTCTTCTTGTCCTGCTACTCTTCGCTCAAAATTGCCCCCATTTGGTTTCTTTTACATAGTGGTACCAGTTACAACTTTCACTAGGACCATACTGTACCTCTGTAAGCATCTCTGCTCTTTCTAGATGCTGTACTATGTGAAAGATGTCCCAGCGACTATCCGGTACTTCCACAGCCTCCTGGAAACACAGGCAAAGCTCCTCATTATCCTGGTGTCAGGTGAGAGCTGCTCCACCAGCGCTGCTCAGTTGGTTGACAGCCATCAGGACCTTTGGGGTTCCTGCGAGTTCAACACAGGCCAGCTAGAAACCAATGCACGTTTTTATTTAAAACATCCTTTATCACCTATAGAGGTGAACTGGCTGCATCTACATCCATTGAAATCTGCACGCCGTCGATATTTGCGCAGCTCCGTGCTGCAGGTTGTAAAGTCAAAGGCTCTGTGAGCCAGCAAACCTGTGCCATGGGCACAAAATGCCTTTCTCTCGCCCTCTGCCTTTCCCCATCCTACAGCCTGGCCAGCGATGGATGCAGCAGAGAGCCCCAAAGCGGGCACGGGGCTCCGTCCCGCAGCTTTCACTCGCAAGAACTCCTTCAGCCTCTGCTATGTTCTGTAAAAGGTTTTTCAGGCTGGGCACCAAATTATCTCGCTCCTGGAGTCTTGTGGCATTAAGCAAACGGCTACGACGGGGCTCGGCTCTGCCATACAGCAGGTGTTAGAGCACATATGGTTCATTTTCTTCTCAAACTGCCCATTTCCTTAATATCATCATTTTGGGTGGAAAACAGCATTCTTAGGCTCTTTCAGATCTCAGGGAGGTGCTCTGTGGTCAATCCATCAAGAAAATGTTGGAGCGGAGTAAACAACGACCTTTTAATACTATGGGCGAGGTATCCTAGAGATACTGCAATGGTGAGGTGTAATTTGACTCTAGAAAGCCTTTAATTTGCCTCACAAGCTATGGAAATTTTAGTTGTGTGAACAGTCAGACCTGATAGTTTTGTCAGGGATGTTAAGTGTTATTTGTTCAGAGGTTATAGCTCAATTTTTTACTGATTTGGCCATGTCTGCAAGCTGTAATATGTTTGATGAAGTTCCTTTTTTTGTGTTCCTGAAGTGTCCACAACGAAGCGGCACTTCTCCCACCTGAATTTATTCAAACTATTTTTCTCCAAAATGTTTTTGGTTTAAAGGGCTTTCAAGCAGTTCACTACAAGAAATTTGTATTTTAAATTATCTGAGTTACTGTTCTTGTTCTTTGGCTGCACAAGAACAGATCGTAATATCAGACCTGCGTACAGTTAATTGAAACACTTTTCCAGTTGCTTAACCTGTCTCTTTGGATACTAATGAAATGTGAATACAGGGAGGAACACATGTCTATTCAAAATTAATGTGATTAAAAATCTGAATTCATGAAAAGTGTTTGAAGTCCTCTCTGGGCCAGGCGACTGTTTTCTGATGGAGCAGAACGGAGCAGAAATTGCTGGGGCCAGCAAAAATATGGGAAAGATCTCAGAATAGCAGAGGGGAAAGGAAGGGGGAAGCCTTGGGGGGAAGAGGGGTATAGAGAGGGGAAGGAAGAAGTCCTAAAAATGAGCACTGAAGCAAAAAGAGGTACTGAAAGATAAGCAGAATAAAGCTCATTTCAAAAAAAAAAAGGAAGGTAGTGTCATCTCCAGCCCAAACACACTAGGATGTGTTAATTAAAAACCAGCCTGGGAACAAGATTGATAGGAGAGGGCTTGGTCAGTGGGTGAAGGTTGCAACCCTGCTCGCCCTGTCCCTGCCAGGAGAGCGGGCGAGTTGCAAGAGCTATGCAGTGTTATTTTTAACGCATTTAAAAAATCTGTTTACATCGCCTTGAAAACAAAAGTAGTGCCATATGCCGAGCCTATCGAGAGCTATTATAATAATGCTTCGTTCAGGTAGTGTATAATTGCTCAGCTCAGAGATGGCACTGAGTCACACAACACTGACACCAGCAAATTTTCTGCAATTAGTGTGCTGCATTCGATTTCCACCAGGTGGAAGAAAATATTGTAGCCCCTCTTCTAAACATCAAACTGTTTATTTGACTATAAATAACTGTTTGCAGATAAAGCATTTGCAAAATCGCCGAGCAACTGGTTTTAGTAGTTATGGAGATTTATAGTCATAATTCTCAAGAGCTACACATTAGGCTCCGAGTTATTTTCATGCCGTCCAGTCATTCTGGGTGATCCTTTTATAAATGATTTATAGCAGAAATGCTGAATCTCAGAGCCAGGGTGAGGGAAAATAAAGATGTGGAGACATATCTGGGAGAGTTTTCAGCTTACCCAGATGGTTTTCTTTGTAAAACATCCCTTGAAAAGAGGAGCGCGCACAAGCGTGGGGTCGGCACGGGCTTAGTTCTGGAGGTGATTGCAGTGCTGCAGGAGCCTTTTCCTTCCTCGCTCTTCACCTTTGCACAGCCGCATTGTACACAGCCAAAACATCCTTCTAGCACCGCTGGGGAGCTCTGCTTGGAGTGAGGGGCCGCCCTTTCATTGCCCATGCCCAACAGCTTTTGAGTGCGGTGGGAGCGAAGGCTGGGAGAATGGCATGGCTTCATCCTGGGCTCTGTCCATCCCACCCTTTTCCCCACCACACATCCAGCCGCATGGACAATGTGATCAGGGTTTTGCACCCCTTGTATTTCATATAGCAGGGAGAAAGTTTACTGGTAATAAGTGTTTCAGTGAAGCTCACGTGTAGCTCAACCACAAATTAATTGGGTGAAAGAATAGGAGAAGATTTGGTCTTCCAAACAGGCAGCTGAATTCTAGGGAATAGTTTAAATCAAGAAGATGGCACCGAATAGCTGGTGTTCAGCATGCGGACTACAGCAGGGTGCCCCTGAGAGATATTGCCTATGTGCATGCAGCAGAGGGGCACAGCATGTTGGGAGTGGAAGAGGGCAGGACTGAGTGCACTGAGCTGCTCTGGCCTCAGCTGAGGACTCAGTGGGAGGCGCTGGAGCTCCAGGGTAGGTAACATGTCCATTCCCTCCCACAGCCCCCAACCCCGAGGCACCGAAGCAGGGAGGCAGCTGTCTCCACCATGCCCCAGGAGACATACCCCAATGCGGGAGAAATCCCGCTTGCAACGAGAACAACTTCTCAAAAACCCCAGATGATGAAAAATTTGTTCAAACACTGTTTTTCCTTATTCCTAAACATTTTTCTGGTGGCTTATCTCTCAGGAGACAGTGGCTGGGAAACGCTGTGGAAGAAATACAGGTCTGCCTTGCCTTTAGATGACCTCTGCTCTTACGTTTCCTCTGCGGACATCAAAAGGATGCTGGATTCAGCTGGGCTGAAGTACCAGCTCCACGAACTCCCATCCCACATGGACATAACCAGCTGCTTTATTGAAGGGAACAAGGATGGGGAGCTGTTGCTGGATTTCCTGACAGAAACTTGTGAGTTCTCTAAAACTGCTCCTCCTGAACTGAAGCGCCAGGTGATGGAAGAGTTAAGAAAGCCTGAGTGCAGTGAAGAAAGAGACGGGAAGGTGCTCTTTAATAACAACCTGAGTGCAATAGTGATTGAGCCATGACTTAACCTCTTCTTGCTTCTTGATCCAAAACAAATAGTCACATACAAACTGTAAACAGCCAAAATACGTTTTTCATACTTTAGAAATGGCTTGGTTTACTTCATACTGGTATATAATTTTTGCCTTAAGGAGCCTGTTAAGAAATCAGTATTAATATCTGTTGTTATAAGTGAGCTTTAATACCTGATTAATTCTGTACTAACCTATAATGTATAACTCACTAAGCAGTTAATTGTGTTTTATTGTATGAATGTTGTATAATCCGATGTAACTTGGACCATCCACTCAGGCACTGCAGAAACGTCACCAATTCCTACAAAAATAATCAAGAACTATATGCGGTTTCAAGATCTCATGTTTCAGTTACCATAAAAGTGGCCTCGCACCTTCTGCACATGTGATGGTTGCCTGTTCCTGCCTCCGCAGCCAGCTCCATTTAATGGCACGGCTTCCCTCTCCCCGTATTTCATAGAATCACAGAATCATAGAATCGCTTTGGTTGGAAAAGACCTTTAAGATCATCGAGTCCAACCTTTAACCTAGCCCTGCCATCCCACCACTAAACCCTGTCCCTAAGCACCTCATCTATCCTTCTTTTAAATACCTCCAGGGATGGGGACTCGAGCACCTCCCTGGGCAGCCCATTCCAGAGCCTGACAACCCTTTCTGTGAAGAAATTTTTCCTAATGTCTAGCCTAAACCTGCCCTGGCGCAACTTCAAACCGTTCCCCCTCGTCCTATCATCTGTTACCAGGGAGACCGACCCCCACCTCACTACAGCCTCCTCTCAGGCAGTTGTAGAGGGCGATCAGGTCTCCCCTCAGCCTCCTCTTCTCCAAACTAAACAACCCCAGCTCCCTCAGCCGCTCCTTGTAAGACTTGTCTCCAGACCCCTCACCAGCTTTGTGGCTCTCCTCTGGACCTGTTCCAGCAATGCAACATCTTTCTTGTAGTGAGAGGCCCAAAACTGAACACAGTATGCAAGGTGCGGCATTGAATTTTCACTTTATTTTTATGATGTTGCACCCGCAGAGTGATGTGTGGTCAGGTCCATGCTGGCACTGCAAGAGCAAAGCAGCTGAAGATGGTTGAGGCAGAGCAGTGGTAACAACCACCCCAGAGAGGTGGGTTTGGCTGATGAGCCCTGATGCAAAGCCTTTCTAAGGAATCAGCTACTGCTGCCACACAGGGCTTTGGGGCATTTTTAGCTAAGCACACAACCCCCCTGGTGGCAGCCTTTCACTAGCCTGGCAGCAAGGGCCATGTGCGGCTTGTGAGCTTGGTAGCATGGAAGATGTAAAAATGAGCTCTGACGCCAAACCGATAGGTTTCAGTGGGATTTGTTCCATTTTCAATGGGGTTATGTCAGGTAAACCTTTCCAATACATAGTGTAGGGTGTTCAGCAAGAAGATGCTTCGCCTCCTCCATCCCTTCTCCATGCGGGGCTGTCTCTACTCTGGCAGTTGGTGCATTTGTTTTGCTAAATGATTTTACAGTTTCAAGAAGTGCTATGCTCTCTGCAAGGCACCGTGCATGATGGAATACAATATCGTTGCTTGGATGCATTTAATAGTCTGAATACTCCAGTTTATCCAGTGGGACAGGTGTGATTTCTGCCATTGAAATAATTTGATTTGGTGTTGAAATGGTTTACTTTAGGTAACGCTTTAGCTGCAAGAAATTATGTTTTATTTTTGCATACACATTTCTGATACAATGTATATTATTAAAGATTTGAAGTGATTTACAAGAGACCGGGCATTAATAGCTGTTTGTATTTGGTTTAGAGTGAATTGTTTGAAACACACACTTCTCCTAGTGATCAAATACTCATTCCAGTGTATTTTTAGAATGTTTCTGTGATATTTCTCAGCTGTTGAACAGAACAAAATCTATTACTGCTTTTACACAGTGCTGTGTACAGATTCCTGCATTAGAAGACCTCAGTATATCTGTAAGCTGTTACGGTGACGTGCTGAAGCGGGAAAGAGGGAAAATCTCTCATTAGGACAGATTGCTGCATGCATTGCTAATGGGAAACAAATTAAAGTTACAATTATTTTTTTTTCATCTCTTTTGTGCTGTCAGTGACCTTGTTTAAATTGCGCGTGTGAAGGAGGTGACCGCTGAATATTGCCCCATCACCCCTGTCAGCAGTGACATATCTTTGGGTGCCACAGAAATGCCAGAACAACAACAAAAAAAAAGCCCAAACCCAAATCCAACAACAAAACCCAGCAACAAGGATGCCCATGCAGGTCCTGTTGTTTTCCGGTTTAGCAGAGGTAAAAAAAATACAAGAAAAAAGCTTTTTAGAGTTTTTAGGGGAGGTTTGTTCTCAAAATGTGGGAGAGAGCAGGAAAGACGAGGAAGAACAGAGATGATCTGAAGAGAGGAGGATATGTCCCTGCACACACAAAAAAATGAGATTCAGTGTGAACGCACGTGCGAGCTCCTTCCCCTCTTCAACCAGAAAGGGAGAAGCTGGGTAGAGGGAGCGCTGCTGGGTGCGTGGAGTGGCTCAGGGTCTTATTTAAAGGCAGAATTCACTGGTGAAAAAGGCGCCTTCACCCCAGGCTGGAAAGGAAAACTCCTTATCTAAAACCAGACACATCAGGGCGGTCTTCTGCCACTGCTTTTGCCTCTGAGGGTTGTTCAGCCTGGAGAAGAGAAGGCTGCGGGGACACCTTCTTGCAGCCTTCCAGTACTTAAAGGGGGCCTATAGGAAAGATTGGGACAGACTTATTGGCAGGGCCTGTAGTGACAGGACAAGGGGTAATGGTTTTAAACTAAAAGAGGGTAGGTTTAGACTAGGTATAAGGAAGAAATGTTTTACAATGAGGGTATTGAAACCCTGGCAGGGGTTGCCCAGAGAGGTGGTGGAGGCCCCATCCCTGGAAACATTGCAGGCCAGGTTGGACGGGGCTGTGAGCACCTGATCTGATAAAGATGTCCCTGCTTACTGCAGGGGGGTTGGACTAGATGCTCTCTAGGGGTCCCTTCCAACCCAAAACATTCTATGATTCTATGAATGTCATTAAAAAACTGTGTGTGTGTGTGTGAATTACAGTAAACTCCATTCTGCATATGCAGCTGCTTCTGTTAAGGGGCTGGGGGAAAACTGAGCTCAGAAGAGCACACTTAAGGGATATATTATTTTTAATTTTAAATTTGTAACACACACGTTTCCAAGAAGTAAGTACTGTAAGTATTATTTAGTAGGAAATGAGTGTGGGGAAGCACAATTTTATGCTCATTTGACCATAAAAAATGAAGTAGTTTTGTAAATCTTTCAAACAATTTCCTAATAGCCTGAAGAGCCACATTTTCATGCAAGAGCCACCCATAATTGTACAGTGAGATACTGCTACTCCAGAGCATGTTTGGGGAGTCCAGCCTGCCCACGGGCTGGGATTTATATGGCAATGTTGAGCTTACCTGTGTGCTTTCTGCACCGAATTAATTGTTTTCCTCTCAGAAAGCCTGCCTTATCTCAACCAGCAGAATTTTAGCCCAAAAGTACATCTCCAGACCAGTCTCCCTCTTTGCAAACCCTCAGCTGGACGTGCAGGCGAGCGGGATGGGTCTTCCTCATGTGCAACCCTAGAAAGTGAATCTATAGGCTTTATACAGAGGTTCACTGAGACTGACTGTCTTAAACCAGCGTAACACATTGAAACGAGCTGGGCGTGAGGTTACCTGTATTAAAAATATGCCAGAAATGATCCTGCAAGTTTTTCATGCATGGGTGCCCCTTTCTGCCTAAATATATGTTTCAGATATGCAGTGTAAACATTTTGCAGAAATGTGACTCTGGGCAAATGCGATCCTTAACGTTGCATCTATACGTTCATCAGAGATGGTTCTGAACAGGGCTTGTTTTTAAATTGGAAGACAGCCTTTTCTCTTTTCATTTCACAGGCATATAAGCCTGGAATATATGGGTTATATTACAGGTACAGGAGAAAAAAGCTGGAGGGAGGGAGGGAAGGAGGGAGGCAGGGAGGGAGGAGGAGAAAGAACTCTCCTTTGAAACAGCAGGCAAACACCCGGGCCTGCGTCCCTCTGATAAGTAAGTGTGAGCTCGTGGCTCTGATGCTGCTTCAGGTGATTATTTCCCAAAGTAATTCCCACGGGAGGATTGCTGTGCAGGGGAGGGAATAGCCCGATGCCCAGGGACGAGGCATGGCTTTGGAGCAATGCCACGTGGGAAGGCTGGGGGAGAGCAAAAGTGGGGGAGGAGGAGGCTGACCCCCTCCAAAGGAGCCCAGTCTTCCTCTGTATATCCCCTCCGCATCAAACACATCTGCCTGAGCAGCTTCAGGGCTGCTCCTTTAAAGCGTACATAGAAAAATATTCTCACTGCTCCGTTAATTACAGCGGCAAATTGAACAAATACACTTAAAGCACGGTTGCTGTCGCCATTTCTACATCAGTGTAATTCATGCTTGCAGCCCATGATAGGGTTTTTTAATGTCATTACACAGTAGGGCAAAGTCTTCATTTTTAATAAAAATACAAATGCTAAAATGAAATGGATTAATATCTAATTTTACATCTTCATTTACATGATGTGCAAAATTATCTTAAATATTTGTTATGGATGGAGTGGCTTTCCACCAATTTAGGCTTTTTTTCGTACTGGAGAATGTTAACATAAATTGTAGCATAAATCATTGCCTTGTAGAGTACCAGAAGGCGCATATAAAAACCCATATCTTTACTGCACATATTTCCCATTAACCATAATCTATTAGTAATTGAAGTTCATTGCAAATTCTTGTAGACTTTATTGCTATCATGCTGCATGACATAGTGAACCTGGCTTGCATAACAAGAAGTCCTTGCTGGGAAATATCCTATTAACAATGACAGTGCATTTGTCATTGTGATAATAAATCCAAAGCTGCCTGTAGATTATAAATTATTGCGGCGCCATTTCCACTGTTGTAGTTTAAAAGTTTTGTCAGCACTTCCATTTTAAACCCCTGCTTTACAGGCAGTTATAACTTGACCATAAAAACCTGCAGCGAGTTGAATCTCAGCTTACAAGGTCTCAGTCCGAGAGTGTGTTTCTTCCTCCAGTGAGATTTGTATTTCGTCCACATGAAAATCTTAGCAGCAGAAGCTGTGTGTATAGTGGATTTTTTTTTCTTCTGCATTTGCATAACTTCTAATTGGAAAAAAACAGGCCGTTTGACAAGTAATTTGTCCGTAATTTTTCTAAAGATTGTGGTCAAATTTGAAAGTATATTAAGACAAAAAGATGGGAGCTGGGCTGAGCTGAGTGTTCGCTGCTTTAGCAGCTGAAAAAGCCTCAATCTTTATCTCCAGGTGCCACAGACTTTGGGGAGGTATCAGGCAAACCCCACTTCTCTTCAAAGGAGAAGCTGAAGAGAGATGATGCTACCTGTATGCAGGGGGGTTGGACTAGGTGACCCCTAAAGGTCCCTTCCAACCCAAAGCATTCTATGATTCTATGATATGCCTTGCAAAGGTGTTTTGAGGATTAATTACTAACGCTGAAATTCTGGCATCCACTCAAGTCATCCTTCATCACGTCTATGCAATTCTTTGAGCTCTATATAGGTTTTAAGTGTTATTAAAAGAAAATTGCCATAGAGTTGAACTTTAAGTGTTAATTATGACTTGAGATATAAATGACATCAGGTCAAATCTCTCACAGTTTAACTCCATAATTGACTTCAGCTTGCTACACCAGGGGATATCTATCTAGCTGAATGCATCTGCCTATCATATTTCTCAAGTGCCTATAGCAATGCATCCAATTAGCTGGACATAACTATTATACCTCAACTGCTCCTAAATAGTGTAGGATGAAGCCTTCACCCCCTGAATTCTCTGGGAAATCTTACCCTCCCACCAGCAAGGCCAGGTTTTCACATCATCTTGCAACACTTGCTCTGTCTTGAAGAACTGCTTGTGTTTTCATGAGGTGGATAATGGATTTTGCAATAAATATAATAATTGTCTTTTCACATCAGTAGTGTGTTCCATCCCAAAATGCCCCAAATTGCTTTAAAATCTTGATATGCAAAACCCCTTCACTTACCGCTGAGGTGCAACAGTCTCCTGGGAGAAATTCAGCAGCTGTTGGATGGTTTGCGGCACCGTTTCACAGCGATTTATGGCAGAGCGAGGAGGTGGCGGTGGCTGTCGGCAGTAGAAGTGGCAACGCCGAGGAGCAGAAAGCAATTACCCAGGCTGGCACTGAGCCAGGGCACAGCCACTAACATGTCTCCTCCGGCCAAAATTGCCATCAACCCACTGCTTCCCCTCTTCTTCAACAGGGCAGTGGTGGGACACAGGGCTGGCTCAGGATGAAGCCTGGTGCCCACCACCACCCCAGCACGTCCAAGAGCTTACACTGGTGGTGGGACCAAGGGTCTCTGTCATCAGTGGCCTTGACACCAGCTTTTGTGCTGCAGTCCTACCTACTGTCTTGGTGCTCCATCATGCTAGTAGCAATGGGGAGCTCTCCTACAACTCACAAAGTCAGCCTTCATTAGCGCACATCTCCCAACACCTCCCATTCAAATCTTCCCAATCTTCTTGCACATCAAGAGGCTCTTCACCGTCAGCTTTCACTACCCAGCAGAGCTCATACACAAGGCAGAGATAGATCCAGCGGGTGTAAGGGGAAAGAAGATATCTTCCCTTTTTGCTTTAATGGGATATTCCTCTTTCCACTCCCAGACGGGTATGAATCATACCTAAAAGAGATGCATGAACATAGAATCATAGAATCATAGAATGTTTTGGGTTGGAAGGGACCCCTAGAGGTCATCTAGTCCAACCCCCCTGCAGGGAGCAGGGACACCACTAACTAGATCAGGTTGGTCAGAGCCCCATCCAACCTGGCCTTGAATGTTCCCAGGGATGGGGCCTCCACCACCTCTCTGGGCAACCCGTTCCAGTGTTTCACCACCCTCGTTGTAAAGAATTTCCTCCTTATATCCAGTCTAAACCTACCCTGCTTCAGTTTAAAACCATTACCCCTGTCCTGTCACAGCTGGCCCTACTAAAAAGATTTTCCCCATCTTTCCTATAGGCCCCCTTTAGATACTGAAAGGCTGTAATCAGGTCTCCCCGCAGCCTTCTCTTCTCCAGGCTGAACAAGCCCAACTCTCTCAGCCTGTCCTCATAAGAGAGGTGCTCCAGCCCTTGGATCATTTTAGTAGCCCTCCTCTGGACCCGCTCCAACAGTTCCATGTCCTTCTTGTGCTGAGGGCTCCAGAGCTGGACGCAGTACTCCAGGTGAGGTCTCACCAGAGCAGAGTAGAGGGGCAGAATCACCTCCCTTGACCTGCTGGCCATGCTTCTCCTGATGCAGCCCAGGATGCGGTTGGCCTTCTGGGCTGCCAGCACACATTGCCGGCTCATGTCCAGCTTTTCATCCACCAGCACGCCCAAGTCCCTCTCGGCAGGGCTGCTCTCAATCCTTTCTTCCCCCAGCCTGTACTGATACTGGGGGTTACCCCGACCCAGGTGCAGGACCTTGCACTTGGCCTTGTTGAACCTCATGAGGTTCACACAGGCCCACCTCTCCAGCCTGTCCAGGTCTCTCTGGATGACATCCCATCCTTCTGGTGTGTCAACCGCACCACTCAGTTTGGTGTCGTCTACAAACTTGGGTGGGTCCAAGGTGGTACTGGCATGATTCAGCATGGCACTTTTATTCAAGAGTGGTGAACTGCTCTAAATAAGCATGCAGCATATTGCAGATTTCCTCTTCAGTTTTGTGTATGCTATCTGTATTATCAAGACTCTAGTCAAAAAAAACAATGAACACAAAAATAACCAAATTAATGACTCTTTGAAATTCCTAAACCTAAATCATATCATTGTTTCCCACTCAAATAAAATATAAAGACCTAATAAAATCTTTGAGACTCAGTGCTATAAATACATTTTGATATTTTTATACCTGTGATTTTGCAGAGGTGGCAATGAGGTATCATTTATTTTGGTGAGGGTAAACAGGATATTTGCCAGCAGACATAATTTCTTTTTTTCTTAAAGAAAATGAAATTACATTATTTGGAGGCTTTTTCAAGGATCTGGTATGTTACAATGGATCCTGGCAGAGATGAATTAGTGGCCAGAGTATAGGTGATCTTGCCAAAAATGAATAGCAATGCAATTTATCATATGCTTCTGTAATTTATCTCACAACCATGTATTAGATTAGATAAAGACAGAAAGACGTGAATTGGGCGGACTGGACTAATACTGAAAACTTACACCTGCTTTTATTGAGGCTGACAGGAAGATTTCTGTTGCCTGCATTGCAATCTAAATTTGGCTTCACATTTTTAATTTGCTTTGAAGTATGATCTTGTCCAGCAATGAGAAAAAAGCTAACTCAACATTAAAGCGTTTGTTGATCGTGTCTGCTATTTTGTAGGCAATACGAATTGGCTCTGTCATATATTTCATATTCAGCCTTTTAAAAATTGTAAATATAAAATAAACACTTAGAAGCTTAAAAATAACAGCAATATGTGAAACTGCTGCAAACACTCATTACGCGCTACACCGTTTTTAAGGTAAGAAGCCAATAGCTTACTTTGTCCCCTTCCAACAAAATCCATACTTCAAAATCCACTTTTCACACCAAATCGGTCTGTCTGTAAGACAAACAGTCTGCAGCTCCGAGTGTTTACCTACACACGGCAAAAAGATGTGCTACACTGCCTTCAAATTCGGTAATATCACCAGCCACCTTCCTTAGGCTCGTTGCGAACCAGTGATTGATATCTGTTCTTTTGCATTGCTTTCCTCTCATATCTCTTTGTCCTGCCACTATAATCGATCACAGATTTTCCCATCAGGCTTCATGTCAGATTAGGATAGTGAACATGACTTGCTTAGAACAAACTGCTTCAAAGCACACCAAGGCAAGCTCAGGAGTCGAACCGCTCTAAAAATGATTGTTTTGGGCACGTCCATGAACACAGTGCAATAGCAGGGAGTCAGAAATATGCTTTTATGGTAAGGGTTTGGGATTGCTCCCCTCTATGAAGCCTGATGCAATCAAATCTGCCACCATGGGACTGATATTTTAAGTGAGGAGCAATGCCCAGCTCATCATTTTCCTGTTTCAGGAAGAAATTTCTGCTTAGAAGTCAATGGATGTGTCTGGCAGGATTTGCACACATATTCCATCTGGGATTCGAGTTGCAAAGCCACACTTAGCTTTTGTGTTTGGTGCTTTATGTGTGCTATCAAGAACTGAAAAGAATGAAAGCCCAACAACTTTCTCTGCTCTGCATAGAAACATATTTTAAAGATTCACAGTGACTAGTCTTCCCAGGAGAACTAAACCATCAATTCCTTACTTTAAAAGCTCTTTGGGGGATTACTGCTTGTTTTTATAGTGCCTAGAACAACAGAGTCCTCATCTTGGTTGGTGGTTTTTAGGTGCATCTGTTGTGTAAATAACAATTTATTTTTTTCAATGTGAAGGACAGAGCATTATTTATGGAAGTGGACTCTAAGGATTTGATCTAAATTTGATTCAAAATTTGATCCTGGATTAGCGATCATGTTTGCTGACAGCACTTGTGCCCCCATTGCTGCTGGTACTCAGATCTATAAAAGCCGAGGAATTAGATGGCTTTTCCCATGGAAGCTGGGTGAACTCTGGGACTCCCCCTGAAGGAGCTGTTAAACCTTTACATGGGTTCAAGAGAAGACAAAGACGTAGTGGACGAGAAGTGTTTTGAGGAGGAAAATCCAGTGTCCGGTGCAGGAGGTCCCTCAGCTGAAATAGGTGGAAAAATATTGAGGAAAACTATCATATGTGCTTGCCCTGTATATATGGGATGTATAGGATGCTCTCTCCTAGGTCCTCACCGGTAACCACAGCTGGAGAAACACTAAACAAACAGTCATGATAGTCCAAGCATTTAGAGCTTGTTATAGCCCAATCTGGAGTGACCTTCACTGGAGATACTATACACAGAAGTATTGTCACCCATTTTACACACTAAATCTCTTCTTCCTTAGTTTCATTCTTTTTTCTTAATAATGACTTTTCTCTAAGCCCAGGGCAAGCATTAGGCTGTTGAAAGCAGCGCTTGCTTTCAGGGAGCATGAACCCTGACGTCCTGCATTTAATCCCAGGGAAGATGCAGTCAGTGGTGCGCTAGCGTAATACTTCTAAGCAAATTCCGAGGACAAGGCTTTTTGCTGTACACGTGCATAAAACAGGTTCTCCCAGGTTTTTCAATGTGAGGGTGGATGCTAAAACTGCCTGAAATTACAGTTTCCTGGAAAACAAAACCCAAGAAATCTTGAGAGTCAGCAGTCATAGAAGATTTCCATGGGAAGCTATTGCTTGATCAGGATCTTTCCCGAAATAAGTCAGGTGAACTGCTGCTCGGACGGACAGACTGCCAGGACAGAAGGCAAACTATGAAATAAATACTCAAGTAGCTATGGGCTGCTGTAATGCTGCATGGCTGGCAGCAGGTAATGGTATAGGGGAATAAAAAGCTGATTCTAAAAAAAAGTACAACTAAAAGCTAGAACTCTGCCAAAGGCAAAGCCTTTGCAGCACAAATTTTGCAGAATTTCTGGTTCCTACAGGTCTGGTCCTGGCTACTCCTCCTCTCACGTTGCAAAGGCTTTGAGGCTGTGCCTGAAATCAGGGTCTGCTGGAAGGCAAAGGGCTGCGGCCAGAGAAATTTGGGGGTTCTTACCTTGCAGGCAAACCTCAGGCCGCCCAGCTGAACAGTTAATTTAAACCCTTGGGTAGCTAGCGTACACAGCAGGAAAGGTTAGCCCAGATTTCTAAGGGAAACCTCATCCTGGCATGATTTATAGAGAGGACACAACTGCCCTGTAACCAAGCAAGGGACACAGATGCCATGGTTTACTGTTCAAATGGCTTATCGACGTGCAAGGTCATTCATCACACATTGCTTTAGACTCCCAGGCCAATATGTATAAAAGCCTGTCTCACAACAAGCACAGCCTTTTTGACTCCCATCTGCCCACAGCAGCCCTTCCAACATTGCTAATTATGTCCCTGCACATTACTATATCAACTACAACTCGCCTCAAAGCTGCGGCTGTACTGATGTGCCCCCAGGGTGGATTGTGTTAATGAACAAAAAAGACCCAGGGTCTCCATTTAAGAGCCTGTTTCAAAGCCCAGAAGTTCTAAGTTCGACCTCTGGACAACCACACTTCCATTTGGAAGGCAGAGTTGCTCCAAGACTGCCGCCTTTGTTTCAATTTGTTTGTTACAATTTGGTTTCTCATGTATATGTGGCTGCATGGAATGTATTAGCAATGCATGGAAGGGCTCTGCCTCTTTTGCAGTCGAAAAAGAAAGATAAAAAGTAGGCATGCAGAGAAGACGAGAGATCGGCTAGAGAGGGACCCCAAGGGAAGCAAAGCCAGCGGGCTGCGGAGCAGGAGAGGCTGAGGTCTCCAGGTCTTCCCAGAAGAGGAGTGAGTGGGGGAAGCGGCACTCGAGAGGAAGAGTTTCCTTTCAGATGTTATGAAAAGAATGAAAAGCAATTAAAACAACCTTAAAATAGGAAGGTCTCTTCCTCTTTTTTTTTTTTTTTTTTTTTTTCAGAGCACACTTCTGCACTCCCAAGGCTCTTGTTGACCTAGATAGAGGTAGAGGGACATGTCTGGCCTGACACACAGGCAAAGGGTGTTCTGTTTATTAATCGGGAACATGTATTGTGGCAGCACTTGGCAGCCCAAGTCCTTGGAGCTGCCTGAGGGCTCAGGCTGTAACTCCCAGCAGCAAGGTGCCCTGGGGCCGTGCCAGGAGCGCCCAGGGCAGCAAGCAGAGCTGCCTGCACCCACTCAGGGGAATGCTGGGCAGAGGGGTTAAGCCCTGCCATTTTTAGGACATAGTTATTTATTCCAGTCATTAGGCATCTTCATGCCCAGGGGATTGATAAACCTTCTGCTGGAAGTGGGGGGTCAGTTAGAGTGGGGTGCTCAGCGCTCCCTTCCAAAGGGCAGGGGAAGCTGAAGTGCAGCCTCGCCACTGAGCTCATCTACTTCACGTGTGAGAAACCCCTTCCGTGTGCTCTCTGTATGATTTGGAGGAGGCCTGTGAGCCAAATCCTCCCACAGCCATGTCCTCACTGCTGACACAGATTATTGCATGAAACGCAGTGGCGCTCAAGGACCACATACTGGGGACACACAATGCTGGTCCCACCGGTAGCTACATGCCAAACAGACTGATTTTAAGTTACTTTATTGGAAGAAATGGGTAATTCCAGTTTTAGATACAGGATCTCAATCATCTAATGCTTTTCAGTCATGAACCTCATACTGAGAGCTGCCCCTTTGGAGCTCTATCTGTGCATGCTCACTTGCAAGCAGAGAAAATAGATGTGGTGTCCTTGTGAGGGTCAGAAGAGGGCTTGAGCTGGAGGTTGTCACTGTCATGGTTTTGACCTTAGCAACAGGTAAATCAATGGGCAAAGATGGTGTGTAGGAAGCAAGGGGTAGCAGGCTATGACACCTGGCCGGTGCTGGGTAGTAATGATGCACATTCAAAGCCTTATCCCGGTGGCAAAACCACCAAAGGCAATCCTAACCTCAGAGCAGTTCATAGCTATAAGGGTATGATGAGGTGCCTGAGATTCATGGAAAAAATAGCAGCTTTTGCCCACCAAGTGCTACCCCACTGCTGAAGGCATTGTAGGCTCACAGCCGTGGTGAAGTTTAGGGTACAGGGCTGGAGAAGGACATGGGTGCAGTGGACTTTCAACAAAACAGCACAGGGTGCCTGGAAAGGAAACTTGGTGAGTGCTCTTAAAGAGATCTGATTGTACTGACAGTGTTAACATAAATGGAGTAGGGAATAGGAGATTGCGTAATGGACTTCTTAATTACGATTCCTTTTGCTTTCCTAAAAAACATTAAAAAGTCATGATGTGACCAAATGACTCAAGGCTGCAAATTTTATTTTTATACTCATTGTGGCTCCTTGTTAATTTATAGTGAGTGAAATAATAAACAAAGCCAATCTTATCATTTACATCTGATACTATAAAAGTGATATTTTTTAAAGGTTACCTAGAATCGGTGCGAAGCTTTGATTTCTGTCGTTAGCATATCTAAGTCTAGCTTAGGGAAGGTTTCTTCCCTGAAACACGCATTTTCTTAAAAGCTGTTTAGTGCCCATAACCATTCTGCTGATCTTCTCAAAATATGTTCTTCTCGTAGGCCAGAGCCAACCTGCGCATATGAAATGAGTTCAGCTTAATGTTGTGTTAAAAGAGTTTGGTCTCTGGAGCAGTCGCTCTTCTTAATAACATGTAATCATATGCCATCTATTTAGTTTTCATTTAACTTTCCCCATACAAGCAATGAATCCAGTTTAATTAAATGTTCTTTTAAACAGCGAAATGACACTGGTTTGTATTTTAAAAAATCTATACGCCACAGGGCACCCTCAAGACACAGAATCCTAATAAAGAGGGTGCAAGACGTACAGCTAATAACACAGAGCAAGTTTGACATTTGCAGGGTAATTTAGTGAACCAAGAGCTTCCTTACAGGCTTCATGCAGGAGCACAGTGGCTGCAGAACCATTTAATAGAAGATGAAGAGCCACGTTTGTAATAAAGCTAATAAACAGCTCATCTGAAAATTAGGCTAGCATGTGGCAAAGGGATGTTGTGCCTGTATAGCAAATGCTGCTCCGCGGCAGGGTGAAGGTTGACAGCTGACGCTGAAATCCTGGGTTAATCGGCAGCCCGGGGTGCTCGGGCAAGGCTCCATCTCCTGCACCCCACGAGTCCCCAGACTGCACGCTGCAGGGCAGAGTGGAAAAACGTACATTAAAGCTAAGGGATGGTAACAGGGTGTAGGAAATGGGCACTGCAGATACCCCTAACGGAGCTTAAAATAGCCCCGGGATCCTGACGACCAGGGGAATGGCTCAAAATTCAATGAGTGCTTACCGATCGCCCTTCTAAGGGGTGAGGTTAGGCATTGACCAAGCATCCGCTTTCAGTGTTGCTTTTCTCTGACGAGTTAAATCTGGTCTAACCCGGGCCAGTAAGTAATTTAACTCTTCTGTTTTCAAGGGCATCATAAGGTAGAAGAGGAAAATGAGGCAGAAGCGAGTGGTAAATGTTCATTTTCCTCCTTTAGAAGAATCAGGACCTTTAATAAAGTACGTATTAGGGCAATGAAGAAATAAACGCTGAAAGTGTCTCACCCATTACTAAAATGAAAGTGCTTGCTAATATATGCAGTGCACCTGGAAATGCCCATTCAAGTAATTACAAAAGGGAAAAACACCAGGGAAACAGGCAAGCATGAAGACAATAGCCATTAGAAACAATATTAAATTAAGCATGCCTTTTGAGATCTACAAATTCACTGATTAAATTGTGCATTACAAACCCTGCATTGACTTCACTTAGCTGGAGTCCTGGAGCGAACTTGCAAAATCTGAAAACAGCCTCTTGATTTGTACTGAGCTGCAGTCAGGGCTGTTCCTAACTTTGCTAGTCCTGGGACTTTTAAAAGATTAAAAAAAAAAAAAAAGTTTTTTTTTCCAGATTCCAGCTAGCAGAAGGCATCGCACTCCCCCAGTCTGAGCAAAACAAGGACAGAAGAAGGGCACTTCATGCCATGCAGCATTAAGCTTGGCAAATGGCATAAAGCCTATCAAAATCAGCAGGCACCTTCTCCTTGACCGAACAGCCCTTGAGTGTGGCCACCCATGAGCGTTTGGGTGAATTTGGCTGCAATGGTCCCTGCACGCACCCAGGGCGAGGAGCCCCATGTTCCTCCATGGAACCCCATCCCACCCAGCTATAGGGCAGGATGGCTTCTTACCCTGTATTTTGGCTTAGGTGCCTTTCGCTATGGGGCAGACCCCACAGGCAGGTGAATTACTCCCTTGTGATTCCTGCCCCTCAGATATTCCTGCTCCAGGGACAACTCATGGGGCAGCAACCATGAGCCATGGTTCAGAGCTTGCTCTGCCAGGGCACTTACAACCATATGGATGTTTGTGTCTCTGTGCAAAAGGAAGGGCGGAATAGAGACCATGATATGACCTTACTGGTGACAAAACTGTATCCTCTTACAGAGACATGAGAAATGAGTGAGGACAGGGTTATTAATACGTTTATTGGAGTGTGGGGTTGTTTATAACCATTTTCCTATCCTTGATGAGATTTCCAGGGCTAATGGAAACTCTCCCACTTTCTCCTGTTCTCTGAGAGATCTCCTAAAATTGATTGTGGAAGCCAGCAACCACTTCCAATTGATTTTGTGTCATTAAACATTAAAAACTGTGTGCAGCTTCCGTAGAGTTCTTTCTGCTGGGAAGTGGGCTACTGCCTGCCAGAGATCCCAGGTTGCTGCTAAACCATGGATCGGCTGGGAGGTGGGTAAAATTGTTAGAAGACTCTTTTCTATCCAAGACTTCTTTGTAAGAGCACACACACAACACCTGTGCTCCTTCCGCTTCCAAAACCTGGGAGACAGGCAGCTTTTTTCAGCTTTCAGCTTTATTTAGTGGGAAGAGCTGAATGGAGATCTCCCATTTCTGCTTCTATCCATGTGGTCCCTCTCTGCTTTTCTCCAGGCAATGAGGTGCTCCTGCTTTTTTTGCTCTTAGGGAGTCTCCTAATATCCTTCTTCCCCTCATTCCCTCCAGGATTTCCGGTGAGCCAGAAGAAAATAGGACCTTTGAGAAATCTTTGCTCCCAGGCAAGCAGAAGGTGAGGATTCCTTCCCTGTTTCTCAGTTCATTCCCTCCATATGAACAATCTAGCGCCAGTCTGCCCAGTGCAGATGGAAACTCCCATTTCAGCTGTTGATGGGCAGTGGGGAAGCAGCGAGCTCCCATGCAGTTGCAGACTGCAGGGCTCATACCTGATGCTGATCACAGCAAGGGCTCTCTGGAGACCTATTTTGGGAATACATATATGTAAACGAGGCATTTCCAAAAACCCAGGGAGTTCTGTGAGCAGTGAATTCAGGATGACTCCATCCCTGTCGTACCTAAGTAACAGACCTCTGTGGTCTGAAGCTGTCAGGGGACCAGGAGAAAAGAGGAGTCACACAGCTCCTTTCCCCTCCATAAACCCATCGAGGACCCCCTAGACCTCTCCCACCCCTTTGCACGTCACATTTCCATTAGCTGTACTGAAAAACTAGAGCACTGATGAGATGCTGAAGGGGTAGCGGCTGGATGGCCAACGGTAGGACCAGCCACCTTGAGTGGTGGAGAGTGTCAGCTGCTTTGCTCTGATGTCCTGGACGCAAATGGAAAAACACTCTGACTGAGGGTCAGAGCCTCCTGTTCCTGCAGGGAGCACATTCATGAGGACAGCTTTTGTGCACCATTTCAGACTTTGTAATTAAGGCCTGAATAGCCCATGAAGTGACACATAACATATTAAAAACCTTCTGCGTCTTAGGAAGTGCAAACTAGGTGTTGCAAATGGGGACTCATATGGCCCAGCTGCCTCAGGCCATATGGTCCCTCTGCTCCTCGTTGTGCCACCGTACGTCTGGAAACACAGCAGGACGGCGGTCGGGATGCTGGCGTGGGCAGGGAGCAGCAGCACACGCGAGGGTGAAAACGATGCTGGTCGGACATGGGCTGCTCAGCGTGCTTTCTCCGTTAGCGTTTGTGGACTTGGTTCAGCTACTCAATTTGTGATACACAGAGCAGCCAAAATAACTCTATGCAAAATAAACAGCTGAGAGGAAAGGAAAATAGAGCTAATAATACAGTCATTAGGAAGGGAGCCAAAGCACAAATTGTAATGTCTAGTGTGAAAGGAGAAGTCAGAGAAGGGAAATGACTGTACATACCCTACGCTGCACGGGGGACACAAATATGGCCCCAAATTGCAGCTGTCTGTAGCAAAGGGACAGAAGGAGGCTGTGTGGCCAGACCCGTTGGCCTGGCACTGGACATCATCCCAGCAGGATGGTGCTTGAGTGCTGGGCAGGTCGCTCATGGCCCTGCCTGGTGGACAACAGCTCGGCGGGGTACAGCAGCGGGCAGGGCAGGAGCACCTCACACCATAAATTCGTGTTACCTGGGAAGATGGGAACACCACCCCGCTTTTACAGATGTGCAAGACACATCTGTGAGGGGGTCATTTGCTGGCACAAAGATGGGTCTTTACTAAGAGAGCCAGATGTTTCAAACCAGCAAGCTGATGGTCCAGGAGGGTCAGCAGTGTCAATGGAAAACCACTTCCAGTCCTTGGATGGGAATCAATAACTGCAGCGTGGAGTCTGCGGCTGCCTCGTCCTGTCCTGCGACTGGAGCTTAACCTCAGTGCATTTTATAAGGCAGGCACAACACCAGAAGTGGTTAACAGTAGCAGAGCAGTCAGGGATATTTTACTGCCATTTTCTTGATAGCCAGTGTTTCTGATCCATCTAAGGTCAGGCAGCGTATTTCTTCTTACCCTCAGGTGGAAGCTAATGATAATGCAGCTTCTTGACTTGCCATTCACAGCACCTGTTTCAGGTTGCTCGAAGAGGCTGTGCAACTTCACATCCTTAAACAGAAAACTTGAAGTGCCTTTTTATGCAGAGTGCTCTTGAGTTTAGACCTATCTCCAACTTGAAAAGGGAGGAAAGTCCTTCCAGAGAGCAAACAGAGGGCAATTAAACATATACTTGTTTATATAATAGCCTTCTGCCCAAGGTGATCAAGGCTATTCCCTTCTATACGAGCATTTCTGCTATGATAAAAATGCTGTAGAGCAAACGATGCAAGCCCACGCTGGCGAAGTATTGACTGGAAAGATTTCCCCCCGCTCCTCTTGCCGTCAGCTTTCTCAGTTTGTTCCCATCCAGTCTGTTGCATTCTTAAAATGGAAAAAAAAAGAAATCCTGATTTTGTAATCACATGTTACAGAATGATTGTGATTTCCCTCAATATCTCTCTGTGCCTCTAGGGAAATACAGTCTAGGCCAATTTCTGGCATCGGTCTTTCCTAATACCCTGCACACACCAAGGCAGAGGGTTTATTTAGTGGTGTGGGAACGTCCACCTCTCCAGTGATTTTTGCCTGCTTTGTTCTCTCATTCCTAGAGGAAGAATGTTAGAGGATTTTCCTATTTAGCTAAAGCACTCATATCACCTTTGTGAGAAGTTTCTTGGCTTCTCACAGAAGTTTAGGGGAATAATTTTCTCTCCATAATACAGGTGGGGGACCAAGACGCAGAGATTTGAACCAGATTTAAAAAATAATTGTGGTGTCTAAAGCTGAGAGTAAAAGCTAAACAGCAGTTTCAGGAGCTCTCATTGTGTGAAACCAAGGAGAGTCAGTAACTGTTTTTTCATCTTTCAATACCTGAATGTCTTCAAACTCTGTCCCTCACTGATGTGCTCAGGTTCACCATGAAGCCTATGCAAGGGGAACCTGCACTCCCAGCTCTGGCCCAAAGCACTGACAGAGCCCACATCCAATGGTGACACAAACTTAGTTAAATATAGAGAAATGTGTCCAGAAAAGCACAAAACAGTGATGAGGGTAAGTAAAAAGACTTTGCGAGGACAGTGTCATGTGCCATGGTGTTTGCCCATGCAGGTGCAGTCCATCTTCACCAAGGTGGCAAAAGTGGCTTTTCTAAATAGATGCCTCAAATGAGCTGAATCATGGCAGAAAGATTCCCCTCTTTCCTCTTCACCCCTTGCACGATGCAAAGCAGAAGATACCTATGCCAAACTGTTTAATTTCTTCCAGCTTTATTGCCAGCCTTCAGGCTGTCTCATTCTGGACCTGCTGCAATCCAATCTGCTCTTGCTAATACTTCTAATATAATATTTATAACAGCTCAGGTTGAACCAAAGGCTACTTGCACTGACAGATGCCACAAGCTATATCTCTCCTTTCCATTTTATTGTTTGGTAGCTTCTGGCAAAGAGGGAGAGGACCCGGTAATGAAATGCTCCTTCTCTGCTTTCAACGCACAGGAACATTTTGCTGTGCCGCCTATTATTCATGGGGGAGTAATCAAGTGGTTGCCAGTCGGTTATCAATGTGTTACGGAAGGGCAGGATATGTGATTGCGGTGGATAAAGATATGTTTCTGATTTAATTATTGAGCTGCAAATGCGTATCAGCTTTCACACTTGTGGCTTTGGGGACGTGCACATGGGCAAACTCAGCTGCGACAGACACCATGGACAGAAGGACCTTATTCTGTAACAGGGGTGTAAAGTCGTTTCTCTGTAAGTAAAGATAATGAGATCTGCAGGACTATAAATAGGCATGGAGCTGTTTTGCAGATAAAGCATCTCTTTGCTGCTTTGCTACAGCAAAACACTGGGGAAAATTCTGCAGGGAACAATCTTCTCCTGGCAGATGGTTGGACTAGGAGACCTGCTTGACATTTTCCATGTCTAGTTTTTATGATTTATACAGCATCACCCCTTGGAAAAGCAATTCTGAGAGGACATTACGATTCTATGATAATCCACTGTAGTTGAAAGAGAAGAAAAAAAGCCGATATAAATATGCGTATCCCCTATGGCTGGAGCTAACCAACTCTTCAACTCAATTTCTGTTTCAGTTTTTCAACTTTCTTGGCTAGAACCACATGGAGTTTTTTGTTAGATGGCTGATTAAGTAAATTTCCATGGGAATAATAGTGATTTTGGGGGAGAGGTGAGGATGTTTGGAGGGAAAGAAGAAGGGAGATGAAGGCTATCAGGCACCCTGGGCCCTGCACTGCACAGGGGCTAAGCTCAGTCTCTGGTAAGGACCAGATTGAGGAGGTATTCACTCTCTTCTGCCCTGGACATGTGCCCAAAGCCACTGGGCTACTTATTAGCTCTCTCTGGGGGAGAAGGAAACTTCCTTTTTACCAAAATCCCTGTTTTCGCCCAATCACAGAATGAGAAAGATCAAAAACAACGTTTGGAAGGAAAATAATTTCCCTCCAAGCTCTATTCAAGTGCCTTGGGGAGGGGGAAGCTCCTCCTTTTGGTCTTCATTAGAAAGAGAAGTGTGAATCAAGGCAGAAAATAAGATCCAAGGAGAGTAAAAGGCTTCAGGGCAAAGTTTTTGGTCAGTACAAGTCAGTGTAATGTTGCTGGAAGCTGAGAGAGTTTTGCATTGCTCTGCTGCAAGCCTTTGCTCCATGTAGCAGCGCTGCGGGGCACAGCTGCTGTTCGAGGGCAGTGTTCTCCAGAAGTAAAGACTGAAATGTTCATTCATATTCATAAGGACATGAAATCCCAGAAACAAAAATATTTCAGATAAAGGAAATGTCATCAGGCCAAACTGGGAGGGCAAGAAAATGTACTGATCAAAAAGCCCATGATGGGTAATGGCTGGAGACAGATGATTTTGAAATTAAAAATTAGTTTTAAATCAAACTAGCAATTCACTTAAAACCACAGTCTAAACAAAAGACTACAATTAAGTCGGTAAATACAGAAAAGCTGTGGAAAAAAAAATATACCAACTTCATTTATGTTTACAGCTGTACTCTGTCCCCCACCCTTGACCTTTCTGTATAAACAGAGTGTGGAAAAAAGGCTCAGAGCTTTCCAAATGCCGTGCACAAGCAGAATGAAGAAATCTGACTTGTTTTTAGCCTCTCTTGATATATGTTCATGGCTACGTTATAGCATCCACTGATAACTCCTACTTCATATGGTTGCTCTTCCTGCAAAGGAGCTGTGCTCCTCTAAACACACACAGTGTTCTTTAAGGAGAACATAACCCTGAGAGCAGGATGCCCTCATTTTGTGCAGATTTAATCTAAAAGCATGAAAAAAATGTATTCTGAATGCAAAGCAAATAGCTATTACCCTGACACTTCCTTATTTCAGCAGTGAAATGCAGCTGTATTTGCTCTTGGGCAGGGGAACTGTTTTCACTTAAGCCATGGGGAGATCTTAATATGGGGCGATACAAATCCCAGAATTTCATTGCCTGGAAGAATCCCCACAGCACATACATTTGGGTGTGAATTGTTTGAGTCCTCTGCTGGAAAAGAGCACTCATTATTCTTGCTGCTCTTGGACCCAGCTGGCCAGGACAATTCACATTGCCTGGAAAGAAGGAAACTGAGCTTACATCCAACTGATTTTTCTCAACTACTATTTTTAAGCAGCCCCAGCTTCGGCAGTCCTCAAGAGGTCTCTCCCACTCCTTTAATTTCTTAATACATGTAAAACCAAACAGAAGAAAAACGGGGCAGAAGGTTCATACAGTTAAGCTCTAGATTGACTTCATCCAACTTAATGCTTTTTAATCACTCTTTGAACAAAAGATTTAGTCTTCATAATCCTCCTTTTGCTCAATTTGCTGTTCCTTACTTTATGAAATCTACTATTTGTTTGGTTTCTCTGATTCCCATCCCCTGAACAAGTTTGCAGGAGAAAAAAAATGGCTAATATCACTGGGAAAATTGCTTCCAAGAATAAAATAAACTACAAATTACAGTGCTAGCTTTTCTTTTATGGCTCTTCATTAGAAAGGTGCACCCAAAACCACATGGAGCCCTTTCCACTGGGAATCATCTGAGCTGCTAACATACCGACCCGAGCCGCTAACCAAAACGTCTTGTATTTCTCCAGGAGCAAGAATGCAATTAGACCTGCTGATTTCAAAGCTAATGCAGCCCTTGTTTTGGAAAATTTGTTTTTAGTGGGAGACATTCGCAAAGGAATTCCGATCGGAGACTCTGCTTCTTGGCAGTGTCTCGCAATGTTGCCACCACTTTCCTTTTCCAAACATTTGAACCTATTTTTGTCTACACACACTTAAACTTGTGATGGAAATTGCCAAATCCAGTCAGCACAGTGGGCTGGGCTGTCCCACACGCCGTGCCTCTCGGGGCACCACGATCCACCGCAGGAGCCCTCGGCCGCTGCGAGATGTCTGGTTTTCACCAACTCCTCCCTCGCTGCTCCGCCAGACAGGGGAGAATAACTCTGCCCTGACAAACAAGTCTTTCTTTCCTTTCCAAACATTTATCTCTGATTCATTGGGCCTTCAGGTCTGTTTAGGAGAAAGTAATTCAACCTCAGTATTTCAGCCGCGAAGAAATACACTGATGTGGGCAGCAGCGCGTTCGGCAGGACAGCCAGACCCGCAAATCACTGTTTGCCATCACTCAAATCCTGCTCTACCTTGGATTTCAACTGGCGTGTTTTTAAAAAACCTTTTTGCAAAGCTCCGAAATATCTGTGCTCACACATTTCCTCGTTTTCACAATATCTCTCTCAGATGTGCTGTAGACCTTGTTATGTGAGAACATTTGCAAAATAAAAAAAAATTAAATGTTTATAAATCTATAGACTTATTGCAAAGCACTTAAAACATTATAAACTATTATATACTTGAAAACATATTTATTCTCCACATTGATCATAAATAAATATAAGTGCAAATTAATCTAAAGTACTCTGTGAAATTTTATCTTTCAGTTAAACAATTTCAATGAAGCTCCTTAAGAAAACTTACTGCTCCATTTCCTACTGCTCCATAAGGTCAGACAGATGTGATCAAATATATGTAACATGTCAGATATATGCAAAATACTCCTGCCATAATTTTTCTTTATGAGAAACAAAGAATACGCCTTAAACCATGTGAAAGAGAAAAGACCATACACCTAGATTCAAACTGTGTCTGTATCTTTTGGAAAATGGGAACACGATTTCCTCTGAATAACAGACACAGAGCCGCAGGCACTTTATATGTTCAAAAATTAAACTTACAACTGGCATACATCTGGCAGTGATCCTGTACACTAAATCCATTTGGTTGGCCAGATGGCCTGAGACTCGCAGCTTTTTAATCTCACACACAAAGCACTTTAGGCTGGAAAAAACAATAAATACAACATAATACAGCAACATGACAAAAAGCCTCTTTTATTGGTTTTGGAGCTATAGGTATGGGAAAATATGGACAAAGCAAGTATTGTTTTCACAATTTGCTTCCTAAAATGTACCATATTCTGTGACTGCATATTCTTCTCCTCCATTTCTTACAACTAATTGATCCTCAGCAA
The DNA here is from genome assembly GCA_034008185.1 of Gorsachius magnificus. Taxonomy (NCBI): domain Eukaryota; kingdom Metazoa; phylum Chordata; class Aves; order Pelecaniformes; family Ardeidae; genus Gorsachius; species Gorsachius magnificus. Next base: position 7,052,954 of record CM067085.1, on the reverse strand, counting down.
AGGATGTGATTCCTTAGGTACAAGGTTGGATGCTGGAGGCAAAGGATGGCATCATCTGCCACGACTCCTCTCTGATGAGGAAGAGCAGGACTGGGAGATCTTTATCTTTTTTTATTCCTGCTCTCTTTGGGACAAACATCCCACAATATGCATTAAAAACAGAGGTAGCTTTAGACAGTGATTTTTTCTACTGTCAATATCTTCAAAGTCTTAGAAAAAACAAACGGTTCATTTGCTTTGCCCTGAATGCGTGTTTCTTTTTCTCAAATACTTTTCTATCTGTTATTAGTGAACGCCCTTCCTCCCATTGACTTCAGCAGGAGCTGCAGTCTTTTCCTGTATACCACTGATCCACTCTTGCACCTATATCACAGAATCCCAGAATGGCAAGGGTTGGAAGGGACCTTGGGAGATCACCCAGTCCAACCCCCCTACTAAAGCAGGTTCCCCTAGAGCATGTTACACAGTACTTCATCCAGGCGGGCTTTGGATATCTCCAGAGAAGGAGACTCCACAACCCCCCTGGGCAGCCTGTTCCAGTTCTCCGTCACCCTCAAAGTAAAGAAGTTCTTCCACATATTCAACTGAAACCTCTTATGTCTCAGTTTGTGCCCATTGCCCCTTGTCCTGTCGCTGGGCACCACTGTGAAGAGTCTGGCTCCATCCTCGTGACTTCCACCCTTAAGATATTTGTATGTGTTGATGAGGTCCCCTCTCAGTCTTCTTCAGGCTGAACAAGCCCAGCTCCCTCAGCCTTTCCTCATAGGGGAGATGCTCCAGTTCCCTTCTGCTTTTGTTTTTTTTGTGAGCCACATTCCATTAAAATCAGCGTAAAAACTCCCACTGAATTCATGACTATGCAATTAGCCAACTACTAAGTCACCACAATATCACCCTAACATCCACCTGCCCTGCACCACCGTTAAATGGATGCCGTCAGGAAGGGAGCACATTGCTAGGAGTTTGTGTTCAGCCCTTTGGTCTTTTCTGTAGTGAAAGCAGAAATATTGCAAGGCTGCATAAATGAAGCCGAAAATCAACCCTGCAGGATTACACCCCTATTCTTGCGCTAGGGCTGCATGTTACCGTCAGCTCATCCCTTCCCCCTGCTATCCCTTTCTTACCCTCTCTTTGGAAAGGCTAATGGAGCATCTTTGGCTTCTGTTATTCACCCTGCAACTAATTCGCTCAGAATAGTGGCATTTAGGACAAACAGATGACTTCACGCACTGGCTCGTTTCATCTTTCCAGTGGTGCCTTTTTTGCTGGCAGCTTCAAAGGCATCTTAGTGGATAAACTGTCTGACCTACTAAAAGAAGTACAAAGAGAATCCCCTTCTCAATTAATTCTTGTGCTCCAAATTCATACTCAGATTTGTTTCTGAGCAGCTTTCATTTCTGTTAATCAGCTACGACAGTTTTAGTTCCCTTGAGTTGTTGCTTGACTGCAGATCTCCTCCTGTACTGTACTTTTCCCAGTCGTTTCAGGAAATGTTGCTATTGAAAAGGCAGAGGCCTGGACCTCAGCTGAACTGAATCAATATCTCCACCAAAAGAAATTCTTTCAAATTCACTAAAGCTAAGAAAGCAGATTTATGTCACCCAAGGCTCCTGTCCCTAAAAGTTACAGATAGATAGCATGTGTGTATCTTATTGCCTAAAGACCGAGTCCAAATGCTGTTTCACACTTTCAAATTCCATAAATACAACTAGCCTGAGGGAAGAAAATTGCTCTATCCTTTCACCCCGAAGATCCTACAGTAAATTTGTGCTTTGGGGAAAGTAGCTGAATATAATGAGAGATGTTCAGAGCATACATGGAAAATAAGCATTGTCATCACTGTCTTTCGGATGAGAAAGCAGAGGCCGAGAGAAGTTTCACCCAAGGCCACGAGGGGAGTTGAAAGTAGAGCTAGGAGAAGAGGTCAGTGGTCTTCACTGGTCAGCTCTCTGCTCAGACCAGCTGGCTGTGCCTGTGTTTTCAATAGGTGAAAGGAAAGATCTGTGGTTCAGAGACAAGATCTGAGGATTTGTTAAAAAAAAAGGATAATAAATATGCAAAGCTATATTGGTTTAGCAACTACCTGGGGTGCTTACCTACAGCATCCAAGGCTTGTAGATGAAGATTTGACCTGAGAAGCAAAGCCCTTAAATAAACTCTTTCCCTCATCCCCTGTATTCCCAGCAACCCCATGCAGCTGTGTCACTTGCTGAAATCTCTTCAGCTGGACCAACAGACATGCAGCGCATCTGGAAGCAGAAGACTTTAATTTGGATGCCTAAGTACTAATTTATGAGCCTAAGTTTAGCCAAGCAATTTTGATGGTCCTGGCCTCTGCCTTTAATGCTATTAGTATTCTGGAGGGTCTATTGATGATTTCATGCCAAATCAATTTTGGCACATTAAAGTGATTTGTCTGAAATCCAACAAAAGAGCTTTCCTAATAATTCAGCTCTCAGACTCTGCAATGCTGGCAAGAAGGTAATATGTGCCCGCATAGGTGCCCTCAATTTGCTCCAGAAATTTCAGAAAGAGTTTACTGGAATTTAAAGCATTTTAACACATGTACTTTCTTTTAAACCTTTGCCATTCTTTTTAACGCTGAGTAATTCATAGTTCAGTTCAAGGTAATTTTAAAATAAAAAAAATCAAAATTGCCTTTAAGGAAAAGGTGTTTCATCTTGAACTTAAAATCTTCCCGGTATATCTTTTAGATATATCTATATTTGTGCCTGCAAAAATGCACATTAGACTGTAAAAAGGTGCACCAGAAAAGTAGCCTTGAACTACCTGATGTTCATCAGGCAACGCGTTTGTCTTTCTGCCAGAGCAATGATGGTGCACAAATAAGCAAGAGCCAATGTACATTTTATCAGTGTCCTTTGTGGGGTACCTATCGGCTCCTTCCAAAATATTGCAACTTTTAACCCAGTATGCAGATTCATATAAATGTGATGACCCGTCGCTTTTACATTTGTAAATTATACATGTCTGACATGAAGGATCATATTAACTGACTTTATAGTGAAGGTTACTTACACCATACTCAAAGCTATGAAAAGAAGAAATATGAAATACAACGTTCCTCCCGTCTTTGTGCATTGGGTGAGGTGGGTTCAGAGGTCTAGAAAATATTGAGAATTGGGAATGCTAAAGATCATAAAAGTTTAGTTGCTGTCCAGGTTTGATGCGTATATTGTTAGCAGTCACTGCTTTTTTGGTTGAAGGATATCAGATATTTCAGCTAGTGAAGAAACAGCCAGGGATGCTAAATAGCTTGAAACGGGAAACGACCATCACCTGAACTGCCAGCTCATTTAAAGGAGTGTTTGAGTAAATATATTGCAGCACAGAGACAGAGTTGTCCAGGGTCCATCCAAAACAGTGCCACCCAAATTCATAATGGCTAACCATAAAGGAAAAGGAAAATAAACATTTCTGCTTCTTTGCATTTTTCCTCCTCATTACGAACTTTACTGCCTATCCCTCTTTATAGATCTTGGATAGGGCCCCAGCGCCAGCTGATGGCTTTGGGTCCATCAGGTTGACAGCCAGCAGCCTGAAATGGCCAGGGTCTGGCTCTGGCAGCCCGGCCTGGCCCAACAGAGGGGAGGCCATCTGGCACCACCGCTTTGCTGGGTACTGGTCCTGCAAAACTCACCAGGAACCCCGTGGTGGGCACCAGGGCCAGGCTGCTGGCAGCGCTGCCAGGCCATGGCGGCACCTCTTCCCCCAGGGAGCTGCCTACCATAAACTCATTTTGGGGTGACTAAAACCTCATTAAAGAACATAAAAATTAACCTTCACAGCCTCTAACAAGGTGTAAGAGTCTTATGGCAATGGATATTTAGTGCAAATATATTTTATAGAAATAGATGTCACATATGGGAAAAAATATCTTTTCTCTGGCTTTACACCATGTGGGATGGTCAAGGAGACCTTTGCAAGGGGACTGAAGATAATGTCCCAGAAACAAAAAGCACAGTTTTCTTGGTCTAGGTAAATATACTGATATGCATGGGCAGCTTTTCCCGTTCTGGCACATTGCTTCAATCTTTTCTTTCCCACCATGTGAATAAATGCTTTTTTGCTTCAAGTTCAGGACAGGCTTTCCAAGGCAAAACCCATCCAGATGGTCACCAGACAAAGCGAAGAGTCTCAGATTTCTCTAAACAGTTTTTTAAACCAAAAGAAATTGTTTTCTACAGTGTTCTTCACTGATGATGTCTTTTCTGCTATTGCTCACGACATTGATGGAATAAGCTGCTTTTGTTGATTAAAGCTCTCGAATCCCATAGGCAGTTTAAATCCTATCAAAAGGTTCATCTTTTCAGATGTTCTTTTTAAGTTCTTTAACTATGGTTTCTGAATTCTCCCTACTATTTCAATCCTCACAGCTAAGCCCTTCAAGCTATCTTTATGTAGTTCCTGGAAATGACATGAGCGCTGTATGTAGTACACATTTACTTCAAATTAATATCTGTTATTGTTGTATATGAAACGCACATGATGCCCCAAAATTACACTCTTCATGTACTACTGTACATGTAGTAGATGTGTAGATAGACGTTTGATGAATGCCTGTATATTATTCCTGGTTTTATTTCTTCAAATACAAAACAATCACCCAAACCTTTAACCCCAAAATCTCATTTTATATCCTCTGTGTTGTTTAAAATATTGCATTTCTTTTCGGGCCCAATGTTCTTGCCTCCTGTTTCAGAAACAATCACTTTTGTGGATGCTGGTGACACTCTGTTTGCTGCAGGCTTGCTTGTCACAAAAACTATACACGGCTTTCATCCAGAAGCAAAACATAAAAGGTGAGATCTACCACTTAGTGCATGAGTGAAGTATTGATTCCTCTAGCAGAGTAAAATCTTCAGCTGTGATTGACCCAAACACGTTTAAAGCATGAGGGCTTTCATTGCAACCCAGGCCTCCATATCCTGAACTGTTGTGCACAGTCCCCTTTACTAGGGAACTTTATAACCAATACCAGGGTGTTGCAGAGCACTGTGAGGGCTGGGGGACAGTGGAGGAGGAGTTCCATGGCTGCTCGATGCTACGAGGATGCTGTGGTGCATGTGCCCAGGAGGGCAAGCTGCAAGCACGGTGACCTGCTGATGGCAGAGCATCGTGGATGGGACCAGTGGGACAAAGGTGCCAGGATCTCAGGGCACAAGAGTTTACGCATACCAGAAGATGCTGGATGGGAAACCCTGTTCCCGGGAATGTCCTGAGACAAAGCAGGGGCAAGCCAGAACAGCGACGTGGCAGGTGGATCAAAGGAGATGACTGATGTGGTAGGTCTTGGGGCAGTGAGACATGGGCAAGAAACATCAGTGAGCTGTTCTTTTGTTCCCCATTATCATGCAGGTCGTGTTATTTATGGGTAGTAAAGCTCCTTTGTCAGTGTCTGTTCACACCCTGTTCAGCAATTAACGTGCATTTCATCTGAGAGGGACAAGATTTTTTTACGGAGCTGTAGAAAAATCACATGGATTTTGGTACAATTCATACTGTCTTTGTAATTTCTTGAGATTCACTTCACTAGAGCCAACTTTTGTTGTGCCGAGGCACATGAGATGGTTAAATAGCTGTTGTAGCCCACTTGGTCATCACATTTGGTCCTGTACTCCACATATGGCTTGAAGTGTTTGGGATTAAAGATGACAGACGCCTGTCAGGGTGAGCTGGATCCAGAACCCACCCTTTCAGGAGGTCACACGGGATCTAGCTACCATCAAGGCAACTAAAGGACTTGAAACACCCAGCTTCAAATTTCTGCGCCATCAGTGTGCATGACCTTGGGAAGCACAGAAAGTCTTTCTCTGCCTCAGTGAAATGGGGAAAAAAATGCTTCCCCACCTTATGTAGTCCTGAGGATAAATTCCTGAAAGCTGCTGAGGTGCTCAGATCCTGTGGTAACGGAGGCAATATAAGTACAATAGATTGATAGTCTTTCCATTAACTTTGGATGAGACCTTATAGGCATTTCTTGCAATGTTCAAAGTAAGCAATTATCACTATTTCCATATGTTCTTTCTCTGCCTGTATCCTTTAAAAGTTATGGCAAAGGCTGATGAGGTAGAAATGAGCCTCAGAAATGAGCAAAGTGAAAAAAACCAAAACCTCTCACCAAGGTATGTCTGGAAAACCAACACTTTCTCAGAACTGTGTTACTCATCGAGCAAAAAATTATATACATAGTATCAAGCCTGAAATTTTTGCAAATTATTTTGTGAACCATCATGAAGAATGTCTTTGGGGCTTGGGTGAATGGCCACTCCTCACCAGCATGTTCAGGCCAATAGCACAACTGGGTTTTAAAATAAGTAATTTCTGGGTATTAGCATGTTTTAGTTTTCAAAACACTTTTCATTTTACCTTCTTTGTAAAATTGGCTCAGAAATGGACAGTGTCATTGATTCCTTTGAGAAGAATAACACTAACAAAATTATTACACGTAAAGAAAGCCAGTCCTACAGAATGATGACTTCTGCCTAACAAGGTAGTGCTCATCCAGAGTCATTACATCTTCTACCAGATGTGGTAAAAGACCTATGCAGTCATAGGGAATTGGACAGCTAACTACTGGCTTCTTATACACCCAGCTGCAGCAAAACCTTGAGCAGGCTCCCTCTCTTGGAGAAGGGGAAAGGCTGACTGGTGATAACATGCCAACATAACCTCTGACGAGACAGAAAAGAATTGTGGTATCTCTAAAATTGCTGCCTTCTTAAAACTCACATGTACATTGGCCCTCCTTTAAATTCTGTTTAGTTGGTGCCAAATATCCTGCTAAACCTTCTCCCTAAATCTAAATTCCCAGTTCCTGGGGAAAATGCAGGTTGTAACCCATATTACAGTTTCTCAGTTCCTCTGCTTGTATGAAGGATTATGAATTGATGTTGCAGCTCCTTTTAAACACTATATTCAGAGACTCAGAAATATGATCAATGGTTAGGAATAAATTCACATTTATCGCATTTGAGCCTAGATAATGTGTGAGATTATTCTTCATATTGCATTCTCAGCAAGCTTTAGCATCGTTCAGGTATCAGAGGAAAACACTACCTCCAGCAAGCGCCCTGGGAAAGCTTTTCAGAGCAGCACACCCACAGCAGGTTCAAAGGACGTGGTGAAAGGACAACCAGGGGGATGCTGGTTCTTTCTCACAGGTGTCATGGCTCCTTTGGGGCAGCGGAGGATTGCTTTTCCAGCTCTACGTAGCAGAAAATAACTGTTGGTGTAAAACCAGGCGAGAGCAAGGGGGCTCAGGAAAGCTTTGGAAAACTTCTGGAAGCAGTGCTGAACGAAGTAGAGAAGAGCAGGGGGAATAGTTTGTTTTGCTTCCAGGGTGATTTTCATGTGAATTCAGCAGGTCCCTCCTGAGGTATGAGATGGTCCTTCCAGCTTCTAAGTGGGATGGTGTGAAGGGCCAAGGTCTGACACCAAACATTTCTGAAGGACCAGGTACTGGCATAATTTGGCTTTCAAAACATTTTTACATTCAAACCCTGCAACCCTGCTCAGAAAAGGACAACATCACTGACTTCCTTGATAAGCGTCAAAAGAGGAATAAACAGAAATTGGCAACTGACACGGTAAGGTTGCTTTTAAGTTACTGCTCTCCCTATGCGATCAGCATATACAAAACACTTTGGTGCCTACGGAAGCACAGATTTCTGTCAAAGGCTCTTGTGGGCAACTTCGGCTTCTGTTAAAGAGGTTCAGCTTTAGTCTCCCAAATGAATCAGTTAGCAAGCGAGGTGTTAAAATTCTGTATTCACTACTAGAAAACATGGCTAGAAGTGAAATGTCCGTTTCAAAATATATTTCCATCTCTGTGTGGATAGGCCTCTGTGTCTGGAAATGTTATCAAGGTTAATTAGAAAAATTATCTCATCAGAACAAAAAAAATCAGGTGAGTGGAATCTCTCTGCCCGAGACACTCTAATCTTTCCTAGCTCGGTTTCAAGTGCAACTGTGATCCATCAAAGTCATTCCCCTGTGCAGTCCCTCGAGGACATCAAAAGTTTAGCCGAGTGTGGCAATACTCGCATCACACCTGCACTATTCATGAAAAGGGGTGTTGCAGCTGCTTCCTCCAGCGGTGTCCAATTAAAAAAAAATTTAAAAAGCAAGGCTGATATATCCATGCCATTAAATACTGTTGTCCCTATTTGAAAAGATACTTGCATGTTCTTTTTTTTGAACACCTTCCCTGAGTTAATAAGAAGTAATGACCATTCTTTGTCTCTTTTGTCAATTAGCTGTTCTCGCTCAATATTTGCTTACATGTTTTTTAAATATTCTTTTTCTTCTAATAAAATAAGATGCAGGCCAGGCAGTACAGTGAATAAGAGGAGCATTTCTGTAGGAGTGGTTTTCAAAAGAAAAGCCAATGATATCAGCGATTCGGCACTTGCTTGGGTTGCACCCCACTAGTTTTTGTTTGCTTTTTTCAAGTGGGCTTCACCACTGATACCTTGGTGGTTGTTCAGGCCATGAATTTTGAAATGTTCATTGTCTCCTTCAGCAAGGTTTTTTGGATCAAAAAGCCTCTGAGTCACTGATCACCTGTCATGCAAATAGGGTACTGTTTGGAAAAGGCTGTAACAGAAGCCAAGTATTTTTGTTTTCAGCTATAATGATATTTCTCATATTCTCCTCTGGGAGGATTTTGTTATATCTCTAGTTCCCAGTCTTCTCTCTCATCATTCACAGGACTCATCCCTTTGACTTCAGTTTCAGGAGAGCAAGATGTAGCCTGAGGTGTCTTCTCCAAGAAAAATAAACTATAAATTGTTCGCTGGTTTGTTTTCACCTTTGCTTTCTTGAGAGTCGCCCCGTTCATCGGGTGCAGGCCTTTGCCCGATCCCTCTGCTCGGGCACTGCAGCTCACAGGTGGTGGAGGTGGGAGTCCGAAGTGCCAGCCTGAGATCAAGGAGCAACAAAACTGTCAGCACCGAGATCTATTTTTGCATTTTGCTATACAGTGTCGCCATAAATAAAATGGAGAATCACTGCCGCAGCTCTCTTCCTTTCTCCCCTTATCAGTCGTCATCCTTTCTGCTGCAGCAATACAAAACAAGCAAGAGAGAAAACAAATTAAGTAACTCTCTGGTGCATGGAAAGAAAACGCCATTTAGTCCAGAATTCCCGCTGGAACTGTCAGGCTGCAACAGGGAGAAAAATCTCCTAATACCACTGCTGCGACGTGCAAAAGCATTAAGCGGTTGTTACCTCTCCTGGCCAAGCACCGTGCACGGGAAGACACAACCTTCACCCACTCCTCCTGGTTCCACTCCCTTCGCAAGGGGTGCAGGGAGCCACGGGACCGTGGTGGAAACTCTCCAGGGAGGCTGCAGGACACAAAGTGCTTCCCAGTGCGTGCCCGAGGGAAGCGCGGGAGCCTGCCAGCACGGCACAGCTGGCTTCTCCATAGACCCATTCGGGGCCACCCTCCAGGGCAGAGCCCTCCCTCTGTTTCCGCAGGGAGTTGTGGGCTCCCTGTGTTTTTAACGTGTCCCCACACGCCACTGAACCCGCCCCCCCACCCCCTAGTTAGGAAGAACCACGGCCATTGATTCCTTAACCACAGTCGTCCTCACACCACCACCCCTACAGGTTCAAAGCATCGCGGGGGGGGTTGGCTAACACTTTCAATGTTCTTACTTTGGCTGTAAAGGGGATATAATTTTAGCCCTATTATATGAACAGAAGTTGGTACCTATATCCCTTCCTTACTTATTATTATTATTATTATTATTATTATTATTACCACTACTACTACTACTACTATTATTTACTATTACTCCATTTTATTACCATAGCATCTGGGAGTCGCAGTAGCATAATGAAGAGAAGTAACCATGGTCCATTGCCAGTTCCTTCCATCTGAGTATCTCAGTCTGGTTTGCACCCACTAATTGGTTTCCAAACCTCCAACGTCAGTGTAAATGGCTTGTGTGGTAACCACGGCACAGCAGAAGCACTTGCTCAGGTGCTGCCCGGGCACGCACGTGGTCCTATCGACATGATGGACATCTGCCTGCAGGCATGGAGGGAGGGGACCTTTCTGCAAGAGTTTAGGTGTTGGATTCCCACATGCCAGACCACTGCTGGTTTCTGCCCTCAGCATTGCTCCCTCTAAAGTGCAGTGTAAAGCAGGCACTTTATAGATTAGATATTCCTGCTCTATACGCGGCGTGCATACTTACAGGCAACAACTCTGTAGCAGAGCCTTCATCACTAGGACAGGATATTTCTTGGCTTGAAATCTTACTCACATGTAAACCTGAGCATTCAGAGATAAATTAACCAAGAAATATGCTCCAGTGGACTAATATGTCAATAAGCTTGAATACCTTTTTAAAAAACATTTTTTTTTTTTGTGATTACTTCTTGCTATTCAGATCAGTGGCCAGCCACAATATTCAGGCTGGAATTCCTGGAAGGCAGAGCAGCCTGGCGAGTACAGCGCGGGCTGCTGAATGGGTGCTCCAATTTACCTTGCATACTACACAGGTTGACTCCTTAAATGTATTTTTAAGACCCAATTTTTTTTTCCAGTATAATTCACAATTAGAGACCCTCTTATCTGTTGTGAAGTGTTTATTTTGTTCCGCACTGATTTGCAGTGTCCCTAATGAGCAGTTAACAAGATGTCAATTAATCATGCAAATGGGAAGACATAGATATTCAGATGATTGCACTACCTGGAGCTAAGATTTGGGACTTCATATAGTAAGCTGTCTCTTCTTTGGTTTTTGTTTTTTTTTTTGTTAATGATTTCCATGACTTTCTGTTTATGCTGTTAAACAGATACTCAAAACCTCCACCGCATTGTTGTCTTACTGGTCCTGAAATTACACATTTCTGGCAAAACATTTCATATAGATGCAAAGAAATAAGGACTTGTGCAATGGGTCCCATTCGTGCTGAAAGCCTACGCCCTCCTGCAGGCACTCTGCCCCGATGGTCAGCACATGTCTGCAAATCCAGCTTTTCTCAGAAACACCGTGCTTTCTGGGAATACACAGAGTAACTCTGCAGTTCCAATGGGATAAACATCATTTTGTGGTCATGCTGGATGGACATTGCACCAAAAGGTATGAGGTATTTGCTGCTCCTAACCCCCAGTCAGACTCCTGCTTAGCAAAGTCATGGACTTAGTTTGGAAACACATTTAAGATTGCAGGACAAAACTCCCAAATTCTCAGTATACACATGGACAATGTTGCTTGGCAGAAAGTGAGGCTGGGCTCAGGAAAGCTTACACACACAGCGGTGTGAGGACTTCAACTCAGGTCATCGCCAGAAAAGCCACAAGAAATATCAAGCCTGTTAAACCTCAGTATTTTTTTCATCATCAGGCAAAGAGACTCAGGGCTTCCATTTTAAACTATGCTGGAGAATTCATCAAGGGCAACCAAATGATTTCCCTTGCATGATTGCTTAGACAGATAAAACTGAGTAATCACATAGATTTAGAGGACTGGGAGAGCAGAGAGCATTGCTTCTCATGACCGAAACGTGAACTCGCAAGCAGAGAGTCAGACAAGGGGTGGCAGCGCTGTTAAATTTCTGCTTAGGACATCTCCTTGGCTGCCAGGCTGCCTGGATCAGCTGGTTTGGCCTCTGAAGGTGTGGGTATTTTGGGATGCTCTGGCTACCCAGCTGTGTTTTGAGATGAAGGGATCGGATCATCTGGGCATAAGCCTGGGAGAGACTGCAGGGACCAGGAGGACAGCAGGCTCCTGGGGGACCTTCCTGGAAGAGATCCCTCTGCTCGTCTGAAACACCAGTTGAAGGTGAAGCTCCTCCATCATGAACACAGTAACAGGAATCCCATGCCGAAAACAAGGATGTCACTGGGAAGGCATAGCATGCTGGGGCACCAGCAGGGGTCAGAGACAGGGCTGGTGGCCACGCGGCTCCTGCATAGCTCCTCCTGCAAAGCCATGTCCTGCGGCACTGCCCCGGGGGACCATGCAGTCCTCGCATGTCCTTTCCTCTTCCATCTATTGGGAATATCCCCTCGCTAATTTGATTCTGCAGTTCTGTGTTTTCCCGAGTATACGCATTGATTTTGCTTTCTTTTTTCTTTTTTTTTTTTTCTGGCAAAACTTCTCCAGTGATTATTTGAAAGGCTGCGAAGGCATCTGGGGAGTTTCTCTTGCGCTGTTATGATTTAGGCTTGAAATTGCTTAATTGCTGTTTCCTGTACTTCTCATTTTCAGTTCCCTAATGACTGTATCAATTTGTTGCCTATTATTCCCAATGACAGGGCAGTGTTTTGTGTGCGTGCCTCAACAAGCCATGTTAAAAACCTCTTTCCTACAAGTTGCAGAAGGATCTAGCTTTTCATCCTGGTTTGCTCCTTGTTCCTGTTGGCCATGAGGAATTCTAACATCCGGCACCGATGGTTGCGGGTGAGATTGCCTTTGGCCAATATCCAAGTACCTCTAAGCAGCTCTAAGTTTTCCTGAGTTTTCCTATCCACATAGTGCTTTTAATTTAAATGACTAATTACTGGTGGAATTCTATTGGCTTTTTGTGAGGAATTACAGTAATTATAATGTTATAAAAATCTTGAGTTAAAAAATACATGGATGGTAAAACAGTAAGGATAACAGAGACAGAAAGGCAGGAAAGCAAAAAATCAATGATGTGAACAAATGAGAGCAGAGAAAATAAAATAGGCTTAAATTAACTCGCACTTATTGTGGGGCACATTAGAAATTAGTCCCCAAAACCCAATGCTACAATGTTGGTGAGATGAAGGATCAAATCCAGGATGTGTTTTTACTGTTTAAGCCATTCTTAACCTTGGGACAAACACCCTTCCATTTGATGCAGTTTCCCAAGATAAAGCAAGGACTGTCTTCAAGTCAGATTTGTGCTGCATGTTTGTGACTATTTATTAGAGCAATAAGAAGACAACTCGTAGATTGCTTTACATAATACTAAATAATTTTCAGATTGGGGACAAACTTAAATGTTTTCTTGGCTCATATTCTGTTGCCTTTGCTTTCAAATGCCCAATTCCGTATTTTAGCATTGAAAGGTGAGGAATAAAGGCTTGTTTCAGACCCCTCTTTGCCATCTTGTGTTTCCAAATGTTCATCTGCTACATACAAGCTGGTTTTGTTTTAGGAGGGATCCAGAATTGTCTCTGCTGTCTGTACAACCTCAGGAGTTGGTTGAAAAATCCTCATTTTTATTTGCTCTTTTACGTTGATAGGCACTTTCATGTAATGCCAGTCAAACACAAGTTAAACTTTACTGATAAAGTCTGTTAGGTGAATATATTTGCAAATGGGAATAGTGCTAATAATTTACTTTTAAATGGATTTATCATACTGATTATTTGGAGTAGTAACATTCAAAGGTGGGTTATGATTAGAAGAAATCAAGCTTATGAATGGAATTATGTTCAATGTAGTATTAGCTATCTGAAACCATATGGCATACTTTTCAGAAGATGACAGGCGGTAGCCACTGTTGAGAAGGAGACTCCTGTTGGCTCCAAGTGCTAACGGAGGACTCTCAGCATATGTTCCTCCAAGAAATTTGCATGAAGTTTGAAAAGGAAATGCTAATGATACCTTCATAAATTCCCTTCTTTCCTGGCTCTAATGGAGTAATTTCAAACTTCTGACACCTTAAATTATTACTTGATCACAGTACCTAAGAGAAGCTGCTGATACTAATGGTCACTGATCTTTCTTACCCATACAAACCAGGATATGTGTAGTGTGCAACAAGCACAGTTTCAGCGAGGATGTAAGGCTTCTTCCGGCGGTGCGACCTCTTGTTGATCATCAACAACAAACATTCTGGTTTTAGTAAGTACATCATTTACTATGTTTATCAATTTCACTTAATTTCATTTAACCTCCTTTTCAAAAATCATCTGCATTATTCCATTTTCCAGGAGTTAATATCTAGGTCCACTGGGCAAAGTCCCAGTGAGTTGGACCCAGAGGGCTCCAAGCTCCTCCACATTAGGAGCATCATCTCAAAGGTTTCGTCCCATATAAGCAATTTTGATAACCTGCAGGTTATCTGAAAAGGTCAGGTCTCAGTTCCAGGATTCGTCTTAGACCTGAGAGCACACTGTCCATTGTATATTTCATCTCTTAGCACAGCTATCACTTGAGCACCTGAATAACATAGAGGTTGCACTGTAATTTGATATATATCTACATAAAGTGAAAGTTTAATACTCAAACAACTGCCAGTCAGGAACAGGGCTGGACAAATGCCAATTTTTGTCCAACTTCATTCACAGCACTTACAGCTTACTTGGTTGCTTTGATGTAGTGCATTGGGTCAAAATACCCACCAAGCACTTTTTGTTGTGTTTGAGGCATGTATTTAGAATTAGCTTAGACAAGGTGCATTACCCTTGAATTATCTGTGTCAGCTAAAGCAAAGCAGATGCAGGAAGAATGTGATTATCTTGGTAATGTTTGTGAAACAGATGCGAGCACTAGCAGTAGAATAAAGCACCCTTCTATGTTATTAATGTTGTTGCCATCAGGTTAATAATACACTGCACATCCACCTCCTCCTTACTCAGTCTGCTGGGTAGATATGTGAAAAAAGCATTGTTAGGGAAAGGTCATATCAGAAATATCTATCTAAAATAAAGTTTACCCATTGAAACACTGAACAGACTTTGGCTTCTGACTCCTACAGCATCACATCCCACTGGTCGGAAAAAATCAAGAATCACATTTCTGTTCCCTTCACTTTCTTTTTTGGTTCATTTTCCCTCAATATGACATATTTTTGGAAAGGACAAAACCAAGCACAAACTATACGATGAGACCAGACATGATCCAGGCTCCCCTTTCTGCAGGAATGTAGCCATCTCTCTCAAGTTTTCCAGTGCTTTCATTGCTGAGCCCACATGAAGGAAGAGAAGGTGTATGGATGCACACATCCCCCAGATGTGTGGGTGGCAGGGAGGGGTAGGGGCAGCCAAATCATCTCTGGCAGTGGCAGATGAAGTTGACCTCAGATGTTCTCATCAGGCAATCTGTTCTGCCTAAGGGTGGTGAAGTGACAGGTAGGTGCTTTTCAATGCTGACCAAACCCCATACATTTTTCTGCAAATGCAGCCAGTAGAGGCTTAAGGCTGCTGTTAGCACATCTGTCTTCCCTTCCTCATCAAGGATCACTTACCCTATCCAGCTCAGGGGCTGTTGTCCTGAACTGTGTAGCCCACAGGAGAAAACCCCAAAACATCCCATCACAGTGGAGTCTTACCTGCCTCAGGGTTTGGTCCCACTCGTGCAAATCGGCTTGCGGCCATGGCCTCCTGTAGCAGCCCTTCTTTTCATCCTGCCTGAAGGTGCTTGGTCTGTACATAGGTCATGCACAGGATAAAGGTCCTTCATCCCTCTCCATCACTGGGAATAAACAAAACAGATGGGGAATCTTGTGCTGTGCAAGGCACTAAGTCATACCTGACACAAAGTTATGATGTGAGATGAACCAGAAATGTAAGGACTTGGATACCTCAACACTCAGCCCAAAGTAGGCTGGCATCTGTGGGCATTTTTCTAGGCATGATTCCTTCACAGATTTCAATCCCTGGTTAAAAAAAAGAAACTGTAAAGACGTCATGCATTTGCCTACAAAATAAAATTGGCAAAGGAAAGATAAAAAACATATATTTCTGTCGCCAAGGCTTCTAGGGAATATATACAGAGCTCTATCTTCCTCTTCAGCACTGCATAAGAAACAGAATGCAAAATTTCCTCCTTGAAATACTTTGGCACAAACAACTATTCTGCACTATTTGTTTAGAAATCCAGTGGGGCTTCACTGAATAAAAGCTAGTATCTTCATACTGGTAGTTGAAATAAGAACTAATTTCATGCACAATTGGCAGCGCAGAAGGAACGTCCTTGATATCCAAAAAGCTAAAGATTTTATGAGGCTGCATATGTATTTATGATTATTTAAGGTTCTTGTTATAATGAGGATCCTTTAAGGAGAGGAATTTTGTATTTTAATTTGCATAAAGACAATAAAAACTCTTTGAGAAGCAATTTCTCTCTATATAAAAAGTAGGAACATAGCACCTTAGTGGCACAGACATCTGTTACTTAAGCAGATGCCACCATGTAAACTCCATCAAGCAACACTATCACCAATCAGAAACCATCCAAACTACACCCATATCCAGAATTCAGTGGGTGGCTGGGAGCCTCCAAAACAGGTTGAGAAATGATGGGCTTTTCTTCAATGTCCTCATTAAGCATTCAGTGGCATTTATTTGTTCATCGTTAACGAAAGCTACTGTATCATATAGCTCTATAGCTGCTCTTTGGTATAAAGTTAATCCCCATGATCTACAATCTGCAATTCTTGCTCACAAGATTCATATCAAAGCAGCGCTCGCCCTTTGACATGTGAGATAAATAACCATTTCTTTGTTTCTTGTTATGGCTGCGGTTTAATGTCCTCATTTGGGCACTGATCTATCAATATCTCTGAAAGAGATTAAATATTGCGCGCTTAAGTGCTACGTGCCGTGATACAAACTCAGGAGACCGTATTCAACAGCTGAGCAGCACCGACGAAGTCTGGGGCTGATGAGCCCCTTCTGAAGTCAGCTTACACTTTAAATCAGGAGTTCATGAAAGGCATTAAGAAAAACTATTATATTACTCGAATGGATGGCAGTACAGTTTATATGTTACACCTTGAAGTAAGCAGTAGGATTTTCAATCACTTGATAACCTTGAAACTGCTAAGGTATCAAATTGCTATCATGAATATTGTGCAGGAACAGAAATAACTCAGAAAGCTGCCTTTGTGAATAATAATGTGGGAAAGAGCAATGTTCTTCTGGGCTGGACTCACAAAAACACCAACAAGCAAATATACATGAAGGCAAGGCATGTACTTAAACAAGCGTATTTGCATTTGACTATATATCAATCAGTTATCAGTACGGCTGCATCTTAACCTGACCCACAGAGAAAATAAAAAGCCTTCTAGATAACTTTGAAATGCAGGAGAAAGAAACTGCAAGAAACTCATTTTTATATATGCAACTGAAACTATTAGGATAAAATCCCCGATACTTTGATAGGCATTATGTCTTGAACAGAGAATTTTAACAAATGCGCACAGTACAAATCCTTCCACGCAGGAATTAAATTTAAAAACCCAAACAACATCTCTTCTTGGTTTGCATGCAAGACGTATTAATAAATGCTGAGCTCTGATTCTGGTTTCATTCATACCGGATGAAACCGCAGAGATTTCTTGGGTAAGAGAAATCTGAGGCAGCCCTCCAGACTCCCATGTTTATGTCCTGAATCAGTGGAGTTTACACCAAACTCCATTTTTGTTCTGAAGTACTACACGGTTTTAGTCTTGTGGCATTTTCAGGTGACACAGCCTACTGAGATCATCTGACAGCCATGTGAAAACTCAATGTCTGGAGTGATTCATCATTGTGTCAGATTGTCTTGCACTTTGTCACAATGACTGACAATAGGGGAAACTTGGAAATAATACAAAGATTCAACGCTCGCTGATAATGCCTGCATTGTGATTAGAGCGGGCGGCGAGCGTGTGAGGGGAATGCTAATTCCGTCCCCTACCCCCAATTTCATACTGCTTTTGCTTTCAACAGCTGGGCATCTGCGCTTGCTTTCTTAATCTGCGCTCCTGTGGCATTTTTAAATGCAGAAGCTTTTTTTTTCCAGTGTGTTCAAGAGCCATATTATCACAAATGCAAAAAGAGGCAATATCGCACAGAAGGTTAAATTCCGCCAGCAGTGGTAGGCACTGCTTGGTCAGAGGTGTCTATGGGTGGACGTGCCCTCCCCTCCTACAGGCTAATTTTATCAGGGCATCTCACCAGCACCTGAAATAACAGTAAAAACATTTTGCATAGTAATTCCAGGAATGCTATAAAACGCAGCAAGCACATGTGAATTTGCATGTGGAGCGGGATCCTGCGGAAGGGTCTTATAAAAATGATTATGGAGAAATTTTTCCTTTATTTTGCATTAGCTTGCACTAAAGGTTTAAGATAATTGCTGACTCGATAGGGTATTGACACACGAACAGCAAGAAAAACTGGTTGCAGCAACTTTCATGCTCTAAAGCTCCTCAAGTTTTATCAGTGTTCACAGCAACAACATCAAAGACCACGGGCTCAGCTGTGTAATTAATCGGGAGGAAAAGAGAGGCCCTTTCTGAGCGCTCCAGCTGTCCAAGTTATTTTGCTGGGTAAAGAATAAGGAAAAAAAAAACCCAGCAGCAAGAACCAGCAAGTCAAACAGCATTGCCTCTCCCAAAGCAAGGAAGGCAGCAGAATTTTGCCCATTTCTGTCAATATAAGAGGAGCGAGCGGCTCTGTTTGTGTCCCCTGCCCGGGGACAGGCCAGTGGCCCCGCTCCAGGGAGTGCAGGCTGGGACAAGCTGCCCCAGAGGATTTCCCCTGCGGTGACGGGTGCGGCATGTGCTGCATCGCCGGCTGGGATGCCGGAACAGGCATCGGGCTGGGGCGAGCAGGGCAACGGCGCGTGGCTGCGGCTACCGTGGGTGACGTGGGCTGCAGAGCATGTAATTAACTGCTCTGGTTTCTCGTGGGGGGAAACAGCAGCTCTGCACAGAAGACAAGACACGGCAAGTGGCAACCAACCATCTTTGTTCCGTCTCTCCTTCAGTTCTGCCTTTTGAGCTGCTTCTCCTGAGAAGAGGCTCACGAGGGAGGCTGGTCTAGCAACTGAGCAAAAAACAGGTTTAGAAGAGAAAAGACAGAAGTAGCTCTGAGCTTGGCAGATGAGAGAAATTCCATTTTGTCCCCATTTTAAACATGGAGGAGCGCAAATTTCTATGAAGAATATTACTTGCTTACAAATGCAGAGGGTATTTATAATTTCAGAGCTCAATCTCACAAACAGCCCACTTAATTCGATGTGCACCATTATGCTTTAGAAGCTGGGCCCTTAGAAGTGAAAATAAAAGAAAAAAACATTTCTGGTAGAAGAAAAAGAATGATCCAGTTATCTAACTGGCACTAGCAATGTATTTTTCTTTAAGCAAATAACAAGTTTAAATAGATTCAGAAGAAAAAATGGGCAAACCTCCTGCAGTCTGGTACTTTGATATAAGCCACCGTCTCTTTGTGTGAAGAGCTGCATGATGCCAAAACTGGTTCAACGCATTGGAGAGAAACCAGGGTCTGACTCTGGTCTTGCTTATGCTGATATAAAACTGAAAATAGCACAGACCAAGGTGGTGTCACTCTGAACTGGCACTGGTGCACCTGAAAGAAAATGAGACCAGGTTAAAACAACCAGTAGAAATCTATCTAATTTCTGGTGACCATGGCTCAGCGTGGGTTTGGTTTGTGTGAGCTGGAAGCCAAGGTGGCTTAGGTTGCTTACATTGGAGCGTAAAAGGGTTTTTACTGCAATCGGCTTGAAAATGTTTAATGAATTGGTACATTAATTTAAGCTCAATAACACATCTCCATCCCTAACTGTAATACTGCTCGGTGAACACCAGATTATGGCTTAGCCAATGAATATGGTTAATTTCAGGATGGCGAGTGAGCGTGCAGGAACAGGGGAGATGTTAAAATACATCTACACAATAAGTGAGCCATAGATTAGAAAGAGGCCAGAAGTTACCCATTAAATAAAGCTCCATAAACATCTCAAGCTAAGGGAAAGACAGACTTTACTGACGCTGAAAAATCTCATCATTCACTTCATTGTCTTTAAAATGAGCAGTAAGAAAAACATATATATTTTTTGACCGCATTACTTTGGCAAGACAAATTTGAACCATCAGCTCAAGGTCTCTGGACCTTTACCTTGTGACAATGGTGATGGAAGGTGCAAGTTTCCTAAAATGGCTTAACAACCGCAACAGCATCTGTCCATGTACATATTAAAGATATAGTCAGTGAAAGCAATACAAATCCACAATAAGATTACAATCTAAACAGCTGGGAAACAATTGCTATGTTCAATCATTCAGGTGAAATCATTGCTGGCCTTTGGACTACCCATTACATTTTTTTCCCCTGGTTGTTTCTTTCTTATAATTAACATGTAGTATTGAGTACAAGATTTTAAATTTTTTTTTTTTAAAAAGCACTCTTCTGTATGGATTGCAATTATCTTTGAAATATTTCAATATTAAGAAAACAGCAAAAAATAAAGAGCAGTTTCATTTTTAATGTTCCAGTTTAATTAAGAAAGTGTTCAAGTAATTTAAAAATGTAGGCATTAAAATACCAATTAAGCTTAAGGCAAGTTTTCCTATTAATTTTGATGACACCAATACAGGGGTGTCACATAGAGGTGACCCCTTAGAAACAGGTTATTTTGAGTATTACATTTGGCTATACTAGTGCTGAGAGAAAATGAATTAATTTATGAAGAAACTACACCTATTTGGCTAATCCCAACAGGCTGAGCCTTGACAACCACGATGCGGTTCTCACAAGAATCTTAGCAAACGTAACCTCCTTTCAAGGTTTTAATTATAATTTTTATTTCTCAGATGCCCACTTTGGGTCGCCATCTTGCTGAAAAGGGGGAATATTTAAACACAGTGCAGTATGAAAACAACTGAAATCTACAGTGTGAAATAAAGGCTACTCTGAAGTGCAGCAATTATTTTTAAAATCATTTATTGTTCTAATTCTGTGTTGGTGGCTAAATGATAAATGTACCATTGTAATGCACTAACATTCACTTATTGCTTGAAACTCTAATGCAGGAACACTGCAACTTTTCATGGGTGGCAGTAACATTAAGAAAGCAGAAGTCCATTTATCTGATCTGAATATTTACAATTAAAATTTTTTGAGTAGCTGGGCCCATTAAAAAGCTCAGAATAGACTATCTTGCAGGATTGGCTACTAGAAGTCTCCTTGCAGGCCCTGAGAAACCAATTCTTAAAGCCAGCCTGGTTATGATGGATTTAAGTTAAATTTATCTCATTTCATTTTAGATCTTAAATTGGTTAATGAGGCTGAAATATGCTTTATTTCAGGGAAGTCATACTGATCTGGATGAGGAACAGAATTTATGCTGACGTTGGAGTCAAGTGCAAATACCACCATCACTTCTTCATTACCACGTTAACTGGTGTGATCTGTTCTGCTCAGCAGAACTCAGAACAAAATGTCAGGTTCCTAAATGAAGAAGCTTCTGGCTCGCCACGAGAAACCGGCTGATTGGTTAAAAGTACTTCAACCTTTATTTAATTCATGCCTTGTAAGTGCTCGTTGGCAGGAGCTCTTGGGATCTGATCTTATGTCACACTTACTGAAACTCATTTAATTATTTGCAGCTGAGGAGGGCAGGGAGATGGTTATCGCCCAGGGAAAATCTAATCCTCTTCTTTATCAGCTTAAACCCCAAACTGGGGAAGTCGCTTAGGATTCCTGAACTTACCTCAGTCCCCTCCCCTGGTGACTTCTCTGTCAGTATGTGACCTCTTCCTTCTGGTGGTGGCTTTTGGAGGCGGGTGTGTGTGTGTGTGTATTTCTTCCAGAAATTTAGAAAGGGTTTACAAGCACATATCCACAGACTCCCTGAATGCAGACCCTGTCCTGGGAATCTCTAAGCCGCTGCTCCTTCCCATGCTTCAGTTGGCAATGAAGTCATTAACGTTGGGATTGCAAATATCCCCAGTGGTTGTTTCAGTTGCCAGATGAAACGAATGGAGCAATTCAGATGCTCTGCAAACACAGCCACCACCAAACTAGGGACTGTGTATTCACACTGCCACAATGGTGCAGAGGGGAGCACAGGTTCATATCAAATTTTAATAAAGACCAAACTCCTGCTGTAGATTTCTAAGTGTGTTTCATGGATCCTTGATGAAAAAAAAATGGTATGCTTTGTATGAAAGGGTGGGAAAAGGCAAACCCACACGTACTCTGCCCTTACGAGCAGAACATGAAATGGTTTTGATGGAGAGCACATACAGAATATGGGATTCAGCCTAAGGCTAAAGTCAGAGAATCAGTGACTTTTATAGCTTTAAAAACTAGCTTTATGACTATCATTAAATTAAAGCATCTCTCCTTGTAGGGACTTTTGTTTCATCAGAGATTGCATATCTCTCAGCCAATTAGTCACCTCCAAAGCGCTGCCATCATAAAACTTATTATTTTAAATTGTAACTTAAGAAAAAGCAGGAAAAAAAAAAAAGCCCAAACTATTTTGAATGAGGATGTTCAGTAGCAGTGAGTCTTAGACCAGGCTGGTTAGATTTATGATATGTTCTTATCTGTGTGATTCTCTTTCTATAAATTCCAACCTGAGCAACATATAAAATGTATGGTATAAACGTTTCCTTGGAAAACTTTTGTACGCTTCATGATTACATAGCTTAAGAAGTTTAGAAGCCTTGGGCAAGCAAGCTAATGTACAAGAGGAACGCTTAAGAATTGTTTGTATGCTTGATTTGTTTTACAGTGCATTTGGTCTTTAGTTTTGATTGGATTGTCTTACTGAAACATGAAGGGCATTTAGAAAGTAAGAAAGTGAATAGGATACATTTGCAACTATATGCCCAAAAGCAAGATCTTAATGTCAGAAGTAAATTATAACAACTTACATTACTGATGACATACATTATAATTCAAAGCTTGGCAAACCACATCAAGGTTGTTCTTACCACAATCTGACAAAAATGTCTGTAAAGCCTGGTGGTTTTCAGGTTTACAGTAACCAGACTTTATTTATGCTTGGGATTTCATAAGTAAAAAAAAAAGCATTACCAAAGATAAACCTGTTTTTTCTAAATGCTGCTGAATCTTTTTAAAAATTAGAACTTCTATGGCAATAATTGTAAGATGGTCCCAGTAGGTAAGACTGATTTCAGCCATCATCTTTTACTGTGGCAACTTTGGGTGACCTTGAAATGTTTTCTAGGGATGGAGCTATGAAAAGATTTAGGTAGTCAAGTCTCAACTTGTTGCCTGTAGCTGAAGGTATCCCAGGCCTGTAATCACTTCTACACATGACATGGGATGTGCAAATGTGTGAAGTTTTGCTTGCAAACAGCAGGGAAGCACCTGAGACTTCATGCTCCCCGAGCACATGGCATCTCTCCTGTGTGCATCCTGGAGGATTTTCTGGCTCAGCATTGCTCCACAGGGACCCAATCTTGCAGGAGGGCTTAGCCCAAGCTCAGGATTCACAGGGGGGGCAGGCAGGAGGCAAAACCCTCCCCAATCCCTTATCCACACAGAACCAGCCATAGTGCTTGGGCAAAGGGTGTGTTGCAGCTCACTGCTCTGTCCCCAGCAGCAGCCCTGGGAAAGGGCAGGAACAGAGCAGTTCCTTCTGCACGGCTCGTTGTGCTGGCAGGAATATCCATATCCTCCCCTTAGACACGACTGCAGCCTCCAACAGCCTGCGGTTCCTACGCTCCCTGTGCAAACGGTGATTTCTTCATATTCCCTAATTCTTAAAAGATTTCTCTTCCACGGATTTATTTGGTCTTCCCCAAACCCACTTAAACCTTCAACGGCCACAGCTTCTTCTGGCAAGGAGCTCCAAAGCTAAATCACAGGTTGGGGGGGAAGAAAAATCTCCTTCTGTTTGTTTTAAGCCTGCTTGTGTTTTGGAAGAGGGACTGGGAAGTCCCTGCTCACCCTCTCCCTGCTGTTCTTGATTTTATACATTTTTGTCATATCCCCCATCGTGCTTTTTCCAAGCTGAAGAGTCCCAGCTTGCCTCCTCTGTAAAGGAAAGCCTTTCCAGCAGCTTAACTCATTCATCTCACAGGTATCTGATTGAACAACTGATCTCTCCAGCAGCATTAAACCCAAATCTCCCATTACGGTGACTTGACATTGAGCTTCCCTCCAAGGGAAAGTGAAACTCTCCCCCCGCTTCAGTTTTTGGATAAACAGGAGAAGGGAGAGAAAGCAAGAAGTGACAGCAGCCACGTGCTGCAGGTTCCTGTTGGGGCACTTAAGGGAACGATGGACTTGTGTTTCAGTCCCTGCTCCGCTAAATGCTCCACCATGTTATCCTGATTATTCGAGGCTCGGGCATCTTTCGCTCCGATGAATGGGAGTCTAGTTTAACCGCAGGGTGAATGACGACAAGGAGCAAGGTGATTGCTTCAAATTTACTCTGGTGGAAATGGCTACCACTTTAGAATCAGGCCCACTGAAAAACCAAAAATAAAAATATTCACAGCCCTTAAACATAATAAGCCTGATTTGTCTTCATTTCAGCTGCAATCAGTGAGCAAGAACCGCACTGAAGTAAGCCTGAATGAAACATGAGATGGCACATTTAGGTTAACAATGGTTTAGATTCTAGTGCAGGATTTTAGTCGAAAAGGATCCAGGCTGTCAGCGTGTCCAGACGTTGGAACTGCAAGCTCCTGGCAGGAGAGCTACGGCATTGCCACGCCAGCCCCTGGCAGACAGGGCTTGTGCTGGGGCTGGACAGAGGAGACCCCTCAGATGGGCTGGGGACACCTCCTGCCCTCAGATGGGCCTTGGCTGTCCCCTTCCAGGGCTGCAACTGGTTCCAATCTGCCTGGTTCTGAGCATTTCCCAGCTCCTGAACTTTTCATCAAGCCCAAATTTATACCTAGTCTATAATTAAACTCCATGGGGGTTTTATTTATTCTGGAAGTGTACACATACCAAACTAGGTCTATGCTCTCAGCAGAGCACAAGAGATTTTTGTTTTAGAATGCATACGTTATCATTTGTTTTCTGGAAATCCTAACTATCCCTGAGAAAAATCCACTGAAAGTAAATAAAGTTTAGCAAACTAAAATCCCTTAAAACCCACACTCTCTACCTTTGAAAATAACATCATTTTTTGCATGGCATTTTTTGCCGATTACACTGACTGTGCAGCGGCGTTCTGCTTCCACTCTTGTTTGTACAGATGGAACTTTGCGTGCCTGTGCCCGGGCGTGTGTGTAGCTTGTTCACAGCATATGCACAGTAACCCTGCACTGGGCTCTGCTGGTCTGAATGAGAAATTAAAAGGGAGTTGTCAGACAGAAAACTAAAAAGTGGCAACAGTTACAAAAAAATCTATTATTCAATTCATGCTGCTTGTAACCCCCTGAAAAGAAACTAATGAAAACGCTGAGAAATCTTATGACAACTCTGAACACCCATCGGTGCCATTATGATTTGCTGTGCTATTTACATGTGCTTAAACTTCTAGAAGCAAAGCCTGGGCACAATATTTCAAGGCACTAAGCTCTTAGTAACTAATGCAAAATGTCGTTATCACTCACTAACTGCTTCTTTTTCTGTTTCTTCTTTTTTTTTTTTATTGCTTCCTTTACTATGATAGTGGCGACGCATCAGTCCTGTGCTCCATGGATCAGGATCCAGTAATCTTACTTAAAACTGAAGCCTCGGGATGCAGTCTTGAATCCAAAAATACCAAGATGAAGCTTTGTATCCCTAGAACTATGTCTGTCTCCTTTTAGATCCACTGAGGCATCCACAAGGTAACGGGAAAGGCTGCAAGGACAGGAAGAAACTCTCCAAGTACATAGCTTGAGATTCCTGTCCAAGTTCTCCCTTTTTGTTACTGCATCTGGATGTATCAAATGCACGTTTCTTAATCCTGACATTGTCCTCACGTGTCCTGTGAGGCTGCACTTGACCTTTCATCAAGGAGAAGTCTTAATAAATAGCTTAATGGAAGAGCTACACTTGTTTCAGGGAAATATATTGAAAATCACCTTGCTTTTTCCAAGAAACCTAGGCAGACTATCGTTCTGGTTTTACATCACAGTTACTCAATCAAATCTTTCCTCCTCTGCACATGAGAGAAATTTTTCCTTTTGAATCAGTCTCAGGGAAATGGTCACTGGGTTCAAACTCTGGGCAGATGAAACATCTCCCGGTTCTCCAAACACCACGAAGTAGCTCTGTAGAGAGGAGGAGCACACACCCAGCAACACAAAAGCCATCACCTGCTTTCCTAGAAGGTGGAAATAAGGTGATTTGACTTCAGCTTGTCTTGCTCAAGACTTACAGCAGCAATTGTTAATGGGAAGGAAATAATGTTTGGCCATTTACTACTATATGACAGTTTATGTAAATACATGTAAGTTAGACATTGACAGTAATGCCATTGATTATCATCAACATTATTTGACCAAGAATCAACATTTTCTGGTAAAATCTTCTCAGTTAATATCCAGTCTAGCAGGTAAATGCAAACAGACAAGTATTTCTTCAATATACTGTTCAAGCAGCTAAAAAGCTCTTAAACCACAGTTACCCCAATGATGTGACAAGCATCAACTATCCTTTCAAGCAGGTTCCCACAAATCTCAGAAGTAACCTGTGTGGCATGTGACAAATTTGTGATTAGAAAAAAATTAACATATTCAAACTCTGTTATGTGGACATGATCTGGATCCAAAATGTTCCCCCTCTAATAACGTGCTCCCTCTTTAATAACGAGCTAAATTGGATCTGAGTGCTTCCCTAGTTTAAGGGGTCACAAATTCAGACAAATTTATACCGATAAAAGAAGCTACTACCAACCTTGAGAGCCAAAGCATAGCAGTCCTGGGCTTTTACCTCTGGGGACTCTCGGTCTCAACCTATATAGAAGTTCCTTTCTTGCCACTTGTGGATGTACACCCAAATTCAACCTTAGCTCACAACTCATGAAGCAGGCATCCTCTCCATCAGAGGCCCAGAAAGACAGCAACAACAGGACACCTGCAGGTCAAGGACAGCTCTGCAGGCAGCCTAAATCCCACTCACCAGCACCA
This sequence comes from Gorsachius magnificus, assembly GCA_034008185.1. Lineage (NCBI taxonomy): Eukaryota > Metazoa > Chordata > Aves > Pelecaniformes > Ardeidae > Gorsachius > Gorsachius magnificus. The sequence continues at coordinate 7,026,152 of CM067085.1, read as the reverse complement.
TGTCCGCAGGGTCACCTTTAGCTTGGAAAAAAAGCACCAAGTTCCTACAACAAATTCAAAGAGGACCAAGACAAGGCTTCACATGCAGACAGGCTGTTGCAAAGAGCATGTCATAGTTTTTACTCCTCAGTGGTAATAGTAAAGAGTTAATTCATTTAAATGATCTTCAATCCTGATGTGTCCTAGCCTAGGGATTTCGGGTGACTGGCACCCATGGCTGGTATCAGGCCAGTCAGTCTGGAAGGACCAACTCAGCAGGAGCAATCAACAGCTTTTTTACTCTCTCCACTTCTCATTTCTTCAAAGGGGAATGCTGATTTTAAGAGACTAGGTTAGTAGCACACAGTGCCTGCACATAACAGGAACCTACCTTGATTGCAGTTTATAGAGGAAAGCACCCATCCCATGGAGATTACATTTACTTTCCTACATTAGGAAGGAGTTTGACAATAAACATAAGCATCTGCAAAGATCTAGTAATGACAAGAAAGTCCATTTGTAAGAGACTATACCTATGTCCATCCTGTTCAATACTGGCATTTTCCTCAGAATCCTAAACATCTGCCACCATCACACAGGGAAGCAACATGCAAAACATTCAGCTCCCAAATTGCTTTACATGAACTTTTAATTCTTAGCACGAGAATGTCTAAGCCATGCCAGTTTAAAATGGAGAAGCCACAGAAGCCAGTGAGTTTGAAAGTAAATTAAATTGGTACGAGATCAGAGCTTGGCCAACTGGGATCTGTCAACATTTATGCAATAACACCTGACTGTTCAAGAGATAATTCCAGTTCACCCTGGACTGGAGACAGAGAACCCCTTGGAGCCTTATCACTTTTATTTCTGTGAAAGTTTTTCATCAATATATCACTAGTACAGATATGTTTAATAAGTCCATTAAAAAACAAGTCAAAACAAAGCTACATGCTCTGCCTATTCCCCCAAATGCATCCACATCACAGGAAAACTGGAAGCTATGAAGTTTCTCTGGATTTAAACAAAGCTAAATGAAGCTAGACTAACAAGTTTGCTGCAGAGGATGAAACCCCACAGATTAAACTTCCTAAGAGTCCAAAAATGTAACAGACACTGAATTTACTAAGCCAGGCTTACCAGTCATTTACTATGTTGTATATTGATCAGAGTATATGCCTCAGGGTTCACCAATTCAGCATTCAACAGACGCTCAGAGTAGTTGCCACTTGTGTGCTCATGCAATTAAACAGAATTATGGACAGAAGGGGATAGAAATACATCAGTCAGCCCATGCCTTCACTGGCAGAACTTGGGCCGACCCAAACTTTCCTCCGCAGAGGATCTGGGTTTGGTGCCTGCCTTACCTGTCACAGGTGTTACAGCTTCCAAATCTCAAGACCTGGAATTCCAAGCATCCTTTATAGCAAACATTGAAAATAGATCACCCTCTGTCTTCTAAACAGCAAAGGCTGTCCTAGAAAAAGCAACAGTTTTCCCATTCAAACTCTGTTGATATCTGAGGAAACTAGGAGTTACCGTCTCTCCCAAATGCTCAAAAATACCGCAGTGTTTTAGAAGGCCCAGTAGTGGGATCAAGGGCAACTACAGATACCTAAGCACTGCCACTGTGTCCATTACACAGCTGATAGCATTTATGATCATCAGCTAATTGGGAAAAAGTAAAATGCAGTTTTGTGGCTGCTTGAAAGCACCAATGTTTTTATTTGATTTTTGTTAAAAAGAAATGAAACGTATTTCCACAGTATGTTAAATCTAAAGTAAATTTCTACTTGTTCTGTGAAAATTGAAAGTCAAATGAAAGGGAACTAATCTCGGTATCTTACTGTGGGAGAACCTGCAGCGTGAACTCGACCAAGCTATTCGACACTAGAGAAGCCACATGGGAGGGAGCTGCAGGAAACGAAGCCTCATAAGTTCCACTGGTCACAGAATGACTTGTTTCTTTCTTAGTTAGGATTAGCCCTTATATGAGCAAATGGAAAAGCTGTGAGAAACTCCAGCAGGTAACTAATTACACAATGCAAAATTAAACACAGCCCATCAGATACGTTCTTTACCCCTCTTTGAGTATGAAAGTGTACTCCAGCGCCAAAGAACAAGACAAAAAAAATTTTCAAGGAATCTCCATGATTCCATTTATTTGCTGAAATTATTCTTTTTAAAATAATGTGGCAAGAACTGACAGTTTTGTGAATATATTCTTTCCTTTTACCAAACTGCAAATGCCACTTGCATGGGGGGAAAAGGAAGCATGAGCCAGATGCAGAAAATTGCTCCATTTGCTGGTAGTGTAGCTATTTATATGTTGACAAACAGTTGTGCCAAGAGCAGATGGATATTTTCTAGTATTGAAGAACTGCTAATTGTTTGCTGCTGTTCCTTTCAAGTTCATGGGGGAAAGCCATTGGTGTTCTGCAGAGCAAGGCATGAAGAAACCAGTTCAAGCCATGCATTTGGCAAAGTGGCCTGACACCTCCTACGATGGCATGGAGGATGCCCTGAAGCAAGAAGATGCTTAGCCAGATGTCAGCTTAACAACTGTCAGTAAAGCATGACCAGGAGGAGTAGCACTTTCCAAATCTTCTGCAAGTCCTTCACCAAGCCGTACAACTAACGCAGAAGTATTCAGCACAGACTCTGATAACCATCATATGCCTGTAAAGATTTTACAAAGCCATTTGGGGTTTGTCTCACCCATGTTTTAATTATATGGAAATATAAATGTACTTATCCTAAAATGCTGGAATGATATTTAACCTGAGAAGGAAAAGGCATGTTTCCGTAAATCCATATATAAATTACCTCACCTCTGGTTGTTTATATATGAGGCTGAGGCATGCACTGCCTGTTTATTGACATATCGAATCACATTAGAGTGAAGTGTAAAAAAAGTGAAGGCAGATAAAGAGCAGGAAATGTTTTTTTCGCAAACTGAATTGCTCTTATCCCACTTTTGTAAAAAAAAAAAAAAGAAATTCAGTACCATGTGTCTTGATCTTCTTATATATATCAGTACTAAAGTACAATTTAGTTAGCTTAAAAAAGTCTCAAATCTGATTTATCTATGAGACACACTTCACAACACAAACCAATTTTGCTGTAGTAATACCATGTCAATATTTCCTGACAGAAGACAAATGTTGTTATTATTCTGCCATTTCTTACCTTTGTAGAAGTTTAGAATTTTACAAAATTACTCTTCTTTACATGTCAAAATGGTAAGTTGTTGGAAAGAAAAAAAAAATTGAAGCCATTCTTATATCTATTGACAATGATGGATTCTACAGTTAGGTTAAAAATTATTCTGGCACAATATCGATGTTTAAAAAAATAAAAAGTAAACCGTATTTTTTAATGGATATGTGCACTTTTCCTATATAAACTGAGGAAGAAAAAGCAGGAAAAAAAAATAGCAATACTATTTTTTCTTGTGTCGTGTGGTATTAAAAATGATTTATCTGTATGCTGCCTGCTGGAGCTATTCGTGCAAATCTGAGCAGACACACATTCCTCTCCATGGTGGTGATCTTCAGAAAAAGTAGCCTTTCTTACCTTTATATTCATTCTCTCCTTGCCCCTCTACTACGTTATAAAGGAAAAATATAAAATATCGTCTCTGCTTTACATTTAGTTTAAGAGATGACTTTTAAAACTGGCTAAAACTCTTGAAAATAAAATATTTCAGGACTTCTGCTGTCTTTTAATTTTTAGATTTTTAAAATCTCTATAATGCTTAATAAATACAATTTTCCCTAACCATGTCTTCCACTTTCATACGATCTCCCTCTCGTGCTAATGTATTCTTATTTCTGTCTACAATTATATCTCATGCTAATGTAGAGGGATACAAAGACAAGAAACAAGCTCTTATCTCTGCTTTAAGCCGAGAAAGAGAAGGGGGTGTGTGTGTGTGTGTTGTGTTGGACTAGGTGACCTCTACGGGTCCCTTCCAATCCAAAACATTCTATGATTCTATGATCCCTGGTGTTCAGCTACGGGATTGTCTAGGTGCAATTTGCACAGAGGGGAGCAGACTTTCCCAGCTGCTGTCCAGATGTGCAAGAAGCACAGCACCTAGCCCAGCAAAGAGGAGGTGAGCTTGTACAGCAAGGGGAAATGCTTGGTTTGACATAAACTGGTGTTAGGGTCCTAAAGTTGGCCCCAGTAAATCAGGCCATATAGATGAGGGCCTCCAATGTCATTCTGCAGAACCTCTGCATACTAGTGCTCACTATAAAATGTCACAAGAAACACAATTTATAATTTCATTCCTAGGCAAGGCAGCATAAAAGGACAGGGTAAAATAACTGTATGATCGTCAGAGTACCTGTAGAGAGAAAACCTAACAACTTTATTCACCAAGTTACCCACTAGTCAATTGGTACGTTACTCTGTAATAAAATGTGGTCAATTTTGACCTTTGCAGAACATGTATGAATCAATCCAATTACTTGTTAATCTAGCCAGGTTTCAAAAATATTCCTCCCAATATCAAGAATGAGCAAGTGGCAGTTTATAGATTACTTATGAAATGACCGATGCTGGGGTTTGGTATTTAAGCCTCAAGAGTGCTAAGCCAAGTTACCAGTGAGCTGAATGCACAGATATGGCTTCAAATATGGATGTTGAATAACAAATATAAATATGCAGCTATGTGATATCTATATTTGACTGAATTATGCAGACTGGCTGCAAAAAGCTTTGAGTTTGTGGAACAGACAGACCTCAAAGGCCATTATGATCAAATTTAACCAAAGTTACAGTATTTATATAAATATTCACACACTTTTTTTCTTTAGCACAGTACTGATTCATTTTAATTATAAAAAATCAAAGGCAAGAAAAACACTGCACATTTTATTTCAAACTAAAGACCACAGAATGAAAGTTGAAACATTTTCACTTATCTAAGGACCAGCTGCACTGAAATCAGTGAAATTGTTTTTGTGTTTTTATTTTTATCGCAATAGCTATATTAGCCTAAAAGTGACACAGAGGGAGAATTAAGCTATATATTTAAGTTCAACACATTCTATTGTTCACTTTCATGCCGATTATTTTGAAATGTCTCCCAACTCCATGCTGTGTAAGTAATTGTGGATTATTGTTTTACATTGCAGCAGCTGTATGAATGTTCTATCAGTTCCTGTATGAAAGTAAATGTAACCTGTATTCTGAACAATAAAAGCAGTCTTCATTTTGCCTTAATCCTATGCATTATATAAGCAGAACACAAAAAAATAATACCTTAAAAATAAATTGCCTGAACCTTAATCTGAAAATTGTACAATAACACAATTACATTATTTTAAAGAGCTTGGAATTATTATTTTTTTGTTTCCCACCTTTATTTCCTTCGTAGCATTGGCAGAGAGACCCACAGAGTACATTGCATATGTTCCTAGGTATGAGCTGGGGCTACAGCAGGGTCAGTGAAAAGCAGGGCATATTTCAGTGCATATTCCTGTAAAATTACCATGCTGCTTTCCTTCTTTATCTTCCACCAGAGACGCTAAGCAGATGATTTTGCAAAGACTTATGGATCCATTTAGTTTGAACCATGCCACATGTTCCTCCAACTTACAGAATTGCTCACATACTGAATTTAAGCACACACATAAATGCTTTCTGTATTAACTCGCTGAATTCTGTATTGAATTCATTGGCAGTTTTACCTGCCTTCATGTATGTTTTAAAAACAATCATAGCCAACTGAAAGGCTCATTTTTATTTAAAATAAAATAAAATAAAATAAAATCTGGCAAGGTGGCTTATGTGCTACTGTAATACACCAGATATCTCTCTTTTTCTGAAGTGGACTTGATCAGATTTTGGAGCAGGAGGGGCACAGTGGCAATGTGTATGGAACCCCTAAGCCTTTGCTGTATCTTTACAGCTCTTTTCACATCGTATTTTGAAGAACATAGAGCCATGCTAGAAAAGAATTTTTCTCAGTATCTCAAGACTTTTCAAGGACATCTAATGTTTATTTTCCAAAAACTTTTTATACACCTAGATATGAAAATATTGCATTTTCTGCGCACATAGCACGTTGCGTGGAACCGATGCTGTGTCTGATTCCTTTCTTAGACGTGTAAAAAATCACATAGAGAAATTAATTTGTACTGCAGCCTCTTTGACTGAAAGTAAAGGCTTGTGCACAGCAAACCATATAGAAATTAAGCACATGCATTTGTCTGATACCTAATGATTTTAAGTCATTTTTGAGACAAGCATATGCCATGTACAATCATTTTCCTACTGTTATGATTCCTACCAATTACTCCTCATAAAATATAACTATGATGTTCTTTTTCCCTATTCTATTTATTTGCAAAATACTTTTTTAAATGCTAAGAAAAAAGGTAACTAAATTTGCATCTTCAGAGCAGAGATGTGGTTGTGCTCCCCATTTGTTTTACTAGCAATCACAAACCCACACAATGAAACCATCAAAACTTTTCTAGAATTTGATTGCTGCATATACAAAATATGTTTTCATCCCCCACCATAAAAATTACATCCAATACAAACCTTCCTGTGTACTTCTAATTCTAGTAAACTAATATGTACTTCTAACCCCCCCCCCCAGTTAATGTTCCTCGCTCCCCATCAATCTTAGCCTATTGCTACATAGAAACTGGGTCTGCCCGACACAGGGAGCAATTACTTCACACTGCCAAACACAAGAGGAATGTAATGCTTTTTCAAATATCAAATCAGTCCAATTTCATTTAGACTTAAATGATTTTTCTGGTCCCTCTTCATGTAGATACCTCTGCAGTCAATTAGCATTGTCACTTTTAATCTGCAATACTCAAATACTGGTCATTTCCCATTAGAGTCTTATTAAGTAGATTCTTATGGTCAGATAGAACCTTCTGCAATCGTAATATCTGAGGAGAGAAAACTGACAGTCATTATGCAGCTGGCATTTACTGAAAGGTTAGATATTGCAGATAACCTTAATCACAAATTACACTGCATGTCAGTGAATTAGCTCACAACTTTACAGTTCCGCCTAAACAGCCAAGTTTCCCACCCAAACACTCCTAGACTATTACTCAGTTAAACTTAGCCATCTATATGTTTCCTGATTAAAATGGTTTTTAAGCGTTAGAGCATCGTGCTTTACACCTGTGTTTCACGTTAGACAGAGAAACCTCTTTCTGGAGCTTTGGATTCTGCTCCCTGTAAAAGCAGACTCCCTTAAACTGTTGGACACGTGTCCTCCGCTGGATCCGACCACGCTGCCCCACCTGCTCGATGAGAACCTGCTATTATTGAAGCTGCCCGCACTAAATGATTCATTTGGAGAAATCCCACAAGCAGCTCAGCCAGCAGGCGGAAGGGGAGATAACTTCTGGCAAGAGGACAGGGGCTCCTTCAGATGTGCTACTCTTTCATGGCATAGAGCTCAAAAGGAAATCATTGTTCCTCAGGGTGATTTTTCCTATACGCAACGATGACAGAGCACGGGAGTCCAGTTTCACAGGGTTTTGCTAGAAAGGAATCCTCCCTGCTTTTTAAAAAGATACTCAATACACTCCAACCCAAGTAGAGGACAAGGATAAATTTTTAATGAAATCTTGATATTTGGTGAGATTTTTTGTGACAGATTGGTTAAAAAAAAAAAAAAAATATTCCATAAACCAGCTGAGAACTCCTCTGAGCATAAATAAATCCAAAAGAAACGATGTGTTGGCTAGGATGTAGGTAAATGCAGAAATCAATAAATCCATCACTTGGCCTTAAATAGTGACAGTAAACCAGGATGAAGGAAAACCAGGTGATAAAATGCCTGATTTGATTATTTGATGCACTTCAAACTCCGTAGAAACCCATTGACTTAATGAACAACAGAGCAGATTTGAGTGACCAAAGCACTCGAATCACTACTGCTTTAATGGTATGAGATCATGACGAAGATTGTTAAACACCAATCCAGATATCACCAGGAATACTTGAACCATTTCCTAGGGGTGTGAGTAAGCATCTACTAACTCTTTTGTTGTGGTGCTCATGGGTATGACGGCAAGTGTAGGTAGGATGGCTCAGTGGCAGGGGTAGCGAGGATATAGTTGGGTTGTGGTTTGTGGTGAGTCTTCTTTTAAGACTGCTTAATACATGGACACCATTTTCCCCTGAAAATTTTATATACAGCATAGCCAGTTAATGAGTGCCACATAACCCAATGACCTGTCTGCCAAGTCTTGCTTACATCTGTACCCGGCCTCACTCATGGATGTCCAGCCTTGAAGAGGATAGCCAACACCATAGCTGCCTGTCTTACATTTCCCACAGAAGTACATAACTTACTCCATGCCTTTTCCCCTTGGAAAGGAGGGCTGCCCTTGCCCTACAGAGGTGTACCTTGCACCATTAGTTTTGTTTCTATAATGGAGGAGTGGAGCTGCTACACAGTGGAGAAACTAAATGACTCAAGGCTAAATCCGTAGCAAAACAGAGGAACTGACCATGGATCTCCATGTTATGACCCCTAGACCTTCCTCCCATTGCAGCTTTAGAAAATAAATTATTTATGCTAAGGCTAACTCTATTAATTAGTTGCTGCCAGTCACTGTATTCACACATCACGTATTTTCCTTATGCAACTTTATCAAAATATCTATTTCATCCTGAGCAGTGCATGTGCAAATTTTTTTTCTACTCAGATTTGTTTAACTGATTGCCTGCCTGCTCAATCCTGCTGATTGTTTATCTCTGGTGGCATAACAGCATGCATGGAGCTGTACTGCAAACTGACAAGCTTCTCACTGTATGGAATAATTCAATGCCTCATTAAAAAAGAGAATTAGATGTGGCTTCATAGATTAGTGCCAAGAGAGTTTTGCTATTTTACAGTTCTTGTTGATGCAAACTGTAGAGACATGTAGCGTTGATCAGCAGGATATGATTCAAAAGACACCATGGAGGTCAATGTAAGCTAGCCCATATCGGCTCTCTCACAGGTCACAGAAATACGTGTGGGTTTGTTTATTGCTGAAATCCCTTCCAAAATACCCCTGTTTACATAGTATTAAGGTGACCCAGGAGAGAAAAAACGGAATAAAATTTGAAAGCTCAGCTTTAATGCTGCTCCTTGTGCTTACGCATCAGAATAACTCCTGTCAAACTTTAAGACATTATATCATCTATAACACGATGCAGTTTGGTACAGCCTTACTTCTGTATTCTGTACAGCTAAGTGTAACTTCCTTGAAATCTGGTTTGATTTTATGTTCCAGTGGGATCTACGAAATAAATCAAGGGGAAAAACTTTAAGCAACCTCCAGTTATCTTCCTCTCTGTCATGTGGCTTTCCTATAACTTCCTATCAGGGATGAATAACAGTAGTTCATTTGCACACCGGAAAGTCGTTGGATTAGCACGTTCACATTTTGAGGCTATCAGGGAAAATGTTATAATAAAATATTTTCCCTTCATCCTTTTAAAGTCTCTGCTTGGACCTTGAATTGAAAGATAGTGATCTGCCTAATATCCTGCCAGTTTTCCTTTCTGGGCTTGCATGGTGTTTGGGAAGGGACATACGAAGGCAGCCTCACTTTTCCAGCTGTGGGGACTGACTCAAGTCTCTGGGAGGGACCTCCTTCTATCAGTCTGTCTGCAAACACAGGACTTGAGAACGGAGATGCATGGAGAAGCCCAGCTATGTCCCTGCAGACCTTGTGGGCAGCAGGCAGTCACATACCCTACTCTTGGCAAAGCTCATCACGGCAGAGAAAGGCCCCTTGCATTGCCCCATAAAATGAACCAGGACTTGTGCTCTTTTGTTGTACAGAAGAAGAATGTCTGCCTGACTCCCTCCAGCCCACATGCTCGTGATAACCCAAAAGCATCTCTTTGTGTACAAGCAATACAAATATTACACAGCTCACTATAGGAAGAGAATAAGAGACTAAGCTCATAACCATTAACAAATAACCGCTGTTTCATTAAGGTGTGAGGCAAGGACTGTGCAGACCAGAAAACCACAGTGATTTAATATAGATTTCTAGTTGGAACATTATGATACCTGTAGAATACTTTAGTAAATTACTGATGTCAGTTGTATTTCTCTTTGAGACTAGGGAAATAGGTTATTGGCACAATAAAACATCTAGAGGCATTTAAAATGTCAGTCTAATAGCAAGAACCAGTAAGGCTTTTAATTACCTTCTGTGCAATTTTTTTAATTGCTTCAGTGGCTGTAGTGCTTAGTGAATTCCTGACAGAGCAGCTGCAACTGACTTAATTTAAAACGTTTTTTAAGCTTTTGGAGGAAGTATTAAGAAATATAACAGAAATCCAGGGAACAATGTGAGGTATTTTATGCAGTGCATGTGAGGAAATCTTGGGCTCAGTTTGCAACATGGGTAAGACTGTTTGAACAGCCTGAATTGGATATCCACATGAGCATTCCCTTGGTCCGGGTAGATGATGGTGCTGGCTGCCTTTTGTGGGAGCCATGCTACAGCACTTCACTTTAAAGAAAGCAAAACCTATGCGTCACGGACTTGGCAGCTGTGGGGAAAAGAGCAGATGCTCAAGAAAAAGGCTGAGAGCCAGAAATAGTCCCAGGACCCTGGCAGATCAAACAGAGCTTACCTTTACCTTGCAGAAGCCCTTGCAGCTCTTGAGATCAAACTCTGTTTTTTTCTTTTAGGAGAGAAAACCATTCTATTAACAGGGAAGAAAGTACATGGGTTTTCCCCTAATAAAATTTAATTTACAAATAACTGGCATACCCCACCCAAAGATTATCCACAATGATCACATTAGCAGACTTGAAGAATACCAAATAAGCAAGTGAGCTCATTTTTTTCCAGATGTTCTGGTTTCAGCTGGGATAGAGTTAATTTTCTTCTTAGTGGCTGGTATAGTGCTGTGTTTTGGGTTTAGGATGAGAATAAAGTTGATAACTCACTGATGGTTTAGTTGTTGCTGAGCAGGGCTTACACCAGGCAAGGACTTTTCAGCTTCCCCTGCTCTGCCAGGGGCACAAGAAGCTGGGAGGGGGCACAGCCAGGACAGCTGACCCCAACTGGCCCAAGGGCTATTCCAGACCATATGGCATCATGCTCAGCACAAAAACTAGGGGCAGTTGGCAGTTCAGGATGGGCTGGGTATTCGTCAGCTGGTGGTGAGCAATTGCATTGTGCATCGCTTTTTTTGTATATTCTATTATTGTTGTTGTTGTTATTGTTATTATTATTACTACTACTATTATTTTCCCCTGCTGTTTTATTAAACTGTCTTTATCTCAAGCCATGGGTTTTATTTTTTTTTCCAACTCCCTCCCCCATCCCACTGGGGAAGGGCAGCATGAGCAAAGAGCTGTGTGAAGTTCAGCTGCCTGCTGGGTTAAACCACAACACTGGCAGAGATGGGAAATGGCCACTTGAGCTGGAAATGCTGCCTAAAACCCAGCTACCTCATCTGCAGCTGTATGCTGCCCATAACATGGAAATGGCACATGGGAAACATCATTACTCTTTGCCCACAGGCATGTAAGGCCATGCCTGGCCAACCTTTTGGCAGCAGATGCAGGATCAGATTGTCCTTGCTGGGAAGCAAGGTGACTCCAGCAGCACGGCATGGTGCCCATGCACAGCCTGGGGTGGGCTCCTGCCATGCAGACCATACATACTGCCTTGCATCCTGCCCTGTCACAGAACAACCTAGGGGACGTTTCCCTGCCAGTCTGTCAAGACTCAGGTCCACCCAAAACCATGTTGCCACCTCCAATGAAGCAATCCCACCCTTACCCCCTCCAGCCTTGGATAATCAGCTTGGCTCAGTCCCTTTGGCACCACTGCCCCATCCAACTCACTGCCCCTGCTGTAGCCTCAAAACAACAGGAGCAGTGAGGTCCAGCTGTTGGTCCAAGGCTGCTGAAGCTTCCTGGCAGAGGGAGGTTGGGACTGGGAAAATCACAGCAGAACGTCAACCTATGGCTCTCTGGCAGGGCAAAACCATATGCTTTCAGGTTTATTTCATACTACACTGCACTCTCTTAATAAAATGGACTTGTAATCCATTTGAAAAACCACACGGGGCACAGATCCATCTCACAAACCTCTCTTTCCCTCCTGGGGTTTATCTTGATTAGGCTGTAAAAATGCATCATTGAAAAGGATTAACTAACACATTCCAGCATTTTTTCAAAGGGTGTTTCTACCCTACAAAAGCATGGCAGTATCATATTCTGAATAGAATATGGTTAAAATAAACTTTTTTCCTAAAGAAATTGCAGGGAAGGTATTCTACTTGAGCACACACAGGAAGGTGTGGACCTCAGTCACACAATTCGTACACAAACTAACATTATCTAATATAATAATTCAATAATTTCAATAAATGTAGTCAGGACAAATTCTCAGAGACATGATGATTGCAAGGACACATCATGGAAACAGGAAAGAATAAAATATTGCCTAATCCAGCACATTGATTCTGGTGGACATTTGGAGTCATGAAATAAGACTATTCATCAAAAATTATTGGACTTCTTGGTGTCAATTCTAAGTGGAAAAGATGGGTATTTTCTTGCTATTAATTTTTGTCTTCCATTGAAACTGGGAGGCAAACACAGAAACTAAGTAGAAATGTACTGGCAACCTTTCTCAACTGAGGTTTTAGTTAAATATACACAGCAGTCCTTAGAGTGAATATTTAATAGCAATTTTGAAGGTCAGCTATAGTCAGTAAACAGTTCTATAAATTACGTTGAAAAATTCCTTTGGTGAGTTCTTGCAATAAATCCTTTTTGTGTAAACTATAACATATTCTGCTGGGTCCTCTCTGTTTTCATTCATACTCACATAAATCAACAGAAAATCCATGGAAGTCAATGGAGTTACACTGAAAACAGAAACTTTCAATTTTATTTTTCTAGGAAGTATAAATTCATTGCATCAGCTTTTTAGGATTACTATAGTTTTAGGAGAACATGTGTTGGTGACAAAATTTACCAAAAGATCTAATGCTCCAGTAGTCTAAAAACTCATCTTTACCAAAGATTTGTCATAATCAAAAATAATCTATTTAAAGGGTAGGGGGTGTCAGATTTTACAGAAGCTGGAGGAACTGCATCAGTATCTTTAATTTAAAGCAAAGTGAGATGATCTGATTTAAAAAGGGGGTTTTTGTTATTTTAACTCAGAACATGGAAAAAAATTTTGTTTCTGACTCCATCTTATAGGACAGATTTTATCCTGCCTAGCACACTAAAATGTCTTTTTTGTTTGTTTAAATATAAAGAATGCATATTGTTAGCTGTGCATACAGATAAATGTAAAGAAAAAGCCAATATAATACTCTATGTATACAAAATGCATCACTGTCGTCAGAACTAGGAAAGCCTGGCCATGTGTGGATGTTTCTTTTGGATTTGCTCAGAAAGTTTTTTTGTAACTGGGGCATTCATATGATCCTGAGTAAGTATTTCAATGTCCTATAGACAAATGCCTTTTCAGAATGATTAGGTCTGTCTTCTTTAATTAGCTGTCTATTTTCACAAAATGTCTAGGAGTAATCACTGATTTCTTTGTCAGCTTTGGTTGGACCTGTTCAAAAGTGGTTAGCAGGCATGCACTGAAACTGTATGACTGCATCACCCTTTTTTTCCCAGAGGATCAGGCTAAAATGTTATTGTCTCATAACAGAGAGGCAGACGCATGGAAAACCACCTAGATACAAGTCTAGGGAAACACACACTTCTAGCACAGTTGCATCCAAGCCTGTTGCACAGCTTGACAACATACCATTAGCATCAATGTTTTTCTGAAAAAGAAATGCAAATCAGATACCAGTTTTATTTGATTTAAATCAGAAGTATTCTGGTTTCTTGTTGCAATTCCATTTTCATTAAAACTTGAAGCAGTTTAGCAAAGAAAAAAGTTTGGCAAATCACCCCCCAGAAATCAAAATCTGTTAACTACTTATGAGTTTATGTGGAATGAAAATACATAAGGAGAATAGGCATCAAAATCAAGTGAGAAAGAAGTCGAAGAGGACAGTAACACCTTTACAGTGAGAAATAACATTTAATATGGTAATTTGGGTTATGTTGTGCTGCAAAAGGATCCCTAGAACCTTTAACAAGGCTGGGGAAAAATTCACATACTTCTCCCAGATGAATGGTGTCTTATTTTAATTAGGGCTTCCCCCTCATGTCAGGAAAAAAGTAGAGAACCATTCAATATTTAAGTACTATGCTATAAATTTATACGGTAAGAGCTCAGAGGACCCTTAAAGATAGGATAGGTTAGAATAATTTTTCAGGCTTAAATTTCTGAAACTCATTCAAACACTATAAGCAGTGTATTGGAAGGCTATGTTTTTTACCAGATATCACTGTTCTCATTCATCTATCAATTTTTATTCATTACTAGCTTCATATTATAGAATTTTATTGGATCATTGAATAATGTTTTCTATTTTCCTCCTTCTGATTAATGTGTTTATTGATGCAAAAAACAACAGATATTAGTTTTGCGAATAAAAAGCAATATACTGACTTGAGCTTTAATGCTGGTTTCTTTACCAAAGTGTCTAAAAATAAGGAATTAAAATACCTGCTTCGATTTATCATTTCACCTACACAAGTTCCAGTATCGTATTATATGCAAGAGGTTTCACACTTGAGACAAAGGTTTAATTATCAGTTTGCTGCTAGAATTGTGATATATTCTCAGGCAGCTATATTACCTGTGGTCTCCTAGCAGCATTTCAATGTTTTAATTTTAACCAACAATGAGACACTTCATTTTACATCTCCAGAACATTGTTAAATACACCGCACAACAACGAAATTTTTATTGATCTTAATGGAGGTGTTCAATGTTAACTTTGTTTCACTCTGACATCCATTTTAATTCCTTTCATTCCTTGCAGTCTTTAGTTTGGCAAAGGACAATACAGTTCATCGAGGCTCTAATATGTTTAGTTATGCTCAGTGGAAACATGTTTAAAATTCATTCTAGTTCTAACAGACATATATAAGCCAAATGCTTCCATAAAAAAGAAAACTCAATAACTGGAGACTCCAAAAATTTCAATTCATTCCACGTAGTGGAAAGGGAGGGTAATCTCCTTCCCACCTGCATACTTTGATGAGCTATTTTAGTCCACAAGTTCCTAAATCTGAGGTTATAACTTCCAAAAGGCAAACTCAGCAGTCCTGAGGCAAGTTACCATCAGCAAGCTATATCAGCTAGCCCTCCACTGGGCACAAAGCTAAAGCAGAAAAAACCAAAACAGTGGATGCCTGAAGACTTTTTTAAGGAAGAGGCCACCTGCCAGTTTAAAAGTAGAAATGTGAATGGGTCTTAGGGTCCTCTGCGCCGTTTACTATGCAACTACACTTCTGTGTAAAACTCTACGATCTCTAACTGCCTTGAAAGCCACAAGTAACCTCTCCAGCAGCTACCCAGGTTTGTCCCTACCGGGTGATATTCAGCAGGGTGACTTACTTTGCCCTTAACCCTTCCTGTGTTGGCCCTTTCAACTATTTACTAAGTTGCTTTCTTTTTTATTAGCAGCCCAGTGACTGCCAGAATTATAAGCAAGGAAAGCTGCAGCAGGGAGCAGATCCAGCTCAACACCCATCAATATTCTTGGTAGAATCAAGTTCAACTACCTCTAATTTCTAGGATTGTGCAAACATATGGTGTAAAGTTAGGTAATGCTATGAAGAAATCCAAGAGGTGGAAGTAGTAGAATTTTATATTAAAGACATAATCAGCATTATTTACATGAATTACCCTGTCCTAATTTTATGCAGTCATAACTCTTGCAGTATCACTGTTGGTGCTTGAGATCTGAGAGTATCAGCTCTCTAATAACATTCGTGTTGGAGTCAACGCTATACTTATACATTGCTGCCTAGCATCCAGCTCACAGCCTCATCCAGTAGGTATTCCCATCTTTGATATGCTTTGGGCACGCATGAGAACTCCAGGTAATGCCACTTCCATTAGCTTACCAAAGACTGGAATAACGCATATCATTAAATGTGCATTTTGTTTGAATGCGGAATTTTGCCGAAACATCCTCTTGGTTTTCTATTTTCCTCATCTATTTTCAGTCTCAAATTTACTTCAGTAACCAGCAGATCCTAGAATTAATTCAGTTCTTCTTTGCTCTTCTCCCTTTCACTGTTGTTAATTTGAATGGTCATTCTCTGTTAATGATTAGATTAACACTTTTCTTATTCTGGGTTGTTTTGTGATCCACCTTCTCTAGCAATTATAACTTTCCTGCTTTGATGTGCGTAGTATTATAAACAATACTCTAGATAATGGCCAAGTCTACCATATGGAGCAATAAAAATTCTTGGATCTCCTTTTGATTTATACCGCATAGGACTAGTAATTCAATTCACTCCACTACTTGATTTGTTTTTCATTGCCAGTACACATTGGGATGAATACTTTAGGGATTATTTTAATGCAGGAATACCCAGATTGCTTTATTTGTCTAGATATCCGCACTTTTTCCAGTTTATGAATAGCTTTTGGTTTTATTGTTTATTTATTTACCTGAACTGAATTTCATTTGTCATTGGTAGGTCCCATAGTCTAGATGTCTGCCCAAACGAGCTATACTGTACACATGGGGCTTTTTCTTTATGCACTCCATTGATGTTAGCATTACTACTTGGAGATTCAGTTTATAATTAAGGGGCATATTCTGCTGATGCCAACTGCAGCCTTCCTCTGCACAGGTCTATTATTTCAGTCTGTCACAATCTGCCACGAATGTAACAGTTGTGTTTCAGCATAAGCCTCGCTCAAACATTTGTTATGACATCTGAATTTGTGACACGCAAGCACTAGAACTACTTCAGCTAACTTCAGTTTTCACCTTTGACTTCAAAATCTCTTTGGGGCTATCATGAAATGTCTTCTAAGAATCTAAACATGATTACCTCTATATCTTCCTTAATGACCAAGAGAGCAACAGTTTATTTTTCTTGTTGAATGGCTAGACCAGCAGTTAGTCATCTCCAGTCTTCCCCAAGAGACACTCATGAGTATTTCATGGGCATGTGCATGCATAAAATTAAATCTAACTACACTTTGGGTTTTGTCAGTACATTACAGTAAGCAAGCCTATAACATTCATTCAAATGTTCACAAAACCACACATTTAGAAGGGAATACTTTTAAAAATACTTTTTCCTGCCAAAACTCAGTATGTTAATACAGTAAGCCTGAAAAATAAAGCAAGTTATTTAGCATTATCTAGAATGCTTATCACTCATGCAGGAAATACTGATTTCTCAGATAAAAGATATGGTCTTTAAAGCTTACCATCCTCTCATTTTAGCCCTGCCCTGAATCACTGGAAATGAGACCTTTCCCTGACTGAGGTGCACCACGGTTTAAGCCCCTCTTATCTTCCAAAAGGGTTTAAGAGAAGAGTCATGTCATCATCAAAGTCAAGCCTAGCACATCTATAATATAAGTAATTCTGTAGCTTCTAAAATATGACTTTTTACATACTAAAAACAGGTTTAAAAGCCTGAGCATAAAAAGAAGAAAAAGGAATGATGTCACAGATGAACATTAAAACCTACAAAGACATTATTCAAAAAGTTGGGAATTCCCTCCAGCAAGAGCAATTGGCTACTCCTTGCTTAGTAGAAACATTTCTATTTTCCTTCAGATTCTACAGAAGGTAAATTTAGGTAAAAGTCAGTATTTCACAGACTTCTGAGCAAACATTTTGTTTGAAGAAGGTTTGATAATTATCTAATTTTATGCTGAGCAACTAAACGTGTTAATAAATTGTAAGGATTTACAGGACCAAATAACCTCCAAATTTCAGGGGTTACCCTCTGCTATTCACGCATTTCTCTACTGTTGGAAGGCAACAACAGTTTTTACTGCTCAGGTTGTGTTCTTTAATGGTTTTGTCTGTGGATTGCTACTATCTGAATCATTTCACACATGAGGTAGTTTTGTTCATTTAGCAATGCATATAGTGGTCTTGTGAGCAGCAATGTTTGCTAAGGCAACTGTGTCCACACAGGGAAAAAAAGTGATTTCCACATATCTTGAAATGTTAGACTGAGTAAATTATACTTTGCTCATGGAATAATGTTGTATAGAATAGGATGCTTGAAGGAGAATATATGGCTGTATTAAATAAAAATATTAAATAATAAATGCAAGCCAATTCATGTAGTTAATTCCATAGACCTGAAGCAAGACATGTCTACCTAAACTGGACTTAGCTTTCAGGTTCACAAACTTCATAACACAAGGGAAATAGAAACACAAGATACAACGAAGCAGAGATTTTGCCACCAGTTTCTGAATAGAAGATGCAGCATGAAAATGGCGAGGATGTAATATTCAAAATACACAATTCAAATTGTGAAACACAAATGGAAAATAGTGAACAGATCACAATAAGCTGTGTTGGTTATTTTTGGCACTTTTTTTTTTTTTAGTAGTCACTCTCCCTTACATATTGTCTACCTTCTGTGCATTTTTATGCTTATCATTATTATTTCCAGCATGACTTGCAGCTTTCAGGAGCTAAGCTTGGAATAGCCACTGAGGCTTTTTTGCTGCAAAACAAACCACATGAAGAATCAGCACTGTATTATCTCTACAAACATGTACTCTTCCTTACTCATTTTGAAGTTCTCAATCTAGTGGATGTCAGAGTACTTAATATGGCCCATTCTTCATGGAGAATAGTCGTCCCATTTGCTGCAGTGAGATTGATAGTGCTGCGTGCTATCAATCCCAAAAGCTCTGATGCAGGCCATGGACCTCAACCAAAAGATTCCTTTCTGTGCTATCAATCTCACAGCTCTGTACTCTCTCCAAGTCTTAAATCAGGCTGGTTGATGTCTTTCCAGTTTCTGTATTCCTGCATCAGCAGTCTGGCTAAACATGGTCATCATTCACTACCTCTGTTCCAGCAGTGGTTACAAACACAATATCACTTTCTACAACGTTATGCTATTACTATTGTCATTACTATTTATTTATGTTACAATCGCACCCATGATGTGATCAGTGCTTTCCAAACCTAGAGAAAAGCACAGACCCCATACCCCAGTGTGGAAGAGCCATACAGGGACTTTTTACCATAGTGGGACTTTCAATCTTAGACAGCACAGATAAATATAAACCACAATGGTTTTGCGCTGAATAATAGGCAACTGCAATGTTTGCTCCATTAGGGGTGTTGCCATCTTCAATACATGGAGCTCCGAGGCACCACAGAGAGTTGCTGTATGTTGGAGCAGAAAGGCGAATGTTCCCCCGCTCTGATGGGAGCAGTACTGGTTACTTTGCCTAATGGCCATTAAGTGGCCTCCTTAAATGCTCTCAAAAGGCTTTACATGTGATGTGCTGCTGGAAAGTACTTTGTGTAAATGTGAACATTAAAAAAAACCATTAAACCGGATTTCTTGTCTTCTTTTTTACATGCCTCAGTTCATATTTGTTAGGTGAAGTGCATCTGTAAGGTGTACCTTTTACAAACAGGCACCCAATGAAGTATGTTTAGAATCTGGGTCTTGGGAGGTAAGAGAAATCTTCAGGCAAAGGCTTATGGCTCACATAAAGAAGAGTTGAAATGTCCCTCGTATTCAAGTCTTAATATAAGCTGATAATTAAACTCTCTACCACTATTGTTGAATGAGGATTTTAAATACTTAAAATATGGGAATGTCAAGTCACCTTTCCCACTGAGACAATTTAACAATTGAAATTTATGAGCCATACCCTTCATTATGACTTCCATTATGTAAGGGGATCTTAATTTTAAGCCCATTCCATTTTTCATTAGAAGGCTGATGAAATAGTACAAACCATAGCTTTTACAGAGCTTCTTCGGTATAAAAAAGATTAGATAATATCCTACACGAGTATTTGGGTCTGCACAGTGCTGCTTTTGTGAATCAATGTCAAAACTAGGTACTTACTTACCAACTAGCTACTTACTCTGTTCTCCACCTTGGTAATATAGGAAATAAAAGAGTAAAAGGACTCAGCATAAAGCCAAGGAAACTGCCAAAGGTCTACAAGCAGCAGCAAGAGCAGATGAAGCATCACTATTTCTCCCTCTGTGGCTCTGCCAGCTGAAGTGCGGAGCCAGATGTGTGCACCCCTGTTTAGAGGTCAGAATACAGAAATGAGGGAGCTGTCAGTTTATCCAGCTGAACCAAACCAGATAAAAGGCAAGATAAAAAGAAGTACTGAAGTGACGGCTCTTTTATTTTTCACTTTTGTTCATCCATCCCTAATTAATACGCACAATAAATATTTTTGGACAAGCACCCTGCTTGGATGGGAATCTGTAATGAGAATCAATAATTTAGTGGAGACTCTATTTACTATTCTACTTTTGTTGCCTATAAAGGCTGCCATGAAGACTGAGGCCCCACCGTGCTACACACGGTGCAAAGCAATGCCATCGGAAATGTTTAGTGTCTGCAAATACAGCAGACCACGAACAGAGAAGGAAAGGGAAAATAATGCAGATGACCAGCTGAGTGAAGAATTGGAAATGATAGTCCTGACTCCTAAAAGGTGATCCAGTGCTCTGACTGGGAAATGTCCTCTGCAACCTCAGGATTATAGAGCTATTGGAAAAGATGTATGCTTTCACTCTTAAGAAGCAGACTCTATACCAGGCAGGGCAAAGCAGCAGCCTGATAACATAAAAGGGGAAAGGATGTAAGTTAGAGAAAACTGGTAACAGAGAATGGGGTGATAAGAAAATAAGAAGTGCCAGCTGATGGAGACGGGGAAAAGTGGTACTGGGCTCATCTTGAGTCCCTGAAGGTGGCAGTTGGGAAGGGACTCCACTTCCCTTTACCACCAGAAGAGACAGCGTCACCATACATGGCCGGGCCCCGTGCCAGCATGCTTACCCATTCAAGTATGGTCAGGAGAGCCATTGCTAGAGGATATTCAAGCTGCTCAGGCAAGACTGACAGCCTGAGCTCAATAGCTGCATAGGTTTAACCATAAAGAAACATAAAATTAAGTATGGAAAATCCCTGTAAAATGCAAGGCGCAAATGGAAAGTTTAGCTAAAAAAAATGCTCCACCAGAAAAAAATAATAATTAGTGAAAACCAAGAAAAATCTTCTTTTTATGAGAGTAAGTTTTGAAAAAATGTCATCAAACCTGATAATTTCATGTAAAAACACAGAGGTGAAATTCAAATGCAATATTTCAATTGGCCCAAGGAGTTAAGTCAAGTAGATGAAGACAGAGATTTTTTTAATTATCAACAAAAGGTTCTCTACTAGTCTCTGACTTATATATTTATTTTCTTTGATTAATTTATGTACGTGAGGTCCATGGACTATTTATAATGCAGTTTTTGTGGGCATTATCTGCTGTAAATACTTAATTTCTCTCTCATCTTTCAAGGACCGATTTCTTTATTTTAAACTAGAAAGATCTCATCTAGTCACAACTTCAGTCTGCAATGAATGTATTTAGCAAACTAATTTATTCCTTTTTCAGAATTATAATTACTCATTTTTTGTAGAAACTGTGTTTCATGCAAGAAGAACTGATTTAACTTTCACTGCTTATAGTGTGAGACTATAAAGACGCTTGTATGAATCTTACAGTAATATCTTTACAGAAGACAGAAATGAGGATATAAAAACCTGAAATACAGTTCACTTAGACTGCAGTTTAGTAGAAGTGCATGACATTTTATCAGTTGTATAAGTCCTTCTAACTAAATTATGTTACAATGATGATGCTATTAATCATGCCTACAGTATTCTCCACATTGTAACAGATATCTCAAATATACTCAGGGTCTACTAAAGAAAATACCACATGCTCATTTATCCTCTATTAAAGAAAAATAATGGAAGCGAGGTAATTACTAGTAACAGTGATGTAAAAGCCAAAACATGAGCATATGCCAAAAACAATTGGGAAAAATTAACAGTAAATTCTATCAGTAAAACTGTTCTGTTTGTCTGCAATAAAGCAAACTATAAAGCAATTCTATAAAGCTGTTAATGTAATGTAAATCAAGGCCTCCAGAACCAAAGCCATCCAAAAAATAGAACTTTCTGAAGCCAGGAAAGCAAAGTGAGGAAAAAATTCCTGTTATATGGTATATACCATCCTATCTATTAAATAATGGTGGCTAAGATGAAGCAAGAAAGGATATAAACCAGCATACTGGATATAAATGCGACAGAGCACTCATCAGTATGCAAAAAAAAAAAAAAGCCTGTTTAAGAGAAGGATAATTTAAAGGTTATTTCAACAAAAGCAAATTAACTGCACAGAGTTCAATATAAGCTTCAGCATTACAATCCACCCTAAATATTAACGCAGAGAGCAAATAGCTAGTATTTTTCCCCCATCTATGGCATGTGATGCTGGATCACAGAGAGTTTGGAAGAATCATTTAAAAAGAGTTACTAAGCCCACTCTGAAAGAAAAATATTTATTGTTGCTTATTGGCCTTCTTTTGGAGGGAAGGTAGTTCTGCTGCATTGCAAAGAACAGTCTTTAATGTGATATTTTACATCTGAGTCCCGAGAGCTATCAATAAACCTTCATTTATCATAAAACTATGATTTTAACTGCAGTGATTCAAACACCTCTACACAAAAATTGAAATTGCCATGGCAGTGCTCCCAGAAGCCAGGACACACGCTCTGGATAGATGTGTATGCACAGCACTGAGCGGGCCAAGGGAATACTATTGGCTCGTACACAGTATGGGCATCACTGCAACATGCTGGTGTCCTACAGGGTGTGCCGGAGGGTAAGGGGAATGCACTAGCTCTGATGAGGGTGGTGAAACACTAACAGGGGTTGCCCAGAGAGGTGGTGGAGGCCCCATCCCTGGAAACATTCAAGGTCAGGTTGGACAGGGCTCTGAGCAACCTGATCTGGTTAGTGGTGTCCCTGCTCACTGCAGGGGGGTTGGACTAGATGGCCTCTAGGGGTCCCTTCCAACCCAAAACATTCTATGATTCTATGATGGCTGGGAATGAACGTGGAGGTGCCCAAGTGACCCCCCGCACTGGGAGGGCTGGGTTCCTACCCACAGGCAAGCTCTGGGGACAGCTGTCTCCGCAGGGCAGCAAAACCCCTAAAGGCTTCCCTGGGGGCATTTTGGGAGCAGATGGACTCAGCTCCTTGCTCATGCTCATGGGAGCTGCTGGCTCCGGGCTTCTTAGCTCCCCACACTTTCTCTGTGCAGGTTTCCTTTATTCTGGCTTCCTAGAGGACCCCAAGGTCCTTCCCTTTACAGTGTGAATGTATTGCCTATGGGAAGCGTTAGAGCAATACACTCCACCTCTGAACCCCTCTTGGTGTAAGCTGGTCCAGGCTAGAGGTGGGAAGCTGGATCACCAGAGAAAGCCTCGTTCCCCCTCCTTTGCTGAATGCTTTCCTCCCCTTTCACGCGGCAATCCCTAAGCTGCTCTAGACTCTGTTAGAGGCTGGAAGAGCCATCTCAGCAACTCTCTTATTGACTTACATCACTGCAGAATTTGTTCATATTTAACATATTTATTATACGTTAACGTATTATATGGCAAACATACTTACAGAAGCTGGCACTGTTGTAACAGGCAGCTAAGTAGAAGCCAAATTAAAGCATATGCCACACCAGTTTATAGCCAATTTACATTCCTTCAGCATTTTCTTAAAATCACCTTTGAATTGAACCCCTTTTTCATTGATTTAAACTGTTCGAGCAGAAGTGTTTGTCATGTGTCTATAGTTTCTGCCAACGCACAGAAGTGTTTTTACACATTGTTCCACAGAGCAGCTAAAATTATTTCAGTAAACAAAACTATTTAATTTTCCCATATATCATCATTACATTGGGCTGAAAGCTCAACATGTTTTTCAAAGCAAAAGAAATGCCAAGAATGACACACAGAGGCTTCATCTTCCAAACCTGCAATTGTCAAAGGAAACATAATTTTTTGGATTTTACACAATTTACCCTGCTGCACACACTTAAACTTCAGTGCCTGATAACTGCTTCTGTGTATGTGCTGAAATATTTGCATGCAGAACCTAAATATGTGCAGGAAAAGATGCGTCATTAGCTTCTGCATGCACATTACTGAAAATTGGAACAAAACCACCCTAAGGAAATGATCTCATGAATTTACAGTTGAAATGGTCAAAGACCAACAGCTAAAGACCACCATTTAACCATTCAACAATATGTTGTGCTTGTTGTTTGCTTTTTTTATACGGACTCTGACGCATGCGTGGGTGTATGCATCTTCTGGGCAGAATGTGAATTAGATCAGATAAAATATGTATCATCAGGTCAACAGGGTGCCCCAAACCACTCACCAACCAACCCATCCATTGTGGCATTTGCCATCTTAAGCAAATTCAATTTCTTTCTTTGTGCTAAAATAAGCCAGTCCAAAGTAGATAACATCTCACAATAATGAGTCCCAAAGCTGTAATTTAACACAAACCTAGCAATTCTATTATACAACACATCCAGTTCATTAAAAACAACAAGCCAGCTTGTATATGATCTGTATCACCACAAATCAAATATCAGCAAACTAAGCTGCTGCGAAATGTATGGTCCAGTTGAAAGAAAAAAAAAATTAAGCAATGTAATCACCTCAGAAGACAGCTAATTTAGATTAAATGTTCAGATGAGATTATATTTAAGACCCATTAATACTGTGGGAAAACCACTTCTCATCCAGTAAACTTAAGAAGATCTTAACTCTACCCTATATAAATTATAGCATTCTCATAGTAAATATAGTCATATTTAATGTATTATTCAAAATATGTTTGAGTTTATTCAGCCAAATGGCTCATAGTGTCAGAGGTCTGGTTAACAAGTATTAGTTTATTTACTGGAAACCTGTGTAAAAGACAACAGAAATTCATTTATAAGATATAACTGAAATAATTTGGACTCAGTCCTTAATTTCATGAGCTGCTGGACACCTGGCAACTCTCATTATCTTTAATGAGAAGCTTCCAAACCTTTTCAAAATATGAATGCTGGGCACAATGGGACTCCAGCTGAAGCACCTTATATATTTTAGCATTCACACCACTACACTGCTACTAGTTGTGTTGCATTATACTTGCTTCACTTTGTTTAATGGAAAGAATCTATCAGGTTCAAGGCTAATGAAAACATTTTTAAATTCCTCTAGGCTCAATAAAAGGCAAGAGATGTGGCTGATGCGTACTGTTCAAGTGGTCAATTCTAGTTTTAAAGCAACAATGTATAATTCTTTTTTACAGGTTTACCCTTTTAATTGCTCTCTCTAATCTAATACTACATCTAATAGACCATTCAGAATGCTTTGAAAATTGTATACATATTACTGCAGCAATTTGGTTATTGCCTTACCATCCATCCACTGAACTACCCACAATGTATTGAACTGCCACAGCACCCAAATATTCATAGGAGAAGAGCTGGGGAACAGGGTGATGTTGCATGTCCAGGAGCTGAGCTGAGATCCCATTTTGGGATTCACATAAACCACATTGACTGCAGCAGAAATGCATCTGGAAGTGTAAAACGAGGCAGGGAATGCCCCTTCGCCCCCAGCTAGGCTCAGTGCCTCCATAATGCATACATACAAAAAGGGGATTTCTGGCTGTTAAGATGTGCAGTTTATGTGGCTAATCCCCTATCTCCTGCAAAGAAAAAGCAATCACTGGTTTTTTTGGTTGGTTTTTCTTTTTTACGTGCAGGAAACACAGGTTGCTATTTGGTTCTCTAATGCTACAGGCTATATCTTTTCATGGGACCAGGACATCACAAAGAGTGGAAAGCAAGGCCAGTACAAATCAGAGCCACTGACAGAAAAGGCCAAATCTCCCCAGCAATGAATCTTGGTCTCAATTGCACCATCAAGCAAAAGTACATTTCTTGCAATAATCAAGGCTACGTTACACCAGCTTAACAGGGAAGTGAAGGGGACACTATTATAATCACCACAACAAACTGCTGACACACCAAACAGAGCAAAGCTGTGCTTAATACAAACTTAGTTCATACCTATAAGAAAATCTACTTTAAATTGCCTTAGCGTGCTTCTGTAATGGCTGAAGAGGGACCAGTGCTCCCACTGGGCAGGCACGGACACCAGGATGCCTATAAGAATCCAGCTACCTGGTGTGACTTTTGCTGTTGTGTGCCTTCGCGTTTTGAGAGCAAAGCAGGCCAGAGTTACCTGCGTTGCTCGCAGTAGTGGTTGCTGACACACAGCTGGGAGAAGAAAACCAAGCACTGTTTCCAGTGCTTCTTGGGGTCGCTGTCTTGGAATTTCCTAAGGGGATTGGGACACTCCTCACAGAGTCTTGGGTGGGGATATAGGTACTATGCATGCTTGAATACAACATTCATTTCTGTACAAATCATGACAGCACTAGCAGAAATGCAATATGTTAATTAATGCCTAAGTGATTTGGAAGAAACATAGTACTAGAACTTTGGCAAAGCCTCTGCCATTTGGCAATGCCTCTGCCATGCCATTGCCTCCAGAGACTTCCCGGCTTCAGGAGGAAGAAGCATCAACTCACTTTGCGTGAGGAAGAGGAGTGAGAGGCACCATGCATCTTCCTCCACACAGATATCTGGCTTGCCCTCACTGCAAAAAGGGTCATTCAAGGCTATGAAGAAGACTTAGTGGGTGTCCTCTACTTCCTGGCACACAAATCCCACCAAAGGAGACCATAAGAGCTACCAAAGTCCTGGGAGATTGAGTCAAGTGATTTCCAAGTAGCTAAAGATTAGCGACCTGCTGCAGACGTTATAGAATCAATAGCAGTTTGTCAGGCATTTTCTGTAGTGAGATCCACGGTATTCCTAAAACTGCGATGACTAGGCAAGAGGTGACTTTAAAGATTTGTTGTCTTTTCATGAAAAATTCTAAATATTAGGTTCATACTCATCTGCACACAATAACTGACCCAGAAGAGAGGTAGCATTAAAAGAAAAATTTTTTTATAATGGTGAGAATTAAGACACATTTTTTTAAGATAATCCCTCTCAGTTTTTGGGAGCCTTAACGCACTGACTGGCTGTGTCCTGTTTCAGAAGTGACCAGAGCACAGGATGACAGATTTTTTTTATACATACAACTTCTCATATCTGGTTTTGAACAACTACTTCTAGACATTAAAGGTGTAATGATACAAGTTTATCTTGTCTACATAAAACATATAGAGGAACAATTATGGTACAGACTAAAGATAGCCATAGAATATAAATGTTGATAATTTCTTCCTATATAAATTTGGGAAAAAATTAGATAGGAAATGAGAATTCTAAAATTTCATTTTGTAGCCATCAAAATCTCACTGTTTCAGTGTTTCCAAATGTTTTCAAGAGCCTTTCCAATTCTCTGAATCCCCACCAGTGAACCAGAAACACGAGGCTTCCCAAAATATCCCAGGGTCAGGGAACATGTTAGTCCTGGGTCAGTCCTTAGTGCCCCAGTAACAGAAATTTGCCTGGCAGGCTCCAGTGATGCCAAGAAGCCAGGAAGCCTGCATGTGCTGCCAGTCCAACAGGAAGGGTGGGTTGGGAGCAATCTCTGTTACATTTTCACGTGGGATGTTTTAATTTTATGGCAAGTGAATTTTTGCCTGGAAAATGATTGTGATGGCAAGTTCCCAGACCTCAGTCCTGCTCTTATCCAAAATGTTTCCTTGAACAGGATGGACAGTGAAAAAAATCCTGGAGGCTTGGATCATTTGAGCCGATAAGGACACATTCTGCAGCAAGAGATGGGATTGCATGGACTGGAAAACATCACAAAATACACTGAAATATGTCAGCTACCAGGCACCAAAGAAATACAGACACCTTCCCCTTTAGGGGTGTGTGGGGTGCCAGTGTGGCTACTAAGTCAGGTTTCAGAGATGTGAACATGGTTTAACAGCCACTGCCCGCTGCCTCGTGTACTGTGCACACAAGGCTTCACGCAATGCCGCAGCTTGCAGAACTGCTGACTGGGTGCTGAGGTGTTTGGATTGCAGCAAGGGAGCTTATGGATGAATATCTTATCATCATAAATACATATATAATTCAGAAGTTTACTTGGTTTTGACCAGGGTCCCAAGCCTGGCACATTACACAAAACCTGGCTTAGGCCAAAACAATTACAGATTTCCAAGGAAGCTTCCAGTTGCTGGAGGGGGGGAGAGAAGGGCAACGAAAACCTGTTCTGAATAAAATGGACTTCTAGTGCCAATGGACATTGCTTGTCTCTAAAGAGTGGTTAAGAGGAGCGAAATAGAGGTGCTGATCATCACTCCATACACACAGTATATACAACCACTTTTCCATATATTTTTTAGTTAGAAAACTTTGGATGAGTGTCATTTCTGATTCCAATCTATTTAGCAGATCTTCAGGTCAGCAAGTGGTAAGTTTGCAAGATTTCAGCATCATTGCGTCTATCAGCTGTTACAACAAACCCAGAGCAATCTTGGAACTCTTTTTAACCATTTATTTCACAAGTTTAACTGTAAGTTTTACTCTTTAATTGTAAAGATTTTCCTACCAGCTATGAAGCATTCCAGCTCAACACAGAACACCACCACTGTTGCTTACTTTGACATAGATATGTATTACATGGTGTCAATACCATGTATCATACCAGTTACTATTATCTAGCACAATTGGTAGTTTTAAGTTTGCTGCCAAAGGGACAAAGTGAGAAAATTTTGTGCAGACATTCATTTTAGGTGTTATGTTTCAGTGACTTACAAAAGAATATTACCATGGATTTGCACAGATACCAGTTACGCTGCTCACATTATTTTTCTGGAAAATGATAAATCCTTCAACAAAGTTACAAAATGAGGTGACCGAGAACTACATAGTTGGTTTGGAAATGTAATGTGTATTTGCCTGACCTGAGAGAGGACACAGAAGCAAGGCAGACCTTTAGGTACGAAACATACCACACACCACTTTCAACAGAAGTCGACTACACTATTCCTTCAGTAGAGTAAATTATGCTGGAAATGAAATGAGAAATTACTAATTTTCCAGATTCTATACATTGAGAAGCAATATACAATATGAAGAAGCAATATGAACAATATGAAATATTGCTTCTCAGGTAAAGCAGCAGCCTTCGCTTCCAACTCTATACTACGACAGCCACCAATGAAACATAATTGCTTGCAAGAAAAGTAAGAAATTAAGCAGAGGGTTAAGCATGAAACTACCCATAGGCAGGCAGGCAGGCAACCAAAGGGAGGCAGTGTTTTCACGTGGATTAGCTTGTTTCTCTCTGCTGACTTACCACAGTTAATACTATATACATCAACAACTTGAAATATTAAAAAAGGAGAAGGCAAATAATTTCAGTAGGCTACCGACTTTAATTAGAGCAAGGTATGTAATAGCAATACCACGCTCAGACACTGTAATTGAAGTAAATGTTAAGTTCCTCATGTTCATTATGCTTTTAATATCTTTTTTTTTTTATAACTTCTGTTTTTGATTAAGGTTGCAGTGTTCAAACACAACACTCAGCTATTTTACATTATCACTGAGAATTCCCGGCATATGCTTGAAGGAAGCTCTTGAGGAACAACTTTGTGTTTTCTTGTTTTCAAGACACCAACAACTGGGAAATTCTGGTAGATACCTCCGGCTGAAGGCAGATGCTGTTGCTGTGACCCAGTGCATAGCTGGGTCAGTCTTTGCCCTCCTTGCCCACGTGGGGCTGCAATTTCCACTTGCAGTGTGTGGTTGCATGAGGCTGATAGGGCAATTCCAGAAGTGGCTTCAAACAGTAAAAGCAAACGAGATGCCTGTCTGTACAGCCCCCCTCCACCAACCAGCTCGGTGAATCTTGTATATCTAGATTCTCATCACCGTAACTGTACCGCTGAGCATTTCCCATGCTGTACACCACACCTCCTCAGCTACAAAATGCTCTAAGGGTATATGGAAAAGCACTTTTCACACACAGAAGCGCTTTCTTTTTTCCTTTCATTGTTTCTACATGTTTTGCTTTCAGAGCTAGCTCTCCAGTTTCTACTTGATTTTTGCTATGACTTGATTCGCTGTGTAGCTGAAAAATAAGACTAAAATTCTGGTTATCCCTAAATTTGCAGCTGGTTTGGCCCTAGATCCTAGCCTTTGCGAGTCTCTGGAGCCCTGGGCAGGAGCTGACATTGCTCAGACCAAACCTATAGATTCTGAACACACAGAGATTAAAAATCCTCATCTTCAATGCAATTTTCAGATCCCATCTCTGAAAGCTAAATGCCAGCTGAAAACCTGGCCAGAATATGAAGACTAGTTAGCACTGTCTGTCTCAACTCACTTCTCTCACCATCTCAGACTACTCTGTACAATTAGCGAGTCCGTTAATTTTCACCTTGTGGGTGGTCTGTTTATGGCCTGGGATAGGCCTGACTGGAAGGCAGTGGTTTGCAATTTTTTTTTTTATTTAGAATTATTTTTAGCCCATCTTCTACCTGAAAGTTTACATATTAAACCCAATTAAAGATGCACATTGTCCTTTAAAAATGAAACTCGGTATCAGTCACTCTCCTTTTATCTCTTCAGTGCAGTGGTCCTGCTAGAGAGAGAAGCAATTAATGAAGAGAATCAAAAAGTTTCCAAAGTGTTTCCTCTTCACAATATAATCATGATAATATTAATGCAGTGTTTTTATTAAATGAAAATCAAGCCAGCCTAGGCCTGTAAATGTTACTTCACAGGCAAAGAAACCCTTATTAGCATTCCCTAGCTGCTGCTGCAATTCTTTCAGAGAAGTTTCATTGCTGCAATATATATTCTCTTCCTGCTGCTAGATTTCTGTCTTGTTTATGGAATTTAAATGGTGTATTAGACTAAATTCTTCACTCTGCCTCTTTCCAGAAACAGAGATCTTAGACAGATGAGTTGATGAAAAGAAAACCAAATAGAAATAAAACCCCTAACACTTTTGAATTAGAATTCAGTAAACAGCCACATTCATATCAGTTATCAAATTCTCTGCTGAACTCTGCTTAAGTTGCTGTGGGAGCGAGAGCAAGGAAAACGCTGCAAGAGCCACGTGTTCGCCTGAGTCCCGAACTCATAGCCTTTATGCTCGAGGATGAAGCACCAGAACTGGAGCTCTGCAAACTTCAGAGCACCTTCACCCCTCTTCAGCTCTCCTGAAGGTTGATCCCCGAGCCTTAGTTACCCCCAGGGCTGGAGGCCACAGTCTGCATCCCCTCCAGCCGCCACCCCCAGTAACCGGTCCCCGGCACTGAGGGAAAGCCATGCAGTGACAGCTACCATCTGCTGTGAGGAGGAGGAGGAGGAATGGGCAAGTTGGCTGAACTTGCCGCCTTGGGACATGGAGGCAGGGGGAGGGTGATGGCTTTTCCAACACCTGCTTGTTATCTGCAGCGGTGAGCAGGGGTCCTGCTAAACTCATCGCCTGGAGGGTAGGAAATCCTTGCCCTTCACATCACACTGTCCTGGGGAAGCAATAAGCACTCTGAAGAGCCGATGCCATGATATTCGCCTCATTTTCAGGAAGTCAAAATCCAATTTTTCTTCCATAGCTGTGTAGCCTTGAGTCCACAGAACCTTTTAAACTCACTGCTGCAAACTCTGCCCTTTTGTCCCAGTGTATCTCCCTGGTTTTGGCTGCAGCACCTGAGCCCTTTCAGCAGCCTTGTGCCAGGCAGCAGAGCGCACTCCCCTTCCACCTTCTTCATAGTTTTAAGACTCCTTTAACAGGTGTATTACAGAAACGAGAGACAGCACAAACATATCAGGTCTTAAAGCTAGCAAATGCAACATGTTCAAACCCCCTTCGAATGCTAGGATCCCTGACTACCTATCCTTAGTGTCCTCCAAAGGCAGCGTAACCTTGCACAAATTCCAAGGCCATACATAAAACAGGGGGAATAATATTTAGAAGATGAGGAAAAATCAGCTCTGGCACACACAGTGAGATTGCATCTATATGAATAAAAATCAGCACTGTTAAGGAGGATGTTAACCCTCTACTAACCTCTAAAACTGACAATATCCAAGAGGTGAGCATCCCTTCCTCCTTCCTCCCTCCCCTGATGAATCCCAGTGCAGGGGCTGGTGCACCCCCAGGGAGCCTCCCCCCTTCCAGGCCAGCTCTCATATTCCATGCCCTAACGAAGATGAGGTCTCAAATGGTTTCAATGTATGCAGTAGCTAAAGGGCAGGACCTAACTCTGCTGCTGTAATTTCCAATTAAGAAGTCCTTCTAATGGAAAAGGGTCCTCTGCACAGGCCCAACAGTGCATGGACTCAATGAGTCAAATCCATGTCAGGGGTATTCAGTCTGCCCAGTCTGAAATGTCATTCCCCTCTTAAGACGGTTTATTCCCATTAAGCAAATGATTCTGAAATGCATATAGTGACTCCTAGGGTGCCATGGGAAGAAATTAGGTAGATGCTTTTATTAAATAGAGCCTTCTCCCAAGTCCTACATTTCAGGAGGGATGGGGGCAGGGAGCGCTTGCCTTTCCCCAGGGTTTCTCTCCATCTGGTAGGCAGTTTATGTAAATAAAGTCACGCTGTGGCCTTCCCCTTGTTCAAATGGGAGCAGACAGCTTCTTTCCCCGCAGCGTTTTGGGCCCCAGGGCTTACGTTTAAAGCCAGAATAACTCTACTGAGTTCAGTGGAGTTACACTAACATTAAAATGGAGGAGTCAGAATCTTTGAATCCGTAGCACTCCAGCCTTGCTAGCGTTATTTTATTTATTCAGCTCGTCTTTCCAGAAAACATCCAATTTAGATAATAGCTAGTGGGAGAAGCAATCCCCTTCAGGGATCAGCAGTGGTTGTTATATGATTTCTTAACAACTATTTTCTCAGCAGCAAACAAGTCTGCTACTGAAATAGTACTTTTGTAGCATGTTGGAGTGCAGCTTCCAGAACTACTTAGATCTATTAGAGCTGAGAAAAAAACCAAAAGATTCATAAAGCAAGATTAAATCATTCATAACAAATGCATAGTTCATTTGGCCTCTTTTTCTCTTGGTTAGCTTGTGCTTTTTGACCACAAAAAGGCCGGGAGACGTAGTGCACTGACCTACCCCCAATCCAAAAGAGGGGCTGAGAAAAGCTTTTCATGTAATAATTTACTGCTGGTTACGTCGGACTGTTCAGCATGCTGAGGCTACAGCGTCGTTTGTAGGTAACATGGCTGCTGGCACACAGGTCCTAGCAATCCTTACACTTCTGCCTACCGATGGCGCTGCCTTGGCGACACAACTCAGTGCCTGGATGCCAACATACATTTTTACAGTTAGAACTATTTTACAATTTCTTCTTTCTCTGAGATTTGTTTAGACTGTACTATTTTAATGAGAAACCTCAATTAACATAACGTCACTACATTCCTCAAAAATAGCTAGAAAAGTATCATAGATTTTCAAATTAAAATAAAAAGAAATATTTAGATTTTATTTTCCGAGACTTAAATTTAAATGTGGAGGGCATATGTATGTCCTTATATTACATTTGAATATGTACATAAACATCCTCAAATTTCAAGCAAATACATTTTGCCACTCAAGTGGTGAGGAAAAACGTCCAAACTTCAGGGCCACTGGAATGGGTTAAATGGGTTAAATGGGTTAAATGGGTTAAATGGGTCAGTGCAATTAAATCTGATTGGATTCTGCAGCCTGCTGATAATACATGTATGTCCATGGATGAGAACGCTAGAAAGTCCAAGTGGGATCTTCTGGCTCTTCGTCACTTAGGGGTGAAAAATTGCCCTGCCTATAGCACTGCTGTGGTGGCAGTTGGATGGGGTGGTTGAGGGTTAGGTATCTCCACACACATAGTTAATGATTCAGAAGGTATTTAACAGTTCCCCCGAATATACACAAAAAGCCAAGCTAATTTAACAAGTCTTCTTTAATTATATGAATTTTCCAATAAAAATCAGAAGAAAAAAAAAAATCAGACTACACCTCTCTGAATAACATTTCTTAGAATCTCTGGCATTTCTCATTAGCTACTTTGTCATTAATACACTTCTCTATTTCCGTGAGCCTAAATTGAAGCTTACTTTTTGACAGCAGTCAGGAAAGCTAAGAAATGTGCAAGGAACACATCTGTAGACCGAGCTATCCAGGCACAGGAGGTAAGTTTTGAGAGTCTGCCTGGGTTTGCTCCTTATACAGATCCAACACCTCTCCAGAACCTCATCTGGAGACCAGCTCTGGCTGCTGCCCACATTTCAGGCCACAATAAAACCATCTCAGACAAAGAAATAATGCTTCCTGGTTTTGCCTCAGCAACTGAACAAGAACCTTTAGTTTGGAGGCTGCCAAGTGCAGATAATAAATCTATTTCCCACATTTATTAGTTCTGTTTGTTGTATACAGTATCGATACCCTTCCTTTTTTAGGATTCTGTTTTAAATCACTGTCAAAGAGTCTTCATTGTATTTTATCTTCTGATTGCACAAACAAAACAATTTCCTGCTGACAGCTAATAAAATATCAGCCAGCCTTCACTGCTCACACTGGTGCTGTGTATCACGATACTCGATGCGGTTGCACAGGGCAGCAGGCAGTGATGTGCTGTAAGTAACGGCGAGGAGAGTGCATTCCTCTGTGTATCACAGTCCTCCCTACAGCAATGATTACAAAAAATATCTTTTGCAGATTTTTCTCAGTCCTCCATAGCTGTTCAGGTCTGGCAGATCTTTCAGAGCAAAGGAAAT
Organism: Gorsachius magnificus; assembly: GCA_034008185.1. Classification (NCBI taxonomy): domain Eukaryota; kingdom Metazoa; phylum Chordata; class Aves; order Pelecaniformes; family Ardeidae; genus Gorsachius; species Gorsachius magnificus. The sequence continues at coordinate 6,991,423 of CM067085.1, read as the reverse complement.
TTACCTTTTACAGTATATTTATTCACTTCCTTGTCCTAAACTTATACTATTATTCCTTATTCTCAACAGTGGAGTAGCCCATACAGACTAGGACACATTGTGCTAGACAGTATAACAAATTTTAATATAGAGATGACTGTTCTCCAAAAGAGCTTGTAGTTCAGAAGAAGGAATTTATTTTTAACAAAAAATAAATCTAACATTTTTCAGAAAAGATATTCTATTCACTGGATGGGTTTTTCTCTTTCTTTTTTTTTTTTTTTAAGATTTGCCATTTAGGGACAGACCTCTGTGTATATAATCCCAGCTCTCTGAAGGTCTGTGGAGGAGATTGAGGCAGCTATACCTGCATTACTCTAACTTAGTTCCTGCAGATTTTCCTGATGCACACTATTCAATAGTGGCTGTAGCTCCTGAATCAATTGATTGTATCTCCTACCCTACAGTAGGCTTCACAGAGCTGACAGCTTGTACCAGACTTACTCCAGTATCAAACACACTAAAGTAAAAACAGGGATATACCAGTGGTTAAGGCATTATTCTGGGGTATCAGATCTCTCAAGCCTCATACGATTTTAGTTTAGCCAGCTGTAAAATGGAAATAATAGAGCTTTCACATTTTATTCACGTGCTACTGAAATGTTGAAGATGGGAGACAATCAACTACTCGTAATGGGGAGGCCACATAATTATCTTGGCCAAGAATAAGGTATTTTCTCACAGGATATTTATGCCTACATGAGCATAAACTACGAACTGGAAGAAGCACTCTGAGTTTGCAAAATGTTAATTAGGTTGCAGGAGGGAAATCATAAGGGTAAAAACCACCACTGATGTAACTACCCTACCCCTGCAATTAACTCCTCCCTTCAGAAGGTAGGAAAGTATGGGAGGTACATAGCGGTAACCCAGAATTACAGCTCACATGCACTAACTTTCTAAAAAGCTCTAGAAGGAGACCAATAACTATGGTATAAAAAGAAAAATTCTGACAATAAGGAATTTATTTAATCTGGAGAATTAGTCAGCAAAGTAAAAACAAAATAGATAAATTAAAAGATGCTCATAAAAACTACAAGAAAAATTCCAAGCATGCACAGCAGAGCCACCATTCAGGACCTAGACAAGCTGGAGGAATATGCCAGCAGGAACTTTATGAGATTCAACAAAGACAAATGCAAATAATCCCCAGAAACAATATGGGCTGGGGACCAGCACTGCAGAAAAGGACATGGGGGTCTTCGTCAGCAGTTAGATCAAGCCCTGAGCAGACTGGTCTGACCCCAGAGCTGATCTCGCTTTGAGCAGGATTTTGGACTGGAGACCTCCTGTGGCCCCTTCCAACCTGAATTACTCTGAATTACTTCTATGAAACACTCAAACAAAGGAAATCTAGCCAGCAAGTTGTTATCTATTTATACAGTCTCCTTGGCCTGGCACAATACCATCCTACCAGTAAATGCTGGAAGATGCTATCTTGGGAATGCTACAGAGCCTGCTGATAATTCAAATCATCACATTAACTATATGTGCAATACACTTGAGGTACCTTATACCTTCAAGTACACATTAACTCATGCATACCACATCCACATCTACAGTATCATGAGAGTAACGATGATTTTACAAAGATCTTTAGACTCACAGGGATACTATTAACAACTTCATCAAAGCCCTTGGCACTAACACAGCCCAGCCTTACCGACATCTTACTTTGCCTCCTAATAACAAAAGCTCCTAAACCAGATTTGCATTAGTCCTTGTGCATTCCCTGAAAAGCTTTAAAAATAACTACAAGAAATTTGTGCATATTTTGAAGTTTTCAAATTACTGGAATCATAACAGCAGAAAGCTGTTTTTGGGCAATGGCAAACACAGGGAGTCATATTCACTCCCAGGGACTTTGGGATAAAATTGACTTTAGGAAACAGTTGCTAATTTCCACTGCCCAGTTCCACTGTCTTGCATTTCTGGGGCATGCACAGCCTCATAGGAAACTTATGCAAAGAGCAATAATCTCTGTGTTGCTACTCTGTTTTCAGAGGAAGTAGTTATCATTTTTGTACTTTCCTTAGTGGGAAAGGTTGAGCTAACTTAAAAGAGGGCAGGTTTTTTGTTATTCAACAGGCAGAATATTTTTTCCCTTCAATCTATGTAATACTTGTCACAATCACACTTTCAATAAGAAAGGCCTGTACCATCACAGAAGGCATCATTAAGCACTGAGAAACTATACCTTGTTCAGTTGTAGCATCAGATGCACACAAATATCAAATGCTATCTGCATGATATCCTTCATTAGCAAAGGTTAGTTACACCTCTTGCACTTCTTGTGTTCTTGGCTCTTATCTTTAATCATGCGCTAGCTTGCCCAGCTGCACAGGAAAATTGCACTGATAAAATCTTTAGAACTCACTTAGACCTGCAAGAGCAGGTTTGGTTTAAATTACACAGATACCACTGACTCTACCTCAGGAACCCTGAGATCAGAATTTGCTGTCTATTATTAATAATAAAAGGATTCAGAACGGATTTGTCATGGAATGTGAAGCAGGGCAAACTGTGCCTCTTGGGATGTGATCTCCGAGTAACAGATTTACTCCAGCATATTATCTGAATAAAGGCCTCATATGAAACCCTCTGAAGTCAATGGCAAGCTGCTCAGGGGACCAGACCGGCAGATCCGGAATTAGAGGGCTATGTACTGCATTAGCTCCCCTACAGCTGCACCCTTCCTGGAGCACAGCTTCCAAGCAAGAGGCTTGCAGAGGTTAGGGAAATGGCTAAGTTTAGAGAGATCCTGAGGCTTTGGGGCTGGACTGGGGAAATGGAAGAAGCCCAAGGACTAGAGAGATGAATATATCACTCATCAGCTTGAGGGATCCTAAAAATAGGTAGCAGTGAGGCTCATAGTCATAGCCAGTTATCCATACAATAACTACTAGTAGCTACTAGTACATACAACTAGTCATAGATAGTTGTAGTAAGGAAGCTGATGGGCTGCATGAGTTGCACGTGGCTGTAGTTTGAGCAGGCAGGAGGTAGGCAAGTCAAGACGATAGGGACATCACTTGCTTCCTGGGAGGGAGCATCCCCCTGGAGCTGGGATTGTTTGGAGGGCAGGGATCAAGCTCTCCTTCACCTTTACTGGACAAGGTTCTGGTGAAGGAACTGGGGCACCTGGGAAGAATATCAAAATACTTCTCCAACTTCTCTGACCACCACCTGCCATGCCATCTGCTGCCGCTGCCAGTGCCACCTGGGCGAATCACCGCTTGGATGGAGCATCAGGGACAGCAACCACAGGAAGGGCAGAGATGACATCCCATCAGCCTGAAGCCACATTGGCCTCTAGAAACTGCAGGCAGAACTGTTCCCGCTCCGACCAGGTGTACCGCAGCCATCAAACACAATGCAGTCACCAGAGATGAGTGACTGACATTTGACAGCCCTGACATATGTTATATCTCTGTGCATAATTGTATTTTTCATATGCCAGGTGAGATGGCATGAGTTCAGATATTGACTTTGATTCTCTGGCTATTAAAAAAATACATTTTCATGTATTTCATATAACTGCATTTTGAGAATACTTTTAATTCAATGGGAAATACTACAGACAAAAGTGCTCTGAACCGGTTTGCTTATCTACACTCCTTGTTCACTTACATCAAAGACTTCAACAATTTCAGTGCTAACACTATAATAAAAATATATTTTAACCACAAACAACTGTTAAACACCTGTATTTTCAAATAAGCTTAGATTACATTTCAAAATTACTATAATGAACACACTGTCCAATATTGTCTGGCGTACAGAAACAACTTACGTCATCTCAAAGGGAAATTGATATGCCCTATGACCTTGATCTGGAAGCAATTTATTTGATTTTGCAGAAGCACAAATGGAATTATACTGCTTGCTAACTTCCTAGCATAGTTTTTGAGGCCGTTTGCTTTGCAGCAGAAAACCCAGCCCTTAGATTTAGCAAATTTAGCTGCGGTTAAATGCTTGTGCTGTTTGTATGTATAGAGCAGGTGAGAGAGATAGTGAGTTTGGCCACAAAATTGCTTTTAACCACCTCTGCAACATCACTTCAAGATACTGCTTTGATTTCCAGAACACGCAGTTTGGATGAACAGCAATAGTGTAGCTTGGTTACCATGTGAATCGTCAAGTTCCAGTGAAGTAAAGTACCTTAAACTTGTATAGGGGGGAAGAGTCTCTGACATGGCTCTTTAAAGCTCAAGGAACTCGAGCTCACAGGAGAAATATCTTCCAAGGCCCAAGTATATCTTTTTTCCAGGCGACTCACTCAAAGTGACATGCTTTCTGCTGTATTACAATTTATGGGCTAGTAGAGGAAGAAAAATTATTTTGGTTTCACGTGTGTCAAGGGATCCGATTCATAAATAGGATCCATAAACAGTAAGCTGCTGCAGAAGATAAAATACAAATGGTCTAAATGTTATAAGCAGTGCTGGTGAAAGGTAAAATTTTTGGATTAAGAAAAATTTCAGACACTAAGCTCGGTAAGAGCCAGACTTCTCTTGATAATATCAAAACGTTATTGATAAAAAGGAGTAACTTACAGTTACACAAGAGTTATGGTGGCTTTTTGAACAGGGCTGTGTTATAATCCCTCCCTGAAAAACAGCCAGAGCCTTTTGGTTTCCTACAGGCCCAACACTTGTAGACTTGCCAGGTTACCACATGGGAAACCAGTTCATGAAACCTAAAACTGAAAAGAAACCGAGCCAAATGCCATATGGACAAACTGCCAGTTCAAATGCTTTTACAAGTCTTGGTGTCCCTTTGGAAGTCTGGGTTGAGTGAATTCTTCCTCCTGATCACATACTGTGTCAGACATCTACAAGGTCAAGCTTTGCAAGCACTTCTCAAGTTAGAGAGGATATCTTTGACCTTAATTCATTTATTTTTTTAGTACAGCAAGTTCAGTGATTACCAGAATTACATCAGACATACTCAGCTATTAAGTGTTTATAATACAGTAGCCTCTGGGGAAGCTAGGAAAAGGTAAATAACACAGAGATGTGATGCAATGAAACACGGTTGTCCACAAGAGCAGAAGCATGGCGACTTAAACAGCTTGATACTGAGAGGTTCTTCTGGGCATCCTTCCAAAAGACAGTATCAATTAGCAAGTATACCTAGGCCCCGATTTCACAGTCCTCCAGTAATCTAAAGACTCGCAAGAGATTGCAGGAACCCTGGCAGCGATTATGAAAGATTTGTATTTCACAAAGACCACTGTCTGTCGTGCTTCCCAGCTGAAAGGAATAGCAAACTACAAGAACTTTCTTTTCCTGTCTCATTTCATTAGTTTTGACTTCCAGCAATCACCCCCATAAGACTTCAACATGCACTGAACAACGGCTGCATGGACTCTCCAATCAATTCTGAGTGATACATATCTGGCAGAGTCCAAATTAAAAGGCATCACATGTATCAAAGCTTCTGTATTAATAGTAATTTAATAATAAACTAATAGTAGTTTAATCTAACTGGCCATTTTCTTTCTTTTTTATCTTATTAAACAGATCAAGTAGTGTATATATTGAAAATGCTCTGTTCCATTGTGGTTTCTTTATAAATATGTTTCTATTTCAGTGATGTTACAGAGCACATAAAATTTTCATATAGCTGAAATGAGCTGTGTAGGGTAAAAGTAAATGCCAGCAGGCATCTAAATATTGTAGCATCTGTTATATTTTACACTCTGTGATCACAAATCTTATAAAGCTTCACTGCATTTTAGCGGTATTCTCCACAAACTATTGAAGATTGATGGCTAGTGTGATTGCCATATCTGATATGCTATCATTTTTAATATACTGAACTACTGCAACTGCCCCTTTCTTTGTACTATCAACCTATGTCTATTTTATGTTTCCATAAAGAGCTCATTGTACCAGTAGCCAGTTATATTACTACCAACCAATATTTTCACACACTGTAGCATTATCTTAATTTTCACTGCAATACATTGTTATATGTAAGTACAGACAATACATGATAGTATGCAGCAAGATAAAACATGACCTTTCCCTTTATAAACAGCTAATTCTACATATTTCAAAGGTATTATATTTTTTTCACTTTCTTGTTGGTTATTATCTGTACTTTCAAGATAAGACTGGGTCAAAATGGGTAAGGCTAATGAAAACAGACTTCTGATTTTCATACGCATTTGCACGTTAGATTATCCAGAAAGAACAGCAGTACCTATGCATATGTAAATTTCTAACCAAATTGGAAATTGCTACAGTGAAAAACACAAACTGGAGTTAGGAGGAGATCAAGAATCCTAACAAAATACAGTTACATGCATAATGAATATCTATTCAGAAGCACAAACAACTACCTCACCACCTTTCCATCCATCCTGTTAACTAATGATGTGGATGAGAAATTAGTCTTGAGGAGTAGCACTAGCACCTTGTTGATCAATTCAACAGAAAGCTCACCAAAGAGAAGCAGATAAAGCACATTTCCCTAGCTAATCAATTAGAGCTCTCATTTGTCATCCCCAGCCAGGCCCATTACTCCAAACTGCATTTCAAGTATGTACAGCCATCTTTGCTTTAATTTCTAAATAAATACAGCATTTCTGCTAGTGATGAGAGCACATTGTCAGTCTGAACTATCTGTTGACTTCACCACTATGAGAAAGCTTTTCATTTACAACAGCATCCAGTTTGCCCGTCAGTTAGGGGTTTCGACTCAAAGATACCAGAGGTTTAAACCAAGAAGCATAACCTGCACTTTCATTCGTTGTCTGCAGATACCAGGGTGCACTAGCTTTGGTAAACACCTATAGTAATTTAAGCCAAAAGCTGGCAGAGGGAACCTGCATATGAACCCTTCTTCACACAAAAAGCACAGCTGGCTATAGCTCAATTCCCTGTGGGACTAATGATTTCTTGGTTTTCAAGAACATGCTCACAGGGCTCTCCCGAGAGCAAAAATTTCTATAGATCATTTAAACTCACTCATCTTACTCTTAGAGGGATGGTAAATGTGTATTAGCACTTATGAGCATAATATATTCAGAGGAAAGGTGTCAGTCTTTGAGTGACAAACCTACCTCTTTTGCATCTTTAATAAATGACTCCATGAACAGTATACAAAGTCACACATTTCTCATTAGCTGAAAAAATGAGAATGCTTCGGAACAGCTAAAGAAATATTAAAACACTGAACATCTGCAGAGATATGGTTTAATGAACAAAGACTATTGAAGGCACTCACTGTCCTAATTTCCACTAAGTTGACAGACAATGCCCCAAAACTGCCTTTCAGATCCAACATTAACTAATAAGCTAATCAGAGCAGAACAAGCCATTTGTGTATGACTTTAAAATAAAGAATGGCAAGTATAGTTCTGCAACATATGTAGTGTTTTGTTTTTGTTTTTAAACAAGAGAATGATTTGTTTTGCTAAAAATGCACACACTTATGCTGAATAGTCTGTTCAGTATAAAAATGCCCAGATTTGTCTAAAATTACTGTACATTTTGTATGACTGCAATAAAGTCTGCAGTTGTGAACTCTGGCCAAAATTCCTTTCAGAGCTCATAAGATGTAGCTTGCCATAGCTCTGCCATTTGGCCACCAAATTTATTTTTTATGGTGAACCTCAGTGCACCCGTCAGTCTAGCATCAATAGGGGTCTTGCAAAAATGTCCTTTTAAAATGCTCCACAGTGGCATTCAGTATATTCAGTGACTAAGCTTCACTCAATGGAAAAATTCTGTATCTGGTTAAAATGCCTATTACATGTCTGAGTAGAAATATTTTATCAGAAATAGATCGCTATAATAGAGATGTAAAAGAAAGGACATGCAGCCATGACATTTCATGCCCTCTGTGGCTTATAACTTGGAAAGTGATCTGAAAATATGTTTGAGGAGTTATTTTGAAGTCTGTCTTCTGTGGTCTTTTGCTTGAATCCTCTATCCTTCCCATCTCTTTTAAAATGCCAGCTCCTTGGGGCAAAGGCTGTCATCTTCTCTGTGTTATATGGATCTTGCACCATGGATCCCAAGACTACTGTTGGGTCTAGTCATAGCGTGATTTGGGACTTCAGTGATAGCATCATTTAGTACAAATCACACACCAACTATTTAAACAGAAAGAATTCTAAATTATAGTAATTATTGTAGTAATTATTTTTTACTAGGAGCCATCTATGAAAATATATGCACAAGCATGCATTTAACATTTAGTAGATTCACCACGATTTTATCTAGGCAGTGAAATTACAGAAGACTAAAGAAAATTAACTCAAAATAAGATTGATGGCAACTGAAACATATCCAAATACATTAGGATAGAGCCTGTTAAAAGAAAAAGAAGTTACAGCACTTTTTTTTAAAGACAGAGCTCAGTCATGTAGCTCACTTTATTTCTGAGCTATTCCCAGGTAAGCCATCTACAGGACTTTGAAACCAAAGACGCCACATACACATTCTCCTCAATGATCTGGGCTGCCCAGACAGATAACATACTAGGAACACGAACCGTGATCATTTACCTCACACAAAACACAGTTCAAGCAGGGAGCTCTGCTCACAGAGGATAAACCCACCATTAAGCACTGAATTAAATTACAATTATGAATTAGATGTGCAGAAATCTTGGTGGAGTTTTTTTGTTTGTAACAATTCCCCAATCTAGTTCACTGTGAAGCTGCCAAAACAGCCATGCTAAACTAGAGGAAGGGCTGTATCTTTTGGTAGCAGTACTGGTTTATGCCAGCTTAAGGTCTTGGTGAAACTACTGCTCCAGACTCAAAAGCCAAATTTGCACCAGAAGGAAAGACACTGAAGTGAAAGACTTCACCTCTGAGATGAATTTAAACAATGGTACCTACCTGCAAATAGATAGTTGAGAGGCCCAGAGGCACAAACATGATGGCGTATCTTATCAAGCTGAGGCATTTATGGGAGAAATTGAAAATTCCTATTTGCGGTGCTGACTCAGTTACGAGGTATGCAAAAATGCTGATCTTTGTACTGTTTGCTTTATGCAGAGTATAGAAACACACTTCTGTTCCAGTGAAAAATGAATCAGTTGTGCAGGTAAAAATTGTATATTGTACAGCTTATGACCTGTCATTTGTTGTTGTTTGAAAAGGCCAAACTAAGTCTTCTGATCACTGAGACAAAAAACATCCCTCTGGCCACTGAAGGATAACTCCTCACCCTGGAGGAAGGGAGCACTAGGAACTGGACATGAACTTTGTATTCCTGAGCTGTTCCTGAGTCCATTAAAACATGAAGGTAGCATCTCAGTATACCAGACCACTGACCCTGAGACCGGCACCTAGGAAAAATTAAGGTCAAAGATTTAAATTCTCTCTGGTCTCTCTCCCAATTTCCTCTCCTATATCATGAAATGAGTAATTTTATTACGTTTCTTCAGAGTGGAACGATGAGAATTAATGGAATTAGTGTTTGCAATGTGTTTTAACAACAGGAAGCAATCTGTGAGTACTAAGTGCACATGCAGATATTGATAAGCCTCAAAATCCGCACAGATGGCGGACTTGGGTGTCTCAAGAGCGAGGAGTGGTTTTAAAAAGCCATAGATCTTGTTGTTAGAACATATTGGGGAAATAAAGCAAAGTGTATAAAGGTCTTATCTGCACTGCCATGTCAAGAAAACTTCATTTACACGATCCCATCATTCTGCTGAATGAGCAGCTGCAATATGTAATGCAAGACTCATATGATTCTTCATGTATCTGTCAGCAATGATACTCCATGACCTTGGTGCTTGGTGGATACTGAAGTAGGAACAGCACTGAGAAATCATGTTAAGAGAAGAAAAAACATGGAGAGAAAAGTGGACGGGGAGGTGGTTCTTCTTACAAGACACCAGGAGCAGTGCTATGTTAATAGTCCCATTGGGAATGGAGTGTGTCTGACCACTTGATGTCAGACTTGACCCACATTTCAGTCAGCTTCCAGGGCAACAGAAGCTTCAGATTAATTTGATACAAATGTTACTACACCTGAAAGATGTATTTTGAAAGACATTTATTTGAAACACAAGTTGTGGAAGGTCAAATATATGAAATAACATGAAAAGTGGTATTTTAATCTTGACCTAATCAAAGGAGCTGAACAAACCTCCTCAGAGAAAGAAACTCACATGGTGCTCAAGTCTTAATTATGTTAAAATCCCTAGATCCAGACATGTCTTCAGTTTGCAGCGAATCCTGCAAAGGACACATCTTGGGCCTGCGCATATCACAGCTTTCCAGAAATGAAGCAGACAGAAATCTGGCAACCAGAAGTCCCTCAGCTTCCCGAAAATACAAAATATAGATCCACTCTCAGCTCCAAACCCACCAACTGTCCTGATTAGTCAATATTAAGGTGTTACTCTTTGCAAGGCAGAACATGCTGAAGTTATGATCTCACGTTGCCTTCTAGATGCAGCTGTGCAGGATGTGCTGTCCCAGCCTCACCAATGGTGCTCATGATAATCCCCCTGTCAGAGAGAATCACCTTCTGAGCTTCTTGCTTGAATGTGCATGTGTTCAAGCAATGAGCATTCTTTCTGTTGTAGAAACACAGTTTAACAAAATGGAAGAAAACTACTCATCAGCTTCTATTTTGGGCAACATAAGCCAATTTCTCATTACAAATAGGTACATTTAGACTGGATATAAGGAGGAAATTCTTTACAACGAGGGTGGTGAAACACTGGCACAGGTTGCCCAGAGAGGTGGTGGAGGCCCCATCCCTGGGAACATTCAAGGTCAGGTTGGATGGGGCTCTGAGCAACCTGATCTAGTTAGCGGTGTCCCTGCTCCCTGCAGGGGGGTTGGACTAGATGACCTCTAGGGGTTCCTTCCAACCCAAAACATTCTATGATTCTATGATTCTATGATTTAAGGAGTTTGAAAAGCTTTACTGCGTTAATTTAAGCAAAGCAAGTGAATTAGCCAGCATTTAAGCTGCAGAACAAAATCAAATGCCTTGGACTTAAACTAGATCAAGGCAATGTACACAAATGCTCAGCTGGGTGGTGGTAAATAGCAGCAGAGGAAGTGGTGTGCCACAAGGCACCAGAAATGGTAAACGACAAAAGTTACTCCCAGAAGACATGTACCCACAACCTAAATCCCCAGCTCAAGAAAACATTAACCAATACCACTTAACTTAACTGTGTGCTTAAAGTTGCTCTGAGTTCAATGAGATGGAAGCATTTGCTAAAAATTTCACTGGGGCTTAAATGACTGTGGAAAGAATGAACTTAAAAATGTGCTGAAATACCTCCTTGAATGATGTCTAGGTCTTCACGGAGGCTTGGATATCAAGAAAATTAGAATGGATCATACAAAGAACTAAAATAACATGGAAAGAACAAGGCAGCAAGAAGAAAATGGACAACTGACTGTAAATTTAAGCATCTCCAGTTGGCTCCTAAAATCATTTATTCACAAAGTTACCAATCCAGGAAAGCATTTATGCATTCAAGTTATGCATGAGCATAGATTTTAGTGGCTTTAATGGGGTTTAAGCACTTAATTTTGCTGGTGTCAAGATTTTAGTGATCTAAGCCAATATGGCCCTCAAGATCAGGATTCTCCTAACTTTTCTCAAACAAACAAAAAAGAAAAAAAAAGATAAAAACAGTGGCTGCTTCCTTCCTGCCACTACATGGGAATACGTGATGATTTGTGTATCCTGCAGCAGTGATGATATCTTTATCAGAGCATTCAAACCACCAACATTCATTACCATAGCCTCAGTGACTGAAATTACTGGTTTGAAATATGCAGTGCCATTTTCTACCGTGTATACCGATTTTCAGCAATCATAAAAGACAGACCTTTCTAGGATCCAATGAAGCAATGCAATAATCTATATTCCCTGTGCGGAAGTAGAAAAAAAACACAATTGAAACAAAATAGTATCAGCAGAGCATAACAGAACAAGCATTAAAAATAAAACAGGGTGTGAATGATTGTTAGATAACTAATAATAATCATGGGAGTACTACTGCCTAAACAATTAGATTTCAAACTAAAATGTATTAAAAACAAACATAGGAACAGGTGGCTGAGCAGTTAAAAACTGAAGAGATGTGATGTGATATTTTTTTTTAGTTATTAATTGCTATCTGTAATTTATTTTTTTTCTTCTTTCTTTTTCAAAGTAATCTTTTATCTTACTAGAAACAACAGGAGAATGTAAATATATCATTTACCAGCTTCACCATGAAATTTAGCAAGGCAGAATGATTTCATATCTCCTAAAAAGGAGCCATCACATCTCTCTGAAGAGAATTGGCCCACACCACCAGAACAGAGCATTTATCCTTGGATCTCTCAGTCCTGCTTCTGACTAGAACTCTTCTACATTTTAAAGGGAGATGTAAAACTATCATACACCATCTAGTGTCTTATTAAACAATGAATGGAAGCAAAAGATTGAGGTTTTTTTCTAACTCCACTGGTGGTCCAGGTTTTACTCTGAAGCCTGAAGATGAAAAGGATCCTCACTAGAACTGCAGTGCTCCTAAGGTGCTTAGCCTGGTAAGTAATGGCCTTTGGAAATTTTTGATAGAAACCAACAGTTGGTAACAGTGGCTACATAAGACAAGCAAATTCTTCTCATTCCCTCACAAGCTCTTGCCTTGGGTATTGTAGTTTATCTGCTGCTGTATTAAAGTTCAGCACAATTACAGATTCTGACAGAGATTTCTTAATAATCAGCACCAGCACCACTACAACTGGTGAATCTGCAGATGTGATTACAAATCTATAACCATCTGCAAGCCCCTCTTCCAGACAATAGGAAAAGATGATATGTTTCTTGAATGGCATTCCAGGCAAACCTGACACAGAGGAGTTATTTAAGGACTGTTATATTTATATATTTATGTATTTCAAATTCAGCACACCTGCAGTTTTCTAACAAGAACTGTTACATATGCCTAGGCCTTTGTAAGGGAACAAACTTGCTGTGCCATTTAAAAACTACAATGATGGACTATCTCAGGAAAGTTTCATCAAACCTAAAAACCAAAAGGACAACCCTGCCTTAGATCCAGTTACCCAAGATCTGGGAAAAATTGATCAGATGTTTCACGGATTGGTTACAGGTAGACCTCTTTAAAAACTCCAACCTCCAAAATGTTGGTGCCCTTGGTGTTTCGGTGCTCTGGGGCTAGGGCTAAAAAAGCTTTTGATCTCTTAAGCAACCCCTGAGTTCAGAGCTTAAGTTTTCAACTCAAATGTATATCCTCTCTTACTCTGCTCCTACTTAACTGTGGTAAAACACAGAAAAGATCCCGTAACTAGATAAGACTTGTCTCTACTACTAAAATAAAAGAGAAAGCATGAAAGAGTGCCCACTGTAATTGATCCCATTGCTCCTTACCAGTGCAAGGCTTCCCTAAAACCATTGGACAGTAGGCCTAGTTTGTTTGACTGCAGATGTTTGACGGTAGGTATAGATGATTTAATGTCTGCTTGCTCTTGCATGATTCAGAGTGATCATGTAGCTATCAGTACAGCACAGGAGCTAATTAGTGATGGTTGGCTAGTTTCTAAGAGAGCCATTTGCTGTTGGAAGGCTGAAGGTATTCCCCTCCACCGTGTGGGATGCTGAACTATTATTTTTTATCATCACAACTGTTACCTCATGTCAGTATTTTCATGCTGGATAGTACAAGCTTCTCTCTTGAATGTCCAATGTGTAGATGTCAGATGGTACATTTTGGCTGTGAAAAGAAAAATTATACTTGATCTGAGCTATGGCCAGACCGGCTTGGAATAATTTTCCGTAATAGAGAGTGGAAAATCTCAGAGTATCTAAGGCCAATGAGCCAAAGCGCATGTAGCATCTGGATCAGTGCATTTATTTCTTTATTGGGACTGAAGTATTTTCTGCCTTTGATCAGTTTATGACTTTTTGGTGCATGAGGCACTTTTACTGCATTTCATGATTCCCACTAGTTTTCAAATTCACCCCTGTGCCTAAAAGGAAAAAGTATGGAATAGAACAGTGAGAGATCAGGTCATAACTTGTTTTGTTTAGATTTGTTTCTCAGAATTTCTAACAATAAATGAAGTGCAGGCTTGCATGAAGGTGGCCTGGGGTCAGTGGGATGGGAAGGGAGGAGATTCTTTCAAGAATACTAATAAATGTTACTGGCTGGGACAATGAATCATTTGTAGGTCATGTGGCTTCTTTATACAGGTGGCTGAACAGATTAGAAGCAAGCTAACTCACTCCTTGAAAAGGTCAGAATGATCACAAAACTCAATCCCTTTACAGCAAAACATAAGCCCACTTTTTCAGCCAAACCTTCCCATATGAAATGGAGGGAAAGTAGTTTCTTCCATTTTGAGAATTCTCCAATTTGGGGGACTTCCTAACATTTTCAGAGTTTTGCATATGCTTACATTCTTTTCTGGATTAAAATTCAAATCCGAAGCCCCTTTTCAGTCAGTATGATCAGGTAGCATAAATCCAGTGTGAAAGAAAAGGGTCAGACCCACTAGGTTCTTCTCCAGAAGAGTGAGGAGGCAAACGGAGCAGTTTGAGCTGAGAAGGGAATGGCTGCAGCACGTGTCCTCCAGTGTAAGATCTAGGGAACATTAGATGAAAGCAGAAGGTGTCAGATGGAGACAACCAGAGATGCCACCTCCCACAATAAAACAAAGCTGTGGACCTCAATATTAAAAAATGGATTAAATAGATTTCTGGAGTGGGAGAGAATAGATGGACAAAATTAGCGCCTGCTGACAGAGGAAGTTATCACCGATCACAAACCTGCAGAACACAGTGCCACCTTACCATCACCTAGGTGCTGTATTCTTTCATTAGCATCAACTATCAGTGATAGCTAACAAGACATAGTGTTGGCTGAACCCTTCCTGCTGTGGAAGACTGCTGTTCTCATAGTCGTAAGAGTTATCAGTGGCACACTTCTTGCCACAACTCCCCTACAGGGACAGAGTCCTACAGGATCTGCCCATGGTTCCAGAGCCAGGAGCTGGTAATAGAGCCTATCACCAACCCCAGACAAGGCAAGCAATAAACCAGGTCCAGAGTCCATCCAAACAGCCCAGTCAGGGATGAAAGGAGACAGGGACAGGGACAGGACTGGAGGCAAGGCTACAAGATAGGTTCAGAGTCCAAAGGGCCAAAGACAAGGCTGGAGACAAGCTATAAGATACATCTGAGGCATCCATCCATGAGGCAAGCTGCCTACAGCACAGGTCCAAGGTCCATCCAGAAGACAGGATGGGAAACAGACACACCTGAACCATAGCTCAGGCAAGAACTGAGCTTAAATGGAGCCACTGGGTCCAGGGGACAGGCCGGGGGTGAGACCTCGGAAAGACAGGCCATTGAGGCCTGTGAGTGCCTTCGGGACCCTGACAACTTCACCCGCCTGCTGAAGTTTCAACTTGGCTATGATCTTTGAGGAGTCCTGGCCAGCTGAGAATGGCAAGCCCACTGCACCAGACGCGTAATCCCGCTGTGGCCCAGTGATAGCTCACATGTGCTTTCCACATAGGCAACCACCCACAGAAGCAGTGAAGCACTCTCACTAGGTTCTTTTTACACAGTTTATTCTAAAACATATGAAGGCATTTCAGTAAGAAAATACACCAAACTGAGAAGCAATAGGACCACTGATTATTTTCCTCAAATATATCTGTTGGTTTTATGAATACATCAAAGAGTTTGCAGGAATAATTTTTGGACCATGGCGCATTTGCTAGTCACCAAAGTCACTTTAGCACTGGTGTTGACCTATTTGTCTAACTGTCTTCTTTTGTTGAGAAAAGAATTGACAAAGTACAAGCAAATAGAAGACTTCAAATGCATAATTTTGGAAGCGCAAGGGTCTGTGCTGAAAATCAGAGATCTTGAGGATGAAGTAAAAATTTCTGAGTCTTGAAGTAAACTGTTCTAACATTCTGCACTATGTTCATGTGTACCAAAGAACGGCAGATATAAAAGACATACAAACTGGTTCTTCTTTCCAAAGAAAGTAAGTTAAAACAACTATACTTTAGTAAGCAAAATCTTTTATGTAAAGATCATTTAGATCTAGAACACAAGTGGAATATTAGCTATTCTTAGTGGAATGAAATTTTTTATAACCTTTGACTCAGAACATTCTACTAAAAGCCTCCTTTCAAAAGCACGAAATGCCTGAAGATCTGTCTATATTATTTAAACCAGCAATTAGTACCAGATGTTACTGCACTTTATATTTAGACACCAAATTTCAATATCTTAAACAGAAAGAACACTCTTGAAGGACAGAAGGAATAATTTCCAAATGTAATTACAGCATATTGTTTTGATTCTCTCTCATTAATTTACCTGATTGCAAAGTAAAATTAAATGAAGTTATATTTAAATTTAAAATTGGACCTGTGAGTAATGTAACATCTTATTATCTTACTGCATGGGAAAAAATAGTTTTAGTGTATATTTCGCATTTCGTTAAGCAGCCCAAATCCTGCATAAAGCTGCTAAAGGACACGAAGAATATAAAAATGCCATAATGTTAAGAGTACAGGGCATATCGCAGTCATTTTGTAACAGAACCTTCCAAAACATCATAGGCTTTTTTTTTTTTTATAAATCTCTGAACAAAAAACATGTTCTTAAGAATCATAGAATCATTTAGGTTGGAAAAGATCAAGCCCAACCGTCACCCTAACCCTGCCACCCCACCACTAAACCCTGTCCCTAAGCACCTCGTCTGCCCGGCTTTTAAATACCTCCAGGGACGGGGACTCGACCACTTTCCTGGGCAGCCCATTCCAATGCTTGAAAAAGAAAAAGCATGTGATGTAAGGAGTTGTCACTAAATGCATTTGATTGATAATCCCACTGAGAAGTTCACACAACTTGCCCAGTGTCACAAGGAATTTGTATCAGTGCTGAGAACTGAAAGTCTACGTCAAGATCCCAGTCCCAAGGGAAAGCCAGCAGCAGCAGCCCAGACTGCGTAAGCTTCCGGCACAACAGGCAGTGCCTGATTCACCGGCAGATCTGTGGGATCACACACACAGAGGATGTGTGGCTTGCTGGTTGGAGCTAGCTCCAGCCAAAATGCCTGCCAAGGAGGTAAGGGAGCTTCACTAAATAGCAGGAGCCTATGTTCTCTGCTTGTTGACAGCACTTAGCTGGGAATTACAACCACTTCAAGTACACAAAAGCATCAGTGTAAACGGTCCAATTCTTGGCAGTGTCGACAAAGAAGAGAATATAGTAAGGCAGTCCATCAGGGCTGAGTGGAAGCCAAATGCTGAAATACTGTATTTCACTTGCAAGTAGGCATCTGCAAAAGACTTCAGTCTCCACAGCTACCAACGGTAGTAAAAGCAGCTTACGGTTTTTAAAAAATTAAATATTTATGGTGAGGTTTCCATGCACTAGAATATATGCTAAAAAAATATTTAGACATCTGTAGTTTTGTTTAAAGTCACACCTTTGTGGATGTGATAGGGGAATTCCCTCCTGGTAGTTGATCCGTTCCTATTCTGCAGACATTACCATCCAAATCCAGGCAACCAGACAAAAAAATAGACATAAAGCTGCAAACACCTACCCAACATCTTTCTTCCATGAATAGAGATTACCACTTTGCTTTTTTTAATAGGGCATCTTAATATCACTTTTAATCTTTAATAATCTGCCCCTGTTTTCAGAAAAAAATGTCTGCCCCATTACCAATAAAATAAGTAGCAACAGGTTCCAAGTCTATGCAACTGCTGTGAAGACTCCTATGCAAGCATTCCAAGCATTCCCATGCAAATTCACTGTCACAACTAGCTGTGCAAAATGCTGAGTGCATACAGCACACTCCAATGTTTTAATGTTCCAGGGGCTGAATAGTAACTGCACATTTAACCACAATCCTAATACAAGCGCTAAAATCTGTCTCTTTAGCTGCATGTAAACCCACGGGCTAAATAATGCAGCCAGTAATTCAAACAAAACTTTCAACAACTTGAGAGGAAAAGCTGAAAGCATTTAAGGAAGTCTGTTGGGATAATTCCTGCAGACCTTTATTCATGAGGCTTATCTGTCCCACTGAAGTGAATGGGATATATCACATCAGCGAGAGTTAACAGAATTAGTGTGGGCTTCTCTCACATACATCCACTACAGAGTAATACCTTTGATTTTCTGACATTCACCCTAAATTTGCTTTAATGGATGCAAACCATCAGTGCATAGACCTTTGATACCAACTCATTAAATTAAGATCTAGAATATCTTAACATTCTTCTGCCAAGAATTGTCCTTTAAAAAATATTCAATCAATCATCTCTTACAAATTTTGCTAAAAATGTTATTCTATCATTTCTCCTAACATGTATTCTACTATGGGCTTTTCTGTCATCACTCATGGTAGAATCTGTATGTCACCAGCGTGTCGCTGCATTTATCTAGCAGTACCTTTGGAATAAGATTCAACCACCCCATCTGCTGAAGGAATACAGGGAAGCCTGCCTGTACTGGTCCCACTAGAAACTCTGAGGTGGTACACATCACCACCTCTACCACTCTCCTACACCTTTTCAGACCCCCTTCCTTTGTCCAACACCAAATTCACTTAATTAGAAAAAAAGACTGCCTCCCCTTCTTGTTGCAGGAGCATGCTCACGTTCACTGTAAATCAATAGCGCAGGTAATCTGAGCAAAGCGCTGGTCTGGGTACAAACAAAATCTAATACCTCTAGTCAGCTGAAGGTATTTGTACAAGCCTACCAG
The DNA here is from genome assembly GCA_034008185.1 of Gorsachius magnificus. Taxonomy (NCBI): domain Eukaryota; kingdom Metazoa; phylum Chordata; class Aves; order Pelecaniformes; family Ardeidae; genus Gorsachius; species Gorsachius magnificus. Next base: position 6,972,626 of record CM067085.1, on the reverse strand, counting down.
TGCAGTATTATCTGAGGGACTACACTGAAGAAATGACATCTAGGTGATCAGAAGTGCCATGTATATTTAAATTTATTCCAGTCTTCATGTTCAGTATTCTGGGCAATTTTCCCTATTAGATCTCAAAAGAAAAGCTCTAAGCTGATTTATTTTAGAAAGAGCAATCCATACAAGGAAATCCAGGTGCTTATGCTGGCAACGCTTATAGTTGTAATGAATTTAGAACCTGATATTTTGTTGTAGATTATATATATTATTGTCTCCTTTGAGAGGCAGGCCAACTTATTTTTTAGGTAGCTGAGAGCAAAACTCTGCTTACAGGAAATTGCAATCTTAAATGTTCAGCTGACAGAGAGCTGTTTGTCTATTGTATGGGGTTTCTTCCTCACTATATAGCAAATTTAAGAACTAATACTTGATTCATGATTTATTCCTTTCAAAAATAAGATGAAGAATTTTAATAAGACCTTCAACACATTTATAGTCAGTTCCTCCAATATTTCTCAGGTGAGCTGATATAGTTATTTCCATTTTCATCATTTGCATAAAGCTCTGTATCCTCCTGTTTGAAAATCTGCTTGTATTTGCTTTCCTAGCATTAATCCAACATCTCTTGTTTTAAATTTGCTTATGGCCATAACAACAGTATTTTAGCACTGATCCATTCCCATTTGTTCAGGATCTTGCATACTTGCATAAGAATCTGCCCTTATCTCCCTTTCCTTAGCTACAGAGGAGAAATATGTCCAAACTTTCTTCATAAATCATGTCTTGGTTACTAAATCATCTTGGAGTGTCCCTGCCGCACCTTTTCAATGCCTTCCTGTAATGAAGTGCCTAAAACTGAGCACTCCATTCTAATGAGACCAGTAGCATGCCCAAATAATTCTGCAGCTTTATATGCCATGCTGCCAGAGCTATATTTCAGAAACTTGTTTGCTCTTTTTCATTTTTGTTATTGTTGCCAGGAAATAGTGCTAATGGTTTACTCTATTATCTGCAGTCCCTTCTAGGGTCTTTTCTTAATATGAATTCCATGTTGTGTTCCTATTTGGACTGCAATCTTCATGCTTATTCTTTTAGTAATTGACTACATTACTTCATATTATGCTGCACTGAATTTTATGAACCACTTATTCACCCAAAGACCAATATGCTTGTGTTATAAATATTACATTTCTGCTCATTCCAAGCAATGCTGCTATCACCTGTGTTTAAATCCTTAATCAATTCTGCTCTCAAAACACCTCTGAGAGGGGTGAGCAGCTGCAGTTAAATGGACTAACTGCTATGCAGTCTCTCATAAAAAAAAGAAAAATACCATGGGGAATAAAAAAAAAAAAAACCAAAAACCAACCCACATCATCTGTGTAAGGCCAAGTTCTCCCAATGGAGTCATTTAACCACCAAGGGATTTTCCTGACTTCTTAGCTTACTACAGTGTAAGTGACCACATTTCATGAAATCTTGCCCTCCACCAACGTCCATCACTGCCTTCTGTTCACTCAGTGCATCCTTCAAGGGGTCATTCTTCTTGGGACTCCAGCTTCAAAGGCTTTCCCTAAAACCTAGCCTTAGTCCCTTTTTCCTTCTCTCTGGGTAATTACATCTGTGAGCAAAATTCAAATGATCTCTTTACATGGACTGTCATCCTTGGAGCACAGATACCCACCTCTCCAGTTTGTACTTGTCTCTACCAGTCCATAACAGTACCTTGGCCTTTCTCCCTGACATCTCCTTACAAATGTTTAGCTATTATGTTAAATTAAGGATGACTAAAATGTTTCTGTTAGCCTCCTTGCTCCACTAGATGTGACCCTGCTAGTCTTTTTCTTGACCCTTGTGGTGTTTTCTGCCTGTCACTCAAACACTGAAAAGGGGAGCCTAAGATGTGTCAAAGCCTTGCTGATTCTTTCTATACAGGAACTGTGAAACTGCCTTTTCTTTCTAATAGCATGCTAAAAATCACACAGACTTACAGCTTTTGGTAATTATTTCAATATTTTTTTTTCGGTCTTGCAAGTGTAAGTCTTACCTCATTTGTATCCACACAGTAAGTTTTCATGCTTCTTGCTCTGACCCTACTACCCCTCTCTTTTTTGTCCCTTCACACGTCCCACTTCTTGGTCACATTAAATGTAAACTAATTGTTCTTATTTTCCTGCCCTTCATAGCCTACCTCCACTGGAAATGAAATTCCTGCCTCCCTGCCTGTCAGGGTTTCCATAAACTATTCCTTGCTGCCATCCCCACTTGGGACAGTTTTCCCCAACCATCCACAAAGCTATGCTGTTATCCTTCAAAATCATTCTTATACCATTTCTTGGCTTGACATCTCTAACGGACAAATGTTAGGCAGCTGGTATGCTGATGCCGTTTGCCTTTGTGCTTATCAACTGTTTAGTAGTTTCTTTGCACTTCACCATCTGTCCATCTCCATCTGTTGTTTCCTGTCTTATACTTTGGATGTAAGCTCTGGTAGTGGTGACCATCTTCTAAATTTTTTTTCTTTTGTTAACAGAGCAGCTAGCACAGGGTGTTCTGGTCCAAGACCACCATTTGCTAGGTACTGTGTAAAACAAATTATTCAGTCAGCATGCCAGTGAACAATTTTCTCTGCATGGAGAAAGTATGCAACTGAGGGTACTCATGGACATCATATCCTTTTGAACCTGTAACTAGCAATCATTTCCTTCTCCTGTTGCTTCCTATTTATCTGTTAATGTACAAAAAGGGGAAGGGCAGAAAAGGTAAACAAAGTCAATTAATATTTATCAGTTGCCTTACTCCTTTCCTTCCTCTGCTTTTTCAAGAATCTCTAGGAAAACAAGCTCAAAAATTATTTCTTCAGTTCCTCATGAAAGAAATGGAGGAGATGGATTGAAACAGAGTGACAGCAATGACCTCAAAAATCACACCTGGGAAAATAGTGCTGGTACCATTGAAGGATGAGGTTGTTCTGGAAGAAACGGAATGATTAGTACTAGCATAAGGGTCAGAGCGTCACGATGAGAGACATCCAGGGATAAAAGGACAGGGAGAAGAGCAGAGAAGTATGGCATTCAGGATGCATGACTGTGAGAAGCAATGACCTGCACAGCACAGAAGATAGTGCCCTCAGGTACACAGGCGAGAAAAGGGGCAAAAGACGAAACCAAAGATACAAGTAGGCCAGGAATATGAAGGGAAGACTATGAGTTATCACAGCATGGAAAGAAACATTTTCTTTCCTAGACCTCCGAAATTCCTCTAGAACATCATTACTGTTTTTATAGTAAAAACCTACCATATTTTCTTAACCTTTAACTCATGTCACAAATAAAAAAACTTGCTTATGAAGGTGAACACAACTATCGTTCTGTTCACACAATACAGAGAACCTGAGAAACACCAAGCATCTGCTCTGAGGTACCAGGAAACCTTTAATGCCTCTGAAAGGGGTCAGACATTTACTTCACACCTTTGAAAAATTATTCAGTTCTCTGCAGGATGGACCCTTCATTCCCTTCTGCTAGGCCCAGAGGCAGAAAAAAAAAAAATCCTAAACATGACACCAGATGTGATTCTAGCAACTTGGCTTTTTCCCTCAAATAACTTTAGGCCCTTCAGATGGTGTGGTTGGGGGTTTGGTTTTGGATTTTTTTAAATTATTTTTAGACGCATATTTTATGAGAGCAATGAAATGACAAATGGTAACACCATACCTTTTTAATGAAGGGTTTATCTTTGTTTGCCTTCTCAAAGACTTTATTTTCCTACAACTTCTAAGATTGGATGAAAAGTTAAAGAAGATTCAGGATGAATGTATTTTAAACCAATAAGGGAAATTCAGCTGAGCGGTTTTTAGGCAAGATTTATGATACATCTTATATATTGATCAGCACTGATAATTTAAATGCAATCTATCTGGTGGTTTAGTATTTCAAAAGACAGATCAAACCCAGCCATTTAAAACAGCTGTTGCTGGAAGTCTTGGGGACAGTCCTCAGCCTGTATAAATCAGCACAGTTCTAGCAATTTTAATGGATCTATACTGATTTACACAGCAGAGAATCTGGTGCTCCACTTTTGCAAAAGCTATTAAAATGCATGCGGTAGATTGACCGTGGCTTAATACTGCTAATCCAGCTGCCCTTGGTGTCTCTATTTTCTCTACTTAGACTTTGGAGTTACTGTGTAGGTAAGCAGCATTAAACTAAGAGTTCTTCAAAGAACTGGACAGTATTGACTGGCAGATGTTTTAAAGCCATTCCTGTAAGTACTCTGCTCTGTTAGCAATAGTTTCAGCCTAATGCATTCTAGCCCAAACTCAGCATAGCTCTCCTGACGCTGGTGAAATCGTGAGGCTATTCAGTAGCAGAAGGCTAGCTCCCTGTAAGGGTCAGACCTCCTTTTCAGGAATTAGGGCCCGGCTTTTATTTCAGTCTGTTTCTCATGAGATACTTTACCAGAGGCAGTGTAGCAAATAAAAACTTCAAGAATTATTTTGCTTTGCGGGATCCATTGTAAAAGTAGATGTCAGATCATGTTCGTAACTTAGTACCAAAACTCTTATCTGCATACAAAAAAGAACTGTCACTTCCAGGCTATATTAAAAGCAGAACCCAATGTTCTTCATCTCACTTTCTTCCTTCAATATTTTCCCTTTGTACCTTCTTGTATGAAAAGAAAATGTACACAGTTTTACACAGTTGGCTCTCTGGGGCAGGGACTGCTGCTTTCTGTACTATCATATAGCACAATGGGATTTCCTCCAAGCACTGCAATGGTTCCAAAGGACTTTTATTATATCTTAAGTCAGACACCTTGGTGGAGGGCATTCAGAAGTATCTCGCTCATATGATAACTTGTGAATCTTTATATCTGAGACCAAAGCTCATGAGACCCCAGGAGTACCAAAAGAACATGTATGTCTGCAAACCCACACACTACAAACCTTTTCTGCAGGGAACTTTCTTGCCCCTGCTAGTATCTGCTGGGCAGTGAGTACGGAAAGAGACCTGAGCAGTGGGAGAAACGTCGTATTATCTCACTTTCTTAGGAATGTCCCGAGAATGTCTTTTTTCACCATGTGATACAAAAGGTTTCCTGAGGAACAACATACATGTGTAAAAAACCCCACATGCTGTGAGATGCAGGGGAGCAATCCCAGTATCCCACTGCCGACTTATCGCCAAGTTCTGGAAAAGTTCTAGTTTTCTTCTGGAGAAAAACCACCTATTGCATTAAGAATATTAGAGCTTGCTACTTGTCTCAGCTCTTGATTAGGAAATTAGTGCTGCCCCCTCCCTTCTTCTTTCCAAATTACAGCAATTGTACCTGTGAACAGGTGCTATAAGAAACCAGCATCCATTAGTGTATTTTCTGGTTTCATGATTAGCTGATACAAAACTGAAATGTAATCAAGTAAGGATTCATTCGTTTGATTAGCCATTGAAATTATTCTGTGCCTAATCAGATGCTTGGCTAGTTTGTCAGCCTCCTTTATGGAGTCTTTATCTCTAATGGATGGTCCAAATGCATTCACAACAGTGGATCTGATTTAAGTATGTGTGTGGGTGTCCTCTGACTCATCTTTGAGAGTCAAAATAGAGAGATGAAAGAACAGCTTTGATGTGAGCTTATTTCATTCCTCACCTACAAAAAAAAAAAAAAAAGGCAGTTTTGAATTGCAAAGACTTGTACAACAGAACAAGACTAGAGACATTAACAGAGAGAATGATCTATTGGAACAAGTACTCTGTGCAAGCGTAGATATGAGAAATGAGATGTGCAACAAAACAGATCCAGGCTTAAAAACCCTATCCTAAGGCATTGCAGATAGTCTTCTCACTCATAGATATCAAGATTTGTGTGTTCTCAAACCTTATGTTACTTCTTTGGAAAGTTTTCTGTGTAGTATTAAGGAAGCGTTTCCTTAAGACTGAACAATTGTAAAGAATGGGCATTCCTTTCAGGTCCTTACTAGAACTTATGATCTGACTATGAAAAGAGAGAGACAAGACAAGAGGTAGCATATGCAGTTTGGTTTAGAAGAAGGTTGTTCCCCAATTCGTAACTCCTTTAAGTCAGTGGGCTGTGGATAGGTTTAAACCAACCAACGAGCGAGCCCTTGTGAAGCATTTTTTTTTCCCAGGGATTCTTAGAAGAGCAGAAGAAAATGAGTGAATATTCCTGCTCCAGGGTTCCTTCCCTCCCCAGCCTCCTGACAGGAGAGGAGGCTATGGCAGAGGGATGCAGATCTTAGTCATGGTAGCACATGGACTACTTGGGACCAAAAAGGTCATTCTTTTTTTGGTATCCAGAGGTAGCAGGGAGGAGTGTGCCCAAAGGACCTATCCTCCTACCACTGTAGAGCCAATCCAAGTCAGGCCTACAGCAAAATCCATCTCCCCAGCTTAAAGCAGTGATTTTCTGCCCCAGGCAGCTGTCTGCTTTACCTGTGTCTAAAGTCAGATCTGCTCAAATCAATAACAATTTTTCTATGTAGCTAACTATTCAGGTTGTTCTATAACTATTCCATGAAATAAATTTCTTACTTACCTTGCTCCCTCCTCACATACTCTTGGGTTGTTACACTGCACCACACATTTAAAAGAAAAATGTTTCAGATGCGAGGTTACAGAAAAGTTTCTGCATCTGATTAAAACACTGTCAAAAACTTGCCAAACAGGAATATGAAACTGGCTGTATTTTTAATATTGCTGCAAGACTATGAATTCTTTTAAATCCTTTAAACTATCCTAAAATAGTTTCACCTCATTTCCACAGAAATTATTTCAGCGCAGAGTTAATCCTGTTTGCTTCAATGTATTTTTCCAAATATTCTTTAAAAAAATCACCGGATAAAACTACCATATCTCTTAGTTTCTTTTTTTATTTCTATTAAAACAGCCTCCAATAATCACAAGACATAGTGGAAGTATATTATAAGCCACAAACATCACCTTAAATTGAAATATTGCTGATTCGTGACAAAACCATTTTTGCTCTTCTGATTTTCAATGTTTTATCATCAACTGCTGCTATTTAAAACTAAGAAGGTGGGAAGATGTCACTACTGTATCTCAAATAATTTCTGAGTTTACAAGGAATAGAACTATTTGGGCTTCGAAGTTCAGAAACAGATAAATAGTATAAATATAGCAAATATGATGCTTAGATATTAGGAAACATTTTACTGGCTAATCCTGAATGCAATAATTTAATTGTGATTTTCAGCCTTTTAAACACAAACTCAATTTAAAAATTAAAGATTAAACTTTGTTTACACTATAATCCAAGACCTGACTGAATCAAACACTGGAGTGAACTCCAGAGTCAAAGTCTGAATACCACACGCATTCAAGTTCAGATGCTAGAGAGAAAAAAGTATATCAACTACTTCAGCAGTCACTCAGTTTATAAAGAGAAGTGTTTTTCCAGCCTCTGGTAATTAACAACTGAGTTCTATACTAGGTATAGAACTGTTACTGTGATTCCAGGTTGCAAGGAAAGAATACAAGAGTACTCTCAGGCTAAGGAAGTAGTCTACAGGAAATTGATAACTAAACTTGCCTTTAAAGTGGGATCTATTCAGTTCCACTTGCTTCACTCAAACATCAGTTTGTACTAAGAACATGTCTTCAAAATCCAGCTGTCTTGAGTGGTATTTTAGAAAGGATTAATATGGCTCACAGTTTAAATTAAGCAGGATTCAAGGTTAAGATATTTCTCAAAAAGGATCCATTATCCAGGATGGAAAAGATAAAAGTCAGCGTTAGTGTATTGACTCTTACTATTTTCAGTACAAGAATCCATTTAGCTTTTTATTAGTGTTGCAAGAACTTCTCACTGCCTCAAGCCTTTCATTCCCGCTTCACCCATTGTTGAAGGTTTCTGCCCTCCGTGGTTAGAACAGCCCCATGCAAACAGTGGGGGACAGAACCTTCTAAAATGGATCTGAAACCTGGCAGAAGCAGATCAGCTGTCAGAGTTTCCCACCTTCACCACTTAGCCCTCTTCCCTTCCTCTCCCAGTTGTGTCAAATCATACGGCCATCTCAAATTGAGAAGAATTTGGATTGGAGTAAAGAATGCTATTAATTTTATCCTGTGATAAATTTAGACTAATACAAGATAAAGCAAAGGGTCTTAATTAGAATCCCAATTAACACTCTGTAGTTATGAACTTGAAGGCTGATCTAGCTTTTTCACCTCTGCAAGCTAAATACCAACTAAATTGATTTAGCACTTCTGAAATGAATGAATGATCTATTATTGACATCAGCATTCATTATTTAAATTAAAAGTAATGACTAGTAGTGATTTAGCAATTACATTAAAAGTTCTTGTACTGTGTCCAACACCCAGTGAAGCACTACTGAAGAAGGAGAAGGCTGCCTGTGTTTTTCTGAAGGGAGCGGGAACTCCCTCTGCTGCTATCTGCTACTTGTAGGTTGTCTCTGATCTATTGTTGCCCCAGTGAAGCACAGGGTGAAGATTTTGTGGTAACTATGAATATAATAGGATGAAAAGAAGTATACAATCCCCGGGTAGAATAAACTAACGGGTTAAAGAAGTCACGTCCAGCCCAGAGGACCAGCCTCTGGAAATCAGACAGAAACCTCAACCTGAGAAGACCATAGAGGACAAACAACCATGATATGCGTCTGAAGAGAAAGGTGTGACATTGGAATGCAGGATTGGCTCTGCGAACTATTTGGCATGACTCGTCTAGACTGGACTGCAGAAATACCAGAAACTACTGCTGATGTCTGCCTTTAGGGAACCCTCTGTCCTCTTTTAAGTGTGTCAGTTATCGTGGAGTGCAAAGCTCACCTGTGATCAGAGCTGAGTCTTTCTTACCTCAGGGTCTTCTGGCTGTCACTTGGGTACTGAGGACTATGAGGACTATCCATCTGCCCACTTCCTACTGGATGTCTACAATGGTGGTCCTGTCATGTCCTGGAGGAGTGCAGACTTCATCCTGCTCCTTTACGCAGACTCTGATCCAGTGTCCACCAGGCCACTGGGAGTCAAAGCAATGATCAGACGTAATCATTTTTGGAGTCACTCATAAGCCACTGATCACATACAAAGTCATCCAGCCCCTTCTAATATCCCAAATCATGTTACAGGATTTCTCTACCTGGAAAGAGTGAGAGAAGTATGGACCTTCAATTGTAATGTGGAAAATTATAAGCTATACCAAAATATTAGACGAATGAAGAGACACTTACAAAAAGAAAGCTAGCTGTCAAGATACTAGGGGGGAAAAAAAAAACCAAAACAAAACCTGAAATGAAGTCAGTGACATTTAAAAAGAAAACTAGAGAATCTACTCAGCTTGGCTTTGCAGTCCAGCAGCTTAGAAATGACGGCTCATGAGATGCTCTGTAACACAAACAAATATACCCTCTGGGCACAATATATATTAATGATCCTCAAATAAAAAGAGAGGAGATTGAAAAACACAGATTAGAAAAAAGCTCTAAGAAAACCTCCATCTCAAGTTTTATGTCAAGTTTTAAAATAAATGCAACTGCAGATGTATACTTGGGAAAAGTGTTTTGTATCTTCTGACACAGCACCTTCATAACTGCTGCAGTACAACATGACATTGTAATTCACAGAGAATTCTCACAGGCTTCAGCTGATGTGGACACTAATTGGAAAATTCACTGAACAATGGAAACTATAAAGAAGTTACATTTCAACATACAAAATGCTGTCCTCCGAAAAAAAAAAAAGACAACTCCTGTAGAACAATAGTATGATTTTAGCTCTTCGAAAAGCTTACTGTCCTGCAAGGAAACTCAGTGGAATTCATGTACAATGTCAAGCAGACATTAATGGTTTGAAACAAAATGAATCGAACAGAATAGTCACCAACCCTCCTGGTGGCCTCTCAGTAATAAGAGTCAAAAGGTAGCAAAAGGTTATGGAAACAAATCCTGAAATAATTATTACTAGATTTGGCCCAAATTACATAATTCTATATCTAACTAAATTCATTTAACTGTAACTGCTCACAGGGTAGTGTGAGAACGTGTTTATGCATACCTTGTCTTTTGTTTAAAAACCAAAAGCAACTCTCCCCATAAACAAACCTACACCTTTGAATAATTCATTTCTAGATCAGTACTCAGAAAAGGGTTTACTACTGCCCTCCAAATGCATCCTACATAACTGAGAAAATTTAAATATTAAAAACCAAAATCTACATTTTTTTCATCAAGTGTTAAAGTTTTCCATTAAATGCTTGTTTTAACTGGATACACACTGCCCCTTTAAAAATATCTCTGCCTGTAGAATTATCCACCAAGGATTTAGGAGCCATTCCTGTAAATAATTTTTTTTAAATGCAAGTCTTCTGTGATAGTGGGGAAAGGAGACTAAAAATAGTCTCCTACTCACAATTAATAGCATTCATGACTTCTCATTGTCTTTCCATTAATGATTTCAGAGGTACTCCAACTGGAGTTACATTTAAATTAAAAATTAAATGTACTTATCACACATTATGTAAATTCATTATGATTGCTTAGTTACAGAATTGTTTATTTGAGAACCTTTCTAACAATATTGTTAAAATAGGCTATCAAATTGCAAATGCTAAAGCTATGAATAATTATTGTCAAACTGCACAGTGAATTACCAGTTATTACACATCTTACACTACAGATACGTCATGCAGTTTATATTTGGCTCTGGAAACACTGCCAGAACTGATGCTAACCAGAAAATTGATGAGATTTCAGACAACAGAGTAATAAACAAGATAATAAAACAGACATTTTAAGTAATTGTATGGATAAAGTCCCACTTTTCAAACAGAAATATGTCCAGAATTAGCATTTTATGTTCATATTTGAGAACCTAATTAGAAATCAGCTGACCTGAAAAGGCATCAAAAATGTACTGGTCCAGTGGGAGCTGATATTTTCCAGCATCATCAAAAGCCTGGCCTGCTCTGTTTAGGAGATTACCGTTAGCATTTCATATTGGCAAAATCTGAAAACTGCCTGTAGGTTCTTATTCAGCATCTCTTGGTCAACTTCACTGCCTTTTTATGGAGGCTGATAAAGTTTGCTTTTTTGTTTTTCAAAGCTTCCTTCCTTTATAGGTTCTTAAATTGAAGCCATTTCCTGATTCAAGAAATTTTCTTTTTATATGTTCTACACTGACAGCACACTGTTAAAGCTCCAGAAATCAGCTGTGTTATTAAATGATTATTTATGTATGAGGTCATGGTAATTACCATTCCTAATGCCTTGCATACCCTAATACCTTCAGGCTGGTAATCTTTAGCATGTCTTCTTCCAGCAAGTGTTAAGAAGCTTATGCTTGAGAATTTCAAACAACTTGGAGAACAAGACACAATCCTGTTGCATTTCCAGCCTCACTTTTAACTGGCGTGCCTTTTCAGCTTCAGTTCTCACATGTGTTACCATTCTTTCATATATATCCAATCTTTATAGTAAGTCCACAGGGTTCCATCAATTGTCAGACAGTCTTTCCATACTGAGTAATACACTTGTTTAAATTCCAAAAAGACCCTACCAACCTATCATTTCCATACTCCCAGCCCTATTTGTTTATTCGTCTCAGCAAGATCATCTGAAAAGCACAAGCATCCTCTTCTGAAGCCAGATACACTTTCCTGCAGCTTGTAAGGGCTGTAAGAGTACCCAAGAGGCATATTGAATAGATTAATGCTCTTTGAATAGATACACAGATTTCTGCTCCCCTTTTTGAGCAACAAGAGAATTGCTACTACTTCACTCATCTTTCCTCATTACCCCCTTGTTTAAATTGTTCTTACTTTTACAACTCTTTTTCTTTAATTCTACATCTTTTTATTGGTCTCTTACTTTCCTAGAATAGTTCTTTTTGGCTTATTATAAATACCTACTGGTTCCAGTCTATTTGGCCCAAAACCAAACCTGGACCCTTCTGCAGGTTTCCAACTCATCTCAGTAACTTGCCATTCTAAACCAGGCATTTTCAGCAACCACTAACCCTTCACAGCCCAGAAAATCACACTGAGAGATGCAAGCAGGTCATTCACAGAAGCTTTGCTCCCAGTCCAACATCCAAGAAAAAGATAGTAAAGTTCAAGGAAACCTTTTCACTCTGAAATTATATCCAGTCCTGAAGGCACCTAAGCATCAAGGCAGGCATGTAAGGACCAGAAAGCTTTGCACATGCTTCCTGCCAACGTTATAACAAGACACAAATATAAACCCTCCAATACACTCTCGCCTGCCCAACACGGCTCTATGGGCAGTGTGAAAACAGGTAAACCGAGAGCAGGCATCTTTGATCAATTTGAGCTATGCAAACAGCACTTTTAAAGCAGAGAGGTTGTAACCCTCAATTGCAACATCTGGTTTTGCAGTGGTTGTCCAGCCATGACCTCATGCTGCATTTGCACCTGGCTGCAGCCGAGCCAGGCCCCTGGCACTTGCAGCCTGCCAGGAGAAGCCCCTGTGCAAGGCAAGCAGCAGTGCCTGTGCAGACACGGCCAGCGGAGAAACTCCTGCTGCTGGCACATGCTGCATCTCCATCAGGAGGCTCTGCTGACATAGCGAGTGGAGGAAGAGGCTTTTGGCGTGTGAACAGCAGTTCGTGCCTTTCTTCCAGCATAAATTAGCGCCAGCTGTGTGCTCCCCCTCACTACCCACCAGGACAAGTGCCCCCGATAGCACGTTGGCACATGGGTCTACATCTGCCAAACTGATCCATGACAGAGTTTGTAAGTTTTGGGCTTTTGCACCAGCTTCATGCAGTGTGGGTAAGGAGAAGTGACATCTAATCTAGCCTGAAGCCTGCCTGTGGAGAGCTGACTGGTCAATATTTTCTTTAAGAAGTTTGTACCGGCAGAGCAAATTCACACTGGATCAGTAATTCACATTATGAGAAAGAGTCAGCTTGGATCCAAGGAAATAGTCAGAAGCTCCACTGATTCTCTCATCAGACTGCAATTTCAGAGGTATCAACAGTGCTTTGAGGAAACAAGTGTCCTCATCACATACTTGCATGCTGATAAGGGAGCATCTCTATCACACCTTAAGCTCTATTTTTTTTTTTCCACAGGAAATTTTAGATGAATCAGCTTCCTGTGCATCACTGCTGGCACAAAGAAAGCGGTAAAGAATATATGGGTGGGAGGCCATGCCCCAGAGCTGATGAACTTAAGCTGATGTGGATCTGCAGCCTTACTCTTTCTTAGTAGCAAAGCCACTTTAAAAAGTTCCTAATCCCCCCATCTCATGCATTCCTTCACCTTTTGTTATCTGTTGCAACTGTGGAGTTTCTTCGATCAGAGAAGGAATTTAGTGAGGACAGGTGTGCTATGAATGTCCTAAGCCAGTTTTACCTCCAAAGTGTTTTGCCTCCAAACAAAGTATTTTGCCTAAGTACGTGTTTTAAATGCTTTAAAAATATGAATAAATAATTTTGCTAATAAATACAAGGCATCGATAACCACACAACTCACCTCTAATTCAAACTTCCAGTCTAAATGTGGAAAAATTAGCATGACCGAAATATCTTCACTGCTCAAGATTCATGGTCAGTAAGTGTTATATTCAAATGTTTTCTTTGTTGCCTTAATGGCACTATCACCACTCCCTATATCATTCAACCTTTCATAGTCTCCCTCAGCAGACAGATTGGCCTCATCAAACTATCTTTTCAGTCATTGCCAGCATTTAGTCTTACTTTGGATTTCTCTAGAAGCCTGACTCGACTCCCATTAAATCTCACTACTAAAACTTCATGTACTTTGGTGGGATAAAGTACAATCGTAATCCCTTTATTTGCATTGCCATAAGAAAAGCAGGTTGTGTGATCAGAGTTACAGTTCTCAAATGAAAACAAACAAACAAACTGACCCAAGAAAGTATTCAGGTTTCTATCAGCATATCACCAGCATTTGTTCAGGTTCAGGCACAGAGCCAGAAGAGTCTCTTCAGCTGTTCTGAAACAGAAAATGGGAGCTTTCATCATAAGGGCGCTTTACCACCAAACCGACACTTGTGCACCCAGCTCATATGAAGCATGATCGGAGCTCCTTCCGGTCTTGCCTTGCACTCAGGTCTCATCACCACATTTTTGCATGGCCTTTTATGGTGCCTATGTATAACACTTTATGGAGATTACCGACAAGCTTCTCAAACATGCCGCATTGAATGGGCTCATCAGCCACTTCACAGGCCTCCACACGGAGATGTTAGACTCAGTTTTCCCAAGGAGTTGCACAGCCACTCTAACACATCTAGGCACCTTCCAGATCAAACCAGCTTGTATCCCAGCACTTCAGATGGCTGGCAGAGCTCACCTGTGTCTGCCTGCTCTTAACTGCAGCATCCTGGGGCACACATCCAGCATGTTAGCTAGTGTGGAAATGCAGACTACGGCCTCAGCCCCCAAAGCATGCCATGCTCTCGCTACTGTTTTCTCCCTGCAGATGTAGAATTCTTGTGATCTGTTTTGCCACACTCAAAACAGAGCATGTACTCCAATGAGATCCAATGCCTTCTTCCCAAGGTAACAAGAATGTATTAGCTGCCTGGTAAGAGTTTATCTCCACACGGCGCAAACTGCCAATGCAAACTAGTCATTCAATAGCTATGACAATCTGCTGTCAGAAAAGCTAAAGATGGCTCTGAAAGCTTTAGACAATTCCTCCCTCCAGACCTGGGTTACCATCTTCTTGCTGGAGGTGACAGTGGGGTCATGTTGCCGAATCGGTAATCTGAATAGGCTGGTCAGACAAGTCACCCACAGGAGGACTGGTACCCTCCCTCTTCCTCTGCTTCTTGCTGTGCTCTCCAGCCACTGAACCCATGCTGTTTTGGCAAAAATGCTGCTAATTTTCTTTCCAGTTACTGTTAGATCTGTTCCCAAAGGCTGGTGGAAGGAAGAAGATGAAACCAAGAGGCAGGGGCAGAAGTAAGGCTTCCTCTTTGAGATAAACAAGCTCTCCAAACTGCGGTATCATTCATCAGATCATGTTCATGTTCCTGAGCTACTTCAGTGCCAAGTCTAGATACAATTTAAAACTGTCAGCAAAAACCAACTCAGAAAAAAACCCCATCAACCTCTGGGAACTGAGAGTGATTTTTCTGCTGCCGGCAAGAAATGTCGCATCCAGCAGATGGGCAGAATGGGCAACTAGAGGAAACTGTGGCAACATATTTTGCAATACCATGAGTAGATGAGTTAGAGCTCATCTCATCATGCTGTCATGACACTTAGAGCATTCTTCTGTTCTTACTTCATGAAGAGCTGAACAAATTGCACAACTGACTCTGTCAGCTGAAAACAACGATGTTGATCAAATCAAATCTGCATAAAACCACCCAAGAAATCAAAACAACACCTTTCTATGGAGACGGCACCAACAGCTTCAGTTGGACCCACTTCACCATGTCAGCATTGTGCTGTGCCGACTGCACTGTGAACACACAGGGCTCTGGATGCGTAAACAGAGAGGGCTGATCTCACCTGTCAGCCCCAGCAGCCTACGGTGCCCTGTTCTGAAAGGCTTCTGTCCTCACTGCAGACGTGTGCAGTTTACAGCCTCCTTGTCTTATGGTAACCCAGAATTGGTGCAAAGTTTCTTTTAAAACATTGGGTTAAAGACCACTTAAGCTGCAACCTCTTCAAGAGCTGTATCTGCCAAGCTGCCCCTGCATGGGGCAGGAACTCAGCTGCCCCAGTGGGACGCTGTAATTCCAAATATAATTTAGGGCAGCATAGGCTGATGCTGTCTCCATATCCTCCACATTTTTAGCGTTCCCTTTCTGGTTTGCATTACCATCTCTCTTGTATGGTGCAAGCACTTATACGATCACAAAGCAAAGCAGATGCGGGACCAAAACAAACCTTTTAAGTTTTGCTCCACCAAATCTGTTCTTTATGACACACATCTGCACAAACGTTTGTCACTAGGTCTTTTCTGGAAGCAGTTAATGTAAATACTCAGTAAATATCCCTGGTCATGTATTAACAGCCTGCAAATTACTTGCAGCCTGGGATGTAGTTTCTGTGTTATGCAGTTCATATATGGGAAGTTTTACTAGGTTGCTCTAGAAACTTATCTATGCATTTAAAAACACAGAGCCTAGTTTAAGTTTGAAAGGAATGAGGCAAATTTTATCTGGCTTGGCAATCCTTTCTGAAGGTTCTCCTATGCGTCTCCACCTCTGAAGAGTGGCTCAAGATAGAAAATACGGAAAGATGCAAAGTTCTCCAGTTCAGAGTCATATTCAAAGTTATTTTTAGACTAAACAGTGACTGTTTTAAATGGTCAGATGACAAACTCTTTCAATGTTCAAAATGGCTACATATTAATTCATTTTGAATAAAAGGACATTGTAGGTATTCCTAATCCCTATAGGTATTTATAATCCTTGCCATTAACATGTATCCCTACACAATATATAATTTTGTCATTCTGTGACTATACTTTCATATTTATGCAAATGAGCTCTTCAATGTACTGCAGCTGTTTCCTCAACCGCACAAAGTGTTTGCTTTTTGCAAGAAAACATACGTAATTACATTAGGTTGGCTGCCAAAAAATAATAGTCCTAGAAGTAAAACCTATTGATCAGACAACTGGTACATCAGTCTGTGTGTCAGCACAGCTGCTGTGGCTAGAAGCTGTGGGATCATTTCTTTGTAAACTTTCCAGCTTGTCACAGACTTCATGCCATGTTTCTTTCCCTCCATACAGCAGGATAACTTAGTGCTGTAAATTCAGCAACCTTCATTTCTCCTGATAATGGCAACTGCTTTTAAAAAGGCAAGTCTTATAAACTTTCAGGTCACCTGTGTCTTTCAGGTGCATAACACACACGCACATGCACACACACTTTGCAGTATCAAGTGGATTTTCAGTCGAGGCAGTTATGCAGCGGAGAGTCTGAGTGTTCAATCTGGGATTCTGGAAATCACTGTAGAAATTTAATGGTGGGGACAGAGAGGTTTCGGACATGAAAAGTTTGGCTGTTCCTCTGGGCACAGAAGCTGTTCCATCTTCCCTGGGTCCATCTGCACAGCCAGCCTCCAAAAATTTCAGAGACCAGCTGCCCAACAGAATAAGTGGCCATGCTAACGGTTCTACCTACTTGTTGCTGAAAACCATATAACGTGGTGATAGTTTATGAATCATTTAAATGTGATTTCCTAAACTATTAGTGGTGATCTGCTGGAAGCTTTACTGGATTATTTTAATCTTCTCTAATGTCAACAGGTTAAGACAAAGCACCACCAGATAACAACTTGTACTGACCACTTTGCTTCACTGCAACTGTTCTGGGGTGGAGTAACAAGCAAAACCGAGATTGTGAGGTTGATGGGTTTGGCAGAGACAGGCAGAGGATGCAAATCAAAGACGAGAGAGGTGAAGATAACAACACATCAGCAACTACAGCTCTAGGTGATCTGGAAAGCTCTGAGACATGCTTCTAGCAGAGCTCTTTTCTATCCCACAAAATGTCCGCGCAAGCTTGTCAGGATCACCAGAATCAGAGAGGAAAAACCTATTACTGCTACCACCAACCTTGCCTTTTATGTACATAGGTTTCAGACTGACCCGAACCACAGCCTTTTATACACATCAAGTGTTTTATCTGCTGTGCCATTTTATGATCTCTGAATTAAGGAAAATAAAATGTTTGCTGCAAGAAACAACTCTCAGCTGTAAACCATCTGCCTGCACCTGCGACACTGCAACCTCTCTAACCTCCTGCTGGTTTCTGCTTTGGTGTGACCATGTAGGCCGATGTGTAAACCCTGTTACCCAGGATCCCAAAACCACTGTCAAACTGTAACAAACCACTTTAGAGTCAATACATAAAGACATATATGCTTCTCTAGCTAATTATGGAATACCTAACTGCTGCTGTGTGATTTAATCTTCAACAACTACTTTAGGAAAATGCTTGATATCTTTATTGTCTTGTCAATTTTCAAGATAAAAAAGAAAAACACATAATATGCATTTTTTAAAACACTAGCACTTGACTCTGTGGATATACATGGCCAAGCTTTAGCAGCTGCAGTGACCTGTTCTTATGCTGAATTTGGCTTATTACAGCCTGAAATTTGTTTAGTTTTATCAGATGAAATAAAAATCTTTGTCAACAACAGCATATATTTCATAAAATCACAATCCATATGTAAGCCCCTTTGCAAATCCCATCACTGAATTTCTTCTCAAATGAAAGCTCACAAATGAAGAGCGGTGAAGAGCAACATTTTGTCACAGCCAAGTATGTTTTTTCTTTCTATTTTCTATTACCACATCTCAAAATCTGTCCTCCCTGCCCCTCTCCAAAAATGAAGATTCCTCCTCTTTTTCTCACAGCCTTGGACTTCCCCTTTCATCATAACCCGCAAAATTCTCAGCCTGAATCATCAATCCAGTCACAGGAAGCTGGATGTACCTCACGCTGGAGAGCAGCTGAGATGCAGTGAAATGAGGCACGTTTGCACCAGCTGAGTATGTTGCCTTATCAGCACTCATAGCCCCTGCCAGCTTGAAAATGAAGGGCTGAACTTGAATTGGTGATTCATTTTAGTACAGCTGAGCCACCAGCTCTGTTCCCACATTATATTAGTATTTTCTCTTTGGCCTCTGTTGACAAAGCTTTGCCACCCACTCATGAGGATGGGCTGCTGGTGTCTGGCTCGAACGTGTACAGCAGCGTGCAACCCATGGAACAAATGCAGCCAGCTCAGATCTGCCGAGCAGCCTGTGCTGCCTGACAGCAGAGGGATAGCTTTAGCAGCTGACAAGTCAAAGCCTACAAACCTCTGCTGCGATATTCACAGGCAAACCGAGATGAAACGCATCAAGCTGAGACTTGTTGTCTTTGGAGCCACGATCTGGTCAAAAAGGGTGCTCTGACCGGCAGCCCGCACTGTTTCAGACCAGGCAGGTACAGAGCTGTGGCAACGTGTGTGCTGCCAGTGGTGCTGGGCAAAGCCTGCATGTCACATCGTCAGAATACACTCATCTTTAATTAAATTCATCTGTCTGCTTCTAGAGCTAAGTAGATAGAAACATAGCCTCCCAGGAATCACCATTTCTGCTGAAAACCAAATCAGAAATCACAAGAAAATGTAATACTAGGAAAAAAGGTAACTGTACAGGCACTACTTTCTTCTTTTAAACAGACGATGATACACAAGTTTCGAACAAACATCAAGTTTGTGACACAAAGTTTGCTGGGGTGCAGAGGACCAACTGAATTGATGCTAAGGATTTCACAATCCCAGAGAGGCATCCCACAGTGCACTGTAAATGAACTCCCACTCAACCATTGTAGAGGAGACAACAAAACACTCATTTACAATGCTGCGTAACATCTGCAGGTAGAACCAGTCCCTGTGAGGACTCTCTGAACCCAGAACTGATGAGTGACGGAAGCTCTTGCAAAAGAGCTAGAGTGTTACCAGTTGAAGCCACCCAGTGCCGGTGAGGTCAAAGGCAATGCCAGTAACATAGGCAAGAATGGTAATACAAACCAGCCCATGAGAAATTGGTCATTATTGGTGGTTAGTGCCTATTTGAGAGGGGCAAATTTGATAATTAATACTCTCTAATTATGACAAATCCTGACTATAGCAATTGCTGCCATCTGAGTAAAGCTATTAATCTACTAATTTGCCACTTAAACAATAATACAGTCCTTTGTTAGAGCCTGGTCTGGATGTGTCCCAAAAGGTTAAGTTAAAGACTGCATCGCTACCCTAAACAGGAGATCCATTTTCTTTAGAGTCATCAAAATAAAAAAACAGTTACTCTGTGTGAGAACTGACTTCTCGTGTGTGCAATGGGAAAAAACAAGCTTTTAGCTGCTTCTAGAATCAAGCCTAAAATAGAGGCAAGCACAGAATCTGTACCTGAAACAAAAACTCAAACTGGGCAAAAGAATTAGAGCAAAGGGAAGTATGGTGTAACTATCAGCTTTACCCTGAAGACCCTCTTGTTTTCTCTTTAGGCCTAGTCCAGTTCCTAATGTGTGAATTTCATTGACTTCACTTGGGCCTTGCATCATTTTTTTTCACTTTTACTGCATGACCCAGATTTGAGATACCATGCTCTTAAATCTATTCCAAATAAAAGTTAAGCACATGCCAAATTATTGCCTCACGTGTATTCTGTCCCCAAATCAGCCCCAAAACAGCTTATCCATTTGCACTGTTACTTCACTTGAAAGTTTTTCACTTTTGACTTCAGACACCTTTTGCTACTAATAGAATTGTCCCTTCAAAAAATAAAGATACTTATTTAACTAGAAGATAGACGATCACTAACAGAGAAAGAAGTTTTAATCCTGCACATATCCACATGACTAAGACAGAGGAAGTAAGAGCCCAAATATATCAATTTTACTTTGAAGGACTTAGTAAAAACCATAGACTAAAGAAGCTTATTTTCTTGGAGATGATGTTTTGGTACAACGATATCCGACACCAATGTAAGGCCAGCAGAACTTCCTCAGTGTGCAATGAAATGCCCAGAGTACTGTACTAATAACACATTTGGCAGGACATAAACTCCTCCGCATCTGTGAGTAGACTGTTAGTCAGTGTGTAGAATGTAAGGAGCACAGATCAACAAGCAAGCTCAAACACCACATGGAAAAAAAAAAGGAAGGAAGGAACCTGTATGACTATAGCATCAATGGCCGAGCGATCTGATCCCTCTGCATGTGGTAGAATAAAATCTGCAGAAGCCAAATCCTTTCTCTAAACTCTCATCTTTCTTGAAGCCATGAATACTAACCAATGTTAATGCAAAATTGGAACCTTTTTAAAAAAAAGAAACATTTCTCTAAGAAGTACCTTCTCCAGGTCTCCCAGCACAGTTTGCACTGCCTGTCTATTGTTGCATTGCACACTCCTTCGGGCAGCAAGTGTCATTTTCACTGCCTCTTACAGCACTAAGCACATTATCGAAGCTTAGCATCCGTAACTGTGAAAAGCAAAGCAAAGAAAAATCCCACAAGTTAACTTTGATGTTGGTTGCAGATCCCAGTCCTGTTCTGACATCAGGAAACTGGACTCATGAAGGATTTGTGAAGGCTGTCAGAAAAACTGGTAAAGATATTTAAGGCTCACTTACAGAGGGACAAATGGGAAAGTTAACATGTTTTACTCCGGTTTATTTAACTGCATGAAACCTCTCCATAGATGCATATAATCATAGTGGCTTTAATTTGATTAGGGGAGGGATTCTATACACAAGGAAGTTAGTGTACAGTAAGGTGGGCTACAAATTTCTGTCTCTCCATCTGCTCAACACTCATTCCCCATGCAGCAATGATAGCCAAGTCCACTTGTGTATATATACAGAAATCATGCCCACACGGGGAGTTAGCATGAGGAGGAGTAAACAGCATGTCATCGATTCACACGTTGCTCAACAGCACTCTGAAGCGTCAGATGACAGCGATACAAGGCAGATCTGCAGGGTATGTGTACCTTTGTCATCAAACTTTAATCCAGGCATTCTCTGTTGCTTCTGTGCCCTCAGTTATTTCAGATAGCTTTTCTGCCATGTAGTGTGGGGAATGTACAGGCTGGCATAGACTTTTTTAATCTCTGGTTTCTACATGGTGACAGTACTGTACCACCTAAGAACAGAATTACAATGCCATCATGCTGGGTGCATATATAATGCCAGAGTGGGAAAGTCTGTCTCATCTCCTACTGTTGAATATTTATACTGAAGTAGTGACCAGATTCCCCAATGAAGTTTGGGGTTCCATTGTGTTTGCAATTTTGTGCATGTCTGTAACAAGTCAGTCACAGGCCTAGAATATTTATCTCATCTGGAGATGAAAAAAACCCAGGGAACATCTACCTCTCATGATCCAAAACCCATGTGATAGCACACTTTAGCAAGACTAGATACTTCTCTTCTAAATAAGTTTTAAGAGAAGCTAGGATTTTCATTTCAACTTTAACTCTTCCTAGAATATCTAAATCGCAGTCCTTCCTGCCTGTATCCATTTTCAGTGCAGCTGGGAATGTTTTTACTATTGTAAAAGCTAGGACGTAAAAGACAACAAACCATCATCTGGAAAATATTGATACCAAGGTACAACTGGTGATATGGACTCTGGGACTGACTGTCGGATCAGGACTTAATCTTGACCTTTCTGAATAGGACATGATGAACTAGGTCCACCCAGATTTTGTCAGCATTATTTTAAAACAGAAACCACAAAACGACACAGTATCAAATGCATGCTTAGATACCTCATCCCTTGGGTGAGAAGAAACACAAACGATCTTTTCCTCTGGAGCTACATTCACAGTAGTCTTATTAAAAAGCAGAGAGACCAAATACTTTTATCACGTTATATTGCATATTCAACCATTCTATTAGAAGGAGACCAATTGGATGTACTCTGCCAGTTCAATCCAATTCTCAAGCAATATTCTCTTTCCTTGCTATTAAACAACTCAGCCTCCCAGTCTGTAATAACTGGAATTGGAATCCTCTGTCTTTTACTACAGCATTTCCCACTGATTTAATCATTCTATTCATATTTCTTGCTGACCTGATTTTCTCCCCTTTCACTTTTAAATCCCCTATTGACTTGAATTAATCTTGCAGAGGGCTTGTATGACTGGGAACTCACTGAGTTTTGAAAGCAAGCTCTGCTAGCTCACGAAAGGACTTCTCACACATCTATTTTCAAAAAAAGGTTAAATGCCTAGTGACAGAAGTAGCCAAGTGTCATTGAAAAAAACCATAGCCCACCACATACACAAGAAGAGAATGAAAGTGATGGTTAAAGCAAATCTGTACCTGAGGAGCTGTTTCAATTCAAGTTAAAACTAATTTGGTGGAAACTGTACAATTTTGCATATGAAAAGTAATGACAGAATTGCTACTAAAATAAAGGATTGGCCAGTTTCATGTGTACAACATCTAGGTCCTGCAATAAGCTCTCTTACTTTGTGCTGTGCAATAGGCAAAACACAAATTATGCACTGCACCCATCAAAATATGTAACTACCTACGGTCCTCATGCTTTAAATAACAATATGAAGCCATTTAACAGGATCTGATCCTGGGTTTGTACTTTCCTCCCAGTCTTAAAACTGAAGAATATTTACACAACAGCTATCTCTACCAACAAGGAGTGTTCAGTATGATATCAACTCATGCTGTGCACCTCATACAACCTCACTGAATGAAAACATATTTCAGTTATGAGATTGTGAACGGAGGGCATTTCAGGCTGTTGCAGTTTCTTGTGAAATACACAATTATTTTCTCAGCTTAATTGCCCCTCCTTAGCTGCACTATAGTGAGGAGAGAAAGAGGCTGCAGTTTCATGACGTATACTGAACCTTGGTTATATAATGTATATAACCAGCTGGAGCACCGCGTCCCGCTCTGGAGCCCTCAGGACAAGAAGGACATGGAACTGTTGGAGCGGGTCCAGAGGAGGGCTACTAAAATGATCCGAGGGCTGGAGCACCTCTCTTATGAGGCCAGGCTGAGAGAGTTGGGGGTGTTCAGCCTGGAGAAGAGAAGGCTGCGGGGAAACCTGATTGCGGCCTTTCAGTACCTAAAGGGGGCCTACAGGAAAGATGGGGACAATCTTTTTAGTAGGGCCAGCTGTGGCAAGACAGGGGTAATGGCTTTAACTAAAACACGGTAGGTTTAGACTGGATATAAGGAAGAAATTCTTTACAATGAGGGTGGTGAAACACTGGCACAGGTTGGCCAGAGAGGTAGTGGAGGCCCCATCCCTGGAAACATTCAAGGCCAGGTTGGATGGGGCTCTGAGCAACCTGATCTGGTTAGCGGTGTCCCTGCTCACTGCAGGGGGGTTGGACTAGATGGCCTCTAGGGGTCCCTTCCAACCCAAAACATTCTATGATTCTATGATAATAATTAAGCACACTAGGAATATAAATTCAAAAATATTTTGTTATAATCAGATACAAGATTGTGTATAGTAGGGAAGAACCAGTTCCCTGCAGGGAAAAGTGTGGAAACAAACATCCACCAGTGCCCAGAAAAATATGAAATAGCTCTTTACTTTTTTTCTCAGTATAACAGTCATGCTGTGGAGTAAAATACTTATTCCAAGTACAGTGGTTTTAGTTACCATTTCTACTACTATTTTATAGATAAGAAAACTCTCTTAAACTGGGATCAAGAAACAGCATGATAATACACTACTGAACAACATAATACAGCTGTAATAGAAATTCCTACTAATGTTTGCATTTCATTATAGTTTTATGGTTTCCGGTAGTGGTTCACAAAGTGTGGTCTATGGATCCCTGTTAGTTCAGCTATGTCAAAGGATCTATAGAGCTACTGAGCGGTAATTTCAGTGAAGAATTTGGTAGAAGTGAATGCATCCCTGAGAAACTGAGAGGCCTAATATTGTTCCATAATTACACACTCAACAATCAACCCTTCCTCTCAGTTATAGGGGAATATTAACAGAAAGCAGCATTCTCCATGTAAAGTACAAGGACTCAGGTTGCAGCTGAAAATAGAAAGGTTATAAACGGCCACAAGCTAAACTTTCAGCCAGGGAAAGATACTCTTATCCAATTACAAGAAAACTTCTTGTCCCTTCCTGTGATTAAACCATTTGGCTGCACTATTAATACTACCACAGCAGTATTTTCTATCTAAAGAGGCAAAAGCCAGCACATGCAAACAGACCAGACATTTGGCAAGGGAAACAGTGCAAGTCGAATGGCACAGAAGGCATCACTTCATAGCAGAAACATTATTAACAGGTTTTTCTCCCATGTTTTTTGCTAAATTTTCCTTTGTACCATGTTCCTGGGGTTTTGGTTCTGGTTTTTTTTTTTTTAATAAATTACTAAGAGCTTTGGGAGTTTCTGGCATGAAAAATATTGTGTAACTACTGTGCTAAGGCAGAAACAAATGCAAACACGTTTTTCCTTAGGTGCTTAGACATATGGGAAAAGGTAAAGGAGAAAATTATTTCAGCTGGAGTGACTATTGCATTTAACAAATGCACATGTAAAAATACTTACGAAGATAAATTTCAGATTACAATAAAAGGTGCAGAATCTTTTTGCCTATTTTGACAATTCTCATTACAATACTAGAGCTGTTGATGGCAGTCTTATGAAAGTAGCACAGAAACTAAGTACATTACATCTCATTTTCCTTCTTTATGCTAGTACTTTGACATTTGAAAATTAGTGTAGATTCTTGAAGTGATTATATAGTTGTCTGTAAGTTTATGCCCAGTATCCACTGAAAATATTTGCAAATTTAAAAGAAATCATTTTCACCTTTAAGTGCCATAGCAAAACTATTATCTTATTACTATTCTTACTCACCATGGAACTGTAAAGCTCGTGTGGGCAAAATGAACATGAAGCTGCTGAAATAATCTTGCCATATGGGCGTTTAAAAATGAAGTAAAAATGTTATTCACAGGTTCAGAGGAGGAGCAATAATGAACACTTATTGGTTTTTAAAGGTATTTGGTGATTTAACTTATGCAATTTCTTTCAGGAAACTATCTCATTGTTTTAAATGGCCTTGAGAGTTCCATGCCATTAGGTGTGTATTTGAGAAAATGAAATGGTGTTTTCCATCAACATGTGCATTAAATCCATATCAGATTTTCCTTTAAGAAGTGTATGTCAGTCAATATGGATTCTGTACACCACCCACTGTACCAAATTAAAATGAAACATCTTGTAAAGAGAACAAGATATGTATGCATTGTTTTCAAGGATTTGATAAAGAACCATTAGCTGCATATTGTCACTGTACCTTCACAAATCTGGGGTTAAGGGAGTAAGGGGAACAAGAAGCAGAGGACAAAAGAAATAAGAAGAGGAGGGAAAATGTGTGTTAAAGAGTCAACAAGGCGTAAGAGCTCTTAGACACCAATACCATAGCTTCTAACGCACTGGCAAACTATCCCTCAGGAGTATGCCTGGGTACTCCTGGAGAAGGCTGGGAATTTATTCTCTTGGTAACTGCTACTGTTGGTCAGGCAGCTTCCTACCATTCCTACCTGTAGAGAGATGGCCTTCACAAAGATCATGAACTTTCTCTGGAGGTCCATCCACAATTTACACAAGCATTCTTCACATCCAAGGTTTGCTCACCTGGAGCTTGAAGAAGCCAACTCATTTCCATGAGTCTGAGCAAGCCACAGGTCCTCTGAAAATGCTCCTCTCCAGAAGGATCTCTGTGTGGCCACCGCTTCCTGAAGTTTTATAGCAATGCACACACTGCTGATTATCTAACATGACAGTTCCAGTTTCTGGTATAGCTATATTTGACTCACCTGGCTGCCATGTTATGCCTTGCCCTTGAGACAGATTAAAACACTAAGGTAAGAACCTTAGTTTGGCCTGTATGAAAAAGGCCTATACTAAGCCTGAGACCATGAAGATCTCAGGTCTCAGATTTTTAACCACAATCACAATTTAATGCAGACAACAGACACGACACCAGGAAAAATCAAATAGTTTAGTCTACTTAAAAGTAGTACAGAAATATATACTCAAAGATGCAGTTTCAGTATTACTTTTTAGTACAGCTAAACTATAACTTATCCGCAATCCCAAATCATTAAAATCACTTCAGAGCAGTTTGGTACAACATTCTGAGTCCATACAAAAGTCCCGATCACTGCATTAATGATGATACAAGAAAGGAATACTTGCTGTTGTAATAACCATCTCCGGAGGACATGCCTTTCTAAAATGTACAGATCACATTAGGAGAATTTTGCCACTTGTGTTTCAAAGTGAAAACTGAGCTACTGGAACATTGAAAAAAAAGTCAGAAAAGAACCTTGGCTATTTTTCAGTTTTAGATCCCCATAAGCATTCAGATGTAATTCACTTTCATATGTTAAACTGGAAAGGAGAAGATTTGAAGTTTCAAAGGCCTATTTATCTTCCTCCTAATCTAGCATGCTTGTTCCTTTTGCAATGAAACTTCTACTGTTACCTGCTCCTGTCTGTTATCACGTTGTCCAACTTCTCTCCAGTGTTTCTGACCTTCACTGCCACTTGCTGCTTGTCTCATTCCAAGCTCCTCCAGGGGATGCCAGCTCTGAACTGAAACATACAGCTATTTTTTTGCAAACTCTTTTTTAAAAATCCACATCTACTGTGACACATGCAAGCCTTGAGGTGACTAACAACGGGTCTACCAAAGGGAAATATTTGATAGCAAAAATAGCAATAGCAAAATTTATTCTTTTTTTCTACTCTTCATTGATTAGTTTCTTAGGGCATGTCTGCACTGTACAGTACTACAGGACAGAGATACCTGAGCTGCTACTGAATGAGCCAGCTCTGCGGGACAGAGCTAATTAGCCTAAGCACAGTGCCATGCTAGCAGAGTTACATTGCTTTCAGGAAGGAAGTTAGTAAGGATCCACAATGCCGCGTTCCGCCCTACCACTGCACAAGCTTGCTCAGCGGTAGCTTGATGATTTCTGGATCCATCAGAGCATATAATTTCATTAGTAACTGTGCAAATGCAACTCCATTAAAGTTAGCAAAACTCATATGATGACTGATTTGTAGGTAGGTTTTTTCTTAGGGTCTTAGGTATGTGCAAACAAACACTTTTTCTAAGTAAAAACACCACCACTTATGCAGTTCTGCCTATTAAATATGTATACACAGTTATATAAAAAATAAATGGTTTCTTTGTGTGTGAAGAAAAATTATATTCAGCACTGAAGGCAATCAAAGGCATCAGTCACCCAGAAGTGGGTGACTTCAGGTGCGTGCATACAAACCAGCCATTTGAAAGACATGGAAAGCAATTTCTTGACATTTCTTGAAACAACTTCTATAATGTAGAAATTATTCTCTTCTTACACTCTTTCAACATTAGAGAAATTTGAATAACTATAAATTTAATTTCCATCTACATTAAAAAAATAGCAAAAAAGTATTTCTATACATTGCAAGATTATACTGCCCTGTGAAAATTTTTCTATACACAAATAAAGGAAGTTCACATTATGGCTTTGTACAAATATAACAGACAGAGCCAAGGAAACCGTTCAAGGAGCACAAGCCTCAGCCAGTAAGTCTTGCTGACCACAATCTATAATTAAGATGATGATCCTCAAAAAAGCTGTGTTAGAAACTAGCAAAATAGGAGAAATAAACTTATAAAAAGAAGGAAGCCACTAAAAGTTTCCAAAAGGCAGAAGTATGTGAATTAAAGTGTTTAGGCCCAGCTTAGAGACTGCTTAAGCATACTATAAATGACTAATTAAAAGCACCTATAGTCTAGAAAGGAGACAAGTGGACTAGACTAAACCAGTATGACTGACCAGTACAAAAAGTTGTCAAAAAATATTAGTCCTTCAAAATATAGAAATTTCTATCATGTTCAAGTAATAGGATAAACTAAAAGGGAAACTGAGAATCTGAAGTCAAAATGGCAAGATTTAAATTAACGGATTTTGAAAGTAAATCTTCCCTTCCTTCAAAGAAAGAAATGAAAACATGCTGAACTAACAGTGCAGCTGAGAAAGATATAGTCATTACTGGTAATAAGGGATTTGAGATGTGTTCATATATCAAATATAGTTGTGGTTGGGACACTTTATCTCACAACTGCACTCTCCCTCTCACAGCAAAACCTCTGACTTCATGCATAGACTGACATCTTAGTTTAAACCAAGAGTGAACCTGGGCACTGAAAGCAAGGCCACGGAGGCTGATCTGGTCCCTCAGCCCTGCCAGGGATGCCAACAACCTGCAGAGCATGGTGCAGCCAGGATACAGCCTTATGTCCCTTCATTCACTGAGGGCACCCCGCTAGGTAGTGAGGAGTGTTACTGATAAACTGCTATCGGCCAGCTCACATAACAACAGCCAGACCCATTATCTGGATATAATAATAATCAGTGGGGGAGATTTCTATTTCCACCCCGGGGTTCTCCAGGATAGTGCAGCTGGGGGTCTTTTCTAGCCATTCAGGCAGAGGTCTCCCATCAGCAGAACAGAAAAGCTCCCAAGCTCAGCTGCTCCATTTGCTCCCAGCTAATCCACGGAGCTCTGAAATGCCACTTCCCACCTCGTGAGGCAGAACGGAGACCTCGCTGTGCTCTTCAAGGCACTGGCTGACTCCATGGGAAGCTGCTGGTGCGTGCGACCAGGCACAGCACCAACCAGCCGCTTTAGGAAAAACGATCTGGGTGCAAGCGACTCCAGCCCTGTCCCGGGGGTCACTGTCACAGGCGCCTTTGTATGGACAGCTCTGCAGCATCACTATCTATTTTTGAGAAAGTAAACCTCCTAAAGTAATGGGTTTATCTGTAATGTGGTATAGTGAAAATCAAAAAATGAATTTTGATTAACGGTATGTCTTGAATTTTTTCAGGCTAGCCAGTTCCACAAACTACATTTTTATGATATGCTCATCCTTGACATTTTGGCTTCTATTTTTCCCAGGTGGGTTGCTGAACGGCCAATTTCCCACATGTTCCAAAGTGACTCAGGCATCGTCTCTGCACTAGGCTGATCACCCTGTCACAAGTTCCCGCTCACACAGATCTCTACACCCACCTTCCATCTCAGACTGGGGGCCATATCTTACTGGTTGAACAGCAAGAAAGCATTAACAGTAATTACAGAAATGTTTTTCCTCTGCTCTAATTACAGTGACATCAGCATTCTATTAACCTTTAAATTACTGGTATTTTTCCAAGAGAGAACTGTAATGAATAGCAGTTAAGAAAACAGCTCCATGATTTCAGTGCAGAGAAAATGAGCAAGAAGCAAAGCAGAGGGAGCATATCTGGTGCCAGTATAAATGCCTCCTACCAGTGCTCTTGTACTGACGGGCACCACTGCCTCCGACAGGCCAGATCCTCAGCTTATGTATATCGGAATAGCTTCACTGGTTCTGGCAGCCCAGTAGCTATAAAGCACGGTTTTTATTTTCGGTCTTTTGATCTCTTGAGAAAAACCACCTGGAACTCAAAGTGCTAAATGTGATGTGGTAGGTACCTAGCAGCCGGAAATAGTGAGAAGTTACTGTCCTGCACATGCTCCTGGGCAGACACAAATAAGCACTCTTATGGATTCACCTTAATAACAACATACAGTGAAACGCTGATGAACAGAAAAGAGAAATGGTTTTCTTTCTTTTGCGATAGCCTAATTTGATCTGTTATAAAGTTGGTATTTCTTTTTATTTCATTGATGGAATTCCTTAATTTTTCTCCAACTGCCCTCAGAATGGAAATATCTTTTTCAGAGAAGCTAAGGGAAGCTTGGTAGAAAAACAATACTCTATGGAACAAGTCAAATGTGTACTCTGAAAACGATGTTTAACGATTTAGAGATGCTTAGTCAGAGGAAATGGTTTTTGTCCCTCTAGGCTTTCCAAGCACTTAATTCCTTTAAAGGAAGTCTGTGGAAATACTTCCCACGAGAATAAGAATATTTAGGAAAAACAGGGAACCATTTATGCTGACTTATATTTTACTCAGTTGTTTCTGGCAGAGGTGCCTGTTCCCCAAATATACCTAAGCAGCCAGACACACAATGGCAAGCACTTCTACAGTGATGTAACAAAAATTTCTGTTTACAGTAGCATATGCAGAAAGCTTGACATAGTAGGAACAGAGGAGAATCAGTAGTAGAATAAAACAAACTTATTACCTCAAGCACAGCTAGAAAGAACCCAATGCCAATGATTCTTCATGGAAACAAAATTGTTGTCTTCTTCCAATGACAAGAATTGCTTTCATAGACACAGTTCTTAATTCAGTCTAGAATTCTGCTATGTGTCCTTTGTAAATGTGTTTAGGACTATCACTTTAGGTTAAGCCTTCTCTGGTTTTTGCCTCGATTTCTGGCTAACATATTTACGCGTGTGTATTGTGAACTTTGCTCAGTCTACTCCTGCAGAATGTGATCTGGGTAAAAGAGTTCTCACTCAAAGAATATTTTTTAAATTAAATGTAAATCTCATTTTCTTTTTTCAGTGTCTTTTCTAAGAATTGTTCTAGTTCATGTAATTATTAAATAAAAATGGACCAGGTTGAGTGAGTGCTATGACAAAAGAGCTTCAACTGAGACTCATCCTTGATCTGAACCAGGCAGAGAAGGGACTTAAGCCAGCTTTCTTCTCTTGCTGTGTGACAGAACCACCACGCCATGAATAACACTGGATTGATTCTCTCTCTGTGTGTGTTTGACATTTCAGGCAGGATTTCAGGGAAACCTTCGTTGACCAAGCACAACTGAAACTGCCCTTCTCAAAGGAGAAGTTTCAGCATTTCCTCAAAACAGTTTTGTCAACTGAACAAAATATCATGACCAGCAGACTTTTACCATTTTCTAAAACAGCCAAGAGGCTTCAGGACTATGAGATTCATTTTCAAAACTTTATACCCTTAATCTCACTTCATTTCCTTGAGGGTGAGAACAGTCAGCATGGATTTACCGCAGGTCAGATGAAGATTATAGAAAGCCAAAGGCATAGTGAAGCATGTAACAGCAGTATAACCCTGGCAGCATTGGGAACATAGTGCTTTCTGAGCCTTGGCAGAGGTGACTGACTCCAATACAGGAACTCTTAAATCAGCACACACGTTTATTAAAATGCATCTACGAAGAATTTGGTTCTAATGAAGCAAGTAAAAGGAACTGAAATTGCTTAGTATATACCTTTAGAAATTCTTATTCATCTTGATATAATGGCACTGCTACAATTAATAGCCTGTATGAATTTCCCTTACAGTTTCTGTTACAGGAGGTTTATAATTCAGGCATAAAAATCTTACTCTGGGCTGAAACTCGTTATTTGATGTCTTAGCTGATTTCATGAAGCTTTTCTGCACAACTCGGCTCACCGCCCACCCCCAAAAGAGTAACAGAAGCTGCTATGTGGGGTTCCTCAATGTAACATGCTGATAAGGGGTCAGAAAGCTCTGGTTGCTGTCTGGTGTAAAGTTTGCAAGAGTATATTTTTAAAAGAAACACCTAGGTCTGTCCAAGAGCAGATGGGGGAAGAGCTCAGGAAGTAGCTCTTCTAACTAAAACTTTAAACACAATTGGAGAATGTCCCTAGCAGTTTACTGACTTCTTATTTTCCTATCACCAATAGAAGGAACTTGAATCTTCCTGTCACCCTGAATAAGGATCCTATTGGCATACAGGTTTTTGAGAGGGAATGGTCTTACTGGAGGGAGAACGTACAAGCACAGCACGTCCATTGAGAATGAGACTGAGAACAGAGGAGCAGGAACAGACCAACATCTGGGAACAGCCAGCCACCTAGATGTCCTAAGAGATAGCCAAGGGCTATATTCAAAAAACTGTTCATGGACAGGTCAAAGAAATGAGCCAGAAAGGGAATAGAAGCAGAACCGTGCCTGGATGAGACTTTTACTATGGTAAAGGAAGTGATGACACTGGGATTCTTTCCAGATTGATCATTACTGCTCATTCTGACTCAAGCTGTGACTCCACA
The DNA here is from genome assembly GCA_034008185.1 of Gorsachius magnificus. Classification (NCBI taxonomy): domain Eukaryota; kingdom Metazoa; phylum Chordata; class Aves; order Pelecaniformes; family Ardeidae; genus Gorsachius; species Gorsachius magnificus. Next base: position 6,940,121 of record CM067085.1, on the reverse strand, counting down.
AACATGAACACCAGACCTGTACAGTATCAAATCACTTTGCCATATAAAACTGATCCACAACACCCATGGATGCAAATGGCCCTTCTGTTGAATTATCCAGACCGATTACAATGTTTAATGATGGTTCATAAACACTTCACTACAACATGAAGACAGGCAGCACCTTAACTAGCAAATGCAGTTTATGCAGGATGGTTGTTTGCCGCTGGAACACAAAGACTTTTTTCTGATCTGGCAAGAGGAGTTCAAAATTGTAATTTACACCATTAAATCATCATCCCAAAGAAAAGGTGTTGCATTTCATACCTTCACAACAACTCCACTACACATTTCCTTTCCCTTAAGTCATCACAGGCTATCTACCCTCTCACTTTAATAACAATCTATTTGAATATTCTTGATAATTTGCTAAATTCTATGTGTCCATTTCTTGAACTCTCTTATAATTTTTGAAAATTCAAAAGAAACAGAATTAGTATCTGCAGTTTTTTTTATTTTCTGCAAAACACTGCCAAAATATCACCTTCTATTATTTTGCAATAAAATTGCGTGAAACTGCTAAAGGTGACTTAACACATTGCTTATCACACTATCTGTGCAAAACCACAGGGGTAGTGACTTTAAAAATAGAACTTACTGAAAAATAAGGAATAGTAGGGAAGGGTTAAGATGGGACCCTGCATTAGCCAGGGTCAACAAATCTATTTAGACTTTCTTATTCCAGCTCATCTGAATGGGCTGTAGTGCTCTGGGATAGGGCAGGCTCATGCAGCTGAACTGGAATCAGGCAATGATACCCAGTATCTGTGGAATAAGATGATACTCAACATTGGCTGGAGTAGGGGGGTAAATAGGGTGGTAGGAAAGATATAGACTAGAAAAGGCGCCTGTAAACTGGAACTGAAAGTTGCATAAGTGTCCTTAGTTCATAATTTCATATCCTATGAATGCTTGAGTTTGCTCTGCTGAAGTTGTTTTTATGGAGCTCTGTGTGGGGATGTCACCTGTGGAACAGCAAACTCCATCGATTAGAGTGGAACCAGCAGTAAAGATCTCTGGTTTCTATTCCCAGCCCTGCCGCTGATAGTACCACTCACCATGAAAGGCACTTTCCTTCTCTGTTCTTCAGCTTCCCCGTTTATAAAATATGAATATTGTTATTCACTTACTTTGCAGAAAGTCTTAGTGATTTCAGTTTATCAAAATGCTTAACTGAAAAATAACATATCTGAACCTTCCTCAAGGAAAAGAAAATAAAACCTGCAGTTAGCACAGTTCCTGACAAAAGGAATCACAAGATGAAAATGATCATTCATGAAATGGTAATTTTTAAGAACTTTACCAAACTGTAAAGGATATCACCCATGACAGCATGCTAAAACAGAGTTCATATGAAAATACAACCCTACAGATGATCACAACTGAATAGGCAGCCACCAAGGAAGTTACACTTGTACTGAATCATTTGATCAGAAAACACTGTGGTTTTTTTCAATTTTATGCACATCATGTCAGAGCATGATGCGATTCTATCAGTTGTTGTGTACCGATGCAGATTTCTCATAAACAGGAAAAACTCCCAGGTTAAATCCACATATTTTAAGTCAGAAGTTGGCAGAGTTTTTCAATAGCCTTAAAACTAACTTGTTGCGTAGGGTCTTATAAATATTGTCTCTTCTCGTGAGAGAAACAATAACCTCTCACCTGTATTTTTTTTCTAATGAGATCCACTGAGCCTGTATTCCAGCTTCATACAGCATGGGCTATCATCTTCAGCCTGGAGTTCCCGTTAAAGCATGGCTGCTTCCTCACTTTGCTCTACATTGCCATTTAAAATTTGAAGAGAGAACTAGTATAAAAGGATATACAAAATTCAACTAATGAGGTAGTCCAACACGTGGTTTGGATTAATATAGTTGTTTTGGTAGTAGGTACTTGGATTAGAGTTGGATGGTATTCGAAGAGAGAGAAAAAAAACCAACTGAACTAGAAAGGTTTATAAATTCTCAGATAAAATGATATATGATTCATTTGAAGGCATCTCTCTACAGCTCAGAAGCTGTCCTCTACTGTGACAGATTGAAAAACTCCAGTACAATTTGTCTTTTCAAGCTGTCCCTGAAAGAAGATTCTGGGGGAAGTTTTTCAAGTGCAGAAACATGTGCTGTCTTCTTAGCTTTTAGTTTATATCCAAGCTACTGAACTGAGAACATTTTATATCCTGTCAGTTTTAATGTTTGTCAGTCTACTTTTATAATTGTGTCACTTGTGAGATTTTGTTAGAACAGAGACTGGGGTTTGTAAAAATGTGAGGTGTGAAAGTATCACAGTAATTCACAGAGAGCTTCGTTTTCATAAACATTCAAAAACAGAGGACTTGCAAACTCTCTGGTTCTCCTAGACAGCTTTGCAAACTCAGGCTTTGTCCTGTCTCTCATGTGGGAAGTGGAATCAGTTCCTTACTCCAAAGCAGTAATTTCTGCCTGCTATTCACTATCAAGGCACATTTTTCATTATTGTGGCATATGTTCCTTGACTCCCTTGGTCAAATACTTATTTATTTGCCAAAATACTGAACAGAACCAAAGTAATTTGTGATTCCAAGTTAGATTTTACCTAGGTATGTATAAAAAAATGGCAGGTAATGAGAGAAGCCAACATGTTTTGGAACAGTAGAAACATTCTGTGTCTCTGGCATACAATTGTCTAGTTTTGGCTTTTCATTAGGTAACATTTTAGAAGGCACTTTAAAATAAAGGAAAAAAAATAGAAAAAAAACCCCGAAATCATGTAATTGATTTTAGAAAAAGTGAAACATTTCTATGCTGGGTAAAGCTGATGGCTCATCCGAGATTTACTCAGCTGTTTTGGGAATCAGTTTTCTTGGAAGGTAGGGTATTTCTGTGCCAGTTGTTAAAAAATCCAGGGAACAATACATCTTTTTGTCAGGAATTTTTTTGATAGCCAGTCCACTGGCCTCACAATGCTGAAGTTCTCTTCTCATGGTCACATATCAGTTGCTTATCAGTGTTGCTGGAATCAGAATGCAGCTCTGCCAGTCAGCCAGAACCCAAGCTGCTACTGGTCTTACAGCAGAGCAGCAAAAATAGCTGTTGGCTTTTTCTGGAGAATAAGCGTGCATATGGAGAACCTTGGAGACGATCTTGTCGCACATCTTGTGTTCTTCCCTGGTAGTCTCTATATGTGCTTGCACGTGCTTCAACTTTCATTTCCTGTAGGGAACAAACACTGGGATACTTTCTTTGCCCACACAACTCTCAGTAATATTTTAGGCTAAGCATTTTACTTTCTGCTTTTCGTCTGTTTTCTCGACATTGAACCGCAATGTCTGCTTTCTCAGATAGCGTCTGTCTGTTCCACTACCCAGTTCCTTTACCTTGAACTTTTGTATTTGTTCTGCACTAATGGCTATTAATGTTTTGATCCTTTTCACTCTACAGCCTCATTCTGTCTCAGGTCACAGCTCTCATCAGACACTTATTATCCATTCCAGTATTTCAGGAGTTATTCCTAGTAACAGTGTCAATCATTTTATGTCCTTGCTTCCCAATGGGAAAGTAGAGAAAGGAAAAAGAAGAAAAAAAAAAAAAAAAAAAAAAGAGAAAAAAAAGAAAAAAGCAACAAAAAAAAAAGAACCCCCCTTTTTTTTCTTCATTTTTTCATAATCATTTTCATGGTCAGGTCAGTTTATTTATGCTAAGATTTAATTCTTGTTTCTGATATCATGCAAGTTCTTTTTGGTCTGGATATCCAGGTAAGCAGATGGCCTGTTGTCGTGGTGTAACCCGGCTGGCAACTAAGCACCACGCAGCCGCTCGCTCACTCCCCCCCTCCCTCAGTGGGATGGGGGAGAGAATCAGAGAAAAAGAAAAAAAAAGTAAGACCCGTGGGTTGAGATAGAGACAGTTTAGTAAGAGAGAATAATAATAATAATAATAATAATAATAATAATGGTAAGAAAATATACAGAATATATAAAACAAGTGATGCACAATGCAATTGCTCACCACCCGCTGACCGATGCCCAGCCCGTCCCGAGCCGCGATCACTCCCCCCGAGCCGCGATCACACAGCCCGAGCTGCGACCACTCTGCCCGCAACCGACCGATCGACCAACTCCCCCGAGCATGACGTTCTATGGTATGGAATAGCTCTTTGGACAGTTTGGGTCCTAGCTGTGCTGTACTCCCAGCTTGTTATGCACCTGGCCGAGCAGGAGAAGCTCAAAAAGTCCTTGAGCAGTCTGAGCACTACTTGGCAACAACTAAAAACATCAGCGTGTTATCAACATTCTTCTAGTACTAAATCCAAAGCACAGCACTATGCTAGCTTCTGTGAAGAAAATCAACTCTATCCCAGCTGAAACCAGGACACCTGTCTTTAGGTGTTGCATTTTTGTCTTGTTAATTGCATTTCGGGCCATGTGGTGGGTGTCATGAATCTGCTCAATAACATCAATTTCATCTAGGGAGTGCTGAATGGTAACATCTCAAGCTTTAAAATCAAATTGTTCTTTATCTACTACTTACAGAAATCCTAGAACTGTGGCAAATGTCTGAGTCATGCATATAGATTTGTGCTGTCTTATCTACACTCTTCTCTTGCAACTTGTACTTCTCATCTAAGTGCCATCTAATTTATTACTTGCATGCAAGACTCCTTATAGCATATGAATTGGAAAAGTTTCAAATGCTGCAGGTTTCAGCCATTATTGCTGCTCAACTTAAGCCTTATCTTTAGGGCTAGTGCTAACACCATTCTTAATTTGCTTTCTTTCAGGTAAGATACAACAGTTAGCAATAAGGTCCAAACAGGCCTGACACTTCTAAGGTTGCCTGGGTCTAAAAAGAGCTAATTAAGGCTTCATTAATGGGCATGCCATACTGCATAACCACGACTTTGCTATGAACTAAAATGGACTATTAGGATCATGGGGTTTTCTCTTTCAGCATTGTCCCTAACTGCTCCCAGGAACTGTTCTGGCAGTTCAATAGTCTGAAGTCCTGAGGCCAAGTCCTCGGAGGCATCCCTTATCTGCACCAATGTGTTTGCACAAACCTCCACTCTTCTTGTATACTTTTTCTGAAAGTCCTGTTGCATATCTGTACTCTTATCATTCAGTGCACAGAGAGAACAAGCAATATTGACCATTCAGTAACTGAAATACTCTGATAAAGAGGCTAACTGAATGTAAAACACTGTTTTCTACTTATTTCAAAGGAAAATATTGACTTATCTTTTAAATTAAGCCAACAGAAACACAGTGTCACCATCCACATTTTTCATAAGTAAATATATTTGCCACTGATGAGGAACTCTCATGAACTAGTTGGGGTTTAAGTTCCTCTTGTGATTGTTCATTTGGGCAGAAAAGAGCCAAATTCCCAAGCTCGGGTAAAAGCATTTGACACAATGTGTACATGGCTATGAGATAAGACCTATCCACCTCTATGCACATGAGTAGTCAAGGAACTAGAAGCAAGTGAAAGGCAGTATTAACTGAGATAAACAGTTGGCAAGTACAAGGGAATTCTTTCCCTTCTCTGGAAAAGAGATCATGCTGTTAATAGCTGGGATTCGCTAATGAAAACAAGTCTTTGAAATTATTGATCATCTTCATTATATTTTGGATGATTATTTAAAGTTTCCCTAGAGTGAGCTTTCATGCCAGACATTTTGTAAGTCAATTTACCTGGAGCAGACAGTACCTATGGAGTAAAAGCACAGTTAGTTCTCTGTTAACTTCAGGGCACAGTGTTAACAGTCCTTCCTTGGACTGACGGCAGGCAGTTCTGAGCTCACAAGGGGAGAAGCTAGGGATGCCATACAGTGAGTTTAGACAGGACCACATGTCTAGAAAACCAGTAGCTGGAAGTATTCAGAGGGTGTGGATCCTTCTGTCCCATACGAGTAGGTGAGAACTTACATATTTCCATTAAAGGCAGGAGTAGATTCTTTACAATAGAACTGCTTCCCAGAGAGCTGGCTTTTTGCAGATGGCTATGTACACATTTCTTAAAACAGTGTAGGCAAGCCTTCATTTACGACACACTAAAAAGCATTACGGTATTCATTCTGGCACCAGCTCAAATTTCTCTTGATATTGAACTTCCTGCTATATCTATAGTTTGCCTTCACTGCTTAAAAATGTTCTTTACCTGCACATGTGTACATGTACAGTACACCTGGTGAAAAAGCCTTGTCAGTAGCTTCAGGTTTTCTTTAGGCTTTCAGCTTTCTTAGACACATCTGTGGAAGTTATTTCTATAGACAAAGATTTCTTTTCCCTCACTTTCTATGCAGCTGTTCTGACAAATATATCATACCAACACAAAATTTCCCCCACAGTTGTAGGCTTCGAGTTAGCCTGCAACTCCAAGATATTAACATATGTGAAAGGTATTTTTCTTGCATAAAATCTCTGAAATAAAAACTGATACACTTATTAGCAATATATGATTTTGGTGAAGTGTTACTAGGCTTGACATGAGAATTATCTAATGAAATTCTGCAGCCTGCACTCTGCAGATTAGCCCTATTTATTTATTCTTAACTCGGATAGACAAGTTCTTTTTTCAGGCCCAGAAACACCACTTTGGAAAGCATCCACTTTTATAGGTTTCTTCATATTAATCAAAACATGCCACCATAAACTGTTTTCAGCATAGGTGACAGACACATTCTCTTTTAAATTCTAGATGGGAGGTTTTCCTCCATGTGTTTTGAGCTTTCTGGTTTTGTTCTCCCCTGTTGATGCAAACTAACCACTTGCATACAGGTGCTCAAAAGAGGTTTCAGAGAAGCCACGCTGATGATAGTATGTAGAAAAAAATTAATCTCAGTAATGGTTGGAGAAGCTTTGTCAACAAAGACTGATCAATGTACTAAAACTAAATCATTCTCTATCCAGACATTATGGAATTCATAGACTCCTTCATAGAGTACTGGATGAAAAATTAGAACAGATTTCTAGAACAAGAGAATACCAAAGCTACAAATCAAAAGTATTTCAAAGGCACTTTGATTAACTGGACTGGAGTTACGTATTGTGCCAATTGATCTCTGTTTCTTTCTTGCCAGGTATTGTTTCTTCCCTCTCAAAATAAACTGACCCTATTCAGCAGTGACCTTAAAATTATCATTAGGGAGATGTGACTCAGAGAACCTTGGATAGCCTCGAGCTATTCTATGTTTATGAGAGTACAGCTTCCTTTGAATCTCTTCATTTTAAGGAGATGCTGCTGTTGTCTTCTGTTATCCTAAAACTTGCAGGAGCAAATATGTTTTAGATGACAAATCTGATCTTTGACTATGTTCTTAGAAGATATTTTTAGAGTTTCAGCCATGATTGCCAACAACTTTGAGATAGCACACTTAAAGTTTTTGCTGGCACTCAAAGGCAATTCCAGGTAGTCATCCAGGATGAACATATTTATCATTTTAATAAACTACCTCATATGCTTGTAAAAACACCTTGAAACAGTAAAATTCAAAGGACATATAACATTCCAGTTCTTAATTATGCAACAACCAAAGTGCAAGATATCTGTGTAGTCTGATAGCTATATGGTCTTTATCACCAGGACTCACTAGGGAACTATTATTTACATTTTCTGAATTTAAATATGGTATGTTGCAATTCTTCCACAGTGAATTCCTGCTTTTTGGATATGACCATTACTGAACTGGCTTCTATAGCACTGTGGATAATTATGTTGAAATCAATAAAGATACTCAGGCATAAAAATGCACAGGAAAAGATCAGATTCTAAACTTCAAGTATTTATGTAAAGTAGCCAAAGTATAGAACAGGAAAGAGTCAAAGAAATTAAGCAACTCAACTCTGAGTTGTAAGAGTATTAAAAATATACATATGGGAAAACAATGGAAAATTATTTTTTAATGAATAGATACAGAATGAAACAGACATTCGAATATGCTTTATCATGATGTATAATTACTGAAAATCTCACATTTTTCCAAATCAATGGTGTCAATAGACTGCTCTTAAAAAAAGAAGCTACTTTCACCTTTTGATAAAAGTGGGATTTTGACCTTGCCTAAGTGTAATAATGTGCATGAGAGTTTACTGTATAATTTTCTTCACCAATTAGCATTTCTGTTATGTAAATTTGGTAAAGCAGCTGAAAGCTAAAATCTCAGATGAAGTTTGCATCCAATTACAGTATTGCAAAATGATTCTAACACTGACTCAGAAGACCATTATCTGCCTTAATCTACCTTTTCCAGACCAGCAGTTTTAAACTATCTACACAGACAGAGTATCTCCATCACTGAATGATGCACTCTGGTCATATTACATTATTCATCTGAGCTTTTGCTCTAGGAATAGGATACTTCCATGCTGGTCTCCCAAATCCCAGAGCAAAGGGAAGCTATTCAGCTTATGAATCATATGTCTTGAGACACAAAATGCTTTCCAGCAAGGAGAAATGAACTAGATGAAAACATCAACAAGTGTAAAAATCTGTGCTAATGAGAACTACAGTACTTGCAGCACACGCTGATATGTAAAAGGTGTTAAATCTAAATAGACACCAAAATAAATAAAAATAGCTAAGGAATGTCTGTATTGTCCTAAAATGAAAAAGTCGGCTATGTCAAAATTTCAAATATCAAGCATAACTCATCATGGGGCTGTTCTGTGTTCTCAGCTTGGTATTTAGCATTTGTGTTGGTATCCTTCCAATAATCCTGAAAGGTGTTTGGTTTTTTTTTCTTTTTTCTGGTACTTCTGGCATATCCTTACTTCTGTTCATAATGAACAGTGAATCACTTATTATACAAATCTCCAATATTTCTTGGAGATGAAATTCAGTGAGCCCATCTTTTCAGCAACTCAGGAACCATTCTGCCTAGAAGATTGTCCAATAGAAACTCATACTTATTGCACAGGTTATGTTATCTTGACTACTGTTACACACATACACTATTATATGAATATGTATGTAAGTATTACTTATTATCTAGTGTACACATTCCAGCATGCTTTTAAATTAACTTTATTTGGAGGATAGCTGCACCCTTGCATTTTACCTACTTAAACTTTATAAAGACCAGGTCAATTATAGGTAATGGTGGTGAACAAAGTTGTGTAACTGATGATTTTGGGGGGGCTAGTGAAATTGGAAAATTAGAAAAAACAGCCAGTAGAATGCTTGCATTTCTCAGAAAAATTATGAAAAAAAAAAAAGATGGTCAAGCAAAAATGCTGTTTGATATACAGTAAAGGCATGTTTCATTTAGGGGTTAATTAACCTTCTGAATGAATAGAAGTCAACTTAGGCATAAAACATGAAAACATGAGCTTTCAATTCAAAACCCACATATTTCTTCCAAAATCCATTTTTTTCTGTATGTGTTATTTCCCACAAAAATTTGCACAAAAAAAAAGAGGGTAAGAAAATTACAAGATTTTTTTTCTATAAAATATGTAAATTGAACAAAACAAGCAATTGCATGTGTACTTCATAAATCTATGTCTAAATTATGTTAATGTGCAAAAATCAGTAAAGATCCCGTTATGTGTCCTCTACATTTGGCAGGTGTAAAAACAGGCATTTAGTGAAACGGCAGTGCTGGTTTATTTTAGTCATTATTAAAAGTTATATATTTAGTGCTCCATGCTAAAAATGTTAGGTTTGCAAAGTATGACAGAAGAGCTCAGTCCTACAAAATGCTAAGTTAGAAGGAATAGTGGGGTTTTACTATGTGTAAAGACAACTGAGCCAAGTTGTGTCACGAAACTCAAGAGAATTTGGGGAATACTGATATGAGTAGTATAATTCAGGATTTTGTTTATCAGCTAGGAAGCAGGAGGCCATTTCAAGAGGCAACACCACAGAATTCTCACAAACAAAAAGGGTAACAAAGTTCAAAACAAGTTGTCTTCCTTACATTCTGAATTGAGGTGTGGTTTTTCCCCTCTAAATGTGCCTTAGCAACATGATCTTCATTCAGCGAAGAATCTGTGAGTCTTCTGTGAATCTATTTGTATTCTCCCTGAGCTAACTGAATTATGTTCAGATGCTGGTTTTATCTGAATTTGTAAATGATGATGATGTTTGGGGCCCACATAAAATTCAGAACTTCATGCTTGTTCTTCCCTTTATGAAAGTGACTTTTAAAGGCATTTTAAAAGTTACTTGGTATTGAAACGAGGAAATGACTATGCATTTGGCTTCATTATCAAATTTATGAGTGTAAGCCACAAAGCAAAATTTGCTCTTTATTGTTGCTTTCTGGTATAAAAAGAAGTTTCCACACTCTCTGAAACAAAAAGTGTGTAGAAGGGTATGCCCCTTTGTGTTTCATTGCTTTCTGGAGAGCAGAAGGGATTAAAGGAGGAAAGATTCAGCATTACATTTGAAAATACAGGGTTTGATTTTACTTTTCTTTGGGAGAGGAGAGGAAGGCTGATTTGAAAAGAACTTAAAAGAGGTTTTCTCATCCTTTCACAAGATCTGAAAAGAATCTATTAAACTCACCAAACAAAATCATCTTTCCCACTAGAGACTATTATAAAAAATTTACCACATCCAGGAATGTATTTAGTTTCCAAGTTACAGCCTGGGAAACTATATTTCTAAAGAAATCTGGACAAAGCACAGTGGCTGTTGTAGTTCCTGTTTTTAATCGTATATACAGCCAGCAGTACTGATTCCTCTATTTAGACCACCTATCACTTCTCATTATGAAAAAAAAAATCTCATTGTATACATGCGCGTGGGGAGGAAAGGGTTGTTAAATCTGAAAGACCTGTAAACATGTTATGGTTGCAGCAGGGAAGATGAACTTGGAAGCAGAAATAGCTGTCAGGTATGTGGCTTATGGAGCATAACGAAAAATGCCACTGGTTTGCCATCTTATTTGGGATCCGCAGCGATGTTGCAATAGCAGTGAAAAGAGAGTAAAGTAGAAAGAACCTGGGACACAGCACACAGTTATACAGTCATGGTTGTGGAGTTCTAGCAAATATGAATGAATCCAACAATTTATACGTGCATGAAGGAAAAACAAGGAAAAAAGTGGAAACTTTGTAGAGGCGGAAGACTGAAAGGAATCTGGGAATTTTTTGGAGAAGAAACTGGTGATAACATCTTAGAGAACACTGAGGAGGAACTAACCAAAGATGGTCAGCAACTTGCAGCCCGCCATTCTGCAGAAAAATTAATGTCATGTAGTGCTGCAATCAGTCTCTGGTGAGTTTTCTGCCACTATGCATTAAAGAAATATCCATAGGAAGATACGGTACCTGCTTTGAAATCCTTACTACCTATTTTAAGTTGTAACAGTGAGTAGAGAAAACACAGAAAGAGAACCTGAGGGAAAGGAACATGACAATACAAAGCAAATTCTATTTAGTAATTCTTTTTTAACACTATTAACGTATAAGCTTCCCTTGAAATAAAATGTGTTGCAAAGCTGACTAAAACTGTGTGGGAAACATTTGCCTTTTTTGCGAAAGTTAGAAAACTCAAATGTTTTTACATTTTTCATGAAAACCTTCTAAGTGTTTATTTATTTATTTTTAATGAAAGCATAAAAGGAAGCTCACACAGAACAGCTGCTGAGCTCAGGCAAAGCTTGGAAGTCCCAAGTTCAAGCCTCTGCTAAAATTAATGTTTGTTTATGCAAAGTATAAACAGGAAAGAACAGGGAAGATTCCTATTGCATATCAGCCAGTAGCTTGGTGCTTAAGGTTTTATCTGTGATATGAAAGACAGATCAAAACTCTGACTGAATTGGGAAAAAGAGAGACTTGAATCTGACTCACCCAACACTGGTAGGCTCTTTGCTATAGACACTGGAATACTGTTTATTCGTACAATCTCGCCCTCCTCCCTCAGAAGAAACAGTGAAGAGTGACCGTTTCAAAACATTGACCTTTTCAAGTGAAGACCCATTCTGCTGAAACATTACTGAATAGTTTTAGAACTATATCACTAACTTGTAAGAAATGAGTTGTTTGTTGCAGCTTAACAGGTTTTATTATTTTACTTTTAAGGGAGAAAACATAGAAGGAAAATACAAAAAGAAGTTAAGGTAGAAAAGCCAATATAAATCGGGTAATGCATTAATACCCTGGACTTTCAAATTCCAAAAAGTAATTCAAATTCCAAAGCCACTATATTATAAAAAGAATAAAAAACTTCCCTGCTGAAATTTTAGACACTTTTAAAACTGTCCATAAAATTGTGACTCATATCAGCTAAATCAGGCTTTGCATTTACCTAATGCAAAATCACCCATGCATCTTGTCAGTACATTTGCAATGTTGTCTGCTTGCTCTTTTAAAAGCAAACAGGGTAGAATAAAATAAGCTATTATGGATCTATCACGATTCCTACAGAAAGTGCTCTCATTTGGACAACAGGAAAGGAAAACAGAAAGCATTTGACACTAACACTATCTTGGGTTGTTTGCTATTGATTTTTCTAGCGTAAGTTAATTTAAAATAATTAGCTTGATTAAAGAAATAGATTAAATTTATATTCTTGTCTTGAATATCTTCCAAAAAGCTTGGTTTAGTGATATAATCCTGTTGTGAACCTTGAAAACATATTGCAGCAGTGTGTTTACGTGCGTGTGTGTGTATAATGCTTTCCTTTCACCAAAAAGATCTCGAAGAGGTTTATAATGAATCTGTAATTAGGATATATAATTTCACCATTGAAATGTAGCTACCTGTTGGGTAGAGAATGACTTCCACTTGTAACCTATCTTGCAAATTATTTAAACGTGTGTTTACATATGTAACTACTTCCCTTAAATCTGTGGGACTGCTCATATGCCCCAAACTGAAAACAATCTATTTTACATGCTCTGAGAGTTAACGTCATAAGCTGAATTCAGGCACCTCGTATCACAAAACAAGGGTGAGGAATTCTGGTCAGTAACCTAGAATAAATTCTCTCTTTCAAATAGAAGCATGGGAAATCTGATGTTAAATATAAGGCAGACAGAATGGGTATTTTGAAGGGTTTATCTAATCCCAACAGCCTGAAATTTGATCAGCCTGGAAAGAGGAAAGACTGTTGCCTTGCTCAGGCTAGAGAACTCCAAATACTAATCCTTTTATAACTGTATGTTAATACCCTTCGTTATTCTTTCTAGGAGCATTCTTAAGCAAAATTATTCTGTAAAGAAACCCCTAAGGATTGTTAGGTAAGGTGTTTGAAAAAGCCCTCAGGAAGGGATCCAGATTGACTGTAGTAGAGGAGTATCATCAGTTGGACTGGATGATCGTTGTAGGTCCCTTCCAACTGAAGTATTCTATTCTATTCTATTCTACTAGGACTTCTCAGTGAAGGGTGACACCACCACAGTGCAGCGGAAACATTGTTCTGTCCTAGTGGAAGCTGGGAGGAAAGAACATCTACAACAGTGTTTTTCTTCTTTTGGCTTTAATCTCTTTTTAGACAATGAAGTAACATAGCACCTTTCCCTGAAAAGCTTTGAAAGTATAAATACCCCCAAGTTCCTACCAGAAAGTAGCATATACTCTAAGTGCATGTTCCTGTGGGGCCTCCTGCCTGTTTTGGGAAAGTACGATCTAAAGCACTCACTCTGGATGCAGGAAAGTTTGGTTCTCCCTCTGGTCTCTGCCAGAATCTTTGTTCTGTAAGCATGCTTAATCTTTTCACCCTGTCTTGGTTTTTTCTACCATTTTCTGTCCCGTCTAATTAGTTTATAAACTCTGTGTTTGTCTCGTATGTTTTGTAAAATGGCTGGCAAAAAGGGCCACTTATCTCAGCTGACCCACTAAGTGCTGCTATAATGCAAATAATACCGACGCATCCTGATGCGACAGTATTTCACCTCAACATGACACAAAAGGCTGGTACTATATGGTGCACTTTAGTGCTGAGAGGAGAAACAAACTCAGGGTATGAAAATAGGAATCTAAGGGGGAATAGCAGGGAAGAGGACTGAGCAGTGGATGAAAAAGTACAGGAAAATAAATTAAACTTTTGTTAAAAACCAACAAGAGACTCCAGATCTGGAAAGTGCTAGTTGCTTTGCTTGGCAACCACTTACACACCCTTCTGTGGCACTTGCCTACACACACAAGAATATTATATATCTGAGGGTGAGCAAAAGAACTTCTCAGCCCAAGGGACGCATGAGTTATATAATCTCACCTTTTGCCCGCTGACAAACATGCATGTGTTTTTCACAACTTCTGCTAATGATCCACCTTTGCAGGCTTTCTCTAGAGTGGGATTTAAGGGAGACGGTAGTTAGTTACAATATATGAAGATTTACTTGGCTCACTGCTTTTCCTATGTGCTAAGTTACTCTACATGCATCGTAGATTCCCGTTACAGACTCTTCAGTTACAACTAGGAGCACTACTGATGCCCAGTAGCAGACCCAGTTCCATCTTGTGAAAAAGCAGTATTTTTAACTTCCCATTTGCAAGTGTCTCTAAGCACTGAACTGCTCAGCTTGCAATACGAAGAACCCCCATAGTCTGTGTTCTACTTGCATCTCATACACCTAACAAAGGTGTATCGCGTTTTCTTCTAAGTAACAGGCCACATAACAGCTAACGGCCTGGTCTTCCTCCAAGTATCCTGTGCAGCTAAATGGGTAAGTCCTGCCTGTGGCCATAAAGCTGTTTCCTACAGGGACTGGTATGAAAAAAAAAAAAAAGACTCCACACAAATGAGAAACGCTGAGCCATCTGAAAATACCGTGCAGCGCTGGACCTGAAAGTAGTTCTGAGTGAACTAGTAATACAAAAAGCAGTATGGCCCTGTCAGTGCAGTTTTTCTCTGCAGGATGAATTACCCAGGGCTCTGTGCCTCACTAATGCAGTCGTATTGATCTTGAGACCTTGCTAGCTTGGGTACCCTTATACAGCACAATGCTGCGTGTATGTATTCTTAGCGCTCATTCTCAAGGGAGGCAATTAAGGTGTCACTGAGTCTTAATTGTCTCCATAGACGATATTTTCCTTAAAGCCCCGGCCCTTAGAAAAACAACAAAAGTTTTATTTCCAATCCTCCACAAAGAAGTTTGCAGTACTGTCTGTGGAATTTACAATTCTAACATCATTTATTTTTAGAAGGAACGAGGAAGATACGTCAGTGATTCCACCTGGGCTAAAGGAAAACAGATCTGACCTACAACTCTCAGAACTGTTAGGCAGTGAACGTACGTGGGAGAGGAGGGAAGGACTGGAAGCCCACGCCTGTGCATCAGGTAAGATGCTGAAGACCCAACGTCAGCACCAGACGTGGGGGAGCGGTTATGTAGGGCTGGTACTTGTCAGGTCCTAATGCCTGAAAGCAGATGGACCTCGAGAGTGTCATTTTCAGGTTAACTTCATCTGGAGGGGGGGGGAAAAAAAAAAAAAAAAGAAAAAAAAAAAAAGGATTCCTCAGAGGCACCAGGTCCGTCCCGCAGCGGGAACCAGGCAGTAAGCGGGGGTGACGACCCCCGCCCGACCCCACACCGCCGACCCCGGGGCTCCCCGCCCTGGCTCGGCCCCGCCTGGCCCCTGCCTCACCCGCAGCCTTCCCAGGGGCCCCGCCGCCTCCTCCGGGCACCAGGCGCCTGCCCACGGCCGCTCGACCCCCGCCCGGGTCCCCAAAGCTGGCAGCCACCCCGCCGCCCCCGCCTCAGCCCCTCTCGCGCCCCGCCCCGCCCCGCCCCGCCCAACGGCCGGCCTCCCCGGGCCCCGCCGCCCCCGGGCAGCGCGCCGCCACGTCCGGACCGCGGGGCGGCGTGACCCCTCCCTGCCCGGAAGTGCGGCGGCGGCGGCGGGGCCGTACGGGAGCCGCGAGGTGCCGAGCGCGGGCTGAGGGGCGGCAGCGGGTCTCGGCGCGGGCAGCGATGCGGCTCCGCTCCCGCCCGGCCTCGCCGCTCCCGCCTCCCGCCGGGCACCGGTGACCGCCGCGCCTTTCCCCCGCCCCGGCAGTATGAGACCCGCCGTGCCGCCCAGCCAGCGCCGCGCTCCGGTACGTACCGCCCCGGGCCGGGGTGTGTGTGTGTGTGGGGGGAGCTCCGCGGGGTGCGTGCGGGGCGGCCTTTGTTGCGCTCTCCCCTGCCCCGCGCCGGCGGGGCGGGGCGGGCCTGCGGCCCCCTGCCCAGGGCAGCGGCCTGCGGGGCCCTTCCCCCGGGCGGCGGGCAGGGCCGCTCCCGCTCGGCGCCTCGCCTCGGCTGCGGTGGAGCCGCCTGGCCCTCGCAGGCGGTGGCGGCCCGGCGCGCAGCCCGGGGGGGGCGGGGGCCCCCCCCCCCCCCCCCTCCCGTATGCGATCCATACCTCGGGCGGGATGCGCCCCGCGGGGGGCTGCTGCGGGGGCTTTCGGCTGCGGGAGCGGCCCGGCGGGGCCGTCGTTAACGCGTTCCGTTCCGCCTGTGCTCTTGCCGCCCTGCCCTGCGATGTGACAGTTTGTTCCGGGAAGTTCCCGTCTTGTGTGAGGGGAAAAGAAAAAACGTGAGAAAGGTGGTGGTGGGAGTTGGCTCCCTTCGGTGGGCCGTGGCAAACTTTCGGGGCCGCGGTAGCTGGGAGTGAATGATGTTTGAAAGCTGACGCGTGATGCATCGGGGCTGCGTGCACCATTTTATAGGCGGTCAGGAAGTGGAGTTGACTAACGCTGGTTTTCACCTGATGATGTCATCCACTGAAATTGGCTGGAGCCTGGTGAAATTTGCGTCATGTTAAGGCCGTTTGAGAGCAGTGGTAGTTGAGAAGGAGCATAAAGAACGGGAGAAAGCCAAGCAAAAGAAAACAACACGGGCGCTGTTGATGACTTCACAATATCTTTTTTGTTTTTTTTTTTAAGTGCGATATGCTAGAACCCAACAGTTTATTTTACAGCATAGCTTTGCTTTGTGAAGATATTCTTGTTTTCTAAAATGGTGTTACAAGATATGAGTTACAAAAATAGTACTTGAACAAAAAGGATTGTTTCTAACCTCCTGACAGGAAGAACAGTCTGCGCGAGTCAAGCTGGGCCATTCCTTATTCTTATCGGTTCTGCAGAACGCATTATTTTGATAGATATCCCATATGGTTTGAGAAATTTGTACCCCAGTGCTGCTGAAGCTGAGCCATATGTACGACTGCTAAGGCATTTGGTTTAACTGTTAAAAAAATAAAAGGGGGGAGGGCTTGTTCCTTTTTCCGTTTTTACTAAGAACTTTATTATTTCTGGAAATAAAAATCCCTTCTTAGAGGGCCACTTAGCAGTCCCTGTCACTTCTGAAAGTATTTTACCTGGCTTCTCTGAGCCTTCAGGGATGTGTGACTAGGGCAAATGTAAATGTTTGTGAAGGATTTCCAGTGTGTGCCTACTGCAGAGTATTTCCCCCCCCAATCTGTAAGTGGATATTTGCTCAGGAAAGGGAAAATAAGTTTTAAATGACACGCCTTTTGTATATAAAGCTGCAAACATGGCAGGGTTTGGTACATCACCAGAAACTACTTTTAACTCTCTTCTGGCAACCTGAGAGTTTCAATATCCAGAAATATCCTTGGTGTTATATTGCCTTGAAACAGCTTTTCTGCCAAACTTTTAACTCCAGTGCTTTGCAGTCTGCATTTAAACTGTCAGTGAAAATACAGGATCACGTTCTGAACTTGCATGGGCGTTGTGAGCTACTTGTTGCTATTAAAAACTTGTATATGCTATGGACAAATATAAAATGAATTTGAAAAGCCACCAAGTTTTTTCTGGCCTAATCACTGATTCCAACTGTCAGTGCGGACTGCTTATAGTTCTTGGGTGTGCAGTTGAAATCATATTATAAAGCTACGGTTTTATCTTTTTTTTTTCCTCTATGTTTATCTGTTAATTTTTGTGCCTTTGAAAGGACCTAAACGAAAATATACAGGAGAGGTGATGAAACCAGTTGTTGTTAACAGTGCAAGTTAAATTGGAAGAGGAATCGCCGAGGACAGTAATAGGTAGATTTGCACGTAGATGTCATTGACTTATCTTTTTTATTCATTTTTTCCTTGGTTTTCTGTCTGCGTTTGTGGTTTTCCTCACCCTTTCATACACACTCTCTCCACATCTCTACCTTATCTGTTCACTTTTTTCTCTTTGTAGGAATGATTGTGGTTAGAAAGTTGTCCCTGCGGAATTTTTTTCCAGGTTCTGGGACATGCTCAGGAGTAGGCTTTGGCGAGTCTGCCTTACAAAACTACCCCATCCCTTCCCCTGCCCCCCATTGATGACAAGTGGACGTTTGTGGTATTTTTTTCTGACTTTTTTTTTTTGTGTGACAGGCTCCTCTGCTCCTTACGGGCATTTCTGTAAAAAGCAGTCTACCACATGCTGCCCTTCTTGCTTCCTGCATGTTTGGCAAAACAAGGCTAAGAGTAAGGAACGCTAAATGAGACTGTTACATTCATGAAGAGCAGTAACCTGATACTCATAATCGTAAAATCTCGTGATCTTCAAAACACTGTACCCTGGATAAAAACATTCATGTTTTGAAAAGTGTCAGTGTCATTCCCTTCCCACTTTTGGGGTTTTTTGTTTTGTGGTTTTTTTTTTGTTTTTTTTTAGGTCTTCCCTCAGTACTTATATTAAAGTGCTTTGGCTTCTTAAGTGTCCCAGTTTGTGCTTCCTTAACCATCTCCATCGAATCAACTGATATGCCACGCAGTCAGCTAATGATAGGGCAGCAAACCGATGCCCTGATGCCATACGAACTTGTGTGAAATGCATGGTTTGGGCAGTCTGTTAGCACAGCAAAGTTGAGGGACATGCAGCCCTCTCCTGGCTCTGCAGAGGTCGTCAGACCAAGGAGGAAGAGCAGCTGGGGGGCCAAACAGGCTCTGTGTTTTGTCACGTGTGTCCTGGGCCCCACTTTTTTAGGACAAAGTAGAAGGCCTTGGTGATTGTCTAACGCCTGCTCCATCGCATCAGAGATGTCTCTCCAAGAGGCTTCCACACCCTAGCTCTTGGTTCCCTTTCTTCCCTCTGCAAAATGCATGCGGGTTCATGAGAGACTTCTCCCTTGCTTTGATTTCTCGAGAAACTTTCCAGATTATGTCCTTATGGCATCCTGTTTTCTGTTTCTTCTTGTCCCACTCATATCAAAAGGACTCGTGTTGGCACTGGCCCTTCAAATGGAAGTAGGAATTCTCTCTTTCAGTTCGTGCTCAGTATTAGGGGAGAATTGTTGGCACTGTGTGAGGGGCAGAGGTATTTTCCTAGTGGCAGTTTGGATGTTGTAGTAGTTGTTACTGAGAGGAGATGGTCACTTGCCCTAGTTCAGGGGACTTCTTAAGTAGCGTGTATACTCTGTTAGAGAATGTGTGGTGTTTTGCATAAATGTTTCTTTTTTTTGGTGATATTTTAGTTATTCAGCTTGCATGGTGGGGTTGAATCTTGGCAGCAGTATATGTCCAGTATTGGAGCGAGCTTGAACAGAAAAAACCTCAACACTCTTGATTCCATTTGACCCGAGCTTAGTAGCTTTCCGATATGGTTTTTGGTAACCGGGTTTAAAATGATTCTTTGTCCTCTATAAAGGTTTTTTTATGTTCTTTACAAGGAATCACTTTGCAAGCATGCATGTATCTGTCAATGCTGTGTTCGTGTTTGCGTATAGCATTTAGGAAACCTAGTGGAAAGTGAGATACTCTTTCAGCTGAGGAAACTCATTGGCATGGAATAATCTAGAGAGCTCACATGCACAAATTCCCTCAATTAGATTACTTATCCTTGATACTGCCTTGTATCTCCCAAAAGCCGTTTATCATTGGATTTTTGTGAAAAATATTACACTTGCCACTCTTCATTGGTTACTTGTCTTTTTCTTTTTGTGGACATAATCAAAAATAAGTGACATAAAACAAATGTAATATAGTATTCCCAGAATTCGACAGTTGCTTTAGTGAAAAAAGCTAGCTGCTTTTCCGTGCTGCTTCAGAGATTGAAGATGGACTAAGTGATTTCGAAGTGGACTTCAGGTAAAGTTGAATGCTAAGTGAAGGGGGAGGAAAATTTCTGTGTTCAGTTCTCACCTCTGTAAAAGAGGCTGCTGTATGTACTTGTGACCTTTTTTTTTCTTTTAAACATTAGAAATGTCTAGTGTGCTCTCCCTTGATTTCATTGCTAAATTTGTGGAATGAAGTTGGTGGGTTCTGTAAGCATTTGCAGGATGGCCATTTACTTCATTGAAGGCTTTCTGAGACAATTTTTTTTTTTTTTAATTAAAGTTCACAGCTCACTTAGCTGATAAGCATTATTTGAAGCTCTAGTTTGATTGTACTTTTGCTGTAGGATTGCTTTAGAATAGACGGCAGCTTAGCCTTTAATTAGTGATACTTTATCAGTTGAGTAGGGAGCAGTCTGCCGGTGCCATCCACCTTCATTCCTGTGACATTTGCTCTTTGAGCTATTTTGTGGCTTGCCTTCTTAAGTAGTTCAAAGGTGAATTATCATTTGACATGTGATTTAAGTGGCTGCTTTATAGAAAAAAAAGAAAATGCGGTTGTGTGCCAGGGAGAATGCAACAGAGTAGCTCTTGGCGTAGGCAGTGCTTGCTGCTCATGGAGTAAATGTCTCCAGCAGTTGGGAAACTTCCAAAGTTCATGGGGTGGGAACCTCTTATTGTGGTACCTGCCTCTGTTGTGCCATGGAGAGGATCACTGGGTGAAACTCAGGAGCCAAGCTTTCTCTCAACCTCCTTCTTGATTGTTCCTTTAATGTTTATCCCTTCCCAAGAGCTCACTTACCAGTTGGTCAAGTCACTTGCAAAATCATTCATAAGTAGGGTTATGAATGGAGATGAAGGGAATGGCGGGGGAGCGATGACTTGCACTTGATTTCTTTCAAATGGCTTGTTTTCTTGTGTATTAAATGTTTGGAAAATTAATTAGGCTTGGGTGTCTCTAAAAGGGTTTGGGGTTAGTTGCATCAGCTGTTTGCTTCCCGAACAACTGAAATTACGTGTAGGTGCAGAACTCATTCTGGCCTGAGGAATAGCTGGTATAACTTTCTCTTCTGGTGTCATACTTTCTAGTTCTCTGTTCCATGTTGACTTTTTCTTTGGAAAACTAGTTTTCCCAAAAGTTTTAATTTTCCTGGCTTTCTTTATTCATATTCAGTTTCTAATGGATGGATCTGTTTTCTCCATCGGCATGGCCTGCAGCCTGTGGAGGACAGCTGTTTTCAATATAAGGAGTTTCAGTTAAAAATCACTGCTTTAAGTTGAAATAACATCTAAATACAAGTCACTGGTTGTTTTGAGTGCTTAACGTATTAATCTAATGATTCAGCTTAGTTAGCTAATAATATCTCAAAATTCTTTAGAGGCGGCACTTGTTTACTGTCTGCAGCATTTAACACAATAGGGCTCTGAATTGCTTAATCTCTACACTACCTCGGCAACAAACCAGCGCTCTTTGGTGACAGTTCTCCTTAAATTTTAAAACAGATGGATTCCTTGTTAACTGAGTTTAATTCTAGAGTTGCTTGTTTGTAATCAAAACTTGAAGATAAAATCAGAACTGTTTTGTGATGAATTTAGACAACAAGTCCTTAATATAGTTTGTTTCAGCTTCTGGGATGGAGCAATATATAATGATGATATTAAACTTTTAACTCTTTTTTTATGAACGTCGCATGTACCAGCGGTCACACTGATATTTACCTATCAAATTGACTAACTGTTCTTGTAACAGAGGAGCAAAATACAGTCATTTCAACTAATGTGTTGTGCCTGTGATGTGCGTGAAGTTAATTGCAGCAATTATTTGCATACATCTGGATTTGTACCTATTTTGAGGTGTTTTTTCACACATTCAGAAAGTTCTGTGTATAGTCTGTGTGAACTCATTTAAAGGTTTGAGTCATGCTACTTCGGTTTTGGAAATGTTATGCTAGAAACAAAAAAAAAAATCTAAAATATCAAGCTTCTTTGGGTAACTGTAGGTTAATATAATACATTGCTGTACTGACCGTCAAAGTTGGTGCGATCTCACCCTTAGGTCTGGTACTGCGTTTGGCCATGTGGTGGTTTCAGAGCAGTAGAATGTATGAAATCTAGTTTCAGTGGTTTTTTTCATCTTCCTGCAGAGTATGTCAAGGTAGATTTTGCTTGTTACTCATATGCATATAGCAAACACTTTTTAAAAATGGCAGCAGAAGAATTTTTGTGTTGCAGTGGGTGACACAGTTTATAAGAAACTGAAACTTCTTATACTGAAGAAGTTTGCATAAGTACATTTTTGCAAGTTTTGTAAAATATGGTGGGCAAGTATTTGATCTGAGGGGGAAAAAGCAGTAAAAAAAATATATCTGAAGACTTGAATTAATATTATTATATCCCATGAGAGGCTTCTGATTAGGGGAGTTCCTGTCTTGCTTATGGCAAAAGGTGCCTTATTATCAATATTCTCTTAAAGTGTGGTTGTGCTCTTAAAAAAAAAAAAAAAAAAAAGTGGGAGGGGGGAAGAAAGCATGATATAAGTAGAGGTGGGAGAAAAGCTTACATAAGGTAATAGCCTGCTCAAAATTTGTATGTGGTAAACTTCATACCTAGAGTTAGATGCTATGATTAGTTATATTAATATAAGATTATCAAGCAAAATCAACCTTTATTCTGTAGTCAGTAGTTTTGAATTTTGTTTTAGAGGCCAGGCATAATTTTTAATAATTTAAATACCAGTTGTGTTTGGAAATGAGCCGTTCCCTCCAACAGTTGTGAGACTCCGCTCCCTGAGTGCTCAGAGCATACGGCAGTGGAGTCGTCAGATGTTAGCCTGGGTTACTAATACAGTGGGTAAGCCTTCGCAGAGGGTTTCAGGGTCACTTTTAGGGAAGGGCTTGTTGCTTGGTCTTAGGGCACTTCTTGGTTTCCTGATATTATATTGCATTTTTTCCTTCCGTTTTTCTTTTTTTGTGGAAGCATTTTTCTGTGGCTGCACTGCTGGCATTGCACTGTGCTGCGTTTAACGAGGCGACCTCGTCAGGATGATTCATAGCGGGGTTATGTCTCATGTGGACAGAGGCAAAAAGCAGCAGACATTTGGTCTGCCAAAGATGAAACCAAATCTATTTACTTGCTGTAGCCAGCGGAAGACTTTGCAAGCCCAAATGTGCTAGGGCATCAGCAAAGCATGGATATTTGGAGGGATATTTGGCTGAATTCTGCCCCTCTACTCTGCTCTGATGAGACCTCACCTAGAGCACTGTGTCCAGCTCTGGAGCCCTCAGCACAAGAAGGGCATGGAACTGTTGGAGCAGGTCCAGAGGAGGGCCACAAAAACGATCTGAGGGCTGGAGCACCTCTCTTATGAGGCCAGGCTGAGAGAGTTGGGCTTGTTCAGCCTGGAGAAGAGAAGGCTGCGGGGAGACCTGATTACGGCCTTTCAGTACCTAAAGGGGGCCTATAGGAAAGATGGGGACAATCTTTTTAGCAGGGCCAGCTGTGACAGGACAGGGGTAATGGTTTTAAACTAAAACAGGGTAGGTTTAGACTGGATATAAGGAAGAAATTCTTTACAATGAGGGTGGTGAAACACTGGCACAGGTTGCCCAGAGAGGTAGTGGAGGCCCCATCCCTGGGAACATTCCAGGCCAGGTTGGATGGGGCTGTGAGCAACCTGATCTGGTTAGCGGTGTCCCTGCTCACTGCAGGGGGGTTGGACTAGATGACCTCTAGGGGTCCCTTCCAACCCAAAACATTCTATGATTCTATGATTCTATGAATGAAGTGTAGATGTCACTGGGTGTTTGCCTGGGCGGACTGCAGCCCGTGCCTCAGGCTTTTGGGAGGCACTGCTCCTGGTAGTAAGGCAGCTGGTTGCTGTAGTAGTTCGTGGCGTAGTGGTTTGTGGAATATCTTGCCGGCAAGAGCCTCTCGAAGGCAGCTGAAGCAGCTTATGGAGAAAGAGTTTGGTCTGCTAGCGCTTACTGCCTTTTATCAACCCTCTTGCTTTTGTCAAACTGAAATCTGCTTCACTGTGCCTGGATTAGCCAGGCCACCCTGATAGCCCTACGCCAGCCTGTTTACCTTGTGTTTACGTGGCTGGTGTTTAAACTTTAGTAGAACAGTCTACCTGTAGAGGAACAAACTGGTGGCAAAGGAGACTGTGCTGGGGGGGGGGGGGGAAGCGAGCAAACATCCTGCTCAACAAGGTGTGAGTAAGATTTTACACATTCACACCTTGGGAGCTAGGGCTGTTTGCAAGACAGCATTTCTCCTATAGTTTTGAATATTCTCTTAGGCCTCAGTTTAATCCTCAAAGAGTTTGCGTAGGTTTTGTCAAGTGAGCAGGTGACATGTTCGCCCTCTGGAGAAGGACCGGCAGCAGAGGAGCCTGATTTGGAGTGAACTGCACCATCCCCTGCTCCCTCTCACCCCAGGTAAGCAGCCGAGGTTGCAAATGGGAGCAGCCAGTTCTGCCGTCTCAACTGCTGGTGAAGCCACAGGGCTTGGTGTTGCTAAGCCAGAAGTGGTCGTTGCTGAGTAGTCTTTTCTTGGGAGGCATCAAATGGTTCCATGGAAATGAAAAGCTACAGAAATCTTTTCACACTCAAACTAATGTTAAAGAAATAACCTTTGTGAGGAAAAACTGTGAATACTACTTTTGGGCAAGTAAGACTATGCTGTAAGTGGAAAAAGTTGTGGGAAACTGTAAAGGTTTGATTTGCTTTTGTTGTGGAAAAATGGAGCTTAAGCAGTTTATTTTGGAATTGTTCTTAAATCCAAAAGTATAAGCAAAACAACTAATATCTGAATGTTTTTGAAACAACAGAACAGGAGAAATCGTGTACTTGTCTTTGAACTTCAGAAGTTGGACTTGATGATCTCAAAGGCCTTTTCTGACCTAGATGATTCTATAAACCAGTCTCTACTAGACTGAACTTTTAGGATTTTCTTTTTTTCTTTTTCACCTCTGTGTGTGTGAACCTGTTTAGTTGCAGTCCAAGCCTGAGATAGCAGGTTTTGCTTGTCTTGATGGCTTTCACCAGGCCTTTATATAGCTACGCTTTCAGAGATTCCTACCCTGTATTCAGCAAACCAAGCGAGTGTGCAGCTCTACCTCTTGACATACCTGCCTAATCAGCTGTTGTGGATGGAACTTAATACCCAGTCCCCTGAAATTAGTTCAGTTTCAAGTCTGTTGGGAGAACTAGCATCAAGTGCAGTTTGGTCCTCTGGCAGAATTGAGTTTTGGGGGTTGGAAGTCATGCGTAGGTTTTTCTGTTTCCTAGCATGTAAGTATCTGTTGTTTCTTGCACAAAGTGTGACTGGTTTGGTAAGAGGCATAGAACAGGCCTGATAGGGGCTGTGCCTCTCAACGGTTCTGTGAAGGTGCAGCTGTGTGCACAAATCTATCCGCTGTTTGCTATGATAGGTAATAAGGCAGCAGATGAATGATCAAAAACCTCTGCCGATAACATCCATGAGTATGAACTTCTGGCTGCTTAAAGCAGTTGGACCATTTCAGTGTGAACTTTCCAGGTGATAACAATCTGCAGAGGTTAATGAGGACAGCCTGACGCTGCTGTTGCTCTGTGCAACTTCTCTGCAGCAGATGACAGCACCTGTCTCCAGAGTACAGTCCACTGTTTTTCACAAATCTTATGAATTTAAAAAAAAAAAAAAAAAAAAAAACACAAATAAAAATGCCCCAAACTAACTGTAAATCCGCTGGAGAAAGATATTTTTGGTTACAGTGGTAGTCAACTTTTTGTTGGCTAATATGGATATTTCTGTTTCATGTGCAAAAACAAAAGTCAAGATTAGCATTTTCAATCTGGTGAACTTGTGATCGCGTGTAACTGGAGTATTTAGGGAGAAAATGTCTTCATTTAATATACTTTCACATGCCAATGATTTGTTTGAGTAAGACTAATGGAGTGAAACTAAGGAGGGGAAAAGATCACGTTGGCTGTGTACCAGGAAAATCCCCCCAATAGCAATACATTATTTGAATAGAATAGCTTCCCGAGAGGAATCATGGTGGAAATACCCATCTTTTGGGTCCCATAAAACTAGACTGGGCAATGAAATTGAAATATGCTGTAAGAAATAATCTTGCATTTCTTCTCCAGGGAAATGCATAGATGGCTCCTGTAGGGAATGGTCTAGGCTGTCTAATAAAGGAGCGCAATGGGTTTCTTCTAATACAGAAGAATAACGCGAGGCTAATGCTGAGGGGTTTTTATTAATATGCTTGGACGTTGTAAACTAGACAGTTCCAGTTCAGGCTCTACTGGGCACTAGGTTTTCTCTCAGCTGAGGTAAAATTCAACTTTATTTTTCAAAGGTTTAGGATAAGAAAGAAAATTCAGAGAAATGCTGGAAAATTACATGTACTCGGCTGTACATTTTTTACAACGGATAGGATAATCTTGCTAATTTTGAGCTGCTGACTTCAGTGTTACCAGTTATTGCTCTGCCACCATCCTCCTGAAAAGTTGGGCGTTTCACACGTGCTGGGTTTTCCCTCGCTGGGGCTCTTCTGCTGGAACTACCTTGAGGATGTGCTTTTAAATTCTGAGGTCTTAGTTGCAGTTATTTTAAGATCTTTCTTACCCCAGGTACCTGCCCCATCTCTGCTGGAGTTTACTGTCTCTGGAACAGGGGTGGCAAGGGATGTATACAGAGTTTCTCAGCTCTGTCATTGTCCAGGCCAGGGTAGTATTATTTTTTCTCACTGGAGAGCTGTGGAGAGGGCTATGAATTGGCTTGTGGTGTGGGTGCTGAAGTGTGTGTGTTCTCCTGGCTGGGTGGTAGCTTCCAGCGGAGCTGGGGGATGGCAAGGGTAAGATCTTAAGCTTGAAGCACGTAGGAGCAGCCAGAGCTTATGATTTAAGCCCCAAAGCTGGTTTAGGTTTGTGTAAACTTGGTTGCTGTTGTGTGGTTCTAAAGCAAACATATACTTAAATAAGCATTTTTTTAATACTATGTTAAAAAAACTCCACCCACCTTCCTTTTAACTATTATAGACCTCTTACTACTTCAGTAAGTGTCATAGGGTTTCCCTGTACATAGCCCAATTACTATTCTCCTCCACTTGCCCCCAAAAGGAAACATTTAGTATGTTAGAAGCACTACAAATAATGTAAAATGTAGTATATCCTCAACTTACAGTTTTTCCAACTTAGTGTGGTAGATATGTACGACTGTTTAAGTATTAGTAATACTGTCCCCTCAAATGTTGCAGTGGTAGATGGGGATTAAATTCAGTAAGTCCTAACCACTATTTAAATTTTCTAGCTATATCTTGAGTCTGTTTTCAGAGAAGCAAATTATGATACTGAGCAAATTGGAAAACTGCCTATGCTTAATAGACCTTTTAAATGTCTGTTACTCTGTTGTTTATCATCCAGCAGAAAAATTAGTTTAATAGTTCGCTATATAGGAAACGTGCAGCAATTCTTTCAAAAAGATCGGTTGTGAAGAGATGTGAATCCTGCTAATTAAGAAACAATCCTATCTTTTATGAAGTTCAGATTTTTTTTCTACTAGTAATGTCTTACAAATTTTTATAAGCATAATGGGCTTACAAAACAAACTTTTAAACAGAAAAAAAGGTTAATTCCTCTCTTCAACTGGATATTTTTAAGTCCCTGAGATTTGGCGAGAAAGATAATGTCTCTTGTGTGCATTTGAGCAGCATTCAAGCCAGTTTAATCAGCCACAGGATTTTCATGCTACTGGATAATCACAGCCCAGGTGATGGGTAGCTGGTACACAAGTCCTTCTGTGCCCAAGGAGAAAGGGGCATGGCTTGCTTGGCTCTTAAACAGTTTGGCCTTCATAAGTTGATGCAAAAGTGACTTAGTCTTGGGCCTTAAAATGTCTTTCACTTCAGACTTAACCATTTTGATCTGGTTGGTTTGTTTCCTCCATCTGTAGGTTCATATACATGTTCTCTTTCACCCAGGAACTGATAAAATAGTGAACCTTGAAGGAATTCAGTGTTTTTCCTAAGAATTTGCCTCAGTAATTTAAAAAAACCAAAATTTATTTCTCAAATAACAAATACCGATAGGTAATATTATATGATATATAATACTTATATTTACTTAGAATATATAATACTATATAATACTTTATTCACTGGTGATTGTTTCATGAGAGGAAATGAAGTCAGTATCTCTGTAGCTAGAGCATGTTTATTTTGAACGGGTTTTTGGAAACAGATTTTATTGAATAGAAGTCTTATTCACTTTAGATTTTTTAAAACCCCAAAGTTTTGGCTGTACAATTAGACAAACTATATTTGGTTTCTGAATTGTGTATTTACTGGGAATAAAAAGTTGGAGGAACAGGGTGTTATTTGCCATTTAACCTTCCGAAGGTGATCTTTTATTTCAGCCAGTGATGAAATATCAGTATTTCCAAAGGGGGTGGAAAAAAAAGTTAATACACAACAGCTTTGCATTTCTTGAAATGTTCTGCCGTGTTCAGGAAAAGCCTGTCCCCATTCAAATGGTGTATGCAATACATGTATGTGGGATTTGTTGGTACGGTCATTTATTAGGCTTTCCTTAGAGACTGCTAAATGGTATTAATGTTGGTCGCTCTTGGACAGTAAGTTACTCATAACTTTTCAAGCATTTAACAGCTAATGTAAGTAGTTTGTTGGATCGATATGTTTGATGTTTTGGGCAGGATGGGCTCTGTAGCCTCCTTCTGGGGCATTTTGGAGGCTCTGTGCCACCATGGTTTGGAGGTGCACCATGATGTTGCTGGTAAATGTTCCTTTCTTACTCCATTTCTGGACAGGACTCGAGAACAAGCCCACACTGTGCCAGACTCACTCATGTTCAGTTATATCATGTGATAAGGCGTTGGAAGTCCTGTGATGTGCCAAAATATGGATGGCCCGGGAGGGAAATGCTTTGATCCTGGAGGCTCGGGCCCTGGAAGAAGGGATAGCAGAGAGAAGAGGGTCAGCAGGATCTGATCATCCGTTTCACAGAGCACTTTCCTTCTCGTGTTTGAGGGAGCAGGACAGGGTCACTGATTTGCTTTGGTCAACTGACCTGTGGGGTAGGGTCTGGCAGGCTGGATTTGACTTTTGGGGTGTGTTGGATACCCTGCAGAAGGCAGTCTTATCTAGCCATTCCCACCAGTAGTTTATTGACTGTAATACCTTATTGAAATACAAAGGTAAAGCATCGCTATGGTCACTGGTTAACATGCACGCCTGCTCGTACACACTTGTTACCCTGTTATTACTGTGAAGACTATTAGGATATGGGTTCTTATACCAAGCTTCTGCTCTTAGAGGCGAGAGCTGGCAAAAGATCATGTTAACACTTAGGGCAGTTCTTCAAACACAGTTTACGAAGTGTTTTGTGGGTTTATTGTTGGGGGAGCAGAAAATTCCTCTATGTGTGTTTATATGCATGTGGTACTTTCTTAATGAGCTAGCCGTTTTTTTCAGTGAAAAAGTTGTTGAGATGATTCCAACACAAGATGTAAGAGACTGGGAATGTGCTCTTGTCTAGCTCTAAGAGTTTGAAAAGTAACTTTGTTTAGAATAATGTTGACAAATACTCAGTTTCTGGGAAGGGAAATGATAATATAGTTGTCTGATGAAATTCATGTTTTACTGGCGTATGAAATAGCTTTGAAACTCAAGATCTCTTAAAAGTTAGGAAAATAGAGAGCTGACACAGGTTTTGATGAAATTTATTGTAAATATATTTTGTGGAGGGTAGCCCATGCTTTCTTTACACTCTATGTGCAGGTAATTAATTAGAGATAATCAGTCTCAGATGGCTTGAAGTTTAACGCAGGTACTTGAATAGGAAAGTACTTCAGTTGATTCCTAAATAAAATGTGCTTTGAGAAATCTTTTTTTCATATTTTCTCTACCTACTTACCCACTACTGCTCTGCAAGTAGTACTCTGCTCCGTGAAGTTCCTGATTTAACAGAGACTGGTCTATTTGGCAGAGTGATTAGCAGGTGAAACCAATGCCTATCTTAAGAGACCAGTAGCAGAAGTGGGTAAGCCCATCATGTTTGGGGTCCGAGAGTATAGGTTAAGTAAAATACCTTTGAGCTTTTCTTTCCTCTTTTGAAGAAAGATAGTGAAAGCAAACTCTTGGCAGAGAATCATCGCCAACTGCTGCACTGCATTCAGTATGGGTTCATCACTTCATTGAAAAACCCAAACAAACAAAGGTGCTTGGCACACTTTAAAAATGCATCTCTAATTTTCAGAAAATTTTGCTCTTGTCCATTAAAACTTGTTTTGCTGTTCTCAGTGCATGTTTCCTCTGATGGTCAGAGGCTTCTGCCTGGAAAAATGGCCACGCTGACTGGTTTGTTAAGGCATGTCCAGACAGGCATGGCATTGCCTGAAAACTCTCAGGGGTATTGCCTGGTAATGCCCTGTCACCTCTGATGCTTTCTTCCTGATAGCCTGCAGAGGAGTAAATGCAGGTTCTAGCATGAAGATTGTCCCTCTGAGTTGTTTCATCCTGCAGATAACACTGGGCTTCACTGATTTAATTCCACCCAGTCGTTCTCCAACTGCTTTTGTGAACCACAGCTCTGCCTGTTCCCAACTATTTGATCTAACAGGCTGTGATGAGGGTTTGGTACTTGAAAAACTTCTTTGTTGGAACTGATGGCAGTGGCTAATCAATGATTCATAAACACTTTCTTCAAAGTAGTGTTTAATCTTCTCCCCAGGCAGCGTTTAGTACGTAGAAGGAAGGGTGAGTTCTCACCTTTGGTCTGCCCACGCAAGGTCCACTTTGCCCAGGGGTAACCATCGCTGGCCACGCGAAGCGGGTAAGGCATGAGGTGGCCCACTCAGTCTGGGTGTCAGCCTGGGGACTGAAAACATCCTTCCTTCCCCAAACACCTCTATGCTTCACGGTAACGTCGTTCAAGCTTGTGTTCTCTTTCGCCTTGTAGTTTTGGTAAATATCGCCATGCTCCCCCTCAAATCCCAATTAACAGATTAAGTGAGGGGCAGATCAGCAGTACTGCTAAACTGGTTCCCTGCTGTTCCCTGGCAGTCTTTCGGTATTTCTTAACAGAGCATCTGATGCTTTGTTTATTTGTTCTCCGTTGTTCAGTTTTGCTGTTGGTTGGTTTTAGTTTTTAAAAATTATGCATCCAGGCATATTAAAAAATAAAATAGGCAGCTCCTCAATACAGGCTCCCAGTATGATATCAAACTATTCAAAGTTCTTGCTTTCTCCCAGTTTTCTCCCAGTTTGCTCAATCTAAAAATTTGATTGGCTTAGTAAATTGATGCCAAAAAAAGTGAGATGCAAATCTGTTCCTCAGAGGCGTATCAGGAGCTCAGGAAAATCAGTTGTCTCGTCCTAGTGCTGTAACGAGAAACTTTACAAAAAGCTGAAGCTATTCGGAAGGATCTGAGAAGCGTACTTATGTAAAAATCATGGCTTCTGTCAGAACCTGCAATAAAAAATAAACCCCACGCAGCAGGTGGGAGCAGCCTCCAAAGTACAAATGCCTTGGGTAGAACAGGCTCGGAGGCGAGGCAGCAGGCCAACCTGAAAATAATTGAAAATAACCACCTTTGCTTAGAGTTAAATTCTCAGTGAATCGAGCTGATTTAGCTGTGAGACAGGAGGTGGCAGGTAACTACTGGTAGCCAGCATGTGGTCACTGCACACTTTCTAAAGAGGGTACTATACAGCAAGTATTTGCAGGTTTTTTTCCAATTTCAAGACCCCTTCAGAGCAAACTTGGCTCAGATCTGCTGTTCCTTTGTGATTACTGGGACCCGACTGGTCTAATGGGATTGAGGAGCAGCTTGGAGATGAGACAGTCCTGTGCATCTCATGCAAATGATAAAATAAGGAATGGGCTGTGGTTTCTTCTTGGTTTTAGCTTTGGAGAATTGAAGAGGAGCAGGCAGGTTCAGTAAGGCTGAGGTAAGCTGTTCTGGCACTTTCAGGATACGGTTCTGTAGAAAATCCATCATATATTTGGGTAATAGCTTCAGTTGTTACCACTGAATAGGGTGTGCTTCCAGAAATAATGGTAATAGAAGTACTAATATTTGCTTTATGAAAGACGCATGTTCACATGTATCCTTCCCAGGAATTTTACTCTGGGTGGTTCTGTGCAGAGAATAAAAACAAACTGTAAACCTTTGAACAAAATCTATGTAAACACAGTTTCCGCAATACATGTGATTCCTGCTTAAAAAAAAAAAGATGGGGCAAACAAGTTCTGTTATCTTAAATTTAGGGTGGCTGTTTATTACTAGTTTTCATTTATGGAAAGTACTCATTAAGTACTGAAGGTTGCCATAAATAAATACAAGTTTTATTTGGAAAGAAAAGTCACTTATGAGAGGCCACTGAATTGTATTTGTGATTGTTCTTGAGTGTCTCAATGATCCATATCTTGCAGGAGAGCTGTTAAATGATTGATTCTTCTTGTCACAGTAGATCTGTTAGTAGAGATCCGTTAAGGGATCTGATTATATAGCATCTGCCTCCTCATCTGACAAAAACTGAGAATTAGTTTTGTTTTCAAGGTTTTATCCATTCGTGGTTCAGAGCGATTCCTGTGTCAGCAAGCTTTAATGTGGAAGGGCTAATTGATATCGCGAGTGAGTGAGGAGAGGTACCAGAAAGGCAGGAGGGAAAGAATCCACTGAGCATCATGGCGATGCACTGAGAATTTTTCTTCCCCTAGGAATAATAAACTCCTTCACATTGTGACTGAATTCTACATTGTCTTGCAGTGTCTTCTTACCAATGTTTGCATAAAACTTGTTTCTAAGTGTGTTGCCCATCCCAGGTGGAAGACTTCCAACATGACTAGTGGTGTGCAATCCCATCTTTTCAGTAAGACAGCTAATGCTGTTCTGTCATGAGTAAAAAGATCTTATATGGTGAGGCACTCAAACCCTGCAGGAAGATTGGAGACTTTGGATGTTGCTTTAGCGATAGCAGGAGATGTTTAAAGCAGCTTTCTCTACTGAGAGAGAAAGTGATGTGTGGCAAAAACAATTGTGACTTTCATCTGGTTTGATCAGGGTTCATTTAACTTCTTTTTAGCAACTTAATGGAGCTGCTTAAGTGAGAAGCTGTGCTTTTGGCAGGAACCTGTCTAAAGATGATGGCAAACCCAACCAAAATGGGAGTCAGCCCAGTAACCCTCTGACAGGCCTGCTGCCTTTCATTAGTGATGTACAAAGGCTGACTAATTACCTGGCTGTAGCTAGATGTGGCCAGTCTGGGCGTGTGACTCAATTTCTGATGGGCAGGAGAAATTGCAGTGCTCTGTTAGGTGATAATCCATAACAAAATTGCTTTATTTGCTACTAGAAAGTTCTTCAGAGTTGGTGAGTTGACTGAAACCCTTCAGCTTTGGGCTTCGATGGGGAGTAGTGAGCACATGGTTGTGGGGATTATAGTTCTTCAGTCACATCTGTTGGTATTAAAGATAGAAGGCACCCATGAAAGATGTGTGAAGAAAATAGTGCTTTAAATGCAAGTTTAGTTGCTTACCCTCCCTTGAGAAATTCTGGGATTGTTTGTTTGAATCTATTTTACTCCTAGGTAGCTAGGTGCTCTTTCAGGACTGAGTTATGCCCGTGTGGACAACTAACTTGTTGGTGCTAATAACTGAGCGCTCACAGGGCCCTAGGTACTCCCAAATCAAAGGAGAAGATCCTGAAGAAAGTTATAACATGACTTGAGTGATCAAGGTGGTAGTTTGCGAAGGTGATGCTGAAATAATGTCGTTGGCCTTATCGTATGATGCATAGGCACTTGCTTTTATAAAGTATTGCATGAGGACTCAGCCTGCAGATTTTGAGTACAAGTGGTCATTAATGCGTGACATCTGGCTTGTCTAAATACCAAAGCCATTGTCCTCTTCTAAAGTTTAATTTTCAGATGCATTGTTTAGCAAACACAGTAATAAGGATATGAAAGTATGGATTTTTTTTTCCTCCACACTTAAAAAGGGTGATCAAAATATATGAATTACTTTTTTTAGGAGAATTACTGAAGTTTGGATTGCTATCTTGATACTGTAAACCTGCAATAACTGGCAATGTCAAGGGTTCCCACCCCACCTCCTCCTGGGGAGATGTCCAGTGGACCTGTGGCTGAAAGCTGGTGTTACACACAGGTAATCTACATAAATTCCAATGGTTTTATTTTCTAGTCATAATAATAGTAAGAAAAACCCCCAACCTAAAATACTAAGTTGTGCTTACAGTCTGTCTAGTTCTCCTAATTAATGCTTGATATGTAAGTTAAATTTTATTGACATTTTCTATGTCTTTTGTTCAGGTTAAAGTAGTAAAATTTTCCTACATGTGGACCATTAATAACTTCAGTTTTTGCCGAGAAGAAATGGGTGAAGTTTTAAAGAGTTCTACCTTTTCATCAGGGCCAAATGACAAAATGAAGTGGTAAGGCCTTTATTCTAGAAACTGCTTTGGTTTTGGGGGTTTTTTCCACTTGCTAAAGTTGCAAAGTTAAATTGCAAGTAAATATTAAAACTCTGATATTTCTTAAAGTTTTACTATAGGTACAAATGGGTTCCAATTTCACAGTTTCAGCAGTCATAAGGGAAACATTTATTTTGGTAGCATGTATCTTTGTATCTTAGAAAAATATTTCTGAATTTATTCTGGGTATGATTTAAAAATGTCCGACTTGTGCATTTCTTTCAGGTGCCTGAGAGTGAATCCAAAGGGACTAGATGATGAAAGCAAAGACTACCTGTCATTATATTTGCTTTTAGTCAGTTGTCCAAAAAGTGAAGTCAGAGCAAAATTCAAATTTTCCCTGCTGAATGCTAAAAGAGAAGAAACAAAAGCAATGGGTAAGGGAGTCTTAATGTATTGTACGTGGATTTGTAAGAACATACCAAAGGAAATCAGTGTTGTAATTTTTTTCAGTTGAGAACGGCATTTAATATTGAGATAAACTTTAAAATGTCTTTTTTGATATCCTTTTAGAAACTTAATTAAAAATCTTGTTCATGTTTCACACACTTGTGATTGCTGAGCTATGTTAATTCTATCCTGAGCAGTATAAATTACAGCACATTCCTAACTGCTGTCATTCCAGATTCTTGTCACTTAGTTTTTCTAGCAGATTATTCTTGCTTCCCGTTAGTAGGGGGGTATTTGCTTGTTTCTAGCTACAGAGGAAGTAAGTGTTTGATTTCCATCGTTAATTAGGATAAACATGCATGGTTGCTTTTTTAGACACTCCTCTACAATGTTTTGGTCTATTTCATCTGATTTACACTGTAATCAGTTTAAAAAACATGAGCCATGTGCCCAAGGAATTAGAAGACTTTGAAATAATTGGTGATTTGATTTAATTGCCTTCTTGATATGAAAAATGTATGGCTTTTAAATTCAAACTTAGAAGCACAATCTTCCTTGAAAACACTTTTTGGGAAACCTGGAATTCTCATGAAAATCTGTAACTTAATGCTGGTCTGCACTAAGTTTGCTATTGCTAGTCATGTGTATGAAGAATCTGTCTACTTTTTTCCCCTACTCATGCTCCAGGAGTTAAGAGATCTTGAAGGGTCGGTCTGTTCTATTGCAAGTTCTGAATTTCTTGGAAAAATCTATAGTTCTCCAGTACTCATACCCAAAGTTCATGCTACTTTCCTCCTAGGCCCACTTTAATCTTTAAAGTAAATCCACCAAACTGAGTTCAAATCTAAAAATTAAATGGTTGGACTTTCTGGAAGGAAAGTAAATGTCTATCTTGCAATCTGTTTATCCTCTTCCACTGATGGAGTTGGCTGCTTCAGTCCCTGCAAGCCTACTGGTTCTGGAGCTTATATCAACTTTTATATATTTGGTTGATGATAGCTTTTAGCTTGAGACAGTCTTCCAGTCTGGTGGTGGATTGGTGTATGTAATCAAATGAAACTGCAGTGTGTGCATCAAAAAATATTTTGAGATAATCATAGAATCACAGAATTGTTGAGGTTGCAAGCGACCTCTGGAGGTTGTCTAGTCCAAACCCCCTGCTGAAAGCAGGGTCTGCTAGGGCAGTTCTTTTGGGACTTTTTGTGCTTTTTTTGGCACTTGTGCTTTGAGTATCTCTGAGGATGGAGACTCCACAGCTTATCTGGGCAACCCATTCTAGTGCTTAACTAGATGTTGCTGGTCCTTTTTGCCTTAGGGCTTTGTTGCTGGCTCTCATTCTTTTGTTGTCCACTGGGACCCCAATCGCCAGTCACCTGTTTCTTCCTGATCAGTAGATTTGTAGCAGACACTGAGCACAGCATTGCTCACATTGGTCTACCCTCTCATCCCAACCCATAGACTCTCAGCTGGCTCATTGTCCATCGCAGGCTGTGCTCCGCCGTTCCTGCGGTTCTCATGTAAAGGGCAGCTCCCTTGCCTCACCTTCCCGGCCTGGCCACCCGAAAGAGCCTGTACCCATCCTCTGCAGCACTCCAGTCGCGTCAGCTGTCCCACCATGCCTCTGTGAGGCCAAGGAGATCGTAGCCCCGCAACTGTGCGCAGACCTCCGGTTCCTCCTCTTTCTTCCCCATGCTGTGTACATGAGTTTACAGGCGTTTCAGAGAGGAGGCACTCAGTTGTGCTGATTTTCCCAGAAAATGTATGAGAGCTTTCTTCATAATGCTGTCCTAAATGAGGGACATGCAATGTAGGATGGATGGATTTTGAGAATCTGAAGAAGTGCCAAGTGTTACTTTAAATGCTAAAAATCACAAGGTGCTAAAAACCAAAAATCCTATAAGTAGATGTCTTCAGTTTCTGCAGTAGTAGCTATCCTATATTTGGCACTACAGGAATTATAAACATCTTTTAATTCTGGAAAATTACCAACAGAAATCTTATTTCTTGGACTTTCCAGCCATTTACCATCTGCTTCTGGAGATGTTGTATTTTTATTTATACAGTATAATGCTGCCTGACTGTAAATTGATAATTCATGCATAGACTGCTGCTTCAAGTGATGAAGCTGTGTATAAAATAGGTAACAAACTAACATTTTAACTTTATTAGAAAGAAGAAAATACATTTACACTTTTATGCTGCTTTATTTTTGTGGTTTTATATACTTAAATTGCTTCTGAGCATTTAATTTCTGAGGGTTAACATTGGTTCTTGCTGATAACAGTAAGAGCTGCCAAGTTAACTGTAGTGTAGAGAAGTAACTTTCCTGAAGTCTTTATTTTGGACATTGTAGAAGAATGCAGTCTGTATATATAATTAGCAAATCTGATGAATTAAAAAAAAAAACACCACCTCTCATAGCTGTTGCTAAAAGGTAAATATAAATGATATTTTTTTGTGAGCAAAGAAATAGTTACTTGAAAGCTTTTATTTCTGTTTTGTAATGCTTTTTACTGTATTTCAAAATAATTTCAACCTGTGAAACAAGATTTTTCATTTCAGGAAGAAGTCAAAACAGATTGTTATGACAACTGCAGAAGTGTTGTCAATGCATTTGTGATGACAAAACCATTATAATGGTACTTTCCCTATGAACAGTTTCTGTTTTGACACATTGGCATTCTTAAACATTAACTGAAAAACTCCACTCTTGCTGGGTAGTGCCTAAGATAACATCTAAGGAGATGATATGATTTGAATTGCAAATTGTGCTCTACTAAGTTCTGTCAAGCGTTTTATAAAATAACACTATTACAACATTAAAAAAAGTTTTAATCTGTTGTGGGTTTCCTAAAAATGTGATGCATATGATCAAAATGTGTTAAATTGATTAATTTTTTGGTTTAACACCTAGCCT
This sequence comes from Gorsachius magnificus, assembly GCA_034008185.1. Lineage (NCBI taxonomy): Eukaryota > Metazoa > Chordata > Aves > Pelecaniformes > Ardeidae > Gorsachius > Gorsachius magnificus. Next base: position 6,902,368 of record CM067085.1, on the reverse strand, counting down.
TAGTATAGAATTTTTAGGTGTTGTTTTTTGTTAATGTTTTTATTTAACTTGCTTTATTTGTACATAACTGTTTTTTATCAGAAAGCCAAAGAGCGTATCGATTTGTGCAAGGCAAGGACTGGGGTTTTAAGAAATTTATCCGAAGAGATTTTTTACTAGATGAAGCTAATGGTCTTCTACCAGATGACAAGCTTACATTATTTTGTGAGGTGGGTATAGTTTTTTAAGTGATAAGCTCTTAAATAAAATATTTTCTGCTCTAACAAATGCTTTTATGTTGATTTAAACAGTAATATGCTATGAAAGTTGTCTTCTGTAAGTTATAAATATGGTAAGATGCACATTTACTTGCTTTGTCTGCATTGTATTTTGGTTCTTGATACACGTACGCTGAAGTGTAGAATAAGCCTGGATCGATCACTTTTAAGATGTTGGTCTTCTCCATGAATCTGCCAGGATTACACTAGAATTGACTGTAGAATTATTTATGCAACAGGTGACTGATACATGCTGTCTGTAGGAATAGTATTTTACTGAGGTCACTTTTATTTAAAGAAATTGTATTTGGAATTAGAGGACTGTTTTTTCACTGGATAAGCAAAAGGAAATGTCTGTGTGCTGGTTCACATTATATAAAAAAAAAATCAACTAATTGTCAGAATCTGTATTCTTGTAATATCATAATTGATGGCTTGAACCAAGGCCTTTCAAGTAAATTAAACGCTTTATTTTTATAGTAACTGTTATGTTTTGTTTTCTGAACAAGTGCAAATGTCCTGTAGGAATGCTTAATACTGAGAATTAACATTGAGAGCTGTGGTATAAGCGTAACTTCATGGTGTATTATGGGTCACTTATTTTAATATCAGTTATGTTGATAACCCAGATTTACTGAATTTTAATATGACAATGTTAAAAAAATGGAAACTTGACAAAGTTGCAATGTAAGTACCATATATATTAAACATACATTGGTCAGTTATCTTTGCTGCCATAAAAGTGATCAGTGGCTTAGGAGGATGATAGATGCTCTAACTGCTAATAAGTTTGCTTTGATCTGTGTTTTTACAGGAACTGTGTAAAACTGTCTTGGCACTATTACAATTTAATTATATGTCATTATGTTCTGTAGCAAGAATAATTGAAATGTGGCCCCTGAGACTAGATACTGCAAATATAGCGCATCTTATTTTCACTTAGACAAGTTAAATTAGCTGCATGATAAATTTGTTATGAATACAATTATTTGGGTGATAAAAGTACATGTAACAAGTGTTTTAGGGTTCTGTAAAGATACTTTTGAGTATTTTCTAATGTTAAGTTTTCCTGGTAATGAACACTTTGATGTAAACGAACAGCTCTTAAAATAGTGTTTGGTTTTGGACATAGGTCACTATCTAATTTTAGAGATAAAGTTTGTTTAAAAAAAAGAACAAATACTGAAATTTTAGAAATATTGTTATTTAAATTTTGATGTTAATGTTTAAATATAACTGGTTTTGCTACAAAACTTCTCCATGTGAGTGGCTTTAGTGAAGTGTTTGACCTACCCTGATTATAAATGCTGAAGGAAGTACAACCTCTAGTTGTGCACAGTGAGCATGTTAAATTAACTTCTGTCTTGTTTCAGGCTAAAGCAAAAAAATTGGAAATCCAAACACTTTTAAAATTTGTTTGGATGTGGTGTTCTAGCTGTTCAAGCTATCGTTAGAAATACTAGGTGTTGTTTGAAGGACCTGTTTCCATAGACAAGTCTGAAGTTTTGGTACTTTCAGAACTTAACTGTAAGTTCTAATCTCTGTGTTTGCCTTCCTACTGATGTGCTAGTTGGAAGACCGACCTTACCACTGCTTAAAACTATATTGCACTTGGTTTGATAAAACTTAGCAGATATAGCAGGTATTTAGTAAAGGTCACTGAGTACCAACTGTGCTGGTTGGGTCTTCTTTTCTCCTTGTTGTGTTGCAGAAGGATTATTTCATCTTCTTTGGGAGCAAAGATATTCCTTCTGTGTTGCCGAATGTTCTTAAGATCAGTTGGATACATCCTTGGATTGGAAACTGAACGATTGTTAAGTCAGAGTCTGGTGTTACCACCAACTGACAAATGACCTATTGATTAAATACAACTTCATAATATTTTTTTTTTAAACAAACTGGTCTCTCTTTCACTTAGTTCTCACTTTTCATATAATCTGAAATTACTGAAGCCTTGCAAGTATTTTCATTTGCTAACAGAATAGCAAATTCTCTGCAGGGATGTTTTTCCTAGTGAGTGCTATCACAGATCTCTTATCTAGCTTAGGTTGAGAGCACTTACATCATCTTTACCATTACATCACCACGGATTCAAAACCAATAAAATGATACAATTTATCCATGTAAATTGTCATTACACAGTGAACTTGTTCAAATCCTAGTTTATACATTTTTATATACCCTTACACATGAGGATATGCGGTGGATCTGTGCCCCTAAAGTATGCATGCCGTGCAAAAAGCCGCATGTTGGATAGCTTCCCAAGAAGAAAAGTAAATCAGACCTTGTGGAGTACCTGGAAATCCCAGCTAGATTACTACTACTCTTTAAGCTGGGTTGTTTGCTATTAGTTCTAGCATCTCATAATCATCCTGCTGTTGAGTGAAGAAATACCTTCACTCTTAAGAGTGATTTTTTTTTTTATAAACAAAACTTTAAGGTGCCTGAAGTATGCATTTGGTATCAGATGTTGAGACCATTGTAAAAACAGTCACTTCTAGCCTAAGATGAGTTATGTGGGATTGACTTGATTGGATTTCAGCTTGATTTAAATAAACCAAAAAAAAAAAAGCACTTGGTTTTAAGTGTGCCATCTGGACAAGTGAGATATGAAATATCAGACCCCTGGGTGTGTTTGTATTTAGGATCTTTAAAAGTTGTTACAACCTATAGACAGTATGTGCCAGGCCATTCAGATGGAGGAGACTTGGATTAAAATTTTGTTCGGGTAATATTTTAAAAGGATGGGTCATAGCAAATTGTCGTGTTGCACAACTATCAACGTGTATTGGAAACCATTCTAAAACAGCAGAAACTTGGAACATCGGAGATCAGTTTAAGTACACCTAAAGAATGTGTAGATGACCTTCCTGGGCACTGTCTGTAGCCAATAAGAGGATGCTGCGCGGACAACTTGGAACATGAACTTTGAGTCAAGTCTCTGGAGAAGCAGAACTCTCCTTTCGCAACAGAAGACTAGCTTTGCTAAGCTAAAGCTCCACTTGTGTGTATGTATATCTCCTGAAGTCACTCTGTGTGTATGAAAACTGTGAAATAGAGTACACAATAGCCCTATAGGTCTTTCAGTGTATAAATGTAGAGTCTTACTGTGAAAGTGGAATGTTGCAGTGCTTTGGATTTTATTTTTTTTTTTCCTTTTAAAAGGTGGAAGAACATAAAGGAATGTCTTGTAATCATGAGGGGGTATGGGATGAAACAGGGAATTAGGCAATGATTCGAATCCCCAAGCTGCTGTCTTAATTGGATCATCCTCCTCTTCTCATCTGGAGTGTAGTTTGCAGTGCTTCGACTTTCTGTGAAGCTTAGCTGTGCTATTTTTGCTTTATGCCAGATTTATTCCAGATGCTATGCCTCTGGAAGTCAAACAAAGCACTGATCCTCATAGTATCAGCATTTTCTCTTAATATATAATCCTATTTTTCTGAATTCGTGAGATACAGTGATCAAGATCTTGTAGTATGGCTCTTTTCTTCTTTACAAAGGTTTTATTCTCAGGCCTGTGCTCTCAGACAACAGAACTAAAACCTGCTGAGCTCTTCTGTTTTCCCAACATACTGATTAAAACGACTTAGTATGTAAAGATATCTGGAAAAAGCAAGTAAGAATGCTACTGTCCTGTTTACTTGTGAATGACTTAAAAATGGGCAATAATGGCAATATATTCACTCCAGACGCACAGATTTCACAGTTTTATTAACTAGTTCTGTAAAAAAATTACATCCTGTGAGCATGTATTTCATTACTGAAGTTATGTACTACATCTTCTATTTCATTGACTTGTATTTCTAAAGAAATGGCTTTTAATCTTGTTTGGAAGACAGTCACTCCTGATTATTGCCTCAGCTGGGCACAGTAAAATGAAATAATGAAGGAGGTATGTCATTTGCACTTAGTTTGTGTTTAGAATCATAGAATGTTTTGGGTTGGAAGGGACCCCTAGAGGTCATCTAGTCTAACCCCCCTGCAGGGAGCAGGGACACTGCTAACTAGATCAGGTTGCTCAGAGCCCCATCCAACCTGGTCTACACATTACAGGTTAAGTATGAACTTACTGTAATTAAAATTCGGAATATCACACTATCCAAAATTTCTGTGGAATGTTCTTATGAAACTTTTCTGTGACCTTGTGATCCTGATACATTTAGAATTTTATACTGTATATATCCTACTTAAATGTGTGAAGAGTGTTGAATTCTTAATTTATCTCTGAAATAGTGTTAACTGTTTTTTGATACCACTGGTATCCCAAGAACCATATCTGTCCTTGAATTACTTTGGCATTTGTCAGGTGGCATGTGGTATTGTGCTCTTTTTGTTCTGTTTGGATAAATACACAATAGTAGAGTCTCTAAGTAAAGCCCTATTTGTTTTATGCTACTTAAACTGTAAAGCATTGGTTTATGGTTCCAGCCTAATGCCAGAAACACCACTGTTTTTTGCTTTGCTTTGGAATTGCTGAAATTCTAGCAATAGGTACTGTGATTTAATTATTATTGGCATTCAGTTATGAAGGAGTTGTCTTGCTGTGATTTTCTGTTAGGTAAGCGTGGTCCAAGACTCAGTAAATATATCAGGACAGTCTAATACAAACACTTTGAAGGTACCTGAATGTCGACTAGCAGAAGATTTAGGGAATCTCTGGGAAACAACAAGATTTACAGATTGCAGTTTTTATGTAGGAGGACAAGAATTCAAAGCTCATAAATCTGTCCTTGCAGGTACTTTCTACTTTTGTATTGCTATTACTTTGTAATTAAAATTGCTAAAAGTTTAAAATTTGATTATATTTAATATTTACTTTTCTTGCTACAGCACGGTCTCCAGTTTTTAATGCAATGTTTGAACATGAAATGGAGGAAAGCAAAAAGGTAAGCCTTACTGAAAACTTTACGTGTAAATATCTGTACCTTGTGAAAAAGGGAAAAGTTGCAGAAAACTTGGAAGTATTGCAAGTTGAGGAAAATGCGTACTGCACGATGCTGCATGAGTGGAGAAGGTGCAACTCCTAAACGCTTTCCTGGTGAATTCTATGGGGGTTTCTTTGTATAGAAAGAGCAGATAGGGCTGACTGTGGAGAGGTTCTGGAGGATTTGTTCTTTCAAAGTACTTGTATCTGCCCCAGATCAGTTTTTTTTAACATTAGCTATGATGCAGTTGACCTCGTAATCTGTGCCCCTTTTTGCTTTAGTTTATACCTTCCCGTAAGGTGAGAGACTTGACTAAGGTTTTGCTAAAGTGTATTAAAACATACATGATAGCTGGGACACAAAGAAAAAACAGGTGAATTTTGACTCAAATTAAGTCCTGAGGCAGTGAAGCACTCCTTTCATTCACAGATTCTGCAGGCACTTGACCTGTCTAAGTGTTTTGGATGGATAGTTACTTAATCAGCCCAGAGAGCTGCTTCTGCTTTTATGTACTTGATAGCTCCCACAGCGAGGAGTTGTTCGTGTCTTTCATGAAGAATATCTAAAATGGGTTGGCTACAGGCAGAATCCATGAAAAGGCAAGGAGCTGATCAGCTGACTAAAGGATTGTAACAGACGATCATCGCTTAGTCTTGGAGGCTGCGATGATGCCACTTGTGTGAACAAATACATTGGATGCATATGGTGCTGTAATATGGCTGAGTTTCACAAACGTGGCATTTTTCTTCCCTGCGCTTGTCCGATTTGGAAACTTTCACAGGTAGAATTGGAATATTGGAAGCATTTTATTGGGATTTCTGGACTGAAAGCAACCCAGACATGTCCCAGCTTCAGTAATTGTGCCATGCTGGGGGCCTTCACCTTCATGTTAGCAGTAAATTTCCAGTGCAGCCCTACTTCTAAATCCTGTACGTGGATCAGTGGCTAGGAAACCAGAACACGTAAATGTCATGTGCTGATGGCCTGTGATTTTTGTACCCCATTCAAAAGTCTGGCGCTTGCTTCTACATCTTTGATGTAGTTCCCTATTTCATTGGTTGCTTATAGGTGATGCTTTTAGAGGATGGGCTCAAGTGTGCAGTACCACAGATTTATTAGGAAGGCCTTTAGCTACGTGATATTAGTTAGATTTGGGGTTTGGTTTTTTTGTTCCTTGGATTCTGAGAACAAAACATAGACTGTGACTCAATTGAAGTCGAGCCAGAAATGGCTCACTTTGTTCTGTCTGCTGCTCTGGCTTCTAATATTCTAAGCACATCGTTGTAGGGTTGGAAACTCAGCAGCACTTTTAAATATTCCTGAAACTGTGCCTTGATTTTTAGACTGAGCAACAGAGTCCAGCACTAGACATTTCTAGAAAATAGTTGCAATTACTTCTTATTGCCTAAGCTTTTCCAACTGATTTCTACCTGACTTTAAGAGCTACTGATTTTGATTACTTTCTGCTTAATATTATTGAATGTTAACTTAAATGTGTAAGGACCTTATATGGTGGATGGCAAATGAAAACTTGTAACACGTGTGCAGATGATGTTTGAAATGTTAACTTTAAAGTTGTAGCTAAATTCCAGAGGCTTTACTTGATTCTTCTTCTTTACCAGAATCGTGTAGAAATAAATGATGTAGACCCTGAAGTTTTTAAAGAAATGATGAGATTCATTTACACAGGAAAAGCACCAAACCTTGAAAAAATGGCCGACAATTTGTTGGCAGCTGCAGACAAAGTAAGTGATTGACTCCTAAGTTCTCAAACCTGATATTTGCTTGTGGAATGTTCCTCTAAAACAAAAAAACCAACCCAACTTTTTTTTTTTCCAGATTGATACGTATTTTGATTTTTTTAAAATATGAGAAGTGGATCTTATCAGTAGAAAGCTGATAAATGTTTCCTCACCAGAAGTGCTTCAGATATTAATTATATTTACTATCCAAATTTTTTTAGAAATTGGGTACCATTAATATGATTTGGAAAATCATTCTTGAATAAAATGTATCCTAGATCTTTGTACTCTCTTCAAGAGGATTTATACAAGTGTTTGAACTAACTGTGCTCCCTAAAGTACTTCTACTTCAGAACTTTCATCTTGTCTTCCCTACAAACATAATAGTTCTAATCATTCATCTCTTCTGTATTGGGATCTTGTATTCTCTTTAAATTGTTGCTCTGTGAAATACTTTTTCTGCTATGATTTTTGAGATTGGGGGTTTTATAACAGCACAGCAATTAAGGTGAGATTGTTCCTTTTCATACATAATTTACAGTTTTCTAACTTCTGAAAAACTTGAGCCAATACCTTGCTTTTTCTTCACTGCTTTACAGCTTGAGTTGAAATTTTAGTTAGCTATCCTCAGAGGAGACACAGTTGTCTTTCCCTGAGGAAGCATAAGGAGTTTAGAATCCAGAAAAAACTCACTCTAGTGTGTGTAACCTGAAACTTTTTCCTCCTCAGCTGAGAGTATGGCAATTTCTTAAACTACCTTTGCAATTTCTGAATTGGTTGTGCGATCACATCTGTAAAACATTAGTGGTGAAAACTGCCTGTTCTCATAATCAATCCTAATATAAGTCATTTAGGGTAATAAAAGTTGTCCCAGCAGTTAAGAAACAATTATATATATTTTTTTTTTTTCTGGCAACTTAATGTGTTTTTTTCAAGATCTCTTGACCTGGCACTGCCCTGGCTTTGGTGACTTACCACTCTTATTCTTTTCACCTCTTACTGCCAGCGTCTCATCTTCCAAAACTGATTGTGTTTTGTCAAGTTTCAGTACACCCAAGCAGAAAGGTGAAGTGGTGTTATTTTATGAATGCTGGCTTTTACTTAGGGCATAACTGATAAATGTAGAGAATAGTATAAGGTACAGTTGTATGTCTGTAATAGCAGGAAATAAAAATGGTGAGCTAGGAGGTCCCTGTAGCTTTTTGTAACTTTCAGATACTTTCTGCTGTTCCTTCTGAATGTGAAATAATCTAAAAATGAATGTTCTGCATATTACCAAAGGCATTACACTGTTGTATTACCTGGTAGGTGCAGATTTCTTATAACTGATATTTATTTACTCTAAATAGAGGTATCCTGAGGAGTGGTATAGTAAAAAAATGGAAGTAAAAATGCATAGGTCTAAAAACATAGAAGTTAGCCCAATAATTTGATTTTTCTTCAATGGCATTTCTTCATTGCATAGAACAGTTGTTAATACAAATGTGTGAGTGGCAACTTGAATATGTGCCACTTACACATCTAAAATTCTTTTCAGACTTCAAAACTGTATCAGAAGTGTGCTAAACTAAATGGGTTGGGTAAGATCTCAGAAATGTATGCAGCTGAATGAAATCTGTCAGACTATGACATCATTCAAAAAAGAAGCATAGTTTATTAATACAATAATATGGGAATGTAATTATTTTACATCAATTTTCTGGTAGGCTGTGTCAAAGGTATGGAAGAAATTAAGAAATTCAGAGATGGGTGTGGGGGTAAACTTGGAACAAGCTAGTTTCAAACAGGTTAATGTATTTTCCTTTGGACAGTTTCATGAAACTTTCCATTGTATTTCTTGCTCCTGGCTTTGAGATGTAAACCTGTCTAATGATGATTTTGATAAAGAGCCTGTGTCTGTTCCTTGCTCTTCCTCCTGAACTGAAGGAAAATGGAAACTTCTAAAGGAGTTATTTTTGTTTTTTCAATAAAAGTTCTCCCAGTAAAGCATTCGATCAGTTTGTGTCAAACCTAATGCATGTCTTACCATCTGAGGACTCTTCAGTGTAGCATGTTGAATTTTGAATTACCTGTTTGGAAGCGGTTTGATCTTAAGCTTGGGAGGCACCAAACGTTTTCATGACTGGAACTGTCGTAAAAACTGTAGAGATAACGATAGAAAGAATTAGTTTGAAGAATGATTAGTGTAGTTTTTTCTTTTATCAGTATGCACTGGAACGGCTGAAGGTCATGTGTGAGGAAGCACTCTGTAGTAACCTCTCGGTAGAAAATGTTGCTGACATTCTTATCCTCGCAGATTTGCACAGCGCTGAACAGTTAAAAGCACAAGCAATAGACTTTATTAACAGGCAAGTAATATTTATGAGACTCAAATATATTTAGTATTTATGCTTTGTGTACCTTTTCAATATTAACGCAGTTCTTTCTTACAGGTGCAGTGTTCTTAGACAACTTGGGTGTAAAGATGGGAAAAACTGGAATAGCAAGTAAGTTTCCCTGCTTCACGATGTTCTGTACAAACACTGCTAAATAGACTGCAGATCTTAAGAACTGTTGCTTCATTTCCACACTCCACACTACTGAGGCCAGTCACTGACTGTAAGTAAAGTAGGATTCAGCCAATGTTACCCCAGTTATGATTGTGATTTCCCCTTTAAATGGTAGGGAGAGTTAACTGCCCTCCAGTGTGAGATCCTAACAGTAGCTGGCTTTCGTCCTTCTTCTAGGGACATATCAGTGCTGTGAGATGGTGGCAGCAGCCACCACAAGAGAAAGGAAACCGTTGTCTTGACACTAGGTTTGTGCCTGGAGGAGTGGCAACCCCAGTGTGGTTTAAGACTTGCTCAGGTCAATTTGAGCCTGCAGTATTTCCAAAGAAAGGAGAGCAGTTGCTCTTTTTGCCTTTGGCGACATGTTTGTGCACCTTCCCACATGCCAGCGCTAGTATTCTTGAGGCCGCACAACTTGTCAGTCAGGTCCCTCTGATCTGGCTGACTCTTAAGCTCATGTCTGCACTGGAAATAGGTTGAGAGTATGTGGCTCAGACTGTAGGACTGATTGCAGCATATACTTAGAACAGCTCAAGTGAATCATGGAGTAGAAGACAGCCAGCTTCAGAGTAGCCAGTGGTAAGCTGAAGCAGTAAAAGGACAGCAGAGCACTTACTTCTTACTGTCAGACTCTCTAGAGAAGTTAAAAGCTGTGTTCTACCAGTTACTATAAAACTAGTGTTTCTCCTTTTAAAAAAAAAAAGTCTTCACAGGCCTAATGATTGAGCCTGATGTGGAAAAGGAAGGGAGTGGTAGAAGGGAAATAGCAAAATACCAGTAGGAAAACTAATGAAGTCAGAATACATAACAATGTAAACTAGTTGATGTGTTCCTTCTCAAGTGATTTGGAGCTTACTGAGCTGACTTCTGTCTTGGATAACTGCTAGTAAAGATGCCAGTCATCTTTGCTTCAGCTAAAGCATCTACAGTAAATCTGCAATAAATCGAGAGAGCCTGGCTTAATTTACTGACTCTGGGCACCAGGGAGTCTGAACTTTGGTGTTGTTTCTCAAGGCACCTACCTTTAATGACTTGCAGCAGGAGATTAAAGGCTTGCATTAGAAATCTGCAAAAGGTTTTTGAGAGATCGTATAGCATAGAGGTCAGCTCCTGACTTTATGCTTGACTGTGTTCCTGAAACAGTATTGAGGGTGCTCATGAAAGGCTTTTGAAAATGCAGGGCGATGGAAACTGGGGGTTGATGCATAAACTGTTGGTTCCAAATTGCAAATTTGTCCCGTGTTGACGTGGCATGCATCCCAACCAGTGTAATATTCATGCGCAGAGTGAATTTTATGATTCTTTTTTATATTATTTCACAAAAAAGTAAATATACACATTGTATAGATAAATTTTTAATCTCCTGGATGTCAATGTGATCCTTGCTGAAATCTGTTGTTGCTTCTGTATTAGTTAAAAATTGACAGTGGCCACTGAAAGCCATTCTGAATGTAGTCCATGATCTTGTACTGAAGAAAGAGTGAATGTTCTCAAGTATGCTCCACTGGTGCTCAAACTGTGAGCTCCCAGTGAAGGGTTCTGTAGTCAGTCAGTTAATCTGTCTTCATGGCTTTTTCTAGTATATGAACTAATCATTTTTGCTGCAGTTTCAGCTGATTCATCTTGTCATCCTTCTCTCTCCCCAAATTGAGCATGCCCTACTATGTAATGAGATTATTGTGTCTTCCCTTCCTTTTCGTCTCTACACTAGACCTCATTTTCTTCTAGTTTTCCTCTTATTTTTATTGTTTCTCCTGAGCAATTTCAAGGTGGTTATCTTACACAGCGCCCAGTATTGGACATAGTTCTCTAGCTGAGGTCTTGCTGGTACTGAGTGGAATAAGTACCCTATATCCTACATGTGATGACGTTAATGTACCCAAATTACAATTTGCTGCTGCTTTCCAACAGCATCGTTCCTGGCATTAGTAAAGTTTGTCTCGTAATGCTCAACTGCTCTCCTGCAGTAGTTCTGCCTTGCCTGCTCTTCTCCACTGTGCATTTGTGCATTTGGTTTGTAAAATTGTGTGACTATTCTTAATACTTCTGTTTTCAGCCAAGCAACAGACATAATGGAAACAGCAGGCTGGAAGTCCATGATCCACTCCCACCCTCACTTAGTAGCAGAGGCCTTTCGCGCACTAGCATCTGCACAGTGTCCACAGTTTGGCATTCCACGCAAACGGCTAAAACAGTCATGAAATCTTCCATGAACTTTAGAGAAATTGAATTGACTCTACTCCTCCATGTCCAGAGGTGTTTTCACAAACCATAACAAGAGTTTTTGTTATCCTTGTCCACAGAACAGAAGCTGAAAAAGCCTATTGTTTGCTTTTCAGATGGATAATTTATGGTTTAATCCTCAGCTTTAAATTAGACTGATTACTCTAATTCACTGAAAGGCCTTAAATTATCTTCAATGACTCTCTAGTCCATATAGTATAATGTATCTTGATTTTTTTATTATTATTTTTTAATGTGCCTTGTCTTTTTGACTAGGCTCTGCAGGATTGCACTAGCTCCATAATGCAGTAAAGTTGATAACTGAAGATTAATTTTTGAAAGGGATCTTCCATTATTTTCAGAAGAAAAAGAAATGATTATAGTTTGGTCCTGTGCTAACTGGAAGGTTTTAACTAGCCTCTCATTAAAAGCGCTTGAACCAGAGGCACGTGATGTACCCTAGACAAGTGCTAATGTAGGGAGAGCCTGTTTACCTTCAGCGAATGCCTACAGGCTATTTATGGCAATATACTGCTTTGAACATAATTTATTTTTCATTGTGGGGGGCAAATATGCAATGGTTTGGCCCAAAAATGTATTTTCATTACAGTTTGTAATGCTTATTGTGTGTGTGTCAAAGCTGTCCAAATGGTAAAAAGAAACACAGAATAAACCTCTTGCTTGTGTTTCTTTACGGTCCATCATTAGTTTACATTTAATGCAGAACTGAATGAGAGGCAAAGAGTTCAATGTGAAAACAGAATAGTATTGTATATGGAAAAAAATATATCCCACGTGTATGGTTACATAGAAAAGTAAAGGATGCATAGAATGACCAAATGTAAATTGAAGAAATGGGCCAAATGGATTCTGAATATGCACTTTTAATGTGTAACTTTTGTATGTTGTGTGGTACATATATATTTTGCTTTTGATGAATTAATGAGGTACAGGTAATTGTGGCTTAACTTTTTAGATACATTTTAAGATGCCCACAGCCACATGGGATTTAGTTTTGTTAGAAAAGAAAGGCATGTCTTTTTAAGACTCAATTGAAGGTGGCTATCGCAAGCTTTCATATTTAAGTAACAGAATATTTTTGCTTATTTGGAAAAGGCATGTGAATGGTAAAATTTTGAAGGGATTTTTCCCATCTTGATGTATGCGCGCAGCTTCCATTAACACCTAAGGAGGTTATGTACACATCAAGAGGAATATTTCCCTGAAATGTCAGATGGTATTTGCAAGCAGAGACTTGCTCAGTCTTGCATTTCAGTTATTGTACTAGCATTGTGGATGGTATTGAAATTCTGCATAATGTGAAAAGGATGAAACATTTGTAAACTGCTTGTCATGGGCCAGTTCTTTATTATATGAACCTTAGCTTTAATACCAACATCCTCGGTGTTTGATAGCTTTGTTTACAATTGGGAGGAAAAGTCTGCAGTAGTGCACACTCTAAATGTTTCCTGAGTTATTGCATTGAGTTTACTGTAATAGTGATAATATGCTATATTTCTTTTTTTGGGAAGACTCGGGTTTAGCAGTGGGGAATGGGAGGAGATCTTACCTAATTTATAAACACATTTGCATATGGGTTTTAGTTTGCCTATTAAAAAAAAAAGTTATGCAGGGAGGAGAGAGGAAGAATTTCAGATTGTTTACTATCTCAAAGTCTATCTCCATCCTCATTAAGATTCACCTGAATTGCTCTGAACGAAATTTTTAGAGGAAAGAGTATATAGTTTTATACTTTGGCATCCAGTAAACCATTAGCAAAGGTAAATTGGAAAAAATGCCCACTAAAATAATAATGCCCAGTCCAATTAATAAATAACCTCTAAACATGCATTTTCTTCTTACCCTCTTACGGAATCTTTACGATGGATAAAGTGTAAAATCAGAAACTTTAATAATACATAAGGCATCAAATTATATATTTAGAGATTTATCCTTTTATCAATTTTTAAATATTTATCTGAAATAAGGTCTCGTAAGTGTTCTTCACAATAAGACGTAAAGGTAATTATTCCCTCCAAAATAGTGATGTTTTTGCTGCACTGTGTAACGCGTTAGGACTATATATCCTCATACTCATCACTGGTAAAACTTGCAGCTCTAACATACAAAATGACTTGAATGTTTAATGCTGTGATGATTGTCCAGTTTAGCTTGTTCTAAAGTAACAACACACAGTAATCTAATGGAAAGATTAAGGACTTTTATGAAGGCTTTTTTTTTAATTTAAGAAGCTTAATACACTTTGTACCAAAAAAAGTCAGACACTGTGCTGTAATATTATCTACATCGTAGAGTGTCCGCTTTTCAAGTCAGGCAGTGTATACCATACATTACACTAACAGGAAAAAAAAAAAAACCCACCGTGATAATTGATCTGTTTAGGTTTGATTTTATTTATTATGTATGTTTTCAAGTTTTGTCAGCTCTTAAGAAAAAGGTAAAACAGTTGCTGTATTCTTAAGTGAGTGCACTAATTCACCTCTTCTATTCTTTAATTAACTACATGCAGTGTTCTCACTGGAACAGGATAGCTGGTAATGACAACCTTCTCCTGTGTCTTTATGCCCCACATCTCAAGAGCTTGCCCTTCAAAACCTCAGTTGTCAGTTCAAAGTGCAGCAGATAGAAAACTATCTAAAACAATAGACAGTTTTTTCAGGCTGAAATCTTAGGGGTTTTTTCGTAGTTTTATATACATATTAGGAGTATAATGTATGAAGGTGCCATGTTTTGGCTTGCCAACACTACTCCCTCAGATCTATGTGAACCATCGCTTCTGTACTTTTCTGGGGAGAACCCTGCATGTGTCCTGTGTGTGCGTGCGCGTGTGTGTATGACTGTGCGGTGTTTTTTTGTCAAGAATGACTTTCTAAAAATAAGGACTCAATTTGCTGTTAAAATGCTATTATGTATTATACTTTTTTTTTTCCTCCATTTGAACCTCTCCTAAGGAGATGCTTTGGGTGGAAGATGCTTCAATAAATAATCCTTATTTCCTAGTCCATTTACTGCATGCAGAAGTATGAACACATTGTGCCTTTTTTAGGAAACTGTTGTAATGAAGGGAAGATTTAACAGGAAACAAGATCTTTTTGAAAGGTATTTTTAAAGGTGAAGGAGAATGCTATTTGATACACAGTTGAGGGGGGAAAGTTACAAATTACCCATTTGAGCTCTGTTGCATGTTGATTCTTGCTTCCGAAATTCAGTTTCACTGGGGTAGAAACAACGCAAAAAAGTGGAGTAAGTATTACAGGTACAAGTTGAGTAATGGTATATTTTTGTGAAAATGTGAAAATATTTGCTGTTACAAGATAAGTGTTTGTCAAAATGTGATAATCATGGACACAAAGTTAGTTTTACAAGTTACTCTAGTTCTGATGTTTTTCTAAACATTGAGTATTTAGTATAAAATTCACCTTTGCACACGAGGTCAGCAGAAGACCTACATGGAGATTATGTTCCTTTTAAATCCTCACGGAAAGGTTTCTCCCTTGGGAGGATAAAATGATGTGCAGTATTTGAAACTGTGTTTCATAAAAG
Organism: Gorsachius magnificus; assembly: GCA_034008185.1. NCBI lineage: Eukaryota > Metazoa > Chordata > Aves > Pelecaniformes > Ardeidae > Gorsachius > Gorsachius magnificus. Next base: position 6,887,105 of record CM067085.1, on the reverse strand, counting down.
ACAGTGAATTGCAATTGTGAGGTATTGCTACCTGAAATATTGTTGAACTTTGAATTTTACAGTTGGATAAAATTCTGATATTTTTTCTTTTTGCATTTGACAAATGGAATGTTAACCGTCCTCTTTGTCTGGTGTCGATAGCATATTTAGTGAAGAGCTTAGCTCCTTAGCTAGCAAGACACTGACTTAGTCACATAACTTGGCTTCTGCTTACAGTAAATGGACTATGCTTGTAAAGGGAATTCACTATTTCAAGTGTTCGGCGAGGAACTTCACTGTATTTGTAACCTGGTTTTTGAAGGCTTAAGATCAATGAGTCCTATTTTAGAAATTAAACCAGTGGAATGACTTAGACCTGGTTTGGGGTGGAAATGATTAAGAGAATTCTGATATGTAAACAGTTGTATCAAACCATCCAGCCTTTTTTTATCAGCTGATGTTAATGGTGAAATACTTTTTGTACCTTGTTGCTGAAAATATTTTTGCGTTTCAGCACATCAAGTTACAATAAAGTTGTTACTTATACAGAACGTGTCTGTGTGGCTTGTATTTGGTTTTTTTCCTGTGTATGTTCACAATGGCTACCTTTGCTTCTCTCCTTTGAGAACGGTATTTTACCAGCACTGTCCATCAGTCTAGGGTGAAATACATCACTGTCCTGTTGGAAACCTTTTTGGGGTAAAATACATCGCTGTCCTGTTGGAAACGTTTTTGGGGAGGATCACGTTGCAGCCTTGCTCTAATCTCCACTAACTTAGTTATTTTTCCATTTTGACACTTTCAAATAACTTAGAGCTCCGAATAGTATTTTGCAAAGATATGTAATACTGTTGATATGCTGCTCTATGTATTTGACTTTGGATGCACTGAACTCCAGAAACGATGACATCCAGGTAAGTTACTTTATACGAAGTGATGCGAGCCATTTGAACAAACACAGTTACCTGTCTGGTGTTACCTAGGCTATGGTGAGAATGTGGCACAGTCGACCACTGCAGTTCTTCCAAAGATGATGGGTAACAAATAAGGATACAGGGCTGTCTCAGTGTAGCATGTTGCTGGTTTGTGTAGGCACATGCAAAATTCTCTGTGTTTGCTTAAAACATGCATCCCTTAAGTCACTCAGCAACGATTCAGCTGAAAGTTCCTCGTGGGGCTTACACTGACAGTGGCAGAACTTAAACCTTCACCGACAGCTTCAGTAACCTCCAAGGTAAACATGACTGGTTACCACTGTGGGTATCAGAATTATTTGTGCAAGTCCAAATTTTTGAACCGAGTCCACTTTTAGGTAAAGAATATTAAACTTCTTTTTTTTTTTAGAAGGCTATATTTTTATCCTTAGTCTCTCTGAAGTAATTTCTCATCTGTTTACCTAGTCATCATACAGAAATTTCCTTCTAAAATTTTCCTTCTAAAATGAATTCTGATAACCTTTTATGTGGAAACTGGGCTCATAAATAAAGCTTTTCCTACTTTCAGCTGAATGCTTCTGTGAGGGGGAAAAAAAAAAGTATTTTATGATGTCAGTCTATCTGAATCTTGGTTTAACTAAAACATTAGTAGTAGCTCTTTCTTTAGCAGCTTTCTGAGAATTCTTATTTGAAGTCCTTTCCCTTTCTTTAAAAGGGGAAAGCCCACATAATGAATGTTGATTGGCAAGATACGCTGTTAGAGTAGAAAGCATCTCTCGCTATGCAGAATTGCCAGCCCTGCCATACGCTGAAGGTGCAGCTTGGCATCCTACCGAGCAGTGCCAGCGTAAGCAGTCCCCATTACTGCCATTGGAAGAAAAGTCTTTCAAAGTGCAGCCTGAAGTGTCACAGGTGAGAAACGCCCACCGAAGTGTAAGCCGTTGTGCCGCTGCTCCAAAATTCATCATCGATAGTGACTGACCGTGGCAGCTCGCATCTTAACTTTACCATGAGAAATTCTGATTTATTCTACCATCTTACCTAACTTATGGTTTTACTTAGCTAAACTTACTGAATTTTTTTATTATGTTCTATATGGAAGAATACAACCTTTTAATATTATATGTTTCAGATTACTTCTGTTACAATTACTGTTTGAGTGTTACACATTCCCCTACAAATTTTACCTGCTGTGTTTATTAACTAAATTATATTAATGATCAAACTACTTGCGTTATACGCAAATAACGTTGCACTGAACATTGTGATAGTATGGTAACAGAGGAAATGCCGTTAATTGCTGTTAAAATTACAGTGGTTTTGAACGGTGTCTTTCTGTGAACTTGGTAATTTTCCCCTAGAGGAGCATGTTTTCATTGTCGTCTATTTTGAAGATTCCTTCTTTGTGTTCTCAGTGAAAGCTGGAAGGAATACAAGTGCAGAAGTTGAATGAAGCATTTCAGCTGTAGGATGCAAAGGACTTGCTTTTCCCACTACAAGCACTGCATCTAGGCAAAAAAAAAACCTTCCTAGGCTCAACTGTGACAATTCATAAGTGCTTTGGGATAGAGATGGCATTCCGGTGGCTGTCACATAAGTTACATTTTAAACAGTACGTGAAGCTGATGGTTTAAGTGTAAAATTGGGTTTCTCATAAGTCAAGTATAAGTAACAGAAATGAGCTTGTGATTCAAGACTCAGGAGGGAAAAAGAATTTTGCAGAGTTTGCTTGGCCTTGGCTTACAGAGAAACTACCGAGAGTGATTTGAGTTCTCGGTTAAAGTATTTTGAAGGAGACTTAGAGCTGTAGCAATACACAGTGATCATCCTGTAAAGCAGAGATGGGATTTTTTACTTCCTTTGAAAACATGACCTGCCACTAACATTTTTGTCTTGCAGTCTTAGTGGAGTTTGGAGCGTAACAGTATTTTTGTGCAGGTACTGTATTTCAGTCAAGGGTACGTACATAATAAGTGAAAACCTGTGCTTTGCCAAACTTATGCATGCTTCGTGTGTTGGCAGTGATAGTCGTGTAGAAAATAAATTGCGCTATGTCAAACTTCACGCTGCCGATCAGAATGGAGGCAATTTGTGCTGCATTTTAAGCAGTTACGGGTTTTGACTTCCCACATTTCTCACTGTGTAGTTGACTGAGCCATTTCAGTTAATAAAGGTAAATTTTGAAGCATATGCAACAAATTCTAATAGGGTGACTTCTAAAAGCAGAGAAGCTTTAACTGCAGGCTAACCAATTTTAACTGTAATTGCCAAGTAAACTATTTAAATCTTTCATATTTAAGTTGGTAACTTTCTGTAAGCTTTAATTTTATGTATTATGTACACATAATTTTCTAACCCAGCTGTGTTAAGTTTATAAAGTCTTGGAATTTTTAAAACAAACCACCTACTTGCTACTGAAGTATGCAGCTAAAATGTTTACTTACAGTGGTCAGCAAAGGCTGAATCTTGCTAGGGTAGTTGGGCCGTTCCCAGGCTAAGAGCTGTGATGTTCGACGTAAAGCCCACACCGTATGTTTTAAAAGAAAAAAAAAAAAAAAAAAAGTCTTATTAAATTTGGCATCTTGTCCCTGTCAGATCCTGCAGATGGGCTGTTCCTTGCAGACACACGGGTGCGAGTTCTTACAGTACCAAGACTTCATTTCTCCCTTACAGCAGGACTGGTTTATTATGCTGGACCAAAAGAGTCTATACCAGTACAGCTTACTGGGATTATCCCAGGGCAGCAAATAGAGGGACATAAAATTTGTTTGCATTTGCCTCTGCTGCTATTTATTGTAAGGACTGAGTTACTTGGTTGCCAAAAGTGCAGCTGAAGTTAACCAAAGCTGTTTGATTTAGCTTGCGGGGGCACCCGTCTCTACGTACAGCCAAGCTTCTGAGCTACCTCCTCATTATTACTTTATAAATATCGAATGCTCTTGGCTGCTACCGTTAGGACAAAAAATGCCCAGAATTTGTTGCCTATTTATTGGCTTTTCTGGTCAAGGTGAATTTATGAAGGGTGGATGTGGAACGGTGTGTGTATCTTTTTGAATGTACCTTTCTCTTCAAATGTCTTGTTTTTTCCTGTGTGCGCTGGCACCTTGCAAATAATATAAATAAATGCAAAATATCTGGTGAACCTGCAAATGCTTTATAATGGAATTGCAGCAAGTTCAGTTTCCGCGATTTAAAAGAAATGGAGATACAGATTTCTTGGTAACAATGTCTTTTAATAGAAAATGTAACATCAGTTGTAATTAATCTCAGAACAAACTATAAGAAGGGTTAAACTGTGTACTGGATTAGGGAACTACAAAGTGTTTTACCAGTAATGCTAGAATAGCAGGCATCTAGTTTTGACAAGCTGACAGACCAGAGAATTGAAACTTAATGAATCTTAATGCTTTCTGTCATGTACTTCAATTTTCTCAAATTATTTCTCCAATTAGGTCTAGTCTTCGTGAAGGAATGATTAATGATAATTAATACATTCTTATAATTTGCATATTCAGGAAACTGCAGTGTTTCTAAAAAATGTAGACTTAGGGTGGGGGGGTGAGCCAGGTTTGTCTGTTATTTCTTTGAGGTGTTGGGGTTTTTCAGATTTTCAGTTTTGTGTTTTCAGCTGAACAGGGAGAATATGGTAGATGCATTCCATAGTTCAATATGCTTCTTCCATAAGAAATAATTTGGGCATAACCCAGGTCTCGGATCTTTTCTGTAAAGCAGTTTCTTCCCCACTACTCTTTAGTGGGTAGGTGGGGAATGTAGGGACGCAAAGCTGTCATCAGGAGCCTTAACTCATCCTTGAGTCTACATCGGCTTTGGAAAACATTTAGATCTGCAAGATGGCAAAGCCGGGTAGATCCTGACGTAGGGCATCTGCTCTTCAGAGGGTTGGTGTTTGGGTGTTTTTTACTATTATTTTTAGAGCCTCTATATGCCTCATTTATGTTGTCACGCTGTTTTGTCCTACTCCTAACATGCCCACATGGAGGGATTTATCCAAATACATCGTCATATGAATTTTGTGTTTAAAATTAATAGCATAATGTTTTAAAAGCCATTGGTGGGTGTTTTGTCTGTGGAGGAGCTCAAGCTTTCCGTGCTGCTCCGCACATATCTCAACTTTGACTCTTAAAAAAACCCCAATTTTGGTGGCTTCTTAGTCTTGCCTCTTCTGATACAAATAAATGCTCATCCAGAGGAAAGAACTGAGATCAAACAAAAGTATTTTCTCAGCAGTAGGAAGAACAGCAGCAGGATAAAACGTCCTAATAGATTGGCAAGAAATAAAGAATCAACTTGAAGAAATAGAACTTTAATATTTGGCAGGATAATCGGCTGAAACAGATTTTGTGTAAAGGAGATGCTTTAAAGCTACTAATGCAGAAAATACGTGGTGGCTATAATGAGTATGCAAAACCGAACCAAGTCAGCATGGCTGAGTTAGACAGGAAGGTCTCGTGCTAAGGTCTGAGGTGAAAGTCTTCACTATGGAGGAGTTGCAGTTAGAATTTCCCCTTCAATGTTTGTGTTCACCTTTTGGTTGTGCCCAGACTACCATTGGGTTCTAGATAATTTCAGTGTTGTTCTGCGTCTGGGAGAACCTGGGGACAGAAAACCTAAAGATCCCAGGGGGGTAAAAATGAAGATGTGTCTTCTGCAGAATGCTTGTCCTCTTTCATGGGGTTGAAGACAAATGCGTGAATTTAAATGATGGCAAGCTGGGAGTTGTGTACAGCGCCAGAAGGTGGATAAAAGAAAGAGCTTCCCTAGCCCACCTGGTTTTAGTGGCTTAGGGAGTGGGGTGCAGGACTCGGTGTAAAAGACAGCAAAATGCAGGAGGTGGGTACGTTATAAACTGTGGGTGTGATGTTCCCGGGAGCGGTGCTGCCGCGGTATCAGAAGCCGAGGCTAAAGCTGCCCTGCCCCTGTGTAGAAGGGCTGCGCTAGCTCTGCGGCTCCTGCCTGCAGCGAGGACGGGTTCTGCAGAGGCTTCCTAGAGTGAGCCGTGATTTGTAGAACTTGTAAGAGCTTTTGGGTCTATCTGCTAGGCTGGGTTCTGCTCCTAACTGGGTCAGGACTCTTAAACTGGTGGTGCTTGTGCGGTGCTGATTCAGGTGGCCACAGGAGTTGGCAGGAGCGTAGGAATTGCTCTGTCCGCACTCCGGGAGCCTGCAAGAGCTACAGGGTCTGTATGTCTGGAATCAGCAACTCCTTGGACAGCTACAAAAAGGCTGCAGGTTTGGAAATACTTTATCAAAGAAACGCAGCGCTTGCAATTTCGACTACTTCTTGTAATCAAAAAGTGTCTCATTCCAGTTGTATATGGTGTTTGCTGAAGCAGTGTGCACCTCTGTGAATGTTCTGTACAAGTTTTAAGCAAAGTACTCAAGCAGAATACTGAAACTGGCTCTCTGGAAAGAATTATCCTGAAAAAAATGTTTTAGTACGGATGTTCAGGAAGTGTCGGGATGGGGGCTAAGCAACTGAACTACACACTTAGCGGGCAGCTGCAGTTTTCCAATAAGGGGAATATTCTGGGCAGTTAGAAAAAGAAACCAAGAGGTAAAAAGTCAAGTATTTTGACTTGTTTATGTTAAGAGGAGGTTTCAGTTTAATGTTGAGGAATGTTAAAAGTTCTGTGTTTATTTTTTTTCTTTAAAGTATGTAAAATAATCGGCTGTTGAGGATACTCCATGTGGTATAAAACCAAGAGCATTTCTGAGTTGGGCTCATTTTGTGTAAATAATCATCTCTGCACTCTTGGCCATACTCTTTCTATGAACAGTCATTGCATTTACAAAGCCAGCACTATCAGCAAGTCCATCATCTTCCCTCGTTGCCTGTTTGCAGAGAGCAAACTAAACATTTGCTCTTGATTCCTCCTGTTAAAAACGTGTAGAGGAAGGTGCCATTGCACCGAGGCTGACTTTAACAGTAATCCTAGTTTGTGTTTCAGCATGAATTACAGAGATGGAAAGAAGTGTTTTTCTGGCACAAATGGTTTTCTTGCCTCATTCTTTAAAAACAAACACAAAACCTAGGGCTGGCTCAGCAATGTTCAGTGCCGCTGCGACCACATCAGTAATAAAAATAAGAAGCTTATTTAGCTGTATGTAGAGATTCCTATCACAGAACCATCAGTAGTGCTGGCATAGTTTTGTAATCTTTACTTGCTTCTTATAAGGCTAAACTTGGAGTGTCAGAACTGGCTTCTATTCCTGCAGATAAACAGGGTTTAAACATCGGTAAGGGAAATGTCAGTTCCCCCAGAGGATCCGTGCTGCCGAGGGGAAAAGCAAAGCGCCTGGCTGGGCAGAGCCGAGGCACCCCCGCTCACCCATCAGCAGGTAACATCCTCGTACGTGGTTGTCATAGAATCATAGAATGTTTTGGGTTGGAAGGGACCCCTAGAGGTCATCTAGCCCAACCCCCCTGCAGGGAGCAGGGACACCACTAACCAGATCAGGTTGCTCAGAGCCCCATCCAACCTGGCCTGGAATGTTCCCAGGGATGGGGCCTCCACCACCTCTCTGGGCAACCTGTGCCAGTGTTTCACCACCCTCATTGTAAAGAATTTCTTCCTTATATCCAGTCTAAACCTACCCTGTTTTAGTTTAAAGCCATTACCCCTGTCCTGTCACAGCTGGCCCTACTAAAAAGATTTTCCCCATCTTTCCTATAGGCCCCCTTTAGGTACTGAATGGCCGCACTCAGCTCTGCCCACAGCCTTCTCTTCTCCAGGCTGAACAACCCCAACTCTCTCAGCTTGTCAAAGCTGTTTATTTAGTGATTTTTGCTTGAATAGTGAAGCTGAGGGCGAAGTGAAGGAGGGCATTTGTGTGATCCCTACCAGTGCTTTCCAGCAAGGCAGCAGGACCTAGCAGTTGAGCAGTAAAAACTGTTGGAGCCCTGATCGCCCTGGTTATTTTTACGGGGAGCATACGCCTTGTATCTAGTCTTCAGCTGTCACGTCAGTACTGTTTTCCACCAGCAGAAATGCTTGGGTTTTTTCTAAGCAATTTTCTAAATTGTAATGTAAACACATTTGAGCATCATTGGAATTTGCAGCTGAATGTACTGTTGGTTCCATGCATTTAGGATTAATTTCCCTGAAGTACACTTTGAGTGCATGTACACACGCCCCCAGCAGAAATGGCCACTGGGGTTTATTAGGAGGTTGTTCAGGCTTAATTCTTGTGTATGAGCCAGCAAGGGTTGTCAAGCACTGGAACGGGCTGCCCAGGGAAGGGGTCGAGTCCCTATCCCTGGAGGTATTTAAAAGCCGGGCAGGCGAGGTGCTTAGGGAGAGGATTTAGTGGTGGGATGGCAGGGTTAGGGTAACAGTTGGGCTTGATCTTAAAGGTCTTTTTCCAAGGTAAATGATTCTATGATTCTGTAGGTGGGAATGTCTTCTGCAAACCAGAAGAAGCAAGGGGCAATTGCAGCTCGCTTACATTGTGGATTTTTTTCTTTTGTGTCTTAAGCAAAGGTTCAAAACACAGGATTCATCTAATAATGGATAAGCAAGAGTGTGCACGGGTGACGGTGCTTTTATTTCCAGTGAGTTTGAGCTGGAAGGACCTGATGCCACCTTCACATTGCAGGCCAAGTTCTCCTCTTTCCCATTTGCACCTTTTTTTTTTCCCCTCCCACTGTCCTGGGTAGGAGTAGGTGAAAAGAAATTACTCTAGGACGTGGATTCTGGCTCTGCTGAGCGCAGGGTCAGTAGCCTGGGTCTGAGCAGGCCTGTGGCAAAGCTACCGTAACTGCACTGGGGAAGGTCTGCAGGAGGAATCGGGAGGGGAACGGGATCTTTTCCCAGTCCTTGCTTAGGATCTGTGTGCTGAAGTGATGTGTGTCCTTCTCGAGGCCAGCAATGGGATTTGAACAAAACCACGTGCAAGAACCTGCAGGTTAAAAATGACACTTGCCAAGCGGGCTGAGAAATGTTTTTCAACCTTGAAGAGTGATTACTTGTTTTTTCTTTAGATATGTTGCTGTGTTAGCGTGCTAGGCATGAATATTGTCTTACTACTTTCCAAAGGTAACAAAGTTGTAGAAACTATGTTAGATTTGCCTTTGCTTGAAAATCATTAAAAAAGAACCATTTTTCCTTAAAAATTGCAAGTAGTACATTTTTGAAAATGTAGAAGTGAGGAAAATTCCCAAACTCAAATCAGCTGGGGGGGGGGGGGATTATGTTTAATACAAGTGAGTATGTGCAAAAAGAAGGAAAGCCCCTCTGAAAGCAGATCTTAAAACTTCCCCCTTGCAGCCGTGAGTACCAGTTCACAATCTGTGAACACCCACCAAGGCTTCATTAAACACTTCATTCAGATTTCTGAAGTGCAGGAAAATAATGATTTGAGGAGTCTAAAATTTTGGGGGTGTGGCCAACTTGTAAGATGCTTAAAATTGGTCAAATTCCCCATGAATGACAGTTGTGATGCGTTGCAGCAGGTCTGAAAGTCCTATCGTAGATGTTGCCACCTGTAGTCCCTTGTCTTTGGAAAATGCTGGATTAGGTGTTACCGGAGCATGCGTAGGGCTAATTGCCCTTTCTGGAAATGGGCTCTGTGTTGACTCAAGGTAGTTTGGAAAATCCCAGCGTGCAGCATGCTCGGGATCTATTCAAGCACTTCATTTAACATCTGAGAATACCAGCGGTGCATTTTCAGCTGCCTTCGGTCAAGACTTGGGCTGCTTTCTTCCTTGCATCTCTTCCTTCGTGGTGGCAATAGCCCACCTGCAAACTGTAGCATCCCCTGGGTGGGGGATCCCCTAAGGGTGCAGAAAGAAAACTGTGCACTTCGCGTTACGTCTGCTACCAGGATAACTCTAAAGTAATTTTGTAAGTTGGATCGAGTGACAAAATGACTGCAAAGCATCTTTTGCCCTTTGTCTACCTGCTCTCATAAGGTATATCCCAGTCATCGGGACTCTTCTCCTATTCCGTGATCATCTCAAGAGCCGCTTTTCTGTAGAGGTTTCTACAAATTCAGGGGGAATCCTCTCAAAATTGTTAGTTACGGAGGTTTCACATTGCTAACGTAAGGCACTGCTGGTTTGATTTACTGAACCGTCACTGGGTACACAAGCTAGGGGGTTCCGTGAGGAAAGGGTGAGCGCGATGATGCTACAATTTGTTTGCTGAAAACGTTAGTTTAGGAGAATACTTTCCTTATTACAAAAACACGTTTGCCAAATGCATGTGCATATATTCAGCTTCAGTATTAGGCTTTTGTATCCTGCAGTAGATTAAAATGTCAGTCATGTTCTCCATACTTCATAGTCCTCTAGAAGCCTTGGGGAGGGTGCGCATGTCTAGGGTTACTTATGTGCCACCAATAAAACAACCCTCTCGAAGGAGATCTGTGCAGGCCGAACAGCAAGATGTCAAATTAATTGTACCGAAATAATGAGTTAGCACCAAATGCTAATTAAATATTGATGAAAGTCATAGTTTCAATTATCTTCATTATGGTGCAATGTTTTATGTAGACATGAAATGCTGGGGATGTGGGCATATGTTATTATTAGTCTTGTCATATAAAAATACCGGAGCTATTTCTCTTCTCTGAAATCCATTTTCAATGCACTGGAGGTCCATGTGTAGTATCATTTTGACACAGAAGATTTTTTTTAAATTTTTTTTTTGTGTGTTCACCCTTTTTCTTTCCCCTTCCATGAAAAACCCCATGAAGCAATCATCGCTAATGGTGAGGCTTTGTAAATACAGGTTCTGCTGCTGCTGGCCCGTAGCCAGCTGCCGTCTGCCCCCATGCCTTTCCTCCGGTCAGCACGCTAAAGCGTGGTTGCTCCGAGATGAGCCTTGCTATGATTTTCAACGAGGTTTTGAACTTGCCAGGTAAAGGCCTTTCGGTCCTTTTGGTTCCCAAGGGAGCAAGGGATCTACTTCATCTTACTGACAGAAGGTTTCTGAGCATTTATACTAATTTATACCCTCCCTGCGTGTCGTCGTCTTCACAAGGTTTGCTTTGCTCGGCTGGAGCGAGGTGGAGACAGCGAGAGCTCGTGGCAGGTATCTCGCAGCAGTTAGGCTACAGGAGCAGCGCTGGAAGGGCCAACCTCGAGCTCAAAGGGGACAGCAGCTGTAGGGCAGCATAGCAGAGGGCAATCCAAAAGTGCGAGCCTTCCAGCAGGACATTGAGCTGAAGCAGAGGGGGACCAGGAGGTGAGGTGTAAGCCAAGATGCTGTGCTCTCAGGAGAATGGGGTGGGCATGACTTGCTCCTCTCCTCATGTGTGTTAGCTTTTAAGCCTAAGAAATTAGAGGACAGTTTTGGGGGGGAGGACTTCGTTACTCAAAACCAAAAGTCCAGGGCTTTCTGTTGCCAGGACTTAATTGCCTAGAGGCTAATTAGACAACCAAAGTCCGAGGAACAGTTCTACCAGAATATTGTTTTATATGCAGTTGCCTTTGGGGAAGATGGGCAAACTTAGCACAAAATTCACAGGTCAAACACGTACAGTAGTGTGCAACCTCGTTACTCTTGAGTTCCTTTTGAGCTATTCCAGAAAGACAGAAAAATTACTTCCAAGACTTCCAAAGTCTTCCTGGAAAATGCTGTCCTAGAGCTTTTTTTTTTAAAAAGTAGGGATTTGGTTTTAATCAGTAAATAGAAAGCATAAACTGAGGTGAAAATGAATCCTTTCTGGAGACTTTGTGGAAGGGAAAAGCTTGTACAGGACTGCTTGGGTGGGCTTCTTTCCCAAGCTGGGCTGGAGAAGAGGTTTACTCACCTTGAGTAAGGCGGTGGTAAATTTATGCTAGTATGGGGAGGAAGGGAAGTTTTAATGCTCTTCTTTTGTCTCTTGGCCATAACTGGCAACCTGTGCTGTGGGTGAACCATGAGGATGCTTCCAGCAAAGCCTGCGTGATGTGCTGGTGTATGTCTGTGCTCCCGCCTGGTGGATGGGCAAAGAAAAGCCCAGTCCCCAGGAGCGTGAATGCTCTTTGTCACTTAAAGAGCACTGAAAGTTTAAGCGTGGAGGCAGGTGGGCAGCATCGTTGGAAAGGAGGGCACAGAGCTTTTGTGTATAGAGGGTGCAGCCTTAGTGCCGTTGTCTATATAGAAATTGTTCCTAAAAGATAACTCTGAAATTATTCACCGTGGAATATACGTGAATCCAGTGACAGGCATTTGAAAATTACCAGTGGTGAAGCATGGCAGAGCAAAAGGAGCACTTGAGCTGAAGAACAGATAATACCCAGCGGAGCGGGACCGCGGTACCAGCTGCTGAGAGGGTAATTCAGTGCTCATAATGATGTTCAACTTCCCTCTAAAACTATCACTTTGGAAGTATCCCTCATCTAAAGTACAAAGTTTCCCCAGACCATCAGAATAGAATCTCTCCACATCCTGAGCATGTGAAATTAATGACTGAATATTATGCTGAGAGCCATTTAATTAAAAACACTTCCATTAATAATGCAGTTGGAGAGTGTATGTGTGTTATGTAATTAAAGATAGTACATCAGTAAATGATACTATGCAAAACCAATTCAAAAAATTCAAATGAGACGGTGTAACAGAAGGAACTTAATTCAAGTGGGAATAAAAGTCAATGTGAAATAAGCTCAGAGTTTTTCCTGGAAGCTGCAATTAATCTGCTTCTGGCAACACAATTCAATGCTCGCGTTTTAAATAAGGGGCTCTGCTTATTTTAAAGATAACTGGTGCGGTGAATCAAAATACATTTCTCTCTCTGCTCCTTTTGCCTAATAAAATAAGTGTCCCTTAATGCCTTGGCACACCGATGAGCTTGGCCAGACCTTGCACACCGTTCACCTGCTGTGCCATTTCTATCCTGAGTCGCCAGGTTGTGCTTGGCTGGGGCAGAGCACTGCGGGTCTGGTATTTACAGTGCATTTGCTTTAAAACCAGGAGAAGGAAGTGGAAGAGACGGGGTATTCCCTTGGGATGGAGCAAGCCTCTGGGAAGCTCGGCTGAGCAGGCAGCTTGTTTTCCCAGAGTACTTTGGCTAATCCAAATCTTCGGTGACTGAAGTCAGAAACGCCACAGTTAAGTATATCTGACATGAGAAGTGGATCAGAATTAAGTAGTTTTAAGTACTATATAATAAATAGGCTTGCTTATCATCTTTGATATGGCAACTTGAAATATTTTTAATCCTTTGGTTTACCTGCTCAGAAACGCTGTGTTGAATGTTCTGTCCCGGGATGCCGGGTTAGCAGTGCGAGCCTGCCCAGCATCGCCCGCCGTTGGGGCGCACGCTTCAGGTTCGCATTGAGAGATGGAAGAAGGGTGTCAGTGCTGCTGGCTTAGGCTTGACGGAAGGCTCCTCGCTGATCCGTTCCTGTGCTCAGCTGAAACACACGTGCTTACAGTCAAGAACATCAGCTTGATCCATTTTGAAAACCTGAACTGATTTTTTTAAATTTTCTTTTTTTTTTTTTTTATTTTAGAACAGACTGGAAGGAAATAATGTGAGTTGTTAGGCAAGTAACTGTAGTAGGTAACGCTGCTGTTGCCATGTCCCTGGGGGAATGCCCGGAGCTTGGCCCTTCAGAGCTGGCACCGGCGTTGGGTGCTGGTGCCCCGGGGTGGGAGCTGGGCTGGCTCCTGCCATGGGGTCTCCTGGTCTGCACCTCCCATGGGTGTCAGCAGGCAGCAGCAGGGCAGGGGTGTTCTACCTGGGGAGGAGAACCCCAAACCCTTCCCTGCGAGGAGATGCCTCTCTCGTTCTCTGCAAGAGCTGGGGGGGAGTTGCATTCCTTCAGGGGCTTTTGAAATGCGGATGGAAGGGGGTGTAATCGCTGCCCACCCATCTAAAAGCCTCGTAATTGGAATGTTTATCCAGACCTGGCTCTCATGGCTGCTTACGTGTTTATCACTTCCATCACAGGGATGAAAACAAGGATCAGAGCAATGCAAGAATCCTGCTGTGATGTTCCCGAGTCCCAGCTGGGAGGAAGTGAGAGTCGTTCGCTTTGAGCTTGCCCGGGCCTGTCTGAGCTGTAGACTCTGAAAAATTGTCAAGGTGTGTGTGTATATATATTTATATATAAACAAGGACACCTATAGAGCCTGGGCACCCGAAATATGCCCTGTGCCAGGCTTCTGCACCCGTTGCCCTCTGCCCCGCTGTGGCTCTGTGCTAGTGAGCACAGTGCATCTGCTTCAGCGCCCGCATTTGGGAGCCGGCAGCATCGCTGTTACCTATAGGATCTCTAGAACAAAAGATCCCAAGTCATCTTTCCTGGGGAGTAACATCAGCTGGAACAGGTGGTACAAACCTGACCAATACTGGAAGATCTAAGTAAACACCCCAATAACTAGGTGGGGTGGTTTTGGTTTTTTTTTTTTGGCCATTTTTAACTTCAGGGCAAATTCAAATAACCTCCCAGTCTCATATTTCACTATTCTTTCTTGCTGGTTTGGAACCAATTATAACATATCACCTTTCGGGAAGATGACCGGCTTATTTGGAGCTGTTAAGATAAGGTAGCCAAAGCTTAATTGACTGCATAATGATGAAAGAGCCACGTACTGTCTGGGAATGAGGCAAGAGAATAGAGCCAGCGGCATTTGCATCTTGAGGTGGATGAAGTGGAGAGCTGCCAAGGGCAGATGCCCAGGGTGAGGGCTGAAATGTGAGATGCTGGTCTGGGAATCGGGCTGGTTATTATGGAAACCATCATTTTCCAGGAACCGTTAAAGTGAGAGGGGCCAGGTGAGTGGTGGGATGTCCAAGAAAATGTTTCAGAAGCAGACTTTGCACAGTTGCTCCTTGATTGCGGCCGTGCTTGACGGCCACTGTCGGGCTGTGTCCCACGGTGCCCAGCACCCCATGCCCTGCCGGCTGCCGCCTGACAGCTGAAAGGGATCGGCCTCTCGCTGCCTGCCGGCTGCCTGCTTCCCACGCCGCTCCGCTCCACGCGGTTGAGGAAGGCAGCCGAGCCTTTTGACTTCAGCAGAGAAAGGCTCATCATCTCTGCACCCTCGGTATAACTGAGCTTCCCACCTCTGGGTGAGGAATTACAGATGTGCGTTTCTTGTAACATGAAGAAAATATATTAAAAAATCCCCAAATTAGGGGATTTTTTTTTTCTCTGTTCTAACTTTAGGACAAAAGCAGAAAGCAGTGCAAGAAATACTGGCTGACCTGCTTGGCTGTTTCATTACTGTTGAACAGGAAGGTGTTGATATTTCTTTTGGAGTCCTGTTTTAGAGTCCTACCAATGTTCATGTAGGTGGAATTTGGTTTTTTTCTATCCCCGATTAAACTGTTTTCCCATGAACATAATTGCTTTTTAATTGGGCTGCAGCTGGTGCTGGATTTATGCTGAGTTGGGGACTGAATTACATCTCTGGAAAAGCATTTTTTTGTGATTTTTTTTTTTTTTTTTTTTTCCTTCCCCGCCCCCCCGTCCTTCAAAATGTAGCCTAGCTGCCTGTCTACCGACAGCTGGAGGCTGGCTTCTGACCGAAAACCCACAGGTATTTTGGGCAGGAGAGCTGCGTGCCGTGGTTGGTCGCAGCAGTCTCGGCAGGAAGATGCTGCTGTGCCGTGCTGCCAGTGGCCTCCAGCAGCCTCTGTTCCGTTTCCGTCACTTCCAAATGCAGATCCAAACAGATTTTGCCGGCCTGTGCTCAGCGACCCCCCCCCAGGTGAGATGTGGTGTAACCACAATCCAACTCTTCCTCCGTAAAACCCGTCCCTCGCATCCCGCTTCCGTGGAGCTGGCGCACTCCTCGCCCGTGCAGCGAGCTGGCGTTCAGCTTCGATCCCTAACCCCAGAGACCCGAATCCACCAGCGGGGGTGTGTGTGATATAAATTTGCAATTTTTGGTTTTTGTAAACCTGTTGAGGGGGTTACACTATCTCCTCGGGTTTTGCCTAGCACCGTACAGGCGATATCCTCGGTCCAGTCCGTTGCCGTTCTGTGAGAAACGTCATTTTATTTGCTAGTTTTAAAACGAAGAAGGAAGCTGCTTCTGGCGGATGCGTGTAAGAAGTGTTCGCAAGAGACAGAGGTGGGAATGGCAAAGTCTGGTTTTTCACCCTACAGCTGAAAACCTACTTGATTGATGTGTATTTCATTGAGCTACTTAGTGTATGTGCCTTGTTATTGTCTTTTCAACTGTGCATATTTGAATAGGGACAGCGGTAATGATGAATCATTATTATACTATAAATAAAACATTATCCAGATTATGCTGGTCAACAGAGCATAAAACAAATAGTAAATTCTGATGTCCTTGAATTACAATTAAAAAAAAAAAAAGGCAGCACAGGATGCTGATTTGCACCTTTGCCTGGTTGCTATGAGAGTTCTTCCAGTTGCATGAGGATTATTTATTCAGGGGTTTGCTCTTTTAGCCCTGCGTAGTGAATTCTCCCTAAAAAGAAAAGGTAGCAACCCCAGGGAGCTCACAGCAAACAACACTCAGCTTTTTGCTTTTTTCTGTCTTGCTCGCTGCCGTAGGATGGTGTAGCTGCTTGATGCAAGACCTGGGGCACTGGCAGTGTCGCTGGGCTGACGAGGTGCTTAGGGCCATGGTTTAGTGGTGGGATGGCAGGGTTAGGGGAACGGTTGGACTTGATGATCTTAAAGGTCTTTTCCAAGCTCAACGATTCTATGATTTTATTACCAGCGCTGCCGGGAGTGAGCAGCTGGGGCAGGATCCAACCACCAGCCAGGGTTACCAGGAGGTGAAGAAGCTGAGGATCCAAAGGATGAAATTCTTGAGGGGGAAAAAGAAAACCCAAACCAAGTTACTTCCCTGTTAAAGTTGAAATGAATATAATAAAAAAAAAATAACCCTCGAACACACGTGGTTCCCGCAGCACTGTACGGTGGGCTGGCTAAAGACAAAAAGCTGATGCTTCTGTGTGTATCATGAATTAGCTTTTTCCTGGGAATTTTTTTATATGTGTGTCCACGGGATGGGGAGAACAACAGGAACTGTCTGTAGTAAGGAGTTTAAACACATACTTGCATTGATATAAACACGTGCAGAACGATAGTAGTGCTGAGGTGCAGATTAAATTAGAGTCTATGTATGAAAAACTTTCAGATTAACTTGCTGCAGTCATAAATCATTATTGCCCACTTGGTATTTAATCTTCCAAATTTTTATTTTATTTTAAAATCCTTTGCATAAGAGTCATGAAAAGAACAACCATTGGCACTTGAAACTTGCCTAAAATAGCCAGCTGTTATATAGGGAAATGGTTTTTTTAAATATGGCCGGTTCTGTGGGAAATTAAATCAAAATTCATTCTGTTTACATCGGCAGTGTGAAGTTTGACCTAATGAAGTCCGTCGCCTCCCTTGGTGCTCTGGATTGTATTTTGCTTACCTTGCTGGGTGTAAATAATTTCTTCTTAATCGGACTTTGACCACAGTGAGATTGTAAGCGCTTCTTTGCAGTTGCTTTCTCACAATTGATCTGAAAAAAGCGTAATGCTTTTAAGTTGATTTTAAAGTATGGTGATTGGCAAAGACGTGGGGGTGAATCCACTGGTGCGATGGGTTTTGGTGCCAAGGCTGCTGCCTTGTGCCCGGGCTCGGTGGGAGGGCAGCGGTGCGAGCTTCTCCCATCGCCCAGCGTCGAAGCATCAGAACATGGCTCAGATGCTGCTGCGGAGGCTTCGCTTCGCCCTGGGAAAACGTTTGGGCTAGGTTAAAGCAAAGGCCGAGTCTCCAAAGGCAGCCTCTCCCGGGTGCGCAGGTGCTCCGTGCCCCTGCCTTTGCCTTTCAGCGAACTTCACCTTGCGCCGAACGGTTCATCTTCGGAGCCGAGCGGGTCTGGTGAGGGTCGCTCCTCTGTCACTAGGAGGGCTTGGGGGCAGGAAAGCTCCTTGGGAGCACTTACGGGCGAGAGCTCCTCCCGTTTCCATGAGGAACTCCGAGCAAGGGCTGAATCGGCAGCAGGCTGCTGTGTCTCCCGGCACATTCCGGCTGGGGAGGAGCTGACGTACGTTCTCTAATTTAGGCTAAGCCCTTTACTTTTAACGTACCTCGCACAATTAATAAACAGTTCACGATTGCCTTCGTCAAACCACGCGTTCCACATCTCAAATATCATGAAATGCTGTTGACCCCAGCCTGCTGAGTAGCGCAGTTCACTGCAGCACATGCTTAGATATCTCCTAGGAAAAAAAAAATAAATTCCAGCTGAGGAAAAATGTTCAGTGATCTGTTGCTGTGCCTCAGTTTTGTATATATAAAGACAAAAAAATAATAAAAAACCAAATATACCATAGCAAGTGCCAGATTTAGCAAACTCTCTTTATTTACATACTAATACATGTACACATATATTCTGTATATGTACACATCTTTAAGTGTATATACATACATGATTTCCACATACTCTACAATAAATAGCATGTAGGGTTTTCTTTTAATTGCCTACAGTGCTGAGTAAAAATAACATGGCAATAAAATCATGGCTTACAGCTAAGTTACAAAAGCACCAACCACTGAACTCATAGCAATAAATCCAAGCTTATGTACAGCCAGAACGAGGACACGCTATACAGAATACAAAGTAGACCATCTTGTAGGAATCAACAGTAAAAGACAAACTAAAAAACATCATTTAGACAGGAGAGACTCTGTATGAAATAAGACAAAGGAAAACATTTAGATTATTGATCGAACTAAACCACACATTTAAATTTGTCAGCTAAAGAGAAAAACAAATTAGCCAGTTACTTGTAGTACGAGTAATTTTTTTGTATGAGACTTCACCAAGGAAATCAGGATTAATCTCACGAGCGAGTCTTTCTGAGCTGCCATAGCCATTTGGCTGGGCGTGCACCCCTGAAACAGAGCATGGTAATGGTACCTTGCTGTGGGTAACTTCTTGGACCCTGCGTGTAAGTTGGGTTGTAGGCAATAAAAAGCTCTTCCTCAGCCAGCTGCTTCCACGGGACCTGTGATGTGGAGCCCTCGGGAAGGACTACGACAGCAAACGGGCAGCAGCAGCAAAATCGATACCCAGCGAGCGCACAGGGGGTTGATACCTGAAGCTGCATCGCCGGAGCCCGCGGGGAAACCACAGCCGGACCCTCCGCTCCTGCAGCTACCCACGGCGTAGGAGGGATGCTATTCCGCACTCGGGGAAAGCCTGGCTGAGTAGTTTTAATACTGGTAGCAATTGTTTGAAATCTGCTTTATGAGGGGAAGATGCATAGATTTTTGTTGTCTTCTTTATTTGTCATTGCTTATGTTGTGAATTAAGGTATGCAATGCAATGCTAAGGACGACAAGTGGGTGCCGTCAAGCAGAAAGCTTGTGGTGTTCAGGTATCGTCCTCGTGCTGCGATGTGTTTTCCTTGCTGCAGTGCAGCGCTAAGAGGGTTAGATAGCAAGATAACCACTTCTGTTCAGCGGAAGCCAGCCCCTCTTATCAGACTTAAACAGAGATTATCTTTTTCCAAGGTACGTATATTTTCTATCACTGTAAAACTAGTATGGACGTATAGGTAAACATTTGAGAAGAATCAAAACCAGTGGTGACCATGGAAGGAAGAAATGCACACCAAACCTGCACACCTGGTGGGTCTAATAAACTAAAGCTCATCAATGTCTAATTACATCATTGCATATCCATGGGTAAGATGTCTGAAGGAAGAACTACTCACTCTTCAATGAATACGTACAACAACTACAACTCATAGAAATACGGACTTTTTTTTTTTTTTGTCTTGTCCTATAAATAGCATTTTCTCTTAGTGTTTGGTCTTGATTCCTTGAGCCCTGTGTGTGTAACATTCTTTATGAAATTAGTGGGAGAGCTTTTTATTTGGATTTTATATATTTTTGTATATTTTGCTGGGAGTCTGCTTCATCGTTTGTTCTTTATATCGTCATCTTCTAAAGTTCCCAATGAGAAATAGGGTCCTACTAAGTGCTGCCCAATTCAAGTAAAAGACAACCTCTCTGCCACAGAATCTAGTTTAAAAAAACCCTGGTTTTCAAAACTTATGTTCACGACAGACGTAATTTTGTTTGATTTTTGCCATGTGTCTGCCTGGTAGTTCCCTTATTAACGATGAGAGCGCTAAAATGCAGTGGTCTCAAATGAAAATGATTGTTACATAAATAGTTTGATTATTTACGATACAGCACAAACACAGCTACAGTTTTTTAAAGACTTTTTAACCTGATAGGAAAACATATTCTTCTCCAAAAGGTTAATGGAAATGCTTATTTTTATGACTGATGCTGTATCTCTACAGTTACCCACGACTGTATCAGCCAGAGGACAAGTAGGGAGTCTCGCTATGGTAGTTGTAGTCAGGACAGACCTTTTGCACCAGTTTGTAATCTACGCTGTAAAAAGCAATGTAAATGCAGATAACTTTAAATGGCTTGGAACACAACCAGGAGACATGGCTTTGAGTCTGCTCTTGGTAGCAGATCTTTGAAGGGTCGAAATTGCACAAGGCAGTTTTTTTAGCGCGGTCTGTTTTTTCGTACTCAATTCGGCAATTGAAGGACTTGGATTCCTTGGTCTCCAGTGTTGACTGCGGAGATGATTCAAACTCAACCACCTTGGAAGGTGGCACCAGGCTCACAGAAACATTTCCCAGACCTGTGGAGTTGTGTCGGAAATAAACGCTGAAGGTCCCATTGCCGTGATCGACGATTTTCCCTGTGATCAGGAGGTTCAGCTTAACAGTTTTGATGTTAGAGTGGAAGTCGCCCCATCCAAACATTTTCTTGAATTTCCCAGTTTTTACTATCGGTCTGCGTTTAGTTCGTGCGAGAGATTCCTGAACCTCTGTGATGTTGGACAACCAATCCCAAAAGTTTTCTATGCTGTCCGAGTAGGACACCTGGCCGTGTTTCAGTACTGGCGATGGCTTAACAAACAGGCGTAAAGGATTGATGATCCTGGAATGGACCACGTTGTCGACCAGTGTCTCTGCAGCATCCTTGTCTTCCCAGTCTAGCACCTCCGTGGCTCGTACGACTGTATTAACGTCACAAAATACCTGTTTCAAAACAGAGAGAAAGAACTGTACAAAGTGTGAAAATAAAACCGTCAATATACAAAAGGAGCCGTTAATATTTATTTTTACACGAATAGTCTGAACAAGCCCAGTCACGTGGGCTACTGTAATGAGTAATTTCTGCTACCCCATGTAAAGCTCAAGGATTTTCCTCAAAACCGCTTACAGAAGATGCAAAAAGCTCAATGGGAGCCATCCACTGGGATGAATGGATAAATCTCTGGACAGGTTGAGGACACCCTTTGCCTGCAGATTTGTTGGCTAAAAACATGGCGAAGGATGCTGGAAAACCCGAAGAGCGAAGTGGCATGTCTGCTAAAAGATGGAATGAAATAGAAAAGCAGAATTTTCTGTTTCCCTTTCTTTCTTCTCCCCACTTAACCTCCCAACTCCTTTAAGTGTAAAGTCCTCTCTTTACTCAGCTGCTTCTGGTGGGGTAATTGTGTACTAAAATGTTTATTATACATTTGTTTTTCCTGGTGTTGCCTCTTCCCTTTTTCCAGAATGTGTGTGCCCATTTTTGTGCTCTTAATTTGAGACAGACCGCAAAAATAACCCTATTTCTGGTGTGTTGGTTTCAGGTTTGAGGATGCCTGTATCTAGCAAGGCCTTAACCTTCAAGAAGTGCTGAGCAGTCCCAGCCATAAAGCACATCTCATCATTTTTCAGAAACGTGGCTAGGCCAAGCCAAGTCTAATGCACAACTGTCTGCAATTGGAAAGCAAATAACTACTACTGGCAGCGACAGAACGGTGTTAGATTTCAGAGTCAAACATGCGGGTCTCTGTAAATAGCAGATTTCCAATTTAATGTAGAGGTACATTGCCCATGTATGTTCTTTCTGGTCTTGCAGAACTTGAGCATACGCTCAAGAGGTCAAAAGTAGGGTCTGTGTTTCAACAGGCTGGAAACAATCGTCTAACTTTTTAGGTCTTTTAAAGCTTGAATGCAAGTTTTAGAGGATGTGTTTTCAGGGTTCGTTCTCTTCAGGACCATCTTACACCATCACCCTAACGTACAAAGCAAAACTTTTTCAGCTACAATTATTCTTACAAAATGTGTGAACAGAAAGACAAGGCCCTTAAAAAGGAAGGAAAGAAGAGGAAAGTTGTACTGTCCTCATCCCCAAACTGCTGCCGCCGCCGCCTCCTGGCAAAACGCTGCTCTCGTCTCATCACTGATCTTGCAGTGCCAGGACCGGGATGGTGGGCTCCCAGTATTACTACTCCACAGGATGGGGTTTTTCACTGTCCAGCAGGCAATCACAGCAAGATCACTGCGGGGGGGAAGTTTGCCTTAAAGCAGTCAAAACACCAAGCCCTGATGCTGAATTCATGGGGTGGGATTTTGCACTGCCTGTCTCGCTCGGGAAACGATAATGCTGGGCTTGCTTTTCCCGCTGCTACTGATCCCAAAGGCGTCTTCTACGCCTTTAGTTCCTAGCAGTATGCGGTTTCCATAATGTTCAATTGTTATTTCTGTAATCTTCAATTTTTCATTTCGTCACCTGCCGAAGATCAGAAACTCTTAATCTTCACTGGGGCTCGTTCTTTGGCAATAGGCTCTAAACCAGAGCCCAAACCCATTTGCCACATGTTCTTCTTGCTCATCCCTAATGCCGTAATTAATATTGAATGTTGAAAGGCAGCCATCACAGCAATGTTCACAACTTCAGTGTTGAAAGGCGGCCGTCACTATTGCTAAATAAATCCACGGCTGGATCGAAATGTAGTGGTCAGGTGTGTCTCTGCAGAAATATATTATTTTCTTCTTCAGTTTAGAAAGGGGGGGAAAAAAGGCAACAGTGATCACTCTCAGCCCGAGACCTTGTATGTCAACTTTCTGCCTCTTTGCTACGTTTTTTATGGCTGAGCTATGAACCCAGGAAAATAGGAGATTCTAATGGAAACAGTGACAGATGCTTATCCGTACCAGCACAGATAGCGCTGTCATAACAATGCTGGGGGAAGAATCGTTTCCGCTGTGATGGAAAGCTCCTGGTGAAGCAATGTCATGTTTATGCATGGTTCTTCAGCCACTTTCAAGCCCGCTCCCAAGCTCAAAATCAGCTGGGTGACGCTGAGAACATCTGGCTGCCCCCTCTTCCAGGGACATAACTCCCCCGCTGCAGAGAAGTGGCTCTGTGCAGATGAAATGAGAAGCGATGCACATGTTCACCTACCCTTCACCCCAAAACTGACCTGAGGCCTTCAGAAGCTCAAAAAAGCAGTAAATTTGCTGCTGCATTTCTAAATTCCAGCTGGGACCAGGGGCCTGGCAGTGCTGCAATACCAGAAACTTTTCTCTGCATCTACACAGCTAAATGATCTGCTGCTTAAAATGCTAACGACCACTCAGAAACATGGATACCCATAGTTGGTATCGCCAGAGGGAACTGTGGTTGGAAATTTTGAGGAGAAATACATAGAAACAAAGCTGCCTGGTTCACAGGAGGTTCGGACGTCGCCTGTGACCCCACCCAGCTCTGACTGTCCTCTGGCAAGGGCACGGGAACACCCGCCGTTGTCCTCCTGGGCCACTTTTCTTTTGCAATGTTATTGAAATCTGTGCAATGGCCCTTCGGCTTTTCTCCCCTCTCCTTTTATGAAGAGATCTAGAGGGCATTGAGTCATGTGTTACCGGTAATGCTCAGTGTATGTCTCTTCAGGGGGCTCTCACTCCAAATGAGATAGCAGAGCATTGCTTTCTGAACTGCTTTTTTCAGAAGGCTCCGAAATAAAAAGAAGAAATATATAGGTATAAGGCTCGGGATGGCTGAAGGGTGGGAAACATTAATGCATGCTGAAACCAGGTGGGTTTGTCACACCGATACGGTGTTAGGGCACAATTATTTCAACACCACGACGGTGCAGAGTCGCATTGTGCTATTCCTACTACACTGTTACGACTCCTAATTACCTATGCGTTACACCAAGCGAGGTGTACTCATAGGACAATGAAACGTGTCCCCGGAGCTACAGTGACGTGGACTATTTCGTGTGGCAACGGAAGAGCTTTCATACCGTGGGCATATGAAATCGTTAATATGTTGAATTCTAAGGATGCAATACATTCCTGTTTAAGGCCTAGACGGCCATCATTAGCCACTGCTGACAGCTGTACCTTACACTTAACCTGAGTAACTTTTTCCTCCTCCTCTTTGAAATAGTTTGCAGACTGTCAGGTTCTCCAGTCTCGTGCAGCCTTAGTTTTTGACAGCTTCATCCTCCTGCTGTCCTGTTTCACCGATTTCATTATAGGAGCGAGGTGCAGAGGCTGATGGAGTTGTCAGCTCGGTTGGTTGCAGGGAAGGGGACTTCGCAGGCACTGGGTAGTCCATTTAGAATCATAGAATTGTTTCGGTTGGAAAAGCCCTTTAAGATCATCAAGCCCAACAGTTCCCCTAACCCTGCCATCCCACCACTAAACCCTGGCCCTGAGCACCTCGTCTGCCCGGCTTTTAAATCCCCCCAGGGATGGGGACTCGACCACCTCCCTGGGCAGCCCCTTCCAGAGCCTGACAACCCTTTCTGTGAAGGGTTCTTTCTTGTGTTTTGCAAACATTCAGTAAAAAAGGTACCAAAGAAAGAACTGCCCGGTTCTGCTCAGTGCTCAGTGCCCAGCGCAGGAGCAGGAATGAGGGCCCGTTGTTCAGGAATGCGAATAATATTTGTGCTTTTTTAATGCAAAAACCTTCTTTGTGCCTGTGGAGATTTTTTTGAATAAAGCTTTCTGCAATATAAGAGAAGCAAACCCTCACGCATCATTTTCCTCTGTACGTTGCAAAGGCCCTTTGCTTGACGACAGCTCTTTGCCATTAGCAAGGATGGGCCAACGCTCTTTGTTCAGCTGTTTATTCACGTTGGTTAGCAATTTCCGGGAAATAAAAAAACCCCTGTATTAAAAGAATGCAGAACATGCTGGAAAAAATTACTTCCTCAGCATCTTCCCATTTCGATATAATGCTTCTCTGTAGTGGAAAATATTGCTGGTAGGGTCTTTGAAAAATACTAGCTTAGGGAAGTTAGTGTATACATTTAAATAGATGGCTATTGCTGTAGTTCTCCTCTGCTGCACCTGCATTTTCCCATTCCCTCCAAAACCATCAATTTCCAAACAGAAGAAATCACCTCATCTCTTTCCGTATTACAGAGGCTGTAAAATGTCACCCAGTTACCCCAAAATTTCCATTAGACTGTAGGTATTTTCCAGTAAACAACATAATCTCGGACCCATCGAGATGTATAGAATCCACAACGTGCCTTGCTGCTTTCTTTTGCTACGTTAACCACAAGAACAGCTCGAACCAAAGTAAGATGGGGGTTATATTTATGTTGTTTTAAACTTCAAACCCCTGGTTCTTCTGGTGCACTTCTCTGAAAGACTGTGATTGCTCTTCAAAACCTTCCTCTTCCATGAATGATCCCAACCATGGTAGCGCAGCACAGGGTTAAATAACGTTCTCTGTGAACTGTTTTTGAGAAGTAGCCTGGGTTGATGAGACACTGGCATCAGTAAATGCTGTATTTTCTCTGTTTGCCAAATAAATTTGGGTTCATCTGGAACTTGCTCCCACGCCTTTCTCTGCGGGCAAGGCACTAAATACAAGCAGGTGCGCCCGTGCAAGAGTTAATCGCTCCGATACTTTGGGAATTTTATCCAGGTTATTCATCAATCACCAGCAATCATTTCTATAGCTTCACCCCTGCCAGGAATCATTTGAAAACTCTTGGCAATTAGCTGAAATAAATAGGTCTGTTGGGATAAACAGCTCTGAAGCACCATTCGGCTGCTCGCTGGAGCTGCTGTGAGCTTTTTATCCCACCGATGGAGAGGAAGAGGTGGGAGGAGGCAAGTGGTACTCGGTAACCTCCTCCCTCCTGCCCCCCAGTTTCACCAGTGAAAAAATACCGGAGGAGGCTTCCAGTGGCCTCCTTGCTCTCTGCTACTTCCACCCCTGAGGCTGCATCGCGTGGGTTTCCTGTCGTGTCCCCGCCGCAGCAGCACAGGATACTTCTCTGGCTTCCTTGTGATAATTTCAGTACCTTGAGCTAATTTCAGTACCTTAACGAGCCCTGCGCTGCAAGGCCAAGGCAGCAGCATTGAGCGGCTGTACAAAAACCTCAGTCTGAAAGCAGACGGGGAAGAGAAATAGCTCTGCTTTGTCTGTTTGAAAATTCAATGATTTCAACACATTTATCAAATTTTAAATAATTTATGCCTTGACAGGCCTTATCAATTTTGCAAAGCACACGCATTAACCAGATACAATGATCTCATATTAGCTTTTTCAGCATCTTACACTGGAGCCCAGAAAGATTAATAAAAACTCAGCCCGTCATCAATTAAACGAAAAACATAAAACTGTGTTCCATTATAGCCTTTTTTTTTTGTGCAAGAAAATGATGACGGGTTCTAATAATTCATCACAACAAGCTGAGCTTGAACTTTACTGATTATTAAATATGTTTTTCCCAAAGGCAGAGGCTGTGATGGGGTTTATGGCAGCAGATGTGATTGCTGTCAGGAATGCTTCAAGGAATTCAGGAATTAGCAACATCTTTTAGTGGGACTGTATAAAAAAGCCATGTTTGTTCCATCTAGTCACAGCCTTATTTTTCAGGATGTTATAAGCCCGTGTGCTTTCATAATTGTAAGGTGGATTAACTTGCATTTACCACCGCAGCTTTTGCTAGGAATGAAAGCTGTGATTAACAAGTTGGGTTACCACGCAGAAAAATCCTTAAGGATGCCTCGATCTCCAGCTGCCCAAATGCATGCTCACGTTTTTGCTTGAACTTTTTGATCCCTTCTCCCAAAACTTCTGCTGGGAAGCTTTTGGATTTCCCTTGAGAAAACAAAATTGTGCAGGTTAGCCTGCCCCCAGAAGCGGGGAGTTGTTTTGCACTGGATCAAAAATCTTTCACTTCCAGACCAATCCTAAGATTTGCACCGATTCCTCCTCCTCCTGACTTTGCAATCAGCTGCAGCTGCCAGCCCCCAGCCCCTGTGCCAAATATACAGCGGTAGCCGCAGCAAAATGGAGTGTGCAGGCTGCTTTGTAGGCAGCACGTAACATCCCACCACGGTTTGGAGTTTGTGTTTTTTCTCAGAAGGTGTATTTTAAATTAGGTAAGCATAGAGGAGTTGATATAAGCTACTTAGTAGAAACTGGTTTTCTAAGTTAAAAAGTGTATGTGAACACCTGAGGGCCTGACAGCAGGGTATGTATGTGGCTCTCATACTGGGAAAATAACAAGAGAGCTCCAAAGAAATACAACTAACAACTCCTGCTTTTTATTTCAGTTGTGAAGAAAAGTAAAAACATGACTTGAAATATCTGAGATGAAGGGACTGCTAAAACATGGCCACGTCTTTGGCTGCTTGCTTTGCTTCCTGAGCCAGATTCTTCTGCTGTGGTTACGGTGCAGTTGATGAGGGACCCCGAGGTGCTCAGGGTGACCGTCCCCTCCCTCGGGGGGCTGCAAGCTGCTGATGGTGCTCCCCAGGTCCTGCTGATGCCAACTACCTGCCTGGCAGCCTGCTCTGACCCACATGGAGACCGTGAGCCGTCCGTGTTCCGTATAATCCTCCGAGCACTGGGCAGGTGGGAAGGAACCGAGTGAGCAGGGAGGTACTTTTGTCAGAACTTCAGGAAACGAAAGAAATGGCAAAAGACACCTCAATGGGAGGCTGAGAGCGGGATCTTTGTGTCCTGCGTGGCTCTGGAAGCAGTGCTTGCAGTTTGCAGCCTGGAAGAGAGAAGAGGTGCAAGCAGCTTGCTGGCAAAAGCAGGACCCAAATAATATGGAAGGTCCTGCCCATTAGCTTGATTAGTTGAGCAACCCCCGGTTTTGTTACGGATTTGTCAAAAGCTGGGAATGAATTATTTCCCCACATAAACGAAGAGACTCCACAGAAATTGCTGTCGCCATTTGCCCACGCTAATAGAGCTGGTGGGATGTGAATATTCAGAATCATAGAATCGTTTGGGTTGGAAAAGACCTTTAAGATCATCAAGTCCAACTGTTAGCCTAACCCTGCCATCCCACCACTAAACGCTGTCCCTAAGGCCCTCATCTGCCTGGCTTGTAGATACCCCCAGGGATGGGGACTCCACCACTTCCCTGGGCAGCCCCTTCCAGTGCTTGACAGCCCTTTCGGTGAAAAAATTTTTCCTACTGTCCAACCTAAACCTGCCCTGGTGCAACTTGAGGCCATTTCCCCTCAAGAAGAGAGGCTGAACCTTGTGGTTGAGGATGCCCTTGCTCTCCAGGCTCCCAAAACACTTTCCTACGCTTGCAACCTCTCCCTTGCTAAACTGTAAATAAATACCAGCTAGTTGTTGTGACTGGCCTTCTCTCTCCCTTGGGCAATGAGACTCTTTGAAATATGCCGGTGCAAAGACAAAATCAAGTCAGAAATTCACAGTTCACTTGCCTGATTTCTGTCGCATTTTAAAATGGATTGAAAAGTGGGACTATGGGGTTCGCTGTGCTAATTTCAGCAAAGACAGTCTTTAT
Organism: Gorsachius magnificus; assembly: GCA_034008185.1. Taxonomy (NCBI): domain Eukaryota; kingdom Metazoa; phylum Chordata; class Aves; order Pelecaniformes; family Ardeidae; genus Gorsachius; species Gorsachius magnificus. The sequence continues at coordinate 6,858,638 of CM067085.1, read as the reverse complement.
GGGGGGAAACTGCAGAGCAGGGGAGGGATGGTCAGAAGCGCTGCACTGTAGCTGGATGGCAGCAGCACACCCAGACTTCTCAAAGTCCCCCAGTCACATTAGGGGGGTTGCAATTTGGAGAATTTTAAAGGCTAATGCAGCTATTGCTACTTTCTTTCCCTCAGAAAAGGTGGACAGAAATCCCCTGTTCAATAGCTAATATAATTGGATTGCTTTAACAATTTTGTCCTGTCTCCTGTAGTTAAAACTAAACTGACAAGCTGCTTCAGCAGAAAAAAAAGCTTCTGTGATCGAACCTTGCAGCCCATTAAATTTTCTGCTTGTAAATGAATCCTACAAAGAAATCCACACCCACCCACCCCCCCCCCCCCCAGGGATGCTGTACCAGCATCCCCGCTGAGTGAAGGGAAGCCGATCATTGCTGCGCCATGGTGGGGCTTCCTCCACTGGACGCTGGGAAAGCATCAGAGCGGCGTTAATGGGCAAGTGACGGGAAGAAAATGAGGAATGACAGAATAAAACTATATATCAATATGTCCATTGTGAATATTAATACTGTCTGACATATCGTTGTCTGAAAGTCAACTACTAACGCTAAACCCAAGTACACACTTAAATACCTGGAAGAGGCACGACAATAAGGGTAAGCCTGAAGCTTTCTCTCACGCTTTAGCCTTTTGCCTTCCAGGAGTTTCAAACTGTCACAGAAGGTAAGTCAGAAAACATAAATTGGAAACATGAAAGCCAATGTGCAACTCAGCACTATTTTTCCATCCTGTAATATGGCAAGTTCCCCTTCTGCTCTTGCGGCAGGCACGCAGGGAGCTAATGAAGTGTGGTTCCTGGCGCACCGCTGAAAGGTGCTTCGCCATTTCTCCTCAAAAGATCTGAGAGAGAAAGATCTCTCTCTACATCTGTATGCACCTGAAGGCTAGGGAAGGTAGCAGGTAGAAATCTTTAATGAGAATATGAGATGATAACATTCAAATAACCCACAGACAAAAAATACGAATCTAAAACGAAGGGGTATGCTGGGAGAAGTTCCAATCCAGGCTACGATTTCATTGCATATTTTTAACCAAAACAGATACTTCAAACTCCGTATCATATTTTACAGAAAGAAAATCACTTTAAAATTCTCCAAGTCTTGTGAGAAAGTGCAATAGTGTTTTACTAAAACAGCACTTCAGTAAAGAAACAAAACTGGGAGGAAGAAGCAGCAGAAGAAAAAACGAGTGAAAATTAAAAATAAAGCCTGCAAGGATTTCCTTTTTTGAAAATGCATTTGTGGGAAGTATGTGCCGTCTTTCCCATAACCCTGGCGAGCAGTTTTAGGTTATTCAAAGTGTTCCCTCCAGGCTCAATTGGGTAAATTGCTTAGAGCATAGATATCTTGTAAATGATAGCCATGCATTGCATTGATCTACCTTTTTGCTGAGAGAACAGAAAATTTGTTCTAAGAAATGCTTCTTGCCAAAAAATGTGCACAAATTCTACTCTTGAAGACTTCACCTCTTTCTACTTGTTTGTTTTTTTCCTCCCTAAATTGAAACCAGAGATCTCTGAGATAGAAAATAGATGTCTTATTTGTATGTTTGTAGAGGAACAGCTCTTATAATTTGATCTGATATTACCAAGTAGTTTTTCTTTTTGCTGTATATGAGGCATCCAGCTCTTTTTGAAGGGCGGAGAGGTAACATAGATGTAAACCATTCTGTGAACGATCTGAAAAAAAGTCTTGTACAAAAAGATCTAGTTCGGTTATGACAGACACAGAAATCTTAATTTATATATATACACAAACATATAAAAATATATTAAGCATTCAAGAAGAATATTTGGTTCGTAATGGCGCAGACAAGGGAATGCTGTCGTGGAGTGGGTCAGCGACCCCCTGACTGTCTACACAGTGTCTTGAACTGTGTTAGAGATTGACTGTCCTTCAGCAAATAAAATACAAAGGTCACCGAGTCTATGAAATACTAATGGACTGATCTAGCTAGGTGGGACTTCTGAAGGACTTCTGAAAACAGACGGCTAAAAGCTGAAACGCCCGACTTCAAAAATCAATGTGCTTTTATTTCAAGAACAGTTTTTAACCCAGGTAACTGGAGGGGAAAAGATGAAGAGATGTTTGGCGATGGCCTGTGTCTTCTGGCCGTCCAAGTGCGTGTCAAGGCGGTGGTGTGGGGGACGTTTCTCTGGGCAGGGCTCTTCAGGCAGGTACCTGTTTGTTTCTGCTTTCCACACAACCCTCTCCCTAGACCTGGCCTGACCATGGCACCTGATGCAAACCAGATCAAGGTACTTGTCCATCTTTAAGAAGAAAACACAATTCATGCTCTGACAACATGTAAGAAGGAACTGATTTTCAGGTGCTTTTCAAGTCACCGCGTACATTTCCTTGAAATTCAGGCTGTGCTCTTGCACTCTTATCTTGCACCGAGCTTTGGTGGTGCTACGGACACATGTATTGTCTTCTGAGAGCAAGACTTGTGCTTTCAGGATGAAGGTCTGGCATTTAGTTATTTTTAGAAGACACTTCTATTCACCTGGAAAGCTTGAGAGATGCCCCAGTCATTTGCCATCTCTGCTGAAGTCACCGGGCCACATGCAGACGCTGCTCAGCAGCTTGCAGGACCAAAACCCGAACAAGCCTCCTCCTACCACAAATTGAAACAGGAACACTCAACTCCTTTGCCAAGACAGCACCTGCCGACCATCCGTCTGTTGAACTTTACAGTTAACAGTTTTCCCTCCTGCTTATTCCTTTAATGCCTGGGAGATTTCGCTTTACATTTGCTGAGATCAGTTCATTAAAATACTAATTTCAAACTGTAATTATCTGTTGGTGAGCACTGCCGGGTGAACCAGCGGTAGCACTGATACGCTCTGCTCTGCAGGAGAGCTCACAGATGCTCGGGTCCCTCCAAGCTCCGAGCAGGAGTCACTGTGGCACGCAGCTAGAGGCAGGCTTGCAAGGATTTTTGGGGGGAAGCGTGTTAATGAATCATACTTAACCATTAAGACTATTTTATGTGATAGGAAAAACGCATTAACAGAAAACTGCTGTATCTGTTAGAAATGAACCTGATTTTACTGAAGTTGTCAGGGAGGCTTTGTATGCCTTGTAAATTTTAAATTAAAAATCAATTACGGGACAGCCCTTAATCTCATCTTCGGAGTTGATTCATATTTGGACGCGAACTCTGAGACCCTGAGTGACCTCCCTCCACACTAAGCACGACACAGCAAAGCCTGATTTTCTATCTCACTACTTACGTGCCCATTATTCAATTTTTTTTACTGCATTATGAGGAAGAGAGTTTTAATCACCAAACCAGATTAAATGAATAAAAGGATGCTTCTGACAAGTTAGAAACAGAGAGAAGCTGTGCATTTCTAGCAGATTTCAGGCTCTGTATTATTACGACCGCGTAAGAGATGATTAACAAAGAAAAATATTACAGTTATCTACTCCCTTTGAGAGTCTAACTAATGAACCTCTAACAGCTGCTGTTGAAAAATCAGTACCACTATCACTATCAATTTCAAGACAAAGCACAGCTGACAGATGTTTGAAGTGATAAATCAGGCTGCACAAGGATTAAAATAACAAGCCCCAAATGGCCTTTAAAAGACAAAGGTGCTGCAGCAAACTATTTTCAGCCACTTTGGATACTGTCAAAAGTTAGATCACTTGATACAATTATCTTGCAAAACAGTAATGACCAAAGTAATATGTTATGAAAAACCTAACAATGGCGATACTTAAGCCAAGTTTTTGAAAAGAACAGGTTTTATAGTCATTTGTGCTTTTGATGGCAGAACTGAGAATGCCGTGCTGCCCTGAATATTACTTCTGGGAATGAGTTATGAAAAGTATGCACTGGGCTGAAGCATAAAATGTAACTGAATTGCATTCTTGTACGTTTTAATTAATCCTATTTTAAAGCAAGAAGTTACATTTTAATAGGCAATGAACACCATTATTTAAATAAGGCATAAGATTTTTGTGTTGCTTCACTGCAGGCTGCATTTCCTAACAACCTGTCACCGATGTGATAGAGATGAAGAGCCCGCTCCTGGAGGATACCGTGTGCTTGCAAACTCGGCTGCCTTTAATGGGAGCGAGGGAAGAGCAAGCTGAAACAAATTCCAAGTTTCCGAACTTTATCTCAGCTCTCACCGCTAAGTGCATCTTGTCAGAGGCTGCATAACTCTCTGTCGGGCTAGGGAGGAAACGCTCAGTTTAAAGAATAAAAACCATGTGGGTATTTTCCTGGCACTGCTCCCGGCGCAGGCAGGGCCCCGTGGGAGGGATGGTAGGACACGCTGCATGCCAGGCTGGCTTGAGGTGGTACCCGCAGAGCTGAGCACAGTTTAAGCACAGCTTAGGGACAGGGCAGAGCTCAGCGTGCAAAGCTCCCCACTGAAAAGAGATGCCCCAAGTGCCTTCTGCACTGAGTTCTTGGGAAAGCTGTGGTCACCCCATGTCCCTGGGCAATGCCCCTCTGCTACAGAACCTGTGAAGCGGGATTATTCGACGACTCTTGGCGATTCCTCCCGAATCCTCCTGCTATTTGAAGAACGGGCGTGGATGTATGCAAGGGTCCAGCAGCTGGGCAGGGATGAGGGAATGACTGGTAATCTCAAAGTTCAAAGCTTTCTTCCAGAAAACACATTTTGTTGTTTACTTCAAGCATGATGTTCCTTCCTGGAAATCCTGCTTCCCCTGTGCGCTTCTGCCAGTGCACCAGGAGGGGGGCAGCCAGACCCAAGCCGCTAGAAACTATGGGAGCTGCTCCCTATGTTCTTGGCACGCCCCTAAGAAAAATACTTCTGTTTAAAAGCTTTGTGATAGAAACGTGGGAATTGACAAGAGTGCACTGGATTGCTGCCACCACGGAGGAAAAAGATGACCTGCCGCTCAGCAAGAAATGCTGCGTGTTGCGGGTTAGGCTGCCTGGGGAGGGCAAGGGTACCAACGCCGGGGCCGGGGCTGCTTCAGAAGCACGGTAGGAGGGTATGAGGGTCACACATCAGGGAGAAGCTCCTCCGCTTTGAAGTGGAGGCCCTTTGAGAAAAGCCTGGCTAGCACAGGGGTGTAGCCTTCCCAGGACTGCGCCGAACACCCGTCCCTTGCTGGGAGGGCACCGGTGAGCAGCCCCTTCTCGCTGCCCTTCCCTGGCTGCTCCAGCAGAGACGGCTCCATCGCACCGATTCGGGATGAAGGCGGGGATGAGGTTTGTCTTGCTCCCCACCATGCAGGCGGGTGTGGAAGCTGGGGCTGGGCTGGGAGCTGCCTGCCCGCACGCCTGCCGGGGAGCAGTGGCGTGCTGGCTCGCAGCTTCTCTCCTCCTCACAGCATGTGTGAAAGACCACGGCGGTTTTCTAAATTAAATTAAAATCTTTTTCCTTTTCAAACCACTTAGCATGAGGTAGCACATTGGGGCACTTCGATATTTTATTGCTGCCTACACACATGCATGCATGCTGCTTTCCTAAATGAATTACTCTCTTAAAGAAGAGAAAATCATTGACTGAAGCTGCCTTATTATTAAGTTTTAAGGTGAAACAATATTAGCCTTTGCCTAGCAGCAGCCAGCCACGCCTGCAGCCATTGTGCGCTGCATAATGGTACGGTAACAGTGACTTCATACTGTACGGTCCTATTGAAACCCAATTTTAATCCCTTTTAATTTATTCAGCCATCTTTTATGTCCCCAAGAAGAGGCAAACCAGAATTCCTTTCAGCCTGAATTTGTTTGTGCTTTGAATATTGGGGAACAGTTTGAAATCAGTTGGTCCAATCCTTTCTAAATTGAAAGCTTCCTAAATTACAAGCATTTTCCTTAACATTTTTTTAGCTATCTAAAAACTTTAGATTTTAGCAATCTAAAAACTTGGCTTTTTTTATTAATTTTCTAAAGTGGACAGACAAACCGCAATTAGTCCCATTCAAGACTAGTGCTAGGTACGTGAAATGTTAATTCCAAAATTAAATGATAGGTTTGAGACACTTAAAAAATGATGAGGTCCAAATTTGAAGTCCAGTCACCATGTAAGTTTTAATAGGGTTTAATCAGAATTCGGTTAGTCATCTGTCCTGATATAATAAATCCATGACTTGGGATTAAAAAAGGGAGAAGAGATGAGTTTGATATCCAGTTCGACTGGAAGAATGTCATGTGTGCCTGGCTTGTTCCCTTTTGGTAATTTACAGATATTTAATATCTAGGATCTTTGTACAGGCACTGGAAGAAGACGAAGAGGCTGTGAAGAAAGGAAGGCTTACATCAGATGGAAATGTTACGCTCTAGCACAATAGGAGTTAATACAAATTGCTGTCATTTGCATATAAAAATATAATTTCAAACCTATTTGTTCCACATATGCTGTATCTGTATCAAACAGAAAGGGAGTACATTCAACACATCTTTACATCTTTCAGTCTTCCTTTTACTGTGAATTACTGTGCACATAACCCCAAGTATTAATTTGGTCTCATCCCACGATGCATTTGATGTATTTCAATTGGCATATAAAGAATAACATTTTCAGGTTGTATAAAAGAACTGTACTAGCAGGGTGCTTGCAGTTGGTGAAACAAGCACTAAAGGCTGATAAATCACCCGCTGGAGGACTGGGGGCAGGGGAAATGGGGCTCTAGCACATTGCTTTTAAGGCACACACGTCTAAAACATATACCCCAGAAAATGTACTCTCCGAGAAACAAGACAGCAGGAAGCGTTCTCTTCGGATGCATACTAAAGGTGTTTTAGAGGAAAGGCTATATAAAAGCATAACCTTAAAAAGTCTTCCCTGTGTTACTATGAATAATGCAAATTGGCATGCAAATTTCTGTGGATCCATGCGTTGTAACAGCAGACAGTATTCCGAACCTTTGACTGCAAAACCTCCAAAGGCCTGAATATGAGGTCAGTTTGGATAAGCGTTCAGTGAGAAACCTCGGCTCTGTTGGCTTTGCTGACTTCACTCACAGCCTATGTTATCCACCTTCCTCTGCTAACAGCCCCTTTGAGTCCTCTCTTCCCTGCTCCTGGACTTGACCATGCACGATAACAAAACCAAAGTGTTCCTTTTGCACCTCAATGTCCAAATTTCTTTTGGGATTTTTCTTTTTCAGTTGACCATAGTCTTGAGCTCTCTGGCAGGTAATGAATTTGCTTCCAAAATGGAGTTTGCGAATTTAAAAGATTTACTCTGAAAACAGGCACTCAGCAGTAATCAGTTCTCACTGCTTTTTAAAAAGCAGAAACGAGTCAGTTCTGAAGAATCCATAATTGCAAATAAGTCTTACAGGTCACTGCTTAATTCACACACTGTCTGAAAGGGTTTAATACAAAATCAGGTCTTTCTAATTAAGTAGCCAAATTCTGAGTCTGTATAAAAAAACCCAACCACAATTTATGAATGGGTTTGGGACTGAATGCTAACAAGTGGCACGAGTGATCTCAAAACCCAAACAAATTTGGGTTAGGAAGAACAGGTTTTTAAAGCAAGAGATACGAGATGCAAGCTAATAAGCAGAAGGTACGAGAACGGGTGGTGTGTAAGTGAAGTCAGGCTTAAAATGTCACACATTCCTTCTTGTTTCTAATACGTGTTTTCATACGGATTGTGGAGATCAAAGAAGGAAACAAATCTAAATGTAACTGCTGCCTAGACCGGAGCTGGTAATAAGCATATGACAGACAAAAAAGGAACTCTGCTGCAAATGTTTTAAACTGCCTCCTGTGGATACAAAAGGTGGTTCTACAGGGACAGCAAGTAATTCCTTGTATTAAAACTGAATGCGCTGCCCTATGTGATCAATCACAAAGATTTTCTGAAGTCTATAAATATGTATGTGCATGACTGCATCAGTAATAAAAATGTGATTTTATAAATCTCTGAGCCTCCATGATCAGGCCAATAAACCGTGTTACATCAAGTAACATTACAACTTCTGATACCTAGGAAGTGCCAGTTGCTTGTGAGGTACCATTTCAGGAAGGGCTTGTCTCTCTGTCCTGCAATGCTACAGGGATAAGGATGAAGGGAGCAGAGCCCCCTGCCAGCTCCCCGTGTGCCTGGATCACTCACCAGTACAAACTCCCTGGACCAGGGATGACCATCAAATTAACCATACTGTATGCATGGTAGTGTGGTTCAGAAATTTGTAAATAAATCTGACTTCCCTGTTCATCTCGGCTGGGCTTGAAGCAGGGAACCTTCTAGCTCCTGTCTGAAGCGTAGCAGCTTCTTCCATCCACAAATCATGCACAGAGGAGAGCAGGATGGCTGGACTCTCGGTGAGAAACCAGGGTTGTTACCACCTACATTCAGAGAACAAGAAGCTTGAATACATTACTTCACTGAACAGAGAGTTGGTATTTCCAAATTGCGCTCCAGAAAATAAAATCTTGGCAGATCTCCTTCCAGTCAGCAAAGTGGCTTGTGTTCGACTTTGCTTAAGGCTCAGCTGAATTTCAGCCAAAATTCTCATAGCTGATTAAGGATTGAAACGTCTAAACAATTTTGATGTGCACATTGCTGCTCAATACTCGGGAGGAGATGTTTTCTCTGGGGTGCCAACAGCATGCTTTGCTTAGCTGCTTTTTCTCCTGTTGTCTTCGTGGCCACTACACAGGATAAATGTAGCCCAGATTGGAGGGAGGAGGAGAGGTCTCTATGCGGCTGGTTCGTTCTCTCTGGATGGGATGCTGCTTTCCTTGCCTTGTAGCCAGACCATGATGCTCCCACTGCTGTTCCTCTCTTCTCCAGGTACGAGAGCTGCTCCCGCTCGGTTCTGGTATTCAAGAATGGGTACCTTGAGTCCAAAGCTAAATGTACTACACTGGGCCACTTTTTTGGTAATAAAAATCTTGCATTTTGCAGGACTGTATGAGGAAAACATTCCCTACTAGAAGTCATATCCATGCAGCCACCCACGAGTTTCAGTAAGAAGCAACTGGAAAGCAGGTTGGCTGCAGATTTAACTTCTCCTGCCTGACAGCTACAGGCTAGACTCATGCAAATAGCTGATATGCGTGGTCGTGGCAAAAGTGAATTATAACACCAGGTAGTCCTGAGAGAATATACTCTGTTGCAGGTCAAGAATGGCTAACTACTGCCTTTGGTTTTCATTATTTATATTACACGGCATATGAATGAACAAGATACATCTGGTTTTTATTGCTCCACCCATGGCTTCAACTGAGCATCTCTTATTTTTTTCTAATATTATAATTAAACCTTGGTATACAATCTGGGAATTTATAAAAAAACCTCAGCTGTGCTGCATGGAATACTTTTTACAGAACCATTCCTTTTCTGATTTCCTTCATGCCTGTATTATTTACAGAGCAAACAAACAGAGGGAACCAAACCACACAACCTATAAAAAGAGCAAAAAACAGGGCCTTACTTGCTCCCAGTAGTAAAGAAATGTAACGTTAAGACTTGAAACTCATTTCCAATTTTCTGTGTTCATAACACGGTCTCTAAACAGTGCATTATCTCACATACCAGATGTGCAGCAGCATCTAGGTACAACAGGGTGAGATAAGTGTGGAATTTCAGCCCTATTTATTCTTTTATGTTTTAAGTCAAATCCTTACTCTGATTTTAATTTAGGTTTTTGTCTTGTTTTCTGTGTGCTTTGGGGGGGGGGAGAAGTGGGGAGTTTGGCGTTCAATTATAGAAATGGAAAAAGAAATCGTCTGGGACTCAGTATCTTAAGTTAACAACACAAGAGAAATCAACATCCAAACCTCTCATTTTATTTAAATTGGTGTAAAACTAGAGTATAGAAACAACTTACGCTGATGTGATTAACTCCACTTAAGTGGAATTTGCCCCCAAGACAACAGTCTCTTGGCTGACACAACAAGCTGCATTTGGGACTGAAATAAAGTGGAGAGATCTTGAAAGTCATTTGAACTGCTGTCAAATGCTATTCTGAAAATACTGTTTGGATAGTTAGTAATTTGAACACATCTCAATAAATAACTCCGTTACTTTTGTGTTACTGAGAGGTTCATCAATAATAATAACAACGATAAAATTATATTATACCAGGATGGACGAGTCAAGACCTGCTGGTCAAGCTAAAAGGCAAGAAGGACACACATAGGCAGTGGAAGCAGGGGCAGGTGTCCTGGGAAGATGCTGCCCGGTTGTGTAGGGATGGGGTCAGGAAGACCAAGGTGCATCTGGAACTAAACTTGGCAACGGATGCGAAGAGTAACAAGAAGGGCTTCTACAGGTATGTCAGCCAGAAAAGGATGGTTAAAGAAAGCGTACCCCCGCTGATGAGTAAGACTGGCAAACTGGTAACAATGGACGAGGAGGCTTCTTTGCCTCAGTCCTCACCGGCAGCCTCTCTTCCCACACCTCTCAAGTGGATGGACCACAAGATGGGGACTGGGGGACCAAAGTCCCTCCCACTGTAAGTGAAGATCAGATTCATGACCACCTGAGGAACCTGAACATACATAAGTATATGGGACCTGATGAGATGCATCCCAGAGTCCTGAGGGAACTGGCTGATGTGGATGCCAAGCCACTCTGCATGATATTTGAAAAGTCATGGCAGTCAGGGGAAGCCCCTTGTGACTGGCCGAGGGAAACATTGAACCCGTTTCTAAAAAGGATAGAAAGGAGGACCCTGGGAACTACCAACCTGTCAGCCTCACCTCTGTGCCTGGGAAGATCATGGAACAGATCCTCCTAGCAGCTATGCTAAGGCACATGGAGGACAGGGAGGTGATTCAAGACAGCCAGCATGGCTTCACCAAGGGCAAGTCCTGCCCAACCATCCTGATGGACTTCTACGATGGAGTGACTACATCAGTAAGCAAGGAAAGAGCTACAGTTGTTGTCTATCTGGACTTCTGTAAGGCCTTTGACGTGATCCCCCACAACATCCTTCTCTCTATGGAAGATGGAGATTGGTGACAACTGATGTCCCTCAGGGGTCCATTACTGGAACCAGTACTGTTTAATATTTCACACAGATAGTGGGATCGAGTGCACCCTCAGCAAGTTTGCAGGTGACACCAAGCTGAGTGTTACAGTTGACATGCCTGAGGGATGGGATGCCATCCAGAGGGGCCTGGACAAGCTCGAGAAGCAGGCCCATGTGAACCTCACATGGTTCAACAAGGCCAAGTGCAGGGTCCTGCACCTGGGTCAGGGCAACCCCCAGTATCAGTACAGGCTGGCGGATGAAGGGATTGAGGGCAGCCCTGCAGAGAAGGACTTGGGGTACTGGTGGATGAAAAGCTGGACATGAGCCGGCAATGTGCGCTGGCAGCCCAGAAGGCCAACCCTATCCTGGGCTGCATCAAAAGCAATGTGGCCAGCGTCGAGGGAGGGGATTCCGCCCCTCTGCTCTGCTCTGGTAAGACCTCACCTGGAGCCCTGCGTCCAGCTCTGGGGCCCTCAGCACAGGACAGACACGGACCTGTTGGAGCGGGCCAGAGGAGGGCTACAAAAACGATCCGAGGACTGGAGCACCTCTCTTATGAGGACAGGCTGAGGGAGTTGGGCTTGTTCAGCCTGGAGAAGAGAAGGCTGCGGGGAGACCTAATTGCGGCCTTTCAGTACTTAAAGGGGACTTGTAAGTATATAAAGTACTTATAAGAAAGATGGGGACAATCTTTTTAGCAGGGCCTGTAGCAATAGGACAAGGATTAATGGCTTTAAACTAAAAGAGGGCAGATTTAGACTAGATGTAAGGAAGAAATGTTTTACAATGAGGGTGGTGAAACACTGGAACGCCTTGCCCAGAGAGGTGGTAGATGCCCCATCCCTGGAAACATTCAAGGTCAGGGTGGACAGGGCTGTGAGCAAGCTGATCCAGCTGAAGATGTCCCTGCTTACTGCAGGGGGGTTGGACTAGATGCCCTCTAAAGGTCCCTTCCAACCCAAACTATTCTATGATTCTGTGATTCTCCATAAAAAAAAATATTACTGTTCTATCTCAACTGAGAGGTGGTAACCTTGTAAAGCAGTCAAATAGTGTTGCAAGAACACATTTTTCATGTGTAAGTAGTCATCCTGGAAATAGAAGAAATAAAACTTTTCACCAAGAAGATACAACTTGGATACAGCATGCTAATTTTCTGGTATTTTAATAGTATTTGGGAGTTGGAAGCTGGGAATTTCAGCTTAAGGGAAAAGAGAAACCACAGTGGGGGAGAACTAGTTTTATTCTTCAAAGCACATTTTTGTCTTGCTGTTTCTCCAGGAAGGTTCCGTCATCTGCAAGGAGTCATTGAGTGCTCTTTGGATTCAAAGGAAACTTGCTTGCTGGTTTCTGTGGGCTTTGACTGGGGCCCAATGCCTGACATCAGCATGGTGCTGATGGTCCTGTAGGTGCGAAGACGGTTTCTGTAGAAGCTGAAAAGGTTTGGTTCCTTGCAGGATCAAATGGCTGCACACCTTTAAAGAAGCCAAGCATGATGTGCAGTGCTTCCAGTCACCCACAAATGAATGAGCTAATTAAATTATTTTTTTGCTCTGCTATACTGCATAGTCCAATTAAGTTGCTAAGCCAATCATCTTGAAATAAATCAACCATATTGTTACATAATTCTTTTTAATAAACAGAGATATCATTATATGAACTAGGTTCTAAGGGTGCCAGATGCTCCTAAACAGGGAGTCTAATTTATTTCATTGATTTTAAAAAGCAACCCATTCATGTGTGACAGCTTTTATCATCCAAAATGCTCATTTTTATCTGCCTTTAAAGTAGATTTCCATCTTACTCATACATAAATGAGAGCACAGAAGAGCTAAATATGGACTTTCCTTAATTCTCCATCACACAATCACATAAAACTGTTGTCCCAAACCACTGAATAAACATCCTTTTAAACAAAATTAACAGGATTGCAATAGAAAAGAACCAAAAACCCCTCTCAGAATTATTGCATCCAATATGAAGAAAAAACATACTACCTTTGAAAACAGGGTTTTGCTGAAGAAATAGCACATGCTGGAAGATTAGCACTCTGTAATGGGAAAAGGGGGATGGACTGGGTTCATTGCCAGCCTGCAGTGCTGCCCAGTAATGGTGCTCAGCCCTAGAGGAGAGCAGAGCATGCTGGGCAGCCCGCGGGGACTGCAGCGGGCTTAGCATTCCAGACAGACTGGGAAACCTTGTCCCCTCTCTCCTAACAAAAAAAAAAAAAAAAAAGATTACATGCTTTAGTTTTGATTAACATTTCAAGGATACGATCAAAGGAGACGGGAAGTAGAGATGTTCCCTTCAAATGCTGTCAATGACGTCGGCTCCTTCAGAGAGCAGAATGCGCAAATCTAACCCAGTAATCAAGCAAGGTTTTATCTTTCTGCCCTTGGTTTATGCTTTTTTCTCCCATAGAGAAGATTATACAAAACAAAACCTGTTTTGGTTGGGTTTTATTAGCTTCATTGGAGGGTTGAATGAGTCACTCAGAAGTCAAGGTATGCAAAATAGCGTTAGTCGACAGTCCTCTTCTAACCCGCCGGCAAGTGCTTCCTGAGGAAATTGCTACTGAACATTAATAACCTGCACCCCTCAAAGATGCAGGCCATCAGAACATCACTGAGAAGAAAGAAATGGTGATTACTGAATATTTTGGTGCACCTGTGCCTACCACTCCGATTTGTTCCTGTTCATTTTTGACCTCACACAAGAGAGCTTTTGCGTTGTATTTTTACTTGGACAGTGATGACTGAAAGCTATTTCTCCGGATAAAAGTTGAAGGAAAAACCCCTGTGGTTTTCCATTTGGACATTAGAGGGTTGATGTGTTTTGCTGTCACGTTCTATTTTTAAATGCATGACACTGCACAGGTGTTCAGACTCCAAATCCTTAGCTAAATCTGTCATCTCTCCGCAGCTTGTCACCGCATCAGCTAACAAACCAAGGGGAGAATGAAGTTCTCGTACGGTAGAAAACTGCAAGTGCTTGGCAATGGTTAACAGTAATTTCTTTCCATAACTGAAAAATATCACTACACCTGATAAAATTTCAGGCGTTATCATTGCTTTGAGGTCCATTTGCCTATCTAGATTTTTCTCAATTTAATAATTTACCTACAAGCCCTTAATACATAGGACACAAACTAACAGATGATTAAAAATGCAAATGGTTTTTGCAGGAGCAAAAGTTGTTAGTCTGACTCGAAGCACACGCTGGCAGTTTTACCTCTGCGCTTGGTCTCCGTAAAACACTGCCTGAATTCAGAAAGATGAGATTTACAAAGAATTACAAATCATCTTCCTGTGCCTGCCTTAAGCATACATTATTTCTGTATCTGTGGGTATTGCCAAAACGTTAACACAGCAAAGAACTTACGTTAAATACATAAATAAACATAAATAAATTGTTAAAATACAATCAGTATTTTAAGCAAGTTTTTACTCCAAAAATGGGGCTAACCCACACTAATGCTGTTCTCAAAATTGTGCTGAACCTTACACACTGCTGCTGTAGGCTTCAGGGAGAAGCGTACCATGTCCAGACTCTAGAGGGACGGAGGAAGATGGGAGAACGAAGCAGTTCTTACAGGAGTGGTGCTCCAGAGTCACCAAGAGAGTGCAATATTGCTGCTCCCCCTTGGAGCATCTTCGCCCACAAGGACCATTTCCAATGCCCCAGAAATACATTTCCTTCTGCCTTTACAAGACCATTCTCTGCTGCAATATAGGAAGACCAAACTCAAGACCTACCCTTGTTGGTAAAGCTTAGATCTCCTAAAGAGACTTGAAGCGAACCATCATGTCCTTCTGGTTAATTTAGAGAAAAAAATTGCCAATTACAACTATTCCTTTGCAGAGGATTATTTAAATTTTGGCTTAATGATCGTTTAGCATCCACCACTAAACAAAGACAGTGGTGCCTATCTCAGCGATATAGTATTGAACTCCAAGGGATGCATTTGACTTGCGCAATTAAGTGCAACTAATTCAAGTCCTCTGAAGTTTTGATTCCGTTCCCTACGTAATCCTTACCCATCAGTAACAGAAGAGAACTGAGTCAGGGATCCCCTGAGCAGTCTGAACTCCTAAGTCGTCCACAGGGATGGACAGGTATCATTCAAGTGTGCTGAAAGAGCTGGCTGATGTTATTATGAGGCTATTCACTATCACATTTGAAAGGTTTTGGAGATTGCAGGAGGTCCCTAATGACCAGGAAAAACCCAAATGTAGCGACCATTTTCAAAAAAAGGCTAAAAACAATGCAGGAGATTACCAGCTGCTCAGATTCTCTTCAGCCCCTGGGGAAATCATGGAACAAATCCCTTCTAAAGTCATATCTGGGCATATGAAGGGGAAGACGATGACTGGCAATAGCCAGCATAGATTTACCATGGATTTACTAAATTTACTATGCTTGACTAAACTGATTGCCAAATATTTATCAAAACACTAGATCTGTGGATGAGGAGAGAGCAGAGGAATGTCATCCACTTTACCAGGGTTTCTGACACAGTCTCCCAAACATCTGTCTCCAAGTTGGGATGTTACTGCCTTGATGAATAGATACTGTTTGGGTGAAAAAGCGGCTGGACTCAGGCTCAAGAAGGTACTGGTGAATGAGTTGTACTCCTACTGCACTCTAACTGGAGGTCAGTAACAAATAGAGTCCCACGTTGCTTTAAGACTACAGACTGAATTCACAGAGGGATTTTGCAGGCTTAATTTTTCATAATCACTATCATCACTGAGAAGTTTTGACGCAGTTTGTTGGAAAACACAGCATTAAAAAAATAAAATGCCCCAAACCTAATCTTCCCCAAGAAGATGATTTAAACAATCTTGTTTCCTTCAAATTTCATTATAAAGTTATTTTCAAAATATATTATTGCAAGTAGTTGCTGTTGGGTTTGAAGAATCTGAAGGATGTTAAACATGCGGAGTTCCCGTATTAATGAAAATGTGACTTTCAGTTCAGACACTGATGGGTGCTGAGTATTTAAGTTAGCTGCTTCCACTCAGTATCAGTAGTGTGCTTTTACCCCTCATGGCCCATATTTATGCCAGCAGTGCAATATCATGGGGAGGGTGGACCTGCTTCACCAGGTTAAGCAAGCTTGGCTACCAGAAAATCCACTGCTGCCACCTTCCTCCCACTCTTCCAGTACACTCTCTTCCCTTCATTAAGAGAAACACTTGCACCAAAATGCTGGATATGATCCATTTGAGAAAAAAAAAAAATCCTAGCAGCTTTATTTTTTAAACATGATGACTCAAAGTTGATTATCTCAATTATAGGCTTTGAATGGCCACATATAAATGAATTTAGTTTTTTTTTTTTTCCTTGTTTCAAATGTACACACTCCTTGAAAGAAAAGTCGTATTTCTATCGTGTGGTAGACTTAAAGGACAGCTTTCATTTGCTAACTTCTCAGGACATTGTCTTACATATATATACGGAACGTGTCATAGGATGAGATGTTCTTCCTTGCTTGGTAATATGGCTAGACACAGACTGCTTCATATTTGAGTTGTCTGGAAGACTGCACTTCTTGAATAGATGGCTAGGGCAAGCGCTCAAAAGCATTTTGAAGAAAACAGAATTTTTTTTTTGCCTGCTGGACTTAAAAATACCCCAGTGCAGACATATGATTAGCACCATGTGAAAGAAGAATTTACCTTAAAAGTTATCTTTTGATAATTGCATTTATATTTCACAAAGATAAAAAAAGATTCATTGTGATATAGTGACTTCATCTTTCATCCTACACATGGATGTAGTATTGCAGACCCACACTATAGACAGAACTCAACCAGTTGGTCCCAGAATTGAGACTGCAATCAGAAAATGAGCAACCAGATTGGAAAAACAGACACATTTATGTACTTTTATGAGTTACATCAATCAGTTGTAATTATTTATACTGTCTTACAGAACATTAGTAAATGCATAGACCATTAATATAATTTTACAGTAGTGTAATTTATAAAAGGAAAAAAACTTAGGAAAAGCGCTGATGCATCTACTATTAAATTTTTGCTGAGGGGGATGAAACTGTTAAACTACTCACCTTGCAAACACTACTTAAAATTGACAAAGTACAGCCTAGGAAGGTTATTCTGTTTCTTATCCTCCAGGGTCAATAATTCTATACTTGGAGCCTTCTCTGAACCTATTTGTGTTTCCATACAGTCTATATTTCAGATAGGTACGCACCTTGATGTTTCTAACCAAATTGATGAATATCTCCCACACATTTATTGTTCTTATTTCTGACTACTGGAAGAAAAACTAGCACCTTTTCTAGCTCTCACTGGAAAGTTTATCTATTAAAGATGATGACTTGTAGGAGAAACAGGTGGTGGTTCCAGGTAAGAAGACTATTTTACAGAATACTCCAAATGTATTTCTTTCAGGAACAGGAAATTTTAAGCAATATAAGGTTTATAGAACCAGAACATCTGATGCTTTTCTACAGTACCTTTCAACAAAAGTTTTTCTTACACATTGACAGTTACAAGGGTTGTCACTGCTTGCAAAGAAATGTGTCCCTCAGGAATTCATGGGATATTTCTTTAATCGGAAATTAGAGATCAAGCAAAATATTCAGGTATACAATCTGTTTATGCATAATCCCTGCTGTTATTTTTTTTCAGCCACTACTGTATTTTCTCAGAGCACTGATGTGTGCTCAGTCCTGTACACGAAGCAGAAGGCACCCCTGAAGAGCTTGCAATAGAAGCAATACATCGGAGAGATCAGTAATGTTTCTGGCTAGATACAAGAATGTTCTCCCTGAGCTCTGAGCTGATCAAAACCACGCAGCTGTACTCATCCTACCTTTTGGTGTCGTGCTTGTTAACTTGCGCACAGTGCTAATATAGTCACGTAATTCGCATCTTCAGTATATATATATAGCATGCACAGTGTCCCATCTGCATGGGCTGACTGCTGATGTCCAGGAAAAAAACCCCAGACTGCCTAGATAGTGTGTCCAGAGATGGATAAAAAAATTTGCTAGTGAATGCATTGCAGTTTGGAGTAGAAAAAAATATTGCAAGAGAATTATTCAGAATACAATGTCTTCCTCCCAAACCTAGCCTATTTTCTTCATCTGCAAAATTGCCAATTTCTCCAAGAGCCCTATAGGCTTAGATGGTATCTTTTAACCCTAAGAAGTTGGGTCAGCACTGTGGATATCTTTCCATTAAGACGTTCTGAGAAAACCAACAGGAAAGAGGGAAATAAAAAAGATGGAAGTCACTCCAAACACACACAATCAGTAGAAAAGATCAATAAAGAGGCAAAACTTGCTGTGGCTCACAATGCTAACGTAGTTCTTTGAGGAAAAGGTGCCCAGGAACAGGCAAATAAAGCAGCCTAAAGCAAAGTGTCTCAAGAGTGATAGAAAAGGAGATAGCTATGCATAACAGGAAGGAATTAGGAAAACTTGGTGTATAGTATTAGGAAAAAAAATATGATACCGTCAGCTGTGAAACTTCCTAGGGATATCATGGGACCTTCTAAAAACAAACTAAGGAAGAATACTAGGAAGCGTTCAGTATGAGCAATCCTACATCACAGGAAGATAGTGGGTAGCTTGTCCTGGTATCACGTCTGCTAAAGTAAGTAACAAAAGAGCAGGGAGAGCTCGAGAGACAGCAAATACAGCTTTTCCCCAGGTTCATAATGGATGCTGAGGTCCTAAATCTATAACCTGCAAAACCACACTGTAGGACGCATGACCCAAGTAGTCCTTATGTTTTAAGAACGCAAATTGCCTTTAGTTTGTTTTGGAGCATGCTTTGCTGAACACCTGAGCTCCTAATCCACCTATGGGCTTTCTTGGGATAGAAGTCTAGGCATTCCTTCATCAATTTCTGTTGAAGGATCCAATCCAGGGTATGGTTTTCACACACCTTTGACTAAGGTCAAAGAAAGAGGAAAAAACGCTTGCAATGTTGCCTCCACCCCTTCTTCTTTTATTTTATTTTTTTTTAGGGTTTTTTTAATCCAATGTCTCCTTGCAGGAGCAAGTACATCTTTCCAGTAGGGGTGAGAGGAAAGCCACTTTCCTCCTCTCACTGAATTTGAACATACATATCCCACCTCCAAAAAAAAAAAAAAAAAAAGAACAAATTTATACTTATTCTCTCTCTTCCTCCAAAAGATAGATCCAAGCAGCTCCCAGTCCCTTTGAGGGCAGGGACTGAGCATCCTCCTCTAGAATACTGTCTGCCTTGATAAATATGATACTGCCTTGAGATGCAGGCTCACTTTCCTTTCTGCTACCCTAATTAGGGGATAAGCGCTGACTTATTTGCACAGAGAGAATGAAGATATTATCACCTATTTATTAATTAGTCATTAAATGCTGTTTTGCCTTAGGCTGACCAGCTTCCCTTAGAAAGCCTGCTAGTCTGAGTGAAAGGAGGCATCCTCGCAACCCAGAGGAAGGCTCTGAAGTTTCTAAAAGGGATAAATTTTAAGGTATTGCTCCTTTCTTCTCGGGACCTTGCTAGGTTATCTCCCTGCCTTCTGCGTGGGGAGCTTGCTGAATCCCATTCGCAGGCACCACATGCAAACTGCAGGTGTTTAATTCAAAACTGTGACAGAGATAACTTCTGTACTATCTTTTAATGACTTTGAATTTTCCCGAGATGTAGTAAAATTCCTGACCACCTCTAGTTAAGATGTTATTCTCAAACTGAAGAAATTAGAAGAAAAAAAAGTATTTGTGTCGGTTTTCTTGCCCCACTAAAATCGATTACAACTTCTTTCTCAGTTGAGTATTTTGAAGAGGAGCCTGAACCAAATGAACTCTACAGTAGCCCACATTTTCGTTACAGCCAAGGAAAGATTAAAATGTCTTTTGTAGCCTCTACATGTCTATACAATAACAACCAAACCCCTGAAATGTGGCCACCCCAGGAAGTCCTGGTGATCTTCTGACTGGAATGCAGGTGTGTTTTGGCTTTCAGACTCATTTCTGTTTCAAACATAATTTTAGCCCATTTCCTAAGAAAACCAAGCTTCCTGAGATGCTGTTGCCCGTCAGCCATATGTCAGTCCCATTCAAATAACTGTTCAACCATCCTGTGCACTCCAATTGTATCTGACAGAGCTGATGATCTCAAGGATAATTAGATTTCTATTAAATAATTGTAGTGGGTAAGACAGAAATCGGGACATAGGGTGCATATTCATAGCAGAGCAGCTTTATGTAATACCTGCTCACAGACCAGTTTCTCCCAATATTCCCTGAATGCACAGAAGGATATTAATATCACTGGTATGGGACAAGCCACTTCAGTGACTACTGGTTTGTGTTATCAGGCCTACAGTTTTAATACCTAAACAGAACATAAAGTTGAATCTCCTTCACAGTTACCAGCTTTATTGACATCAATTAGAAATAAATCTAGTAGTTAATCTGAACTGGGCAAGACAATCCAATCCATCAAAACCCAAGAAAGATACAATACCTATTATGCTTGTATTTTTCACCATATTAATCTTGTTATTCCACCAAAAATATAACTGTGCTGTTCATTGAAAGAATATTGCAGACTCACCAGAAGGCAAATTTCTACAGAATGGTATTCTTAGTCATCATAAATACAAAGTTAGCTATTTTAAATTCATTCTTTCCTCCATTGTTCAACATTAAGCATTAAAAACAGCAATGCTGAACCATCAGTCTAAGCAAGCAGAGTAACAGATCCCATCCAATATCCACAAAAAGGTTTTGTTAAATAAAATGTGTTTAAATTTCCTAGTCACAGCAGAGTTAGGCTGTCCATTGCTGATAATACATAGGTCATGCATATCTGAATAAAAGGATTATGGGGTGAATACCATAAAATGGATCTGAGTATGAGGTATGCCATGTTTTTTTCATTCTTATATTTAGAGGCATTTCACTCATTTTAAATCAAACAGATCCTAACTCAACAATGAATTTATTCTCCTGTCAGACACTCAACTACCTTGGTATTATTTTAAGCTAGCTTCAGTTAGGTGCCAGGAACTGGATACTGAGTTTTAGTGAGAAGAAAAATACCAAGAGACTCGAAGAGCGAGATGGTTGAGAATGGCTCTCCCACTTTTTAAGAACTTCAAAGAAAAACATCAGCCATGATTTCAGCAGAACCGCTATAGAAAAAAAATCTGGAATTTTGGGTTCTAGGGGGAAGGAGAGAAAGCATAAAGAAACAAAAAAACCTTCTGTGCCCCCAGAATGCTAATATGATGGAAACGCAGTCTGTTGTATCTCTTCTTTTTGATCTAAATTTTACACACCAGAGCTCACTGCCACAGCAAGACCTTGATAGGGAGAGGGTGTCAGAAAGGAAAAATACACTTTTTAGAGAAATAGTGCAATGTCTACAGCATCTGCAGTTCTGTAAAATTTGCTTCTTAAAAAAACCAAAAGTATGACAGCCCCCACATCACGTTCCAGTCTTTTGCTTTAATAGTGGATATCCACGTAAGATTTTGCCTTGTAACAACAGTGTTAAAAAATGGATAATTTAAAATGGAAACACTCTAGAAGTGCATTATACAACCTAGGAATCAAAGACAATAAAGCCTCTAGATTGATCCACTACAGAGCGTCTGGACAGACAGCTGTCAGCAAGGGGTGAACTAACGACCACTAATAGATTCTGCAAAGGTGGCTCTAACTATTTAATTTGTTTCCTGTACAAATACAGTATGTTTTGCTTTAAAAAACAAAGTTGAAGTATTTTTTTCTACTGGGCAGTAGAAAGGAAGATAGTCTTTCTACCTGGTCCTGGCTACCATACTTTGGATTGGGTGGGCATCTCCAGGAGGAAGAGGAAAGTAATGAAGCGCTGCTGCTCCCAAAGGAATTGAGCATTCTCTGCTTGGAAAAAGCTTCAGGAGGATGGCACAGGGAGGGAGGGAGAGAAAGAGATGGCAAGCAGGCAGCTCACGGCAGAGTACAGCTCGCAAAAGCTCCCTGGAGGGCCGGAGACATCCTTAGAGCAGAGAGCAGACCCAAGCCAGGGGAACGCGGAAAAGACCGATGGATTTGTCATTCAGCATGGAAAACTGTGCCGTTTGATTCAAAATTAACTCAAAACTGAATGTTTCTGGTACTGGAGGACTAACTCGATGACTGCAAACTACACAGCGGCTCAGCAGCGGGTTGAAGCGGAATCTGGCATACGACTGCAGCTGTATCACAGGAATTGTCCCAACCCAACAAGGAGTTTAACATCAGGCTTTTCCTTGCCTTGAAGGGTGACAGTATTGCTAGGCGCCAATGGACAAAATTTAATCTGTTTTAAAAGAAAGTAAGGTGCAATTTAGTTACTGATTGTCACAGGTAAGTGTTTTAATCATCTAATTTGAAGTGGCCCAGGGTAACACACCCGATACCTCTGTCACTGTGGCACCACCGAAGAGTTAACTTTATCTACTATGAATCTTTCCACAAAGCTGATTAGCATTTTGTTAGTTTAATGAGTGGAAAACAACACAGGCTTTAGCCTTCTCCCTGGCACACTGCTCAAGAAACTGAAAGACTAGGCTTCCCTCCTCCCTTGCTCCGCATTATGCCACTCCAAAAACATCCCCTCTCGCCAGCCAATTAAGATCAGATTCAGCAGCTCTTCTCATCTGCTACAGTGCTTTAATCTTAAAACAAACAAAAAAGTTTGAAGATTGAAGCTTCATCCTTAACTTACTTAAGACATTGCTTCCCAACTTTTTCTTTTTTATTTTTTCTGAATACCTTAGAGAGAATTTTATTTGCTTTTAAACCAAGGAGGCTTCAAATTAAAAGCTTATTTTAAGAATCCATAACAGAATAAAGTACAAGAGGAGGATTTTGTAATTATCCCCAAATTAAACATTAAAATCTGTGAAAAAAGGACTTTAGTTTCTCACACGCAGTACTAACCTTCCTGACACATGGGAACACATGCGTACACGGCCTACAACCAGCAGTCATACAGATGTTTCTCCTGTATTTAAATCTGCATTTATATCTGGAGGTTGCATAGACAGATTTAGGTTTAAACCCTGCTGCTCTGGTCTCTCAGCAAGATTTAGTGGCACTGACTTGTGCTCCCATATTTGACTTCCAGACTGGAGTTGGGTTGAGCCCCAGGAACCAAGGGACTACAGTGGAGTTCCCACGTACTCAAGCTGACCACAGCCTCACAATGCAACCTCTGCCTCGTAGTATGCGAAATAAATATAATTATACTTTGTCCTGAAATTATATTAAAATATATTGTAAAGATATTCATGAGTTCTTTCTATGTTTAGTGTTTTCCTCCTCAAAGTGTCACTTCAGGGTAGGGATAAAGTTATTTCTCTGTGTCATTCACATACTCTCTTTAGTACAAAGCCTGAATTTATTCAGTTTACAAATACATGTCTCTGAGATGACTATAACCAACATACACTTTATTGTTTTTTTTCTTGTCTTTTGGAGACAAAAAAAACCAAACTATTGTGTTATTGTACTAAAAATGTAGATATATTAGAATTGCATCTGAGGAAAGCATGTGGTACAGCACTAAAATCCACCTTGGAAAAATATGTGCAGTGTCACCTTAGTAGTAATGGGTTAAAAATCCTAAGCAATAAGCAGTGTATGATCATTCACCATGGATGCAAACACATCACAGAAGTCAGCTTCTCCTCTGGTAGAGTTCATCCTTGCCTCTGTCTTTGTATCAAGATGGGCCAGGGAAGGAGAGGGTCTATTCTGCTATGCAGAATATTCTTCTGGTCCACTGGAGGTGAAGCTGAGACACATACCCTGGGGCTCTATTTTGGCAGGCCGAGCCAGCCTTTGTTCCCTTGGTTTCCCAGAATAATGATGGCACACATGTAACATATCTTGACTATAAAAAGTAACCATGAAGTCCAACTACAGAGTACTATAAAGCTACTGTTGTCTACCTATTCCTGTACTACCATCTCTGAAGGCTTCTTCTAAGAACCACCCAACTGCTTGGAGTAAGGAGAAAATTCAACTTGGGAATAATTCATGTGGTTAAGGCTGCCAATGGTGGGGGAACATGCTCACTAGTAACAGCTACAGCCGAAGGCTCACGAACAAATTGCTAGCCCTGAGAGCCTCTAAGCCCCATGGAGAACAGCAGTTCCAACTTCCCAAACACGTGTAATGAACAACAGAAGCAATCAGCAGGTGTTTGCAAGGAGGAAAGAGCCAGGCAGCCTCAGAAGAAAAAAACCTTTGAGGTCCCATCTTGTACCCTCGTGGGTACTAAGCTTTGTGGCTCCATCCTTCCATGGGATGAAAACGGCAACAGTACCCGGAACTGCTCACAGCCATCACCAGGTTCTTGCACTTGTGCAATCAAAGAGATGGACTAAGTCAGAGAGTTCAAATCTTCCTTCTTCGCTTTCCCCTACCGAGGGGCTGCTCGGAAAAATCCCACTTCCAAATTCTCTCCAGTAGGAAGAACAACAGGAGATGGGATCCACCATGGGCTCTCACATGCAGAATGTGGCGTTAGTGTGGGAATATTCCTTGTTACTGTCAGTCTGTCTGTCCCTCTTTTCCTGCAGTAACTGCTCAGGCCCCCCCAGGGAGCTGTTTTATTTCCATCTTCTTCCTCTCTCTCATATTCACCTCTTACTCCTGCAGCCAAGTCCCAGTGCTCCTTTTCTTCAGAACAGCCTCAAGCGCAGCCAGCTCCTTCTCCATCAAAACCATAAAAAGCCATTACATCTACATAATAACAGAGCAAATATAGAAGCACTTCTATGCACAGTGGTTTATTTTCCTAGATAATGGGTAATTAAGGTTGTGTTTATACTCGTGATTCATGGTATTAGAAATACCTGGTCATGACCAAAACCAAGTACTATAATGTCAGGAAATTCTCAATTGATCATAAACATAAACCAAACATGCTGGATCTGGAAAAGCAGAATTAGGGCATTTGAAGTAGCCTCAACTCTGCACTGTAATGACACAATAACCATAATTGGTCCCAATGCACATAAAAACTGATTTTAGAGACATTAGATTCTTAGTTTTATTTTTTATTTCTCCCTATTCTTTCATTTTCACTTCCCTGCTAATAATAGCTCCTATTACTACCAATCGTTTGGAAGAAAGAGAAAACCTATTTCAAGAACTACAGCTCTTAAAGCTCTTTAATTCTACCTTAAACTACAGTCAAGTCATTCAAATTCTGTATTTACAGTAAGTGCTGCCATCCCAGGGAGAGTAGAGCATCGTACCAGCACCAAAATCTCTGCTGCAAGGACAAAACTAATTAGTCTTACCTGTGGACCCACCTTCACAGCCCTTAATTTCCTCTCCACTCCTAATTTTTGTTTCCTTGAACCTCTTGTTAACTGCGACTGAGCTCATAGCTGACACAGAACACCAGCCCACAAGGACATTCCCTACAGGAAAGGGATTAACATTGTTTTCCAAGTCCTGATCTGCAGAGCTCATAGGTTTTGTGTGAGATTCATCCAGAAACTCATCCACCTCCCATCCCATCTCTCGCTCACCTGGTAGAGTGATGACAACCCCTATGTATTTCTGCACAGGACCCATAGCTTTTCCAGCATCCCAGGTACCTGGTATGTGGAGTCTGGGAGCAGGGGAACACGAGGGCTCCAGCCCGCGCTCCATGCTGCGAGGACTGCTGCCGCAAGGTGCAGGCTCCTGGGCTGCAGCCTTACGTTGAGGCTCCTCCATCGGTTCATTTAATGCAGGGTGTATCCCAAGTGCGTGACTTGATGTGCAGGCATGGCCGTGTTGCGTGACTCTGCCACGGATGCTAGCCCATTTTCAGTACTAGAGTAATTTCTTCTGAAGTATGAGCCACAAGGAAATAACATACATGGGATGAATATAGATAGAGTATCAGAGAAAATCTGCGAGTGTGAAAAGTGCTAAATTGGGGGAAAAGAGGGTGAGGCGCGACTCTCAGGGACTTACTTAACAGTAGGTGATGCTCTGCTGGAAGCAGAGCCTACCTAGCAGGTCCACCCATTATTTTCTTTTAACTCCAATTGATTCTTTAACTACCTAAACTATAGCTACAAACACAGCGGGAAACCGAGAGAATGAAAACGGAATAGGAACAATGAGTGGGCTTGGGGAAATGTATACACAAGCATATTCAAGATTTGAAGTGAAAGGCCAAAGCTGCCCCCAAATAGGATGTTTGGAAATCAAGTTCAGGATGAATTTATAATCGTCATGTGAATGGGAACTTTCACTTTCCTCTTTTCCATTTCGGCAAGATTTGATCCAGTAAAAAGTTCAAGGCCAGTATTTTTGCTTTCTAATGGGTATAATGAAGCAGTGAGTTAAAGAGGTGGGCAAAAATACTGACCAGGAGACAGATTAACAGAGCAAATGCACCGTCCTGTGAAGTACATGCACTTTTAAATAGTCACTTATCACAGGAATTTTGTGATAAAGGCAAAAAATTCTCCCTTTTTCCTCGCTGCATTTGGTTTCGATACACTGGCAAGTGCGTGTGAAAGACTCGAAGTGACAGTCTTCCCTGAGCACCAGAACAGCTCCCTCTGTTTCCAAACAAGATGCAACCCGCACCTATGGAATTCCAGCTGTCTTAAAACCATTCACCATAGACTAGCACTGATCTTTCCTTAGTGCAGCTATTTACCAGAAGTACCCAGGAATTACCACGTCTGATTCCGTATTTGAGCCAAATACAGGTTAAGATGGCACCCACAGATCAGAAGCTACAAACTGCTGGCACCCCAGTGACGGTTTCCCATGTTGTGCCATGCTAAGCAGCTCTTGCTTCTCCTCATACATTTTTTCTTTGTGAAGTGTTGATTAAGGGTAAAATTTTCAACAGCACAGGGGGAATTTGGTGCACCTAGAGAGGAGTTGCACCTCTCTGGGTCTTGATGCCCTGGAAATCCAGACCAGAGAGTGGATTCTGCTGTTGCACCATTTCGATTCCCATGCCCAAGTTCCCTTCTTGAAGAAATCAAGGCTCAGGCAGCAAACCAGAAAGATGAGACCGATCAGTGCATCCCAATTTAACTTTTGGGCTACGGCGATCTTTGTTTCACCTGCCCGTCAGTTACACCATGCTACTGGTAACGAGAAGTACTTACAGCACATCTCTGACACGTAGCTCTCAAAGTGCCTTACAGTGGCAGAAAAATACTTTCCATGTTACAGATGGAAAGATTGAGACTTGGATTTTACATGCCCTGTGCTAGGGAAGCCTGGGGTATCTTGTGGTCTGGTGGACGTCAGTCAAACAGGCTTGCTGTACAGATTTTAAACTATAACCTTTTGGTGCCCCAGTCAACCTACAAATGAACTGAAAAATATCAGTCACCAATTCCACATATATAGGTCAAAAGATTCGACGTAAGGACAAGTTGAGTTTAGTGTTGCATGTTAACCTCCTCTGTAAACCAAACCTAGCCCCATCCACCTTAATACGTAACTCCCCATTCAGGATAATAAATTCTCAGACTGCTGAAACCAGCATTTGTTGAGCTGTCTTCAACTTCAAACTGCCTGCATTCCTTGGGTTACTTCTATTACTTTATTACACAAGAATGAGATGTAGGCTTACAATGCCTACAGCATGGAGAAAAATATCAAAATAAACCAAATGAAATGTTGGGCCCAGTATTTTTCATGACAAAGATCTCCCTGAAATTAAGGGGGATGGAATTTGATCTGTGTGCTTCAAGATGACCAGAGGGAAGCATTTACCTTTCTGAAACAGAGTTAAGAGTTTTGCATGGTGCCTATTTCAGATTCTCACTGCAAGGGCATGTTGCGCAGACCGTGTTTGCCAGGCTACGGAGACAAAAATTAAAGTAGCCAGGAGGAACACCTCTGTGCTTCTATGCCTCACATGGTATACATATTTTAAATGAAAATGCAGCTTCATCTCAGTTTTCAAGCTATTTCTGCATATGAAGCAATCTCTTGTACTACAGCAAGTTACAAATGTTCTTTTCAGGTCAAGTTGTTAAATTCTGTTTTAAAAAAACCTCTGTAAAAATTTTGGCTTAATTGTCTGACAAATTGTTTTTCATTATAGGTAAAAATCTCAGCACTTGAAACGTCCAAGACAAACATAATCTGTCATTGAATTTCACTTGTATCAAATGCAATACTTCAATCTTTGTGGAGGGGAAAAAAAGAAATCATAAAATAACATACTTTGTCTTTTTTCTAATTATTTCTCATCTATTCAAACACTACTGGGAAAAAATTAACTGCTTTTAAGGGTCTGTAAAACAATTGATTCCTAGGTTTATAACACAGTGACAACTCTGCCCGGTGATGATGTTAGAAGAGAGTTTCTCAATAGGAATGCTGATACAACTTTAACTTACAGGCACTAGAAAATGCTGCTGTACTCCTTTCTTAACTTCCGACTGCAAAGGTGTAGGAATAAACCAATAGTTAAGGTGCCCGATTACCCTGTCCTGTCTGTGAGTGTTTGTAACCTTGCCAAGGCAAAGGGAAAGTAGTGGCTATAGCAGCTAGCTATAGCTAAAGCAAATTCTGCTTCTTGCTTCAAAGCCTACATATATATATTTTTTTCCTCTTTCTTTCTTAAAGGGGAAAATTTCATACATTTTAAAGACCCCATATAAGCTATTTTAAACAACGTTACGAAACGTCGTTTTAAAGGTGCACATTAATAAAATGTAAATAAAATACTGAATACTGACATTTCTTTTAAAAAACAAGATTTCTTTAAAATGACAAATAATATTCCCAGGGAAGCGGCAGAAGTCCCCCTCCTGAAAAGCATTTAAAACTAACTTAACAAAACACTAGCAGGCATACTATAAACCATATAATATTAATACCTCAGTCTTTTCAATTTCCTACACATAGAGCTCCATTATTTATAAACAGAGAACTAACAGGGCATTCAGCAATTATGTGACAATTGGGTAAGCTTACTGCAGATTAATAGTAAAGCAGGAGTACCCACTAATGATAACACAACACAATTTTTGGTCTTCTTATCAATAACAGCCCAGACATGTACTGACTGTGCATTGCAAATTATTGTGTTGATCTATATCGACAATAGAAGGTAAACCTGACTTTTAAAATGAACACATTTATAAAGAAGCAAGTTAGCACCTTAACCTGACTCAACAGCAGGCTTCCGTGCTGTTTAATATACACAAATATGCAAAGAGGTTTAAGAAATATATGCATACCGCATGCATACAGGTACTCCATCAATAATAATCCAAGGATATGCTACAAACCCACATCCCTATGCTGCTAAGGGACTACTAAAACTTCTGATTGAATAATATTAGAGACAGCATATAAACAATCACCTACCTAACACTGCTTTCAGAAACCCAGTGAGACTGCCTGCCATAATCCTTAGCATCTCTTCAAATCTGTAAAGTTTTACACGGGTTTTATCCTACACTTGTGCATCTTTAAAAAGTAGGTAAGTAAATAACACACTTTTGTATTTGAAAGCCAAGCAAGCTTTTGAAGTTAAATCTAATAAAATAAAAGTACTTCCACCTTCACTAAAAGGTAGCGCCAAAATATTTTGCATTCTAACATCTCTGTTTTCATTAAAAATTAAGATTGCACCATCAGGAAGGGTTTGATGGTAGCATTTCTGGGTTACTAGAATGCTGCTGTATTGCAACACTGAAATCCACAATTTTTTCTTTCTTGGCTGGAAAGCTGAGCCTTTAGCATTGTATTAAAATTAACCACGTTGATCTTTGGGTGTTTTTTTTTTTAAAAAAAAAATAGTCAAGAATTAGTACTAGCAATGCCTTCCTGCTAAAACTGCTAATTAGATTCCAGGAAGCCACCAGTCACTCCAAATACTGGCCAGAGAACAAAGAATAGTACAGAGACTTGTGCGTTACCACTGGCATCAAATATTTCTAAACTCAATTTATAATAAGCTGCAACTTTAACCAGAAGTTCTCGTAATAGTATGCCAAAATGTATTTACACAACTTTTTAGTAATAATTAGCATTAAAAGGTATACCTAAAATGCCTCAAACATCCCACACATTCTCCTTTTGCTTTAATTTATTATTTAAACTAATTTAGGTAAGCCATAAAACTAATTGACTCCAAAACTTTGCTGGTTTGTATATAGAGAACACAGAAAAAATAAATGACTACTCCTGGGTGAGCCGAGTGCCACATCCACCTGAAAACCTGCACTGACTACGCATGATTTTTGTTTGATTCAAGACAGCGACTTTGCTTCTTTAGTCAGCCTTCACTCGAGGCACACAAGACCACAGCAAGCAACTTCCCAGCACCATCCATAAAACAAACCCTGTCCCTGCTGATACAAGTTTCAATCAATCCCTTTGAAATCCGTTTAGAAAAATAAAAAGGAGGGTGTGAGTGAGGGAGAGAGGTTGTAGGTGCGAGGAAGGAGCGGTTTTATTTAGTTCCTTCCCCTCTGCTCAGCAACTTTGTAATCCATTTACTGCTTTCCTTTCCCATCTATCACCCCTGCGCGTTGTTTAGCTGGAAACTGGACTGCAAGAATGTGAAGAATGTAAACAGCCTTTTCTTGTCCAAAAGGATAGGAGTGTGAAAGAAATGTGTGCCTTATCGCAGGACTGCAGCTCGCTACTTCATTGCTATGATAAAGTGCTGGAGCAAAAAACATTACACGACAAGCACAATCCAAAACCGGATTAGAATTTGACATAAGCTTCCTCAAAAACTAATCAATCAACTCACGCTGTAATATTAAGACTCCAGTTCTTAAGGAGGGTGTTTAATCCCTTCAAGGTTTATTACACACTCCCCATCGACTACAGTGACAAACTTTCAGATACAAGGCAGCTGAGGAGAGAGGCATAACTTTTGCAGCACGCATCAGAGATAATTATGGGAGCAGTTGACAGCCTCCCGAAAAAAAAAAAAAAAAATAAATTTCAACACGATAATAACACTTGTTAATACGAAGACTGCCGAACTCTTTTGCACAGACTATTTTTTTCTCATTTTAACCTCTCCCACCGTAATAACATGAACATTTAGAGCATTCGTTTTCTACCGCCAGTGCCCCCCAGACCGGCTCGTTTGCTGGTTTAGGGAGAAGTTGCGCTCTTCGCGTACCGGTCTCCCCCCCCCCCCCCCCACGGCTTTGAGGTTGGCACTCCGCATCTCACCTTGCCACCACGTCGGTCCCCAAATTCCCCCACTGCGCGCAAAGGAACACGTAGCACCGTAATACGGGCGCGCGTAGCAGTTTATAATAAAAATTAACCCAAAAAAAAAAAAAAAAAAAAAAAAGCCCTTCGCGTGCGCTGCAGCAAGCCGAGGCTAAGGAGGCAGCTTTGAAAGCGCAGGTGACTCTGCCGACACAACCCGCTACGCCGTGCACAGGACAAGAGGCGCTTGAGGACAGCAGAAAACTTTTCGGGAACGGGCAGTTTCGGGTGGTACTCGGCACCCACCCCCCCGCCGGTCCGCGGTGCCGGCTCCGCGGCGGCCGCCGGGGCATCCCCGGCTCGGGCACCCGAGCGTCCCGCCATCCCAAACGAGCCCGCCGAGCAAAGGCGCGGAAAAGCACAGACCCGCTTAAAAAAACAAAAAAACAAACAAACAAAAAAAACCCCCAAAACCCCCAAACACATAAAACAAAACAAAAAAAAAAAGAAAGAAGAAGAGGTGTGGGGCTGGGGGAGGCTGCCCGGAGTCAGCCCTGCCTTCGCCGCCGGAGGGGACCGCGCCTGCCGCCCTCCCCGAGGCGAAGGGCGCCGGTTCCCCCGCAGCCTTGCGGCGGGGTGCCAGGGGGCGCGGGGAAGGAGACTTACGAGCTGGAGGACGCCCTGGAGCACGACGAGGGGCAGGGGCTGCAGGTGCACCATCCTGGCTGCCGGTCTAGGAGGCGACTCCCCTGGCGCGGGTCTCGCTCATCGCCGCTCCGGGGAGGCGGGGGGGGCAGGACTGAGCGCAGGGACACGCCGCCCCGCTTGTCCCCCCTCACGGGGCGCTGGCAGCCAGCGGCCAGACCCCGGCACTGCCGCCCCGCTCCGCGCCGCGCCGCTCGGCTCCGCGGGCGGCCATGGCGGGCGGGAGGGGGGGGGCGGGGGGAGGGGCGGCGCGTTCCCGCCGGGCGCTGAGGAGATCCCGCTGCCCCGGGCGGGGCGGCTGTCCCCGGCTAAGTTTAAAGCCGCGGCGGCCCCTCCTCCGCCCGCGGCCGGCCCCCGCCGCCCTGCCCGGAGGGGAATGGCGGCCCTGGGGGCCAGAGCCCGGCTTCGCGGCGGGGGAAGCGATCCCGGCGCTGCCGTCCCTCAGGGAGGCTCCGCCGCCCGCCCTGCCGTGCGCCCCCACTCCAGTGTAAACGGGGAGACGGGCGAAGGGTTTGACTTCACATTCACCACCACCCCTCCCCGTCCCATTTTAAAGGAACCCCCCTGTCACAGCTCCGCTTTTCTGGGGGGGATCTGGCACCCGCAGGGTGGGCAGCCATGCTCCGTGTGGGGAAATCCACTCCGTGTGGGGAAATCCAACGTGTGCCTTCCCGCCAGCTGTGAGGAGGCATGGCGGGACGCGTGTCCACACAGCGCTGGTCAGGCCACACCTGGGGCACTGTGCACAGCCCTGGTCCCCACTACACAAAAAAGGCTGGAGGGGGTCCAGAGAAGGGCCACCAAGATGATCAAAGGTCTGGGAAGCCAGCCGTATGGCCAGTTGAGGACAGGCTGAAGGACCTGGGTTTGTTCAGCCTGGAGAAAAGGAGGCTTAGAGGGGATCTCATCACCACCTACCAGTACCTAAGAGGCAGCTACAAGGAAGATGGAGGCTCCCTTCTCACAAGGAGTCACATGGAGAGGACAAGGGGGAATGGACACCAGTTGCTCTTGGGGAGATTCCAACTGGACATGAAGGGAAACTTTTCACCATGAGAACAGTCAACCATTGGAATAATGTCCCCAGGGGAGTGGTTGACTCCGCCACATTGGACACGTTCAAGCCTCAGCTGGACAGGGTGCTGGGACATCTTCTCTAGGCTGTGCTCTTACCTAGAAAGGTTGGACCAGATGGTCCTGGAGGTCCCTTCCAACCTGGGATTCTACGATGGCCGGGCCCTGCAGCCTGCCCTGGCAGCCAGCTGCCCAGCTGGGGCCCTTGGCCTGCCCTGGGGACACCTCATGTCTGTTAGCTGGGGACGGCGTCCCCTTGAGCGGGCACGGGGAGAAGGTGGGGTTCAAGTGGGACCCATCTTTGAGATGGGCATGAGCAGCCTGAAACTTCCATTCCTTTGCTTTGGAGCTGCAGGAATTACAGCCTCGTCACACAGCGACCTTGAAAGGAGAAATAAAGTTTTGAGCGAAGGAGGCCAGGGTCAGGTGGAACCCCTGGCCACATTCGGTGCATGTGCCTCCCACGCCACCTGGGACTGAAGGGGCAGCGCCGTTCCCATAACCTATACGCCTGCCTCGCGTCTGGCAGCGCCGGCGTTTGCGGATCGGTAATCCAGACGCGACGCGATACACAAGCTCTCTGCTACCGGGCTGAAGTGGAGGTAGGGGTTTGGGTTTCCAAACCGTGCCTGTCATTTGCAGATTAGTTTCCTCTTAATTCTCGGTTGACCCGTCTCATCTTCTTACTAGGTCTGTGTTCAGGTTACATTTTGACTACCTTCGTGTTTTCAACCACAAAAATCCTTGCCAGTGGAAAGAGCTTTGCAAGCCCTTTTGTTGCACTTGCGAGCAGCCATGATTTTACCAGATAACGACTGTGGATATTTAGTTGTTATATCCCGCTTGGTTCCTTTCTAGCTCTTCTGCGAGGTGTCTCATAAAACATATCATGTGGATGTGATCGAGCCACAGCTCGTGTCCTTTCATTTGGGTTCAGAAAAGGTGCTTGGTCTGTAGCACAGGAATATACATATAAACTGAATAACTCTAAAATGGGTTCATCTGCAGCAGGATCAAAGATTTAGAGAAAAATCTGAAACAGTGATGGCCACTGAGTCAGTGTATTATAATGTAGTTCATGTGGTTACTTTTCGTAGCCATATTTGAAAGTTCTTTTAAAAGTGTTTATTTTAGTGGTCTTCAACCTGTTGCGCTACCGTTTGATTTTATTTTTAATACAGGATCATCAGCGTAAAACATGTTAGGATTTACTGATTAGAATTTAAATCCAAATGTTGTCTTCACACCCTGGA
Organism: Gorsachius magnificus; assembly: GCA_034008185.1. Taxonomy (NCBI): domain Eukaryota; kingdom Metazoa; phylum Chordata; class Aves; order Pelecaniformes; family Ardeidae; genus Gorsachius; species Gorsachius magnificus. The sequence continues at coordinate 6,824,461 of CM067085.1, read as the reverse complement.
TGGAAAATAGTTAAATGCTGCTACGCATATATTTGGTATTGAAAAATGGTATTTTCTGTGATACTGAAGCTGTATTTTTGCACATGGAAATGAACTGGTTACTGGCTTAACCCTAAGGAAGCGCTCTGTTGAGCTGAGCAAGGCCCGAGCACCCTGTGCAGGGACAAGCCAGGTAGGCAGGAGTTTACCCAGTGCTGGGCTTGCAGGGCGGTAGTGGTCCCGTCTCGGGTCTGTATAATAAATGGAAATATCTTGAGTGCTATCTACTGCTCGCAGGCGGTACTGCCTGCAAGTGCAGCACAAAGATTTTATTTCCTCATGACGAATTGCATTATGCAGCTGCGTGAAAAGACAGTTATGCAATTAGTTAGAATTATGAAGGCTAAATTCGGATGAAGTATTTAGATAGATCTTTTTTAAAATGAAAAGCAGTGCTCTATAAATTCAAGGAAATCTGAATTTCTGTAATTGGCTTTTAATGGAACAATAGAGTTTAAACTAAAGTACTGTAGTTCTATCCTATTAAATACAAACAGCCTTGATTTAAATGACATTAACTTTGTCACACAAGCTATCAGAAGCTGGCCTTAAATCATACTTTGTCCAGATTAACTAGCAGTAAATATTTGTAAAGCGCTTTGAAGACGAGAAGCACCGTGCGCAGTAAGCGATGAGTATTGTTATTTGTATTACTTCCCAGAAAAGTCACAGCAGTGTTGGTTAAGAACAGAATGTGAGGCCTGAGCTTTGCATTCCCTTGCTTCGGCATGTTAGCACGATCTTCAAACGTCATTTAAACAGGGAAGGGAAAATTTTCTGGTCTAATTTTAAGGCACAATAACAAATAGTTGGTTCATCCCAGGAAATAACAGTTGTAGGCTGTGGGAAGTAATCCTAATCTCTCTAGAAATGGATTGATGAGCCAGCTGTAGAAAAACCAAGAGCTCAGGATCCTACTAAACCATCTTGGCTGCTACGAGACAGTGAAAAATATCTGATTAACGCATGATCTCTAATGCTTGTGCACAAAGTCAGTAGTAAATTTTATTCCCTTATCAAGTAATTTGTAAGCTCAAACAAGTAAAACCTGTAGTTAAGCATCAAAGCCAGCTGTCATTCAATCTCAATTCAATCCTCGAATCTCATTCCTCTGAGTTGATTTAAAACACTGACACCATCCTTTGCTCTTCTTAGTCCTGAGACTCCTCACTCTGTTTCCAAATATTAGGAACACCGGACTGGAAATTGCTGCCTGTGTCATTCAGTCCGTCTGCCTTGACTGCAGACAGGGAAGCGTAGGTTCCTTTTGGAAACTCTTAAAGATCTGTCTTTAAATTAGCTAGTTAGGAGTGGGGGGAGTCCCATGCTGCGCTAGGAAGCTGTTCCAAAAATTCACTCCTCTGGCATTTGAAAACCTTCTTCTGACTTCTAGTTTCCAGTTTTACTGTATTTGATAGCTGGTTTTATACACACTTGTCCTTTTACAGTCACTGCTTTATCTTAACGATCTCGTCTTCCTCCTTCTGACAATGTGTAGCCCCAAAAATTTGTAAGACACAGATTGCCTCTCAAATGTTATTAATTATGTGAGCCAGGCAGTCTCTCTCAAGAAATAGCACTCCATTCCCTGTGCTGGTCTAGTACAACTTTTCTTTTGTCTATTCCCATTGGAATTAATCTTCTTTCAATATGAGTGAACATCCCAATTTAGATGTTAGTAGTCTCATGGAACATCATTAATGCCTAATCTGTCTCCATTGGAAATATATTCTCTGACACATGGTGTTACTGTATTTTCCTTTTCAAGAATACATCACAATTATATTTTCTCTCTATTGTTGCGGTTGTTCCCATGTGGTATCCAGATCCTTCACACTACTGACTGCCTCCCGGTTCTGTGTCAGCAGCATATTTCAATAGCAAGGCCCTAAATTTTATGCCGGAATTGCTAATTAACTTATTGAGTAGTAGCGGTCCCGAGATCAATCTTTGATGAACCCTATTAGTTAATTCCTTCCAGACCTTGAATACAACCTGTTAAACCAGACTTTACCCTCTTCACAACTTTTTCCTAATCACCCTCTCCAGCCTATCTATTTTTTTCCCACATGACATCCAATCACATTTTGATTGAAGTCCTGATGGATGACTCTATTTGATTTGTCTCAAAAATTAGTAACCTAATCAAAGGCAGGTAATGAAATATTCATCATCCTAGAATAATCTACCTCTCTGAAAAAAAAAACAAACCACAAACCCAAACTAAAACAGAAATCAAACGAATTTATCCCATTTTCTATTTACCCATGTTTCCAAGCCTCTTTTTTCCTCTTTCAGATTGCTTTCAGCAACTTTGCATATTTCGAAAGCTCGTGCTGTGTTTCTCTTCCTTTCCATATTCTTAGGGATAAGAATTGCATTTGCTGTTCCACATAGATACCATTCCTGATTTTATAGACTTATTGCAAATGTCTTCTACCTGACTTGCAGTTTCCCATGTTGGTTATTTGAGAATTCTGGAGTGAAGATTGCCTGCCACTGCTTCCGCATCTACACTTGTCTGAACGTATCAACTGCTGGACTTCGGTTTTACCATGGGTATTACAGCTTCCGCTTCCATTTTCTCCTGCCCTTTGTATTAGCTGTGTTTGCCCTAACATTCAGAATCTTCATTCATATTGAAAACTAAAGCAGGGGATTCATTTGAGGGCGTGCCTAGACTACCTTTGGCTCTTTCTTCATCCAAAGGAGAGAGTGCCTTGGGTTTTTTTCTTTCCTTATACTGTTATTTGAAGCTGAAGAATTTTGGCTACTTTTTCACATGAATTTTTATGATTCTCACTTTATTACACTTTCTGACCTCTAATAAACACATTACCTTTGATTATCAATATCTCGCTGTTTTTTGTGGTCTGTGTGTATCTTTAAATATTAAGTCAATTTTTATCTAGTTAAGCCTAGCACACTTGACACTGAGACATCAGGAAACTAAGTTGCAAGCTGATTTTTATTTATCAGTTAATTTAATTTGAACTATGTGAAGTTTTTAAAAAAAAAACTAATTTCAAGCTGATTTTCTACGATTGGTTTCTCTAAATATCCTAGCTACACACTAAGCCTGTTCCAGCTTCTCGTTTTTTTGTATTCCAGTACCTAATTGTTTTCCTCCAGTGCATGCAGGAATATTAGTAGCATTGTTTCCCCAAGCAAGACTTGGCAAGCAGACGTATTCTGCATTAGTACCCCTGGGTCCTCCCATTCTCCGGAATCCATGCATTGCTGCCAGAATATTTTAGTTTGTTCTCTCGCTATATAGAATGACTTTGCTATAATTTTTAAATCTTAATTTTATTACTTTGTTCTCTACAGCTGCATTAACAGCAGCACTTTGTCTCTCTGCTACCCATCCTCTTCCCTTCTCATTTTTCTTCATTCTTTGTTCCCTCGTTTATCTGAGGTGCTCAGGTGTCTCTAAGCTGACCTGTAAGCCTGGCTTGAAACAGAGATTGCCTCTCCACTGGAATTTCCTATCAGATTGGTTAATTTGGGTTACACACAAAGTCTTTTTCTCAGTGCAGCTAGTGTACTGGGTTTCTCCGCAGTGACTCGTCTAAATAGAAAATATTAGTCTGCTACTGCTATTTGCTACTCCTGCTTTGACTCAGATAATGGATCTCTGCTGTACCACTGACAAACTCTAGTTCAGACTCTCAAAGGAGTTCATTACATATTTAGATTTAAAGCCTGGTTTTAGAAGGCTATGAGGGAATGCTGTATTGAGCTGTTTTTCTTCTGTACCCTTTAACTTGATTTTTGATCTTGAAAACCATTTGAAAGAGAGAGACGGGTCACCAGTACTAACTCCTTTTGAGTGCCTAGAGTTTACACTTACTCAAAGAAGTTTAAAAATCCAAGCAAGTGAAGTATAACACAGTTTACCAGTGAGCACAGATATGTGAGTAAATACAAAGGCACATCCAGATCTGATTCTATGGACAAACACAACCTTTTGATAAAGCAGAACATTTAGTAGACATGCTGACGACACTGGAAGAAGATTGGTGAGAGCAAGTCACTAATTAAAACTGAGAGGTATGCAGTAGTGGTAATCAAAACATTTTAAACATTTTATGAGGATGAATGAATTAATAAAAAGGGACATCTGGAAATCAGTAATCGTTAGTCAAAGTCTAACTCCAGGCAAAATACCTGAGCAAATATTAAAGGAATTGATACAACAGGACCTAGAAGACAATCTGGTGACTGATCTTCCTGCTTTACAAGGACCAGACCAAACTTACCATTCCAGCATTTTTTTTTCCTGATTACATCTATTCCATTAATAGTAATATTTTATTATGTGAGGAGAATTTGCAGGATTTCAGCTTTAACAGTCACAAGGAATGTATGTTATTTGTGTGGTGGCTTTTATTTTAAATTATTTATTTATGTATTTGGTTTCGTGAATCAAAAGTTTTTTCATAATGGGTAGTTCCCATTCAAGGAAGTGCTGCAGCCTGTGTTAAAGTCCTTTTCAAGAAAGCATTTCAGCATCTGCCCAACTTCATTGGACTTTAGTCACCAATAAACATCTTCAACAGAGAAACTTTCTTTAACTGGAGCCATATGAGTAACCGTGTCAGGTGAAACAAGTTATCTATTTAATCTATCACTCATTTTTTTTTTATATGTTCCTATGCCAAAGTGCAGGGGATACTCTAGGCATAGATTAATTCTGATTTCAGGTAGTGCTTTACACTTGGTAGAAAGTTAAGATTGCTCAAATTCTCCACATTTTTTTATTTTAAAATCTACTAGATGTATTATTATTTACCAGAATAGTTAAACTTCCAAAGTTTATAAACTATGGCTAGACATGTCAAAACAGGAACGTGGAAAAGATTTGGGAAGATATAGTAATGAGAAAAAGTAATGATGAAAATTCTGCTTTAAAGGAAAATGAGTTATCTGTAACTGGGTAAAAAGAGCTATTAAATAGAATTGGTTTTAGAGGTCACACAAGCTGGAGTTATTGCAATACTGAATATTCACATAGAGCAATCATAGCATGTGAGGGCAGAGTGTCCCTGCCTTAATACTCTCAGGGTTTTTTTTCCCTACCTTCAGAATTTTTAATATGTTTTCCTCATCATAAATGGGTATATTATTTAATCAGCTCATTTCTTGCAAAGGAATATTTTATCATTTAGAATGGACTCTTGTGTGAGATTCATTTATGCTGTGGCTGCCCTGTTTATTTTAGCTCTAAGGTTCTGAGTTCTGAAATTGTTTTATTTTTGAAAATTGTTTTTTTTGAGAGTTTTAATTTTTAAATGTTTTTCCCCATAAAGTATGAATAAACCGTATCAGCACAACTATACCATGTGGTTTAAGTTTGATCCAGGAGACAAAATAAGGAAATCTGCATTATGACAAAAATATTTGCTGTGTAATTCTGCTAAAAAAAATCCAACTTAATATTATGAAAAAAAAAAAAAAGCCACAAAGCCATACTAAAATGATGACTGTGGCTTGAGAGATTAGAATTTGCTATTGCATTCATTTAGTATTGAAAAAAATAATGTTCAGGGAACGCTTCCAAATCCACTTCACTTTCACTTTTATTACACTTCTAAGTCATAGTCTCTTATATAAAAGGATGAAATTTTTTTACTGTCAACTTTTGTATGAGGAGTGATAAGAAAAAAAAATCTGTATAGAACATGTACAATTGCTAAGTATCAGGGTGAACTCTGGCTAGTTCTAAAAGACAACACAAATATAATATTTTTAATGTTAGAGTTTTAGCAAGTCAGGGATATGAATAGCTTAAAGAGATGACAACATGCCCAAGTGAACTTTTTCAAAGAGAAAGAAAACCCTATCTTTTTCCTCCTTAAGGAGGTCCCATGTGTTTTTTTAAAAGATCATTTTTCTGGCCAAATTGACCAAAATGGGTATTATTTACATCGTTTCCAACATAAGCAGTGACATGAATCACTGGTTAAGACAGTATGCTCTGCATCTATTTTCACATTGTTTATCAGCAATTGTCAGATTGTATTACTCTCTTTTTTTTATTATTCTAAATCTACCCAGGCGAGACCGCAGCACATATCACAGTGGCCTTTGGTACCTCATGAGATAAAATTCTTCATAAAATATCCAGCACATGCGTTCTGTTATCAAAACAATTATAGCAGGTTGACCAGTAATGCAAGCTTTTTGGCTAAGTACATAATCAGTTGGTTTTGAAAATTAGCGTGAATTCTTTGTTTTCTTTATCACCTTCCACAATGCCAAAGCAATTATTCACAAGACATTTTTTATATCCCAGGGAAACCAGACATTTTTCGAGCTTTCCTCATGCCATGCCACTATGAAAGAGTTTGTGTTTCCCAGACCCCATCTGTAAGCTTGTCATTAGGCAGCTGAGGCGGAGAGCAAGCGCAATTCCTTCCACCGATTTCCTATACTCGCTGCCACAGTTATGAGATCAAAGATCAGAGCCTGTGATGCAAGCCCTGCTGCTGCTAAATGTGGTATAGGTGCATTTTGCATTTAGACCATTGCAGCCTGTAGTTAGTTACTCATTCGTCTGTGAATTCAAACTTCTAAATGTACCTTTTTTCTGCTTCATAAATCAAAAGTTTCCTTTGACATTCAATATAACATTTTGCAATTTAAATGATAAGGCATTATGCCCCCCCCCCTTTTTTTCTTTTAATTTTCCTCATAGTTCCTTTCTCGTGTTGTTTTAAATATCTACTCCTCTTTCAGGCACAGTAGTCCCTGGAGCAAGCGTCAGCCTGTTGCATTCACTTCTAAATTGCGTCTCAGCTGGGTTTATAGCTGCTGGGGGAGGAGGGAAGTACCTTGGGAAGGGTAGTTCAGGGGTGAGGAAACCAACACAAGCTTCCTATTTTTGTTTAGAATCCAGACCAGAACCACTGAGGAACTTTGGAAGAAGCTATGGAGAAACAGCTTCTCTCTGTGGATGAAGAGAGTAAGAAAGGCAGACTCTAATTTCCAGCATGGTTGCTTTGGAGAACTGGCAAAGCCTGCTGTGAAGGTGCTCGGTCTGTTCAGCACTGGAATAAATCAGAGGACCTAGTGAATCTTCCCTGAAACAAGGTAGTTTATTTTGCTGCTTTTTGTTTCTCATTTGCTGGGGTTTTGCTTGAAAAATCTGTGACCTCTGGAGACCAGGTGCTTGAAATTCAAACAAGTGTGGGGAAAAAGAAGCCTGGCTGGGAGAAATTGTTTGTTTGTTGGACCAGCAGCCCAGGGGCACAGCCACAGGTTTGCAATTAAGTTTGCCACATATTCCAGTCAATGCTATTTAGCTTTGCCTCTTGCTCTGAAAAACCTGTCTCAATAAGGGCAAGCTGTCTAAAAATGGAATATTGAGAGCAGTTAGCTAATCTAAGGAGAACAGCAATAATTTATGAGTGACCTATTAACATCTCCTATATAAGGTCACACTGCAGTTTGTTCTGTGGTGACCTCAGATTTTACTCTACCATCCAGCTGAGAGGATAGATACCTGTATGAAAATTGAAATACAGCAGCGAATGTTACATTACCTTTGAGAGATCTGGAAAAAAATTCCCCTGTTCTGGAAAGTATGGTTAGCAATTGGCCTACAATGGCCTGGAGGTTACAGGAGTCTAAAATTGCATCATCAGGTATCATCAATATCGTCAGGTCTGATACTGCTGGACTGAAGAGGAGACATCATCCCTCTGCTCACAGGAAGACAAAGCCATACACCTGGTGTGACTGGAAGATGAGGAAGGGAGCGGTCCTGCTGGTGCCTCTGAAGAGGTTTTCTTTCATTTACAGCGGAAAGAGGCATACATATGTCCTGTTACATTCATTTTTATCCACCGAGTCTTTGACAAATCTATCACGCTCTCATTTTTCTTGCTTGCAGAGTTCTGTCAATTTTTTAGGGTTATAAGACTAAGTCAAAAAGACCTGTGAAAGCCTCTGCCATCTTTAAAAGTCTCAGAATTAGAGAAAGAAAGATTTGACAGATTAATTTTTCTTTTCTTTAGAGAGTGGAATCAGGAGGGAGGAAGAAAAGAAAATGCCCAGGTGGATGAGAAAAGTTGGATTTCTCAAATTGGAAGACATTCTTCAAAATTAAAACCCCAACAGCCGCCTTTGATCTGATGATTAGTGGAGGCAAGTACTACTGTAACTTTTCAACCAGCAAATATCATCAATAAAGTAATGAATCGAGGGAAATGTGCTTTGTAGGATTAAATAATTAATAAAAGATAGCTTGGGATTTAGTGAAATCATGCAGTTCCCTCCTTATTCTCAAATCACATAAGGCGCATTGTAGCCAGATTGTGAATAGTTAAGCGTAGCAAGCAGGAATCTTCAACAGCATGTTCACTACTGAAAGGCCTACAGCTCAAAATTCATTTTAGGAGTCAAATCTGTTGGTATGAACAGATAATGCCCCATGCTTTGTCATCAGTAGCGATGCTTCCAGTCATTTCAAAGCAATAGCGGACATAAGTTTAGGCAGGTGGAATCCGACATATACAGTCTCCTTCAAAGTTACTTCAGAAAGCTTTTCAATAATTGCAATTTCCACAAGCTTACAGCATTTGTAACAGTTTTCTAGAAACACTTACCAACCAATATTCAAGATGAAATCTATTGATACTAGTGCTTAATACAATGTCTTTGGCAAGACAAACCTTACTGTAAAGAGTAGAAAGACGCTGGGACATTAAAAAAGAAAAAAGCATTAGAGTGAGGTGGCTTATGTCTGCTGTATTTGTAATTTTTCCTTCTCTTCACAGCAGTTGGAGGGGCTTTGAAAATACTTAACTCCTTTTACCGCAAGCTTCTTTTAGCATCCCTGTGTACATGTGAATGGGAACGGTCGAAGAGCAGGCCCGCGCTTATGCCAAATGGTCTAGTTCTGTGCCTTCTGACCTGTTGTCCTGAGGTTAATGTATTTCTTTTCAGGAATCAAGAATAATAACTGGGAAAACCATGCTAATTATAAGTTGGTTTACATTTACAGTATTGGAATATTGGAATATTTTTAAGGTCCCGCCAAGAGAAGGTGGAAAACTGATTTAGCTATTCAACTTAATAAAGCAGTGGGTTTATGCAGTTAGATGTGATTACACAGTAAGATAAGGAAATTTCTTCACCTCGCAAGAGAGACAGAGTGCTACATGTCAGGCTGTTGTATCCGTTTTGCCTTTTTGTTTCTTCCTGTGTTTTTCCTGCAGCGTTGCATCTGGCACATGTTGCATAGGCTGCTTACGCACAGCAACCTTTCCTATGCTGATGCATTCCCAGAGTGTGCAGGATCTTATCCATGAGGGCTGACAGTGGTTTATCCTGCAGCTGCTCCTCAGGGCAGGGGTAGTTAGCTAGTGCCTCTTTTCCTTCCATTTGTGACTGCCTAATGAGACTCAAAATGTGATCAGTCACTCTGCAGTATGTGTTCAGTATTAAAAGAAAATCACTGACTGTAGGCAGGAGGTCATTCAGCATTCCCACTAACAGCTTTTGATATTTCTGCATTAAAACCCAAGCCAAACTTTATAGGCACTGAACCATCTGCGGGCGTAAGTAGGCTTATTGTTGCTTAACTTCTTAGTACAAATGAAGAGGTCTGTTATGTACTTCTGTCTGCTTTTGTGTGATCCTGCTCCTAAATAATGAATCGTCTGCTGCTATCACTGCTGTGTCAAGAGTTGAACGAGATGCAAAGAGGTCCTTTTATTTTATTAAGTGTGGTTGTTGCTCTCTGCTCCCTCGTAGAAACATGATCTGGCAATAAAAGAGACGGCTCTTCATAAGATAATGTCAATAGTTTTTTCCAGAATAGCCTGTCATACCTGCAACCCTCCTTCCAGCGATTCAGCTGTCTGTGATCCAAGCCCCAGTGTGCACTCAGAGTGCCTGTGTAACCCTGGCTTAGACTTCTGAGAAACCTGCTAAGCTGATAGAAGAAGCTGTAAAAGCCCACATAGAATAGAGCCATGCAAAACAAGAAAGGTGACGCTGCAGAGATAAGCTAGGTGAGAAGGTTATAGTTGGCAGCTCAAGGATTCAAAAGGAAAAACAAACATGGGAAGATATACAATCCTAGGGAGAAAACGAGACGGAGGATGGCAACTCGGTGGCACGGAGGATCAGCCTGTCCCAAGGACAAATACAGAAAAGCCTCCTCACGTGATTTGCCTGGCTGGCAAAAGTTGGTTGGATGTCATCTCTGGAGCAGTAAACATCTCAACTATTGGCTTGGTAGCTCATGAATCCTAGCAATCATTTTTGTCTATTGGACAATAATGACTTGGTTTGTACTTTTACATGGTGTGTACCCTATTTCCAGAATCTCTTTGTGCATGGTAGAAGTTGCCTAAAGTGACCCAGAGCAGGAGGGTTACATACCCAAGAATTTGCCTGCAGAGGAAACCACATAGAATCATGCCTTTGGTTTGCCTGAGTGTGGCTTATATCCTCAGCTGATCATGTGCCCGCATCTTTCTTTCTCCTTTCGTACTTCTCCTTCAGCATGAGGCCAGGTTATTAAAAAATTCTTCAGACCTTTTGTGCTTAGGCTTTTGACGTTCATCTGTAGTTTCACCAGTCAGAGATTCACTCATGTATCACAGCTGGTTTATGTATCTGTACTGCCTCTTTGTAATCTAGGTCTGATTTTTGTGACTCGGCTTTGTTTCTAAAGCATTGGTGCATACAAGGAAAGAATGAGAGGGACAGATACTTGATCTGAAACTTGTCTGGAAGTGTCAGCACTGAGAAGTTGTTTTATAAACAGTTAAGTGAAATAGTTTCGTAGGTACAGGAATTTACAGATGGACAAGGGCCTAATGCAGGCAATATTAGAAAATATACTATGAAAGAGTGAATGAAATCTGAGACATTTTATTTAACAGTAAAATTATGAAGGATTAAACAGAAGAGTGAAGCATTTTCTTCTTAATGTGGAACAGTTTTAAACTTTTAGTTGTGGTGATGTTGGTTATATATTGCATAATGTGTAAAATACGTTTCTACCTCCAGCAGCCAGCCACATAAACCAGATTTCCAAAAAATCTGCCAAAGTTAATTGTTGCCAGGGGCTTCTGTGTTTGTAGCAGAGACTTCATCAGAACAGAACTCACTACTGAATCTGCTTGGATCGCTGAGCTGAAGCCTATTTCATTGCCCTTCTCTTCTGCTGATGGCATTTGGCACAGCTGTGGAAGCTTGCTGAAGATGTGGTACCCAGTATATGTTTTTAATCTAGACAAATTGTAAGGACGGGGGAGCTAAAGGATGCTTATCAGTGAGCAGTCACATAATCTCTCTTGGGTGAAAAAAGCCCTAACAAAATACCATCTTGTCTGAGAAGAATTTCGGAGAACTTTCTTATGATGTAAAACTGCTTTTGCTGAAGGTCTGAAGCAAGACTGGGAGGTACAGGCACAGCAGGCTGCCAGGGAAGTGTTTTGTCCCAGATGAGTATACAAGACTGAAACTTTTCAGACACTGAAGCGATCAAGAAAAATGGTACATGTGGTAGCCTGGAAGAGCCAAAGGCAAATGCTAGAAGTTGCACACCCAGATGAACATAGCCAAAATGAAGTATCCGGATTCTTTGTATCCACACATTTATCTAGAAATTCATTCTCTTTCTGATTTGTAGACCCTATTTTTGCTTCCTAATAGTGGGGTCAGGGAGTGAGAATGTGACTTCTCATAGATTTTGATCTGTTGTTATCTAACTGCATTTAGGTGCCAATTAACCTAAACATTTGAAACTGTCTAGATCAGATATTATTAGCTGCAACTCAATGGCTGTTCTATTAGTTGGAGGCAGCACAATTATCTTCTTGCTTCTGCTAAATCGTGGCTTAATTTCTTGCATGTTTCTATGCCCAGAATGGTTTCCTATGCATGATTTCAAATTTAAGCCAAATTCTGCTTTTTTTTAATGGTATTATAGTTCATCCATATAAAAATATTATTTATATATCTATATTATTAATATTTATTTATATATCTCTCTATATAGGTAGATATATATCTATACACATATATCTCATATGTCTGTGAAGAATCTTCTGTTATGCAAGCTTATCCACTCTGCTTCAACAAATACTATAATACTATTAAACTTCTGTGTTAGCTATCTATAACACTGAATGTAATCTTCACATTTCTAATACTACAGAACAACATATTTCTGAAAGCAGATAAATTAGAGCTCCAGTTCTAGTGGAGCAGATTTTATAATTTTTTTTTTTTTATTCAACAGAGGTTAAACTGGGCTATAATGTGAGGAGACAGAAAGCTGGCTTGTACCTTTAGGGACAGCTGGTGAATTCTGGCATGCTTGCTCATGCACTATTAGCAGTATTTAAATATATAATGACATTAGATCCTGTTGCCCCTCTTTTAACCTTATCTTTGTTAAATGCAACTTCAGAGAAGGCTCCTCCCTCTTCCCAATATTATGGTACATCAAACTTACTAAGACCTGAAGAAATGGGGGGGAAACCCTGGGAAAGAGAAGTCAGGGAGGAAGCAGAGATGAATGGTAAGGTAACAAGGAAAAAGAGGTCATAAAAAAGAAATCAGAGGGTGAGAAGAGTATTTATCAAAGAGATAAAGAACTGTGTCATCAGTTGCCATGCTGAATATAAGGTGTGCTCAGGAACTGGGAAGCAATAGTTGCAAGTAGGATATATTAGGGCAGAGTTAGAAGCTGGAGAAGTGGAAAATCTGTTTGCCTGTGTTTACAGTATTAAGTTGATGCAGATCTTTTATTGTCGTTCATCATTGTAATTGTTACCATTTAAATTGGCATTACTTTGGGGGTCTTTAAATCCATCATCATTTTACTCCATTAATACTGCTCAGCAGTACAAAGGATTTTACATCTTTCTTTGCAGTTCATCTATTTCAACTCAAAGCAAGCTGAATTTCAAAGGCGTATTGAAACTTGGACTTTTTGAGATAGTCTATGGCAATAATCGCCTGGTGATGCTCTCCATGAATGAGCAGCTGGTTTCAGCTTCTGCTCCTTGACAGATGGACTTTTAGAGGCTAAATAATCCAAGGAGCTGCAAGGAGAAGATTGGGGGAGCACGTGCTCCTCCTGACAGGCGCTGAGAGTCCTGGGGCAGCAGGAGCTGCTTAGGGAGAGGGGAGAGGCCCCGATTTGTGTGCCCAGACCCCAGAGGCTTGGAGGACCCTGTGGCTCTAGCATATGAGCCCACCAGGAGCACAGGCTTCACAGCCAGCGTTTCCATCAATGCTGTGCACTCCAGCTATCATACTTCTGGCATGGGAGCCACACAAACTACCCTTACAAGCTCAAACCAAATGGACTTGCTGCTTTAAAAAACTATATGATTTTACACGTTAGAAGGCCCTCCTGAGGCCTTGCTTTATTAGGATCAATTGTGTGTGTGATATGTTGTAATATAAAAGCACTGTGTTGTTTGACAGAAGAGCTTTCTTTCACTACAGTGCTGAAGCAGCTGCTACTTGCAATGTGGAATAAGTGGAATTCTAGCCACTTCTGAGGGACAGAAGATGAGCTTTTCAGGTAAGAAAAAATGACTAACGATCCAAAATAGGTTCTTGTTTCCTTACAATGTATTTTGAAATGGCCAAGTCATCCTGGCTGTAGCATCAACATGACAAAGGGGTTGCGTGAGCTAGTTTTTGATCCTTTGCACTTTTATGAAATTACCAGTCAAATATACTGTTAAGATGCTATATTGTCAGAAAGCGAAAAGGATATATCCGGGCTCCCTTAATAGAGGTAGGAGAGAGAAGGCTGCCTATACACTGTGAAAGCTCTTATAAATACGCCCTAAACTTCCTAACCTGAAAAAAACACATCACATTAATTGAAATAAGCCTTGCATACAAGGGAGAGAAAAATGCACTTCTGTTGTGTTGCCCACAACATTTAATATAATTGCTTACTCATAGGAGCAAACTGTAGACTGCAGGTGCAAGAAGCAGTGCTGGTTATCTCAAGCCCATTTTGTTTTTGAAAATGCAAAGAATTAGGAATTTAGAATGGCTGAAATCTGTAAATGCTACTTACCTGGGTTTTGTTTCTATTAAAATTATCATGTAGAAACCCCTTAAGAGAGTAGTTGTTAGGTACTTCTGCTGCCTTTTATACAGGTAGAAAAGGGAGAAATTGTTACTTGTGTGTGTATATTGTTTGATAGCAGGAAAATATCCCGTGTGGTCAAGAATTCTGAAGAGGTAGGGATAGAAGAGCTGGTTTTGTTGCTGGAAATGATGCCCTGAACTGCAGATACAGGGCTGGAATGCCAAATTTACAAACCTTCCCCAGTATCTATACCAAGAGACTTCGTCCAGCTTATCTCTGCTTTCCAGAAATCTTTTAATTTCTACAAAACAAAACAAAAAAACCCACAACCAAAACCCCAAACCAAACCAAGAATCAGAGAAAACTTCACTCTTTGAGTCAGCCCCTGAAGGACTTCTGAGACACGTGACTACAGTATTTTGCTGTGAGAGAATATATAGGAATGAGGGTTTACAAAAGATCCAGTTCTTTCTGTCTGAAAGTTTGTTTCCCCGGTAGACGTTTTGCACGAAGCCCCTACGAGCTAAGCAGCAACATGCTGCCATCTACTGGCAAAAGGCACCATAGGTACCCTGGAACAAATCCTAGCAAGTACTATCAAATTTATTTCATAACTTTTTATTTAAATTTATATGCTGTAGAAGACAACCCAGTAATTGAAAGACAAAGTCGAGCAAAAAAAATTGTTCAGAATCAAAAAAATTGCAATGGAAATGAGCGAAAAAAATCCTATAAATCTCAATATTATGCAAGGCATCTATATGCAGAAAATAAAGATTGTATTTCACATTAGAGGGAAAATATGGGATAAAATAAACCATTTATCTATGAATAAGTGTCATCTCTTTCCCAACACGCTGAAAACAAGAGAAATATGCAGCATTTCCCCCAAGTAAGTTACTTGAGATTGAAATGGTTCTGCAAATTTGAAGCTAACGATTGTGCAGCCAAAGGGGAATGTTGTGTGAACGTGTGCAGTAAACAGTACTTAGCGTGAAAGAGATTCAGTAGCAAAAATGACATTTGTAATCCCCTCTGAACCTATCTAACTTCACATACTTGAATGAGTAACGCGTCTTACCAC
Source organism: Gorsachius magnificus (assembly GCA_034008185.1). Classification (NCBI taxonomy): domain Eukaryota; kingdom Metazoa; phylum Chordata; class Aves; order Pelecaniformes; family Ardeidae; genus Gorsachius; species Gorsachius magnificus. Next base: position 6,809,252 of record CM067085.1, on the reverse strand, counting down.
TTTTAACTCACTCAATCTCTTGGGACCAGGTCTGTACAGAATGAGGGCTTGTATATGTGCAGTCAACACATCATCTGTGGAGACTATGTAAGCAACAAGCATTCTTCAGTGTTTTTAATGAATTGTTCTGAAAACTGTTTTTCAATGCGTGATCTGTTTTGGTTTCCAGACACTCTAAGGTGTGTGTGGGTGGGTGTGTGTGTGAAGATACTGTGTTTCTATGAAAGCTGCCTGCTAAATTGTCCTAAATATTTTGTATATGAATGAAGAAATATATGCAATTCTTTCTTCATTCCCATGAAAAAGGAACCTATATAAAAATCCTGACAACTTGATCATATGTCTGGATGTTGACCAGAGAGTAAAATCTGGCCTCATGGGAAAGTACAGCAGATGCAATGGTGGTGAAGGTTTTATAGAAGTGTTGCTATTCTGTCTGATTTTTATAGGCTGGCTGTTTGGATACTGGGTTGGTGGGCTATCTCTGGTAACAAAGCAAGTTCCTTCTAGCTTTTAATAGGTTTTAAGCTGAGGGTTTGGCTAAATTTATGGGGCAGAGTATTTTATTGATGGAAGAGCTTGCCAGACCTCTTTGGCAATGCTCTCTTCTCACTTAAAGACCTTGGTGTAAATCTTTTTAATGGTTTAGCTACAAAAAAATTCAAAGAAACTTTCCCCACTTCTTACCATTGCACTATCATCTGTGTAAATCATCTTGCTTACTCATTCTCTTAGCTACTTTAGATTGTTAGTCTTAATGACAGGATTGCAGTAAAAGTGGAAAAAAAAGTATTTTAAACTGTCATTAGTCCATAAAACTTTGATCATTTATAGTAAGTGGGAATTCATCTTGGACTTTTAAGAGAAGGGAGAGGTCAGTCAGACCATCCCTACCCAGTTGTGCACCCATGTGATAAAGCACACCTCAAGGGAAAAATAGAAGGTAGAAATTAAATGTATTAAATGTTCTAAGACTTGGATACAGCTAGTGTTTAAGTTATAAAATATGATGCAATAAGTACCAAGGGCTTTTTCCTTGAACCTTTCCCGTACTTTACTTCAGTGTTGCATATTTTAGAGTAAAAGTTATTTTAGTGGCACAAAGTTTGATTGCAGTAAATAATTTCAGAGTTATCGCTGTCATCATTCAGCAGTTCCTGAAATGTAAATGCCATGCTTATTGTAATACTGAAAATGGACTTTTTGTTGTATATTCTGTATTTGCATTAATTTTTAATAACTGTAACAATGTGCAGGAAACTCTTCCAGAGTAAATGTGGGTCCAGTGCAGAGAAATCTTACAATATCATTAGCATTTTTCTGGTTAAATATTTAAAAAAGCTTTTAGTGAAACAAAGTCTTCCTTGGGACCTTGTGCTGTATTAATACGAACTTCAACCACAGCCTCTATGTTTGCCAAGCTTCATTGGTATTCATAAACTGCAATGCATGAACAGACCTTAAATATTCTAAAAACCAGGCTTTTGCTATGATTTTTAATACATATAATTTGACAGATTAAGAGTCAGCCACTTGAAATGCGAATACTTTATGTATGAATTCTCTTTGAACTTTAAGACGAATTTTGGTTTACCTGAAAACACAAGTATTGCTGAATTGTGCAGGTCTTATTCAAAATAATTCAATTAAAAAACTTTGCAGAGTTCAAACCACTGCATAATTGTATGGGAACTTGTCTCTTAAAACAGAGAGAGGTGTATTGTGATCATTATTGAATGTAAGTTGGTTTATGTGCCTAAGTACTGGGCTAGCAGTATGTGCATTTTCTGTTGTGGTTTTTTTTTTATATATACACGTATTTTATAGCACATCTGAAGAGTCATTCCTGCCATTCTGTTGAGCATCATTCCAGTTCACGCAGTGACTTCCCCCTCCCGCTCTTTTCAAACTTACACAAAACGCATTTAGACTCTATTTTTATTGTGCTTAGTTTTAGTAGAAGCAGATAATTGTGCTAATAATCTGATGCAAATCTGATTATCCCTTTTAAATGAGTAGAATATAAGAAATACACTGTTATGCCTGCTATGTAGAATAGTCAGGCTAATTCTGGAATACTCTTGCACTTTGTGTAGTTGGTGTACTTGTGAAGTGCTGCAGCACGCTACTTCGTTGTTCTGAACTCATGCTTTTGTTTTGCTGTTCCTCGTACATAAAAATCAACAAGCTTTAACAGGAGTAATCATCTATGCAAATGGAGCAAAATAGCACATGGACTACCTTCCTCAAACATGCATACATCTTTTGGGCAAATGCAAATTCGTTTTGAGCAGAAACTGTACATGGTGTGTACAATGCTGAAGAGGTTTGCCATGTTTTCTCTTTCCCTGGTAATTTATATAAGCTCAGGTTTCATAAAAGAAAAGGTAAACACTGGGTAAATATCTTTATTGAATTTCAACCTGGATTATGAATAATGATTTTGAAGTCTTAGAACTCAGCTTACAATATAAGCATTTCAGAAGGCCTTGTTCCTAGCTTGCTTTATTTAGCATCCTTGCGAATAGGTTTTTATTATTGATTTTTGTTGTTGCGTTTTCCTGCAAGATATACTAGATGTACTGGAGGTGTCCTTTGTACAATTTCATTTTCTTTTATTGGTTCCCTTAGGACATCGTTATCCTTTGAATAAGCACCAAAAACTGCATTCTCCTTCTCCTGTTTGGGTTTCTTCCATACTCTTTATTTCTATTTGAACAACAAGATTGGTCAGGGAATTCAGAATTAAGACTCCATTTCACATTCTCTTCTTTGCCTAGCTGCGTTGCAACTAATGTTGTCCTCAGGGGATTTAATAAAATGAGACGGGAATGCATCCTGACAAAACAGTAAGGCCACACGTAAGGGGCTGGAATGCACAAGATCACAAATTATGTGAAAGACTCAAAAGAGCTGATATGAAAAAGTTTGCAGTCAGAATTACTTTATGAGGTGGAAGTATATGTCAGAATTAAAATATGATACCCACAATGTAGAAGAAAATTCTTTTGAAGTTTATTATTCTTGCAGATCTCTTCTCCTTGGCCCTGTCTGTCTTTCTATATAGTCTGACTTCTACTTTTCATTTATTAAGAAAACCCCTTTAAAATGAAATTATAATCCAGTGGTGCAAGCAATTTTGCTTCAGTCGTGGCAAAGGGAACAAAAGAAAGTCTTCTCTCAGCTTGTTTATCCCAAAGGGATGTATGGTTTCTGCTATGGTTTCAGGAAAAAGAGATACTTAAATGGCTCATTTTCTACTGACCCTAAGATTTCAAGGAATTAAAAAAAAAATAAAGAAAATGAGAGCATAAAAATATTTAAATTAAAAAGCTGAGCAAGAAAAATTTTTCATCCTCATTTTATTTGTTCTCTAAATCTTTGACAGCTGGAAAGGGAAAAAAAATATCCAAATTTCAGCTGGAGTAGGAATGAAAGAGAAAAATGTCAGGCCTTTCAAAAAAACCCCAAAAGCAAGCTGAAAGGCAACCTCTTAGTGCAGGTTGTAAGGGATCAGTTCTGCCTTAATTTGCAAGGATGCAAAAACTCAGAAAACTGCGGAGCTGCTTGAAGTTGATGCATCACATAAAAGCAGAGTCAGACTGTGCTGTTGCAAAGGGTCTTTTCTTTGGTTTTCATTTTATTGTTTTTTAATGTAAACCAGATTTACTTAGGCTTAACTGTATGCTGCTAGTCCTGGTTTAAGCCATGAACTCTTCACTCTACTAGAAGCTCCACAGAAAGATTTGAGTGAGAAGCACTTTTAGTAAAGCTATTCCTGTTGCTCTGCTATGGTATCATGTCAAACCCTTAATGTTTATTGCTTTATTATGCATTTGTGTTTGAATGAGCAGCTTAGTGAGGCTCCATCTGCTCAGTTCTGGTGGAGTCCAGGAGGATGTGAAGGATTCGGTTACAGTGTTTGAAGAGTAGTAGATAACTCCAGTACCATGGCCAACACTCCCTTCCCTCACTTCATAGCTCTGCAGATTAACTGGCATTAATGCAGGCATTCACAGCTGCACATGGAATATTACAGAAAACATGATGGCTCCGTGTTTGCCTTGCATATGCTCATTTGCCTACAAATAGGTGTAGAGTCTTGTTCTCATTTTCTTTTTTTTTTTCTCTTCTGTTTTCTCTCTTGAGAAAGTATACAAGTGTGACAAAAGCTATTTTGATCAGGGTACGGGACCATTATTTTTGTTTCTGTTTATTTTCATTAAGTAAAATCCTTTGAAGTGTGTTCTAAAGACTCACATACTACTGAGGTCAGACTAATGAATTTGTAGTTCCCGAGTTACTCCATCCAACCTTTTAAAACATACACAGTGTATTTTCTCTTTTCAAGCCTGAATTTCTTAGATTTATTAGGCAAATCATGCTATCAGACTTTATTAATGGTGACTATTTGATGTATTCAATTTACATCAAGCTTTACTCTTACTTTAGATTCAGTACCATCCGTTCCTCAACCCCATTGCCGTTAGCTGTCTCATCTCTACTGAAAGCTTGGGAGTAGTCAGCTCAGTGAGTATTCACAGACGTGGGTGTCTCATTCTAGAAGCCTAAACTGGGAACATAGCTGCCCTACATGATGTAGAGGCAGGAACTAATAGGCAATCTAAATACCATTTTAGAATTTTTAGTCACAGGTAGATTAGCTTCAATTTATGCCTGACCACAGTTTATTGCATCCCAGATGCTTATTCTCTTACCTATTGCTGAAGAATACTTGTGTTCTAAATTTTGCTGCAGATTCTCATCCTGTGTGGTTTTTGATAGTTTTCACCTTTTTCTCTTGGATCTTTAGATCACATTTGATCCTGAAAAGGAAGCAGCTTTCTTTGCTGAATGGTCTCTTTTTCTTGTTTTTATTCCCTGTAGCCTCTGCATATTTATAACACCATTCTGGGGTGGTTTTAGCTCAGTGTGAAACTCTTTTTTTACTAGCTTTTATTCTTTACTTGAAACACGAGTGCCAAGTGTATTTTGAATTTTAAAGCCTTCTAAACCTAAAAGATGGTTTTGGCCCAGTAATAGCTAGTATTTTCAAAAGGTTAAGCTGCATGTGACAAGATGTACTTATAAAATAAGTGATGAATCCAGTCTGTATAAATTAATTTTTTTCATGTACATTTTAAATATACCACATCATGCAATTTTAAATCAGTCTTCTACGTTGGCCTCTACAACTGGCATAGATGACAGGCAGCTGCCGAGTCCAGATCTTGTTTGTGATTCTGCAACCTTTACAGAAATGTCATGGTTGGATATGGTGTTTTGTTGTACTAACACTGATGTCAAATTTCAAAGAACCCTTCTTCCACTGAAAGGAGTCATGAAGAACAGCTTGAAATAAAGTTCATTTTACCACTTTGGACTGTATCCAGATATAACTGGTGCTGTGGTATCTGCCTGTGGTATCTTCAGCCAGTCTGAAACATTTATTCAGTGTTGTGACCTGCATTACGCAAACCCTGCTGTATCGGGGTGTCCTGGTTGCTACCAACCCAATGATCCTCTGTGTGCTACACTGTCAGTGTAACTCCATTCTTCCTGGGTGAGGAGGAACACAGTCCTCCTTCCTCCCTCCGTGCTCCTCAAGGAGATGGCCACCAGGCTGGCCATCAGCAGGGAATCACTGCCCTTGCACAGTCTGTAGGCTCGGTCGTAAGGCACTGTAGGTTTCTGAGTGTTGGCTTCAAGGCAGAAACATGAATTCAAGCCACAGTTACCCGATTTCATCCCTTGGCTGACTTGGCTTTGTCTGATAACATAAGGAGAGCCAGCGAAGTGTAGTTTTGCAGCACACTGGGACACAATCTAATTTTGGATGGACTCTGCGTACTGCTGCAGGGAGCTACTGAATTGTTGTGCTATCGTTAGTTATATTAGTGTGCTTGAGGATGTGCTCAGATTCTGTTTAAACAATAATTAAATTTCATTTGTAAGGGATGACTGAATGTGTGGAAAGACAGATAAAATAATCAAGGACACAATTATTCACAAAATCAATAGAAATTCTAATAATCTTATGAAGTCCCACTTAATTTCTTTCATAAAACTGCTGGGCTGTTCATATTTCATATTTTTCTCATGTACAGGTCAATTCAATTTTAGGTAATTAAATACACTTTTTCACTCTTATTGGCCTTTGAAGGCTACTGTACATCACCAATTTATAGAAACTACACTTGCACAGTCTATTTTAACTTTCCATACTTGAACAAAGCGTTTGCCTATTGACCTTTGCAGGGTCACACCTGTGTATATTACTGAGTAATTGCCAATTTGTTGTTCTAATCTGTTACGTGCTCTACAAATTTGGTTGGACCTACAGCCCACATAATTTAATTTTGTTTAAAGATACAGAATTATTCTTGCTGGAAGATTAGAGAGGTTTGTGTCAAGAAATCACAGATTTTCGCTATGATTAACAAGTGGCTGACCACCTTTAGAGAAAGTATCACGATTCTAATCTTACAGGACTTTTTTAACATTAAGCTTTATTTTGGAATTGTAACACTTCCATCTGTATGAAAAGCTAAACCAGAGAAGCTCTTAAGTTAAAAATATTAAAACTCCATAGTTTCACTGCAGAAGAGATTAAAATTTATCTTTATGCATGTGCTAATGGCACCTAATTATCAGATACCTGCTGCTATTGTCTTCATTCACTGCAAGTGAATGTCTAAATGGATTATATAATATATAAATATTTTCAGATCATCTATTCATCTGTGAATACATTTCTTTCCACAGATCTACCTGCCCAATGGAAACAGGCACAAAAATAAAAACATATAACGTGATTTCTGCATTTTAATTATATATCCAATTACATAATGCAGACTTATTCGAAGATGAACATATATATATATATATGGACATTTTTTAATGAGTTATTAAGCACCAACCTATTTAATGAAACGTTGAGGTATGAAAATGAGCAGAACACACAGTCCAACTAAGGCAAGAGATGGTAGCACTGCTGTTACTGTCAGTCACAAGTTTAAAATACTCCTGATCACAAGCCTTTCTGTCAGCAACCTTGAATTAAATTCCACAAAGCTCCTCATTAACACAGAAATGTACAGTAACCCCATGAAACTGGAGGTTTGTTACTGTACAGGGGACTTGCTAAATCTTGCGTTAACTTCATGTAGAGATGAATACCTAAACTGGTCACTGCAAGTTAGTGTCCATATTATTATTATTCACATTATATTGCATGCACTAAAATTATGTATTTTGCCAGTGTAAAAACCAAAACAAGCCAGCAAAGCTGGAGGTATTTTTTTCTTTGCTAGATTACTAACAAGTATCCAAGAGCCATCTGCAGAGGGCTCAGGCACCTCAGATTATTGAATGCTTCAATTTCTTCCCCGTTACCACATCACAGTGCTGAAGGCCACTTCAGTGCCTATTTGTCATGCTAGTAAGCACCTGAAATCTGATTTTTCTTACTCACTGTGCAGCATACGCAAACACCAATATAGAAAGATCCATAATGGGATTCTAAAGTTTAGTGAACATGACACTTAATCAGTGCCATGAAATTTGTTTTAGCTATACTTTCATATACAATCAGAACAAGAGATACTATTTTAATTTTCCAAGGTGACACAGAGTTATTAGAAACTGAAACCTATCCTTAAATGTTGAGGCAAACTGAGCTGTAGGCTTCATTTCTGCCTAAAATGGGAGCATAATGGAGTACCAATCCTGAAAAAAATTGGGACTTGGATGTTATCTGATGCAATATTCCAATTCTGCATAGCAGGATGACTTGTCAGGGATCCACAAGAAAGCTCAAACCATGTACCATATGTCATCAAGTAGCCACACAGAAGGGTTGTTTGGGTTTTTTTTCCCCTGGTCGGCACTGAGCTCTCCCTTTTTCTTCCAGGCCTGTGTGTTGCTCAGCTGCTCTGCTGACATTTGGTTGTGGAACAGCAGTTGTGTGTTCAGGGACCCTCTCGGTGGGGATTCAGAATATGCTGGTTTGAGCTAAGTTACTGAAATGTCTATTTCAATTATATGTCTTTGGACTGTAAAAAGGAACAAACATTCTGAGCAGAGCATCTTGTTTCCTGACTCCTCCTCTCTGCGACCTGGCTTCACGGCTTGTCCCGTTCAGCAAGGACAGAGTATACCTCCATTGGTATCTTTATGGAAGCAATCTGCTAGCAACCACGTAGAGGTCATACACACTGTTCAACACGTCTTAGCTGGTGTTCACTCCTGTAAATTATTTGGCATTAGTATGATTATTTTCTCAATTTGGAATACACAAAGATGGTGTCGGGGTTTAACCCCAGCCAGCAGCTGAGCCCCACAGAGCTGCTCGCTCACTCCCCCCACAATGGGATGGGGTGAGAATCAGAAGAGTAAAAGTGAGAAAACTCATGGGTTGAGATCAAGACAGTTTCATAGGGGAAGCAAAAGCTGTGCACACAAGCAAAGCAAAGCGAGGAATTCATTCCCTGCTTCCCATGGGCAGGCAGGTACTCAGCTGTCTCCAGGAAAGCAGGGCTCCATTACGCTTAACGGTGACTTGGGAAGACAAATGCCATCGCTCTGAACGCCCCCCCCCTTCTTCTTTTTCTCCCAGCCTTATGTGCTGAGCATGACATCATACCGTGTAGAATAGCCCTTGGGCCAGTTGGGGTCAGCTGTCCTGGCCGTGCCTCCTCCCAGCTCCTTCTGCCCCTGGCAGAGCAGGGGAAGCTGAAAAGTCCTTGACTGGTGCAAGCCCTGCTCAGCAACAACTAAACCATCAGTGAGTTATCAACATTCTTCTCATCTTAAATCCAAACCACAGTGCTATGCCAGCTACTAGGAAGAAAATCAACTCTACCCCAGTCAAACCCAGCACAGATGGTCTTTTGTGTTCCTTCTCATTTCAACGCTTGTCAATTTTAGTGCAGTTTGAGTAACGGTTGGTCTAGAAGTACATGCACAAAGTGCATTAGGATGTATGTAGAAGTCACATCTTTGTATGCATTGTCATTTTTAATCAGCATCTGAATACTGGCAATTTTTTTTCCATAAAACCTCAATTTCATTTTCAAAGACCCCAGTCTTGTTGAAATTCAAATGGATTTGGGTACTGACAGGTTAAGTTCCAGCAATTCCTGACTACAGTTTTAGAAGCTCTTGCCCCAGCTGTATGTCCTTTCCTGTGGCAGAGGTTAGTAAGTGGCTAGCAGAGCTGGCAAAAGTAACTGGATCTTTCACCACCACAACTAACAGTCTAATGCGTCCTTTGTTAATGATCTAGTTTAAGCTATTGTATCAGCCCAGGAACAGTGCTACCTCCAAGATTTATCTATTTCTGCTGGTACAGACAGTCACTTTCAGCAGATGGAGATGGTGAGCAACACACTCCAAATCACTGGTGCAGGAATTGCCCAACCTTGTCTTTTAACAGCCTTCATTTTCTGCATTACTTAGACTCTTAAGCTTTCTTTTTCTTTTATCTTTCTATCTTTGGCGTCTGTTAAACTAGTTATGAAAGAGATCTGGAGGGTAATGGAGTGAAATTACTAGCCTTTTAGAATCAGATGATAATTAAGCCACCATGAGAAGATCACTAACTAATAATGCCAGTGAAAATAAGGTCGGTAATTCTTATTTACATTATGGCTTCTTTTGGACCCCTTTATTCTCTTTGAGGCCGTAAGATCTTTAAAGTCCATAATGGAAATGAGAATGGGCCTTTTAAATAGTTTTAATTAAACATTTTAACCAGCTTAATTAAAACATTTCAAGAGCGGTGGTGTTTTCCTAACAGTAGTGATTTGTTAAGTCATTTTTCCTATGTATTTCCCATCCTGGGGAAAGCTGGGTCACATGAGTATACGCGTACACACCAAGATGGCAGTGAGAAATCGTTTCTGCCCAGAGGAGGAGCTGCTCATTCGTAATACATTAGTGACAGCTGAAGTGTGCCAGTCAAGGGATTGTCTCATGTAATGAAGTACACTGCAATGTTACAGCATTTGCTGGAATGTAAAGGCACACCATAACATGCATTTTATTTCTGCTTCATCTCATTACAGATGCTAAAATAAGCAGTAACATGCTTTATGTAGCAGAAAAGTAGTCTTTGATTTTTATCCTGGCTCTAGCTGGATTCAGCTATATTTTGTGCAGTGCAGGAATGCTGTGGATTGCTTTTGTGGGCTCTTTCTCTTTGGGTCTGTCTTGCTGGCCACTGCTGGTGCTTCAGTAGTCCTGACCTACGCTCGGCTAGTCCAGGGTTGGTGCTTAGCACCTAGCCAGTACAGATACTGAGCGTTCCAGAGACTGCCTCTTACATCAGCCAGCAACTCTCACTTACACTCTTATCTTTCACAGCACCTGTTATTAAAGCCTGTCTTTTCCACTCAGATTTTCTTTGAACAGTGTGACAAATAAAAATAATCGGTTGCAGTGGTAACAAAACAGCACACAGCAGGACCTCACCACCCTACAGCCTGGCTCCTGTTTCCCATGTATGTATCTTGAATCAGTTTGTTATCATGATGCTAAATTTTTTTATCGTGTGTTTCTGATATGCTAATTACTGTATATCCATGTATTTAGCATATACTCAGACTCCAGTCACTAGCAGCACCACACGTTCTTTCAGTGTTACCCTTGAAAATTTCAGGGTCTCAACTTCTTATTGTGCTGCAGGTATCTTTGGTAGACCCTTATGAGTCAATAAGACACAGATAGCCTAGATATACCTAGCTCGGTATTCACAACTTCAGCTCCCACTCCATCATTCCATTTGCACAGACACAGTAGTTAAGACTGTAACATAGTGTTCTTTCAAGTCACAATTTTAAACAGATTTTCCACCCAGCCAGACATTTCAGATTGAACTCAGGGAAGTTCTAATAATGGTAGAAAATAGTGCATCCTGTGTGAGGTTTACTTTTCTTGCAAAGGCTTGTCATGTTTGTGATACGTGACACCTCAGAAATAATTTTCTGCTTGTCATTCTCCATCATTTGTTTGTGCAGTAGATTATTCCTCTGCATGTGTAGTACTATGTATATTTCTATATTGAAATGCATCTTTTTAAGAACATTTATCCTTTTACTTTTCTTTTTAATTTCATTTCTAATTCTAAACCTACCCTCCAAAGCTGTCACCTGTAAATTTAAATCTTAATCCATCATCCAAACAAATCATTAAAGCCTTTTTACTAATTTAAGACCAGAATAGACCTGAGAGGTCCTTCTGATAGAGATAAAGCCCTGCCTCTGACTGTTTCTATTTTTGGAAATCCACTTTATAGGCATATTCAGTTACTCTGTTCTCCAGGAACCTTTTTTGCTCTCCTGCTGATATGCATACCTGGATACCCCTCATTTTCACCTGGAATAACAGATCCTGGCACTGCCCAGAAGTGTAGATTTTTCCTGTGAAGTCATTGCATATTTCAAGTTTTTTTTATTATTCTGTTCTATAATCTTCTTTTCCAGAGAACCATAAGCTCATGATTTCATAGAACCATATGAAAACTTAGATTGAAAGGGACGTCTTGAGTTATTCAATACATCTTCAATTTTCAAAGGCTGACTTCAAAGTTAGACCAGACTGCTCGGGGCCTTCCCCCGTCAAGTTTTGAAACTCTAGAAGGAGGAGGCTTCCACAGCCTCCCTGGACAACCTGTTCCAGTGCTTAACTGTGCTTGTGGTGAGGAACACTCTTCTTCAAGTAAGAAAAAAAAAATTACCTTATTGCAATTTGTGATTATTGCTGCTTGCCCTTTAATCATGCACCTCTCGGAAAAGCCTGGCTCCGCCTTCCCCTTTAGCCAGACTGCTGTTAGATTTCCACCTAGATTTCTTTCTTAATTTTAACCACTCCTCTTCCCATAGCCTGTCCTAGGTGTTGTGTCCCAGCCCTCTTACTATCCCAGAAGCTCTCTGCAGTGATTATTGCTGCTGAAGTCACCTTTTACCTTTGATTCTAATCTAAAGGATTAATTTGATTGAGAATATAAAGTGCAATGATCCTCCCATCCCTTATTTTTTGCTGTTTGGATGTTACCCTCCTCTCATCCTGCATTTTTCTCCTGATACAGGGTTGGTATTTTAGGTAAAAATGAGCTCTGAGAGTTTCTGTTTTCTCTACTTGTTTGGAGACTTGATTACATTTTGCTGCTTTTCATAGCAAAGATGTTATTTCCCTAAGAAAACTTAGCTTCACGACACCCTTTCAGGAGAGAGCACAGCTGTCTGATCTTATCGGGGCCTGACAGATGCCTACCCTGTCTGCCAAGCACAATTCGCTGCTTGAAAGAATTACCTTTTTCTGTAATCTTTGCATTTAAAAATGATCTGCATACATATGCTTGGAAAGTAGGGTTTATTTTAATAATGTGAAGGAAAGACAATCAGATGTTAGAGAGAGATGCCATAACAAGTAGAATTACTTTTATCACTTACTTATTTCATCACCCATTTCCGTGTAATTGTCTTATTTATATTGGCTTCTCTTTTGGAAGGACCCATAGCAATTTCCAAATGTTTAATTAAAACCTCACAACACTACTGTGATGTGAATGTAGTAAATGAATGAGGGAAGATAAGGCCTTTCTAAAGCAACTGGTATCTGAAGTGTTTTGTTACATGGACATTTTATCTAGCACCAAAACAGGGGACACTTTCTTAGGTGAATCATAGTTCACCTGTATCAGGATGTCAAATAGGTGCAAGAGACAGATTTCTTTGTGTGTGTGTGTGGTTTTTGTTTGATTGATTTTTGCTGTTGTTGGTTTTTTAATGTAAATGATTTACCTCATCTGGCTTCAGAGAGGGTCCACAAAAAGTTCTGGTGACCCAGTGACACAACTGAGGGGTCAGGAAAGAGAAGCTAGAGGAAGGACTGCCTTAAACTGGCCTTCTCCTGGGGAAAACGCGTGCATACATACATCCTGGTTTTCAATTAGGCAGAATTTAGGTACCTAACTGTAGCACAGCAATTAATGAGAATGTTTTCTAGCTACCTAAATTATGGTAAATATCTAAATATTCATTAAAACAACAACAAAAACCCCTTTGGTTGCCCGGCTCATGCCTAGTTGCACCATAGTTCTTGCGGATCTGAGATACCTGCCTCTCACCAGAGGCTGCTTGTGAGTCTCAAAATAGACACCAAATATGCCTCAAATGCGGTCCTGGCAGGAGAATGAGGGAAGGTTGCAATGATTAGAGCATTTGTAAGGGTAAGTGTTGACCTGGATTTGAAGAGCGTATTCTCCTCGGTGGGCTACTGGTTACTCTTCTTTATCAATGCCTTCTTCTCCTTCCTCTCCTGAGGAAGCTGGTATTCATTACTGTACAACTTCAAAAGTGGCATGAATCTTCAAGGTTTCTGAAACTCTGTATTATGTTGTAAGACTTCATTTGAAATAAGACACTGGGCTGCCTGGCTATGTACGTATATCCAAATTTTGAAAAAGTTTTTGAAGAGGTATGTTCAGAGCAGCCAGTTCAGTTCTTCTCACTATTAAGTGGTGTGTTTTTGTTTTTTTTCCTTAGCTTTCACAAAACTCTACGGTATTTCTATCCCAGTAAAAATTTTCTCTTCCTCCCCCACAATCCCCATGTTGATTCTTTAGAAACACTTTCCTCAACCTTCAAAGGATTCCTGGTATAATATATCCCCCAGATCTTTTGCCTTGGCAGTATGCTGTCTGGTTTAGCTAATTTTATAGAAACCCTTTCTCAGCCTTGTGTTATCCACTAGCTCTTACTATCAATCAAGATGTTACCACTCTCTTTTGAAAAGTGGTGTTTAGACAGCTGTTTTAGGTTTTATATTTTTTTGCCAGATTCTCTCATCATAGTGACTAGTGTCTCACAGTGCAACAGCCCAAAACTCAGAGAACAGCTTTTTTTTTTTTTGTGGAAGAAAGTTGAAGGTCTATTTTGAATCTAGTAACTGATGGCGTCAAAGATTTTGGAGTCTCAAATGTGCAGTGGACTCTAATTTATGCTTAACTTTCTATGACTTCTGTGAAATGGCTCATACAGTCTCATATAGAGTATATATAAGGGGGGAGTATGTGACGATGTAAGATTAAGTACGATGGTTAAAGACTTACTATTTACTATTTGCCTTTCAGAAAGGGCTAGAAAGAATCATTCTGATGACCAGAGGGTTTTTTCAAAGGGTAAATTTGGCAGACTTTTAATGTAGTCACTTGTCCGAGAAGCTTTTCCTTTCAGCCATGTCCTGTTTGCTGACTTAGGAACCACAAATCCTTCTGGTCATAAACATGTAACATGCAAAGAAAATTCCTTTCAGGGAAACATGGCACTGACTGCTCATACTGTGGGGTCTTTAGCTTATGTACTGGCTTGTTTAATGTGATGCTGGGAACTGCTGAACTTGCATTGATAGACCAACCTCTTCCCTTCTTCTATCTTCCGTCCTTCCTCCATCCTTTCCCTCCCTCCAACTCCCCCTGTATTTGGCACTGCAGGCCCCAAGCAGAGGAACCCCCTTGGTTCAATTTTTCCAAGCTTTCTACCCGCTTTCCTTCTCTACTGCCAGTGCACACCAAGCAGCCTAGGAGAGATGCATAGCTTGCAGATCAAGCCCTACAATTTCATGAAAGCACCTAGGATGCACCTTTAGTGCTGAATTAGAAATCTGAAGCTCAAAGCTTCAAGCTCTGGTAGTGGGAGTAGATACAGGGGGGATAAGTGGCTACTGTGTTGGCTGGATAGCTAAACCTTAAGTATTAGTGTAGACACTTAGTATGGCTTTCTCAGTGCTAAAGAGAGGGAGACCTTACAGGATCAGAATGCTGCCTCCAAAACATAACCGGTCCATGGTTAAGGGTTTAAAAGCTGCTGGTCTTATGCACCCATTCTGGCAGCCCTGTACTATGTACGTACATACACAGAATCACAGGATAGTTTGGTTGGAAGGGACACCTAGAGGTCATCTAGTCCAACCCCCCTGCAGTGAGCAGGGACATCTTCAACCAGATCAGGTTCCTCAGAGCACCATCCAACCTGGCCTTGAATGCTTCCAGGGGTGGGGCATCTACCGCCTCTTTGGGCAACCTGTGCCAGTGTTTCACCACCTTCATTGTAAACCACTTCTTCCTTATATCTAGTCTATATCTGCTGTCTTTTAGTTTGAAAACATTACCCCTTGTCCTATTGCTACAGGCCCTGCCATAAAGTCTGTCCTCATCTTTCCTATGGGCCCCCTTTAAGCACTGAAAGGCCGCAATCAGGTCTCCCCACAGCCTTCTCTTCTCTAGGCTTAATCAACCCCAACTCTCTCAGCCTTTCTTCATAGCGGAGGTGCTCCAGCCCTTGGGTCATTTTTGTGGCCTCCTCTGGACCCGCTCCAACAGGTCCATGTCTGTCCTGTGCTGAGGGCCCCAGAGCTGGACGCAGGGCTGCAGGGGGGGGTGTCTCACCAGAGCGGAGTAGAGGGGCACAATCACCTCCCTCACCCTGCTGGCCACGCTTCTACATACAAACGTAAATATCTATGCTGCTGAAACCTTGTACAGATAGATTTGGAAAAGGTAAAGAAGATCACATACTTGTACCTTCACTGAGATGGCTATGGAAGAGAACTACCACCTTAGTGTTCATAGTTTATTGTTTAAATTAGTAACAAAAATACTGTTTATTTTTAGCAAATATAAGCAAATTTTGCAAACAAATACAGATTTTTGTAAAGAAGCAGATTTTCCAAGAAGGTATTAGAAAGGAAACTTCCATTTTGCAGAACAGAGCTGAAAATAGTAGCTAACATATAAAAGTACTTTGACTTACATCACGATTAATTCATAAATAACCGAGTACTATGATAAAATACTTCTTTAAACTTAACCAGTAAAATCAAACAACATCATTTATTCTTGATGCTGTTTCTATACTGTGATGTACCAGGCTGAGTACAATGACTTATACAAAGTACTATGCTTGGAATATTTTAACAATCATTTAATAGGATCTAAGATCAAATGGTGTATATCTCACCATTTCTGCTTTACTCATGCATGATGTAAATTGAATAGCCAAGTGTTTACAGGAAAACAAAGATGGGATTGGCATTAGGTATGCCTCTGTTCATACATACAGAACAGAAGGCACTTACAAATATGTGGAAAAAAGCAGAACAAGAGGGTGCTGGACACCTCTGGAAAAACTCGCATCATTCCAGAGCCTGACCATCAAGTAAAGTACTCGCTCTTAGAGAGCCGAGTTTCAAAATTTTGGCTTATAAATGTATATTTGTGCATGCCACAAACACACGCCTCTCCACCAAGTGATTAAAAAAAAAATCTGTTAAGACACACAAACTCATACAGTAAAAATTCAATAAAATACCTAATGATGAGCGAGCTCTTTATATGTGAAATCCGAGCACTCAATTCATCTGTGTCTCTATAAATTAAATTCTTTTTCCCTAGGTTTACAGAAAACCCATTACACAGTAACAGCTCAATCCTGTATCTTTTTCTGCTCCTGGGGGTAGAAAAGTTTTACATTATAAATAAACTTCAGCAAAAGTCAGGATCTGTTCCCATTTGTCCCCATTTAAATACATAGCGTTACATATGTATAAATGCAGGCTTGGGGTCTGTTCCGCAGAGAAATCACCGTCGTAATTGTTTTGGATAGATATTGTGTATCTATACCATGAATATTTGGGCGACAGTGCTCTGAGGCCTAATTTCTGCCACGATCAATCAGTGTTACTGGAATTCCAGTATTATTTTGTAATTGAAACCCTGAGCATTCTACTGAAATCTTCAAGCCCAGTTGATTTCAACAGTTTATCCTGAGTAAAGAGAGAAGAATTTAATGCTACACTGAGCCACATTAAATGGGAGATAAGGCTGAGTCGTAACAGCCTGCTCCTGCTTTTGTCACTGAAAAGCATTTTGTACAAATGTTATGCAAAACCAGGGAGGTGAAAAAGCAAGGGCATCAAATCCTGTAGAATTGTGCAAACTATTCATGAGTTTCAAGTCACGAGCTTTCAGCTGATACTATGGTGCAGAAGTGGACCTCACTCTTTTATACTCATTTCCTTTAATAACTAAGTATAGAGATACCCTATTAGATCCAAATACGCTGCATTTGCCAAGAACTACTCAAAACTGCAAAAATATCACATTTTGAAAACCTGAACCGATTAATTTTATTGTCTTTCTTATGAACTGCAAAATTCAGAGCATACTCATTGCAAAATTTTCCTGGAATTGTCCAAAATGGCATTATTTTTTGCCATTTTAGGGTATCACACTGAATGATACAGCTAAATGAATAGATTAGTATTAATTGTAAAGCAGGTCAGATGCTTTGGTATGATGTGTTCACGAGAATGTAGAGCTTAACTGTAAGATCAGCTTTAATTATAAAGGAAATAATTTTTTAAAAGACAAACCTTTTCAAATTAATTTAAAAAAAAGCCAGGAAGACATTTTTGTAGAAATCTATATGCACACACACATGCTGACACAAATCCAAAACTGAAAAAGCACTCCGTATAAATATGAAAGAGTTCCAGCTTCATGAATCAATGCCAGAGCAAAACAAAGATCATAATCTGGCAGCAATTTAAAGTTCCCTGTTAAAAAAAAATTAACGATAGAAACCTTTTTAAAAACAAAAACCTCCTCTCAATCCAGGAAAATACAGCATGTAGCTTTTAAGAAGTGAATAGACCGACACAGTGTGGAATCGCTGGAACTTCGCTTGCGTATTTTTCTGGATTAGCATTTTAAAGGAGAAATTTACAGCAGATTCTGTAGGTACAACGGATTTCTCCTCACCGTGATAAAGGAAAGGTGGTCAGTGCATGTTGCAGAGGGGAGAAGGAAAACAAAACACGTGAAGTTGCACGAGCAATGTACCAAGCAAGACGTTGTTCTTGCTAAGTCCTCCGTAACAAATGCCAGAATTTGCTTTGCACATTTTTAGGGGAAGAAGAGAAAATTCTATACAGAAAGTAAAACGAGCAACGCAGCGCTGCTTCTTCAGTCCTCACATTGGGCTAACGGAGCAAGGCTGGCTGGGAGAACGGAACAGATGGCATCGGGGCAGAAAAAAATGAGACAAGTATTCTTTGCAGCGCTTGTCAGAGTTGGTACATTACCGAGCTTTTAAAGAATACAGAGTGCCTCCCAAAGTCACAAGGTAAAGATGAATTAAGGCATAATTAAATACATCATAAATAACTATAAAAAACATTGCAAAATTAAAACTGGCGATATATTTTTTTAAAATCCACCATTGCTGGGGCTTCAGATTTTAGCCTGCTGCTTCATTAATGTCCCAGACTGAAAACAAAACATGCACATTCGCTTTTTTGGCTTACTTCTAAAAAAAAAAAAAAAAAAAGTATACAAGTTAAAAACTTGGGGGAGATCAATGGCATCAAGTATACAAGTTAAAAACTTGGGGGAGATCGGTGGCATCGGTGACGTACAGGCGCAATTTGGGAATGACCTGGGTGATGGGTAAATGCAGAGAGCCCTTGGGAAACCCTCCCTACCCCATGCTTGCCGGACAGATTTAGGAATATCCCATGCTATTTAAAGGACTGGCACGACTCGCACCGTTAATTAGAAAAGAGCATTGCTTACGCAGCGCTTCTCCGCTTTCCTCTCCTGTCCTGGCTACGTCCCGTGTCGATGCGCTGCTGCGCCTACGCGCAGAGCGAACGGCGGGCCCTTTCACCGGCCCTTTCCCGACTTTCTGCGAACACCTTAAAATAATCTTCCAGCATCGTCCAAACCTCCCGAGCATGTCAGCTGTCGGGATCAGCCCCCCACCCCAAGAATTAGCGTGCAGCTGGAGGAGTGGGCGGCAGCGCTGCGTGCAGCCCAGGCTGGGCTGAAGGCGTACAGCACGACGCGTCCATGACAGCTTCCCCTGACCGGAGCACCCTGCGCTTGGAAGTTCAAGTTTCAGCGTGTGACCCAGGTTTAGGAGACATCAGGCTCAGGGCTTGGCTGCTCAGGTTTAACCTTTCCCGCGCTAAAATAGCTGCTGCGCCAGGTGCAACTGCCTCAACAGCGTTCAGTTTCATTTGCAGAATACCCTGAATGAACCTGTCACAAAGCGAAACGAGGCGCAGGGGCTTAAAAAGTAACTTTTAGGACTGCGCTATTTGAATGTAAACGTACAGCATGAGCGCGGCGACGTTACCCCCAGCGGTCGGACAGTCGGCGCGAGGTTTGCAGGAGGTCCCCAGCCCATTCAGTGTCTGCTTAAAGCTGGACCAGACAGCGGTTTCTCTCCTTCCCGGTGCTGTGCGAGGGATGAAAAACACAGGTTAGGAGATAGCAAGGGCGCCCCTCAACCCTCGGCTGGGACAGTCCCGAACCCGCGTTGGGGACTGACAACACACCCCCTCCGCAAAGCAGTGCCCAGAGAGGGATGTTGGGGAGCGGGGCCCCTTACCCGCTTCCGCTGGTCGCTGAGGCAGAAGGTGCAGATGGGCCGCGGCTGCGGGCCGGGCTGCGGGATGCGCTGCGGGCAGGGCTGTGGGCAGGGCAGTGGGCTGGCCTCTGGGATGCACTGCGGGCCGGGCTGCGGGATGCGCTGCGGGCCGGGCTGTGGACCGGGCTGCGGGATGCGCTGCGGGCCGGGCTGCGGGCCGGGCGCGGGCAGGGCTGGTCAGGCGCCGCGCCCTCGGCCTGCCGCCGCTGCAGCAGCAGGACGTTGGCCAGGTGGGAGATGTAGCTGGCGGCCAGGCGCAGCGTCTCCACCTTGGAGAGCCGGCGGTCGGCCGGCCGGGTGGGGATGAGCCGGCGGAGGGCGCCGAAGGCCGCGTTGACGCTGTGCGTGCGGTCCCGCTCCCGCGCGTTGGCCGCCGCTGCAGCAGCAGGACGTTGGCCAGGTGGGAGCTGTAGGTGGTGGCCAGGGGGGGCGTCTCCGCCGCCGCCGCCCGCCGCCCGCCGCCGCCCCCCCGCCGGCCTTCCCGGCGCCCGCCCCCCCCCCGCCGGCCCTCATGGCGGCGGTCGCCGCCGCCCCGCCGCCCCATGACTTTTATGCGCGGCAGGTGCCGCATCGCCCCTGCCCGCCGCCGCGGCCCCGTGTCCCCGCGGGCCGTGCTTGGCGCGGCGGCCGCTTTTAGCCGGGGGCCGCCGCCGCCGCACCTGTCGCCGCCGCCGCCAGGGGCCCCGGGCCGGGCCCGGCTCCCGCGGAAACGCCCCGGCCGCCTCCCGCCGCCGCTCCGCGGGCACGGCCGCCGGGGCTGTGGGGACCCCGCGGGGCCGGGGGCTCCCACGGGCACGGTTTTCCCACCTCCGACAGCGCCAGCGGCCCTCGCCTCTCGGCGGGGTGCGAAGGCGACTACAGCTCGTCCCGTGGCTGCGTGCCCCCAGCGCGCTGTTCCGCCGGGCCTGGGTGTGCATGTGTGCATATCTGTGTGCGTATCTGTGCATAGTGTGTGTATGTGTGTATCTGTGTATTGTGTGTGATTCGTGGTATCTGTGTGTGATGTGATCTGTGCGTATCGTGTGTGATGTGCGTATCTTGCATATGTGTGTGTGTATGTGTGTATCTGTGCCTGTGTGTGCGTATCTGTGTGTATCTGAGCATATGTGAGTGTGTATGTGCGTATATATGTGTATGTATGTTGTTGAAGTGGGTGATGATAGAACAAGCCCAGGGCCGGGCTCCATCACCTTCCCCAGCAAACACTAGACATGCGTACAAACTCAGTTTCTGATCCTGTTCAGAATGCGTGCCTGCCTCGGCCATTTTACTTATTAAAAGGTCATCATAAGCACTAGTTGATTACACCTCTTTTCTCCATAAAAATTTGACAGCCTGTCTGCGCTCAGGAACTCATGAAAGGTCATGGTGCAGGTTTTCTCACATGAATCATCTCTACCTGATTAAGCAGCCTTGGCTGACTGGCTTTTTACAGTCCCAGAAGCTTATTTGTGGTGGTGGTGGTGGTGGTGTCTAAATATTAATCCTTCTTCCCAAATCAGGGCTGGATTAGCAGAGTTTAATCACGGGTGCACACACTTAGGGTGGACAGCTGCTTTGACATACTTGGCTGGGAGTCATGTCCTCTCAAAATACAGCCGGTACCAACGGGTAGAGCCGCATCTATGCACTGTGTTCATCTGCTGGAATGCCTCGGGGCCGGTTTACCTTTGCTGCACCTTCCCTTTGGGCAGAGGCTGTGAGCAAAAATGGACAAGCAGTTGTCAGCCAATTGCAACTGTACCGCACCTTGGCCTATGAATGAGCAAAACTTCTTTGATGTGATTTTTATTTCATAGAATAGAATCATAGAATCGTTTAGATTGGAAAAGACCTCCAAGATCATCAAGTCCAGCCGTTACCCTAACCCTGCCATTCCACCACTAAACCCTGTCCCTGAGCACCTCGTCTGCCCGGCTTTTAAATACCTCCAGGGATAGGGACTCGACCCCTTCTCTGGGCAGCCTGTTCCAATGCTTGAGTAATTTGCATTACTTGAGAGAGAGAGAGAGGGAAAAGGTTTTTGTTTTCCTGTCAGATGAGATTTTTGTGATTTCCATAATGAAATATTGATGCAATAAATTTAGGTACAGGTTGAGGTGCTTCGATAGCCAAGGCTGTAGAAGTAGGAGGCTGGATGGGCTGGTGCGTGCCATGCCACTGATCCAAAAGAGTTCCTTTGGGGTGTGGAGCAGGATGCAGCCCTTCATCATCAGATGCTGGGGAAAGCCATGTTTGAAATTGTGCCAGTGATAGTTTTCCCTAGAGTATGTGAATATAACTGTGTCATACTTGCACGGTGTTAAAAGCTCTATCTTCTGTCTGCTTAACCTTTTAAAAAGTAAATGATCTAGAAAGTTCTGAAGTTGAATTTCAATACTTAGAAGTGCTGCTTTTAGTTTCCTGAGAAATGAAGTTCCCAGGTAAGCCGGCACTGTCTTCCAAGCTGGTTTCTCCCGTTTAGTCACATATAATATTTCTAGAGCAAAATTCTAGCTCAGCTGAAGACAATGACAAAACTCCTCTTGACTTTAATGAAGGCAGGATTTCACCCGTGATGTGTTCTGGTAGCTGAGCAGTGTAGATAATTGATTGTTTGTCGGACTCGGTCATTTGCTTACCAGTGTTTTCCTGTCCTTAGCATTTCAGTTTCTTTGTTGTTTTTTTTTTTAATTACTGGAAGTAAAACAATACAAACCCAAAACCACTGAACAAAAAATCCCCAGCAGTTTCAGAACCCTGAGACAAAGCTACTACTGGTACTAACCAAATCAGAATTTATGGCTTATTGATAAACTAGAGGAATGAGAAAAGGAATAAGCAATGCTTGGGAAGAAAATGATGCTGTGCGGAGAAAAACAAAATGATTTTCATTGACGTTACAGCAATCGCTAATTCAGAGGTTAAGGACAAAGGGGTGGCCAAATGATTCTTGTTCTGTTTCCTAGGCAGTTTGAAAAAGTAGAGCAAGAAATGTTTTTTCGGATAAGGAGACTTGTAAAGGGGCCAAAATGCTGGTGACTTTAATTACTAGGTTATTGATTGGGATAACATTTATGCAAGCGCTAGGGGAAGCGTATTCCTCAAGGAAGGTGCAGTAACACAGGATTGCTGTTATTTTACAATTTGCTGAATTGCTAATAACAAGCAAGAATGGGGCTTGCATGAATGTAAAGCAGAAGAGTGGGCAGTATTTCACGTGTAGCGATAAGGTTTTGCCTGAAATTTGCCTTCATGCTACATGGAGAAAGATACCTGATGGCCACTGTAAGGAAGCATTCAACAATATGCAGGAGACTGGAAACACGAAATGTCTGATTGATATGGTTGCAGTCTAGTGGTTGGTATTTCTTTGATTTGCCTTTGTTTTTTGAATAACAGTGTTAATAGGAAGCACACACATACAAAAAGAAAAATTTGGAAGACGATAATTTGGAAAAGCTATACCTGTGAAGAGAGCGAGTTAATTAGAGGATAACAAAAGGAACAAATCTAAATTTGTGGCTCAGAATGTCTGTGGTCACAGCCAAGAAGCCTTCCAAATTTATTTCCATTTTATAGAAAGTATAACCCAAAATTGTTTCACTTGTAAAAAAAAAAGACATTTAGAGACAAAAATGCCTTTAAAAACCAGTACTTGAATGTCTATGGCATCATTCTGTGCCCGCAGGTCACGGTTAGATTCTCTTGTTTATTCAAGAGCAGAAATACACCATAATTCTATAGACAACATTTTTTTTTTTTTGCATACCAGAGTTCACATTCTTCTGCCTCACACCATGGTGCTCTTGTTGCTGCATGCCATGTTTTGGGAGGACTATGCTCTTTATCATTTGTGTTCACCATCAAAGTCATTAAACATACATATAAATTTATTTCCTTATACGGTATTGCACACATGTTCAAGAAGGTATGTATGTGTTGCAGGCAATAGTAGCACAGGTCTGTAGGATGGATTTCCGAGCCATGGCAGGCATTTAAAACAGATCAACCAGCTGTTTGCATGTGTTCTTCAAGTGGCTACGGGGCTCCCTTCCTCATCGGAGGGGGATGTCGACCAACCCTGAAGAGGCACCGGGCATGCAAGCTGTGCAAGCTTGTGTGGAGGAATCCGTGACACTCCTGTTTGCACGTTAATATCCAGGATACTTCGTGTGCAGTGCTACCTGGTAAAGCAGGTCCATGAGATATTTCAGTTGCATTTGATGGACTCAAGGGAGAGTCCAGAGGTATCTAACAAAGAGAAACAAATAAAGGATGTTGATGGCTGGAAATGTCCACACGGTCGAGGATAATCCATGTGACAAAATGTTATTCACTACGTGTCTGTCCGTCTGTGACTTTGGCTGCCTGTGACAACTACTTCTGTCCTTCACAACAAACCTGGACGATGGAGTTGTCATTTTTATTGCTGTTCTTAATAAATATGGCTGCCATACAATACATGTTGATCAAAGAACCTTTTAAGTGGCATTTTACCCTATAGAGGTTCTGTAAGAGAGGTTCTGTAAGATTTTAAGGAGAGAAGATTGAGAAGTAGTCCAAATATGGGACGGCACAAGAGAATTTTTTGGAGGAGGAGGACTTTCACAGAGCGTGTTAAATGAGGAAAGGTTCAACATGGGGTGGATTTAAGGCTTCATGGGTTTAAGTCATGTCAGGTGGGATGGTGAACCTTTCAGATTTTGATAAATATCCTCTACGCATTTCGAACGAGCAGTCTGC
Source organism: Gorsachius magnificus (assembly GCA_034008185.1). Lineage (NCBI taxonomy): Eukaryota > Metazoa > Chordata > Aves > Pelecaniformes > Ardeidae > Gorsachius > Gorsachius magnificus. Next base: position 6,785,034 of record CM067085.1, on the reverse strand, counting down.
TACCTCAGTGCAATTTCCCAGGTAGGGGAGGAGCAGGACCAGCTCTGCCCTGGACTGTCGGTAGTTGATTAATGTGGGATCTAACAAGTCCCTTCTTGATATTCTACCCAGCCAGATTTAGCATGACACTTATCTCTTCACTTGCAATCTCTTCACTTACAATCTCAGTTCTTCATCTGAATTGATCTGTGCCATGATTCTCCGGTGTGTTAATGAGTTTTCTGTGTGGTGGATTGCTAGAGGCCTTGTTAAACTCCAGAGACATCCTGCCTACTGCGTTTTATTTATACGCCCACTCTGTTACTCTTGACAAAAAGGAGCTGAGTTGTTTATCCTGAGTTTTTGTCAAAAAATTTGTCTTACAGTAATTTTCTCTGCTCTGGCTGCCCACGGAGGCAAATCCAAATATATTATTCACCTGTTATTTCAAAACCGTTTAAACTTGCCAAATCTAAGTGGTGTTTTACACGATTACTCTCAAAGTTGTTATTAACTGCCTCAGAAGTAATTTCTGATCGTGGTCGCATTCAGCAGAATGATGACAAGGCATATTCTTTTCTCTGTCAAACTGAAACAATATAAGGACAGCATACCTGCCCTCGGAAACAAAATGTTTTGCAAGCGGTATTTCTGCAGAGACTTTTTTGATCGTTAAAGCTGAATGCAGCCGGAGCTCTCCCCGCCTGCTCCCTTATTTCATTGCTTATTAAATCTGTCCCAACCGAGCTTGACTGGTGGTTGGGAAGGTGTTGTCTGTAACGCTCAGCTGTGGTGTGTGGTTTGGGGGCTGTGATCCTTTGCCAGTCGGATTGGAAATCCGCATGTTGGTGAAAATCCAGACCGTCGATAAAAGCTGTGGTTGCTCATCTCTCTTTACATAGCCAGCTGGCTGGCTAGGGGGGGCTCTTCCATTGCTCTGTACTTTGCCATGTGAAGCCGTGCCTCAAACACACACTCCTCTAATGTGCTCTGTTTGGTTTTACAGAGGAAAGAGACTTGAAGCACCATCCAGCGAGGTGTCCTGGACTCTTCAAACTTTTCTTACGACAAAGTACCAACAGCTTGAGCTCTTGGTGTCCACTTCCAGATGCTGTCAGTGTGATGGTCAGTCTGTGTGATGTCTTACTACCCCACATTCCATGTTTTCGCCTTTTCAGAGACTAATAAAGGTTTGCTAGGTCTGTTTCGCAATGTTCTATGATCCAGGCTTATCAGCTTGGATCGCTGATGGAGAATCTAGTTTTTCTGTCTTCCTTGGAGTTTTCTAGGTCACTGAGAAGGATAAGAGTAGAACATGTATTATTAAACATGCATAGAATTGCCATACAGACCAGTGTTTGTTTATTATTTTTAACAGAGGTGGAATGCTACTGTAGAAATGCAACTGAATTTTAATTATAAAAAGTGCTTGGCTGCTGTAATAATGCAGGTGAACATGAGCTGTAGGATCGTCCACATGTGTGGATCAACCATTGCAAACACTTCAAAATGCTTATTGCCGTTTGGTTTTTTCCACCTTCCCCTCCCCATGACTGCTAGATCTTGCACAGAAAGCTTTTCTTTTCATGCTTGTAGTTTTACAATATCCTTTTATGAAGAGCGCTGTACTGCACAAGATTTTGTAGCTACTTTAAAGGGTGTATTTTCAACAGTTTCTTTCAAGTACTTGAGAGCTGACAAATACAAAGATATCCAAAAACCCATGAAAGAAATAGAGTTGACTATATAATTACTGGAGCTTCTGCAATATAACTGCAACTGAAGTTGTTTGTATGGTTTCTTTCCCTCTTCTTGGCTTCTTGAGTGTCCTCCTATGAAGATACTGAAAATCAGACATTCTTTAGCTACTTCACTTTATTCTCCATAGTGCTTCAATTGAACACTTACGCTTCTGTTAACGAAGGCATCTGTGAACATGATCCCATAGTTCAAATTAGATTAGAGGACAGATTCAATTTCAGTCACTCAGGTTCAAGTCAGAGCTGACTTCATTGTCGAGTTAATCTGTCTCTGCAGCAGTGTCACTGATGGCATAATCAGAATGCTAATCCATCGCTGAACTGTAGGCAAAATTTTAAGGGTTCTTCGTAATTGCCGAGTGTTACAAAAGCGGAATACAGGAGTTGGTCCTCACAGGTTAGAAATCCATTTGGTTCCAAACTGACATCACGGGGAAGGCAGTTTTAAGCTGCTGTTGGAAATATTACACTGGTATTAGAGAGGGGCGTGAAGGCAAATGCCTTTATATTCTCAGTTTTTGTAAGAGAAGTTGAATATGTGTGTGTGTGTGTGTGTGTGTGTGTATGTGTTTGTGCACAAAACCATAAAGCTATTTTAGTTTCGAGTGTGTGTTGTAAAGAAGACAGCCAACTTTCCAGTGCTGTGGAGAGACATTGGGGTACTGGGGCCACTTCTTCCAGTGCCGCCCAGGCCTGTGAGCCACTAATGCATAGTTGTGTGCCCAGGCATGGCCACCGCCAACCAGCAGTGCCACGCAGCACCAGCATCGCCCGGTACCCAACTCCTCTGCTCCAGCATAAGAAAAGGCTGTAGATATGCCAGAACTGTTCTGTGAAATGGCTTCTGTTTACCAGGCACCCTCTGGATAACACAAGGACCCCCTTATGCCAAAATGTTGCATAAGATTCAGAACTAAAATTTTGAGACCTACTTAAATCCAGTTCAGCATTTGAAAAAAAGCCTGAAAGATTTAAAAAAGATTTAGGCAGGTATCAACAGGCCATACCTGTGAAGAGGTGGGTGCATAGGCTGTTTGTAGCACCTGGCGAGACATGGCGTTCATCTGATCTTCAGCTGGAGAGGACCTCTCTGGGGCTATTTCAGCTTGAACAAATTAAATCAGCCTTTAGATATCTCTGAGGTGGTTTAGGATCTCCTTTGGTCCCAGTAGCAGAGTATGGGAAAAGCAGTTTGGAATAAAATCGTCTCATCCCTGACCCTATAATCACATTTGAGACAGTGGGGGCAGATACTCCTTTTATCTTTCTTTAGATAGGGGTGTGGAAAGTTTTCTAAAAGGTTCCTTTAGTCAATTACTAATTAAATGTAAAAGGGAAGGCAGATAATTTCACAAATTGGAAAAAATAAAACAAAACTCAAACAGTGATCTACTTAAAATAGAATTTTCTCTAGAAGACATGTCCTTTAACTGAAAAGGGTGTTTTGGAAGCCTAAATCCACAGCTGTTGGTGAATATGTCTGCTCAGTGGTTCTTTGGAGCTGTCAGTTTAATAAATAATAGGGCAAAGAGTTTTCAGTCTGAAGGCTTAAAAGCATATTCTGTAATGCCAAACAAACATGGAGTGATGCCAGTATTGTGGTTTTGGTATGAATTTTTAGCTCCATCAATGTAGATAGGATCACATAAAATAAGTTTGACTAAGCTGTTTTGGTCAGGGGGCTGTGCAGACTATAACAATCTCATGTACACTGCAAGTATAAGAGTCAATTATACTTTTTGTGCTTTTACGCCTACAGAATTTTTTCTCGATTGTTATATGGTAGGTCTTTTACATGTATTACAGATTGCACACCAAAGATCAAGCTCAGACAGAGAAAACCCTCTACAAAGATTATTTGACCTTTCTTCGGGTGCCTATGGGGATATCACTTGGAAAAGATAAGTCGCTCTCATTAAGATTCCTGCTGGCAGTTGGCAGACCACGTGGCCCTGCGTGACACAAGCACAGGGTCCCATATCCTGAGTCTAAAGATGGTGCAGGTATGAAAAGTGGCTTACTGGTGCTCTGAGTTAAACCAGCCTGGTTTGTTTTAGTTTAATCGAGTGCTGTTTGCCTTGTGTTTCCTGAATATGCCCTCCTTTCCCCCTGAAATGCGCCCAATTTACTGCCTGTTCTACAGCACGTTTTGGAGCCTTCTAGATCTCTTCTTTCATGCTTCTCTTTCTTTTAAAATAACTAGAGCTTCCAGGCTGCTTTGGGGGGTCCCAGTAGGCTGGAATGGCCCGCTGCCAGCCCACTGCCTAAACCAGTGCTCTCTCCTCACAGTGGATGCTGCTGAATCTTTCTTAGAGGTACACAACTGCCCCATAATTAACAACTGCTGATTAGTGGCACAGCTTTTTCTCTCTCACTTCAGACTGTCGCTAACCGCTCTCCGCCCAAGGCTTCAGCTTCGCATTGGACCAGCACACGCTATCACGGTGTTTCACTGGGCCAGAACTTCCAACTTGCATGCCATCTCAGCTTTCGTGGAAAAAGCAAAAATGCAGATAATACTGTAACGAAGAAAACTTGACATCCTGAACTGAGCATCCCTGATGGAGAGCTGTCTGAATGCACAATGCACGGAACGCACATCTCTAAGGTGCAAAGTAAGCTCTCCATCTTTATTAAAAAGCTGTCTAGTCAAGCGATGAAAGTTGTGGCTTTGCTAAAGTCCTTGCTGATTGGAGATTTTTAGAATTTTTAATACTTTTGAAATGAGTGATATTTAAATTCATTTTACTGCTTTTGCCATTTCTATCTAAACCTCCACTGCAATCATTGTTACTTACATTGGTGGGAGAGAAAACAGTAGGCCATCACCTGTGTTTATACAGGTAGAGTACATATAATTTCTTAGCGTGTCTACTGTCAGTTTTCTTTTTTCCAGTTGTACTTGCCTGTTCTTTTGCTCTTTGTAGTAACCCGCTGCCAAATCTTATAAAACAACATTTCCTTTTGTATTAAGAATACTACCAGAACCTTGTAAAGAGGAATTCTGCTCTTGTATCTGGCATTAAGAGTCTGTCGTTAAAGAAACTGCAGTTTGACATATCCAGCAACTCTACCGAAAACGATTTCTTAAAGGAAATAATGGCTTTCTGCTGAAATCATTAAAATGAAATTCGTGACTTGTCTTGGGATCTTTGAAGGTATGGAGAGGCAGACTCACATAGTTCGGTGCCTGTTAGGCATATCTGCATGCTGACCTGCCTTCGAGGCAGACCTGAATAAGTTGCTTGCCTGAAAGGTGCTGTACAAAGGCTCATAACTCACTTTCCAGGCAGACAAGAACAGGTACCTGTCTAGGAGACATCCCCTTGTTGATGACCTGCCTCCAAGGCAGATCTGCCTAGTTATCTTTTCCATCTTTGAAGCAGCTCCATACAGAGTTGTGTCCTTAGCAGACTGAACTGCTGCTTGCCTGGGAGGTACTTGGCTTGATAAGCTTCCTCCTAGACAATCCTTAGCAATTATTTACACAAAACATCATCTTTCTGAAAGGGACATCTAGAATGTGAATTTGTAAGTGATGTTTTTAGTTCTGACTGATCACTGTGTCTGATATTCACTGTTAACCTCACATGAATAAGAAATATAACAAACATCCCTCTCCCACATTTAGAAAAATAAAGAAGCCTGTCAAAAAATTCTGCTAATATAGCACAGAGCTCGCACATGCTCATGCTTACTTCTGTGGCAGTAATCTAGCTGCCAAACTTGCTGAAGAGAGGGGAAGGAAGGGAGTGGGGAGACTTTTTTTTTTTTAATTTAAAATTGCTATTCTGTGTTGAAGGATTAAAGGGAAGGCGGACACTGCATGTTTCAGTGTTCATCTTAAAAATTGCGTATGATCATTATGAGTCAGGGAACTAGTTCTTAGTCACTTATACAATATTGCTCATTTTTAATCAAAGAAATGCTTTATTTTACTTGAACAAAAGCTCCCAATGACTAGTTAACAATAAAATACAATTTAGTTCCTTTCCCTTTCCTAAATAAATTCACATTGCAGGTCAGACATTAGACTAGAGAAAAAAGTGGCGTATACATCCTCAGGGCCATAAACCTGCAGCAGTAAAGTCGCCTGATAAGGGATAGATCAGATATTAAATATTCTTATGTTTGGGGCAATACTGATGTGTAAGTATATCGCTGTAATTCTGCAGGGGCTTGGTTGCAGTCAGTGCATAGTCACTCGGGCAGACATGGAAGAAGCCCAGAATTTGGCTCTTATTTTAGCTCTGCTTGTGTTTTGTAGAGGAAGCAAGAGTCTTCCTTTAGATATGTTAGTCTTGCATACAGTATGACAAATCCCATCTGTTTGGAAAACATTATATTAATTCAGGAAGTGCAGCAGTTAATGGTAGGTATTGCCGTACCTATTGGTCCCACTCTGTCTCTTCCCATAGCCTGAACCAGTTCAGTCGTGGACTAATATCTCCTGTCACGGGTAATTTCTCCCTCTTTCAGTCACCCTAGATCTCTTAGCTGGGGCACTATGCATGAAGAGCACTTAGGGGTGGTACACTCCACCTGAGGCCATGCCCAGCCAGAACGCAGGAGCACTTTGTCGTAGGACAGACATATGTCCAGGGAGAGCTGCTCCCAGCTTGGGGCTGGCCCAGTATGTGTTTGCGCTTGCATCGAACGCCTGGATGCATGGACTGTGTGATTTCTGCTGCGGAATTCTGCCTGTGGGGTAGGGACTAAGTAGGATTTTCCACCTCTCCTTACAGGGACTCTGGAGCCTCTGTATGACAGGAAAAACGTAATTGAAGAAGACAGTCTTGTACTTGGAACAGAACGTGGTGAAATTTATATTAGTTCTTTAGTTCTGATCTAAGCTAGTTTCATAGTCTTGAAAGGCATTTTCTCTCTCTTCTGCCCAAATTAATTTCATCCATTGGTTATAAGGAATAGAAATTAGGAGCCTGAAGTCATTCTGTGCTATCCAGAAATACAGGTATCATCCCCTTTATTTTTTTCCTCATCTTTCTTCCCCTCAACCTCTTTCACCCCATCTTTATTCCACCATATTTTGACTAATGATTATGGTCGAAGAAATTGAAATCTGCTCATGGGTATTTCTCAAGCAGACTAAGTTTGTCAGCTAAATTATTCATTGTGAATTAGCTCCTTGGAGGCAAGGACTATACTTAGTGTGATGGTGACCGGACTGGACCGGTGGGTATTGCTGCAACAGTCAGATGTAGCGTTGACAACTTTCACAGTTTCAAATGGCCACAAATGACAAAGTAGATTTCTCCAGCACATGTTAGCTGTGTGGAGCTAAAAAGCGCGACCTGCTCAGGAGAGGGGAGCTGGGCGCTCACACGGAGCAAACGCCCACTGACAAATAAGAAGTTGCAAGTGGTAAAAACCAGGGAAACTGTGTATGACATTTGGGTGTAGGAGATTTCTTACAACGCTGCCTTTGAGGGAAATAGCTGTGTCCAGCCACTTCCCAGGCATGCTGTTAATCAGGGTTAATTTGTTGTTCATAAACCAGACCAAGATTCTTGCAAGTCACCAGATGGCTTGGTGCTATGTGTCACTGACTGGGATAGCTTTTGATCTGCAGAACTGAAACCATGCTTATTTGAAGACATGTTTTACTTTCTGCAAGACCTGGAAATATTTCTAATAAAATAATGTGCCATTACATATGTGTCAGTGGATAATACGTGGCAGGTTGTTAGTCCAAATATGCTTAAATAATTTTTGAGAAGTGACTGGAATAGTTCATTTTAAAAACCACTGAAGAAAACGTACTAATCTCATGTTTTCATCAAAGGCTTTGTAAGGATTTTGGTTTTATTGGTGTGGTGTCCTTTATCTAATCTCAGCATTGTGGAGCATTCTGTGTTGCAGAAAACCCCTCTGATGCTTGTCCATGTATATTTTGAGAAACAGCGGGCACTAAAGAGAAGACTCTAATGGATATGGACAGAAGAGAAGAGTTACTAAAATCCAGTGACTCTGTTAGAGAACTGAATCTGCAGTAGGCATGGGCAACACCCTGCCAAACCTCTGAACCCTCCAAGCTTTAGAGGGGCTTCTGAACCCTCCAAGCTTTAGTTAATTGGATAAAGTTACACAGATCAAGCTCAACATTATTTTTAATATGAGTTTTGTGATGCTCAAGCCCCTGCCAAGCTTTTGCCAATACTGTCTAGGTTCTTCATCTCTATCCCGCATAACAAAATGTATCCTCACACAGTTGGCCATGGTCTCCTATATACAATAAGAATGATGAGTGCAATTACCAGCTGGGAGCGAGGAGGAAAAACCTCAGCTTTTCCTCATTTCATAAACCTTCACTGGATCGAATCAGACACTTTGGGTATTTTAGAAACACATGCCAGCTTCTTATGCACAGTGTTTTTTACACCTTGTTCAAGGTTACTTTGTGGGGTGTGAACACCCATACTGGTGCACTGCATATAGAGTAAATTGCCCGGAAGTGCTATTTTAGACATAAATGGAGAATATTTACTTCCATCCTTTACTGAGGCTGGACTTTTTCACAGGCATTATGGTTTCAGGGTGAGCTATGACCTGTTTTTCATTTTCTCCTGGCTGTTTCTTTCAAAAGATGGGTCTATCTCTGTGCTCCTTTCCAAATGAAATCCCACTGCTCATCCTGTTTTTAAATCAAATCAGCATTCCACCCCATCTCCTTTTTTTTACCACCTGAGATATAATAATTTAAATGCTTTGGGAAGGAAAACCAGCCACTAAATTTAGTGACAGAGAGAAATGCGTTAGAGTAAGCATTAGTCCTACAAAATGCAGACCTCTTGAGGTCTGGCTTCCTGTGGTTTTATGCCTGTTTTGGAGCTCGGTTACAACTGAGCTCTGATTCATGCTGCAGCTTTTTTCTTGACGGGGGTGTGAAGTGCATGGTTGCTGTCTAAGCGTTTGTACTGACAACCTGTATTAGGCATACAGGGCCTTTGAGCCCCTGCCTCTCCGTTGGGCTCAGTTAAACTAGCTGAAAGATTAAAAAGTTCCTGAGTCAACTGCTGGACACATGCACGCAAGCAGGATGCTTGCATACACTTGTTTCCTTGAAAATTGATGCAAAAAGCCTAGCGCAGCTGGTCCCCTCTGAACTGTGCGCTCTCAGTTGGCCCTCTCTGTCCCTGGCATTGCTTTAAAACTCGAGGTAAGCTTGCTTTACCTTCTGTCCATTGGTCTGACTGACATCAGCCGGCAGTCTGTCTTTTACCCGCATAGCCTTTGTCTGTGCCGGGGCCTTGAGACTGCTCCCACCGACTTTCTGCATCTCCAGCCGGTAGCTGGTTTTGGACTTGGGGCAGCCTGCTTTCTGCTGTGTCTTTTCTTTAAGAGTGACTGCATCACGGTACCATGTGTGGGTCTGTTCTTCCCCTCTCTGTGCCTGTTAGCTTTTGCTGGATTTTAAGCCCGCAGCTCAGAAAAACCCCACAGCACAACAGCAGGCAAACAAAACAAGACATATTTTTCTGCAAAGTAGTTAAAATCTTCCCAGCTTTTAACACGGCACGTAAGGAACCGATTTTCCACTTACGTGGACTGGGTCCGTCTCTCACAATTACAGCATCTCAGTGTTACGGGCTCTCTTCTCCTGGTGCGCGTCCAGGAGTGTACCTTGCCCAAAGGCAAGATGGTAGCTTTTGCTCACTCTGAGTTTACTTGTAGATTGGAGAGCAGGAGAAAAAATGTGCTACTGGCATGGCCAGCAGCTAAATGTCAAAATTTGGCTCTAAGACAATACTACTTAAACTATTTCTCTAAGTAAGTGCTCCTTACACAAGGAGGGATTGAAGGATCAGACTCATAGCATTGTAAAATCACTCTCTTAGGAGTTTTCAGAACTGCCTAGAACATTTTGAGTCTAATTCTCCAAACCCTCAGGCAGCTTTGAATATCTCAGCTCTAATATATTGAAATAGCAGACACCGATAAAAAAACCCCACAAAAACCCCAACGAAACTGAGAGGGCGATACTCTGTTATATCTGGGCGATTCCCCGCAAGGTTGGCAGAATAACCGCGGGCCGCGCTTGCAGCTTTCCGTCAGCACTTCTGGCTCGATGGGGGTTGCACGGAGGGGCGACGCATTGGGAACCCTGGTGCCCGCAGAAGCCCAGCCTCTACGCGTCTGGCACAAACCCCGTGCTTTACCGTTCTAGTGCATATTTTTGGTGGCAGGTGTTGCTGCTAGATCAGCAGACGGGTCAGCTTTCCCTTTCTCCAGCTGAGGTGCAAATCTCCCCGTGTAGAGGCAGCCTTGGAGGCGATGTACCTCAGAATTTCCTCCTGATCTCTGCATTAGATGCGTTCCTAAAGGTCTTTTATCTTGCTCAGTCAGATCTAGTTCCTTAGGAAAATTCCTATAATTTCCAAAGACACAGGGACTTGCTTTTTGACGTGTGGCCGTGTGCACAGAGCGACGATGCCCGTCGGCGGTGGCGTTCCCGGGGACGGCGAGGCCGAGGTGGTGGCGGAGGCTGGAGCGTTGCATCCCCGAGCATCAGCCTGGCGGCTGCAGGGCCTCCCAGCACACGCTCCACGAGATGGCAGTGCATTCCTGCTCTTAAAAACAGCTTTAGCTTTATTTTAACCTTGTTCTAAGGTAAGTATTTCATCAGAAGAATTTCTTCTGAACAAAGATTGTATTTCTGTCCCAGAAAAAACTGAACTGGGAAGATTGTTTTTATTGTCTTTTTAAAAATATAGGAGCTGTGAAAAAACTGGAGTAAACTTTAGGCTTTAAAGTGGCAACTTGAAGGGATCTTTTTCTTACTGCATCACCCAGTTCACCACTTCAGGTCTCCCCCCAGCCCCAAATCCTGCAGTTGTGCAAGGAAGGGGACCGCTGCGGAAGTGTCAGGCAAGCATCAGGAGTGGGTCACCTGACTGCATGCCAAATTCACATTTTGGTAATTGTGATGAATCATTTGTCTTTTGAAGAAATGTTTTTCACTTAACATCTTTTCCTGTTTCTTTTGTTTGTTTGTTTGTTTAATTCCGAAATCTCCAAGGGGTACAGTCAAGGCTCTGATTGAGAACAGGGAGGTGGGGGGGGGACGGTGGGGGCTGATAAAAGAGTGAATTTTTCTCTTGTGCTATCAGCTGAAGAACACCTTGGAATGTTTGCAATTAGATAATTTTATAAACAGTGTATTACAAGACTGTAAACACTAAAAAATCACTTTGTAAATACTTGTTTGTAAGAATTGTGCTTTTAATTCCTTCAGCTGAGAGTCTCTGAGGAAAATACAGGAATAAATTTAGCGTAAGTAGGATAAACTACCTATGCCATCAGTTTTCTCCAGTAGTTAATATTACTTTTAAACTGATAATGAGGGAAATTATTTTTGAATAACTTGCTGTTTGAAATATTTGTAATTTTAAAAATTACTTTTTAATGTAATCTCTGCTGCCTCGTATGAGCTTGCGTTACCCATGTTGTTAGAACAAGAAAAATGAAAGAGGAGAAAAAGCTCCTTGAAAACAATTTCTATAAGGTCGACAGGTAGGTAAAGACCTTAATTTACATTGCAGACATTGTTTGGGACTCAGAAGGGGATAAATACATAAAGACAGCCTGTTCCAGTCCCTACAGTACACCGTAGTACTGTTGAGAGCTGTGAACCTGCAACTCCTGCCCTTTTAGTCATCGGTGGTGCAGTTCTGTACACAACCAAGTAGGAAATGCTTCTTTATTTCCTAAATGAATTCCAGTCAGAGGTAGGCTAAAAGCACCATTCATTTAGATTAAAGATCCTGAAACTATCATGTTTGCAACCATTTGTCACAGTTTAAGTAGCAGTGCATAAATGTCGTGCTGTTGGTATACAATTTAATCTCTGCTGACAACAGCTCCATTTCTAAAGTTTCCTCAGCATCTTTTTTTAATGGTTTACATTTCTTATAAAAAACCTCTGCTGCTTATGCAGAAGTGGGATGGCTCTGTAGGTTAGCAGGCCTGAGTTTCCTCCACATGGGGAAAAAATGGTAAAGCGTTGAGGATGATATATGTGGGAGCACCAGTAAAATGGCGTTTGCATCTGACGGCACGTGCATCTAGCTAAATGCGTGGGTTTCCATTCTGCAGGAACATTTGATGGTTTTTCTTGTTTCAGGTCAGAACAAATCGGGTAGGTTTTGTTTTGGTGACTCCTCTGGTCTTTGCCTCGTCCTTGCTCCCCCTCCTCTTACGTCCACTGTCCGAACCAGAGGAAAAATAACTCATATGTCAAGATTTTGTTTTTTCTCCTTGATATTTGGAATTATTCTGTTAAAAAATATGAGCAATGATTACGATTTTATCACACACAAATGCTTAACTTCTGGTGGATGTCACTCTTATTGCACTGTTGGCAGAATGTTTATAGCTTAGGCCTTTACTTGCATTAAAGCATTGGCCCAGAGAGAGTATGTTATAAATCCTAGTGTCTTTTTCCAGTGAACATGTCCTTTATAGAACTCCTTGCTTTGTCTTCTGATGCTATCTCTGCTTGAGACTGCCCAGCCTGGAGCAGGTGGAGGAAAAAATGGTGAATTACGTGCTGTTAAGAAACTTTGCTGAGCTGTTTCGTTGCAACTAGCAGGAGTTTTACGAAAACTTGTCTAAAACAGAGAAAATAAAGGTGTCGCTACGTGGAAGACTATACTGATAGTCAGAGACATAAGTTCCAGAAGCCTCATTACTTCATACTCCCAAACAGGGATGTAAAATGATGTTTACAGTCCTGACCCAAAGTGAGAAGAGGGTATGTCTGACTTCAGGATTTCCTGAAGGAACTGGAGGTCTGTTTTAGTGGGATACTTTTGATACAGCTGAACGTGGCTCCTGGAGATCAGGGTTAATCTGCTTCTCACAAAGTTACTGATGAGAATGATTTGTAGCAGTGCTTCAGAAAAACTCTCCAGTCAGTGCTGCCAGGCTTTTGTAGTTACCATCCACAGCTTTTAAAATACCTGCAATTGTTCTCGGTAGAAAGAAGCAGATATGCCTGAATAACCATTATACCCACAGCAGAAAAGTTTCAAGCATATGGAAAAAGAATCGGTCTCAGCTGACACATTTAAGCCGTGTCAGTGCTAAAAAAACATTATAGCCTCCTGAGTCTGCAGGAAAAGTGCCATCTCTTGAGCAGAGATCAGTTTAGCTGAAAGATGCTGTGAATAAGTAGTGGCATCAGATTCAGATAAAGGAATGGGACTGACAGAAAGTACAGGTTGAGACTGGAGTTTGGTGGTGGGAATTAGGAGCTAGACAGCAAGAAAGAGCAAAGACAGCAGGGGTTATTATACACAAATACCTTATCCAAAATGCTATGGACTTTAATTTCCAGGAGCAAATATTACATGAAAGTCTTGATAATGGAAAGCCAGTGCCACATCTGAATTCAGCTTGCAGCCTTCTAAAATGCACTGTATGGAAGTCAGCTGTCCATCTGTGGGATTATAAGAAATTGGTGCTTTACACCTGTGGTTTGCATCCTTTCTGGCTCATTTGGCTATTCAGTTTGCTTTGCAGCAGTAGTTTTCACAGTATTGCGATGCTTTTACTGCACCATCTCTGCCACATGACTAGAAATGTTGGACCTTCTCAACACTTGCTGCGTAGTGTTTCTCTGTTTTCCCTTCTCCATTTTCACCATGAATCTTCTTTCCCTGGCACCAAAGTCAGTCCTCTTTGCCCTTTGCCTGTGTGCAGCTGATAGCCACGCTGGCCCCTTTCCCTGCCCCAGCCTTCTGGGCAAGCTCTCACCACCTCCTCCTCAGTCCCACCAATGCTGGGACAAGTCGTCTTCCACTCACACAATGTCCAAATACGTGATCCCCTTTGCCTTTCTGATCCCCATTGCCAGTCAGCCATCCTTCCCCCATGCCAGAGCAGGGCTAACACCCTACTTCACAGGGCATTTCATGCGGAGGAGAAGTCATCGAGAGAAGAGACGGATCCTGGTGGCAGGGGACAGGCTAGATTAAATGTTTAATGGACCGGTTTTCATCCAAAGGGAACCTCTGGACCAAATATGTCGAGAACCCCTTTTCTCTACCTCCTCATTCAATGCTGATACAGTAATCTCTATTTTAGCTCCTTCTTTTCCCCCTGCTCTTCTTCAACCACTGTCAGTTGTAATCCCAGTGATTTTGCATGGTATTTCAACAGACAGACCTTTTTCCTAGTTATCTTTTCCTCCTGTGAATGAAGCCAAGATCCTAGAATCATCTCTCTGTAAGTGAGAAGAGCTGAAATTTTGAATGCACACTAAACACGTTGTGAATTTCAAGCAAATCTTATTTTCCCTTCAAAAACTTACCCTTTTTAAAATTTGAAACCTTGATTTCTTCAAGGTCACTTCAGATTTAATTTACCAATATGATATATGCAAAGAGTTAATTTAATAATCTAATATGGTATTTTTAAAATTGCCTAACAAATATATTGTAAGTATGATCACATCTCTCTGAAATGAAAATCAAGACCACTCAATGTCCTTTTGTCAAACTGATTGTATCTAATTAAAAAAGAAAGAAATCCCAGCGATGCAGCTTTTATTCCCATTAACATGCGCTGCACAGGTTACTGCCTAATTTAATACAAAATGTTGTCTTTCATTGCTTCATCCCTGATGAAACTGCTCTGTTTAGACAAAGTTAAGGGAAATTCTGAGTTAGGAAAAGAAACAGCAATCCCCACCCTAATACCCAATGATATATAATTTGAGCATTTATTTCCTTTCTGTTATAAGTGTATCCAACTATGGAAGCAGATGTACTAGCCCTTGGCCTCATACTACTGCTAGCTTGACACTCTGATTTCTTGGTAAATAGATAAACATGCCTATAAGATTAAGTGACAAATTCACATCAGCACCCAAAGCTCTTTGATCAATACTACTAATCCATTAAAGATTACAACAAAGAATCTTATGTTTCTGTCCCTTCATTCTGGTGTTAATGTGAACTGAAAAATAATGGACTAAAATCTTTCTAAAATTAAATGAAACAGGAAAATTACCCTTTGCACATTTTAAAGATAAAGAACCCTCATTAGTGCATCTGCTGGCCTGGACAGACTGCCTTTGAAAGCAATTTAAGTATAACAAAGTCATTTTCAAATTAAAATAGGAGCAGCAGCTGTATAAAATGAAAATGTCACAGGGGCAGCCACACAGCCGGATCCAAAACCCCATCTATCTCCTCGAACTGACAACAGTTAATTTGACCAAGGGGCAATTGCACCTGAAGGAGAGGGGGCAACAGCTGAATTAAAGCCAAGGCAAGTGCCTGTTGAGAACTCAATGTAGGGTTGAAAGTCCACTGAAGTCGGTAGGAGTTTTTCTACTGACTTCAGTTGCCCAAATCTGGCTTTCACTGCTTTGAATAAATGAGTTTATGATTCGATGTATCCTCTTTCCCAGTGGAAAGAGCCCCCGTGAGAAGCTCCATCAGAATGACTGAATTGCAAGCTGACAGGACTTTGCTGTAATTTATTTAAAGTTATTTACATGTGTGAGAGTATGCTTGGAGAGTCAGGTTCTGTGGTGATGAAATTGGAAAGGACGCTTACTAACATAATGCTAAGGTGACCCAAGTAAGCGTCCCCTACTATCTGTGACCTGTTAAAGAGTTTTGAAAACCCACCTGACTATTGGAAGAGGTTTGCTTATTGCTTTTGATTCACTTGCCTCTGATTTCCTTTTGTGTTCTCATTTTTATTTTCCCCGCTCTCCTATGCTGTAGTCTTTTGCTTCGTTGTAATTGAAAACTGTTAAGAGAAATGTAGCTTTCTATAAACATTCTCTGTGAAATAACATTTAAAAATGTAGTACTCGATGAGCCTTTGAGCCAACTGCTGGGGTGTTGTTAGATCAAGGTCATAATGAGTTGGTACATTTGCTTACCACAATATATACGAGCCTAATGGCAGCTGCAATCATTTACTTTCACTCCCCGGCTCTTTGAGAGTTATTTGCTTGGTTACATGAGGTGTCAACAATAATGCAGGTGGGGATGAAACCTGGAGGAATTAACATAAATAGTGTCACCGTGCTGTCTTCTGATGTAGTGCCAGTTTCTTTAGACTTTCATTTTACGGCTATCAATATTTTCTTCTGATCATCACTACCGCAACATAATTTCAACACTGAAAATTAATTTTGTCTAAATGTACTGTCCCGTTCAATCAGCGATGGAGGGTTCATCCAGTCACTCCCTCCTCCCCACGTTTTCCCGCCTCCTATGCTATCTGCTGTTTACAGCTCGTTCTCTGGACTTTCACACCCCCAGCATTTGAGAAAGACAGAAAAATGCCATGATATTTCATTTAGTCTATGCTAACTCCTCTCCCTTGGGTTGTGAGAAAGTGAAAATTACTTTGCAAGGGAAGGCTTGGCTAACATAGGAGAAAGTATCACTAAATGCTGAATCTGAAAATCAAAGTGTAGACAAGATGCTGTTCAAAACTATTGAAGTCATCCCTCTGATGATCTTTAGGCATGTTGCTTCATGACTGGTAGCTCCTGAACACTGCTGTGCGTCTTGCGTTTTTGTTGCTTTCCTTTCTCACCTCCCTGTTGAACAGGGAGGTGAACGTTTCTGTGGTAGAGAGAGTGGCACTTTTGTGGGGTTCCTATGGGAAGTTGTAGTAGGGTGAGCACCACAGGGGAAGGATGAGATTGATGTCTTCTCTTAAAAGATACTTTTAAATCTAGTTTCTGAGAGGAATTCTGTATCCTGGAGGGAGAGGGAGAAGAAAAGAGCTCAGGGTAGGTAATAAAGTACATAGCTTCCAGCTATGGGAGCAGGAGGGATGGAATCAGCCCTGGCTTGTATCAGGAATGGTGTGGCCAGCAGGAGCAGGGCAGTGATCGTGCCTCTGTACTCAGCACTGGTGAGGCTGCCACTCAAATTCTGGGTTCAGTATTGGGCCCCTCACTACAAAAAAGATGTTGCATTGCTGGAGCTTGTCCAGAGAAGGGCAATGAAGCTGGTGAGGGGTCTGGAGCCCAAGGCTGCTGGGGAGCGGCTGAGGGAGCTGGGGGTGTTCAGCCTGGAGAAGAGGAGGCTGAGGGGAGCCCTCATCACTCCCTACAACTGCCTGACAGGAGGGGGGAGCCAGGGGGGGTTGGCCTCTGCTCCCACGTGACAAGCAACAGGACAAGAGGAAATTGCCTCAAGTTGCACCAGGGCAGGTTTAGGTTGGACATTAGGAAAAATTTCTTCACCAAAAGGGTTGTCAAGCACTGGAAGGGGCTGCCCAGGGAAGTGGTGGAGTCCCCATCCCTGGAGGTATTTAAAAGCTGTGTAGATGTGGTGCTTAGGGACATGGTTTAGTGGCAGACAGGACAAGTATGGTTCGACTTAATGATCTTAAAGGTCTTTTCCAACCAAATGATTCTATGATTCTATGGTCTGAATGCAGGGGCTGTACAGTTACTGAGATTTGCTTGCGTCCCTTGCCTGGGAGCAGGTGTGCCTTCAAGGTCTTCTCTGTCTCTGCCCAGTATGTCCATTCCTCTATCTCTGAATTATTTTGCACGATTATAGTGTTTGGCTCTTTGGAGTGACTTCCATCATACGAAGTAAAATATGTAGGAGGGAGGTAGGGGAACAGAGAATAAAAAAACAGGCAAAAAATGTAAAATAAGGGGCTAAAAAAGGGCACTCCAGAAATACTTGAACAGAGTGGTTGTATTTACATCCACGAGTTGTGGCTTCAGAGTCCTAACAGGAGCAGCAGAGGTGTCTTGCTAAGAAAGAGCAGGAGGAGATCAGAAGACACGGGTCTGGTAGAAGACTGGACTGTTGCAACCTGGTGGGGAGAGGCAGAGGCGGCTGCCTTGGGCTGCTGGAGGTTGGCCGAGAGCTGAGGGCTGGGGCAGCCGTAATGAGGTACCCGAGAGAGCAGTGGGCACCAAGGTTAAATCACATCTACCTGGGGACTGAAGGTGATGCCAAGCAGTAACAGTATGTGCCTTGGTCTCTGCTATTGTAAGTCCATTTGTCTGAGTGCTGTATCCCTTTTGACAAAATAAACTGTACTTTGTTTTGAAGAATTTGTTTCCTGCGCCACGGCATTTTAGTAGTGCTTCTCGTCTCCCACAAGAAAAGCTCCGTTGGAGTCAAGTCTGGCAGGCTGAAACAGCAATTACGGTCAAGGGGATGTGATTTACAGACCTGTATCAGGGGGGTCCTGGGATCCTATGTCAGACAGAAACAGCTTCAGGCGGGGAGCTCGGAGAGACACGGTCGAGGGTCTGCCTGAGAATCTGAGAAGGGGCAAGTGCCTGCTACTACAAATGCAGGAACTTCCTCCCTGCTGATGGTACCTACCAGAATGGGAAAGATTCATCTGTGTTATCATTAGTCTGTATGATCATGAACAAACTGCTAAACCAGGCCGCCCCAGAAAGGTGACACTGGCACCTAAAGTGGCATGCAGGGAGAGCTGGGAGTCTGTCTTCAAGAAATTCAATGCTCAGAAACCTATCTGCAAACCCCATGAGATGCCTAAATCCATTTGGATTCTGTGCTTTGGATGGCAGCTGCTGTGTCTTCTTCAGCTGGACATACCCTGCAGACTTCCTTTGTGCATGGTAGGAAATGCTCAGACAAATGTTACCCACCAAGGGAACATCACACCCTTTCTACAGATTTTTCATCCTGAATGATAGATTCTGTATTTTTTACTCTTTGTTTCTAGGAGTGGTAACAGTTCTGATTATTTCTGCATGATAATGATACTTAGGCCGCTGTTTGCTGATAGAAAAGAGATAGCCAAGAAAATGGAGATGGTAAACACATAGATGTTGATGCCTTTCATATGTTTTTTTGCCTATGTAAGCAGGTGACTTTAGCATTATGGGTTTGAGCCTTTCTCTGCCCGGATTGACTCATTACAAGGGCAGTTCTCTCCAGACAGATTTGCTTCTACATCAATTTAACATACCTTTAATTACAACCAGGAACCCTTTAAATTTCATCTGCGTTGTAGAGGTTTTTCTACATTCTAGTCTGAATTCCACACAGTAACATTAAATTAATCTAATTTACATACAACTGACCTTGCCCGAACCTATACTAATATTAAAGAAAAAAAAAAAAAAAAGGCTCAGATTACAAAGTCAAGCAGTCAAGCATTTAGGAGTCCCAGGATCAAAGTCACCTATGAAACTTTAAATCACCCCTTTCCTAGTTCCAGCTGACCTTTGCTTTGTTCAGCGTACAGAGTTCCTACTGAATAAGTAGCGGGTTGGTATTTCTTCCAGTCGTTTTTCTTCTGTTATTTACTGAGTGCTACTGAAACCTGGTATCAACAAAGAAAAAAAATAGTCTCCCAGTGCTTTTGCGTGGTGTTGTGTCTTGCTGATTTGCAACTGGTTGTGAATTAATTAGTATGGCACCCCTGCAAGGTGAGGCAGTGTTGGCCCCTGTGGGAATATGAACTAGGGCATAGATTAAAAGTGATTGCTAATATTGGAAATCTGGTTTGAAATGACTGGGATCTAGTTTTGCAAAGTAGTGTGTCTCCTGTAGGATGTTGGATGTTTAAATTGCATTTTCTGTTGATCTCAGTTACAGATGTGAGCGTTCAGCTTGTCTGCAAATCAAACCCCAGGTGCCTACACTTGAATTCATCACCTTATCTCCTGAATGAGGTGGAACTCTTGTCTTTAAAATTTAATAGGATTGTGTACATAGAAGTTGTATCAGAAGCTGTATGTCTAAGGGAGCCAGACTAAGCTTCTATGTGCAGTTCTCACTTTGCCATTTTTACTTTTGGAGTACTTGATTTTTACAGCCCTAACAATCCTTTTTACAGTGTTTTTTTTTTTAAGAGAATTCTCAAAGGTATCTATATATATCTGTATGTGCGTTTGTGTGTGTGTAAAGTATATAAAAAATATATATGTAAAACATTACATATACACATACATGTAAGACATATATCTACAAATTTCCACTCCTCTGCATCCCAGTCCAGACTGGCTTTGACCTTTTTTCCCCTTGGACAGGGTGGAAACACTAATTGTAGAGAGGAGGCAAACCGACTGCTTTCCATCCAACTGTGCGATGCTTGAGTATTTGTCTTCTCAAAGGAACGCTGAGTTGAGATGGCTCAGGGTTTGCTCAGGAGGGGTCAGGATACTCTGTGGATCAGACACATGCAAAGTCCACTCAGACTGAAGGAGCTGTGAGGATTTAAGGCATAGAGCTGAGAAATTAGCTGTGAAATTCTAGTAGGTTTCTAACTGAGCAAATATTTTCAGAGACTGAAAATGTGGCCAGATTTGAATAGTTTAATGTGATGGCAACAGAATTTTCCTTCTGTGCGATTTGTCCCTCTGCTAAAAATTCAGGTCTCTGCTTCTGAGCATGAAGGTACTAGATAAGCCTGTCCCAAATGTTAACATGCACAAAGCGTATTTTCACCAGACCTCATTCCAAAAAAATGGCTCAGCTGCTTAAGACAAAAAAAAAAAAAACAAACCCAACAAGCATCCAAAATTAAATGCCCCATTTGGAAAATTTCACTTGTTACACCAAGAGAGATTTATTTGCAAGGAAAAAATGAACCTTAAATAGAAAATGCTGCATATGCTTAACTACAGGCATCGGTAATTTTGAAGCCAATGTAAAGACCCTACTCTGGGTCAGATACAAATTTTTTTAGGTCATATTTGAATATTCCAGTAACATGCAAAAATTGCAAATGTGCCAGATTTCCTCCTACTTTTTTCACCAAATAACAGACTTCCAGTTATCTGTCCTGTAAGCTTCGGAGGGATTCTATTTCCTCTTGAATTTAGGTTGGATTAAAGCTTCTCAGCATAGCAGTGAATCGTGCCAGAAGACAGCCTGGAGTTCCGACTGGTGTGCTGGACTTCCCACCTCTTCTGGCCTCAGACTGGTCCGGCTGCCGTTTCCAACCTTAGCTTCTCCAAATGTTTATTAAACATGGATGTGTTGAAGCGTGACCTTTTCTTTGCCTTTTTCCTCTGATCTCACACAACTCTTCCCTAGCCATCCAAAACCTGGTTCTTTGTATGTAGTACTTAAGGTGGTTTGCTTTCATGGTATACTTACATCTCCAAGAGAAAAATATAAATTAATATTAATTAAGTTTATTAGTTTTACATTCTCCCCCTATGTCACTCTTTGGGGGTTTCTTCCCTTTCCATTGGGAATGTGGTATAAAGGGCTAATTCTGTACAGTCTGGGATTTCTCAGTTCTCTTTTATTGCAGGGAGTGCACAACACTTTGCAGGACCTTCACTCAGGTCTGGATTCAGCCATTAGATTACTGAATATTCTTCAAAAGATAACTGTGAAAATCTCATTACTTCAAACCCTTTTGAATGAGGCGGTAGGAAATACACCACATGAAGCAATCGTGCGTTATTATTTAAATGGCCTAAGAAAGATCCTCTTTTTCTTTAATAGCATCTTTGACCTCCCTTCTTCCTGTAGTCAAGGCACAAAAAAATTACATTTTGTAGCATACATTTGTACATGGTGCTGTCATTTGGTTGTTTCTTTTCCAAGTGAAAACCACTTTCCTCTTCTTTTTTTCCCCCCACCTTCTAAAAGAAAATTGAGCTTCTAGGAACTTAATGTGCAAACTTCATTGCTACATCCTGCAAAATTGAGATTGCTTAATGGGACCAGAAAAGAAAGATTTTTTTTTTTATTATGATCAAACTTAAGCAATTTTAGACAGTCATTTGTGGTCTGGTGAATGCAGGGTGACTGCCAGAAGCAACAATTACAGTTCCTTTTTTCCTAATTGAATACTTTGATGATAGGTTGAATTTCAGAAGCTCAAGTGCTCAGTCTCCAAAATTCAGATACTTGGGACATTAAAATGATGAATTTATATAAATATTACAAGGATATTTATGATGTTCATGCCAGCTGAATAGTGGGATGTGCTATATAGTTGATTTCCTTCCTTTAGAAAATAAGGAAAGGGTGGCCTAGGATTTTTAATTTTGTTCTTTTTTTTTCACCCTGAAACTGGTGAGTGCTAAGCATTTCCCTTTTAGAGGAAAGAATCTCAAATTTCTATAATTTTGGTGCATTTTGAAAAAAATTATGGGTGAAGAAAAAATTTCCCACTAAGTTGGAAAATATTTCTGCAAGCTTATCCATACTGGCTGTTTTCACCTTTGCTAGGTAAAAAATAATTAGTTCATAGAAAAATTCACTGGGAAAATGTTTTAAAACTAGATGATTGGTGTTTGGCAACAAACAGAAAATTAAACTTCAGTAACTCATGGAAAGCTACTGTATGTGCTGCAGAGATTAGAGGGAATACTGGTATGTGTATAGCATAACTGAACAGTGGTTTTCAGCTGATTTGTAATGAAAGACTGCGGTGTGTAAACACCAAAGCCTGATATAAATGCACTCTGCGTTACCAATGTAAAGAACACTTCGACTTGATGATGCCAAGCAACCTGCCTGCTGTACTAGATAGAGGAACACAGGGTGTCTGAAACGAAGCTGAGGTAACAGCCAAGAGAGCCTGCCTTTGCTCGCTAGTTTTAATTAGCCATTCTCCTCTCTCTGTTTTCATGCAGGATTTTCATCCTTCAAATGCGTTTAAAAAATTCATAATGTTTACTGCTTGTTCATATTGCAGGCCATTTGATTTTTTTTATCATACATTTTTATAGTCTTGCTGGAAAAAAAACCCAACTCTGTCTTAAATCCCTTACTGCCTCGGTCTTTCTTAGTCCAGGTTGCTTGGACATTTCTTATATATGTCATAGGAGGTCACATATCCTTTGTAGCATGTTCCTTCTCTCCTCCCGTTAGAACTTCTTTATGCCTCAAAGAGTTTTCCTCCTTATTTCTTCTTAAAGAATATCAGCCTTATTTCTCTACTAAATCACTAGGCTACTCAACTCAGTGAATAACTTGTTTTCCCTGTGTTATGCCATCTCTATTTCTAGACATGCTTTGTATAAAAATGTGGCAGTTCAGATTTGTCAATATGAAAAAATGATTCTTCTGCTAAAATTCCTTTAAAAAGGGAAATAGTATGACATATCTTGACAATTCTCTTTCACATTTAAAAATCTGTCTCTCTATTCTTAATGGAATCATGCTAGGGTTTGTGCTTTTAGCATCTATTCCCTGGAGCCAAAGGGATTTTAATGTAGATGTAGAATTTTCTCTAATCTTTTTTTCAAGGTTCCACATTAGCTGTTGTTGCTCATCGACTTACACCTGACTTGTTTCAGCTCCCTAAAGGTGTACTGATAGTTAGTTAATGACAGTTAAAATTTCTTATGTGCTTTGTTTGAATTTCTGGGCAGACTGTGTTACACCTTCACACGTTGTGCATGCAGCCGCACGTGCATGATGTGTGTTTTCCTAGTTCCTTGGAAGATGATGTCTGTGTTCCTGAGCACTGCTTTCCATTACATTATTTTGAGGCATGACAAACCTTTTGTCCCTTCAGTTGTTGAGAGCTGTTCTTGTAGTGCAGTAATAATTACAGACCTAGGTGGAGGATGAGCCTGCACTGTGCTGGATGCTGTATAAGCTTATATCCAGAGTTAGTCATTTTAGGTTGCAAATTCTTTGAGATTAAAAAGTCAGATGGAGAAGAGGCTGTATTTAATGGAATATTATCATCCTCTTTTTATGAATGAGAGGAGCCGAAGCATTCAGACACGTGAGTGACTTGCCCAAGGTCAGAAAGGAAACTGGAACTGCTGCCTCATCTCCCTAGCTGCAGTTTCAGTGACCCAAATGCACACTCATCCTTCATGTGAGTTCTCAAGCGTGGTTCTTTGGTGCTTCAGGCACTTTTACCAAATAAGAATCTTTTGTGGAATCTTTTTTCTTTTTTTTTTCCCTCCCCAGTTTGTTTTGGAGAAGTAAATAGACAGTAACATTCAAGAAAAAGATGCAGTGAAAATGATTTTCCATAAAATTAGAGTGTGGTAGAAGCAGATGGAAATATAAAAACATTCTGGCTTTGATTTCACGATAATCTATAACCTTTTCCTTTAAGAGTTTAGAAGATTATGAAGCTGAAGCACAGAAAAAAGATTATCATATTCTGCAGTTAGAAAGGACTGAAGTTTTAGCTAATTTCAGAAGAAATACTTTATACGGGTAGACTCAGATTACAAAAGAAGAGTATTGAGTGTATATAAATGGACTTCTACTTCCCAAATTTTCTTTTTTCCTATCATATGGTATTGTGAGGTGGGCAAAGCAGCCCCTTTTCTGGTCTAACATTTCCGTGTTGATGGACAGTGTGAATAAGAATTGGACTGAGTCAGTGCCCTTAGTCCTCCAGCCTGTCTTCTTTTTTATCTCTCTTCCCCCATCTGTTTCTTCTTTTTTATCCTCTTTTATTTTCATATAATAAAAAAGCAGTCTGGTAGAATTTTAAGGTTTCAGATTATAATCGGCTATTACTGGAAATATTTAAGACAAGGTTGGACGGGGCTCTGAGCAACCTGATCTAGTTAAAGGTGTCCCTGCCCACTTCAGGGGGGTTGGACTAGATGACCTCTAAAGGTCCCTTCCAACCCAAAACATTCTATGATTCTATGATTACAGGTTCTTTGGCTGCGGGATGCAATGAGTGTGATGTACATGAGTAGCTGTTGAGGTTTAACCCCAGCCAACAACTGAGCCCCACACAGCTGCTTGCTCACTCCCCCCACCCCGCCTGGTGGCATGGGGGAGAGAATTGGAAAAGTGCGAACACTTATGGGTTGAAGCAAGAACAGGTTAATAATTGAAATAAAACAATAATAATAATAAAAAATTGTAATGAAAAGGAAAATAACAAAAAGAGAGAAATAAAATGCAATAAAGACAAGTGATGTAAATGAAAAATAATTGCTCACCACCAACTGACCAATGCCCAGCCTGTCACCGAGCAGCGCCCCCCAGCCAGCTTTCCCCCAGTTTGTATGCTGAGCATGACATCATGTGGTGTGGAATAGCCCTTTGGCCACCAGTTTGAGTCAGCTGTCCTGGTTTGTGCCCCTTCCCAGCTCCTTGTCCATCTCCAGCATTCTCAGTAGAGCATGAGAAGCTGAAAAGTCCTTGACTTAGTTGTAAACACTACTTAGCAACAACTAAACCATCAGTGAGTTATCAACATTCTTCTCATCTTAAATCCAAAACTCAGCACTATGCCAGCTACTAGGAAGAAAATTAACCCTATCCCAGCCGAAACCAGGACAGTAGCAATGCTTTTTTAGTACAAATGTAAGGAATTATCCTTACAATTGAGCTATCAGCAAATTCATCACCAAATAGGCTATTAACTAGTTAATTTTATTTATTTTTTCAAGATTATTGTTATTTATTTCCAATACACAAGATCATAGTGGGAAACATCAGTCCCTGCTTGTGGAAAGCCAGAGTAAGATCAAGCTGGGGTGACTGCACTACAGATAACGTATTCCTCCAGTCATAGCATGTGAGATGTGGGGCACTTCCTATGCTTCTTAAGGGTTCCTGAAGGTTTATTATTTTATATGTTTGTGTGGGGGTGTCTGATGAGGAGGTGCTAGCATTGCTATAACATAAAGAATGCAGAAGAGCAAATAGTCTATGTGGAGGGGATAATGGTGATTCTTCAGGTTTAGCTGGTGGCTGGGATCAAGAAGAGTAATGGTAGCCTTGCTGATGGCCTCCTGAACAGTTGTTCCTGTTACAGCTCTGATCCCTGAGAATAGGGAGGTCTGTGCTGATTTCCAGAAGACTTGTTGAGTCTTGAGCCAGGGAAGCACACCGTTTCTTGTGTTAGATCTCCTAAACATGAGCAAAACTGTAGCAACCTGTGAACTTCTCCATGTGATCAGGCCCTTTGCTCACAACCAATGCGGTAGGGGTCCATGTGTTACCTTGGGGTATTGAGGTGTGTATGATCATTGAATCATAGAATCATTTAGGTTGGAAAAGACCTTTAAGATCATCAGGTCCAACCATAAATGTAACACTGCCAAGTCCACCATTAAACCATGTCCCTAAGCACCTCGTCTGCCCATCTTTTAAATACCTCCAGGGATGGGGACTCAACCCCTTCCCTGGGCAGCCCCTTCCAGTTCTTGACAACCCTTTCAGTGAAGAAATTTTTCCTAATGTCCAACCTAAACCTGCCCTGGTGCAACTTGAGGCCATTTCCTCTTGTCCTGTTGCTTGTCACGTGGGAGTAGAGGCCAACCCCCCCTGGCTCCCCCCTCCTGTCAGGCAGTTGTAGGGAATGAGGGCCCCCTCAGCCTCCTCTTCTCCAGGCTGAACACCCCCAGCTCCCTCAGCTGCTCCCCGTCAGGCTTGGGCTCCAGACCATTCACTAGGGACCATCACTTCCCTACTCCTGCTGGCCACACCATTCCTGATATGAGCCAGGATGCCATTGGCCTTCTTGGCCACCTGGGCACACTGCTGGCTCATATTCAGCTGGCTGTCAAACAGATCCCCCAGGTCCTTTTCTGCTGGGCAGCTCTCCAGCCACTCTTCCCCATGCCTGTAGTGTTGCATGGGGTTGTTGTGACCCCAGTGCAGGACCCGGCACTTGGCCTTGTTGAACCTCATACAATTAATGTTATGGGTGCCCTTTTTTAGCCTTTCGATGCTATAGCTTCATTTAGGATTCCTTGTTAGTAAGAAATCAGTCTACAAACTGTTCCTTTTAATGTTTTATTTTTTTTCCTCTGCCCCAATTAGTTTGTAAATTGAAGTCTCTTGTTACTGCTAATATCCTCATTTAATCTTTTAAATTTCTCTTATAATTTCTGCAAATTTGGGGGGAATCAGGCAGTTTATAGTAATTCATATTAGCAACATGACCTACTTATTCACCTGAAAAATTCAGCCTTAAAATAATCATAGAATCATATAATGTTTTGGGTTGGAAGGGACCCCTAGAGGTCATCTAGTCCAACCCCCCTGCAGTGAGCAGGGACACCGTTAACCAGATCAGGTTGCTCAGAGCCCCATTCAACCTGGTCTTGAATGTTCCCAGGGATGGGGCCTCCACTACCTCTCTGGGCAACCCATTCCAGTAATTTCCCTCTCTAAAAGTTATTTAGAAGTATAACTGAGATAAGTGCTTGATTGCGATTCAGTTAAATTCAATAAACAGGTATTTATGCAAATTCAGTTAACCTTACAGTTCAGACATTCAATTAATAACAAGATTGATATGTGAAAGATTCACTCGCATAATCATTAGATTTCAAAATGCCTTACAGGGAGGGCTGTAACATATTTCCTTTTTATAGATGGGAAAGAGAGCCTTGCAGGAGTGAGGTGATTTACTGATTAAATCAACCTGCGAGCCACTGGCGGGACGGGGAGTGGGCATATACTGAGCCTTGCCAAGCCCCATCTGTTGCCCTGGTAGTGACAACAAGCTGAAATCTCACCTCAAGTGATGACTTATGCAATGCTAGGAATACTCCAGACAATTATATGTAAAGAATATAGTACATATATAATAGGTAATATTATATATTTATAATGAGTATTTAAGAGATGACATTACTCATGCATATGTTATGAAATTGTATCTATCACATGGGTTATAATTAAGGATATTTTTTGAAAATAGGATATGAGGCTATTTATGATTTTACTTTAATAATTTATATCACTCACTTTTTAATTTTTTAATTTTTTTTGAATTTTTAAAATTTTTTTTTGAGGGCCTAGACACATCCTTTGTAGGAAAAATACCCATAAGTGTTCTTTGCCTCAGAACTCTTGCCAGAGCCAGAGGACTTTGTTAGCTTGTGGAGCTAGTTTGGGTATCAGAGAAACAGCGTCAAACTGCAGCTTCCACTAAGCTATAGAGAAATTGTAAGTGTGCTACAAATGAAATTAGAACTGGGTGAGAAAATATGGTTTCATCATAAATCAAGTGGTATTTCAGGTGAAACAAAATATAAATGTGCAGGCAGAATATTGTAAATGAGTCACGTTCAAAAATATTAAAGAGCTTAAAAGTGAATAATTGTTTCCTCTTGTGAGTTCCTTTCCAGCATTAGGAGAACATGTGTAATATCGATGTATCGTACCAGTCATCTGGAATGCTCCTTGCTGCTGGAGTAAACAGAGTCACTTTAATATTTTTGAAGGTTTCTCTACATTGTAAGAGGCATCATGGGAGCTTATTAAGTTCATTAGAATACCGAAGAAATGTTAACAGCGGTTCTAAGTGCTTCTTTCCTCCAAAACAAGTTTTGTTACTTTGAGAGGAAAAATATAGGCAGTGAGCACTGGAAAGATCAGGCTGGATGAAATGAGGAGAAAAAAAAGTAGCCATGATTGCTGTTTACAGTTGTGGAATCTTTTGGGAAGCTTTTGAGCTTAGGGAGCCTGTGTTTTTGCTCTTAAAGCTTCATTTTTTTTTCACATCATATGAAGAAATATCTAGCAAGAGATAAAACACTAAAATAAAGTTCTGGTAACAAGATGCAGCTTTCAAATACCTCAGCAGAGAAAACGTTGGGGTGTCTGGGGCATCTGTTGATCTGACAGGTTGTATTATAAACAAACAAAATATATACCTTAAAGAACTGTGTATCTCTCCTCCACTAAGGGTACTGTCTGAAGCCGATGCTTCTCGTCTTCAGACAGTGGTAATGTGAAGAGTTATACCGGTCCAGAGCACCATCTTATTTTATTCAGCAGTTGGGATCCAAGATGAAAGCCTGATCATGTGGATGCACAAGAAAGCCTTCAGATAAGAGAAAGGACCTCCTGGAATCAGCCAGGATGTGAGAAGCCAGAGTAAGGTTTGAGTCAAAGATGGTGCACGTGTGATGAGAATGTGAGGATACTGCTTGTATCTGTCTTGGAAGTAAAGATCCTATGGGACTGCTTTGAAAACTTCTTGGCCTTTCGTTGACTGCTTGGCATGTAAGGGATGCCAGAGAGAGAGTACCTAGGTAGATCTATCTAAACGGAGAAGTAGTTTTGTGAAATGTTAGCCTGAAGGCAATTACTGAGTTTGTATTTTTGATGGCATTATCCAAATAGATAGTGAGGTAGGAACACAAAGGGTGACAAT
Organism: Gorsachius magnificus; assembly: GCA_034008185.1. Lineage (NCBI taxonomy): Eukaryota > Metazoa > Chordata > Aves > Pelecaniformes > Ardeidae > Gorsachius > Gorsachius magnificus. The sequence goes on along the minus strand of CM067085.1, from coordinate 6,756,223 downwards.
GGATGCAACTTTGTGGAACCACATAGAAAGTTGGAAGAGGGATAGAAGGGCTCATTTAAAAAGTGAAGAAGGAGAAGGGCTGCCCAGGGAAGCGGTGTAGTCCCCATCCCTGGGGGTATTTAAAAGCTGAGCAGACGAGGTGCTTAGGGACAGGGTTTATTGGTCAACTTGGCAGTGTTAGGGTAACAGTTGGACTTGATGATCTTAAAGGTCTTTCCCAACCTAAACGATTCTATGATTCTATGAATGAAAATTGGGAGGTGACAGGGTCACAGGGGAATCAAAGGAAGACAAAAGTTCAAGTGAAAGGCTGGTTGCAGAAGGGAGTCATTCACACATGAAGCAATAGGAGGTTGGAAACTGATTTGAGTTTTAGAGACTGCATTAAGACTAAGTGAAGGGTAGCTACAAGCTGGACTGAACTGGGTCTGGTTTGAGACTGGAAAAGAACAACAGCTGTTCTAGACAAAAAGTTCAAAGAACTTAGAAAAATGAACAACTGGGAAGGATTGGGACTAGTAAAAAAGAAACTCTCACAGGTTTGTACTGAGAAGGGAGGACTAACATTACTGCATAGTGGTGGCTTGAGGAAAAAAAGAAGGAAATATAGACAGTGTGAGGGAGATGAGGAGCTAGGACAGGCAAGCAGCTGAGTTAGAAGAAAAGAGTAACAGAAACTTATGCACCTCTGGCATGGAAAGAGGAGAGGCTTGAGCTTGGTTCTGTACAGTGAAATATGGTACCACCAGAGCTGTAAGGACCCCTCCTTCTCCCAGTTCCTTCTGTCTGCTAAGGGGCATTGCAAAATTGTTGAGGTTGATAGGGAGGCCCAAAGGTGAGAAGTGTTGTTAAAACAAAGAAGGATCAGTGCAATACACTGAATATAGAGTTACAATAGTAGAATACTCCAGCAGGAGCAGTAAGTGAACAGACCACAGTCAGCATGAGAGAGATGTTGGCTGGTTCATGGAGAAGCTTATGCATCATGGTTACCTACAAGAGCAGAGGGTAGGATTTTGACCCTCTGATATTTTGTTTAGTTCATCCTCAATTTCTGAGATGTTGTGTTTCTTAAAGAAGTTGTGGAACCCAGAAGTGCCTGTGGCTCAGAAGCTGTGGAACCTAGAAGTGGCTGGGGCTCAGAGCCCTTCCAGCAACCCATTTTGTCTTTAGACACCCAGCATTTCCAGTCCTTGTGAGGGAGTTTGAGGGATTTCCAAGCAGCTAATTACATTGGCTTTCTTTTTTTTTTTTTTTCCTTTTGTTTGTTTGATTTGGGTTTTTTCCTTTTTGCATTATACCTTTTGTGAGGAGATATGAAGCAGACTAAGATCTGTCCCGTTGTGTCTAACTAGAAAGGAAATCATTCTCATCCAGTCATCCTTTACGTAAGTGTTTTGAGTCCTTGTCGGAATGATGTATTCCCAAATGGCACCAGTACTAATGTGGATATTGAATTCTGAATAGATTTTTATGACATGTATATCAGAGTTTTGAAGATCGCTAGGGAAAGTATTTCTACCAACTGCAATTTGATGAAAAGCATACAATGCCCAAAATAGCTGTTGATTTCAGATGCTGTTGCAGTTACAGGTATTAGAAAAAAGCAAACAGGTAAAGCAAAATGTTTTCTTCATTTCATTTATATATGCTAGTTCCGCTGTGAGATTTAAATAGCAGTGGTTGTCCCTTAAAATAAATAGTTTTCAGAATGAAAAAAAAATAAAAATCCTTTGGAAAACTCTAACATAATCTTTAATTTCAGCTGACTGGAGAAGAATTTTTAGAGCATTTATGACAGTAGATTTACAAGTCTCTGTGATGCAGAGTTAAAACAAAGCCCTACTGGTAGTGCAGAGGCTTTTATTTCTTTGTCTGCAAAATGGCACAGAACAAATTGAAAGATGCCTTCACAGTAAGATGTTTTGTTCTTTGATTTCAGCTTTGATTCTCTTCAAACATGCAGCATTAGCACCTTCATTTAGATGTTCTCAGTATGAACAGAAAATAGATGAATTCAGAGGGGTCCAATGAAAGAAGATAGTGCCATGTGAGAGAAGGATGGTTCTGTTATTTATTCTCAGTTTGGCTTCCTGAACACTGAAATGCTAGTGTTCTTGAAAGACAAGTTCTTCTAGTGGAAATTACTGTAAAAATGACAAGGTATAGTAATTACTAATGGGACATAGTCTTGGAATTCATTAATGGAAGAAGTTTCTGCTTGTAAAAGGCAGTAAGTTTTCTGGGTGGACTTGTTCTTTATTGTTTCCATGCCTCAGTTTTCTTATCTGTAAAATGGGGATCCCATACATTATCTATTTTTGGGATTCTTGAGTAATGTGCTATAAAAATGCAAATTTTTATATTTTCTTCTGTTATGGGTTTAAAATTCCTTAAAGCAGTCATAAAGATAACCATTTTAATTTCCCTTTGACTTTTAATTCAAAGCAAAATTAAAATTAACCCTTTCTGCATAATTCTTTCTAGAATAGCTGAGTCAACCATTTATAATAGTCTTTAAAGTTCTTAGTAATAAGCCAGAAATCCAGTCTTCAGAAAGGTCAAGACGACCAAAACATGATCTTTCCCTGAGTAGAAGCTGCTCCTGATAAATCTCTTTTCATTTGTAATTTATTGTTTGCACTCAGTGTGCCTCTACAATTCCAAGGCTTCTCATGTGCTCAGAATAAGTTGGTTTTTTCTTAAGTTTAGACTGCCAACTCAAGCGCCGATGTTATATTCAAGTAACAAAGGAATTGGGATGATTTGGTTTGACCAGGTGAATCACATGGATATCTGCAGAACAAGTAAACTGTCACCACTAGATCTGTCTGTAATGATAAAAAAGTGATAGACAATATCAATGATTACTGTCTGTGGGAGACTGGGCTTGACAGCTCAGCAGCCCAGCATGGCACCTGTAACATTCCACTATCAAAGCTGACCTTCACGGCCAGTTGCCATGCACAGATTTAAGAAAACATAGAGGAATCCATATGGTGCTGTACTACTATACTGTATAGAATAGTGCTGTGGAGCTCTTGTTTATGTCATGCATTTTTATTTGATTTTATATTTACCTAACACACTGACAGCACATAACAAATAATAGCAAAGTAATACCTGTGGAGATATTATTTTTTATTAGTATAAATAAATACATTCAATCAGGCATAATAGTTTCATTTATTTGAGTGACTAAGATTTATTACTTTATTTTTTGGTCATTTAAGTAAATAAATAATATTATGTGTGGCTCATAATCTTCTATGAAACACTTCTTTATTTTCTTTCATTCTAGCAATTCATAAACGCATTAAGTAAAATTCCATATTTAAATAACATTAAAATGGTGACACAAATTAAAGTCATAGCAGCGTGAAAAAAGTACAGCCTGCCAAGATAAATTTGAATGTCCTAATTTTGATTATTTATGTTGCAATTTAAATGCTGAACATATTTTTGTATTGAATATGTTTGTAAATTTCCAATGGGATTTAAATTTTTAAAAAACAAAGTTACTGAGAAAAGAAAATATACTATGACTATATATGCCAGCTCCTCTTCTGGCACAAATAGCTACACAAATTTTAAAACTATGTTATTTTATCAGAACGCATTTGAGCAATGAAACAGAATGGGTGGTGTTGTTATGGTAAGATAATCACCCCCTGAGGTGTACTGAGACACAGTGTGGCTGATTACCTCTAATCCTGTTGGGATGTAATTATTTCATGGTAACGATATTCTTGGAACTGCCTTATTGCTGCTATCAAATTTCTTTTAGCTTTATATCTAAACACATTAAACAATGACTTTGTCAACTTTGAGGTCCGTTGAGATTAACCTATCTTTTCACAATGTTTAATTGGAAGTTGAAATATTTTTTCAAGTCTGGTTTCAATTTCCTTGTAAGATTCCAGCAGAATTGCAAGGAGAACAATAGAGGATTCCGATCTATCTGAACGAAGCTGCAAAGCACAAAGAGTTTTATAAAATGTGTTAAAATGAGAAAGGTTGGCTAGCAGGGACTCCAAGAAAATTAAGAATAGGTCTGCACTGAAGTCACATCGGGTCTGCCAGCCTCCTGTTTTCAGGACAGGGTAAGACACCTGAATGAGTCTGAACTGTGGAAGTTCAGGAGAGGCAGCCTGGAGGTCCTAGCAAGGCCTTGTTGATGGGTTCAAGAGAAAATGCAGCGGCATGCAGGCTAATTTGTCTTGCTCTTTGGTGGGTGTTGCAGTCTGTACTGAGCTTCTTGCTAATGGAGTAGCCAGCAACGGTTTACAAGACAGATAGATGAAAGCCAGCTTGTGTGCAACATAAGAGGTTTCAGTGAATATGCAGAAGAACTTCTTTACTTTGAGGGTGACAGAGCACTGGAATGCGCTGCCCAGGGGGGTTGTGGAGTCATCTTCTCTGGAGATATTCAAAGCCTGCTTGGACGATGTCCTTGTGCAACCTGCTCTGGGTGGGCCTGCTTTAGCAGGAGGGTTGGACTGGATAATCTCCAGAGGTCTCTTCCAACCCCTGCCTTTCTGTGATTCTGTGATGCCATCGGCTCCTGTTTATGTGAAGATTTGCTAGGTGTTCAAAGATATATAGTTCCCTGATCAAAGTCTGTGGTGTTCAAGCTTTTCTAGTTTCCTTTAGCTCTGTATCCCAGGTCAGCACGGTGACATACAGAGAGAAAGTGCAGGAGGACGGCAAAACATTGCAGTCTGAATGCTGACCTCCAGTTCTAGAATGTTTATTTTTCTGGCTCCTGAAGACAGTTCTGATCTCTTCAGCCACACTGGTTACCTGGAGGGAAGGTGCTCAAACTGAGGGTACTTACAAACCAGTTCCCTAACTTTGAATTGGGAGAAGTGACACATAGTAGAAATTCAGAGTAGAGCTTCCATTTCTCTTGCTATCTTCAGACTTCATCTATCATCAAATCCAGATATTAGTTCAAGCAATATTTGATGTTATACCTGATTTATGTGGTCAGAGGGCATACTTAGGCCACAGGGCAGACATTTCATAGTCGTGCTCTCTTGCTTGAAGGCTTGCAAGCACATGCCATGGCTCTCCTCCAGCATGTGTGCCTGGCTGCCCTGCCCAGAGCAATCAAGACACCAGAAGAGGAGGGTTCTAACCCCAATGCTGAACTGGAAAGGTGGGTGTCATGGTTTAACCCGGCTGGCAACTAAGCACCACGCAGCCGCTCGCTCACTCCCCCCCCCTCCCTCAGTGGGATGGGATGGGGGAGAGAATCAGAGAAAAGGAAAAAAAAAAAAAACCAGGACAGTGGGTTACATCTCAGCCAAAGACTACAGTTCTGAAACCTTTCTTGGTAGTTTGTAAAGCTGAAAAACAGATCTAGGAGTTAAAATGGATTGAGCTGAATTTTGCATTTTGGTGTAAGAGAGGGAGAAGAGCAAGAAATTTGTCAGTGGATAAAGGCGTGTTGTTAAGTCATCACATTCTGAAACTATTGAGCCCTTCCTGGAGACGAAGAAATATTCTGCTAAATCCTCTGAGCCCTATTAACTTGAGCAAGGGTAAAGAGTTGAAGAGTCCCTTTGGGACAGAAGAGATTTCAGAGTGAAACAGGAAGATCCCAAAGCAAACCACCCTAGAAACAGTTATGGGGGAAAGGCTTAGAGTAAGATTCATGCCTTTTTGTTGCATAAATTTATGAAAGAAAGGCTCCAGGAAACTGAAAAAGTTGGACAACTGTTTATATACTGTGTCCAAAGCAGAGTGGGATCTTTTTACAGCATGATAGCACAAATTCAGATGGTTTATTTTTATTTATAATTAGTGTACATGTGAATGCTGGCTTTTAGGGATGATCTTATTATAAAGAAAGGAGGAAAGGATGAGCAAGATGTAATGCTTTCTGGACCTCTGCCCATTCCACAAATCACATTCTCCTCCAGGCTTTCTCAGCAGAACATCTTTGTTTTCTACTGAATGGTGTGCTCAAAGATGAGTTGCATTCATTTATTTTCTAAAGTAGGGCTTGTTTGCACTCTATTTGGAATAGATTTCTGTCTTATTATACTAATGCACGTTCAGACCTAATCTAATAATCTGATCTGGATTACTAAGTGCTAACAGAGCTGTTATCTATCATGGATGAGTTTATCCCAGTGAAGGCGATGATTTCCAAAGGGAATAAGCAAGGTTTCAGAGTATGTGCGTGAATAATAAATTAAGATACAGGTAGCACATTTTAGTAATGAGGAGGTAAAATGATAATTGACTGTCTCAAAACTGCTGTGATTTAAAGTAGATTTTAATTGATAGAGATTTGCAAGGTACGTGAGCATTGTGCAAGTTAACAGTGTTGAACTAAGAGGACAGAATACTTCTTAAAATTATTTTTGCAAGAGAGGAGGTGTCAGCTCAAATGAATTCAACCCAAGTTCCATCTGGTACAGTTACATTCTGCCTATCTCAATTCTCTTTGGTGTTGAACTGTAATATTTTTTTAATTCTTATGTACAACTTTTACATAAAGTCATTGAATTTCTGATCTGAGTCATTGCAGATGGTTCTTAGAGCATATTCTAGCCTTGATAAAAGCAATTTTTGTCATAAAATCTATTATGAATTATTCAAAGGAGCATGCATCAAGTCCAAAATCACAATTCTTGATTGTAACGATAGGACTTTTGCAGATTAAAATGTTGACCTTTTGTTTTGGAGATGGGTATCCTTTTGTGTCAGCAGGATAGTGGATCTCCTATGATCAAATTTAGGAGTTCAGCTTTGATCTGTGAAAGTTTTGTTTGAGGTATGAGGCCTTGATCTAATATTTGCCTTCTACTTTAGTGAGCGTGCTGGCTTACTGAAGGAAGAGTCTGATCAGGTTTAAATGCTGCAACAGCAAACATTTGAGTAATAAATACAGAGTAGTTAACAGGAATATTCCTATTGGGAGTTTAAGTTCCAGTAAGTACATTTTTGTGTCAATTATAAGAAAGGAGAAAGAATGATCAGTTTTTGTGGCATGATATGGTGTGTCTGCTGCCTGCCTTGAAGGGAGAGAAGACTTTGTTTGCCTGAAATGTAAGTTTGTACTTCTAATGGAGAGGTGGCTTGTGATCCTGACAAATAGGTGACTGTCTTTCCCAGCGCCAAAGCGATTGAGGATTTCTTGGATCCACAGATGTCATCTGTATAAAAGCAGGTCCCATGGAAGTGGGAGGAGGAATGAAATAAAGGAGAAAAATAAATCAGGAAGGGGGGAAAAAAAGGAAATGTGGCTACTAAAAATGTATCAGTTTCAGAAGCAGAAGAATCTGAAGGCTGCCTTCATAGCTGAAAATGTCAAAATGTTCCAGGGTTTAGAAAAGAGGATGAGTGTTCTGCAGGCTGCAGAAAGTAAGCACAGAAATTAAATGCAAGGAACAAGGTTAAGGACAAACAAAGAAGGCAACAGGGCAGCAGAAGACACTTTTCAGTAGGGATTTGTCCTATTGGAAAGTGCACTTCACCAAACACAGTTACAGGGATTTGGGAAGGGAACAGAGGGAAGCACCTGTCTCTCCTGATAATTTTCACAAAAATCCTTTCTGTCCCTTCAGTAGGCGAGGAAAGACAGAAGAAACCACTGTGCGTGAACGCTGCTTAAAGAGCCTGCTACCTGGTTTGGTTGTGCTTTATAGCAGATTTTGTACCAGTTTTCCTCTTTGAATTTGCATGTGTGTTTTGATGTGACACATCAAGCAAACAAGCTTGCTTATGAGGACGAATTGCAATAACAAATAAACATAATGCAGATGTGCTGCAACTCTTGTTTCAGTGTGGGGAAGTTTTAGTGGTAGGGCAGCTTCTTGCCCTCCTTTGTAATAAGTAGGGAACATCCTCACTCTTGGAAGGACTCAGAGAATTCCATTCTCCTACTGTCTCTCGATCATGAACAGCAGGGACATAGGGCTCAGGAGTATATTCACAACCTCTCTGAATTTTAAAAGGCTGAATGAAGGCTGTACCTCTTGCAAATGAAGGGGGAAAAAATTATAAATCACCCAAAAGCCCCCTCTTTTCCTCAGAAACTATGATCACAAACATTTACATGCACAAGACAGAGTTACTCTTACCTTGTCTTCCCAGCACCAGAGTCTGGGATTTTGCTGGAGACCCTATTAATTGCTGTTTAGGCCAATACCTCATTTGGCCTAAATGAAAAGCAAAGGCTTTTCATTTCTAACTGTTATTTATGATGGAGATAGACAATGAAACCCTTGGCCTAAGTAGGCTAAAATCCTTTTCATTTTAATTCAAAAAATGCAATTTTCCTTATAGAATGGACAAAATCTAATGTCTGCATGATTTAATATAGATTGTTAATAAGCATTTTCTTAGTACTAGATAATCCCTGAGATGTTCTGAGTATTACTCTTAACGAAGGAAGAGGGTGCCTACTTTGGAGAGTTTATTACCTTTGAGCAAGAGTGTTACAATGGTTTAAATCCTATCAGAGGCTGGAGGAATCCCTGTTCAAACCCTTCCTCTACAGCCTTCCTATTAAACTTGTACCTCAGCGTTTCTTCTTAAAAATAAAAATAATTTTTTGTTTCACAAGTGAGTCGAGCAGGTGCATATTTATGAGGTACACTGGTAGTACAAGTGCCCTGAAGACTAAGGTGTGTTTTTCACAGGAGCAGTACCAGAGTTGTCTGGCAAGGATGTTGCGTGATACCTGCAGGAAAGCGATGGCTTCGTGGCTCCTGGGCAGCCTGGTGCATCAGTGGGAGGAAGGATATGAGCTGGCAGGAGCTGCTGGACTTGACGTGACTTGGCTGCCCTTAGATGTAGCAGCAGAGTGAGAATCCTTGTAGGCCAGCCAGCGGTGGGGTAATAGGTCCCTTGGAGAATTCTTGTCATCTCCTGTCTGTAATCCATTACCATTTCTTTTGTTCTCACCTTTGGCATCCTGGTCCGTACAGCTAACATGTTGTGGTTCTCATAGTATGAAAATTTTAGTACCCTCAGGGAGCAGACTACTCTTATTCTGAGAGTAGGAGCTGGAGATAAAGGGTGAGTTAGAAAGGTGCAATTTTACATACACCTTGCACAATTTTTATTAAGCTATTGTAATTATTATTATTAGCCAACCTTCAATTTTCTGATACAACTTCTGTGTGTGCCGTACCTCACATTCAGAAAGGTCATGGGCTTTGCAAGCTGGGCCTTTGAATCTATCTCTTGACAAGCAGACCTCAGATCTTTAACCATCTTGCTGATGTCTTAATAGTCTACTGCTCATGGTGGATGAAAAGCATACAGCCCTCATGTGCCCCACAGAAAGAGAGGTATCCTGCTGGCCTTAGCATCAGCTGCTGTAGAGCCTCCAAGGTGGAGGGCAGTCATATCAAAGTGGTCTGCTGCATAGATAGATAGTCAAGACAAGGGTAATTGAGAGTTAGGTGACGGAAATAGTGTCCTGGTTTCGGCTGGGATAGAGTTAATTTTCTTCCTAGTAGCTGGCATAGCGCTGTGGTTGGATTTAGGGTGAGAATAATGTTGATAACTCACTGATGCTTTAGTTGTTGCTGAGCAGTGCTTGCACCAGTCAAGGACTTTCCAGCTTCTCCAGCTCTGCCAGGGGCACAAGGAGCTGGGAGGGGGCACGGCCAGGACAGCTGACCCCAACTGGCTATTCCAGACCGTATAATGTCACACTTGGGGGGGGAGTTGGCCACGGCGGGGAGGGATCTCTGCTCTGGGCATTGGTCAGTGGGTGGTGAGCAATTGCACTGAGCATCACTTGTTTTGTATATTCTGTATATTCTATTATTATTATAGTTATTATTATTATTATTATTGCTACTACTACTACTACTTCCCCCCCCCCCCCCCATTTTATTAAATTGTCTTTTTCTTATCCCATGAGTTTTACCTTTTTTTCCTGATTCTCTCCCCCATCCCACTGAGGGAGGGGGGAGCGAGCGAGTGGCTGTGTAGTGTTCAGCTGCCTGATGGGTTAAACCACCACAACTATAAGGCCTAAATACCCCTTATTGATTAGTCTTGTAAAGGACCCTGACTGGACTACAAGCTGGTTAGATGGATTAGTGATTGGCTTTAGTTTATTAATAAATTAGGCATGGACTTATTATTTATCTCTTCTTACTCTTAATCTCTTTTTCTCTCTCTTCAAAGCAAAAAATCTCCCAAACCAAAAGTGAGAATGTGACCTTTAAATTGTGCTCCTTTTCCGACCTCTAATGCCCTCTAATTCTTTTCAGGATAATTTTCTCTCTTCTAGCTCACCTGACTCATCACTGTCTTTGCCCCTTTATATCTTTGTCTGTGCTATTTTCACACTTCATTTTCTATTCTTTCATTCTTTCCCCCCCCTCCAATTCCTTCCTTAACTGTTTCTCATAAGACCAACAATCAGGATCCTTAATCAGCCGTGGTGCACCAGGCTTGTGCTGCGGAGGCACGGGGGTCTGTAGTGCAGATGAACGGACCATGCAGAGGATGCTCTGTGTTCCCTCTGCACCCTGTCCTGAGTTGATATTTAAGAAACTGAATCTCACAGCACAAAACAAATGAGATGATTGTTTCCATTAGCCCAGGAAGGTCTCAGCAGTGAGGCTTACTTTATATCGGTTACGAACTGACGAGCAGATCCTTAGGTGGAGTAAAACAAAATGCTGCTCTGATGACTGGAAGGGAGATGCACTGATTCACCACAGATGTGTACTGCTGCGGTCTGTGTTAAGTTGTGCCTGTTACCTTTCCAGGCAACTAGCAACACTAGTGTTTTATTACTTAAAGAGAGAACACCAGCAAAGAATATAAAAAACCCCCGTACCACCATGCTGAAAATTAAGTCTATAAAGCCAGTATAAGAAAAATGAGTAGCAGAGCAAAAGTGCTGCAAAAAGATTGCCAGTGATATACCAGTGAAAAAAGGGATGGAGTCAATAAAGGAACACCTGTACCCTGAACAGTAACTGTAAAAACATTTTTGATCCCTGACATCAGTTAGCGAAATTGCTACATTCCTGTAGCACATATGAGGCAAAACCGATTTTATTTCTTGTTCCTTTTTGGACTGGGTAGAAAAGTAAACAGGAAAGCTAGACCTGCTTTACTTTCTTTGGAGACTGAACTGAGTGCTTTTTTCTGTCAGGCACTGTCCAGTTCTGTCTAAATGGAGAAAACAGCAAAAATGTATTTTCATTTATGTGCAATGTTCTTAGCTGAATGCCTTGTGTTTTTTCCCTGTGGAACTGTAATCTTTCCTCTTCTGCTACTGCTATTTGCAAATTATTTCATCATGAGGAAGATGTGATGGAGCAGTCAGGTAGGCTGTCTTCGTAGATTAGCTCTCCACAGGTAGGATTCTGGATAGGACTGACTGCATCTCGCCTCTTTCCTTTTATTAATTCAATGACTTTCTCCTAGAGAACTGATGGAACAGTTGCAAAGATATTGCAGGTACTGAAGTCCTCCATAATTAGAATCCCAGGGAAGGAAACACCAGCTTTGAACTGGTTGTTATGGGTGTGTCAGTGTGGGTGCTGGCAAGGGAGCAACAGGGGCCATTTGCACCCTTGTATTTTGGTATGCTGGTGTATCCTGGTGGAGAAGCTGGAGGGGTCAGTGCAGACTATGGGTCTTCAGCCCCTGGAGCTGCCATTTATTTTAGAGTACTGTTGTGATCAAAACAGTACAAAGAGCTGTCTGTCAGAAAGTCAGGCTTAATGCATGGGTTTGGATTTTCTCAAGTAAAGGAACTTGAGGGGTCTGGAGCCCAAGGCTGATGGGGAGCGGCTGAGGGACCTGGGGGTATTCAGCCTGGAGCAGAGGAGGCTGAGGGGAGACCTCATCGCTCCCTACAACTGCCTGACAGGAGGGGGGACCGGGGGGGGCCATTCTCTGCTCCTGACAAAGGAGGGAACAAGAGGAAATGGCCTCAAGCTATGCCAGGGCAGGTTTAGGTGGGACATTAGGAAATTTTTTTTCCCTGAAAGGGTTGGAAGGGGCTGCCCAGGGAAGGGGTTGAGTCCCCATCCCTGGAGGTATTTAAAAGCTGTGTAGATGTGGTGCTTAGGGACATGGTTTAGTGGTGAACTTGGCAGTGTTAGGTTAACGGTTGGACTTGATGATCTTAAAGGTCTTTTCCAACCTAAACAATTCTATGAATCTGTAACTTGTGCCCCAAATATATGGGAAGATTCTAAAATGGCTTCTTTGAACAAATGCTTTGAGGACGCAGGCCGTTGCAGCTATGTGAGCTGACAATACGTGTTTTGTTGCCTTTTACAATGATGATAGCTGAAAATGTCACTGCCATTACATAGTACATTTTATGCTGTTTGTTTAATGCCCTTAAGCAGCCTGTCCTGCTAAACAAAACTGCAAATTACTGGACCTGGGTAGTCTTCCCTCAGTGGTTTGATATTTGTGTTTTTAATTGTCAAACCAATTACTGGGGCTTGCTGCTAGAGATGGTGATATTGTTTTGTGCGTAGCCAGGGGAAAAAATACTAACCATCTTCTAAGAAATCGTACTTTGAAGTACAGGAATCTAAAAATGCATATTTAAAACTCAGGGAAAAATATAAAAATACTGGTTTTATTTGGGAACTATTGGGTACTTTAATCATAACAGAATTAATATTGTTTATTTCTGTAAATCTCAGCTCACGTAGGGAATTCAAACTGGTAGCGGAACATTGTGAAGGAGCTTTGATAAATGCTTTGATAAATGTAACAGCCCGTGTTGACAATCATTCCTGTATTTCTTCTAAACAGGGTCAGTGTAGGTTTACATAGTGTCAATGCGATCTCTTTTGTGCTGGGCTATGAAGTCTTCCAGCATACTTTCCCTCGCGCTCAAACTCTGATTCTCAAGGCCCTGCGCTGTTTTAAAGCCTCACTGTAAATGTGAGCATTTATACTGATTGCAAAGAAGTGCCTCTGATCAAATCTAACCTCTCCAAATGGCGGGAAGGACAGGGGTGTGGAAAGGCAGTAGCTTGGGGAATGTGAGCCAGTTCTTTAAATCAGAGCTATGTGGTGGGGTTTTTTCCACCCCCGTGAGGTTTAAATGACTTCAGAGGGCAGAAACCTACTGATTTTACTGTAGTATCTTGTATCTGAAAAGGAAAACTACATTCTTTCTGCATTAATGTGCCATTTTTCTATTAAAGTACATTTTCTTTATCAATCAGTGTTTTCAATTTGTATATACACGGGGGAAGTAATGGGCTGGGCTGCCTTGGAATAAACCATTGAGTGTGAGTTAATTGTCTCTGTCTAATCATATGTATTCTGACTAGAGAATAAAAATTGATGATCATCGTGAGAAGAAGCATTATGATGGAGGTGAGCCATGATTTGGACAGTTAGGGGTAAGCTACAATACTCCCTGGTGCAGACACATGCACTGGGATCGTACCTACGTTGTTCCCTTCCAATTTTTAAATATCTGACCTAGTCATACAAGAAATCCTTTTTAATGATTATTACTTGCATGTCCTTTGGGAACACTTTGTGGTTGTGACTATGTGAGTGCCCACCTCAGATGTAATAGGCTTCTTATCTCAGAAATGTAGCCTATATATATATGTATGCTTATATGTTCACCTGTATTCACCTGTACCAAACTGTTTTGCAAAACTAGATTTTATCCTACTTCCTCAGCACACACATTTTTTGTTTGGACGAATGCTTTTTCAGACACGCGAAGAAGTTCCATGTAGCTTTAAGAGAGAGTCTGTTTTGAATGTACTTGCATGTATATATGCACAGGGCTGTACATATGTGTGTGCGTGTATATGTGTGTATATATATACAGGTATGTATGCGTGCGCATTTGTAAACTCAAACAGTATTTTTTATAAAGAATTAATAGATGCTCTTTAGATACTTTACTCAAGTATTTTTAATTGACAATGTGATTGTATGTTTATTGATAAATGTTTTCCTGCTGATTGCTCTCTCCTGGGCCGCTTTATTTGCCATGTCCCTTATCAGCTGTTTTCCAGCTGAAGTCTTTGCAGAGACACGGCGTGGATGTGATAGGGCTGATCCCTGGGCCGTGCTTCTCTCAGTCACCTGGGTTTGGAGTCGTCATGGCCGTCCGCCATCCCCACCCAGGCAGACTGTTCCCACCACAGTTTGGCAGGAGCCTGCTTCTCCAGGTGGCTTGTCATGCCCAGGGAGCAGTGGCTCATCACCAGGCAATCTGGTTCAAGTGCCACTGAAGGCACTGGACTATTTTCATTAAAACAATGAGTCATGGAAGATCTTGGCTTTACCTGCCTCAGATTGGAAATTCAGGTCCCTTAGCTTGGAAAGGATGGAGAGTTTGAATGAGATCAACGTCATGATCCTATTGCTCAAACTCTGACTCCCTGTTCTGGGTGAATGGCACTGGGAGAAGCTTGCATGCTGATTTACATCTGGATCCATGTCTGGTTCTGTACAAATTCAGCAAAGTGGGGGCACAAGCCCAAAGCAGGCAGTGCAATCAGTTAAAGCAGTGGACATCTGATTTTATTCTTGCTCTGTTTGTACCTTGGCTTCCTGAGAAAGGAGAGAATGGCTGTCTCCTAATAAGAGATAAGTTGTTTTGGTTTGGTGGTTTTTCTTCTTTACAACAGACAAATGCGGTTTTAATTTTTCTTCTTTTTATATCTCTTCTACAAAAGCTGGATTTTTCTCAAGCCACAGCTATAATAGTTACAATTAGATGAAAATTTTCATCCCTCATTTGTTTGGTTTTTTTGATAATGGTATTTTTTTCAAAATAGTTTTTTTTTTTTTTTTTAATTGGAAAAATCCAAAAGCAGGGTTCTGTTTCAGTTTTATTTGGGTCGGTTTCATATTAACTTGCCACATGGGAGAAGAAGAAGATGAAGTAATCAAGAAAGGTTCTGGGGTGAAGTGTGGAGGAAATGTGCCCATGCTGGCATGGAGGCCCATGCAAGTAAAAATAAATGTCGGAACAGAAGAAAATTTAACACTAAGTGATCCCAAAAACTGAGGCGACAGAGTTTTGCCCACCTTTGCAGTGTTAAAGGTAGGATGTCATGCTTTTTTATGCCCTTGTGGTGAAATGTAATTAGAGGATGATACAATGTAGAGAATGTATGGCTGAACATTCTTTTTAGTCTCATAGGATGTAGATGTTTAAGAACAGCTTGCAAACTGATTAGTTTTAAATCCCTTAGCGCGAATAGTTTCTGTATTAAAATGAAGCCCGCCAGGTGGAAAGAATATTGCTGGAGAAATCCACCAGGAATGGAGTGCTGCTTCTTCACAGAAACACTTTTATGGTCAGACCCATTTTGAATACTGTCCTGCAAAAGTATTTTGAAGTGTTGGAAACTATGTAACAAATCTTTTCTTATTTTTTAATTTGATTTGTATTTGGTTTTATTTGGTTTTAATCGCGTGTCCTACTGAGTGAACCTTCTAAAGTTAAGTGCATACATTAAGTGGACTGAAAGCAAGAAGTTTCAGCCTGCCCATGGCAAGAAGAGGAAGATTTCTTCCATCCCCCAGCATTCTGGCCATACTCTATTTCTGGAAAGGCAGTGGTCCAAACTAATCTGTGACTGAAGTCTGTTCTGAAGTTGATGAAGTTGTAGCAGGAACAAGTTTGGCTCTGTGTGACAGAAATCATCATGCCCTGAATCCCTTGTGCCTTTGGCGTAAGAAATGGCATCATGTTCCCTGTCTGCAGGACCCCAGCCCCTCTTGCGCTGCCGTTATACTCCAGTTCTTGCTCACTCTGCTTTTGAGTACCAAGAGTCCAGTTCTAGGCTTCTGGGGACAACCCTATCGGGTCTTTGCCTCCAGTGAGAGTTTTTTGATATATAGCACGTACCTGACTGAAAGAAATGTCACTGTGGCTGTTCTTGTGCCTGCTACTTTCTCCTCTGCTGTATAGGAGATATGCACACAGTGGTGGTATGGGTAGTTTTGTTTCTCTCTCCATCCTTGCTTCTGGTTGTGGCACACAATGGGTCAGATCATCCTAGTCCGTCAGAGAATAATAATTTATTGAACTATAGATTACTAGGGAAAGCTTTTTTACTAGAATCTTTCCCATGATAACAAATGGCCAAGCGAAAATGATTTTAAGTGCTGTCCTCCTATTTACTTTTGCAGATGCCCTAGGATTCATGCATCTTTGTTTAAGAACAGGACTCTAGTAAAACTGCAAACCTCTTAGACACCCAAATATTTCTTCAAATGATATATTTTTTTCTTAATTTCTATGACTGTGTTCCTCTTTATGGACCATCTTCCTCAGGAGTCTTCACCCTTCCCACGTCACAGCACCTTTTATTAATTGCATCCCTCTGGATGCTCACTGGCCAGTGGCAACGTCTGCCCTTTGGTTCTTGCTCTCCAGTTTTCACTTGCGTAGATCAACAGGGCATGGTAAGAAATCCTTGCTCCTCCATTCAAAGCTCTTTTTCACATATCAGAAACAGTTTAAACTCTGTCCAATACTTTTCTCACCATCGTTTATGAAAAATCACTTCAAATTGTCACGAAGTGTGAATGTACAACTGTACTGGTAAGCTCCAGTGAAGATTAAGATGCGGTGGTATGAGGCAGCATGTATTTGGGCTGTATATAATCTGTCCCTCCAGAAATTCCTACACCTTCAGCTTTCTGGTATGTCTGCTACTCTTCTGAATCCTAAGGGTGCACATGATAATAACAAGATGATCTTTATGACTTTTCTCCATTTTCATTGCTAGCAGGTGTCATGAACTTGAAATTCATTCAACTACTTATATAAATGTAGCAAAAAGGGATCTTACCTACTTTTTATTCCATTTTCCCTGTTCCTCAGCTGGAGCAAAGCCAGCTCATGTTACTGTGAGCCCTCAGCTTTATGTATATCAAAGAAGCCAGGTCTGAATCTCATCACACATCTTATTTCCTTACCCAACACTAAAATGCCAAAAAGACCTCAGCAAAAATATATGATTTTGAAACACCATATGACTTGAAATGCTGTACAGGAGTCAGAACAGACACCTGACCTGCAGCTGTCATCATACACCATTAAGATCAAAGCAGCTCATGCCTTAATATATTTATATAAAATATAAACTTGCTTAAAGGCCACCATAAAAACCAAGTGTGTGTTCAACTCTCATCTCGGTGAGAAATGTTTTAATGATGAATTTGCATGCAATTTATGAATAGCCACTCAAAAATACAGCAGAAATGCATCGCTTCCACTGCACGGGGAGGCTGGGGCTTACAGCAAAGAGCCACTGGCCTTCTTGAAATGGGCTCTGCGTAATCTGGGCTCCAGCCTAAACCCCAGTGGCTGGAATGGTAAAGCAGCCTAGGGACGTGTTCAGCACCTGCTAATTAGACAAAAAGACATTTTATTGATGCGATGAACTTTATCTTGCCTGGCTTACCTGCCTCCAGATAATCCTCTGTGCTGAATAGCCACCCCTAGAGCAATTTAGCCACAACCCTGTTCCCATTACTCACTGTCTGGAGCACCTTGGTGCCTGGGGAGGGAAAGGACAGTTCGGATGTGTTGATGGCTCTCGTCCTCCAGCCGTGACAAAGACAGAACAAATATGGAGCACACTTGTTCAAGGGATGCAGAAATAGGCTAAGAAAAAAGAGAAAATTTACTTTTCTGCCAGTCTGCAAGTCAATACGAATTAGGTAAAATGTTCTTGATAATCGAACCACACCTGCATTTACAAATTTTGTCAGAGACATAAAGTAAATATATCCACAAGCATAAATATCTGAAAAACTAGCTTTTCTCCCACATAATGTACTTCCAATTATACTTTTGACAAAATACTAGGAGACAATAATTCATATATAATGTCCTGCAGTATTTAACTATCAGATATGTCTTCCTAATCAGGAATTCAGAAGGCAGTAAAAATCATTAGAGAAATAGCTGGGTGAACGTAACTGATCTTTTTTTTGCCATGAATGTCATCTTGAATTTGAAAATGAATTTTCACTTTGAAAATACTTCCCCTTCTTAGAGCTTTATAACCTGAAAACATCTGAGTGACTTGAGTTTTAGTATTATGAACAACAACAGAAAATAAGCCTGAGTGTTTAATCAACATGGATACATTTTAGATAAGATATGACAGCTTCATGAGGACAGGGTTTACAAACTCCATTGCCAGCACTCTACCACAGGCATTAAAATGAGCAAGATGCGGATCTTGTCACATGCATTGCAACTTGTGCTTAAAAGCAGGTGAGTATTGAGGAATGAATTCAAACTTGTGGCTCTTGGATCTTGTTCAAGATCTGAGCTTTGCAGAACATCTTTGCATGCATGCAAGCGTAATCCTCTCCGCATGTCCCAAACACACCTGATTCCCTGCAACAATATTGCAGTGAGTCAGAGCAGGTTTTGAGGATGCCACTTCTCAATAACGGGGAGCTTTAGTTAAGAGGTGAAAACCTCATGGAACTTTGTGTGTGCATGATGCAAGCTTATAGTCACTTCTGCTGTTCTAGTAGAATCATAGAATCGCTTAGGTTGGAAAAGACCTTGAAGATCATAAAATCCAACCATTACCCTAACACTGCCATCCCACCACTAAACCCTGTCCCTAAGCACCTCGTCTGCCCGGCTTTTAAATACCTCCAGGGATGGGGACTCCACCACTTCCCTGGGCAGCCCATTCCAGTGCTTGACAACCCTTTCAGTGAAGAAATTTTTCCCAATGTCCAACCTAAACCTGCTCTGACACAACTTGAGGCCGTTTCCCCTCGTCCCATCGCCCATTACCTGGGAGCAGAGCCCGACCCCCCCCCCAGCTCCGCCCTCCTGTCAGGCAGTTGTAGGGAGTGATGAGGGCTCCCCTCAGCCTCCTCTTCTCCAGGCTGAACACCCCCAGCTCCCTCAGCCGCTCCCCAGCAGCCTTGGGCTCCAGACCATTCACTAGGGACCATCACTTCCCTACTCCTGCTGGCCACACCATTCCTGATACAAGCCAGGATGCCATTGGCCTTCTTGGCCACCTAGGCACACTGCTGGCTCATATTCAGCTGGCTGTCAAACAGATCCCCCAGGTCCTTTTCTGCTGGGCAGCTCTCCAGCCACTCTTCCCCATGCCTGTAGCGTTGCATGGGGTTGTTGTGACCCAAGTGCAGGACCCGGCACTCAAACTTTTGTCACTGCTCACAAACATCAGAATGGCTCTAGGTCTGGTTTGACTTATTCTCGCTGAGGGGCCTCACCTAATTCTCTGGTTATGATTTGGATTAATTTACCACCTGTCTTTGTGGTCTAAACTTCTGTTTCTGTTTGTAGAAGGCAATTTTCAGAATAAACAAGTAGTTTCCAGTTCCAATTTTATCATAATGATATCCTGAGTTCAGGAGATAATTATTGCACTGCCTGCCATGTGTGAAAATACCATGAATTCCAATAAATTTATCTCATATTTTCCCTGTCTGGAGTTCAAATACTTTAAATTCCCTCATTTCAGCCAAAGGGAAAATGTGCAGGCCAGAAAAAGTGCGTAGTGAAACCAGAAAAAAACCCCTAAAATTCTGCTCAAGCGGGTGGTGCAGTTAAAATACAGCACCGTTCACCGTTCCAACATGTGAATCACCAGAACCTATGTTCTTGCTTTGTAATTTCACAGATCTTTCTGCATCGTCAGTGCTCCCAGATGTATGTGCTTCCATCTTTCCAGTTAAGAGCTTAACCCTCTGCATTTGCAGAATATGAGATTTCAGAGGAAGGAATACTGTTCCAGGAAGCTTTTATTAATATGTAGTCGTGGTAACAGATCTCTGAGAAAACAGCATGTGTTGCATCTTCTTCTAGGTTGCAGGATATTGTGATGTAGGAAAAGGATAATGTCAGTAGGAAAGAGGTTTTTATCTGGAGAGAAAAAGGGCATTTTGCTTGCAAGGTAATATTAGAAACCTACATGCCTACAACTGCCAACGTGCTTCTTAGCATTCAATGGAATTATAGTAATAAAAATGGAACTTAAAGATGGACTTTTCAAGAAAACTGAAATTGTTTGGAAAAAACCCCTGACTGCAACTAGATAATATCCTCGGAAAACCTCTACTGTAAATTTAGAAAATAAAAATTTGCATAAATATAGATGGAAAATCAAACTAGTGTGAGATTTCTTAAAGTGATTTGGCTCAAAGTAAAAATTAGTAGGAAGAAATTATGCCAGATGTGACCCAGTGCCAGCAGGGATGTAACTTCTTCCCTGGTGGAGGACAACATTTTGCCCCTGATCTGGTCTGTTCTGCCCAAATGAATCAATGACTGTCCTGGGTGAACTGTTCTTCTTGATTATTGAGAAAGGATCTTCTGTCTGGACACAACTGCTCTTGAGGCCAGTAGGTTTTTGGCCTTCTCTGCAGAAGCTTAGAAGTTTGATCTTCAGTTAAATATGGTTCGAATTTATCGCAATGGATGGCTACACTACAAGTAGATTTAATAGGTCAATACTTGCACTGAACCTGAGTACAGGCCACCGAGACCTCATGCTGGTTTTAAGACAGAGAATGATATAAATTTCACAGGTTATGACACCCCTTTTTATCATCTGCTCTACTGCTCTTGTCTTAAGGGACTGCAACCTGAAGTGAGCATGCGATGAATTGCTGGTGACGGATAGGTAGAGGAAGGACCGAAATTCATCTTCCCTGCCATAACTCAGACAGGTGGCGTCATACGGGGTCCATCTAATTGCCTGATTGTAATGATCCCTTCTGGAGAGAGTGCCCAATCTATATTTGAAGTGTTCCTACAGCTCTGTGAAAGATGTGTCTGTGCCTGATGCTTCTGTGGCTCTGTAGCATTCAAACCGCAAGGTCTGTTTCCATAGGACTTTGAAAAAACCAATAGGTCTGAGTGCAGCTGAGAACCTCGAACGGCAGCAACTATAGGGGTGGGAGAAGTATGAAGGTTACAATAACAATGTGGCAAGTTATTCAGGATGATTTGGCACGGATAGCTCGTTATGTTATACGCACCACAGCCAATAAGTCATATGAACATAACCAATTACATCCTAAGTAATCCTGGGCCTGACAAAGGACAGTGGTTGTTCATTCGGTTTAACGTTCCTAATGAGCTTTTTATACATCACTATTCTTGGAAAACACCCAAAACAGTCTTGTCAAAGTGAAAATGGTGTTTTATCTTTGAAATTAGGGTTACAGAATTTCATTGCCCTGAATATTCAGCACTTTTCACATCCCAGTTCTGCTCATTGATCATGCATGTAAAACATTAGTGGCATCCTGGGTACCGAATTAAATTCAGTCTTTGCCATTTGCAATTCTACTCACCTTGGAGGTCACTGAATGTGGCAAGGCTGCCTTTTAGCTTTAAAAGCCATGTAAACACCTCCCGAGCCTGCTGCTGCCTATCAGCCCAGGCAACAGCGTTGTACTTCTGCTAGGAATGAAGTCCAGTCTGCAGCGAATTAGCTGGCTTTGAAAAAAAGCCTCTGTGAATCCTTTGATCCTGATGTACCGGTTTGATTAGCAATAGGAAACTGCAATATAAACTGCCCACATGGCTGCCGCAGCAACCCAGGGAAGAGGAATAGCAGGGCTTTCAGTGTCCTGACTGCTTACTTTCCTACCTTTCCTGCTTCCAGATCCACCTCACCAATGTTTCTCCTCCCTTTCAACCCTGGTTCTTCTTGCCTTTACTGCAGTGAGGTTAACCCGTTTCCTGGAGATGACGATCTTTTAGACTTAGAACATTGTACTAAACTGAATTACAATTGTTATAAATAGCAGTTGCTATTAATGTACAGTTATATACCCATCGGAAGTGTTGGGTGACATATATATAGCATTGCAAGATAATAAAAGACTTGATTAAAGCTAAGAAATTAAAATCTGTGAGGTTAAGTATAGGTACACGTATCCTATGCTGTGTATACCTTTGCCTGTAGACATAAGCCTTCCCTGTTATTTTGGGCTATTTCTTTGCATCTTTATGGAAGAAAATGACAAAGACAACCAAACCCTCACGATGGTTCTGAAAGATTCAATAAATGTAATAAATTGCCCATATTTTCATGTTTGTATAAAATTGTGCTTCCTCTGAACTGTCTCAGTCTATTTTGGTGCCAACCATAAACCCCCTCTTTTCTGAGGAAAACCTTCCACTGAAGCAGAATGAAATGCCCTAAAATTAATTGGAGATCTTCCTGGGACAAAAACTGCAGGCCCAGCATTCAAAAAATTATCTAGATGACTCAGCTTTGTAAGTACTGGAGGTTCAAATCATGTCAATATTTGTCCTGTTCACAATAGGGTAAAGCATAATTACCAGTAAAAATTCTGAAAAGCAAAAGTTCATAGGCATATGGCAGTAGGCATAGACGATACACTTTATGTAGTACCAAATGCGCATTTAATTGACAGCGCATGGTAATATAAGCATAGAGTGATGTGTTTCTTAGAGGATTTTAGCATCCTCAGAATATTTTAGAATATCTTTATTTTATTACCATTATATTTTACATAAATATTATTTTTCCTTCTTTGTAGACAAAATATAAAATTAAACTTCTTGTTGTTCGAACCCCAAATCCCACGGCAGGTTAAAGACACGCTTCCTTTTAACCATGCTTAACTCTTCCTGAGGTCAAAGAGGGATTCTCAAGTGCTTAAAACTAAGCACGAGTTAAGTGCTTCACTGGAGTGAGTCAGAATGAACAGCACTTTGCTGGATCAAGGCCTTACAGATTCACGGTGGGATTAGTTGTGTGATTACAAGTAGCTTTTTGTGTTTTAAGTGTTTATTAAGTCAGAATCCAGGGAAAATATTGCAGAAGCTCTCCACGAAGAGCTTTGGATAGTCTTCTCTACAGATTTATTATTTTTTTCTTATTTTAATTTTTAAAGCATCCTAATGATTATGCATTCTTCCCATGCACATTCTTATTGTTGCTCTTTGCCCTTTGTGTGTGTTGCTTTTCTCCCTTTAGGCATACTAGAAAGTTAAATAGTAAAACAGGATAAACAAGCAGGTATTATGTGATAATTGAACTCTTAATGTCAGCGTTATGATGCAAGTAATGCAACTCAAGGTCTCTTATCCTTCAGTAGCTAGACAGTAATTGCCTGATGATAATCATGATAACTGCACTCCCTGGAGTTACTTTACTGCTGTTGAGAAATATCTTCTGAATCTCTTACATGAGCATGATGAAAACCCCCACATTCAATTATTCTACTGAAAGTTGAATGATTATGATGCATGTTCCCTGACGTGGTGATTTACACAAATAGAAGTTTTATTCTGCAAGGAGAGATAATATTTTAAGGCAGAAATAATTAAATCCAATGTGGAAACTTCATTCATTGCTGAATGCAAGGTCTTCTCGTTTGCAGAGCAAGCATTTTATTACCTGTACATTACCTACATCGCATCCCTCAGCAAGCAGGGATGTAACAATAACTGATTATATGAAGAGACTGTGTTTTTGAAAAATACGGTTGCAAGGAGTAATGAGTTCAGGTCTGGCATGAGGGGCGAATGGAGATTACGTCCTGTTAATTGTTTTGGCAAGTTTGTCATTCCCGTGTGAACAATGATGCTTTCTTACCCAGTACAGCTACAGCCAGTCCACAGCTCACTTGCACAGCCCAAGGTCATGACTGTTTTGCTAATGGCACAACCGTTTAGACCACCTAAACCAGGGACACTCATCGGTGGGTTTTGAATATTAGTTTGAATATTAGTTTACTATGAAAAATAACGTGTTCACAATGGAAATTACACAGTGGATTGTGGATAATAAGATTTGGTTTCTCATGCAAATTATCAGAATCATTTAATCTTGGAAATGGGCAGAAATACGCCAAGGTATTTTTTTATTTCTTCCTTGGGAGTTGAGGAGTGTTGAAATACAGATTTTGGAAGGTCTAGGTAATGCTGTCTTTTCCAGGAGACTGAGACTGTTATGTGACTCTTGCACGCCTATTACTGTAATATAGGGGGTGAACATTTGCGATGATGTGCTGGATGCAGTGATGGCAATGGCAGAATATCTGCTGACTTCTTAGGGCCAGGATTTCACTTGCCCTTCTTTGATAACAACACAAAAACTGTTGGACTGAAGTGGACCACTGTCTCCAGCCATTTCCAGTAACAGATGCTTAGTAAAAGAAACAGGAGCAGTGTAAGTTAAACATACCCTTGGCATACTCATTCAGCCCAAGCAAGAAATGGTTTAGAGCCTGAGGAATCATAGAATCACAGAATCATAGAATCATTTAGGTTGGAAAAGACCTTTAAGATCATAAAATCCAACCATTACCCTAACACTGCCATCCCACCACTAAACCATGTCCCTACGCACCTCATCTACCCTTCTTTTAAATACCTCCAGGGATGGGGACTCGACCACCTCCCTGGGCAGCCCCTTCCAGAGCCTGACAACCCTTTCTGTGAAGAAATTTTTCCTAATGTCTAATGGTTACATTTGCACGGTGCCTGGCAGCCTTGACTAATCTGCCTAACACCTTTTAAAATTAATTTATTCCTTTGGTTTCCACAAAATTCTTTGGCAATGAGCTCCATGATTAAAATGCATTAGGTAAAAAAAGTACCATATGCACCATTGTACAGTCTGTAGGTCATCGTTGTTCTAAAGAAATTGTCTTCTTCGCCTATAATCAAATTATGTGTGTGTATAGGGAAGGCTGTCCCACAACCTCTTTTCCTAATAGCTGTTCTCCTTGCCTCTGATCCTCATCATACTTTATCTGCTATTTTCCAAGGTGCATCTTAGACAAAGACTTATTTTCCAACCTGCTGATCTTTCAAAAGGGTGGGAACGACTTAGATTATGTGCCTCAAACTGTACTATTTCCCCTTGCTTTTAAAACTTCATAGAATCTTAGAATCCCAGTCTGGAAGGGACCTCAAGGATCATCTGGTCCAACCTTAAATAATATTAACTTGCTCCCTGCTTATATTTTTGAGTTCCTCCTAGTCCTTGTATTTTGAAAAAGAATGTATAATTTTTCTTCTCTGTGCTATTCATGTTTTCATAGTTGCCGTGTTTCCCAGTCTGATGAGTCCTTGCCTATTTAGTCCCTTCTCATATGGGAACTGCTCCAAACGCCTGCTCAGTTCAGCCATGTGTCCAACGGGGATAATAGGTTATTTGTCTTACAGGTTGTTATGAAATTAAGTGACTTGATACTTTAAAAAGCTCTGTGAAGTCCTTGGATAGACCTATTTTCTATTCATTAGCTCATTTCTTTCTCTCTTTGATTAATGCAGAAACACAAAGATATACAAACCAGTTGTTTGCTCAGGATGTCAGAATTGCCTGATTTGAATTTTTGGTAGGGTTTGAATCTTATTTACATCTGAACTACCTCATCCAACACTTAACAATAACCTCAGTAACAATGTTACTGAGCCATTTAATTTAATTAAATAATCCATTACTCAAGAACGCACAAATCCAGCAGAACCTGGGGAATTTTTTTACCAAGTGGCAGCAGCTTTCTCCAGGTCTTGGAGCACGCATGAAATGTTGCAAACCACTATTCCCTGTTGGGTTTCCAACTGATCGTGTGGGTTTCTGAGCAATTAAACAAGGTGAACTAAATTCTTCATGCCCTTACAATGATGATATACTGGTACATTTGGAAAAGTTTCCCTGATTTCAGTGGAGATTCTCCCAGTTACATCGGTTATTTTTTCCTGTGCTTTTCTTAAGCTTTAAATAATCAGAAGGGTGTGTATTTGTATATATCACAAATTAAAAAAATGTTCACATTCTAAAGCATATTAAAACAATAACTAAAATGATCATGTTTTTCAATGATTGCAAAAGTTATTCAGCTCTTTGGTAAGCCCTCGTCTTCTCTGAAGGTGTTGGTCGTTTCAAAGGAGAACTGGTCAGATGTAAATCTGCTCTGAAGGGTTCACATCTTTTGAAGTCTAAGACAGCTCCCAAAATTTGAGCCTACATCTTTCTTACTGCAAATGGAAACTGCATGTTTAAGACATGGCAATGAAGACGTCCTACAGCTGGATTTGAAAAATAACTCCTGCAAGTCATCCCTGTTTTCTCCCTCTTTTTAAAAGCCATTCATATAGAACTATGCAAATTATTTTAAATAGACCTCAGGCTAATGCCACTGTTTTAAACGTGTAGCAACACTGTGAAAGATGTGACCACGCTGTTTAATTTCTTTGCAGCAGTAGATCAGTGTTTCTCATATTTGCTTCTGTCTTTTTCTTTTTTTTTTTAAAGAAAGATTTAATCCATGAGAGAGCAGCAGACCTAGAATTCTGCTCAAGGATCCATGTCCCCCTCCTGCCTGTGGAGCACTGGGAGGACGAGGAACGCACTAATAATATTTTTCTACCGTAACCACCTCCATTTTCTTCTTCAGATGCTTTGTTTCCTGCACTAATATCCTAGTTCTCTCGACATAATGAATGAGCTTAGGGACTTGCAGGAGTTTCAGTACCATTTGTTTTTTATCCTAAAGGAAAATACAAACCCCTCTGTCAGATAGGACGCTGAATAAAAATAAGTGCTTTCTGTAATACAGAACCTGAAGGTGACCTATGATAATAGCCTGTACAAACTTTTTTTAAGCTGGAAGCTAGGTTTTATTTCTTCTAGCTAACATTTCTTCTCATGATTTAGGTACTGCATAGTATTTAAAGCATACAGCGTTTAAACGGTAATAGATAATTGAGCGTCTTTATGGACTTTCTGTTATCTGTCAAGTATTGTTTACTGATTTACTTGGTGAGAAAATGAAATTGAACTGGGATAGAAATGGATTTACTCATTTGACTTTTAAAACTTGTGAATGAAAGCAAATGTTTTTCCAAATCAAAAGCTGGTAAAATATTTGGTTAGGTCAAAAAAGATGCTTATGTTTCCATCCTGTTAAAGAAAAGTGCGGTAAAAGAACTATTAAAGAAATAGTCTAAAATGAGAACAGACTCAAGAGGTTTTATTTAAAAGGTAAGAAGCTTGCCTGTTTCTCCTGTTTCTTGCAATTTTTCTTCTATTTCTTAATTCTATGTTAGCTATCAGCACATTTTTTTTTCTTTAGCAGTTTAGTGTAAATGTCTTTGCTTAGCTGTACCTCTCTATGAGAAAGAACATTTGTTTTAATATTATGCTGCGCTCTTGATCAATATTTATGCTATTAACCAAGCAGTTGAATAAGAACCTGTCTGTTCCAATACCTAACTAAAATATTGTTTTCTTCTTTCTATAAATTGCTCCTTTGCATCTTCTCTTTATTGAGAGAATAAGTTACTTTATTTATTCCGTAATAAAAGTCAGTCCCCACAACTGAAAATCTTTGGGGTGTCGATAGCAGTTGGGGCTCAGAGAAGTGACAGAAGTGCTCTGAGCAAAGGTGGGAAAGGATGATATTGTTCTCCTTCCTATCCGGAGATGTCACGGTTGGATCAGGGGCTGCCTGGTCCCTTGAACTGGAATTTTCCCTCAGTTTCCATAATGGCAGGACCAAGGCCCATAGGCGCACAAAGCTCTTAACAAACTAATTAACATTCACAAAAGTGAGCCAGGAATTGGAAAGATGAACTAATGAGAAATGATTAAGAGTTAAATATGCATGGCATAGCTTAACAACTATTAAAGCAAAGGACACAGTAGTTGCCTGCAAATATAGAATGTAAATAGAAGGGGCAGAGGAATTAGTGAGGTTGGTTCTGGAACTAATGAAATAATATGCAGTAAAGTTGTTGTCTTTTTGCTTATTAAACTTTCCCTTAAGCTCTAATGCAGTAGGCGATACCGGAAAGAAAAATGAGAAGGAAATGTCAGGTTAATAGGATAAAACTGAGAAAAAAAAATCCAGGCCCTGGTCAAAATGTCAGATTTTAATGACACTTTCTGCATCTGAAATCGTTAAAAGATGCGAGAAGGGAGCTAGGGAGTTACAGGGCTGTCAGCCTCCCCCCAGTGCCTGAGGAAATCATGGAGCCAGCCTCCGTGGATGTGATGCTGTGTCCAGGCACACAAAGGACAAGGATGTCACGGGAGCAGCCAGCACTGGTTTGCAAAGAGCAAGTCGTGCTTGGCTAATGTGACTGCCATCCCAGTGGGAGGACCCCCTCCGAGCTGGGCGACAGCCACAAGTGCTGCTTGGCTCAATATTAGCATAGCCATCAAGGCAAACCCCACCAAGTCCCAGCAGCCAAACTGAGGCAGCAGGGGCTAGGTGGGTGGCTTAGGAGGATGCTTGACCTCAGGGGGATCTTAACAGACAGAAGACACCGGCCATCGGGAACCTTGTGGAGCCTGGCAAAGGCCAATCTGAAGTCCAGCACTGGGGATGGGATGACCCTGTGCCACAGCTGGGGCTGGGGATTCACTCCCGGGGTTGCAGCTGAAAAGTCCCTGAGCTGCTGGTGGACAACGTGTTGGCATGAGTCAACTGCGTGACTTCATAGCAATGCAGGCTCACTGCAGGCTGGGTTGCATTAGCAGGACTGCAGCCAGCAGGAGAAGGGACGAGGTCATTCCCTCCTGGGGGTGGCACTGGGGAGGCCGCATCCGCAATACTATGTCTAGCTTCAGGAGATGTATGCAAAAAGGACAGTCTTCCATGGAGGGCTGCTGAGATGGGCAGGAGCATCCCCTCAACTGTGAGGAGAGGCTGGGGTGCTGGCTTTGCCTAGCCTGGAGAAGAGAAGGGTGGGATGGGGTGGACTGAAGCTAACAGCAATCTGCCCCAGCTCTTCTCAGAGAGGCAGAGAGGAAGGACAAGAGGCAAAAATCATACGTTGCAACAAGGGAGATTCAAACTGAACATACATGGTGAACGTGGTTAAATGCCTGAGCAGGAACCCAGAGCAGAGGCTGTGGAGATTTTCTAAACTCAGCTGGACACGTCCCTGGGCACCCTGACCTCTCTGGGAAGCTGTCCCTGCTTCCAGCAGGAGACTGGACTGGGGGACCTCCAGCTTGTGTTTTTCTGTGGTTTTATGCAATGGCCTGAATATCTGATTACAGCTGGGCCTCTGCTACAGGAGGGTGTTCAGAGAGGCAGGGTGTGCTGGGAAGGAGGGAGCAATCCGGTGAGTTAAACGTATATAAAGAGGATTTCTGAGTGGAGCTGAGAAGCAGCTTGCGGTCGAAGATCGCACATATTGCAGTCAAACTCTGGCGTAGCCAGAGGTTTTGGGGACTCCATGGAAAGCTTGCAGCTACCTACCAGGATGCCCCTATGAGGAATCCAGGGGTCTCTCTGGGCATGGGAGAGCCCTGTGATCCCATCCAGCCTTGTGATCAGAAGCCATTTATGAGAGATTTTGTGTCGGTAATTGTTTTCTATGTTGTTTAAACCAGATTTAAAATGCAAGCCTGTTGCAGGAGGTTTTTTATATTTATTGTTCTAATTTAGTTGACAAATTGATGCTACTATAAAGCCAATGTTCTGTTAAATCTAGTTTGCTTGAAACAATACTTTACAGGTGAAACACTAGAATAATTGAAGTGTGCATGCCTGTTATGCTGTTTAAAGTGATTCACCTGCCTTTGCATGCATTCAGCAAGATTTACTTTAATACCCAGTGTCATACAATAGAGCATTTCAGAACAATCTGCATATTTAAAATGCTGTAATTCAGTTTGGCAAGTCAACTAAATGAAGTACGGGCTAACAGAATGACAGCGCGTGTGCTTGCAAAGCCTGATGTCTGTAAAACACCACTCTGGAGCCCAGTTTGGTGGTGGGGTGGTGGGGTGATAGCCCGGCTGTGGCCTGGAGGCACTAGCAAGGTTCAGAGGTGCAAGGTGAGTCCCGAAGTCTGATTCCTGAAAGCATTTAGAAAATATACTTACTTAGAAGTAGACTTAAAATCCTGATTTGGATTAGCTGACATATTAGGGTTTTGTCATCTCCAGAATATACTTTATTTTAGAATTGCACTCTATGCCTCAAATAGCTTTACTTGTGTAGATGTGAAGGAAACACAGGATGAAAAATGAAAGATTTAAGTCTAGCTATAGAATGAATATCCATGATTTATATTGGCGGTGTTGATTTCTGTGCTTAGAAGACGAAGAATTCTTTTAAATTTGTATCTTACTGTAACAATATTGGGTCAGAAAGCATCCACCTCATCTAGGATAAAAAAAACCCAACCCTTTTTGCTTTTCGTACAAGAAGTAGTATTACTGCAAACTTGAAGTATGGAAAAAACCCCATTATTGCCTCCAAGGTGGTATGCCATCTTAATAAGGCTTATCTTCAAGACAAGAAAAAATGTACTTTTCAAATCCCACATGCATTATAAACCACCACTTACAAAACCTTTGTTCTAAAGTGCTGGCAATTTTACCTGGGGCAGACATTTTACTGCATTTAAAAGGTCTCCACTGGATACTAGCAAACCTAAGGTAAACCATAAAGACCTATGGATACAAAGAAATTTAAAGTTTTTGGTTTTCCAAGTTTGTGTTGTTTTTTTTTTTCTTTTAAAAATATGTAACTTCCATCCTGCTAATATAACCTTAGTTTATACTTAATATCGTATTTTAAGAGAGAAATGGCTAGCACAAAGAAGATATTAATGGTTTTTTTCCAAGAAATATCATTAGAAAACATAGCACTGTGACAATTAAAGCAAATAGACGTTTGAAGTAAACTAACAACATAACCAGCAATCTATTTGGGTCATGAGCCAGAAAAGGCCATCTGGCATTCCCAGTGATAGCATGAACAAGAGCTGCCACCTTTTATTGCATATTGATAAGGTCTGGTAACTGCTGAATCACTCCACCTGAATGCAAAATTGCAGACGTAGTGGGCAACACTGAATCACAAGTGGTAGTTAATGCAACAGCAGAATAACATTAGCAGGCACGTGGCCTTTCCAGTTAGGGTCAGTCGACTTTGCTCCAAAGAGATGGAAATTGAAATTCTGCAACCAAAGTGCTTATTTGAGATAAACCAGAAAATTATGGGACTGTTTGTGCAAAAATAGGTTCAATTCCTGAGATGTATGACTGGCTGTCAGGCCTGGCCTGCAAACTGTACCCACACAGCAACATGGCAGTGGTGGTTCATCGTGAGCATCTCCAGAGCTTTAATGCAAAGTGAAATCCTACTGAAAACAGGCATGAGATAGCAGGCTGAGCACGAGTGTGTTTTCATTGCACCCGTAGCAAATGCAGCCCGGGAGAAGTTTGCAAGCTACACCCTACACCTCCAGCAAACTGGATTTTAAACAGTACAAAGCCTGAGTGAGAGGATTTTTTGTGAGCATGTGGGCAGTTGAAGATAATGCCCGGAAAATGAGGTTTTATGTTTGGGTTCTTCTTTACCTCAGTTTACAAACCGATGTTAGGATGACCCTAATTTTGCCTTTACTAGAATTTTACAGGTAGCTAGCAAATACCAGACCTTTTCCTTGTGAAGACAAGACCTAACTCCTGAAATACAATCCCACACTTAAGATTGCACTGGTCACTCTTAAAAACATTAGAAATATCCATATAATATTGTTAGTATTGAGAGCTTTCAGCGTAGTAAGTGGGAGAGCTAAGTTTTAATAACAGCGTTAAAAAAAACAAAGGAAGAAAAAGATGGTGCCAGAAAGGTTTCCTCTTCCTTACCAGTCATTTTCCTGGCAAGTATTTGAATGCCTGTCAGCATTTTATACCTAGGAGCAGAGGTTATAATAATGGCTTTAAATGTGTAATCTTGTGCAATAAACCCCCTGCTTTAATGCAAGGTTAAGTATCTGATTTTTAAACCTAGGAAGGTCAGGAAAGTAAGGAGATAAAATTACCAATGCAATTTAGCTTGGAAGTTTAATGTATTACACAGAGTTTACAACTTCACACTGTAGTGGAGGAGCATCTGTCCCAATAGTATGAAAAAGCTGTTTATAATGACTTAACCGGTTCTCTGACTGATCCGTAAGCAGAGAAATCGATACCAAGCTGAGGCAGGACCACACAGTGCGGACTCTGTGGTTCCTCGGAGCTAGGCAATCCTCAGCCCTGTTCCCTCACCATTCGTCTTCCTGGGAGCATGAATGTAGAAGATTCCACTGCAAAGTGGAATATACGGCCAGGCATGGGCTCCTTTCTGTAGACAGAAAAGAAAAAGGCCTCTTTGATCAATTAATCAGTTTTTAGCTTCGGGCTTTAGGCTGCTGCTTTCTGGTGGGATTTCTTGCACCGTTGTGGGCAAAGGTCTGAAATAGCAACTGGAAAATGCTTGCACAATACGGACCAGTTATTTTTGGAAGCTGACAGCCTGTCTTATCCAATGTTTTTACAGAATCTATAAAAAGAGCAGGAAGAAAATTGTCTTCCTTCTACTTTCCTCCCTCTTTCTTTGGACCTTTATGAAGTCCAGTTAAATTCTTCAGAATAATAAACTCAGAATCCTCCCTGACAATTTAGCCATATTGAATTTATTGGGTTTTGAACTTGATCTTGGTAAGCGGCATGGTTTCTGCCTGATATTCTCTGTCTTATGTAATGCGTTTCTTTTGTCTATAATGGGCTTTGAAACATTCTATTGTAATTCTGTACAGAAGAATTTTTGCAAAAAGTTTTATAGCTACTTTGCTTTCACTGAGTCCTGCTACAGCAGTATTTAAAACCAGAGAACAAGGTGAAAATCTCTCAAAGGATTCAGTGCAATGATTTTAGTTTGCTTTTAATTAAGCTTTCTTCGTCCTCCCTTGAAGCTTAAGTCTCCTCTGAGGCTTGACACATGCTGTGGAAATATTCACCAAAATTCACATCACCTCAATGAAAATTTCATCAAGGCCTAAATTGCAGCTGGTCTTCCAGGAGCTCATGGCTCATCTATGATGGGTGCCAGTTGTTTGAAATTAGTCAAAATTCAGCATGAATTTAGTCTCAGCCAGACCTGAATTTTAGTTCTATTGAGCTAATTTCCCTAAAAAAAGCATGGGTAATGATGTGCTAATTTGATATGTACCGATTGGATGTGAGCTTTTGGAAGTTCACCCAAGGACTCAGCTTATCAGAGGAGGGAAGCTGCAATTATGTAGAAATAATTTCATGCCTCTTTCATGATCTCTGCAACTGCTGCTTTTCTTTATTTTTCCCTTCTTTCCTTCCCATCCTGACATCACCAGAATCAACTTGTCCTTACCCATCTCCTCTTCCCTTCCCACACCTCTGGTTTTGTATGTGCACCTCCTTTGTCTGTATCACTGCAAATGGTAGGGAGATGGGCTGGAGCAATAAGGAAGGACCTCTTCTTTCCTGGATTCCTCTTGCACACATTATATTCATGGCAGAGCTTTTGTTTGCTGGTTACCTCATGGCAGCTCACATATTGGTAAACAATAATTTGGACAATCTCAAAAAGTTTATTGCAGGCTACAGATGTTAGTTGTTTTGCTGGAAGACTATCAAAAATAGCAGGGAAGAGAAGTCTTGCCAGACTGGATTATCATGTGCCAAGGATGAAATTTCACTCATAGCAAAACTCAAATTCAGATCAACATCAGTATTCTGCTCCATACGTGATCTGAAGGCAAAGGGTTTCATAGGTATTTAAGTCGTGAGGCATGATGTGTCTGTGAGACATGGATGATTCAAACACCATGGTGGTGAAGAATGCCTAAGAAATACAGGGAGGCAGATGTGTTTGTAACTGGCCTGGTTCACTGCTAATCTGTACGTGTGTGTACGATGCTTCTGGAGGTACTGTTGCAGTAGGTAATGTTGAGACATGCCTAGAGGACTGGTGGACCATAAGGGATTTATTTGTTCTCCATTAATCCTTTTCGTGAGGTTATCTTTTTAAAGGAAAGATTTTCAAAACAAGGAAAGCTCTTTATACATCTTAATAATGGAGGTTATTGAAGTATAGGACATTTTAATGCCTTTGATGAAGGTCTATGGTAAATTTGTGGCAGATTTAGGATCAAAATTGATGTTTTCTTTCCCCTAGTCCTAAACTCAGTTTCACAGAGTCCTAACGCAGTCTTTCTGAGTCAGCTCTGTGGAAATGGGAGATTGGCAGGATCTTCCAAGGTGGTATATACTGTTAACTCATTCCTACAATGTTCTGCTCCTTCATGTGGTAAACAAGACCCAGCCATGTATGTTGGGAAATGGAAGAAGTCAGAATGGGTGCTAATCTTAAGAACAAAAATAAGGGTGGCGGAAAACCCTGGCAGGATAACTACACATATGTCAATAGACTGGCCACTTTCTGTCCCTTGGTGCAAGCAAGATGTTGTCAGAAGATTACTGTTGCATAAAAATCTCTTTATAGAAGGCCAAGTAGAAGGATGCATCACACTTAAAAAAATATTTCCCAAGTTATAGGTTCTTTCAGTTGAGTCTTGAGCCTGATCTCTCAGAAATAAATCAGTATTCAGCTACATGGAATATTACTTAGCTTGTTGCATAAGAAGGCAAAAAAGATGTTATTGGTAAAGTTAGTGGAGGCAGTAAGAAGGAAATTAATATAATAGCCCGAAAGATATGATGCTTTGTGGAAAATCCGTTTATAACTTTAAGGGGCTTGTTCATAATTTTTACTACTTTCCTCAGAACAGTCGGAGAATGTGCCATAACCTACATTTTTTTAAAATGCAGTAGCTATAGTGTATTTTTATAGTCTGTTTATCTTTGAAAAACCTTAGAATTAATATTGATAATAAAGTAAAACAACCTTAGTAAAGTTTAGCGACATTTGTTTATTTATCTGAGGTCAGAACAATTATATTAAAATCAGAGAGACGGGGATAAATAGGCACGCATCTTATAGCTGTGGTGTATATCCATAATGGGGATACTAGCAGATTTCATAACGCTTTTAAGACTTTTTTTGCCAAAATTGTTTCCCTGTGTTTAATGTGTGTCTGTTCTGTATGTTAGATACATAGTTTCAGAACCGAGCGATATGTATTTAAGTCCTATATGGTAATGGACAGAGAGTTTCAGAAAGGGAGAAATTGCACATTATGCATTTTATTGGAGCTTTGTGAAGTTGCAGACTTCAATTTGCTCCAAACCAGTGGAGCTAAACCAATGTTCACAAAGATGGGAAATTTCAGAGAAAAAGAACCTGTAGCTTTTTTTCTTCTGCCTCTTGCTGTCTTAGAGGTTAAAACTCTATAATACTTTGTGCTAACAGTAAGCTTTATTACATGGACTTTGCTTCTGTGGACTTACTTTCAGACTATTACTGTATTATACTGTTTTATTTTAGCATTGATGCTAGATGCCAACTTCCAGGTGAAGGACTAGTGAATTTTACACCTCAGTTGTATCTTCTTTTTCTGTTAATAGGTTGTATGAGACATAAACCCACACTAAGCTGAAATGAACTCAAGGTTTATGGATAACCCTCTCCTTCAGCTCAGGTAGAAAACAAGTGTTCTAAGCACTGTAATAAGTTAAGAGATGGATTGTCTCATTAGTTTTGTAAATGCCACCTAAAGTAGGATTTGAAATGCCATAATTGTCTTTCATTCATTTGAAACAAATTAAAATGATGAGAAAAAATAAACAATAATACTTTCTGGTAGTTCACCACCTGAAATATCAGATATTTAGACTGCTCTCCTTACCATTCAATTCTTCCTTTTAAACTTGAAAGCAATGGTTTGTTACAGATCAGCTTTGCATTTATTAACAATAAAAACTGTAAAATAGATTGTACGACCTAGATTAAACAATTTAGAAATAAAAGGAATATTTTAATGTGAGTATAATTGGTAAATTGAACAATTGTTCATTATTGTGATGTGCATGTCATGCGAGACGAATACCAAATGTTATTCTAAAGTCTTAACAGTGACAATAGTATTTACCTTCAATATAATATTTTACTTTTAAAATAATAAGGTTTTTTAACTACTAGAAAATAATCAGATTTTAAGTAACGTATCTCCAGAAATTAAATTCAATAAATTTTCTGTCTATGTATGTTTAACTGTTTTCTTCACATAACAGATGAAGTTCAGTAATGACAATGACATGCTAATCTGTTAAAATGCCACCTCACTTTTAAAGCTTTTCTTGATTGTAAAATCGACTTTTTAAGGGGAAAACCTTCTATCAAGTATCCCAACTAATTGGAAAGCTGTACTTGTGCTGCAATGTGACAGAAAGTAGTCAAGGCAGCGGAAGGTCTCTAAGGGGCATTAAAAGGTAACAAGCCCCGCATGTGTGGAGCCGACAGCTGCACTTAAAATTCAAAAGATTAGCAGATAATACTTTATTACTCTCTTCTGATTATCATAACTCTGCATTTTATTTATGTATTTTTCAGTGAAGCCTGCAGGCACAGAAGTTTGTAATGGTCCTCACCTCTTTCTTATTTACTTCTTTATCTGCATCTCCCTCTATTACCCTAGTATCTCCAGCAGAGGTTATTTCCACAATCTTTTCTCATCTTGCAGGCAGAGTTAGTACCATTTTTTTTAGCTATCAGAATTTAATCAGGGAAGGCACCTGAGTGAAGAAGAGGAAATCTGCTCTGTGCTCAGAGGATAGGAACGCCAGATTTACGGCAGACTGCGTGCCGTCTGACTCTGGCCCCTTCCTATATCCATACAGCGTGCCAGCTGAAGCAGGGATCCCATGGAAAAGCATGCTCTGGTAATTAAAGCCCATATCGCTGCATTTTCGAGGCTATTGTTAAGGTTTAAAGGATAAGTATCAGTCTAGCATTACCTGACACCGACAGCCTGACACAGAAACTTTTAAAAGATGAATGGCCTGTTTTCAGGAGAAAAACAAACTGCAAGCATCGTCGCAGTAGATGCTGTTACAGACTATTATGCTTGCAATCCCGATTCTCCGGTTGGCATTGCAGAAGCCGTTACATTATCTGACACCCATGGTGGCGGTGCCCACGGTGGGGAGGAAGGGCTTGCGAGACCTGCTGCCCACAGGGCTCTTCCCTGGCACCCCGAGCGGCTTTGTGGACATGGCTTTGGCCCATCTAGACAAGCCTGGGACACAATAACTCATCAGGTTATTCCTGCTATGAAGAGGGATCTGAGCGGTGCTCTCTCAGGGTGCTGTGGGCCACCCCACGACCCAGCCCTTGGCAGGCAGAGTTTGCCCTTCCAGCTCCTGCAGCTGTGTCCTGGAAGCTTGAGGGGTTCCAGTATTTTGGGAGGCTGGAGACAAACCCATAGATGTTTCCACTCCCACCAGCCCCGGTTCCAGCAGCTGAGGGCCCGCGGGGCGCAGCTCCTCCATCTGCTCTCCCGAAGCGCATCAGACATTTCCGATTAGACCTCCTGTAGAGTTACGTTAGCACAAACCAGAGTTTCCATGGAAAATAATGTCCTACAGCCAAATTAAGTTGTGCTGCAGTGACTTAATGAACCTGCATTACTGAACGCTCCCTGCCGGTGTCTGTTCCCTCAGTATGCCTTCTGCTGTATGGGAACACCAGCAAAATGGGTTGATTTGCTCAAAATAAGGCTTGATAGTTTTAAAAATGTTGGTGTTGGGTAGGATGGCAAAAAATTCCCAATGCAGCTCATCAACAGCTGGGTTTTGTGTGAATGTTTCTGTCCACAGCGCCCGCTACCCATGAAAATGAGACCACTCAGCCTCTTCATAAATATCCGATGAGCTATAATGTCATCAGTCTCCCTCAAAATAAAATATTAAACACTGTAAATGGTATTTGACCTCTATTACGGTGTCTGGGGGATTAAAAATGCTCTGATTTCCAAGCGGCGTGCTGCCCCACGTGCCCCACGCCCGCGCTGCACCTCTGCGGTGTGAGCCCGTGGCAGGGGGCGCCTGGAAGGAGGGCGCCCAAGCAAGCCCTGGCTCTGCCCCGGCACCTGCCCCCCGCGCCGGGAGTGCGGCACTCCGCTGTCCTTTAGAAATTACGCTGGAAATATGGAAAATGTGCTACCGTGGCATCTCCAGACATTATCAACAATATGGTATCACACTGCATTCCGGCAGCTTCACTTTCAGTTTTTCAGAGATAATGTTTTTGCGGGACTATTTTTAAAATCCATACTTACAGTTTCCTTCTGAGCACTGATAACATATGTTTCAAAACAAGGGTGGATTTGTCGTGGAGATCTGCCATATTTTTCTTTAACAGCCAATAAATAATGTTTTGTGTTGCTGAATGAGTGAAGCCAAACCCGTGCCTTAAGTTATTTGAGAACACAGGATTATTATGAACTAATGTGTCTGTTCTCATTCCTATCAGAATATCCATCATACTTCCATTTGGAAATCAAAGATAAGGAGCAAAGAATATCACCTGGCTCTAGGGCTTTGATTTGCAATGGGATCTCCTTAAAGAAAGGAAGGGAAAAAAGAGGAGCAGGTGGATGACAGAGGATTTTGTCTCTGTATGTATGTAGCCTGGTTACTAACAAGGAAATGAATGATAGTCAACATGAATTTATTAAGAAAAATAATGTAAAACTAATAATTTTTTTTTGTGGAAAACAGCGTGTATCTTAACCTCACTGTCTTTTGCACTCACTTCAAAACTTTTTTCATAAGTAAGCTGAGGAAAGATGTGATTGCTGTGGGGAGAGGACGTAACAAATCTGAGGACTTACTAATGGTTCACAGCATAGCATCATAGAATCATTTAGGTTGGAAAAGACCTTTAAGATCATCAAGTCCAACCGTTACCCTAACCCTGCCATCCCACCACTAAACCCTGTTCCTAAGCACCTTGTCTACCTCCAGGACACATGTTGCTAGTGAGGCTCCCTTGGGTCTGCCCTGTGTTTGGTGACAGTCGACTTTTGCTAGTGACTGGGATGGTTGAACAGAGACCCTGCCTCTAAAATGTGCAGGTAATACACAGGATTCAAAATTCAATTCCTATTCAGTAAATAGGAGCAGTTGTCTGAAAAACTAGGATGCTGGTCCGCCATGGAAAATACAACAGACCCCACTCAGCAGGAACTATTTTAAGCCTGAGTACCA
Source organism: Gorsachius magnificus (assembly GCA_034008185.1). Classification (NCBI taxonomy): domain Eukaryota; kingdom Metazoa; phylum Chordata; class Aves; order Pelecaniformes; family Ardeidae; genus Gorsachius; species Gorsachius magnificus. The sequence continues at coordinate 6,717,275 of CM067085.1, read as the reverse complement.
GATGGGTAGATGGCATTTCTCCAAAAAAGCATATAGAGGATTATAGGGGATATATAACATATAAGTCAGAGGTGTCCTGCTACAGTGAAGAAGTAAGAAAGCATTCAGGGATATGGAAAGAGAAGTATTGCGTTAGTACTCATGTTGCCTGGCACCAAAACGCTGCAGCTTAAATATTGCACTCGGGGAAACTGGACCTCAGGGAAGGTCTTGACCATTACAGAAGTGCAGAGGAGAGCAACGATAGTGGTCAGCAATGGGGAAACAGGGCAGGGGAGTGAAAACTTGGAGAAACAGAGCCTGAGGAAGAGATGATATGGTAGGTCTTAAAATGACCAAGAAAGGCGGGTGTAAGCTGAAGGGCTTTTCTGTATAAGGCCTCACTTGGTTAGGAAGGGTTGGTAAGCTCCAGTTTTAACTGTTAATCCCTTCTTCAGCTCAAAACTGGACTTTTACCTATCCTCTGCTGATATGAACAATGTATAAAAGGGAGATGATAGGAATCGAGATGTATTTAGTGATGATAAAAATATTACAAAAATAGGAAATGAGTCATTTTACCCATATACCATGTGAGGTTTTACATTTTGAAACCTCATATTGGCTGGAAAATTTATTTATGTTCTCTCATTTTGAAGATGGATTATATAATAATTTTTCCTTCCTTTTCCTTACATATTTTGATGAAAGTCCATTCCAAGTTTTGGTGCTCCAAGCTGTCACGTTTTCTTCACTGGAAATAGTTTACACAATTAGAAAAATAAAATGTAAATATTTCCATTGTCTTTGTGGTAATTTTATAAAATAATGGCAAAACATACAATAATATTAAATTAATTTTTTTAAAACTTAAAGGGCAAGCTTGATCTGATTGTGTCTCTTTCAGTTATACATTATTTTACCTACAAACTACTAATTAAAAAGTAAGTGCATTGTGCCTAATAAATGTCCACTTGGATTTGCGTTCTCCAGTAGTTACTTCTATCAAAGAGAAGTAAACAATCATTTTAAAATTTTTAATGGAAGTTTATTACTTAATAATGTTTTAGCTTTGGTCTTCAATAACTCTTGCTGTAATTTTGTTAACGTAATCTCTGCTTAGTTTGTATGGCATATTCAGTAATGACTTTCTATATGCTTTTCAATAAAAATATACTGAGTGCTGGCCTCAAACCCCAACACCCACCAGACATCTTTCTAATTTGCAAATAATTTCAGGGGTTTTGTTTTGCTATTACAGATTGATAAATCCACAGCCTAGAGCATAGTTACAAGCTGTTCTTTTCTCCAAACTTCAATTCTGTGGCTTCATAAAAAAATATAATCTTTAGAAAGAAATCCTCTCTTTTGTGTGGGTTCGCTTGCTTGTTAGTTCACCTAAGCCCTCAAGTTGCTGTACTGAACAGTTCCTCCTACCTGTGTGCTTGCTCTCTGGGGAGCAGGAGGAGGACATGCAGATGGTTTTTAGGCAGGTCAGCCCACGCACGCTGAATGTTTGCTTGATGTGATACACCTTAGCTACGGATATACGGGCAAGAGCATCTGTAACTGCAGCACCAGCATAGGTAAGGTGGTGTTGAAAAGTATGTGAAGGGGCTATAGGGAGCCGCAGGCAAGTGAGGAGCTGGAAGTACTTTTGGCCTGGCTTCAGTAGGGCAGGCAAAGCCTACGCTTCTCTGTACAGCTGTGGAGTCAGGGGGGGATTCTGCTTTCCTTCAGGCATCTTCCTTTGTGTGTGTAAGGGCTGTGAGACTGTTTGGTCTTGAGAAAGCTTGAGCTCAAAATTAGCCAGAAAACTTTCTGAACTCCTGCTTAATTTGTTTTGCTGTTGCCGTGGACGGAGTGAGAGGGAGGCAAAAAAAATATAGTTTATTGCTGTAAACCAGTAAGTTAACAAGGTTCAGTGGTAAATGCAACAGTAGTTTATAAGATTCGATGGCAAACTACACTTGGTTATTTACTGCACAGAGGACAGGGTCAAAGCTGTCAGGGAGACCCTCCAGTTGAGCCATGAGGTTCAGAATAGACCCCCTTGCTTTCTAAACTCCTTCCTCAGAAAGGAGTCTCAGTGCAGCTGGACTCAATCTTAGTCCCAGACTTGGCCAACGGTTTATGCCTAAAGGATTATATATGAGCAATCAATCCTTTATGTTACTTAGCTAATGTTTCAGAGTTAGCATGCTCATAGCCACTTACTGAGAAGCTGTTGCGGTAAGGAATCTCTCAACCTTGAGGAGTAACCTTGAGAGGCATCCCTGCTCACGGGGAGATCCTGGCGTACAGCCTGTGGCCGTGCAGGAGAGCTCCAAGGGCTCGTGGGCTGCTCACTATTGATGGGGTCAGATATTGGCTCACAGTCATATTTGCCCACCAACCACAGATTTTAGTTTCTTCACTGTGCTTAGGTGGGCGCATTGCACAATAGCCCTTGGCTATTGTATTGTTATCTGTCTTCCTCACATCCACTGCGTGCATCCTTCACGACCAGATATATCTATCATGACCGCCACAGGTGGTTATCACTGAAGCAGAGTTATGGGAAGAGGTTGGGGTGGGGGGCACACCGCCACGGCTGCTGTTTTAAGTTGTGTCTCCCCCCCGCCTCCATTTCTCTTAGTAATTTTGTACAGCCTTCGCTCAGATTGCAGCTACTTCAGCAGCACACTATGCATCTGCGGGCACACCTAACTTGCATAAAATTGAGTGTATTGCAGGTGCCCTCTCTTAACTAGGGAAATTTAAAGCTACTGACTACAAATCCAAGCATGAAATGATGCAAAGTGGAACTCTGTATCCCATGTGGCTTTTTCTCCTTCATCTAAATTTAGCCCTCAAGTTTACAGATGCATCTTGCTGTACCCTTGCACCCAAGGACAGGACTTGGCTTACAGCATCTAGGCAATACACTCTGACACTCTCAGGCAGTAACAGATCTCAGTACCATAGTTGTCAGTACAGTATTAAAATTGCAGATTAAGATTTCTTTTCATGGACACAAGATACTACATGAACATTAGAAGTGGTTGGTAGTGCCAGGCTGCTGGCACAAAACTTTTCCCTTGAAGCACAGGGACAATTTCTCACTCATCTATGGAATATTTATTAGTTGTCAGATTGCTTATTAATTGGGATGAGTTGGCATGTGTGTTTAGGTTCTTATACTGTAACTAAAATATTAAAATGGGTTTAAAATAGCTTGAACTTCACTTTCTGAATTTTGTTTCAGCTGAACTGTGGACCAAATGGTGGCAGCTTGGCCTTAGAAACACTTGCCTTGAAGTCTGGTTTGTCTGAGTTTTAGCTTGCCCTTGTGGTGCCCTGTTGTGACCTTAACACAGTCATGCAGCCTTTGAAAGAGTTAAGACTTTTGGGTAATGTTCAATATTACTTATTTGGGACAATAAGATTTATTTTTTTTTTTTTTTTTTTAATAAAGCAAGACCAAACTCAAGTCCCTGTCTTCAGAAAAGAAAGATGATGTTATTGTAAGAACATTGGTCTGGGACTTCAGAATTTTGTATTCAGCTCTTGGCCCTAAGGTTGTGTTGGAATAGGCATGGTCTGGCTTGGTGGAACTGGCTTCTAGGAAAACCACAGGCTCCAGAAAGCTGGGTAAGCATAGCCACTGCTGCCTCTGCTCTCCCCTTGACCTCACTGGAAATTGCTTTTCTTCCATCTGCCCACTCAGTCCATGGGGGCCTCCCCATCTGCCTCCTCCTTGGTCTCTTGGAGGCTCTCCGTTGGCTCATGGCCATTGGCAGTGAAGAGGTGGCTGAATCTGGCAGAAGCATCTTGTCAGACCTGTGGAAGGTCCCTTGCCTTGTTGCCTTTGATTTCTTCATTTCACAGCTGTGTTTCATTTGCCCAGTTCTTCTATATAGATTGGAAGAAATTGTTTATTCATATAATATGCAGCTCAGGACTCGGGCTTTGAAAACCTGGGTTCAAGTCCCTGTTCAAATCCCACCACTTTCTGTGGTGATGACTGGCCTGTCACAGCTCAGTAGAAAATCTATTTTCCTTACTCCAGTACATTCTGCTTTGCAAACAGTTCCAGAAATGTTTGAGGTGGAAGAACAATTTGACGTCCCCTCGAGGCCCTTTTCAGTACTAATTAATATTTGTGTTGAAACCTTGGTTTATACAATTGCAGCTCTCTTCCACCTAACCAGAAACATTTCCAAAAGTAAAGGCATGAACAGTAGATTTGCGTACTTCCTGCAAAACCATGTGCTTAGCATCTACAGATGAATTATATCAAGTTAACTCATTGGGTTTGAGTTCCATTCTCAATTATTCAAAACCACATCAAAACCAGATTTTATAAGCATTTCCACTGATAGATTCCCTCAGTTTAAGATCACCATATATGAAGCCCCATCATCGTTGATGTTTTAACATTTTAAAGAGATTTCTGTTCACACATAGACATTTTCTGGTTTAGAGTGTAATTCACTTTAAAGGTCCATGATAATTTCCTATTATTTTATGTAAACTTTCTTTATCTTTCTCTTTTAATCCAGGCAGTCTCTAGCTGCTAATTTAGATCCTATCCACCCCCCTCTGCCAGCTCATTTCTATGGCTGCTGTAACCTTGCTCAGGTTTTTTCTGATTTTTTTCAGACCTATGACTCAAAAATTCACTCCCAGCTTTTGCTACCTTGAGACTGAACCTGGCTTTCTTTTGTTTATTTTGTATTCATTCCTCTCCTCCTATTCTGTTGTTTTAAGGATAGGAAAATTAATGTTCTGGGCTTAGTTTCTAATATCTATATAACCTTATGGCAGTATTAATCTCTGTGCTTTTGCCTTGTTTATATACCACCCCATTTATTACACTGTTTTACTTTACAATAGCCTGAACTATGCATAATTTCAGTAACTGATGGTTTTCCATCTTGATCTTCCTAGCTAAGGTCTTTAAAACAGTTCTGTTTACCTCATTGTTTTTGTCTTGACTTGTATCTTTATTCTCAGGTGTTTCCAAGTAGAAGCTGCAAAAATAGTTCTTGTTATATATGAAGAAATAGAGAATAAAGCCAGGTTTGGATTTCGTTTCGATTGTGAATGGTGCTTTGGTCATTTCTATCTCCTGCAGGAAATCTCTGTGGTTTGTGCACGTCACTTACCTTCATGAACCACCAGCCTTCTTCAGTAATTTGGTCTTGTAAAGTGACGGCAGGTTGTAGCTGTCGAGGGGAGAATGATTACTTGGTTTATAAGGGCATAAGCTTTTAAAAGTGTTTTAATAACAGCAGAAAGGTTTTGAAATTGTCTCTGCGTTAAAGGGCAAATGAACATATTAGGTTGATAGTGCCTTGTGGTATTAACTAGATAGGCTGCTTCATTTTGTGCCCATTGACATTTTTTTTGGGACCCCGGACTTAGTAAAAATGTGAAATAAACAGGCTTGATGATCACAAAGGCTTGGATCTTCTTTCTCTGCAACATCCATGTTAGTAACAAACTCTTTGCTGACTATCAGAAGCTTGGCACAGAGTACAGGGAAGGCATGCAGCTTTTGAGTAAGGTAATCTAGTTCTGCTGCACCCTTATGAAAAATCTGTCTTGTACCTGACATAGACTCTGACAGCACTAACAATCTAATAAATCAGTCATGGGTAATGCATGCCGAAAGCTGCTTTGGGGGAAAAAAGAAAGGAAAAAGGGGGGGGGACTTCAGAGCAGACCAGGAGTATGCTTCTTTCTTCCTGTGGCTCTGAGGCAAACTGATTAAAAGCCTCAGTATTCTCTCAGTAAACTTATCACACGTTATTCCCATCTTCCTGTTACAGTACAAATGCCAACAAGTTACATGTCTAGATAGAAATTACTTCTAAAGGGTGAGGAGCGTTAACCAGGTGTCAAAGAAATCAGCTGGGAAATTGGTTGATCCCATCAGGAACACTATCATGACAGAAGAGTAAAATTTCCAGAGTAAAGATAATAGAAAAAAATTTGACAAAATTATGATCATTAGGACAAAAGTTCCTTCTGGTTCAGACTGAGAGTTTGTCTACTTAGGGTTTCTCCTCAGAAGAACTTTCCATTTTTTGATCAGTTTTAATAGAGGGGCTTCTCCAAGCCAGGTTATCTGCAGAGTTTGGGGAGGTGTTATCTATCAGATGGGAAGGTAATAACAGAGGTGGCTCTGGCACAGAAGAGAGAGAGAAGGAAGTAATTCTCTGAATTCTGAAGAGCTCAGCTAACATGTCTAATTTGGAACTGAGTTGCTTGTGACTCAGGCAGAGGCAGAAAAGAAAGGCCCCTCTGGATGATTTGTGTCTTAGTTTAGGAGAAGAGAGGAAGAACTCATCCTTTTGGATGTGCCTTTCTGCTCTGCTCTGGTGAGACCTCACCTCCAGCCCTGCATCCATCTCTGGAGCCCTCAGCACAAAGAGGGACGTGGACCTGTTGGAACAGGTCCAGAGGAGGGCTACAAAAGTGATCCAAGGGCTGGAGCACCTCTCCCACGATGCCAGGCTGAGAGAGTTGGGGTTGTTCAGCCTGGAGAAGAGAAGGCTGTGGGGACACGTTCTTGCAGCCGTTCAGTGCTTAAAGGGGGCCCGTAGGAAAGATAGGCACAATCTTTTTAGTAGGGCCAGCTGTGACAGGACAAGGAGTAATGGTTTCAAACTGAAGCAGGGTAGGTTTAGACTGGATATAAGGAAGGAATGTTTTACAATGAGGGTGGTGAAACACTGGCACAGGTTGCCCAGAGAGGTGGTGGAGGCCCCATCCCTGGAAACATTCAAGGCCAGGTTGGATGGGGCTCTGAGCAACCTGATCTGGTTAAAGATGTCCCTGCTCACTGCAGGGTGGTTGGGCTAGATGGTCTCTAAAGGTCCCTTCCAACGCAAACTATTCTATGATTCTACGATCATGGAGGCAGGGACTGGGAGAAAACAGGCATGGGCTGTGTCGCAGGACCCCGACTTCACCTCTGCAGGAGAAGCTCCTGCGCAGCCACTTACCTGCCTCTGTTCACAGTGCAGGGCTTGGAGCTCATGTAAATAAATTGCACAAGGCATGCACATTGCACATGTTCCTCTTCCTAGGGGAAACTGGCTAATGCCAAGTCTCCCAAATCACAGCTGATACAAATAGGAAGCAATATAGAAGAGAGAGTAATGTCCATCTGCGTCCTGCAAGGCTGAGACCTTCTTCCTTTCTACACCTGCCTTGTGGGTGCCCAGGGGATCGATCCAGAGCTCCCATTCTCAAGCACAACAAAAACTTGTTCTGAATAATGAACGTTAATTTTGGATGTGGCAGCTCCTCCCCAGAGCTCCCGAGTATGAATTAGTTTGCCAAAGTGTAAATGGTAATCTTAGACGTACATATTTTCATGCATGCCACGTATATTCTGGTGTGTCCTGCTCCTTCTCCAACTGATATTAATGTTAAAAAATTAATTGAGCATAAATTGAGCATAGTATTAGGCCCACAGAGCATGTCATGGTCTACAGCTTTTGTAGTTAAATAATTTAAAGTGAAAATAATTTTATGCATAATTCTATGTGTGTTTATTTATGTATATTGCAAAATCTTTTTCATTTGGGGTGTGATATATGAGTTGGCAGACCCTCTCAATGTGTCATCAGCTTGAATCAAGCCCCAAAATGTACTCATTTCAATCTATCATCTGCTGTTTTTTTCAGTGACCCATGCAGAACAGGGTTTTCTGGCAGGAAGGCTGAGCATTAAATACACATAAAGACCAGATCATGCTTCCCTCCCCTATGGGTGGTCTCCCTAGCACAGGATTAGCTGTTGCGCTGATGTTCTACTTGTTTATGGATAAACCAAGGAATGGCATCTGCAGGCTCCCGCAAGCAGCACATTTCTGGAGAAAACTGCTCATTCTATCCATTCTGCAGGGAGAACATGCATTTCTTTCAACCTACATTGCACTTTCTAACATGAGAGAAAAAAATGCCTTTTTAAGTGAAGAGAAAATGGCATTTTTCCTGTTGGAATACCAAACAGCATGGCTGTTTTTCCATTAAAAGCATTTTCTTTGGTTCACAGAAATTTCTAGGAGGATTTCAGCTAATGTAATATGGAGATACCTATATACGTACACACATACATATATGTGCAATGAAGCATATAACCTGCCCCATCTTTTTGGCAAAGGTTAATAATGGTAGAGAGTAGGCACAAAAATTAACTCCTTCCTACTTATTCCAGTCTCCTGCTTTGAGAGGCAGAAAAAGTGTTAGTGTCATCTTTTCTCTTGAAAACAACACAAACCCAATGAAAATTCAAAAAGAATACAGCCAGGGACTTAATGTTTAAACATCCACATGAATGAATATTATAAGCCATGGATGAGCTAAATCTGGCAACAATCGTGCTCTTAAAAAGGTTTACATTAAGTAAAAGCCCCAAACACTCCCCCTTCTGCCTAATGGTTCTGTTTCCTATTCCCATAACAAGAGATCATGATATATCGTGTCCAATTTATTGGGCTTTTAATAGGATTTTGAAATAAGTCTTCAGCAAACAAAGAGTTTTAGAAGTCATAATGACAAGGAGAAGTTAGAACTTACAGCTTGGAGTAACTATGTAGAGCTGGTACAGGGTTTTTTTTGGTAGAGTGCAATTAGTAAGACTGACTCTCGCCTTAAGCTCCTTCTGGACAAAGTAGAATAAGGGGCTTGTAAGACAAGATTTAGAAAAATAAGATCTTGTATTTGCAAGAAAAAGTCCCAACTGAGCATTTGTCAACAAGTGTAAAACACCTATGAAATTCCAGAAAATATTTTTTCTCTTACATTATACCATACGTCATATACATTACATCATATGTTATATACATTACGCATATCTTGTGTAAAGCATACACATACATTACATTACATCATACACATATCTTGTTTAAAATACTGGCTGAGTCTTTAAAGTATCTAGTGACTTTTCAGCCAAGTATATTGAACAGTCCCGGGAGGAAAATCAGTTAAGTGCTGAAGTGGCTGGGAGAAAAGGAACAGTGTTGGATTCAGCCCCAAGAAGTGTTATACTGACGTGAGCCGTGAAACTCCAGCTACTGCTGGTTACCGATAGTTTGATATCAGATACTGGAACCTGAACGTTGCTATTTATTGGCAATTCTTTCTGTTTTACAGCCCCACATGAACCATCCTCAGTGATGCAAAATAGCTTTCTAATTGTCTAAAAATAGATGGGGATGTATATTGTCTCACATGGTCACCTCTAGAAATACAGTGAGAAGATGCAAGGCATTGAAAGCTGATTTAGGTTTCCAAATCCAATCTTGGCAAGGGGTTTTGTTCACTCGCAGTGTCCTCTGTAGACATTAGGGAGGCAAGGTAATAGAAATCTTTTGTATTGATTGGGCCTGTACTTCAAGGAAGGCATAATTGCCGCCCTAAATTTAATTGTGTAGATGCTCTTCTGGTGCCAATGTTCTGTTTTAGTATTAATGTCTTCCTGGAACTGTTAAAGCAAATGCTAAAAACTTAACTTCATATTAACATTGCTAACTGTGATCTAGATCAGTATGCATTAGTAAAATACAGCAAGTATTTTTGAAGTCTGGTCCTTCACCTAAGTGTTTGTAGGAAACTTGGAAGGAGTGGCAAGTGTAATTTGCTTGTTTAATCTTTTGCATTCAGGATACTATTTGCATTGGAGCCATTCATAACATAAAAGGAAAGGCAAAACTTCAGAAATAAAGAATAGAGAATCATTTATTGGAAAATAGAATGGATACATTTAAAAGCACTTTGCTATATTAGTTACATGTGGGAAAAAAAATGCCGCTATTGGGAGCTGGGCAAAAAGAAGGGATGTTTCTGTGAGCTGTAGTACCGTCAAGTTTTCCAAGTTTTTTTAAACACTTAATTTGCAGTATTCAAAGGTCCCAGTCAGTACTTTTATTCTTATAAATTGACAGTAAGGGTCAGATCAAATCTTACATCTAGTTACTGTTGCAGCCCTGAAGGTTCAATCAAAAAATCCTTACTTGTATCGTTGTTCCCCTAAGTTGCCTCTGGAAGAATGAGGGAATTTCAGAACTTCTGTCTTCCCCCATGAAGGCACTGAGATTTTGATCTACAGTCACTCTGAATCTTCTGAGACAAACGAAAGGAGAGTGTGAATGCCCAGAGCGTTGTTTGGGATTTACCTTCCTGAGCCCGAGTTGTCCGAGGTGGCAGTTTAAAACTCTTTTTTCCCCAAGTGAACTTATAGTTGGTTTCCCTATTCCCTTCCTCGCACTCCTTTCTCCTCCCCCAGGTTTCCTGCCACTGCTCCATCCCATCCCACCTCAGTACTGCTGCCTGTGATGAAACGTGCCGCTCTCTTTTGGCCACCGTTAGGTTAGCCAATGGTGGAATTCTGTAAATCTGAATTCTCAGATTAAGACGCAAATTTCTGAGAGCACCTAGATTTTCCAGGTTTTCACCAAGCCTCTACTGTCTGATTAGAAAGCCAGTTCTCTAAAATGCTTCCAGGGCTTAAGGCTGTATGGCCACAGGGGGTCTTGTGTGTCCTTAGTGTTGATACCTCCACAAATAAGCACTGACACATTAGCAACTTAGAAAACGAAAGTGGAAAGACACTATGGGCTGGAGTGAGCATTAGTTAAACATTACTGAGGTCTTTCCCTCAGTAGTCACTGAGATTTTTCAGCAGGAGCAGGATCTCTAGACTGTGGGTAAAGATACCTGTTAAAAAAAATGGGAAGAAATGAGGAAATTTATCTGTGCCTTCAAATTTTGACGGCACTGAAAATCTTTGTAAAATGGTCTGTACCATTTTAAAATCTTGTTGTCAGGAGCAGTCGTCGTGATGGTGTCACTACAGCCACGGATCATGAATTTGAGCCTTGCCATAGAGAAGTTTGAAAGTAAATGTAGGTTCATTGACGTACGAGAAGGTTTTTTATTATTATTATTATTCTGTGTGATTATATGAGGGTAAAAGGGACACAACTAGCAATTTCTTCACACTGTATCTTCCCAAATGAAAAACGCGCTCAGTGCCAGGTTATGAACACCCAAATGATTGTCTTCATTGTGCTGCTGTTATCTTCATCCTATTGGGAGCTGCAAAAAAGAAATGAGTATTCAGCTGCTTAAGGGAGTACAGAAGAAACAGCCTCATGCATGTGGTGTCATGTAAGAAATATTATGGGCAAGTCTTTAAATGATTTATTGTGGTTACTGTATTTTCTTTGGAATTTTTATGTAATTACGGCAAAGTCACAATCCACATATTTTTCACAATTTTGACTTAGGTAACCAAAGTTTTTACTAACCAGGGAATGAAGAACATGTTTTTGAAAGGGATTAAGCAGTGAAATGATGAATGGAACTGTTTCCAAAGCATGCACATAAAGTGATATAATCTAGCTATGGCTGATTTCTGCTCCATCGCTTCAACAGGAAAATAGCTATATTGCTGAAATGATTCGGCTTAGGCTCTATTATTTGTGGTGGCGCTTGACAGTTATGGAGTTGGAATTCAATTTCTTTCATCTAAAGCAGGTGTGCCTTAAAAAAATCACTCTGCCACTTATGTATAACGCATGGAGATTGTTGGCTTCTTGCCTGAAAGCGTTTCAGTGCACTTATCCCATTTTCATACAGCAGAAGTTGTCCATGAATATCATCTTGGTTTAAATACATGAGTGAATTTTCTTTATCCCGAAACAAGATAATAGATGATATGAAAAGCTTTATTTTATGCTAGCACACAGATTTAAGAACCCGATTTGAAGGGCAGTTTTATAGAAATCTATATTACAAAACACATAAAGATGTTGTTATTAATTTATCATTCAGGGCAAGAAGAAAGGTGCTCCTTAATCTTGATGTATCTGTATTTGATATGACAGGTTAACCTTGATATTAGCATCATGTATCCAAATTTTACTTCCCTGTTTGACTCTAACACACCTCACCTTAGTTTCTGATAGTGATGCATCCAGGTAGCAGTTGTTTATTTGTGAATAGTACATGGCAGATTTATTGTATATGAAAAGAGACCATACTTCTACAAGTGCTTACTGGGATTTAGACAGGTTTAGTTAGCGTAAGGATTTGATTTTACATGGGAAAAAAGTGTGTATTATCTGGAAAAGTGATACATATTTACTGAGATAAAATAAAAATATATGTGCATGTCTGTGTCATATTACACATACCCATATATTTATATACACATTTATACTAAAATATATATATGGATTTTAGATGTGTATATATTTGTATGTGCAAATAGATAAATATAGAATCATAGAATCGTTTCGGTTGGAAAAGACCGTTCCCCTAACACTGCCAAGTTCACCACTAAGCCCTGTCCCTAAGCACCTCGTCTGCCCGGCTTTTAAATACCCCCAGGGATGGGGACTCGACCCCTTCCCTGGGCAGCCCCTTCCAGTGCCTGACAGCCCTTTTGGGGAAGGAATTTTTCCCGATGTCCAACCTAACCCTGCCCTGGCACAACTTGAGGCCGTTTCCCCTCGTCCCATCGCCCGTTCCCTTGGAGCAGAGCCCGACCCCCCCCAGCTCCCCCCTCCTGTCAGGCAGTTGTAGGGAGCGATGAGGGCTCCCCTCAGCCTCCTCTTCTCCAGGCTGAACACCCCCAGCTCCCCCAGCGGCTCCCCAGCAGCCTTGGGCTCCAGACCCCTCACCAGCTTCCCTGCCCCTCTTTGGGTGCAGATAAATGTATGTATGTTTATATATAAAATGGGGCATATTATGAAACTTAAAAATGCTGCTAAGGCCCTGTCCTGCTTTCTTTCAGCAGAAAGACGTGTGAAGGAAGTTGGAGCATATATTTAGCACCAAACAGGGCAGAAACATCTAATTATTCATGTTACAGAGACCTGTCTGCAGTCACCCCAAAACCCCATTCCAAAGGATTGTGTCAAATGAAGTCAAAACATATCAGGGAAGACTTCAGTAGACTGGTTACTCCTGTGTTCATGAAACTCTAATGAGAGCTAAAGAAAAACATTGTAATTTCCAAGTTAGTAATGCTCTTCTGTCCCATTTAGACTTAAAGAGAAGAAATATTTCTATTGCAGGGAAATCATCATCAGAAATCCAGAATGAACACTTTTATAATTTCTCTTTCTTCATAAGCTTCTCTGAAATTAAAAGCATGTTCAAGTATTCATACACACTACAGATTTTCATTTTACTGTGCAATACCATGGTTCTTTAAATCCTTTAAGGACCGGTTGCAGGCTTTTGTCATCAATAGGATGGAGCATACGTGGAGACATCCAGCCTAGCAGGGACCCAAGCTGGCAAGCATTGGATTTATCCAGGCATGCCTGGAAGCCCAATCTCTTGGGTGCTTCCAGATCTCAACTAACTGCAGTGTTTCAGGGTGCCTCTGAACACAGTCTGAATACGCCGACAAGTACATGTGTTGAAGGTATTCTGTGATATGATGAGGAAGTCACAATCATTTTTCTTGCTTAAATAACATTAAATGAACTACTCTTAACTAAAATTAACTACTCGTACATTCCTTTGTAATAAGCAAGCGAATAGCCTGACTGACAAACACGTGTAGCTTGATACTGCTTATATTTGACTTGCCTGTTTTTATCTCATATGAATTCAGTTTATTTGTCAAATCATTTATGAATAGGCATGCCGTTTTTTCCTAAAGCTCCAGAGGTGACTAACCTGTGTATTCACAGATGCTGAATACAGCTTGTGTAACTTGAACACCATGATTTGTGGTTTAATGTCTCCTGATGTATAAATGAACTATGTAATAGTGATGTTAAGGTCACTAACTGCAGCAAAGTGTTGCCAAATATGAGAAACTGTTTATTAAAAACTTCTTGTATTTTCAGGCTCTACTGAAATGGACGGTATATTTAATCTTTTGAAGGCACTCACTGGGTTCATTCATAGGGAATGAATGGCCTGGTGCTGTTCGATTTACTGGTAAATTCCAGCATTAAAAACATCTGCTACAAGGTTTGCCTTTTCTTAATTATTATTTTCCGTAACAGGCTACACTTCTCAGTACCTTTATGCCTTAGAATAAATACTCAACAGGCAGGCAAGTTGAGCACATTAATATTTAAACCGTTATTGGGAAAATACACCATCATGATAGCTCGTAGTGTAATATTATGTGCCATTTATATCTAACTAGATAACGTTGTTTAGCTTGAATTAATTCTGTTGGCTTAATTAATGCTATTACTTTAATCCATTTAGAAAGGAAAAAAAAGAACCAAGGAAAGAGTGATGGTATCAGATAGGACAACAGATCCAATATGAATTTCAGCATTCTGAAAAACTCCCCATTGTACAAATGATGCAGTGATTTTCTTAGTCTCTTTTGGGACTTGTGCCAAAGTTTTTAACTGTGGTTCCACTGGAAAAGAGGTCTGTTGAGTCTGTTTTATTTGGGTCACTCCTTCCCGCCCTGAACAAATGTGCTCTAATGGCTGTTTTGAATGTACAAGTCAGCAGGAGCATTTGTCTTCATGCCTGCCACGAAACTTGCTAAATTATCTGGATCTCTCAAAGAGTCAATACAAATTAAAAATACGCAAAAGGTTTCTAAGAGAGTGATTGCTATTCTAGCAAGTTCATTAGCCTTCTGAGGAATGCTGTTGGCAGGCTTTCTTTAGCAGAAGTCCAAACCAAAGTAAACCAAAAATGTCAGAAAATGAATTGCAAATCACTTGGCAATATAAACATGAGGACTAGGATGCTGATGATGAATAATTTGGGAAAATGTATATTGTTCCTCCAGGAATCTTAACTGCACAAAGGGGAACTATACCGAAGATTACAGCAGAGAAAGGGGAATAACTTGATTAAGCAAATACGGGCCATCCAGCTTTTCCAAATGCACTGGCAAAACCAGACTCCAGACACTATTTAGTTTGTGGAAAAAAAAGGAGTTCTGCAGTGAGGCCTTTTTTTTCCCCGCTCCCTGTATCTATCTCCTTAGTGTTTTCCATCTATACTCTGAAAAAAGTGCTGCTGAAAATTAATTTTTCACTCTAATTTTGTAAGAGTAAGTTGAAGACCAGAAATTAAGTTCAAGGGAGGAAATCAGTCTCCTAAGCTGGGTATGTGGCAATTACCTTGTATCTCCTTCCCTAGGAAACGGAGGTTGGCAAACTTCAGTTACATGCTGTTGCAGTCACCTAGAGCATCCCCCTTCATCTGCTGCTTGGGGAAGGGAAGAGGCTGCTCCACTCCAATTTAATCCAGGTTTTTTAACAAATTTTACATGCCACTGCTACTGTATAGTTCCCATTATTTGAAGATTCATAACAGAAACAGAGCAAAGCATGAGTTTTAACCTCCATAGCAAAACGTAGTGGTAAATCTAACAGGGAGAGAAGACTGCAGATGACCCAGGCAAGGCTAACATGCTCAGTGCCTTTTCTTCAGGTTTCATGGGAAGGTTAAATGTGACAAAAGGTTTAACACAATCAGAAATAACAAAGGAACGGGAATGCAAAGGAGAGTAGGGAAACAACTGAGTATTTGGATTCAGAAAAGTCAGATTTAAGGCCTGTTTACAAGGTTAAATGATCAGGCAATAAACGGGGATTTGATTTTATGGTATGCTATCTACTATGCATTAACTCACCATATGGAAAGTCTTAGCTTATAAGAGGAGCTTTACATGCAGCAGCTTATCCAGGTCAACAGGGCCTCATATAGTTTACCCCAACCTATTTAAAGATGCATTTTCTAAACCATCAGTGATTTGCTTTGAGAACTCCCAAAGGACATAAATAGTCCCAATAAACATAGTACATATCTTTAAATGAGGGAAAAAAAGAAGGAAAAGCAAGCGAACAACAGCCAAAGATTCAGACTAAGTTGGAACCTGGAAAGATACTAACACAAATTATTAGACAATCAACCTATAAGCCCCTCAAGCACAATAAGGTAAGCAGCCACCAGGAGCAGATACATTTTTCACTTTGGGGAGACTTCTGGCATGACTTAGTCATGCCAGTAAGTATGACTCAGATGAAATAAGTAAGAAGCAAGGCCTCTTTGAGAAAGTCTTATCAAAGAATAATTTTATCAATAGTCTGTTGTCAAGATGGGTACCCATAGGCCCTGATTTTTCTGCTATTTGCTACTTGCATTAATGTCTTGGACACTGAGATGTCACCTTTTTGAACAATGTCATACTGGGAGGCAGTGCAAGCAGGCTTAGAATTAAAAATCTTTGATAAATGGGTGAAAACAGCTTGAAATCCGTAAAACAAAATTAAGTAAAAACAATAAAGACAGTGCTTACACCCAAAAAGTCAACTGCACAAATGCCAAATGGGAAATAAGTGATAAGGTGGAAAAGACTGAGCAGGTTGCTGTGCTGGTGCAGAAAAATGTAAATCTCTTGCTGTAAATGCATTAACCAGAGACTCAGGAGCCACGCAGAGAGGCAGTTGCTCGGCACAAGCTCATGCTGGCACTTTGCTACGGCACGTCAGGAAGGGTATGGAGAAACTGGAAAGAGTTTAGACAAGAGCAACAGAGAATAAGGTTTGAAACTGGATTGGTTTAGCTTAGGAAAATGGGAGAAAATCAAGCAGGGGAGACTCTAATTGTCTTCAAACATTTACATGTTGTTACTAAAAGAACTGTGATAACTTTTCTCTGTGCCCAAGGTTACCCCAAGAACTATCAGTTTTACTTGCAACAGATTGGATTTATGTTCAGTGTTAGCAAAAACAAAACTGTGCTCTAATAATGTAGTTAAATACTTGAACAAATTACTTAGATGAATTGTGAGATTTCCACGACTGCCAAGTTTGGAGAAGAAGCTGATAAAAGCGTGTTCAGATTATTCACTTAGACCTGATCCGGCCTGATAAATTAACTATTGGTAGGCCTATCATTGCAACTTTTCTGGAGTAATATGGGTATGAATTCCTATGTTTACAGTTTACTATAATGCATACTAGTAAATGAGATTTGTATTTTAATATCTCTCATAATTTTGATTTTTTGGAGGTGTAGTTCATTTGCTTGCATGTAATATAAGCCATGTAATTTAAACTAGACACCCTCAAATCCATAATTTTTATTACTAACTTTGATTCTCGCTTTCAGCAAGGCTCTCAGATTGAAGGAAACCTGTCAATTCTCTTTTATTCAGAACATTTCCTTCTTCACATCAAAGCAATGCACGTTCACATCAGTGCAGACAATCAGTATTTCTGCAGTATAAGCCATGAAACCAAAGAGTGCTTCATACAGTCTTAAAAAATGTGAGATGAATCATTGCTAGAGAGACCCATGTGTTTACATGTATCATTGATGGCTTGGCATTTTGGACATACATAATATGCAAAGTCTTTTTCTACTGTCTTTTTCTTTCAGGACTGATTTACTGTGTAATAGTTTATTCATGTGAAAAAGGAAGTCTGGTTTTTTTGATTTAATATTTTCTGTTAAGTGCAACAAAGTTCCACTTCATTTGTGAAATGACAAATATCGTACTTCACACTTTCACAGCTAGAATAATGCTCTAAAGCAATCCTGGCAATCTTGGCCTGCTGTATCAGAAAGGGCAACTCTTGACCTACCAAGAGAAAGTCTCCTGGATATAAACACCTGCAGACAATAACTCCAGTTTATCTTGGCATATTCCTGCTTCCATTTGGATGACTTCTGTTAATTAACTGAGAAAATATGCGCCATGTTTTCCTAGGCTACAGCCAACCTGTTTAATAGATTTTTTTATATATAGAAAATTACAGCACTTACTCATCTTATCTGCATCAGCTGCGTTTCATTATTGATGTAGGAGCTGTAATTTAGTATGAGAATGTACTTGTTAAGAAAATCCATACAGAACTTTAATTCCGATATTAAAATCTAATTATCATTAACAGAATAAAGTGACTTTCTGAACAGATTTTCATGCTTTCTCTTAATGCATTATGTAATTGAAATGAAAAGATGTTGATTTTGGCCCCTAGCCTTTCAGTATAGATAAATGACAGGGCAACCTGCATTTTTGAAAGCTGCCTGTTGGGACATCTGAGTGTAATAGTGTTTGAGTTATGGGAAGTGGCTGTGCCTTAAAAATGTGGCCCTTAACAATGGCAAACATGTAAAATGTTTTGGGTGTTTGTGAGTCTGGAAGGGAGACGACTCCCTGAGAAACAGGGGTGCAGGATATGAAATAAAGCAGTGCTCAAAATAGAAGGGGCAACTCAAGTTGGTATATACAGTGTTTAGGCACAGCAGGCAAGACAGAAAAAAAGGTTTTGTCTTAGCAGTGATGCAGGGGAGAAACTGGACCCAAAGACATCACTGACATGATGGTCAGGTCAAGCCCAGCTACTGGATGTTCTATAACCTTGCAAACCATTCTGGTAGTTGGACATGGCTTATTGGTGTTTTTTTTGGGGGTGAGGATAGTATTCACCTAACTTGTTGCTTCTCAAACTCATGCAAAAAAAGGTCTGCATGAACTGGACTTCAGTTTGCCTTGGTGAATACCAGGAAGAAGAAATCATTGTTTCTTCATAAGGCAATGGGAACAGCTATCAGAGCAAGAAGGTGCAGAGCAGGAAAGGTGCCTCCTATTTTGGCTGTCATTCACCTTGGTAGGGCACAGAAGATTTAGTCCCATCAGCTCTGATGGAGCATAGGCGGGAACACACATTTGGTAGTGGAGTAGTAAGTGTTGAGGTGCTAGGAGAATTAATCTTGGAAAAGAGCCTCTAACAAAGTTACTTGGAGGAGAAAAGTGGATCCCTCTCTAACCAAGAGAATTGTTTTGGTGTTTTGCCACTTCTGGATAGATCTATGGTGACGTTTAATGTCTTGTTTGAGGTGAAGCTCAGCAGGATGAAGCAGGCTGTCTCTGGACATTGGGAACTGGGATGGGGAAGGAACGAACCAGAGTAATTGCTGCTTGCAGACCTCCTGGGTGCAACGCTTGTGATTTCATGTTGCGAACAAGAGGTAAAGTTAGCAAGGCAATGGGGTGAAAAGAAAGCGGAGGGACGTCTGGTGGGGAGGAGCAGGTTGCCCTTGCAATTCAGAACAGCTTCCAGGCTTGGGCTGGACTGCAACCAGATATTTTTCTCCAGGGTTTGCCGTGCAGATGATTAGTGGTTTTGGGCAGGAGCACTGTATTAAGGATGACCCAAACTACCAGAATAGACACAGCTTTTCTGGGCTTTATATTTGAAGTATTAAACTGTTCTTTAAGGGAAAATTTTTTATAGAACTGGGATACAGGGTTAGTTTGGCAGCTGAGCTGTCATTAAACTTCCTTTAAAATATTTTATAGCCTTATTTACATCTTTCATAAGGTTAACATGACTTTAATTCATTTTCCTGTAAACTATTTCAGTTACATTTGTTTAATTTTGTCCTTATGATAAGAATCAGTGGTTTTGGACCTTACCTTCTTTTCACATGATGAACCAGTATAGCCACTTCTGCAAGCACAGACATTTGGTCTTACGCATCTGCTTCCAAATAGACATTTTTGCTCACAAAGTGCTACAAATGAAAGACAAAATTGTTCAGAAATACACTTATTCTAAATCTCATAATTAGAAAGGGAATATTTAGATGCTTTTAGAAATGTTGTGACAAAATATATTATGATTCTGTAGTTTCATATGATGGGGAAAAGGACAATAAATGAAAAAATATCGAGGTACTAAGGATGGTTTGCCATAGGCTTTTTCATGCCTATGTCTGTTATGTTTACAATTTTCTTTATATTTTCCTTTTGTCCCCAATTATGGGGAAAGGGAAGACTGTGCCAAAGTAATCGCCTTGGCTCAGTCAGAAACCGATCAGTGCAAGGCCTACTTTTGAAAGCCAGGATACATTCTGGGCATTGAGGATTAGGTCAGATTTGTGCCAAAATTGATTTTCTTTTGTTCCAATTAGAATAAAATAACTGCTGTTAAAAGATCCATTCTTGACTTGAGATGAAAAGATATGTTAAATATTTACTCTCAGAAGTGATGCTACCACCATAAATAAAAGGGAGAATTTGGTGAACTGCACACTTTACAGCTCTGGAAACCAGGGCACAAGAACATGTGATTTCATGGTCCCACAGAATCAGTAATGAGCTACTTATTCCGAGTATAAGGGAATCAGAAAGACTTTTTAATCTTATCTAGAGCACCAGTGTACTTACGGAGGCCCATCCATTTGAAGAGATTCTGTTAATAAAAGTATCAGTGTTCTTTTTTTTTAAGAGAGAAAAAAGATAATCAATTGAATTAATCAAATTCCAGCCAGTTTTTCATCCTCATTAGCAGTTTATATTGTTATGACATTGTTTTGGCATTGAGTAAAGAGAACAGCCAATTCATAGGGCACCAATTCAAGAAGAACACACATGTCATAGTATTTTAATTAGATCTCATGAGTTAAACCTTCTGTAAATATTGCCAGAATACTGTATCCTAGTTACAGGCAGTCAAACTAAATGCCTTCAAAACTGGTCAGATGTGAATCAAGTGGCTTTGTATATTTTCTTGTGTGGCAGACGCATCTAGCAAGCTGCAAACATGCACCGTTAAGACAGATCTAAAAATAAAGTAGATGCATGTTGATGATCCAATACCATCTCCTTCATCATGGAGAAAGGTGTTCCATCAGATTTGAAAGAGTTTAATGTATCCCTATGAGGTTTTTTTTCATAGAAAATCAACTTCAACAAATTCAAGGGCAGAAGGAACAAATTCCAGGATTTCAGTTTCTTAGACTTAGGTTCTGTTTTTCACACATATTTAAGGTCATGCAAATTCTTTGTGTTAGGATCTGAAGTCTCAGAGATGGACCAGGCCAAGTGAAATTTCTTTAGAAAATGCACAATGGGATCCTAAGCCATCCAAACATGATTCTCAGAGTTATATTAATTATTATAGTGACCTTGGAAGGCCAGCAACAAGATCTTTAACAACATCTGGAATTTGTGTTGTTTTTGTTGTATTGTGTTATCAGGGCAGCTAACACTCGGTGAGGAGGTTGAGATTTTGCCAGGGTAGAGAATATCAAAATCTAAATAATCATCTGTGACAGCTATGGGACAGAAGAGCGAAGAACCAGACTCACTGCCAGTCTACACATCTTAAAAACAGCTTGGCAAACTGCTATTCGTACAAGTACAGCCAGGTAGTGAGGGTTCATGCTGCGTCAAAACTGCTGACCCATAGCGTGTCCAGAACAAGAATATGAAGGGACCTGGACATGGTGGTGACCTTCAGGTGCTCCGTTATAAAAGCCAACTGCGTCGGGTGGTTATCTGCTGTAGGAATCCAGTGACCTGGAGCTAGCAACTTGCCTTCCTAGTATATGAGCTAGTTGATATATTTCTGCTGTTTTGAAAAGTGCGGTTTTGTTGAAACAAGACTTTAAGAAGCAAACGTGGTTTTGGTAGGTGTCTGTTGCAAAACACTCCTTAAGACCCAGAATGGGCAGCTGCAAACTTCTGAATTTCTCCTTCTTCTGAGAAGGGGACGCCCCAGTTTGAATCCTGGGTGTGGATGGGGTAGAGGAAGAATAAAATCACTCTCAAGCTAAAGCAGTGGGCTCATCATCTGCCAACTGCTGCTTCGGGTCCTCCAGGAACTTTGAAAGAACTCAGATTTATAACTGGAAAAATCTTAGAGTTTCATTCACTGGAGAAAAAATGTTTCCCAATAGGGAGTGCATTGTCAGCAGAAGGGGCTCCTTGTGCCCCCACCAGTTTTGTTCCACTGGACTAGAAGCTAGAAGAGAGAGAACTGGATATGGTATTATTATTATTCATTTGGTATGAACTTATGCTGGGAAAAATGGAAGTTGAATCTTCTTTCAGCTTGGTAGTGGATAAAATAAGAACAGGTAAGGCAAAGAGAGGTGGACTCTTCTGGAGACCCCTATAGCAGCTGGGGGTGTTCTGGTATGCATAGGAATAGGTATTAGCTAAGGTACCAGGCTTCTGCTGTCCCTGCTTTCTTTGAATCTCAGTTGATGCAAACAAAGAAAAAAAAAGGAGAAGATTTCCTCCTTTTTCCTCCTTTTTTATCCTTTGCTACCTGCCTGTCTCTCCCTCTCCGCCCACTGCTTCCTGCTGGAGTGCTCAGAAAAACAAGAGCTCAGTTAGGAGAAAAGTTAAAAACATTTTGGAAGAAAATTGGAATTGAAATCACAGAGGATAATAACACAGCTGAAGTTCAAATGAATATTTCATAAATGTATTTACAAGGGATGCTAAGCCACTAAACAGTAAAAATGACACAGGCTATGTATGCATTATCCTGTACAGATTCAGCAAAGAAAGTAATTTAATAAGCTAAGCTTATGTTAAAATTATAATCAATAAATGCCCATTACAGAAAGAGATTTATCCCTGGGTACTAAAAGAACAGAGCTATAATTTGTATGCGAACTATATTCTTTTTTAAGATTTTTCTTTTTTTAAGGTTTGAAAGGGTTACATAGGAAAGCTAGAAGAAAGCCTGTCTGAGATGTTGTTCAAGGCAGAGAGAGAGAACGAGGAAGAATGTTGAGGAAATTATACGGCTATAAGCTTGACACTTATAACATGCAAATAAAGAGAAGATATTCTGAAGGGCAATGAGGAGCCAGTATGGGTTCAATAATATTAGAACAGAAGATAGCAGCATGAATTTTAATGATGAAGATCCTTCACAACTATAACCTTCTTATACTTTATAATTAATTATTAGAATTGTACCTTGATCCTGCATTCAGAGCCTTAAACAACAGATTTATATCCCTGGCCAGAAGCCTTCTGACTTCACTGGGTTGTATTTTGGCTATATCTATTAGGGTAATCAGATCTCACCGTCAGGTCTTCACTGCTTTGGTCTAATGTTTCTTTTCTAGCTCAAGAAAAAGAGAGATGTGAGCTAACACTGCAGGAGGCAGGGGGAAGCCACAAGCATGGAGCTTTCAACTGGGTTTCTAATATGGAATGGGAGGAAAATCACTGATGAAAACCTGGTGATCCTGGGATACAGTTTATGTGTTTTCAGAGAGGGAATTTTTGGAATATTCGTGCTGCTGTCATGAAAGCTAAAAACAGAGTAAGACAGAAAATGTGCTCTAATGGAGGGAGCCTAATCTATGAAGCTGCTGGTTTCTGTAGTTGAGACATGTTGAATATTTCAAAGGACATTTTTTAACCTGTCCTCCCGAAAGGTAATTTCCCTACATTTGCAATATAGTCTGAAACTTGACCATTATTCCTTAAACTATGACCATCAAAGTCATAGGTATTTATCAAGGATAATGTGTGTATTCCACTGTACACCTTATTTGTTGGGAGAAATGACCTATTTTATTGATTCTTTTTCAGAAGCTATTCTGTTCGGTGACAGATGAATGGGAACAAAACCATTCTCTCAACTGACTTCTTTATTTACAGTGTGATAAAAGAGGACTGTTGTGTTTTATCTGTTACCAGCATCTCCTGAAACTCTCTACTTCTACTCTTGTAAGATTCTACAGTGTAGTGGTAGCCAGAGACTGGTCTTGCTGACTGAAAACTTTTCAAAATACTTTAGAGATAAAATTATCCTGACTTAGTGCCAATCTTCATTGCAACAGAACTGAAAATCTGCTCTAGGTTCCTGTCAATGGTGTTGTCCACTAAAAAAGCATTTTGTAGTATCACTTGTGATAGAGACCCTTCTTTCCTGGTGAAAGTTGGCAGGTGAATCTGAGACATCAGTATTTGCACTTGTAAGTATCTAAATTAATTATTAGGGACCTAAAAGGAGAAAATGTCATGTTTTGCTTTTTCTGGTTTAATAAAAGACTGAGAACTGAAGATTTAGGGAAGATTTTATTGTGACAGCTATATCTACTGCTACCTCCAAGCATCTTCTTGACCTGTCCATGTAGCCTTAGGCTTTTGTGAGTTAGAAACTGCACTGATGAAGGTAATCTGTGACTTCTTACTAAAGATAAATCAAAAGCAGATGTCCAAGATGAATTGTCAGTATTTGTCCATTGTCTTTTTTGTTGGCTTAATCGCCTATTCTGGTTAGCTGTCTCAGTCTAGAGGACTAAACCAATTTTTTTCCTTTTGCGAAATGTCCAGAAAATAGTGGAAGATCCTTTGGTTTGGTCACCCTGCTGGATGTATGTTAGGAAGTTAATGAGAAAAAATGGGGTTCAGTGTGTAGATGAAACTTGTATTTCCATTTCCATCTCTGCCATCTCCATAAGGGCAGCTGCACAAATTCACAGAGTGAAGCTGGGATTATCTAACCTCCTCCTACCCTTGAAAAAGGTCCAGAGAAACAGTTCAGCCCTAACTGCTTCTGGATGGTGGAGAAGGTACAGTGATTGCTGAGAAAGGTTATCATCTGGATTGTTACTTGTAAAGTGAGATGGAATTTTTGCATTAGGAAATGGAAACAATTTAGGTGAATAATATGAAAATTATAACAATTAATAGAGAATATAAATCAATATATAATATAATAAAATATGCAATCTTTAAATATAATATTTAACAAAATAAATTAATATAGAATATGAAATAATATTTGAATATCATGAATAATATGTTGCTACTACTTTCTTATCTTATAAAGTGAATGTTTTGCTCTGTTGTTTAGTTTACAGCCTGCAGTTAAAGTGGTGCAAATCAAGGCCATATTCAGCCTTGTTGTTGATACTATAGCGAAGCACAAAATTTGGGCATTTGCACCCAAGCAGGAAAGGGGGTGCCGAGCACAGGGGGAGCCTTAAATTTGACAAAGCAGTTTTGCGCAGGGGAGTAATGCGATGAACCGAATGCCTCCTTGCCAGAAACACACTGGTTCTGGCAGAGTGTGGGGGTTTGGCCCACTCTTCGTGTGCTGCTGGGAGGTGGGAAAGAGGCCAAAGTAATACAAGAGCAGCAAAAAGATGTAACCAGAGCTTGGTTGCAGTCCTCTTTGCTGCTGCCAGCAGCCGGCTCATCAAGCGCCAGGGCTGAGGCGAAGGTGAGCGCTTCTTTCAGCAATGGAGGCACTCAGAAGGCTTTTTATGTTTAGGCAGATAAATGCTTTTTTTTTCAATGACTTCTGGATTTGGGTGAATAGACTCCCATTAAAACACAAACCCAGACCTGCTTTCAGGGTTACACTTCTATGCGAGACTTTATACCTAACATCTGTGAGGATGAAGACTTTCTTGTTCCCCTGCTTCCTCCCTGCCTCACTGTGAATACCCTGGAGCAACATTATAAGACCTCACCATCTGCTCTCTGACAATAGTCTTCTCTTTTTCTATTTAAAAACCCAGAAATTCCAACCACTTGGTGATTATTTGGGTTTGCTGTGAGACCTAAGGGGTTTCAGCCAGGTCCTTTTGGACAAAAAGCTGATTTAATTCCCCACTACAGTGAAAACAGGGGAAGAAATAATAAAAACAGAGTCACTAGCAGGTGAATGGATGTGGAGTGAAGTTTCAAAGGTTATGTAGATATATAAAAAGTTGCCTAGGCTTGTGTGCCTGCATAGGACAGCAGAAATTGTTAATGATAGTAAGCCTTGCTTGCCTTTCACGGGAACAAGCATGATTTGTTTATTTATTTAATAAACTGAGTCAAGAATATGTCATCAACTAATAAATAACTTTAAACAATACCATGTTTGAACTAGAAGACAGCAGGCACTAAGAAACAAGTACACAGCCATTGGGATTTAGCTGACAAAAGATTTCCATAAGTAATTACATTCTGTGAGTGTGTGAGGAAAGAAAACTTGCCCTTTAAAGAGGATAATGCCTTGATATTTTCCTCATGTCCTTTTACTGTAAAGCTAATAACATACACAAACTGAAGTGACCCCGTATGTAACAGGGAATAATGGATCTTCTCCTATTCCAGGTCTTCCAGCCCCTCGGCATGCAAATACTTCCAGCTATCTCGGCGGTCATTCTGAACACGTAGTATTGACAGGATCAGGCTCTCAGGTTAGCAGCTACATGGAATTTCCTTCTGTGCTTAATGCCGTCTGGGTAGGCAGAATGGGCTGCTCATTTCCTTTTCTCCCTGACCCCTCTTTTTTTACCTTGTATTTAAAATTAATTAATTTAAAGACTACTGATTTTGCCTGCGAGATAGAGCTCAGCGTCCATGTAAGCAAAAGATGAATCAGGTCTCTTTCTCACGCTGATGTTGAGTCCAGAAATGTTTTTGGAAGTAATAGCTTTACTGGCAGCAAAAGACAGTTCTGACAAATAAGAGGCAGAATGTAGGTGCTAATTATGTCATGGTTGACTTTTACATGTAATGTACACAGTAGAAAATGTAATGCGTAAAGGTCTCTGGTGCAACGTGTGTGGCCACAAAACTGTAGTAATTAAAGCAGCACTTACGGGTCTGGCACAGCATTCCTACCCATCCTCCAGAGCACTCGCAGATGCTTGGACCTATACATTCTCCACCATTCAGACATTTCTGCAGGCAAACAGCTGAACAGATTGACAAGAAACAAGTGAGAAGCTGTACATGATATATCCGGATGTTCAAGATCTCTCTGAAAGAGTGACCTGCTAGGTTTTATTCTGTATGGCTAATTTCTAAAGAAGTGAATATGTTGTATTCATCAGATAATCAGTGTTTGGGATTCTTTGATATTTGCTTCTTAAGAAATTTATCTTTGATGACTGTCGACTGGTAGCTTTGCTATTTCTAATGCTCAGTTCGTTATCAGCTAAGAATGCTCTCCACATAGAGTCCTAGGATCATTTTGGTTGGAAAAGACCTTTAAGATCATTGAGTCCAACCATAAACCTAACACTGCCAAGTCCACCACTAAACATATGATACATTCATATGTGTTATGTGCATATTATGTGTTCCGTGTTATAAATAGATTCTGACAGTGAAGTTTGATATGTTTATTGCACATTTTATTTCTTCAGAGATCCCAAAAGAGTGAATGCATGTTTGGGTGTATATATATGAGAGGCATAGACTTCCTTCAGGATTTCTGAATAAATTATTAATATTATAATTTCAAAACACTCATTCTGAAATCATATTTACTATCAGGACCAAAGTATAAAAAGCCAATTTTTTAACGTGGTTTGCATACAGTATGTCATCTTGTTTATAAATCTATTTGGTTTACCTGTCAACATCATGGTAATGAATAGCCACGTAAGGAATAATATTCCTTGAAAATATTTTAGGGTGAGAGGGGTTTTTTAATTGAATTTTTATGTAACTGTAGTCAGATCTGGTAAAATTACAGAGTAAGAACACATCATTCTCCAAATTATGCACCAAAATATATCTGGTGCCCTTGAGAGTATATCAGTTTGGAAGGCTTTATAGGAAGCTTTAAATAGTTCTGTATTTTGAAATATATGGCATTTCTCTGTAAAATATAACAAAATATGTGAAGCTGTTAAAATGTAAAATCAATGATTCAAGTTTAATACTATAAAAATGAATTTCCATAACAAGATGTATAACAGACAGCCGCATGAAGCAGAATCAAGGTTCCCCTACACAGCTTTTTTCCTTTGCAATCATCAAATGTTTATAGCATTTTGTATTACCTGCACTTAAAACTGTTTTTCTTCAAACTGCTGAAGTAGCAAAACCGATTCTATTCACCACATTGTTTTTTACTATTAAAAGAAGATTACAGTTGATGTTGACAGGCCTAAGTAATAATAATCTGTTTGATGGGCAGTAGAGGTGCTTACATTTATCACAGTGCTTTCCCCTCCATCCAGCTGGGCAGTCGCAGACATTTGGGCGTACACATTTCCCTCCGTTCATGCACATGGGATTGCAGACACCTGCAGACACGTATCAAAGGAAGAACATGGTACCTGGGACATGAGGGAAGACTTTACTGGAGACTTACTCGCTTCCTTTCAGAAGGCTCAATTGCTTGTCATTAAAACCCAGAAAAGTAATTTGGATTTGAGAATCTGAAACACAGAGGCTTGAGAGCTCCCATAAATCCTTCTGGAAAACATGGCACCTTGTGTGGAGGCTCTTTTGGGGAAGCTCCAGAAAACTGCCTCACCAGAAAAACAAAAGATACATTAATTGCAGTGATTCTCAGAAACTCAAATAAGAAATTCCCTGTGGCAGCTGTGGACGGACTGAATACTTGTTAGAGATTTCACTTGCTGATTGGAAAACATGTTCTCAGATGTTCATTTGGATAAGACTTGAAGAGGATAGATTGGTTTGACACAATTTTGGGAATGTTTTTGCATTCAACCAAGCATAACAGCTAAACAGATCTATTTCTCCCTTGCCTTTTTACACCATTATTTGTTAAAGTACTTACCTTTTTACTTTATTCTCTCATATAAATACGATGTGAAAGCGAAGTTATTCTTTCAACCACAGGACACCAGATGATTTTTTTGGTTACATTTCATTAGAAATCTAAGTGCTAATTTTTGTGTCTCAGACTAAGCCCTGTATTTATCAATAGTGTTGTTTTACAACATCGAACAGTAAAATCTTGCAGTTCTGGCAAGTTAAACATCTGCAGTCCCAACTTGCTTTAATATAGGTAGGTGCCATAGGCAGATATCCAAAGCCCTCATCTCTTGTTTCTCCTTGCCTGCAAGTGTAGGAAGGACCCATCGGAGGCAGTGTAGTTTAGAAACATGGCAGTACTGGTATGATGGGAGTGGGAATGACTTGGCTTTTACAAGGAAGAAGGCATCTGACAACTGGGAGGAAGACAATAAAGCCATGTTACATAGCAAGTGGTTGGGCTGGAGTATGAGGGTCAAGTTAGGAGGAGTCCAACAACGAAGGTTTGAGAACACATTTGCATTGAATGGCTCCTGCCATGTTTAAAGCTTTATAGGCACAATGAGGTTTCCCCATGACTCGTTACCGACAGCGACAATCAGCATCCGTCCTCCCTGCCTGCGAAGCCGGGTGGCTGTTGAACACCCAGGTCTTCCTCAGCAGGGAGCAGGCTACTTGCTTCTGCAGGCACCGAGGGGCTGGCAGCTTCGGTGTAACGTCACAGTGCCTATATTAGCCTTCAGGTGGTGAAGTCTCTTGGCACATCAGCTGTAAGAACACAACTTGAATACTAATGCTGTAGCAATTCTGATTTTCAAGTTGTCACTAGGTACAGGGCTCTGGAACTACCACCCCCCCCCTCCCTCCCCCAGCCTTTACTGTAGAAGGTGGAATCCTGCAAAGAGCCTCAAAATAGGAATGATTATTAAAAAATAGCATGCAAAAATACAGCAACTGTTATTTGACGGGAGAATAGCTGCCTGTTCCTCTCTTAGGTGTGATCGGCCATTTTTACATAGGTAGATTCAGGTTCCCTGACTATTCCTCTGATGTATTGAAATACTGCTTTTGTGGCTTTTTTTGTGTCCTGGTCTGTTCCTTCAGTGCAGATGCTGCTGCCCTGGCAGCTTTTAGCGCTACATCGCTGCTCTTGGTTGGCTGCTACATTTGCATTTCGCTCTGTGCCAAGCCTCCCAGATCCCTTGGCAGAGTGACCTGCCCTCAGGCAGGTCAGACTTACTCGCGCTTATGAGGGCTACTTGGATCCAAGCCCTTAAACTGTCATCCTCTTTTTCCTTCTTTCTCCACCTCTCCTGATCCATGCTATAATCCTGGCCTCTGCTTACTAAGGCTAATGGGGATCTACAGTTCCTGCTGAACTAGCAAAAAGTGCTGTAACCAGTAGTTAAAACCTAGATGAGTTCAAAGTGTCATGGCAACCATAACTCTGAAATAATCGAATCTTTTATTTTCCCTCTTCCCTTTTCTCTCTCTTTTGATCTCACATTTCCAATAACGGACTTTGGAGCTACAATCTCGTGTTGTATTTGGCTTTCTTTTTCAATTATAAAACACCTCAGATATTCAGAATTTAAAAAAGATGGCCCCAAACCATAAAATTTGGTTCTAGATTTCAAATGAGCTTATGTTTTGTGATATTCACAGGCCACAGTGTCCCCAATGTTAACCTGCTGTCCCCAAATCAGTTGAAAATCTAGAGATTTGATTTTAAGATCATATGAAACTTGCACAGTCTTCCCTCCACCCCTTAAAAAGTAAAGCCAAGAAAAAGTAACTAGAAGCACGGTAGGAATTGTTCAAATGGGTATTTCTCCCTTTTTTTTTTGGGTCCCTTATACTGTCTGTGTATTTTTAACATTGTACAGGGTAGGTTTAGATTGGATATAAGGAAGAAATTCTTTACAATGAGGGTGGTAAAACACTGGAACAGGTTGCCCAGAGAGGTAGTGGAGGCCCCATCCCTGGGAACATTCAAGGCCAGGTTGGACGGGGCTCTGAGCAACCTGATCTGGTTAAAGGGGGGTTGGACTAGATGACCTCTAGGGGTCCCTTCCAACCCAAAACATTCTATGATTCTATACAAACAATTACATTTTAAAATATTCCTGGTTGTTTTGCACTGATAGCAGGTTTTTTAAATTGTAGAAAACCAGACTTTTCCTTCAATTACAGGGAGTGAAACTAGTGTGCTTTTTCATTAACTTTTAGTTTCCAGTTTATGTATAAGCCAACTTGTTCCAGCTCAATTTGCATTGTAATTCAGCAAAACAATGGGTGAGGTCCAGTCTTGGTCTGAGCAAAACTTACCAGTGCAAACTGACTTTTAGACCTGGGATCTATTTGTCGCTTTGTTCAGCTGCTTTACAAATTCAGAAGGAGCTATGAAAATGTAGCATGAACTTCCTTTACATTGCTCATGGCTTATGGCATCTCTCACTTGGGTGATAAATCCAGAGGAGTTCAATTCAACGTGAGCTAAGGGAAGTACCAAGCTTGTTCTGAACTGGAGGGGCACTTCTGATGGCCTGCCCTCCTGGGAACATGCTTTCTCTTCTTGCTAGGGAATTCATGAGCACCTTTATGTAAATGAATGCAGTGTTATCTTTCCCCTTTCCCTGTCTGACATCTCCACCTTGTTCTCCCTTTCTTTAACTTTCTTAAATACAATTCCATCTCAATACCCATCAGGCAGACTGCAACATTTGTTGATGATAACTAGTTCGGATCCTTTCTAGTCCCACACCTTGGCCTCTGTGGAGGAGCTCCAATTTCAAAATAGCAAACAAAAATGTTACAGCGTCTCACAGGAAAACTAAATAAATTATCAGACACTAGGAGAGCAAATCAAATTATTGTAATCCTCACAGGCACTGGCATGACTTTGAAAAGACTCGCATTTCTTTTTTTCCCTTCCCCTTAGAAAAGGCCTGGCATCTTGACCCAAAGACAACACTGGTTTGATAGGTTTTCCACCTGCCTTGGGGACTAGCCCTAATGACACGGATATAAACACATGTGTCTCTTCCCTTAGTTGCAGCTCGGTAGGGTATATCACTGGGGGTAGGCAGAATCCTGTGCTATCATCATCCTGGGTGCAAACTTGCTGGCAGTCAGTAAGCATCACTAAAGCCTTAATCCCACTCCCCTTGCTGCCAGTGTCAATATTTCCATGCTCTTCAGTAAGAACAGAAGCACAGAATTTCCTATGCAATAGAGTCACTGAATTCTATAACGCGCCACAATTCTACAAGGCCACCGTTTAAAACTAGAAAGGCCTTCCATGATCATATGTTTTCCAAAACTGGTAAGTTAGATAAGGTAAGCCTATGCTGAAGGTGATAATGTAGGTTAAAAAGAAAGCATGATTACGTGTTATATTTCAGGTGAGGGGTGATTTTGATAAGGTAACAAGCAGCTGCGGGTGTTAAGATAAAACATAGGTGTTGCACAGAACATCATACAAAATGTACGCAGTTCTTCTGTGTGCTGAAAGGCATTCATAAGTCGCTAAGTTTTCTGTTTTATGCAGCAGCTATTTCTCTTTCATGGCTTTAATGCGTCTTAACCTTACAATCACTTAAAATTTCTTGTGACTCTTTTCATCACTTATCCCCTCTAGGCTGACTTGGCACAGTGAATTGCTTCTTGCAACTCTTTTTAAAAACCTCCATGGAGCTCCGCAGTTCAACTGTTCAGCCCTAACGTCTTTAAGGTAGTCAGACCTCCTGCTTTGTCAGCCAAAGGGAAGAATTTTCCTGCAAAATAAATATTTCCAGAGATTGATAAAATTCCAAGAAAAAAAATCAACGAATGCCTTAAATGTTGTGTGTAAAGTCAAGTAGGTCCTCCTGGTGTAAGCAGCACCAGTGATGGACACCTAAAATTCCTTTGCTTGCCCTTCTTGCCATTGATTTACAGTAGTAGTTCCACTAAAACATATACAGTATTAAGCAAAACATCCCTGCTATGCAAAGCCAAAAGGGACTGGGGGCAAAGTTAAGCACTGGGCATGCTTTGCTGGACTGCACATACTAGAAGCAACTGAGAGTAATCTCTCGTTCTAACAAACAGTCTCAATATTAGCCAGAAGTATCTGCTGATGAGTTTACTGTGATTAAAAGAAGCCAGACATTTCCTTCAGAATCCCACTGCTTCTGTGGATTAGCAGACAAAAACTTTCCAAGTTGAACCTAAGCCATCTTTTGATGCAAGTACCCCATTACACCTTTTCTCGCTAGAAGCAGATAATAATAAGTAGTGAAAAGCTTGTAATTTTGTTGAAATAAGACAGTCTTCACCACCACCCTCATCAAGTCAAAACAGAGGGAATATTAAATCAGGCTCCTAAAACGTTGGCAGGAAGGGATCCTCTGCGCTGTTTCAGGAATACGCCTTGCCACAGCTGAAGCAGCCGTGTCCTTTCCTGACAATGAGCATGCGCAGACTGTTTCTTTTGGAATCAAAAATTACCTGTCATCACGTATCCTGGGCCATGCTGTTGATGAGGAGACAGTGCGTCACGCTGCAGTGCTGATTAGGAGATGTAGTTTTCAAGACAACTTCTCTATTTCTTTCTTTCTTTTTTTTTTTTTTTTATATGCCCTGTAGAAGCTGAGAAAATTGACCTGCTTCTGGATGCATTCCACCTTTGGATGGAAGAGAGAAAATAGCCTCAAGCAGTAACATCTGTGTGGGCCAGCTAAGGTAATGCATCAGGCTATAGCTTACTGACAAAGAACACAGAAATGCGGCCAAAAGAACACCTACTGGTAGATGCATACTCCGACGTATCCTTTAAGTCACCATCCCCATCCTGCCACTTATATCTGATTCACAGGCGCTGCTTTTATTTCTGGCTGGGGCTGGTTTTGGACTGACTCTGTGGGTCTGGTGCAGATTTCAACTTGCTCTCTCTATTGCTCTTTTGAGGAGCAGGCAGCTTGATCACTTGCAGTTTTGGCTCTTGGATGTGTACATGTTGGTTTAATGTTCTTTTTCTCCTTTCTGCTTAGTGGTTTTCTTGATTTGGTGTGACAACAACAAAGAGCTGTAGCTGGGGACGTACGATACCGTAGGGACACCGAGCATGGGACAGGTTTAAAAATAACACCGCCTGGTCTGGTCAGGAAAATACAGATGACAGAACTGCAGCTGAGAACAAAAATGAAACCAATAGATGTGAAAGCAGTGGGGTTTGTGTTAAGACTGGCACTTCTGGTCCTTTTCCAATGTTTATAGATAATATACATCACCTATTGGAAAACCACAAAAAACGGGGAGAAGCACTGTGCCAGGAATGGTGCAGTCGTGAGACTGCAGCCTTAAAATGTAGGGATGCTGCTGATCTTTTCCAGAGGACAAGAACAGGAAGGTCAGGTCAGCAGTTTCACAAAATAGCGCAGTTCAATGGATCAACTGGAAAGAAGGTTCCCCAGCTCTCTGGATGCATTACACACCCCAGCAGCGCTGCTCGAATGGAACATTATCCTGACTGCAGTAAGGAAACAATTGGTTGGATGCTTCTAGGCTCCAAATAAAGATTTGATCATGCTGAATGATCTTTAATCCTTTGAAAAAATGAATCCCCAAATGGGTGTGTTCTGGCCAAAAAGGGTGTTTCTAACAAAGGGCACCATTGTTCGAATTCTACTGCCCTGACGCCAACAGAAACTAGTCGAGGTAAAAAAAGTCATTCTCCCCTTTAGAGGGTATAACTGATGCTCAACAGATCATTAGCGAGATGGATGTAGCAATATATCTGCTGCTGTGAAAGTCCCAAATGCACATAGCTCTGAAAAACATGTTATGGATTCGGGACACTAGCAATTTCTAGTCCCCTTTTTTTCCACTTCCAAGGGCAGTAAGGAGCTTGTTTTACCCGTGCTGAGTTTTAGGCATGTATGTTGTTCCAGAGCTTGATTTTCTCTGAAGTTCTTCATTTATGTTGATTTGGATTTAAAAATAAAGAAATAGTTTTCTCTCCAAGCTCTGTCAGAGTAACCTCGGATGTGTGATCCACTGAATGTCAGTAATTATGGCCACAGATTTTCAGAAGAAGGAATATTTGTCATGTAAGAAAATTGTTTGCAATTTTTGTGCAAGGTTCTTCTAAAATTTGGATCCTTATCCATATCAGGCTACCAATCATTTTGAGGTTTGCTATCCCTGTTTTTCGCTTCATGTATCTCTGACAGAGATGCAAAGCACTTCTTCAATAAATTACCTTTCTGAATAGTAAAAATAATCTGGTAGAAACCTCTGAGGGATGCAGTGCAGGAGAACAAATTACTACAAGACACAGAGGGAGCTGTAAATGTAATTGTGATGGGTGTGGTGACAGTTTGCATTTATAATATATTCACCTTGCCACACGGCTCTAGCAATATGAGCTAGTTTGCATGACCTAGCACACATTTCAGAAGAAAAAATGGTCTGACAAATTGTAGACCATATAGATAGCAGTGCAACGCCAGTGCCTTGCCTAATTGTGTCTGGTCTTTGTTCTGATGCGTACTCTGCTATACCTATGGGACCTTTTAGAGTTATTAAAGGAGGAAATAAATATCATTTAGGTATTAGTTTAGGAAAAAAAATGGGAAAAATAATGAATATTAGATGGCAAAACTACTGAGATGCTTGACTAAACTCTGAGTGTTGGTGCATAGTGCACTGCATTCCCGTTTGCTTTTTCATGTCACTCTCATCAGACAACAACATTTTCTATCCTTAAAGAGGATCCTGATATCTCCCACTCTACCTCCAAAAGATTCCCTGGTAGCATGTGGTAGAAAAGACTCTTAAACCTCAGGAGGCTGTGGAAATGACTGAGGGATTGTCACTCCAATACAGATAGGGGTCTTTCCACCCTCCTTGGACTGAAGTATTTCTCCCTCTGGGTCTCCTGATCTTCATTTTGCCTGTTGTCTCTTGTCAGGTGAAACTCTTTCTAGAGATACAACGGTATGATGTTTGCATAGCTGCAAAATATTTCAGTATCTTTCAGAATGAAAGCCACAGTAAACAAAATAAGCAAGTGCAGGTGAACATTTTTATGTTTAAGGAATATTATGCAAGGAACAGTCAGAGTTTGAGATCATTAGCAAAACCTATTTCTCATTTACTGATGGGTTTTACTCTGCAAGACTGTTAATTTGAAAAAAGACTATAGCTATACTTTATTCTCATCTTTGCAACTGTTAGTATGTAATTAATGTGGGGAATTGTAAAGTATACTCTCAGCACAGCTTATATTCCTGTCTTGTTAGGGTCTTGGGTTTGGTAACATTTTCTCTTCATTGAAGAATGCTCTGTGTTTTATTAGGTCAGTGAACCATTGCAGCCTGTGTATAAATTGTTCTGTTGAGCTGCTTTCTTGTCATGCCTGAATAAGAAGTGAAAGAGGATTTGCGTATACATTGTTTTCCTCCGTTGGTTGTTTTTGCAGCTTCTGCGCTTGCAGTATGACCTGCCATTTAGGCATGTTCTCATCGCGCCAAGTGGGCTGAGCCATGGCCTATGCTTGATGCAATTTGGTTTATTTTCATCTTTCCAAAGGGAAAGGGAGAATCAGGCAGAGTAAGCAGAGAACTGCAGTGGCGTGCAAGATGCAGTCTCAAGCCCAGACGACGACCAGCCGCAGAAGACCGCCATGGTGGTCCAGCTGATAACCCAGCCCAAGAGCAAGGACCTCAGGTCAGGGGGTTTGGAAGAGGACTGATCTCTGCATTGGCGCTGCACTAACCTTTTAGTCATCCTGTTATTATCTGTCTTAGAAAGTAAGATAGGGCTTGCTTGGGAATGAATGCTGGAGAGGATTGTCTTTTTGTGGATAAACAGACAACATTAATCTCTGGAATTGTCCACCCTCTGGGCTTTTCAATTCATAGATCCCATGCCCCCTTTTTAAGAGACATTTTTAAAATATTTTAATTAAAAATAGACCCCCAAAAATATTATGTCTTAAATCAATTAGTGGAAAAAAGCACTTATCCTCACACAGAAGCCCACTGCAAAGAGAAATGCAGTAATTCAGGAATCCCTGCTCTTTAAGTATACATTTACATACAGCAGCAGATCTGACACATTTCTTTAGTGCCTTTAAGATACAACTAAGGAAATACTGGCTCAAAACCTAGCTTTTCTACTCTAGTAAAATTCATGTTGTAGTCTGTGGATGTTTTGCTTATGGAATGAATAAAAATTTAATAAGGCTTTTGGGCTTATTTAGGATATATATTCACTTCTTACCCAGATATATTCTTGTTCTCTTTCTGCAAAATAAATTTAGGCAACTGCATGTGCTCAAACCCCCTATTAAAATAAATGCATCAGCTGCATATATATGAACAAGATGTAGCTTTTAAGAAAGGCCAACTAATGGTTTTGTCACAAATCCTTACTAAAGTGAGCAGAGAGGAGCAGTGAGGAGCACTGCTATGAGAGCAGACCACGAACCAGGTGTACCTTGGGTCACTGGTTCCCTTTTGGCTCTCCCTTTCTCTGGGAAGTCAGAGCTCTCCCCATTCCCCCCCAGGCAAGATGCATGGATCATGTTATGTTCAGCTGAATGGGTAAGATAATGGTAGCCCTGATTTTTTTTCTTCGTCTTCCACTGTATTTCTCACCCAAGAAGGATGACACCTAATATGAACCTATTCTGTTACAAGGGCTGGAAAATCAAGTAAGAACTGAGACGAGTGTTTCCTTTTCCTGCGTTTCCAGACTGTGCACCAACCAGTCAACAAGCCAACCTACCAATCTTTCTACTTCTGTTGCAAAACTAATGCTTTTAGCAGTAAGCTGCAAGACTCTCTGCTATAAGCAGCTGTTTATTTATTTCCAAACACCCACTGTCCGAGGATATTTACCATCCAGAAATCTTGGACAAATAGTTGTTGCTTATGAGCACATCTTTGACACAGGAAAAGCGAGTCTAACGCAAATGGTTCCTCCATCCATTTAGATGAGATAACGTGGATTGCTCCCCGCAGTTGTGTGGGAGGCTATGCCAGACCTCTGGCTTGCAAACAGGCTGATTTTAGAAGGCTTGAGTCAATCTGCCTCCTCAGTGAAGATATTCCAGAGAATATATCACCCGTTGTCAAAACAATAACTCGGTGGAAGTCTAATTTGTTGAGCACTAAAACCTCCTGCTTATGCAGCTGGCAAGGCAGTAATCTACAGAAACATTACATGTTTGGCTGGAACGTGGGAAATCAGTGACTTTTGCAAGATGACATTGCTTAGCAAAAAGCTGCCTTTGAAACCCAGTGTTCACATTTCCAATTAGTTTGCCTCTAGCTCTCATGCAACTAAAGTCCTCATGGTACCAAGGAAGGAAAAAGAGAGGGGGAGGGAAGAGGAGTAAGCAGAGCTGGAAGAATGAGCTTGAGTTATATTGTGCACTGCATACTGTCCATTAATCCTGCCTGCAGGAATTACTGAAACGGAGAAATAGTTATCTGCTAACTTTGAGATCCAATCTGCAAAGTCCCAATGTCAGTGTGATGATTCGTGTGATACGAAGTCGGCAGGGTTTGGCCTGACGTGACAAAATAGATGCATGCAGAAACACGGACTCTTTGTTTTAAACCCCATGTAAACTCCAGCTAGCTGGCTGCGAGACGAGTGGCGAGAAGATACGCTGTGCCGTCAGAGAGGCCGAGGTCAGGCTGCAGGTGTGCTTGGTATTCTGGAGAAGGGAGGAGGAGGATGTTCAGCACCGTTCTCCCATGACCTTTGCTTGCTGATGAGCTCCAGAGGGAGCTGTGGCTTGCCTTTTTGCTCAGAGATGAACTCACCAGAAGCAGATAGCAACAGAGAAGGGATAAATGTGTGGTCTCGTGAATTCCTCTTTTTCTTCCCTTCTCTTCACTCCAACCCTTCACCAGAAAACTCGGCTTTTATTAGCTTTCCTTTTTTAAGAGTTTCTTCTAAAGCGGTCCTATGAAAATATGCCTAATAAATAAATGAAACCTAATCTATTTTCTTTCTTTATAATTCTTGTAACAATGTAGTAAAAATGGGTGTGAACACTGCTTTAAAGCCTCAGGAACAGGAGTCATATCCCAGGGTTGTCACAGCTGTACGTTGTTCCAAAAGGTAGTTTGAAACCACGCGCGAGTGGCTTTTCTTTAGTGTTAACGCCGAGGATGTTTGTCTGATGCTGTTGATCCAGAAATATATTTTATTTTGAGGTACCACCAGCATTTGCCTCTTTCCGCTCAACAAGACTGATTATACTGAAAACAACGCGTAGCAAGCGAGGATACGAGGTTGTACAATTGCCGAGGCATAACCATACATTTCACTGTCAGCGCTGACACCTGCTCGTCCTGGGTGTGGGTGCCTGCTTTGCATAATCACCAGGCAGCTATTTATCAGTAAACACACCAGGCGAAGCCTTATATTTCAGCTGGCAGCCAATCAGACCGGCTTGATTTACACAGGGTGGTTTTTTTGGTTTTTTTTTTGAGAGGATGGTTATTTACATACAAAACAAACACAAACTTTCGGGCCAAATGCCTTTCTCTGTATACTAAAGAAGCAAAGACAAGTAAGCCCCAATGGCAAAGGCACGGTGCTGCCACTCCGTCCTGCACGGTTTTAGCATTAGAAACGCCAAACTGTACTGACAAGGGTGGAAGTGAAAATCCTAAGGCATGTTGCCACGTATTTAAAATAAACCAGTAGCGTATTTGGGCTCAATTTAGAAATAACTTGTCTTTGATTGGCTGCCATGGCTTTTAGTTTTAATTAGCTGTCTCCTTCAGTTGTGAATCTGAAGCTGCCAAAGCAAACAGAAGCTTTTGTTTCTCTGTTCATGCAGGTGAGGTACTAAGAAGGAAAAAGAAATATCTAAAAGCAGTGGAAACAACACCAAAACATCCAAGGGGTAAGTGGCCAAAAAACTGGTTCGACTTATTTTTATCTTTACCTCTAAACACAGTTCCTACCTAAAAAACCCGTTATAAAACAGGTATCATGACAAATACAAAATTTGTTTAGAGTATGCGAATTATTTACTCTGTTATTTCAATTACAGATATTAAGGTGCCTTTTTATGATATTTGTTAAGATGAAAGAAGTACCTATGAGCATTAATTACTGGAGAAACAGACACCCACAACTATTATTATTCTTATTTTGTTGACTCATCACAAGGACAAATGTCTGTCCCACTTGACCCGCTGCTACTTACATCTGAATCATAGAATCATAGAATTGTTTGGGTTGGAAAAGACCTTGAAGATCATAAAATCCAACCGTTCCCCTAACCCTGCCATCCCACCACTAAACCCTGTCCCTAAGCACCTCGTCTGCCTGGCTTTTAAATACCTCCAGGGATGGGGACTTGACCCCTTCCCTGGGCAGCCCCTTCCAGTGCTTGACAACCCTTTTGGTGAAGAAATTTTTCCTAATGTCCAACCTAAACCTGCCCTGGCACAACTTGAGGCCATTTCCTCTTGTCCTATCGCTTCTTACCTGGAAGTAGAGCCCGACCCCCCCCCAGCTCCCCCCTCCTGTCAGGCAGTTGCAGGGAGCGATGAGGGCTCCCCTCAGCCTCCTCTTCTCCAGGCTGAACACCCCCAGCTCCCCCAGCCGCTCCCCATCAACCTTGGGCTCCAGACCCCTCACCAGCTTCGTTGCCCTTCTCTGGACATGCTCCAGCCCCTCCATGCCCTTCTGGGAGGGAGGGGCCCAACACTGACCCCAGGACAGGGGCACGGTCACTGCCCTGCTCCTGCTGGCCACACTATTCCTCATACAAAGTTTCTGAGTTGCAAAACACTTGGGTTCATACAATAGGAACAAGCCTAACGTGCGAATTACCTCCAGGATGGTCACCCAAGTGCTTCTAGCTTCCCTGACTACACGTAGCTCTGTCAAAGGGGTTATCCAGAAGTTTGTTATGGTACCATGAGCCTTGAAACTGCAGCATCCCTACTATAATAAGGGCTGTGCATGGCAGGGAATTTTCCCCCTGCTCTAACTCCATGTCAGAGCATATTAAAACTGAAATCTAAGGGTTTACTGATGCAATTCATATCATTATTAATAGGTTTCAGAGATAAGTGTACAAAACCTGTGTACTGCTGTGTATAAACAATGACAAAATTGAAAAGACTGCCAATTTCAAGCATTCACTGCAGGTTCAGAAAGGTAATATTTTTGTTCTACTGACTGTTTCTGAAAAGACCATTTCTCAGTTTTTATGGTTCATAGGAAATTTCCCAAACCCATAAATATTTTCCCAAACTAAAGATCAAGAACGTGAGGCTGCTCTGCGTGTAATACATGGGTGGGAAACTTCTTCAGACTTGTCTTTCTTAGTCTTCAGTTTACTCACTCTATCTTGATAGGTTTTATTAGGCAGGTAATAAATCCACCCCAAATTTCTAAGATTAGAGACTCAGTGTAAGTACATAGTAAAGCTGATTTGCTGCCAGGGGGTTTTGTAACTGTACTAGAAGTGTAAAAGGACTTAAGGACACTGCAAACTCATATTCAGAGAGCAAAGAAGAAGTCAAATAATGATAAAATCCCTCACAAGGAATTGTTTTTCTCATTTTGGCTAAGCCAGCTGTGCATTTGTCAGCATGGGGTAACCTGGCAGCGATGGGTTAGATGCCACTGAGCTATGATTTGGGCTACAGGTTCAGCCCTGGCTGTTCCTCTGAAAATATGGCCTGGTGATTTGCAACCGGGAGCTGCTACAGTGCTTAACTTCCAGTAAACTTTGTCTCTAATTACAGTTTTGCTATTGTCATATATATATTTTTTTTCCTTACACTTTGTGTAAGGGTATTACAACTCTGTGCAATTACCATGGCAAGTAATACAATCAGAATAAAATCAGAAGTCTCACCCAGGGCACAGTTGGGTTCCATGAGGTCCTTAAAGGCAAACAGAGAAGACACTCAAATCCAGAGAAAATCCTCTCTGTAAAGTAGAAATCTACTGGGTTTTTTTCTGATGCCTTCCTTGCCATATCCTTCCCAGGAAGGTTAGCAAAAGCACTGCGTGGATCGTCTCCCAGCCGGGTTTCTGAGCACACAGGCACACAGCCCATGGGGCTGGTCTCACCTCTACAGCGTCAGCAGCCCAAGCGGCCACAGGATTATCGAAATCTATTTGATCACTGTGTAAGTCTATATACACACTGGTAGTGATACTGCGAATGAGACAGAATGAGCTACATGACATATTAGCTCTTTTTGGAATGCAAAATGGATATTCTGGTACTTTTGTATACATTTTATTTAAGAAAAAGGGGTTGGGTAGTGGAACTTCTTCACTCTAGGAATTTATTTTCCACTTTTTCATTTGTTTGTGTGTAAATAAGTTAGGAACACATGTCCATGTATATACTCCTAGCCTTTAAATGTACGACAAGTACATTAGCTGATCCACTAACCAAGTCAATGCCTAACCAAAAAATGATATAAAATGATACCTAAAAAAAGGTATGAATTGCCTTTGGCAATTTGTATGGGAGTGAGAACAGCCTCCGGCTGATGGGAGCACTAGTTTTCTCCGTTTTGGTTTTGGGGGAAGGTTTGCGGAGGCCAGCTGAGACTTTCTTCTCTGCCATGTGCCCCACTGCCGTTTGCTCCAGAGGAGCGGAGAAATCTGGATCCTCTGGCAGAGGAGACAGAAGCTATTCCATATGACAACAACGATAAGACATACAGCTCTAATAGCAACTGCTTGCTACGAAGGGCTTGTGAATAAACTATTTCTTTCTATGGATCGTGATACCTGTCCCATGTGTCGTTGAGTGTAAGCAAGAAAAAAGAAACATTACTCAACATTTTTTACCTATTAACAGTCAGTGGCAGTAAGAGTAAGCAAATAATAGCATTTGCCCTCTACCTAATCATGCTTCTCTTCATTCATCACATATGCAGGTCCTTTAAGTTTTTATAACACCAGGCTAATTTTCATCATATCAGAAAGCTTGTTTTTTTTGCAAAAGATTATACCAAGATGGGCAACAAAACCTCATAAATGTTTTGAAAGTGGCAAGAAGCATGCTGCGAGCTGGTAGTAGCAGTTGGAGCGTTTAGGGGAGTGCTTTGCTAGGCTGCAATCACGATCACCTCTTTTTCCTTTGATCTGTCTGGAGATGTGGTAGCATGTTTAAAGCTGGAAACAGCACTTTCCTAATGTTCTCTAACCTCAAAAACAAGATGCCAAACATAAGGGTTTTTTCCCTCCTTTCTTCCCTCCAGCTTGTTCCTGCCAGAGCAGACTATTCGATTGTGTACTTCGCAGCCGGGCAGAACCGCGCATTGTGATTCTCCCTGCTGAAGGAGGGGAGAGCTGTGGTATGGGCACTGAGAGGGCTTTTGTTGCTGGAAGGAATTTTTTAGTAGCTTTTCTTCTCTGTGTGTGAGAGACATAAAGTGCTCTGGAAATGGACCGATTCTTCTTTGCCAAGAATGGTTGTTTTCACAGCTCCCCTTTTGCCAATTTCAAACTGGTTAAGAAATAATAAAAAAAATAAAAAAAAAAAAAAAGAAAAAGAGTTTTCACATACATATCACAAACTCCCTGGGTGACAGATATTGTTGATCAATAGAGTCTGTAAAAGTGCCAAAATAACCCGTTTCCCCAGAAGAATAGAAGAATCAAATGTGAATACCAATGCTAAGGTGAAGAGGGAGTTTTCAGTGAAAAGAACAAAGGCAAGGCTGAAGCGTTATTAACCAACTGTCTTAATTAAGCTAGAAGTATGGTGTTCGAATATTTTTAAGGATCTCAGTCAGCTGCTCTGCCTTTGGCTTTAATTTTTTCCCCAAAAAAATCTTTAATGCAAAATAATTAATTCATCTCCAAAGACGAGTGTTACTCATTCTGAATGCATGAAATATTTAGCGAGGATTATAGCAAGATGTTCTACTCCCAACATTGACTTGACTTCATGCTATTCTAATTAACAGGTTGGTTTTAGACGTAACATAGTGCTGTATGTGCTCTGATGGAAATATAGATCACAGCATAAATCCAGACTAAATATTCTGTTGAACATGCACAAAGGGAGAAAAATTGTTTATGAGTCAGAGGACATTGGAAAGCAAAGGGAAGTTTGTAACTTACTTTTCTGACACCGTCTTCCAGTGTAGCCCTCGGTACAGGAGCAGACATTGGTTCGAACACAGAGACCACCGTTCTTACAGGGGGGAACACAAAGAGCTGGTGAAAGGAAAGCAAGGGGTCTGTGCACTGAAATCACACAGGGGATCAACGTTGCCTCAGTGTAGGCTCCTTATGTAGGTGCCTGTGTTGGGAGACCTGTCTGAAGAGGCTTTTCTCTTTAGTCAGGGTCGAGAAGGTGTCTCTCCAAAGGGTGATTCGGGCAGCTGCCTAGCTGGAGAGCCTGATTCTCTCTTGTTTGTGGAAAGAATGTGGGACATGACTCCTAGCACCCAAGGGTCTCTTTTAGATACCTGCAGTCAACTGTTCAGAATATTCCTGAGAATCTCTTAGGTATTTAACTCTCTAGCTAAAGGGCTTCGTCAAGGGATTCTGCCCTTGAAATTATAGATCAGTGTTTGATATTTGCTAACTCGGTTTTGGTGCTGTTTCTTTCCCCCTTCTCAATGAAGCAGAAGGAAGGGCTTTGCTTTTCTTCACCATCCATCCTCTATTTCCCCATATCACTTCTATATCCCACAAATGAGGATGTTTATATTCAAGTTTTAGTTCCGTTTAAACCATAACACTTAAGAATAAAAATTCCAAATCACCCAGATGTTGAAAACCACCTTCCATGTTGACCCTCAAGAGAAAGATCATTAAATTACAGAGTCTGTATCATTTTCACTCTCTCCTTCACCCCCAACATCACAAAAACAAAGAGCTGCCAGTAAGCTCCATTTGCAATTAGATTTTTGTGTGTGAATCATTCACTTGCAAAAATATGCATTGGGATTGCATTCATCTAGGAACTCCAGGGAAACAAAAGACAGAGAGAAAGAGAAAAGAAGTTTTAATATTTAAATAGTTCAG
Source organism: Gorsachius magnificus (assembly GCA_034008185.1). Lineage (NCBI taxonomy): Eukaryota > Metazoa > Chordata > Aves > Pelecaniformes > Ardeidae > Gorsachius > Gorsachius magnificus. The sequence goes on along the minus strand of CM067085.1, from coordinate 6,672,968 downwards.
GTTTGGTAATAAGAGTATATTTATATTCCCAGATTCAGAAGGGATTATTAGAGCCTTGTTCAAAAAAATGAAAAGCAAGTGGTGTAAGCACAGGGGTCTTCCAGCTATTTGAGCCCTAAATATAAGTTTCTGTTATGCCTATTCTGCCTAGGCTAATGGGTAAAGTATTCATTAATTGACTTCTGCAGCACAAGTGAAGTGAGGAAGAAGCCCAAGGTACCATTAGCCTCAGCTTAGAGCTCTCCCCTTTAGGACGGGGATTCAAAATCAGGTCCTGCTCTATGTCGAGCAGAGTGCTGTTTGATCAGATCTTTGAGCAGGGATCTGCAGAAGCCCTATAAGAGTCTCCCATCCACTACGCTCTAGGATGGCCAAGTAGGTGATGTTGTGCGCCCCCTTTGAAGGTAAGTTATCGTCGGGCTGAAATGCAGTATAGTGCACACTGCAGAGTACACAAAATGAACAAAGTAGAACCGTGCTTTAACATTTAATTGAATAGTTGCTAATTAGTGATACCACTGACTTCAGATAGTTTTAGATTAATTGTTTACTTATCATTAACGCCATCATAAATAAGTGCTTACTCCTTCACAGTACCATTAAGAACAATATACTGCAGATTTATGACAGACTATAACATCAAAGGAGCACACAGGGAGTTATGACAAGGAAAGTCTCTGGGTATGCTTCATGTGGGGGCAGGTAATGATATAGGCTGCTGTTTATATTTTAAGCTGGGATCCTTTATCAAAATGATAAATAGAACTTTCTTACCTCTCTGGCACTGTGGCCCGTAGAAACCATAAGGACATGTACACATATTTGGCCGTACACAGATTCCTCCGTTCAAGCACACAGGATTGCACACAGCTGTATGTGAATATAGCATGACTATCTGAATCTCTTATAATTTTCACTTTTTTTTTAGAGTAGGCACTCTTTTGCTGCTGCACATGTCATTAGAATAAACACTTGTAGTAATATTGCAATCCATTCCACCCAGTCCTTGCTGGTCAGTTGTGCTGTGGCATTTATTCATTGTCAACACAGTGGGAGCATTTCAGTGGTATTTTAGCATAGCTTGGGAGATGGAATAAAATATAATTTAATAGTTTATTTCTGACATCTTCCTTTGATTTGCACAGTTCATTTTCTTCAACTCTAGCATCCTCACCAAACACCATCCCAGGGCGGTAAAATGTAGTTACGTTGCATACAGCCTGGATAACCTGGAGATGAGTTATTAACCATTTGCTGCTTTGTCTGAGCTCAGCAGAGCGCCGTGGCATCTCCGCCGAGTTGAATAGGTATGCACCACGAAACCTCTGTTTGTTCTGCCTCATTTAAATGCCAGTTCCCACAACATATTGGCTCATGCATCACGAACAAAGCCACTGGCTGAGCTCCCTTTGCCTCTTTATTTATCTGTTATTACTGTAGATGATATAACGGGCATTAGGAATTAAAAGCTGTCTTGCATATTTCTATGCGGCAAGTACCTGACTGTTGAAAAAAAAAGGTATTAGAATTGCAAATTAGTTTGGTTGGGAAGTCACTGTGTGAAGAATAAGGAATCTGATAAAGTTTTCATTGCAAAGCAGAGTGACACTTTAAAACAGTCTTTTTCCTTCTATTCCCTTTGTCTTGCAGTATCTTACAGAATAGCCCATTAAATGAATTAAATACATTTAAGCTTAAATAAATTAAGGGTCACTAAAATGTTTCAGATGAGCTAAAGGAGAAATAAAATGTCAATTTGGAAAGAGAAAAAAAGCGAAATTGTAGTCTAGATGAGAGGCTTTTCTGACTAAGCAGCAATCATTTATGAAGTCAAAATGGACTTCATGCATTGCTAATGGTGAATTTGGATTAGTTGCCTCATTTTCCTAGGTAGTTCACAGATGCCCGCACTGTGTCAGTGTTTATATTTCCATTGTTAAAGTCCCCCAAGTCCCTTTTTTTTTGTTGTTTCCATATCTATATTCATCCAGAGACTCCTATCATATCATCTGAGGCAGGAAACCCCAACAGTATCCACAAAATACTCTGTGCAATGCACACAAAACAGTGCCGGAGAGGTGAGCCTGATCGTCTTTCACCTACGGTATTGGCAGACAAACAAATCCTGCTGCTCTTATTCTGGGTTGGAAATTACTGCTTCTGCTGCTGCTGTTTGTCCTCCTCTTGGAATAATCCTGTTTAAAGCCACCCCAAAAATAAATTTGCAGGATTCAAGGAGAGTAATCTCTGGCAGGAGAAAGAGGAGATAGTGGGAACCAGAATAGCTAGTGGCAATCCCAGCCATTTACCGTGGAACTTAGCTAGGTTAATTTCTGTGTCCTCAATAGGTCTGTCGTTTCAACACTTACAGGAAGAGCAGTCTCCAGGAGATGGAAGCTAAAATGACATCTCTCACCTTCTAGGAAAGGTAATGTGGGCTGAAGGTGTCTTAGCCTTTTAATATTCACTATGGCAGAGGCAGACTGCCTCTATAGCCTTGAGGTTTGGCACTGATTAAGGTACTCCTCGTTCTGGCTCCTTTTAATATTTCACTATTTTGCATGCCTTGCCCCAGATGAGTGCTGTACTTGCTGTGCCTTTGGAGAAAAAAATATGTACTCCAGCTTTTAGCACTTAGGCCCTGAGAGGAAGGTCTGAGCTGTTATCTATTCAAAAGAGGGTTGAAAACTGAGTCCTGACTAGAAATGGGTACCTGGTTCCAATCCTCACCTTGTCATTTTGTACTGATGGGTGGAGGTGGCTTTTCTCTGAGCGTGCACTCTGCCTTTGTAGGCACTCTGCAAGTATGAAACGCAGGAGAGGCAGTACGAGTGCAGCAGCAGGATGTTTAACGTTAGGGGCTAAATCGTTACGTTCCCCTTGCAAACTGGCTTTTGCTTTTTCTCATACAGTCACAAGCTGTATTCTGGAATGGCAAAACTGAATCCAAAAACTGGACCATAAAAATCTGAGTAGGCAGCCTCAGTTTCTGATAGCTTACCCTTCTCTGTTCACTTTTCTTCCTTAGAATATGCAGTATTAGAAGTGCATATGTAGTCGCTAAGTTATGGTTACTTGCTTATGTTCTTGTCCTAACTTAAACTGGCCTCCTTCTATTCCTGTTTCCATAAACTGTACTTTTAAGTTCATATTTGACTGCATGCCATTAAAAATCACTAAAAGCCAAACGCTTCTTCTTTCTGCCCCACCATCACACCTTGAGAGAAATGTGTAGGGTTAAAAGCAATGAAAACTGGAAGTTGCCCAGCTCGTGAGTGGGGCAGATGCTGCATTGCCCTCATCTCTGCCTGTGGGGCAGGACTCGTTCTTTTTGCTCACCGCGAACAAGACCAACAAAGAACGATGTTATGTCCATGGCCGCTGAGACTGTAAATCAACATATCTCCAAAGTCCCAGTGAGAATTATCCTCATTTGCAGAAGCTACCTAGTAAGGTTATAACTTCTGAAATGGTGAATACCTTTATTTTTTTTTTTGTGCACGCTAAGAATAAACTGCAGAATCACACAAGCTTAAAAAGCTGCAAAAAGGTTTTGTTTGTGGGTTTTCTCTACACGACTCTGAGATTTAGATAAACACCTAAACTTATGAATACTTACATAAACTCAAAGCCTTCCAAGGTTTTGCCTGTTACTTGGTCTCTCGCTCTTATGTTTTAATTCTTTAAGCAATTCCTAGTCTGACTGCTGAATTGTGGGAATCACATGCATTTCAGGCAGGAGAAGAGAGGAGAGACCTGCCATTTCTCAGCACTTACCTGTTTCGCAAGAAGGGCTGCTCCATCCATTTCTGCATTTGCACTCATCCGGCGACACACAGACCCCACCGTTGTGACAGTGCCTGTTACACACCACTGGAAAGTACGCAAGGGATCAAAATCTCTTATCAGTAACACCAATGCAGATCCTAAAGTTACAGCAAATAATTCATGCTATCAGTCCAAGAGGTAAATTGAGGGATGAATCTATCCCTTTCCTTGGTTTTCTTTCTCTATTAGAAGTCCCAAATCCAAAATTCTTTGCTTTTTTTTTAAGTATTCCAGCTACTCTGGTTCAGAGATAAAATTATATTCCTGTCAAGGGCAACGTGATATTTAAATGAGCTGCGAGACCTATCGTAATGAAACTGCATATGTTTTGCCATTCAGCTAATATAGAAGGGTTTGAAGGCTGATTTTTTTTGCCAGATGTTCTGTATAGTGAACCTCTTCTGTGACTTGTATTGCGCAATAACATGATTCTTTAATAGGTACGGTTCTCTTTTTGTGTTCCCGAAATCAGTATTGCTGCATTCACTCACACAGCTTTGAATTTCATAATGTTACTATAAATAACATGGAGGTTTTTGCTTGTTTGTTTTTCCAGAAGCTCTTTTATGTAGAAAATGTTGATATAGATGTGCATATTTTTACATAATACAACTATACTGCTGGTAAATATATGCTCTGAAATAGTTTAGCTACTGTATTACTTCAATATATTATACTTTGATTTCCTTGCTGTATTCAGTCATCATTTTAAGGGGATATATAGAAAAATAAAAAAGGTGGCTTTGTCTTCTAACTTTCTGCAAATTCAAACATGTCATGAGGAGAAAAGCCTGAATGAGTTCATACTCACGTGTTTCACATCGAGGACCAACAAATCCGTAAGCACAAGAACAAGTATTTTGAGACAGACAAGTTCCTCCATGCTCACACGGTGGATCGCACTGCACTGCAGGAATGAAACACCAGAAAAAAAAAATACAGTTCTGATATTAAATTCTGTGTGGTTAGGAGCACAGCACTTGTTATGACTTTTCCCGTGCCATCTTAGTAATCCAACGAGTAATTTGGCTACTGAGGAAAACACTGCAGGATAAAAGTAGGTATCACGTTAGTAATAGAGCACTAACTAATAAGTAGCTATATAATGTCTGCAAGGGAATGAGTTTAACATGTTCGTATTTAACTTCCGAGCATGCACGTTTTTAAGTATGCATTTTTGAAGTCTAAGGATGGATCAAGTAGAAATGTAGTTGATATTAAAGACATCCCTCTACAAATTTGCCTCGTGGATGTTCAGTAAGCCTTAACAGCTGTCGGAAGTTACCCTAAAGCAGAGATGAAGAAAAGAGTTGTATGGAAATTTGTCAGCAAAATGACAAATATTTAAGCAACAATTTAAATGTTTAATGAGTAGCGTGAGGTCTGCCGACAAACTAGCAAGTTAGATTATGATTTCTTGATAAACTGCGATATGCAATGTCGCTCTGTGGAAGAAAGAGGACAAGCAGGAGTATTGCGGGAAGCTGGAAAGTACCGCAGCTCCTGAAACACGCTGTTCGCCGAAGACACTTGTTTGCTTTTTAAATGTGGATCATTATCAGCCTAGGGGCTTTGTTGTGCAGGTTGTGGAAGGTTTAGCCTCTTAAAGCTGACGTCTGATGTCATGAACGCTTCTATTTGTAGCCCTCTAAGAAGAAGTAGTTTTGTATGCCAAACACAGGAGAGGAGACCACTGCGGGTGGAAGGTGGCCCCTGACACTCCCTCTACGCAGCAATGCTGTGTGCTGGCTCTCCCTTGCGCCTTCAGAAAAAAAGCCACCTGACATAACAGAATGAAAAATATCTTCCCATGTGCTTGGGAAGTGAACACAGAGAAAAATGTGGTACTTTGGCACACTTTACTGGCAGAGTTTTGTCTTTTATAATGGTTAGGAAGCGAAGCAAGGTTATTCCAAGGAAAATGCAAAATGAAGCTAAAGACATCTGAAACAAAGCATCTTTCATTTTAAGTTTTGTTACAAGCGGAAAAAAAACCCCCACGAATTTACCACATTTTTCTCTTAAAACTGGAAAATGGACTATGTAACTGGAAAGCTAAATGAAAGACAAATACTTGTAGCACCACACAGTTTACCAAAGCTCATGCATTGAAGGCCTCCTCACCTCTTACGATATCACCAAGCCTTCAGATAAAGCCATTGCATATGAACTGTGACATCCAAAAAAGTTACGGAAGCCACCACTCATTTTCCAATTCAGTTAAAGATAAGCTCCAAGAAGGTACCTTTAAATAAACCATTTTGACACAAATAACATTAAGGAAATATATTTGGTATTAGATCTGCTCTTCGGGTACTTCAGTATTTACATTTCCTGTTACCATGTAGTTTTAACTGTGACATTTTCAATGTTGCTTTGAAATAACTTTAGGATTTGACATACCCGAGAACAGGAAAACTCACTAGATATAGTTTAGATCCATACTATACATGCTGAGAATGCCATTAAGCCAAATTTCGTTTTCATTTGATGGGCTATAAGGTTTAGACATTTGCAATTCAGCATGTGTTTTGCTGAAATTTGAAGTGTACATCTGGGAGAAAAAAAGAATAAAAATGCCCAGCAATGTCTGGACAACTAAATAGATTTGATTTAGACCCATTTAAGCAGTTACTGTTAAACTCCCCAAGTTCTTCTAATTCAGCCACCGGTAGCAGCTGTTGGAGCAGGTCGGAGGCTCAGGCAGCTCGGGCTCTCATGAGATTAGGGTAACCAGCAGGTAGCAGTCCATGATGAAATGGAAAGTGGAAGAAAGGGAGAGAAATTGAAGCTGTTTTCAGAGAAATTTGTTATTCCTTTAAAACCGCTGTACTATATTTATAAGCCACCACTTGCGTCCGGGGGATTACGCTGTATCTCACTGAAGTCAACGACAGGCGTAGGGCTTTGAAAGGAGGGTGCTGACCCATCCGCCGGACGCATGTCCATCTGAAGTGTCCCCATTCTCCTGGGCTTGGGTAAGCACAGGGCTTGCTTACAAAGGAGTTTCTTTGCAGTTAGAAATTGTCAGTAGCCAGAATTAGAGAATATTCTCTGTGTGGAGACAGGGAAACACGAAACCTGGGAAAAATGCACCACTCTTTTTGAAGTACGTGAAATGTGATTGCCTTTCCTGTAGGACGATGGTTGCATAAAGCCTCCAGGTGCCTAAGCGCTATGCCAAGCACAGTGACGTCCAACCACATTATGCTGTATTTCACTGTGTTTTGTATCTAGCGCTTAAAGCGAATGTGTCTATTTGAATACAGTGCTTTTCATCTGGCCTTTGCACATTTTGAGATGCATCTAAACTGTCAGAAAAGAACATGGTATTTTGGATATTAAAACATTTAGCTCTTACGGTGACATTTAATAGTAAAATGTTTAAAACTATTCTATTACTGGTGAATAGCAAAAGATAAAAACTGAACACTGGCTGCAATGCGAGAGCGAGAGTAATATTCACCTAAAAGACATTTATCTCCATAATAGAAATATACTGTTTGTGTCAAATTCTTTTCTGAAACTTCTATCTTTCATCTTTTGGAATGAATTTTTTTTTCCGTAAACATTTGCTAAATTGTACAAAGGTATTGCAGTGTTTTTATACTAAGCGGTTTTGGATGGTATAAAATGACAGTAAAGAGGAAGACATTGCTGCAAATGGTCAATCTGGCTGTCAAACGTACGTATGTTTATGTTTATAATTTAAAATCTGGAGGTGAAAATGGAGAAATCCATTATTGTTTTCTCTGAAAGGGCTTTTTGGGAAATATCCCAGAACTACTTTTTTCCATTAAAATGAGATCATGCACTTTTTATAAGTTTCTCTATGGCAACTTTGGGGGTACTCGGGAATACCAGATGCTGTGTTGTTTCCTCCATTGTCGATAGCCTAATGAGCAAATGGCTTTCAGGACAGAGTTATTGCTTAACATCTCAACAGCGAGTAAAATCCCTGTGCCGTCCGGCATGCAGGGGGCGTGCACCATTAGAGCAAGGCTCCGAAGTGTGCATTACCTGCGGTTCCATGTAAAAAACTGGAAATTCACTGGACAGAGTATAGTCTACCTTGTTTCATGCAATCATTGTACATTATGTAATTTCTTTCAAAGATGCATTAATCTCATTTCCTAAATGTACAGATGAAGTTTGAATACGTGCAGCACAAGGGAGGGAAAAAAAGGAAAAGAAGGTTATGTCGCATGCTAGCCAGGTTATTGGTTTTCCTTTTGAACAGGTATGGTTTGAAGCCTTTCTTTTGCATGTAAGATACATGCAGATAAAGGAAATAAAGCATAGAGTTAAAGCATGTATTAGTGTAATTAAAATACCTCATATGCATATTTAAATAGTCCAGCAGTCCAGAGCCCACTTATGAAATAAATACCCATAGAAAATTAACAAAATTAACTTAGCTGAATAAATTTGGAATACAAATGCAGACAACAGTATTGGGTTTGCGTGGCAAGGTTTTGGTAGTGAGGGGGCTACAGGGGTGGCTTCTGTGAGAAGCTGCCAGAAGCTTCCCCCATGTCTGAGAGAGCCAATGCAGCCGGCTCCAGGACGGACCCGATGCTGGCCAAGGCCCAGACCATCAGCAACAGTGGTTGTGCCTCTGGGTTAATGTATGTAGGAAGGTGTCGTGGTTTAACCCGGCTGGCAACTAAGCACCACGCAGCCGCTCGCTCACTCCCCCCCCCCCTCAGTGGGATGGGGGAGAGAATCGGGAAGGAGAAAAAGGTTAGAGCCGAGGGCTGAGATAAAGACAGTTTAATAAGAGAAAATAATAATAATAGTAATAATGAGAATGATAACAAAATATACAGAATATACAAAACGAATGATGCACAATGCAATTGCTCACCACCCGCCGACTGATGCCCAGCCCGTCCCGAGCAGCGATCAGTACCCGAGCAGCGATCACTCTCCCCGCGACCGACCGACCCACCAAACCCCCCCAGGCATGACGTTCTATGGTATGGAATAGCTCTTTGGACAGTTTGGGTCCTAGCTGTGCTGTACTCCCAGCTTGTTATGCTCCTGGCCGAGCAGGAGAAGCTCAAAAAGTCCTTGAACAGTCTGAGCACTACTTGGCAACAACTAAAAACATCAGCGTGTTATCAACATTCTTCTAGCACTAAATCCAAAGCACAGCACTATGCTAGCTTCTGTGAAGAAAATTAACTCTATCCCAGCCGAAACCAGGACAGAAGGGGGGGAGAAACCAAAACCTTTGCATTTGCAGCCAAGGAGAGGAGTGAGAATACGTGAGAGGAGCAGCCCTGCAGACCCCAGGGTGGGTGCAGCAGGAGGGCAGGAAGGCACCGGTTCCCCCCCAGGTGGGGCAGGCTGTGCCCCTGCAGCCCAGGGACCCCACGGGGGAGCAGATCTCCCCCTGCAGCCCGGGGAGGACCCCACGCCAGAGCAGGGGGTGCCCGAAGGAGGCTGTGACCCCGTTGGAAGCCCGGGCTGGAGCAGGCTCCTGGCAGGGTCCGTGGCCCCGTGGGGAGAGGAGCCCAGGCTGGGGCAGGTTTGCTGGCAGGGCTGGTGACCCCGCGGGGACCCGCGCTGGAGCCGTCTGCTCCTGAGGGACTGCACCCCGTGGGAGGGATGGACCCACGTTGGAGCCGTCTGCTCCTGAGGGACTGCACCCGTGGGAGGGAGGGACCCACGCTGGAGCCATCTGCTCCTGAGGGACTACACCCCGTGGGAGGGAGGGACCCACGCTGGGGCAGGGCGTGGGGGACGGTCTGCTGTGGGGGGACCCCAGGCTGGAGCAGGGAGGAGTGTGAGGAGTCCTCCCCTGAGGAGGAAGGAGCGGCAGGGCCAGCGTGTGATGAACTGCAGGGACGGGGGCGAAGGGGTTTTAAGATTTAGTTTTTATTTCTCATGATCCTACTTTGACTTCTGATTGGCAATAAATTAAACTAATTTTCCCCAAGTCGGGTCTGCATTGCCCATGACAGTGAATGCTGAGCGATCTCTCCCTGCCCTCATCCCGACCCAGGAGCCTTTCGTGGTATTTTCTCTCCCCTGCCCAGCTGAGGAGGGCAGGGACAGAGCGGCTCTGGGGGGCACCCGGCGTCCAGCCAGGGCCAACCCACAAAGTTAGGTTGTACTAACGGGTTTTGTTTTGTGAAATGTCAGCTGAGTGCTCATCTGCAGTCAAAAAAGCAAATAAAGTGTTAGGAATTGTTAAGAAATGAGCAGAGCACAAAATGCCAGACTTTATTATGGTCTGTATCCATGGTGAGCTGCATCTTAAATACCATGTTTCGGGTCTGATCCCAGCTCAGAAAAGACATAGTGAAAGTGGAAAAGATGCAAAAAAAGGTGGCAGGGATAATGAAAGCTATAGAAGAGCTTTTGTACAAAGAACAGGTAAATAGATTAGGTCTTTGGGAAAGACTTAACTGGGGGGGGATGGGGGGTGGTAGGATAGAAAACTGCAAAATCAGATGTGGCCTGGAAAGGTTGAACAGGGTACTGTTCAAATGCATCACCTTTGCTTTTTGAAGCACATAACCCATGACTTGCTGAGACTATTCTGGACAGCAACCCTCTGTCTTTCCCATGTACTGCCAGACATCAGCTGTTGGTAGCTATTGGACATAGAGGAAGGACTTTTGGTCTCATATGGTAGAGCTTTTTGGGTGTAAAAATGTCAGAACAAACAAATGTCAGCTACCTGATTTTTTTTTTGCCTCATTTCATCCAGCTGTGCATCCTAAGCTGTAATACTTTCCCAACTATTCCATCTTTCCTGTTATTTTGAAAATTATTTGGTTTGAACAGTGGTTTTGTAATGTCAAGGCAATGCTGTGTTTTTCACTCTTGAGCAAAATCATGACTACTATTGGTCTAGACTTCCCCTTCTGTCAGAAAATACCATGCAAAGCCTATAAAATATCCCAGAGTTTTACTTACTTAACATTTTTGAGAAAATGTTTCTAAAGTAGTAGCATTACTTTATCTTCCATAGGAATTCTGAGGACCTTTTATGTCTACTAAAAAGCTAGAAAGATAATGGTCCTTAAGCATCACCTAAGCCAAAACAGTTTTAAATAATTGTCTGTATTCTACAGAACTGAGTCTTTGACTTTTTAGTCATACAATTTTAGTAACCAGACATGCCTTATTGAATGAACTTGGGGTTAGAGAAATAAAAACAAGGATGACTGGGAATTTGGCTTAAATTCTTATTTTTCTTCAAGCTTCAGGTTTAGTTCTCCCGGAAAGACGCAAAACAATGATACCCAGAGCAGAATTTTTTGTTAACTTCAACCCTGTTATCGAATGGAAAGGACATGTTCCACCTTAGGGCACCCTAAGGAGCTCAGGAAATAGAACAGCTGCTCTCAGACAGTGCCATATGCACAGACCCTGGTGAACAAACGGAGCCCAGGGAAAAGACAGCATTTGTTTCCCTGTCCAGTGGCAGCATCTTTGAAAGTGCAGGTTTATGTCCCTGTTGTAGAGTGGGGAACGGAGATGATGAGTAACTGCTCTAAGGTGACTAACACCACTAACGAGTATTTCAGAGCATTAGCCTCCAATCATAGAATCATAGAATCACCTCGGTTGGAAAAGACCTTTAAGATCATTGAGTCCAACCGTTAACCTAGCACTGCCATCCCACCGCTAAACCATGTCCCTAAGCACCTCATCTATCCATCTTTTAAAGACCTCCAGGGATGAGGACTCCACCACCTCCCTGGGCAGCCCATTCCAGAGCCTGACAACCCTCTCGGTGAAGAAGAATGTTACAAAGCGCTGCGTTAACGCATGCCACTTGTAATACACTGGACAAAATATCAGAAACATCCTGAAAACAATCCTGTTTGGACTGGTTATGCATTATCAAAGTACTGTTTTTTTTATTCTACCAGCATACTGAGCTGAAATATTTAAAGCTCTGTAAGTGTTATGGCACTTCTGCAGTGCCCTTTGGCAGGTGATAGATGCTGTCCCCTAAAACTGGTAGGACTGTACCATAGTAGTGCATTGGTCTTTTGGTATATACACTTGAAAAGGACACTCAGAGTGGAAATTATGTGTTTAGTAACCTCCCTCATCACCAGAGGAACTCTTGGCTAAGTTGACTCCATAAAGCCCAACGAGCATCTTCTGCCAGAGAATGTGCGGGAAAATCCAGTAGACTGCAGTAGGCCTTATTTCTCCTGCTTATTTTTTATTATTATGAAGGTGATGTTGTCTATCTCCAAAATACTACCCTGAAATGATGTTTTTCAAGGCCTTGCCTGTTCAGCAGACTAGTCATAACGTTAGGCCACTGATAAATGATAATACTGCCTTTATGCAGGAAGGTGAAAGAGCTCTACAAGCTGAGAACCTGGCCAGCTGTAGGAAAGGGCATGGCAGGCATGAGTAAAGCCTTAAGGAACTACTTCATCTCAGCTCATCTGCAGAGTAATTAGCCAGAATTAAGATAATTAATGTTTATTATGCCAAAGCAGGATGGGTAAAAGCAAGGTCCTACTTTTTACAGGTGGCAAAGTTGTTGGTAGTGAAGGGGATGATCTAAATGGAAATCACTAAGAGCATCTGACCATATCTCAGTTTAGATGCCTGAACATAAGCCAGACACACTGACATCTAGCTTTGTTCTTCCAAAAGAAGATAGGAGGTTGGACCTCATGATCCCCAGAGGTCTCTTCCAGCCTGGACTCCTGTGAGTCTGTGATTCCCAAAGCAGGAAGACAGAGTAGACAGAGGGGACTTCCAACTAAATCATAACAGGGACACAGAGGGGCTTGTCCAAAGGGATAAGAATATTACATAAATAAAATTTGATATGATTTATTTCAGAAGAGAAATTAATTTTCAGGATGCTGCTTATTTTTTCCCTACCAGTCCTCAAAGCCTGATTTTGATCTGCAGAACTGGAAAAAGAAATTTATGTTCTGTCACAAGAAAAATATAACTCAGTAACATATTTATTATCGTAGAGTATTTTCAGACGCTCTTATTAAACAAAGATCACATCACCTCAAGCTCCACAGGTATTAAAACTTGCTACTGATGGGCTGTTTCTTTTATCTCGATGAATTTTGATATTAAATAGGATGGTGACCACTATCAGTAGTGGCTGAGGCTGTTGACATTTATGCTCACTTGCCATGGGTGTTATATCAAAGCTTGAAGGTTTCGGAAATGCCAGCCTCATCTAAGCTTTGATCACTTGTTTGATTTTGCTGCCTCCTGTTCTTAGAGGGTACTATTGTTTTGAGGGAAGCTGGTACAATCATGGAGGCATTGTAAGGTGCTGATAGCAGAGGTTATGACAGGCCTTAATCTAAGGAATTAGCCTCATCTTTCACTTCATCTGTCATGATGAATCAGCTGCATCTGACATGGGAAGAGACATCAATGGCTGGAGGTACAATGGGTGCTCTTCACCATTCTGGCCACCCTCCAGGAGGTGCTCAGAGGTGCATAGAGGGGCTTGGGACGAAGCAGAAGGAGGGAACAGACAGGCTTATTATTGAGTCAGGTGACACGGTCAGTGACAAGAAACAAATGAAGGATGTTTATGTATCATGTCATCAAGCCCTGAGACAGAGAATGATGTTGGTAATAAAGTATTTCATCCTCAGGACTCTCCAGAGAGACTTTCAGTAATATCAGTAATTGAAGAAAACATCTCGTCTTGCGAGACAGTAAAAGGCAGAGGTAGATTTATGTTTTAAGGACTATACTAATGGGCAAACTAAATATACTTACACCCAAAGCAGCTGTATGCCCACATTTGCAAATATTCGTATGTACATGGGCCTGATCTTTGAGGGGAGGCCATTGTGCAGTCAAACTTGCATTGGGCTTGCCAGTACTAGGAGCTATATAAAACAAGGGTCAAAAAGAGGGTCTTTCATGCCAAGTAACCTTAAGTCCTGTGTAAGGGACATTTCAGAAATGTGCAAAGAGGCAAAAATTATAGCACCCAAGATTATAGTAAACTTTTCTTATGTATTTTGTAATGTATCTCCAGGACTGCTCTGAGCTTAGAGGGCTTCAGTATGGCTGGGGACTTCATACCCCCGTGAAGGCTTGCTGACGGCAGGTTATCCCTGGGAGGTCCACCACCGAGCCATGCAGTGCAGTGTGGTGCAGCACAGCCGAGACCCCCCCATGCCTGTCTGCTCCATGCGCAGAGTGCGAGAAACCGTGCGTGACAGAGAACGAAATAAATGATGCAAACACTTCTGCTTTGTGTAGTGAAAGGCCAATTAAGATATCAACTTATCAGGGGGGGTTTCAACAAAGGTGTAATTAATGATAGGGAATTCATTGTTTCAACAATGTGCATAATGCTATTGTTTTCCATAGGTATTCTAAGCTGTCTAATAAATAAGTCAATATATTGTGAAAACCCTTCTGGTGCTATACATTTCAGATGACAAGTTCACTTTTGTATTTAACGTATTAGATAGACATTTAAAAGTAATTTTTAGGGTAGTAGAACAATTAGTTTTTCCTAGAATATGTGTTGTGTAGAGAAATGGAGTCGATTTTACTCTTTCCCACAGAAGTTTTGTATGTTTTTAAATGTAATGACTTCAGTAGAATGAACCTGGCCTTAAGCAAGGGTAAGCAAGATCACAATCTGTGCCTGGTTTCAATAGATTAGATATTATCAAATAAATATGTCGGTTTTGTAAGTGGAAAGAGCTTTTTCCAAGTTATAGAATGTTTGTCTATTATTTTGAAATATAATTGGCTCTGAAAAACAGAATGATCCCATGTAGAAAAATCCCAAATTTATAATAAAAATAAATTTTTATTTTGGCAGATTATTAGATTTGAAGTTAGAAAATAATTTGAAAGAGGATTTTTCCCCCTTACCTTCACATGTAATTCCATCACCGCTGTATCCAGTGGGACATGGCCCACATTTAAATCCTCCATCTTCAGCCGGCTCGCACTGCACACCCATAAAGCACGGCATGTTAGCGCAAATGACTTTCTGGTGCATCCCACCGCTGGTTTTTGGCAGTTCCATGTGGTCCATTGCTTTGTTGTACGCCTTTCTGGCTGCTGTGGCCTGTGCTGGAAACCTTGCTTGGGGAGCAGACCCTGGTGGGACACTAACACTCCAGGGAGCTGTATCAAGGGAAGAACCTATTAAACTGAAAGGGGAGGTGAGGCGTGTTGCCAAAGGAGATGCTCTCTGCTGCTCTGTTGGGAAATCTTGGGCTGGTTTAAGTTTTGAGACTGTAACTCGACCGGGCCACTTCCTAGAATAACCGTACTTGGAACGAGTTTGCTGAACAGCGTGTGGCCTTGTAAAGGATGAGCTTGCATTTCTGTTGCGATGAGAAGGAACAGTCTGTGTTGTACCTGGTTTGTATTGTTTAAAATGGAGAGGGGTATGGGTTGTCATGCTGACATTTGTGGCTCTGGGGTCTGGCTCCTCGTGCAGAAGGGAAGTGTCTGTATCACTTATTTTTTCAAAAAAAGATTGTTTCTCAGGTGCTGTGGACTCTCTATCAGGTTTTTTTGCTGACGATGTCTGATCTTGGGAAGTCTTCCTTTTCATTGTAAGGGATGCAGTGTTAATGACCGTGGAGTTTCTTTCCAAAAAGGATGCAGTTTTTTGTCTTGGAATTTGGGTTTGGAAAAGAAAGGAATATGTGTTTCTTGATGTCTTTAAAAAGTCTTCCTGGTGAGAGCCTCTAGCAACTTCAATATTTCTTCCAGCAAAATCCACATGGCTTTGGGAAGACCTTGAAACTAGGGCAGAAGGAAGATAAGTATTAGCCAAATGTGCTGGTCTAGAGTTTAAAGGAACCGCAGTGAACGTTTGGCTTATGAACAAACAACAGAACATCAATTCTAGAAATAAAAGAGATCTATCATATATGCTAAGGGCACTTTTATGCTGGCTGGAATAGAAACAACATGGTGTTATCTGCTACAGGTAACACCAGAATGGGATGCACAGGGAACTGCAATACTGAAACTCAGGGGGTGGCAGTTCATGAAGTAGATGAAACGTATTTATGCTGGCCTAGCATTGAGCCTAGGGTAGCAAGCCTCAGTGAAGGTCAGGCATTATTCTTTGAAGTGCAGCACTGGGCTTACAGGGGTTAAGCTGCAGCCAGGCAAAACCACTTGCCATGCTGGTTTGCTAATTCTGGCTTACACTAGTCCGTGAGGGTTTGGCACTGGGCACCTTTCCATGGTGCACCCTACAGTTGTTGACCACCTGAGCTAATATTTGATTGTCATCAAGTGTCTATATTGCAATAGTGTGCTGGGAAATGTTCTGCTGGACAGTATGTAACACAGAGACTTTGCATTCAAGCTCTTGCAGTCTAGGAGTAAGACAAGACATTGCAGTTCAGGATAGATAGATGTTGAAGATGGAGAAATGAACAACGTTAAGATGGTCCTTGGCAAGATCATGTCCTAGAGAGACTCTAGTCCCATCACACCAGTGTATTACTATGTAATACCTTTGTAGTCCTTACAGCAAAGGAAAGTTTTAGGAAAGCATTTAAAGGAGACAAATGGAAAAGCTTTGTTAATGCTGTGTACAGCTCCCTCCAGACGTGAGGGGCAGCATGTAAGAGAGGCTGCTGGTTTGTAACTGTCACCCACTTGTTACAGAGCCAACCACCTTTTCAGTTGTGTAAGGAGGGATGATAGATGGGGAGAGGGTAGTCTGTGAAGGGCCTTGAAAGTGGAGACGAGTAGTTTAAATCAATACTTTCAGGAAGATTAATGGCCATCTGCTGACTCTAATGAATGGAAGAAGCTATTTTTAACTGGTTCTGGCATACTCACTCCATAGGAAACGGAATATCTTGGATCCAAAACAAAAAACCTCACTTGGTTCTAGGGTTAACCCCATGCAGGATGTACCTCTTCCTTTTAAACACAAATATTAATCACTTTCTTAAAACTCCTATTGATGTTTCTACATCATCTACATCATTAGCTGTAGTTAGCAAGGAAAGAGATTAAGATGCTTGGCAAAGGTCAAAATGAAACTTAGGGCATTGACTAGATCAAAGCAAATCCTGGCATCCAAAATTTCGTTTATTTGGCTGATAAACAGTGTCATTCTACTGGTGGCTGATGAGTTTTTATTCCCCTGAAGCATAATGTTTTGGAGTTTTACAATGGTACTGGATCAAGCTATGGACATCGGTAGGTAAATACATGGTATTTGGTAGAATAGTAGGTAAATGCATGGATTTTACTGTCCAAAAAAGGCCGATGAATGATGAGGTAAACAATGGAAGAAAAGAGATGACAAAGCAGGGAGGACATCAGCAAAAAGAGCATGGGAGGATAGGAGAAGTCAAAGGATTTTTAAAAATGAATGGGAAAAAGATAAAAGAAATATTCCCATAGAAAATTATCAGTAATAGATGACCATTACTGACTTTAGAAAATTCGATTCAAGGACCAGAAATCAACCGAAATGACAGTGAAGGGCTGAATGACCTCTCTGACAAATTTCCAAAATGGGCCCTGATTATAGCTTTAAGCTCCTTCCACTGTGTCATAATTAAACGGGTTTTCCTCCTAACTAAATTTTAGTAAGCAGTAAGGGGATCAGACTGACTACCTGAGAAAGGGAAATCTTCATCAGATGATATAGGTGATATACAGTTGCGGTTTAACCCAGCAGGTGGCTAAACACCACACAGCTGTTCACTTACTCCCCTTCCCCAGTGGGATGGGGGAGAGAATCGGGGGAAAAAAAAGTGAAATTTGTGTGTTGAATAGAGACAGCTTAATAGGACATAAAGGGAAGGGAAAATAATAATAATACACAAAATAAGTGATGCACAATGCAATTGCTTACTATCCGCCGACCGATTCCCAGCCCTTCCCTGAGCAGCGGTCACTCCCCCCAGCCAACTCCCCCCAGTTTCTATACTGAGCATGATGTCATATGGTGTGGACTAGCCCTTGGGCCAGTTGGGGTCAGCTGTCCTGGCCGTGCCTCCTCCCAGCTTCTTGTGCCCCTGGCAGAGCTGGAGAAGCTGAAAAGTCCTTGACTGGTGCAAGCACTGCTCAGCAACAACTAAAGCATCAGTGTGTTATCAACATTCTTCTCATCCTAAATCCAAACCACAGAGCTATTCCAGCTACTAGGAAGAAAATTAACTCTATCCTAGCTGAAACCATCCTGCAAAAAAGCTTCAGCCTTCCCTGCAAAGGGCAGCATACTGTTGGAGTGTATTTATGATAAAGCAATTTTTACATCTCAAATGATACTACCAGTGAAGAGCAGTGATACATTTGGGGTGGTTGTTCATTATGATATGTACTGAACAAGGTCCCTCATCCACTCTGTAGATGCCACCAAACTTCATAAGATGTTGGCGTCATTCATATGTGGTGACTAGAGACTCCTCTCAGCTTTCATTATTTCAGATTCTTACTTATAGTGATACTGTGCAATTCAGTTAGCATTAGAATATGATAGATTTTTTTCTGGAATGCCTGAAAATTTCTTTCTGCAGTCTTCCAGATATCTAAATAAGCTAAAACAAAGAAGTATACCCAAAGATTGCAGACTCAGTTGTCTGTAGTCAGCAGCTTTCTCAAATCCTGTATTCCTTCAATTTATTTTCCTTGCAGTCGATCAATATCTTCAAATGTATAACCTATTATCAATGCAGAAGTGTGATTGCGTGAATCTGGTTTTTCTCTGTGATGCTGCTGTATGATTACATATTGGACTGGATGAAAATAACAAAAAAATGACAAGGCAAAGTGCTCAAGGTTATATGCCTGTACAAAAATACATTTGCACTGCCTGTCAGTATTTCTGCATATACTAACGGGGAAGTGTGCAGCAGTGAAACAATTGAGTTTATTTTTCACAGGGGTAGATAAGAGACTGAGAACCTGCTGCTTTGCTCCAGCTGTGCATGGCAGGAGCTCCATTCGTATTGATGGAGTTACACCGCTGTACGCACAGAGTAATGCCGGGATGGATCAGGCCCCGAGAAGATAGATTCCTCTGTTGTCCCCCTATCTGGGGAAGATTAGAACAAGGGTGACAGAGGGCAGATTACCAAGACAGAAGTTTAACATCCTGCATCCAACTCAACACCAGGACACTTTCCATCTATGTGGTGCAGTAGTCCCCCAACACAAGAACCTCCCAGCCCTTGGTTCACCCAGTGTTTCGGATACTTTGTGCCACTTGCACTAAGTTAATAAATCAGAATTATTATGACAAGTCTCTGGCTCATGCTTGCCAATGCAATCATGGTGTTGTTAAGGCACAACAAATTCTGATTTCCTCTCTCTCTCGAATTGCATTTTACAGTGAACTACTAGATATCTGTAGTTGAGGAGGATCATGTTCATTCTGAAAGTAGTAAAATTACTATAAAGCTAGTGAAAACAGCAGTTCACAGAGAAGACACTTGACGTTCTCTTAAACCCAGGGTGAATTATCAACACTGAAACACAGAAATCTAATATGTTTCCTCTCTTCTGAATTTCTGGTTATTGTTTTGCATTTACAAACTTTCAGAAAAAGGCCACATCCAGACTTGAATTAAAAGAAATCACATTCCCTTCTGACCCCAGCCAGCATGCATTTCATACTCTGCCTGGGACAGGGTGGACCAGGTTGCTTACCATATTCCTCTGTGCCATTCACCTAAGTCTTTGCCAGTCTTAGGCTTACGTTACCTCCACACCTTTCATCCCAAAGACATGTGCCTTGGAGTCAGCCCCATCCTGACCTACAACTGGCAGCTGATACCTCAAACACTTGCTTAAGCTTCTTGTAGACTTGTTCATTGCCACGCTTCTCTTTGCAGCTATTAGAGTTAGAAACTTACATTTTATTTTTTAAATGTAGCTTTTTTACATAATGACGTGAGGAAGACACTATAAGCATTGCGTTTAATCTCAAATGCTGCTCTCTATTTCGTTTTAACCTAGTAAAATGCCCCAAACAAGCCTAGTCTTCAGGTGGAGACTGACTCCTTCTCCTTATAAAGATCATCTAGCTGTGGTCTTTTCTTCCTGCCGGTTCACAGGATTATGGGCAAATTTAATTCTGATCAGGTTACAACTATTTCAGAATTCTGTGAATAGTTTAAGAATTCATCTCATTATTAGCACAATTCAATAAATTTACAATTTGTGTAGTTTTAGAGCTATTAACATTTAGTAGTACGTGCCTGTGTAGCACATTCCTCATTCAGAAGAATGTCGACAGAGAAATGCTCTTCTGACATATTACACTATGTGGGTCATCACTTAAAATCTGAAAGATCTACCAGCACATAAATCTTATTTAAAATGTCAAGAGAGAATAGAAAAATTACACTGGTCTAAGAAGTCTTGTTACCAGAGTATTAAGGATCATCCCATTTCTCTCTCTACTTTTCCACATTAATATTTTTTTCTGTATTTACTTGGTGAGAAAGGGGAATGGAGCAGCTGTCAATAGGAAGCTCTAGGGAAATTCTGTTTCTCCATCAATTCTTAATCTGCCACTTGATTTGATTAAGTTCTGGCATAACTTTCTTTTCTAGTCAGAGTGTGTTTAATTCCTAAATCTTCCGTTTAGCCATCCAAGCATACCCTAATGTATATCCTCTCCCAAATATTCAGAAATATAGCTTTGATTCTCCCGTCCTTCCTCTTAAGCATCCAGAATTTCCCCACATTCAGATGCTGGCTCAACTTCTCAGTAACCGATGTCCCTTCTCTTACAGTCACAGGCAGTAACTCCCAGAATAAATTCCTCAGCTCCTTTAAGTGAGGTACAGATTCAACTTCCCAAATTTTACAAAGGGTACACTTCCAGGATTATATTTGTAGAAAAAAAAAGCATTTTAAAGACTCATTGAGATTGGGATATTATTATAAATTTAGATAGGAATTTAAGTTTAGAGCTCATGATCCTTTAGCTATTTTTTATGTCAAAATTGAAAAGTCCTATATGTTGTAAAAGAGCGTAGGAACACACAATACACTGGAAGTAGGCACAGGCAAAAGTTGACCCCCACATTGAAATATGTGGAAATAGAGGATATGAGATATAACTTTTATATAAGAAGTGCCCAGATCTGGAATTTCCAAGACGGAAAACGATGTGGAGCAGTGTGTGAGCCACTAGCTGTACATAGGCAGAGGGAAGGGACCAGCCAGGCTATTTAGCTTGTGCTGGGCTCACAGAGCAAGACAGCTTGTGGCCCTCACGCACCTTACATCCAGGCATGAGCAAAGCAGCCGCACGACTCCATATCCATCTGTACAGGCATATGCAGACTTAGTAAAGTCTGTGCTCTCAAACCACCACTTCTGTGATGGGTACATTTACTTACCTGTTGCTTTAATGATGAAATTAGAAGGTGAACATCCAGTTCACTGTCCCTGAGCTATGTTTCAGCCTGATAGAAAATGAGATTGTGTTGCTGATGTTGCTACCTGATGAGCAATTTTATTCCCCTTCACCTACCAAAATCATGAGCAATAGGGAGTATTCTATGGAGTCGGCATCACTCAGCCGCTTCTGATTATAACTATTCCTCTGTTTCAGACTCCTTTGTTTGTCAAATGTGGCTGCAGCTGCACATACACAATTCTGTAATATCATTCATAATTTGCAACGCAAATTTGTTTTGTATGTATGAAATACAAAATCATTCTGCTATAACACAATGTTTTTTCTGGAGGAGAAAACCTGGGATCTCCAGCCAGCTCACCCACTGAACTTTGTTTACGAATTTCCCTGTACTCAGAGTAAATGATTCCCACAAATGGAATGGGGTCCAGACTCTGCTATCAAGGAGGTCCTTTTCCAGTTCTGGGATGTTGAAATCCTATGTGAGCATATGAGAAAATATTACCTCAAGAAGAGCTAGTGTGTTTGCTTATGTTGCATTAAAGGTCTTTTGTGTTTGTTTACATCACTGTATAGTGCATTTGCCCCTAGGTTTTCAGAGCAGTATAATGGACATCTCAATTCATTAATTGATGTATTTAAAGAAAATGGGAGTTCTGAGATGCTCAGTCAGGAAACAAACAGTTCATGAACATAGAAATCATATTAAGGACTACATGTCAGAGAACATTTTCAGTCTTATCTAAGATATGTCAAGGAATACATAAAGATAATCCCTTTCATACTCAACAAATATCCAGACAATGCCCAAGAAAGATTTTGCTTAGGTATAGGGCTTTCCTTATATGAAATATTTTTCTATTCATAACATTTTTTCAATAGAAAGCATTATAATTTGGAGATTAAGAGAAACAAAAAAACTTAAAGAGTTGGGGCATTAATACTGCCTCAGTTTTTATTCATTTAAGCTGGATTTCTCCACAGACTTTGTATGTTTGGCTTCTTTTTAGGTGTCCTGAGTAGATAATAGTAGTATCAGGCTATAAGCTGGATTTCTAGAATGACACTCGAGCCTGAAAATACCGAAACAGTTTAAAATATGAAACTTCTCCTAATACATGACACTTTTCACGTAATATATGTGTATCTGCCTTCCAAGGAGGTATCCAACAGCTTTTGGTTAGTGAGATTCTTAGGGCAAGGTATCATATGCAGGCAACGTGCAAGAATGGTTCAAGAAGGTGATGAACACAATGATAGCTGGGCCTTCGAGGAAAAGAATGCATTTTTTGCACTTTGTTTGCAGACTCTGTTGGTTTGTCTGGGTTTTTTTTTTTTACTTATGTGATGTTTTCTGTAAGTTTTCAATACAAATTTTAACGTCAAGGTCACCAGAGAAGGTGTTTTTAAAAATGATGTAAGAATTACTGATTGCGAAGATAAGAGCACGCTCCCCAGACAGGGACCTTTTTTCCCCTCTATCAATATTTTTGTTCATCAGTATCTTTTTTGGATTGTATATGGCGATTTATGAACAGCTATGTTGTTGCAAACAATATTTTCTCAAACATCTCTCCTGCCTTCCAGTTTATTTCAAGATTTAATTGAAAAGTTCTCTCCTAGGGGCTGGAAAAATTCAACGTGTTTGATGTGCTCTCACCCCTTGCACAGGAGCTTTGCTCCTCTTGCTCCTTTGTTACTAGATCTCTTTCCATGCTCTTTATGTTCCTTGGGGCTAACCCATTCTCTGCTGCCGTTTTTAGAAGCGCTCGTCCTCTGCTTTTCCCTGAATATCCAGCTAACAAAACAGGAAGCCAAGGCGAAGCATGGCTATGTTTCAAAACACCATAGATCACCCACTTAACCCCCTCATGACTGTTTTATTGTCCTTTTTTTTCATTATCCCTTGTCCATCTTTCAGGTCTGAACTTTTACCTCGCCTCTTTGTGTTCTACCTCCTGCAATTATCTGAGTCTGCAACTGTATTATTTCAGCAGCTACAAGGACAGCATTAAGATAGAGTTCATAAAACTAAATTATATTTTATATTCAGGAATTGGCAGTATATTTTACTTCTTCTCAGCGCTGCGAGAGATGGAAAAATTAATAAAAACTGTGTTCTTATCTGATGATGCCTCATGGGCCTTCAGACTCTCTCATGGCTTGAACAGGTTGATGGATATATACAAAACAGGCTAAATCAAGACAGATCTTCTCTGAAGCATTCCTATCTAATTCTCTGAAACATCTGTGTAGAATCCTTTAGAACTGTAATAATAGATTATAAAGAAAGTTCATAACATTTCTTCAAAAGAAAATCCGTAATATTTCTTCAAAGAAAAAATAGCTTAAATTTGAATATTTTACTGAAATTCTCCTTTTATTTGATTCAAGAAGTAAATGGTCTAAAACTATAATTATGTTGTTTTGGGCTGTAAACACATAAAAATGAGTTACTTTACATATGAAAGCCAAGAAACAATCTGAACTATGCCTTGCTGGAGACCAGTAATGAATCTATTTTAATACCATACAAGCACATATAAATACCCTCGGTGAAATCATGCTTTTATGGAATTCTCTGCAATTTCAACTGATTAGGTTGATAACTATCTATAGTTTCTTCCTAATACAGAAAACAAAAAGCAAGGAATTTCAATAATAATAAGTTTTCAGATGGTATGTCACAAAAGTTCTTAGTCGGTTCTGCTAATTTATATCTAGTTTAACGAAAGGGGTTTTTCAGTTTCAATTGAATATGAGGAAGAACTTCTTTACTTTGGGGGTGACAGAGCACTGGAATGGGCTGCCCAGGGGGGTTGTGGAGTCTCCTTCTCTGGAGATATTCAAAACCTGCCTGGACAATGTCCTGTGCACCCTGCTCTGGGTGATCCTGCTTGAGCAGGGGGGTTGGACTGGGTGATCTCCAGAGGTCCCTTCCATCCCCTGCCATTCTGGGATTCTGTGATTATTGCCAGCAGGTTAGCAATGATAAACTGTGTCCATCTAGCTGTGCATAAAGACTATGAACAATGTGCATTGAATTCAGGCTGCAGTTTAGAAGAGGGGTCGATGTCCCTAAATCCAAGCTACGCAAGCAGCATTGTTGCAGAATTCAAAGCTTATCTTCCATCTGAAGAGCATATGCAGTTAATGCAGCAGTTCCTTAAGTATGGTTATTTAACTATAGCTCACTGCTATAGGTGTCATCAGCTCATCAGGGGACAGTCATATCATGAGACTTGCCTTTATAATATAGTTTTCTCTTTGAAAGGGTGCTAGGATGAGCAAGTAGAGACATCTGACAGTGACTTTTCAGCTAGCAACAGTGTTGTGTTTAATCTTTTCATCTCTTAGGCTCTGAGGATGTATTATGGAAATTATTGTTTTTAATAGAGCAAGAATTTTGAAGCAAGCTGAGGTCACTTAGGGATTCAACTTTGTGACATAAATAGCTATGCAGAAGATAACAGGCCACCCTCCCCCTTTTTTTTTTTTGCATTCAAACAAATATAAAACGGAAGTTATGAACTGACCAGAGGTATTTAGGGGAGAAGGAAGGAAGAAGGCTTAAGGATTACCTTTCTTGTGAGGTATTCCATTAGGTTAAGAAGAATTTAAAATTTCATAAACCAATAGCTTGATTAAAATCTGAGATTTTTTCAGACAATATTCTACAAGTACTGTAAGCAACGTGTGTTATCATGGAGAAACTCTTAGCAAGAACTGTTATTTTTTAGTAATATAAAAGATTTATCAGCTGTTCCAGCACTTATAGACCAGAAAGCTCTGGTGATGCTCTCCAGTGTGCGGTTCTACCCCCGTGTGTCCTATAGAAATTAAAACAAAACAAAAGTCTGTTGTATTTTTATCATAATATAAGAGATGAATTCTCTTTGAGAGATCAAAGATTGGACCAGATGATCTTTTGTTGTCCCCTCCAACCTGGGCTATGCTATGATGAAAGACCATTTTCTCCTGCATCCCAGAAGATCAGTTTTGTTGTGTTAGCTATAAGCTGTCGCTGTGACCCTTCAGAAATGAACTAGCTCTATACACGTGGCATGGAATTTTGGGGGCAAAATTCACATGGTTTGGCAGTGAATATCACCTCATTCTGGAAGCAAGTCCAGTGAAGTGAGTGCCACTACATCTGTAGGTACTCGTCCATCAATAACAACAAGATGTTAAGGAACGAGTCTTAAATTTGTCTTGAGCAATGATGAGCCTGTGGATTTCACACCTATTTTTACCCCCCTGTGCTGTACTTTGTTTTGCATTGCTTATGAATCCTTTTTCTTCAACTCTGGCTTTGCTTTTGCAGTTAGTGGCAAAACTCTTGTGCTGCTTTAATGGGGCCAGGATATTGGTCTGATATGAGTTACTTACAGTTTTAAAGGGTTTCTAAGTGCCTTTAACAAAACAGCAATCTTCTCAAATTTGTGGAAACAGGGTTGGCTCCCTTTAAAAGCTGTGTGCTATTATAGCTAGATGATTAAACGAGCTTGGAAATTTTAAGAGGAGATAAAGTTGCTCTCTGTTCTGTCAATGTAAAAAAATACTTGGTGGAGACTGAGTTGTTATTATCACTTAAAAGTATGATGGCACAGTGATTGCTTAAGCAAAAGGTGGCACATCCTTGGTAGGAGAGAAATGTAATCTGTACTTGATGTCCTGATTGAATGTAAATATTATTCATGACATATAGCTGAGTCCTCTTCCCTAGTGGTTTTATGGCTTGGGCTTCATTGGTCTTCTATTGCTGAGCTACATCATTTCCTAAATATATTATCTGGATTGGAAGCACTTAACAAATTCTGGATTGACAGAGCGTATGGATCAGTGAAGCTGGAAACCATTTATCTTTTAAATTATCTAAACATATTCTTCCCACTGTGCCTACTTTAGTTGTTATGTTTGGGTCATAGCATATACCGTACGGGCCTCTGTTGATATTTTTCTGAAAATACTTAATATTTTATTAGGTATCCCTAAGAAGGAGAAAGCCATCAGAAAGACTCTCAGATTCCCTTTCTATCTTGACAAGTACAGGAGTGGATTTTCAATGGCAATTACATACTCAGAGGGCAGGAAAGGGTCACAGCTTATGTCCAAAATGCCAGGCTGATCCCAGTCTCCTGTGAAGATTACTGGTATACCATTTGCAAAACTGTGTCTTTCATAAGTCCAAATTTATGTGGAATGTCTGTGTGTGGCATTTCTAACCCCACTTCAGTTGCTGTTTCGTCACGTACCCCTTGAAGGAGGCACCATTACATCATAACTGGTCAGTCTGAAAGAATGTATGTTTTGTCCCGAAATACACAAACTAGAAACACTGAAACATGATTTACAAAAGGGATCAGCAACTTCCGCCATAAATTCCAAAGATGAATTGTGGCTAGAGTTTCAGTGGCCTGAGTCAGAGCTAGGAGCTGGAAGCCACAGCATTGAGATGCAATGCTTCCCAGTTTTGGATCCCACAAGAATAGCTGAGAGCTATTACCACACAGAGGCAAATCGGAGTATTATTTACTATTTACTTTGTATTTCTCTTATGCCTTCTTTGCAAAGATCTCAGACAACTTTACAGCTAAAGGCTGCAGCATTCCTGCCTTCAAGTGAGCCTTGTAACTCATTGCATAAGCCAAGCCAGGACTGGTTAGTTACTCATTGCAAAGCACCCTCTGAATGCTGACAGTTGTGTGCATTTTATCTACACCTATTGGTATATACAGATTTCATATTTAAAAGTTCTCTGTGTGATGTGCCTACCTTAACAGGTTTTAAGATCTGTCTTTCAGGAACAGCACTCGGCTCACTCCATTAGGGTAATGCTGTTCATTTAATAGAATCAGTTATGATTTACACTGGTATAACTGAGACTGGAATATGGGCCTTGATCTTTCTAATGAAAATTCTTCAATTCTGTTAGATAAGAGATGAAAGGAGTCCATTATGTTCTTCAGTCATCTCTTGAAGCAAAATCATTTGATAGGTTCCACACAGTAAGAGGTCCCTACTTCTGCAGTTAGCTCCAGGGAGGAAACCTTGGGTTGGTGACCAAAGCTCTTACTGGAGTTATTTATTTTTCATGGTCAGTGATCAATGATGAGTGCTAATAATGACAGCAGTGATTTCAAAATTAAAAGTTAAGAATGTAAAACTTAAGACTAATGTGTTCCTCTGGTGTTAGACTGAGCACTATGTGTTTAAACACACACATTCTTTTAATTCAAAACATTTTAGTCTCCTTTTAAGTCCACACCTTGATGTTGATCTGACAGTGGTGCAAATGAGAAGGTCACAGAGGTCTCTCTGATGTAAAATCAAAGTGAATTTAGAAGCACAGTGCAGATACTAGAATAGTGTAAAACACAGAGTACATAAACATAACAAATAGCTGGCACATACAAAAGTATATCAAGTGCCAAACGTCTACAATACTGCAAATTAACTTCTATGGCAGGAGAGCTAGCAGTGGTGTTCAGAATGGAAAAACAGAACTCGATTACAGACATCATAAAATAATCCTCTCCCTTGATCTTCGGCTCCCTAAACCAGGAGAGGCAGAAAGAACTGGCTCTGAACAATCTTTTATCGGTGATAGATGTGGCACTGCTTTGTCCAGTAAAATTGCTGATTTACTAACAGGAAAAAAATAAATCTTTTGTGATGACACCAACCACTCTAACCTGCTAAAGGAAGTGCAAACAGATGGGTATCTCTGTGACTGAGTGATGAAACCGGTCTAGCGAAATACCAGTAGCGTCTGATGAGAACTAATACTGCAACATGCAGTAACATCACCCGTGTCCCCCATTAGGATATATTCATTTTCTTTGTGCCAAGAACATGACCAGTGATACCACATGGTTTGATTTAATAGATCTGTCTCTTCTAACAAAAAGGTAACAGATATTTTATACAAATTTGAAATGTGCCCAGTGAAGCCTGGACAGATTTAAATTCCTTAGACTTTCCTCTTTGTTGCAATGCCAGCAAAATGAAGGGACTTTTGATCCTACTGGTAAATTTTTAAAAAAATGTAGGATATCTCCTCTATGGATTTCAAAGGGAGATAAATAGTTTTTTGTTTCTGATAATTTCCCTTTATATACGAAACTCCATACCAACTTTGATAGTGGTGATGTTTCTCCTTAAGACTAATCTGATGTACTTCAAAAACAATTGCAACCAAGTCTGGTTGATTTAAACTGGCACAAACTACTGATATGAACCAGGTAAAATACGTAAGTGAGAATAGAATGAGGCCCTGCATCGTTGGCAGAGCAGGTAAATACAGCTCAGAAATTTATTTGTGGCGTTACAGAGTTTGCAGTAAGTCAAGTACATCAAAAGATTAATACCTATCACATATCAATGCTGAGGAAATGGTACTTTGTTGATTATAAATCAAAACTGAAGGACTTTAGGGTGCAGCTCATCAAACACTGATTTAGGAAACAATTTTTTTCTGGCATTTTTTTTTCTCCTCAGTAGTCCACAAAGGCAGCTGGGCAATGTTTGCAGTTTCTGTATGGAAAAATACTTATCCTTTAAGCCTTAAATCACAACAATTGAGTATAACTTCATGTCAAAGGCAGCCAATAAAAGTACAAAATAGGGATTAGCATGAGCAGTTTTAGATTAAAATTACTAGAGTTGGAAAGAACTGGCAGATAATCTCAGTACCTTCACAAGCACTGTAGCAAGCTGAAGAGGATTTGTTCTGTTTCATTTGAAGACTGATAGTGTAAGTTACAGTGGAGAGAAGTTATTATTCTAAAAGGGAAAATTTACAATAATCATAATCTATAACTGTACATAAATTTAATTGAAAGTTCATTCTTTTTCTTCTGATATCTTTTAATCTTCAGTGCTATACAATACTTCTGCTTGAACTAGCAAAGCACATGAGAAAGAAAGTTAAACCGATCATTTTGGTCATAAATTAGGTCACTCATACAGCTGCAACAATTGCTTTCATTTCTAAATATTAAAACAAATGACTACTCTTGTTTAACCTTGAGGCACAAGATTCTCATCGTTTATGTTGTGATATAATCCACTTGAGTGAATATAAGGTTCTGATGGAACAAAAAATAATTCCTCTTCATTCCTTCCCCTAAGTGCTCAAGCTGGTTGCATGGCCACATTTGCAGCATCAAGTCCCAGACCCAGTTTGCATATTCAAGACGAAAAAGAAAAACAAGCCCCCAGCCTCTGATACACAACTGGCTTTTGAAAGAAGCATGTATTAGTTTCAAATACTGATACTTGGGATATTTCTTAAATCTTGCCTGGAGCTGTATGAATCACAGGTATGAATCACAGTAAACGGCAACTACTGTCTACGCTTCCCTTTTTAGAACACATATAAGTTTATTGGTTAATGTTTATATAAGCACAAGGTAACTGTGTCTGATTTACTGTACCAATACCTACAACTGTAGACAATCTGTTCTACTCAACAGCATTTAAATGACCTTTGGGGTGTACAATGTATATCCCATTATCCCATTAACGACAAGGTGCAGCTTGGGGCAATAACAGAAATGCTAGTTTATTTATTGCACAGTGATTTATTTATTTATTTTTTTTCTTTGCTCAACTGCTTTTACAGCTTCACCAAGTTATAGAAGAGTCAATAGCTGACTTAGTGACTCTGACAAACTAAGTAATACATTGTACATACTCATCGATAGAGAAAGAAAAATGTTGGGTTTATTTTTGTGACCTTTAGATTCAGAGAACTGGCTAAAATCAATTTATAGTTCAAAGAGATTATATGATACCTACAATAAGCAGTAAAATTGCCTCCTCTTTGATAGTGTGCATTAAAATATAATGCTGAGGTAACAGGCATCGGTTTGGTTACAGAAAGGGGAGTGAAGCTGGGCTTCTCAAGTGTAGGAGGTTGGGGAACAATTTGACAGGTTTCAAGCCAGTCTGTCTTGAATATTTAAAAAAAAGACTTAGAAGGAAACCAAGGAATCTGACCTAGTAACTAGTAATATTAAGGAATAAACGTGAGTTCTCTTGGCAAATCACTCTGTGCAGTAAAAAGAGGACAACCATCCAGACTGTCCCTAGGGAACCATACATTGAATTATGAGAATTTCATTGAGAGAGAGCAGGAACGGGTGAGTGATGAGTGGTTGCTATGCTATTGCCACTTTCTGCCTGAGGTCAGGACCCAGCTTTCCTTTTATCACAGCAGAAGACCTCTTCTAATGATCAGTCCTCAGAGATTAATGGCACCAGCTGAGTTTCAGAGCTCCCTAAGGAAGATTATTGCTCAGGCTAAGAACGATACTATTGAAATGCTTTAATTATCTGTTGCTGCTAGTTGTTGGTATAGTTGTTCTTACATGACACTTTGTTTATCATCGTCTTCACAGGTCACCTTGGAGAACAGATGTCTTGCAGCAAAAGAATTAGGAAAGAAGGCAAGTGGAGTGATACTGGCATGTGTCATGTTCTGATCTTACCGAGGAGGGAACATGTTTTGAAATCCTATGCCAGTGCTGTGGCAGAAATACAGATGTGGTGATTCATGACATCTAGCGAGTCCTGTTGTGAAGAATTCTCCCTAGTGGCAAATGAGGTGGTTAATCTATTGATTTTTGACTCATAGTGGCAGGTATTCCTGAAACAAGACCTGCTAGTTACTCGGCAGGTGAGAGTGAAAGAAAAAAGCCTTCCGTGTTTGATTATAAAGTACACTGTATCGTCATGCCATACTAGCTTATATTTTCTTACAGCCTTTGTATGCAAAACCTTTTTAAAATTCTAAGAATTAGAAAGTACCTGGTCTAGAGACTTTGGTACAGGTTCGGCCATTTCCAAAAAACCCTGTTGGACATCGGCCGCAGACATATCCGATGTAAGGGGGTTTCCGATCAAAACATAACACTCCAGGAAAACACGGCCTGTTGGCACAGGTAGGAATGTGTGACAGTGGTGTCGCATGGCCTAAAAAAGAAGGCAGTTCAAGGACGTTTATTTATAATTTCTCAAACCAAATGCATATATAAAATTAAACGGTGACCGCTTGAGCCCAGCCAAAGCTTTATAACTGCTTTTATTCTTTTAAAGTGTAATTAATACAGAATGTTCCCAAACTTTGAGCCGAACATGAGAATGTCCTGTAGGCATAGTGTAACAGTACAGCTGTTTCTCATTAAAGCTAGATTTATTAGTCTGCTAATTACATGTTTTCAAGTTTATTACTCAAAGTTGTTTGGCATTTATCATGGATAATACAGAAACTGTAATTTTCAGCATAAGCAAAAGATTAACTGAGTGAGAAACTGTATTATTCAGACATCCTTTTGGTCTTTTATAATTGGAAGGTAATCATCAAACCTTACAGCACATATACCTTACCTTAAAAACATACACTGTCAAGTACATATGTTTCTGATCTAGAAATTATCCTTAAAGTGTCAAACCTATTATCTTAGAACTATGTGCCAAATTTAACACTCCAGTAGTATATAATATTTTATCACTTATGATGTCACTGGATAGCAACTGTATATGAACTGCCTGTGAAATATTTAATAGTGTCAAGACAGAGAACAGGTGATGAATAAAATCTTAATGATGGTTGTAGATCTTTTTTAATTGCCTCCAGTGAGGTCTCTATCCTGATTCTCAAGTATTTTCAGCATTATTCTTGCACCTTGCCTACAGCATTATGATGGATAACTGTAAGGGGCAAGTTCTGGTTAGGTGTTGGCTGGCCTGGTACAGCTATAAAAAAAGAAGGTGAGAAAAAAAGAATCTTTTCTTTTACATATGCCCCTACACAACAGATACGCCCAGTCTCAATTTTTCTGCTCCCTGCTTTCACTAGAAAATCAATTAAACATGCCACACTCATTGCAGCAGGGCCAACATAAGCCTCGTGCAGGTGCACACCTCTGTTAGAGAGAGCTGTAGTGCTCCACGTCTGGAAGAAGCGGCTGCCACAGTCAAGTTCATACTTCAAAAGTCGATCTTCACTTATGCTCAAAACTTAGTCTTAATTCAGCGACCGCCTGTCAAACGCTGAAATAAAATGTCAGCATCACTTGGCGATGGCAAGTTGACATAAGCTGTCATTCTTATCATCTTGCTTTCCATTGATCACTAAAATTTGGAATGATTTTGTTCTACCTCAGAAGCGATGTGATTTCTAGTTAAGCCTGACCACTCTGATTGCTATTGCTGTAATGGCTCTCTTCCCATTTAAAATTGTTTAGCAGCAATCCAGTCTGATGTATTGCGGGTGGTTTTGATTTTTAACTCTATCTTTCTATGATGTATTATAAGAAGCTACTTCATGTTTACTGCTAAGGTGGTAAAATGTATGATTTCTGAATACGTAAACTGCAGCAACTGAAAAAGGTTTCGTATCCTTGTATACCTACCTTGCCTATTACTTATGCTAAAATTCTTAATTACAGGAGAATCCTTTGCCTCTAAGGGTTGCAGTAACTGCTTAACCTCAGTCTCGTTCAAATCACCTTTGCCATTGCCTTTTTCAAGGCTTAAAGCTTTTGTAATGTCAGCAGCAAGCACAGCTGTGAAAAGAAAGCATGGAGACAAGGAAACAGGGTGTTAGAGCTTAGCTGTGATTGATTATAAAAAGGAACAGTAACAGCAAATCAGATAACCTGACATCAGTTTATACTGGAAGCCAACCATCAAGCAAATAAAGGCAAATCAGGTGAGTCAGCTGCTGACACGCAGCAAAGCTTCAACACAAATACAGAAAAAATTATTGTGCCCAAACTCACTGAACTTTGCTTATCTGGGAGACGTACTTAATATGCACAGTGATCTTTTATTGAGCTAAGGGCAGTGAGGAGGCCTCAGGCCCCCAGGTATTAGGCAGCGCTGTTATTTGGAGGAAGATGCTACACTACATACTGGGGCCTGTGCTCTGCCCGATTCCTGCCTGTCCTTGAAAGCTTCTTTCTGAAACTATGTCGTGCATTTTGTTGGCTTTGGTTAGTTCATCTGCAAACCTTGGATGTGTCAAAATACCGGTACAAAGTATACAGGGATGTAAAGAGGAAAATTGATTGGTGGAGACTCTAAAGAGTATTGATTTCTGTGTAATTTTAAGATAATTCCTTGAATGAATTAGGGATTGTAAAGTCTATGAAGATATATGTTGTGAGCTGAAGAACCCTGCCATAGGTCTTTTGGATATTCTGTACTCTTAATAATGCCTGAGACTATGACTCTTTATATATATATATATATATAAAATAATGCACTAGCCCACTCTAACAGCTATGAAGTTACTTCAGTTTTCTGCTCCTTCCTCCTAGAAACCTTTATACTTGCTTCAGCAAGGGAAGTATAAGTAGGTATGTTAAGTCTTTATATCAGAACCACAGAGAATGATTTCTGTCCTATTTTGGGTGGACAAGGAAGGCCTCAGGTTTGTTCCTTCTAATAAATGTGGATTTCAGAAATACAGAAATCTTTCTGTAATTAAAAAAAATGCAAAGGAAAAAATGACTTTTCTGATGTATTTAATAGAAGAGTATTATTTTGTATGTCCTTCCTTCACTGGTCAAATTAGCTACAAAAGTATGCATTAGTGAAACATGCAAAATCACTTTGAAATAACCAATGTAGCCAAATTATACAGGAAAAAAAAATCCTGTAACAGGCATTTGGCAATATGATTGAAGGGATATTTGGTAAACCTGGCAAAGGCAGTCCTGCTGGTGCCAGGATCCTGCAGTTACAACTGAGTGTTTTGACATCATTTTTTTGTTTTCTTTTTGGTAGTCAATATGAGGAAAAGTTAATACTTTCACAGTTAGTATCTTCTGATTCTCAGATTTCTTTGGAAACACTGACAAACAAACAAACGTGAAACTTCAAGTGTTGATTTCTTTCCTTCTGGTCAACCAAACGTTATTTTTAGAGATTTGTGTGTATATGACTGAAACCAGCAGCATGTGAGTAGGTCCCATCCCGTGCACTGGGAAGCTCTCATCAGAGTGCAAAGTCATTGTAGTCTCCCTACTAAAGAGTCTTTTACCCCAAAAGCAAGTACTGAGCAGGAGTAAAATTGTTCCTAGCCATTTCCATCACTAGTTGGGCCCTGTGGCCTGACTTTATGCCAAGCGTGAGCTCAGCAGCTGTGGACGGCATCCTCTAATGAAAGCACACCTTGGAAACAGGGCTGAAAGGTTGTGAGTGCTTTGCACATGGACTTTCTTCCTCTTACCCTACATCCTGCTCATACAGCATTCTCCCAAAACAAAAGCGGCCTGGGGGGTGCTCCCCAGGTACTTGTTAGTGGATGGTGTTTTTAGGAGTGAAATAGTGGAGAACATGGGGAACGACCTTGGCAAATTATTTAGCTGGCATCTGGAAAACACTTTTTGTATACTACGGTGTACATTCCAATGAAAATGAAACTAAACTGCAGGGAAAATAGCAAACAGACACCAATTTGCAATTATCCATATTAATATAACATAACAATAGCCTGCTTTTTATATTTAAAGGCCTGTACTTGAAGTGAGTGGCAAAGTACTCAATTAAGGATAATAGTAGTGGAATTGAACCCATTTTTTCCCCCATCTATTGAAATAAATCATGCAAAACACTTACATTTGCAAGTTTTACCATTTCCCTCCATCCCACTGGGGCAAGTGCCACATGCGTACGATCCAAAAGTATTCATACAGGACACTCCAGGAAAACAAAGACTCTCTTCACATTCATCCCTGTCTTCCTGACAAGTAAGCCCTGTGGCAAAACAAAGGGCAAGTTAATAATCAGGAAAGATTCGCTGTTTATTCCTTGCCTCAAATGTTG
The DNA here is from genome assembly GCA_034008185.1 of Gorsachius magnificus. Taxonomy (NCBI): domain Eukaryota; kingdom Metazoa; phylum Chordata; class Aves; order Pelecaniformes; family Ardeidae; genus Gorsachius; species Gorsachius magnificus. The sequence goes on along the minus strand of CM067085.1, from coordinate 6,637,942 downwards.
AAGCAGACTAAGGCTTACTTCTCAGCTGCAAACTCATTACAGGGTACGTCACTCATGTTAGAGCCAAATTCCCCACTGTCTCGCTTAAACCTGCTTTTATCACACTGTTTATTACTGTCGTTACTGGCACCAGAAGTGCTGAACTTGAGACTACTGCTTGTAGAAAACTGTGCATGTTAAATAAATTATTTCCCCTGCATTTCACATCTTTGTTGCTGCTTTTTTGGTCTTGTTTATGTGAGATCTTTGTCATACACTGAAGAAGCCACTGAATGTCACCATTTTGGCTTTAGGATATGAAGAGCCATGTACTGAGCTATTGTGCTTTTCATTTCAATGTGAACCTCACATAACTGATAGCTTATTGTGAACCCGTCTGATAAAGTTTAGCTTCAGCCAGACTCTATCAAATGATCAGATTTTTTTAAAAACCAATTTTTGCTCCTTAAAATTAAAATTTGAAGAAACATTCTGAAAATGTCTGTGAGCCACAGTACTGGTGTACAGAAGATAAGCTGCTACAGGGTTTGAACCCAAAACATTGTGTCTTGGCTATTGCTGATTTTGGAAACAGGGTTTTAAAAACCCCTTGGAGCAACTGATATTCAAATTTACCACTCTGGATGATTTAACAGATACCTATAGGGGAAGGTGACCCAGAAGTTAAAATTACTAGCTGAAAAGCAAATGATGCAGAGTAATCACATATAATGCTGTTAAAAACTCCCTCAGGCTTCAGGTATGTATGCTGCTGTCCCTGTGCACTTGAGAAAACTTGCTTGGCTATTGCTGGTTACCAGAATATGCAGCCCTGATAGCAGGTCGTAAACTAGTCCCTGTCACTTCTATTAAGGCATGCCCTTTGCGCCTTGTAGGAATACCCAAGGAGATGGGGACACCTTCTCGAGAGCCCAGGTGCCTCCTTCAAGACATACCACAAGGTACAGAAAGGCTTGTTCCATATCAGATATCCAGCCTTATCATGAAAGGAGATTTAAGGATAAAAGAATACTTTTTTTTCTCTTCAAAAAAGAAATTTGTCACAGTGGAATGAATTACAGGTTGCTAGAAACAGAACATTATTATTCATCTCCTACAACATAATCTCTCATTGCATCAGCATTTCAGATAGCTTCCACGGCTCCTTTCAAGTTAAAATAGCATCTCCATATAAAATACTCAAATTGAAGTCTCTCTTGATTGAGCTGCCTAAAAAAGGTAGGGATATCATGTTCTCATGCCTGCTTTGTCTTGTGGAACAACAACAACAAAAAGAAAGAGCAGTGGCACAAGAGCCACATCCCTTTTCTGGTGCCATCTCAAGCTAAGTTGTTCTGGGTTTGCATGCTTCTTGCTTCTTTCATCTAAGTTGGACATCGCATAGTATTGCGGGCCTTAACTTTTTTTTCCTCCCCTGTTACATTTTGGGTTACTGTTTTTACCATGTAATTTAATCAGCACATTTGTAGCATTGGGCTGCTTTTTCCTGATACTGCTTTCTGATGATGTGTTGGGAAAGTATTGGACATCACATTCTGGAAAATATTGGATGAGTTACCCTCTGGTTAGACTAGTTATTATTTTCTTTCCCTGGGTATCATATAAAAACTATACATCATACCATAGGCAATGACGGTAGGAATTAAGTTCCCATTTCAGTAACAACAGCCACTTCTTTCCCCAGTCCCTTTTCCTCCCTCCTCCATACTCAATTTTTGCTGCAAAGGGCTGCTTTAAAATCTCAAAGATGAGAGAGTTAAAAAAAGCAAAGGAACACCATATGTAACAAGCTAAATTTTAAAATTTAGTTACTTGACTGATTTTTGTAACATAAAGGTGGAACTATGCAAGCACTTCTTTTCACTCAGCGAGTTTTGATTTTTCAACAGTATCTGATCAATTTGGGCATAATGATAATCCATCTGAGTCCAAAGGCAAATGTTTGCAAAGTCTGAAACTTGGCTGAAGGTTGCTGAAGAAGCAGCAGAAGTGGACAGGGAACTGTCGGCAACGAGAAGTGTCAATTATGCTGTTTGTATGACCTCCAGTGCACTGCAACACAAGGGAGTCTTGATTCTCTTGGCACTGCTACTCTACAAATAAAAATAAGGGGAATAAAAGATCTTCGTGTTGCAAGGTTGAAACAGCTGTTTCTGTGCCAGCTCTGTTTCTCCATCCCTGCATGGGAAATTGGCTGAGAAGATAAAGTCCTGTTATGCTGGAGAGGAGCTGACCACCTACAGATGCAGAGAAAGACTTTTTGACTGTGTTGACACTAAAAGGAACAGGCAATCTCATTTAGGGACTCTATGGTTATTACAAACCATGAGCAAACCTTGGGGTTTTCCTCAGTTTCCTGAAAAGTAAAATGAAATTATAGTTCCATCTTCTCCCTCACCCCTCAGTTTTATATTAATCAATGGTATATGGGGAAAGAATTATTTTGTGATTGAGATACAGTTTTCAAGGATGAGTTCTGTTCTCAGGCAGATGATGTTCTTGCTTTCAGCGGCCAAAAGAAGAAACAACAGGAATTCTTTTAACAACGTCGAAGAAAAATGAATGAGCTTTGAACACTCGATGAGATAAACACGTGTAAGTCTCTGTGAAATCTTAAAGTAGCAATAATTCTGGGGTCATCCATCTCAGATTTTTCCAGTGGCTTCTCTCCCTGCCTTGTTCCTGTTCCTACATTATACCCTTGCCTGAGCATACACCGATGCACGTGAACTGCTAACACTCTGTGCTGCTGCCTCTCTTGTAATGGTGTTTGGGAAGCTCCAGGAGAGTTAACTTCTTGTTTCTGCCACCTGTTTGCTATCATTTGTGATGGTGAGGTGGTGCTGTCACTCGAGCTGTATAGCATTGCCTTCTCATTAGATTATTGATGGTTTTCTGGGGAATTGACACGTAAACACAGCACCGCGGATGAGCTTTTATTGTTGTTGCAGAACTTGCCCTGAAGTAAAATCATCTACTTCCCAGCTGGCTTTCAGCTCCACTTGCTTATAATTTTTCACCTGCTATTAAAAGTTTGAGATATATTCCCGATTCACTCAATCATATCTTTTTTTTCTGTTGTTGCTTGTGTTTTAGAATTTTTGGCAAGGGAAGTACAGGAAAAACAATGGGCATTTCTTTAACTTGGCAAGAATTAAGGGTTCAGGAAAAAACAGTGTTTCTCTGGCCATCAAGGTGTCCTGTGCCCTTGTCCCTAGAGTCAGCTGTATGTTGCTTTCAGGAGTGTTATTTTGAAGTGTTGGATATTTCATTCTTTACTGTTTGTGCAAGAATGAGAACCACATTTCAGAATATGCTCCCCACGAATTTATAAACTATGCTTTGTAATTATGGCAGACTATTTTATGCGGAAAAATAGAACTTGATTTCACTCCATCCATGCACAATTCCACATAAAATGAGAATGGCAGCCGTGTGAAACTGGTGATGATCAAACAACAGGAGCAGATCCACTGACGTTATTAACTCATGGAATTGTATTGCTTTTTATTCATTCAATCCACCTCCTTACAGGAAATGGAGAATTGTTCTTATTATATATTTCCAAGTGTTTAATCAAATACAGCCAAAAAGGTTCCCAAATTTCCCTGTGCTCATAGGAATGTTATTTCCAAGAGGATTCAAGACATTCTGCATGTGTTTGTTTGGTTTGGGGATTTCTATATTTTGATCAAACTTTCATTTTCTAACTTTATTCTCCATGCTTAGGCTTGTGTGTTCTTGCATCAGTAGAGTCTTTGGTGGCACAAACACTTTGGATAGCAGCAGGCTTTGGCTACTTGATAGCAATACCCGGAGTCAATACTGCCTAGTATTGACTATTATACATCTTTTAGGTCATTTTTCTGAATTTCCACTTCTGAATTTTTTTTTATTTTTCATTTCACTTGGAATTTTATAGTTAATGAAATCTGGACTTGCAGTCCCACATGACCAAAACAAAGATGCTTTCATGAACTGCTGGAAGGCAGGAAGGGTACCTTTCTGCCTGTATGAGCCCACTGAGTAAAATCTGTTAATTGCTTTTGTTTATAATTGAGTTTCTTATATATATATACACACACTATAAGCAGTAATAATTATGTGCATTTGATGTTACTTCTGCTGGATTTTTCAAAGCTATAGCACAGCCACCAACAGCATGCGTGTCATGAATTCATTCAGCTTTTCGTATGTGAAGAGAGTAGGGTTTTTGACAGGTTCAAGGACTGAAATGTGAGCTCAGTTTAAGGTGATTTTTGAAAAGGTTCTAATCCAAGAGGTGTTCTAACACAGTTTCAGTTAGCACCTTTCACTTTCATTTGACAAGAATGGATAGCAACACGAAGTCTTTACTTTCCCATGACTGTCATTTTAACTGTCCCTTTGCCTGCAAAGCTGAGCAAGAGCCAGGTTTAGAAATCCTGTTCAAGTCCTGTATGTTCAGATTTGCCTTGTACCTCCTGAAGAGCTGAAACTGCAAATGAAAAGACCACAACTTCCATGAAACTCCAGGAGAAGATGCGTTTAGGCCAATGTGAAACTGTTATGTCGGGAGCGAGTGGTGTTCCGCTCAGCTGGAGCACGGGTCTCAGCTTGGAGGAGGTGGTAGGCGCTCTGTGAGACCCAACAGCAGCTCAGCTCAGCCAAACTCCAGAAGGTTGTTGCAGCAGAGAGTCTAATGGCTGGCTCTGCTGGTTCCAGTCTGCAGAGCACGGGGGAGTTGGTTGCGTGCTGTCAGAAGCGTTTTTTCACGTGTGTGAATCATTCGCAGATGTCCTGAATGCAGTGCAGCTGACTATAACTTGCATGATAGGTAGCAACACTCTCTGTTAGATGCTTCTCTTTCTCCTCTCATTTCAGGTTTTCCTGCTTGCACTCTATGTCTTGCATCCACCCCCTTGGCCTCACTGCATTTTGTTCTCCAACTCCTCCTCTTCATGCTTTTCATTCTGCTTTTCTAAAAGAAAGTTTTTTGGTGCAGTGATCATCCCTCTTCCCTGCATCTCTTAAAATCATGTTGTGGCCAGCTCTGAACAGCTTAAAAGGTTAGATTTGTTCCATCAGTGTGTCTGATAACCGAATGGGTTTGTGGTTTTCTAATGCTTAAATTTAATGAACCTTCAAATGCAACTAAAGGACAATTTATTTTTGCGTGTTTTCCATATCTACTTCTCCTTCCTAGACCTAGAAAAATCATTCATTCCTAGTTCTTTCATTGGCTTAGCTTAGTAAAATCCTGTGGAGTGCAAAAGGGTCCTGGATCTTTGCCTTTTTTCTCTTCCACTAAGTCTTCTCCTAGCTCATCTCATGGTTGGACAAATCCATGGGAAATAAGGAGGTGGAAATGGAAATCGGGGGGCTCACAGCCTCCTTGAACGATCATTTCAGAACCACAGAACCTTAAGTCATTTTTCTTTCCTTGAGCATGGACAATTAGATAGATGGTTTTGCACATTTTCTATCTGTCTAAACCTAATTCATGGGAGCAGAAGAGGAGGCTTATGTAGTCCATTTGGCAGATGCTTGTGGACATGCTGCACCCAAAAAAATCCTGTAGCACAATATATCCCTAGTTAAATCAGAGATGTAAACCGTGAGGTGTTACCTCCTAGACCAGGGGGACATTTGCAGGAGTAGCTATCCACACTGTCCATGCATGTTCCGCTGCCGCAGGGGTTTGATTTGCAGTCATTAATATCTTCCTGGCAAAGTTCTCCATCAAATCCATTTGGACATAAGCACAGGTATTCACCAAGGCCTGGAGGGAATTTAATATTGGTAACACATGTTCCACCATTGAGGCAGCTGCAGGGCTTCACTCCAACCTGGGGAAGGCAAAAGGGAGTTGTGGTAAGATTCTTCCAAATAATCACGGCTGAGAAGGGACATATCTGCAGTGTAAACTTGTTATCTAGTATTATGAAAACTTACTTCTAACCAATTTCCTTTGTCTAGAGATATGGTTACATACTCAGCATACTTATTTATTTGACTGAAAGCTTGGCTTTAAAGGGATTTTTTTTGGTCATCATTTAGGGGCACGTTTTAATGTCTTATAAGAAAAAAAAATCCTATTTGTTATAACAGCAGTTTTTCCATAGTATCTGAGGGCAGAATTAGTTCCTTGTTCTTCAAAGAAGAAATGAAAAATCTTTTTTTCTTTGTCTGCCTGCCTTCCCTACTGTTTCACATTACAAATGGCTCCCAGACAGGAACATGATTGTGGAATTCCTTAGCTGGTCTCTCTTCAGGGAAGAGAGGTCCATAGTTTTATTTTACCTATGTACAAGAACAGCATTTTAGCAGATTCAAACCTCTGTATTAGCTCACCTAGTTAAACATAGGTCTAGTTTGAATTTATTCCATTTAAAACCATATCTAGACTCTGGTCTCACCTTTGCTGTGTGCGTTCAGCAGATTGGTATTTTTGATGATAGTGTTTTGAATGAGTAAAAATTGGAATCTTTAGGAAAAAAAATCTTTTTTTTTCCCAAAACTGTTCTTATGTCAAGAGTCTGCACCCCAGTTTATTAGCTAATCTTATCAGAGGATTAATGCTAGGCTATACAGTAAAGACGAAGCAATACACAAGCTCTGACAAGAAACTTGAAGTGTTGAGTAATGACATAAGAGCAAGACACCCTCTAAAAATATCATTGAGAATGAGTTATAATCTCCTATTTATAGCTAAAACTTGGTCTTTTATGCTATATGCTTTTTTCTGCAATCCAAATGCAGAATGTGAATTCTAAAGCAGATTAATGAACCATTAAAAGGCTCTGCAAGAGTGTTCTTTCAAACAGCAATCAATAGCACTCTCTCTTGTTCCTTGTATATACAGTTTCTATGTTCTCGGTGATATTTATTCCATTAATTGATCACTATTGCTGTGCTGGATAATATACACTTATGAGGAAATAGCTGAAGTCTTAGTTTTTAAGACAGTAACAAATTATTAGCTATAATGACATTTGCACCAAAGCACTAACATGATGAACAGGTTTGTTTTGTTTTTCCTTTAAAGTGTTCGTTTCCTTACCTCGATAGAATATCTGCTCTGTGCATTGCATTCATCCGCCACAGTGAATTCAAAGGTCTGCATTTCTTCTGAATCAACTTTCCAGATGAGGAGGCCAGCAGGAGAGAGCCTGGCATCCTGTGGCCCAGCCTCTAAGATGAATAGCACAGCTGACCCTTCTGGATCCACTGCTATTAACTGGTAAACAAAATTCTCACCAATAAATGTCAGCAGCTGGCTGGAGGGGGCCTGGAACACAGGAGGCAGGTTGTCTAAACAGCAAAAATGAAACCATGATTACATAAATTCCAGTTTCTCCCATGTCAAGAATCACAGCGCGTGTCTTTGTAGGACTTCTCTCAAAGAAAAAGGTACAGAACATACCCTGAGACTGACGGAGGAAACACTTTAGATGTTAAAGGCAGCAAATGGCTTTACCAAAAAATATAGCTTTTTCCTCCTATTTTTTTCATGCTCCGTACTGAACTTTTCTCCTATACTGAACTCTGATTACTTCTGATGTGTTATCTGGTACCCAGGAGGAGATCAGACATGACTTCTATGACCTCCCACTAGATCTCTGATCCTTACTAAAGCTTTAATTAATTGCATTTCTAATACTTAAATAAATATATTTATTCTATCTACAACGCTCTCTGTCTATCAATTTAAATATAAGTAAACTAAATCTCAAAATGATGAATGACAAATGAATTGGGTGGGCAACTTGGGAGGGAAAAATTGTGTCACTCTTCCATTGAGTAGACCCTCCTGCCTTTACACATGAGTAGTAATTAAGCCTGAGCGGCTTGACTGAATTCAGTTGGACATTTCATCAGGAATAAAGGTCTTCTCGGTGCCAGCAGAGGTACATCCGTGATGCTGGGATTCTCTATCCCCAGTGACAGCAGGGCATATCATGTCACCATTGGCATCATTATTTCTAGGGTTGTTGTTTACATTCAGTATCTCCTTAATGAAGATAAAAGCCTAATTGTACAAGGCTATTTTACAGTAGAAGACAAATACTACCTGAAGGTACTTACAATATAAATAGGTAAGGAGGACAAGGTAAAGTATTACATTTTATAATTAGAAACCAGGGAAAAGTAAGATCGAATGAGTACCCCGAGGTGACAGCAGCTCTGTGTAGGGCTGGGTATTTTGTCTCCATGCCCTAAGTCTCCTCAGTCTTAAGCCATCTTTCCTCTTTAACCAGCAGTACAAATTGACATGTATTGATATTTAAAGGAATCTTCTCTCAATGTAATTTGACCATAGTTATGTTTAACTTAAAGAACATTTCTAATACCGACCATTAATTTCAAGTCACGCTCTAAAGCTATGAACTGTGCACGTGTTCTCATAAGGACTGCATGTGTCCTTGCATTATGGTTGTGGGGAGTCATCATTAGGGTTTTTTTTTTGTGGTGCATATCCTTTTATCAAGCTTTGCTTTTCATAGCATGTCTCACATTACACAATTATTTAAATGCGTCTCTGCACTCATTGCTGCTCTGCTATCAGAGCTTTCTAAAGTGCTTGTCCAGCAGATTGTCCTGGCCTAACTGTTGAAAGCTTCCATCTATTAATTTACCTTTTATTTCCCAAACACTTAAACCATGGAGCCCATAAAAGTTGTGCCGCAAGTAATCAATGAAATATTGATGATGGGTGTGCATTTACAGATAAACACAAAGGTGTTAACTGGATGGAGGGTAATGAGAAGTTGTAGGCACAAAATAACGTAAAATTAGATGTTCCAAAAGTAGTCTGTGAATAACAGTGTTTCTAATTCCACAGACATCTCCTTGCCATCAAGTGAATATATATATACCTACACTTCCAATTATTGCAGAACTTTTAAAAAGGTTTTTGCAATTTTAAGAACAAGTCTGACAAACCCTTTTCTTTTCAACATTTTAAAATTTTGAAATTATTGAAAAGTGAACCATGATCAGTTTCAGATTTTTTATATCACTTCTAGCTTTATAAATTCCAAAACAAATGCAGTTTTTACCTTTTAAGCTCTTTTCTGTATTTTAAAATCTAACTGTCTCAGAATTAGTAATGAGTCTGTTTAACAATCAGGATCAGCTCATCCCTAGAGGTGCTACTGCTGGGGCCAATGCAATGGAAGGACGGAAAGGAGGCAAGGTTTGTGAGTCACAGATAATATTCATTAGGCTAAACCATATCCTTGGGGGAAAAAAACCACATGCTTTGAGATGTACAAGCTCTTCTTCAGGTCTGGCTTACCTGTAGGCATTTTAACTACTCATGCAAGTAGCATCCAATGGGATTTTTAGTTGGGAAACACTTGGGATGGATCTGCCTCCACCTTTTCCTGACAGGGAGTTTTAAATTCCAAAAGCTGCATTTTTTAGGACATAAACTAGAGGTGTATGTTTTTAAATAGAGAAAATCCAAAGTGGAATGGGAATTAAAAGGACTCTCGAACAACTCTCTCCCTTCCTATTGTGTTCTTGCTTCCAAAATTGATTTCAGACAAGTTATGACTTCTTGTGTTGCTGGAAACTGTTGGGTCCTTTCTGGTCCTTCTTAAAGGCATTTCTGCCAGCTCTAAGAAGAGCATCTCTGCTCAGTTCTCTCCTTGGCAGTATCTCCACCAGAGCTATGTACTCCAGCCATTGGGTTACAGCTCTCACTGTTTCTGCTGCCATACCTTGCACTCTCTAGGAGCCTCTGTCCCTGAGCATCCCCAGCAGTTCCCCAAGGACAAGAGAGTCTTCCTCTACTTCCAGAAAGGTCCTGCTGACCTAGTCACCCTAAAGGAATATAAAACTGCAAAGAAAGAAAGCAAACTGGTCCTGTCACTCATATACCTCTCTGTCATTTGCTTCTGTTTACAGAACCTAAAAGTGCAAGAAACTCTTTCTAGAACCAACACATGAATCTACATAAAAGCAGTAATAAAATCTATATATTGACCAGATGCAAATGTGCTCATGTAAGTGGGGAGATGCGCTGTGAGGATAATGCCGCTAGAAACATGGATTATCTCTAAAACATGCGGTAACTAATGGTTGCTGTCTACACTGGGGATGTAGCCATGAAAAAGCTATGATTAAGTGCTTAGCATTCAGGAGGTGCTTCAAAAGGCAGCCTTCTCCATGACCCCTGCCAGGCCGGACTGCAGAATGAGCCTTCAGGTTCTGTGGCAGTGAAGGTAATGAGTGGCTGATCCCTATCACTTAGACTCCCTGCCAAGCCAAGGTCTTTTGTGTGGCATTTCATAGGATTTGGCTCAGGGAAAAAACCCAATTCTTTCACATACCAAAAATATACATTAGTGTTTCAAAAGCAGTGCTTTCCCCAAATTGTTCCCTTACAGATTTGTACCTGCGAGATTACAACAAATGTATTTAGGGTCCATCACCTTTAGCTGACAGACTTGGGCACTGCATGGGACACTGGCAGATCAACAATTTCATTTTCAGGTGTTATTTTGATTTTATTAATTGGAGATTTGTCAGGTTTCAGCCAGAACGAGATACATGCCCAGATGCATAGGGCACGCAGTGGAGTATTGTCTGCTGCTGGTCGGTCTGCAACTCTGGTGCACCCAGTTATTCCCACTGCAAACAGTTCACACACATTATTGTGCAGGATAGAGTAGAATCATAGAATCATGGAATTGTTTAGGTTGGAAAAGACCTTTAAGATCATCAAGTCCAACCGTTGATTCATGTTAGCCAAATGCAGGAACCATGTATTTCATAGACCAAGTCACAAATTCCCAGATAAATGCTTTTAAATCTTAGAAAAAAAAGAAGTCTTACTTTCATTAACAGACCAGGTGAACTTAGAATTGTCAGGCTCACAGAGAAGACAAGGACTGGTAGGGCTTGACTCTCCTTTTCCATAGCAAAGTCCATCTATATTACATGTATTTTCCTGCCAAAAAGGAAATAAAAATGGGCGTGCAGTGGAGGTAAGGAAAAAAGAAATAAGAAAGATAAGAAATTAGCAGTTAATAATTTGTGGAGATAAGCGGGAACTTGCTCGTCTCTTGAAACGATGAAATAGTAGCAATCTAAGTGCTGGTGCTTTCTCCCAACAGGGAGAAAACAAGACATGTAAGTTTTTCAGTTTCAGTTTGAGATCCTTGTAGCTTTGAGTGGTTTAGCTTAGGCAATGTGGGATGTTGCTTGTCATAGATGGATGCAACAGAATATGAGTCCTTTTTTTTCATTTCCACACTCATGTAGCATATGTGTTCATTATTCCCAGCTGTGGCTGCTAATATGATGATTATTAGGTAGGGCTCAAAAGTGAGCTCCATGGGACTAACAAAAAACTGAGACCAGATAAAAGCGTCATTTGAAATTTTGGAATCTGCTTCTGGTAACTTAATTATTTTTGGAGGTTCCTCATAAAAATATGAAAAAGCAATGATATGAAAGCAGAATAAAGAAGTGCATTAGATTTTAGGCTTCAATGAGATAGTAAACAACAACTAAACACATCGATGGTGCCTAGGTCGGGCAGCACGTCTCAGCAGAAGTTCATGTGGTGCACTGTGGGCAGGGCAGCCTTTGAGGCCGACCTGGTCCTCTCCTAGTTGGGTGGCCACCAGGGTCAGGCTTTCACATGGTCTGAAGACACTTGCGTTGTCTGAGAAGTGAACACAGGGACATAATTAACAGATGTAATTAAACATCTACGCCATGGGAAGGTCCTGTGGCAGAGAGATGCCTTTTGCTTGTAGCCTGTGTTGGGGCACACCTGCAGTTGGGACTTTATCTGACATTGCAGATTCCCAGCAAAACATGGAGTGCTGTTGGGAACACGGGGATGTCACCATTACAGTGGGACAGCAGGAGGGAGAAGCTACCAGGACCGAAGACATTTTTCCTTTTCCTTCCTTTGAATACACATTGATTTTCTGAGACTGATGTATGTCCTGTTACTGGCCTTGTGGTTTCTACCTACTGCTTTATTAGTTTCTCAAACTTCCTTTTAAAGTATATTAGCCAATATTTTAAATAATACCGCTTTAAGAGTAATGGGTAAGGTAGAGAAACAAAAAGGACTCTCATAATTGCCACAAAGTGATAGAACGTGACAGATCTTCAACATTAAAATCTGGATGTTAATTAGATTTTATTACATTGTTGTTTTCAAAGGGTTGGTGTCCTGATGGAAGAGATGATTTTTTCTTATGTGACAGTGTGGTACAGAATGGGCTCCATAAAAGAAGAACACGGAATGTGAAATGGCCTGATATAAAATGTCCCCTAATTGAAACACCTTTTCTGAAAGCAATTTAGGTATTACAAAGTAATGTTATAAGAGGGGTAATTAGAATGTGGTCTGATGCAATTGGAAGTCTAATTCAAATAGTCCCTTGAAGCATCTTAGGATAGAAATTATTATAATCTCTAGAGGACACCAGCATATTGAGAAAACATATATATTTTCAAGTTTGAAAAATGTAGGAATAAGGAAAGCCTTTAACAAAAAACCCCAAAGCAACCCCCCCAAAAAAGCCTACATTTAATTGAAATGGTTCTGCCACAATTATTCTAATCTGAAATTTAAGTGGTTTTGCCCTCATTTGGACCTATAAATTTCTATTCACTGATTTATTTGAAAAAAAGGGTGAACTTTCATTTTATTTTGGTAACTGGTATGTTCTTGCAATCAGTGCAAGTTTGAAAACTATATTTTACCATTAGTGTTAATGAGACCAGTGAGGCAAATGAGTTAAGATATACCTGATTAATCTTCATTTTATAAAAGTGCAGACTGGTGGTCTCGTATTCATTCGTACTTGCCTCAGGGTAGGAAAGCAAGATCAGCAGATTCAAATATCCCACCCAATACCCTCCAAAAGTTTCTTTTGAAGCCACACTAAAAACCAGAAAAATTGTCTAACACAGCCCTCTAGGAAATATGAGCAGGGAAACTCTTTTTTAAGGGATGGGGTATGTTATACTAGTAAGTCCACAGGAGAACAGAGGGTTATAGTGCTCTCCAGGCAGTTCCTAGCATGTTGGCAGTTTAAAACGTAGCACTAGACTTTTGATTACGGTTTTGAAACCATCAACGTACTATATGTTTGTACTTAGCAGTGTTTAATGTAAGCAAAATGTTTTATGCTCTCTCAAGGGCGTTTTCACATGACAAAAGCTGTATAACATGCATCTTCGTATACCACTTGCTAAGGCAGAAGATGGGTATAGAAATGATATACCTTACAGTTACAGTGCCCTCGCCAAACACGCCAGGAGAGGTGTAATAGCTCACTAGCAGAGACACTTCAAAAGTGAAGTTAAGCTGCCTCTCAGGTGGGACTCCTCGGCCTTATTTACTTCCTTAACAGCTGCAAAGTATAAATGTCATCGACCATGGTCTTCCTGGAAGTGTCTGTCTGAGAAAGGTCCATCATAAAGCATGCTCTATCAGGCATTCATACCCACGTAAATATGAAAAAAAAACAAACCCATGGACAAGAGATTGTGAAAGAGAGAAAAGTGTTAGGCTGTGCAGCTGACCTATGAAATAGAATTTCCTCTTCTAAAGCAGTTATTACACACAGTACATCAAAGGGAGGGACTGGGCTAAGGAAGAGATGAACAATCCATATTAAACCTTTATGCTCTTTAAATTACCTTTAATTTACAAAGTCCGGTTGGATGGAATTGGCAGGCCTGGCAGACTGCGTCGTACAGGGTCAGCACTCTGGAATTACTGTACTGGAAGCCATCGTTAGTGATCTAAATGGTACAAAAATCATCCTTATAAGTAATAATGTTCCATATGGAGACTGTCTGCTCATTTTGGAGAATATACCATTGCCCCCTTGAACTGGATGCTTGCCAGCAAGATAAATTAAACCACTTGTGAGTGGCTCTACTGCAAGGTAACAAATTGCTTAGTGCTCCAAGCTGGAAACTATTCATTAATAACCAAAAGATCTTTTGGCTCAGCTGGCATTCAACTTTTTTGATTGCTCTTAGGGTTTTTTTTTCTGAGGGTTTTTTCAATACCCTTGTGGAAACTGCATAGGTACTCAAGTACTACAAGGATGTCTTTCAAGGGGTTGTGAAACAAAATTAAGATTTTTGGCTGAAACTCAGGACCACTTTCTTACTAATGGCAAATCATTCAGTAAACTCCTTGGGGTAAGAAAAAAAGAGAATGTCTATTATTTAGGTGATTTTAAATTAACCTTAAAAGAAGTGCTGGAGTGGATAATGCCAGGCAGCACCAGTCCCATTTCCATAGGAAGGTACATGAGAAGAACAGTCACCTCCTGACCCAGCTCACAGTTTCCTGTACGTGTAGGTAATTTAGAAATCCTTAACTTAGCATGGCATTTTTCATATATGAAGGCTTACACAATAAAAAAAGGTTAAGTGAGTTTATTTTTTAATTTTTCTACAGTAAAAATTAAAAGATACCAGACTAGTGTGAGAAGGATTAACTTTTGAGAAAGCGTTGTGACACCTCTTAAGGTGTGTGAATGTTAACGAGCACCCCAAAATACTGCTGAAAGCCATGCGGTAAGCACTGATGAACACCAGCAGGAAAGCAAAGCCCTTTCTGTCAGGTATTTTTTAGGTTTCAGCTTCTCACAGTCAAACTAAAGCCACTGTTGAGCAGATCTAAGAAGGCCTTTGCTTTGGATCGGTCAGGTACCCTTTCTGTCTTTTGCTATAAGAACAACCCCCAAGCCCTCCTCCATCTCTCCTGTGACCCCGAAGCTGAAACATCCTCAGTCCCTTTAAAAAGAACTTTTACAAGGTCAAGAGTATAAAGTTTTTTGATCAATTAATAAACTATTTCAGTTCACCGAAAGCATGTGTGTTAAATTGAACAAAGGTAACTGGAAGTGCACCACAGAGTAAAAATTGCTTTAGTAAGATTCCTAAAAGGCATCAATTATCATAAGATCACTAAGAATAATCTGAAAGATCATGGAAGATAATATAGGAGTTACTCCCACAATTTCATCTGTGATGGTTCTCAGCTCAAAATGCACTGCGGGCCAAGAGCGTTTATTTTGGCAGAAACCAACACAAGGAGGTAAGCAGGCTGTATTCATGGGTATTCACAATTTGAAATTATGAGAGAGAGACAACTGCTTTGGACTAATTTAAATTGAAGTAAAATTCATTGGTATAACTTTAAGGGAAAAAAAAATTCCTGTGTATCATACTCAGTCAAGATGTTAGCTAGTGTGTTTTATACTAATGGTAAAAACTCTTAAAAGGAGTAAAGAACTTATTCTGCAGCTTGGGGGGGGGGGGGTGATAAAACAGGCAACCCTTCCCCCCCCGCAAGACCTGCTCTTCACTGAAAGACAGTGCTTATGGGCAGCAAGACTTCCATTAAACATATATTATCCTTAATGCAATTTACATTCCATTTCATTCTTTTGCCAGAGTGCCCAATGTTGTCTCAATACCAGTGCACTAATAATGGATGAAGAAATGGGTAGATAGGGAAAACTAGAAAACGCTATAAAATTGCACTAATTGTTCTGTCTGAAGTGAGCATCGTGAGTGAAATGTAACTCTTGCCAATTTGATTTTTGTTTTTAATCTGTATTTTTTTCGACACTCTATTATAAACATCCATTTTGGTGTCTTTTTAGGATTGGGTTGTTTTATAGCTATTTTAATTGCTTTTCCATTAGTGACCTTAGTGATGTGGAACAAATACTTCAATGAGACCTAAGCTGAGCAAACCTCTCTTCAAATTCAGTTGGCTTAGAGTTGTGCCTCGATTGCGTGAACATACGTATCATCTGGAAAGAAAGAGCCACTTCTGGGTAAGCAGCCAGGACAATCAGGAAATCTGTCACTTCTGCCTGAAGTAATTCATTCTTCATTAAACAATCTTGGCTATTTGTATCACTTATAATATCTGCACACTATTTGACTCTTAGGAATGTTTGTAAATAGAAAAGGAAAGCCTTAAAACCTTGCGGAATTCCAATTTGGTTTCTGCCTCACTAACCTTTTAACAAATATTTTTTCTGCTCTTGACAAAGACAGGCAACGATACTGCATTGAGAATAAGCGAGAGACCTGCTTACCAAATTAGATAAGTGCCTGCCAAACTCTTTCACCTCTTCACCCAGGCATCTGTAGGGACAGCCCAAGTCATCTGCTGCCCAAGCAGGAGTTTTTATTTTGATATCTAAACTAATTATACTAAATGCTCTGGTGTAGCCCCATGTACTTCCTTATCTACATTCGGCAGCATGTCATGGAAAGAATGAGCAAAATCTGAAACATGAATACAAGAGCAGATAAAATGAAAGAACACTGAGAAGAGCTTGTCAAGCCCCTGTTCCCCCAGCGTTGGTAGTGAAAAAAGCTTATGTGACACTTGCTGATTCCTCTGAATTTTGATTTCAGAGGGGAGAGAGAGATTCTGAAAATATTGAACAGTGATATTTCCAGAAAGAATTGTTTTGATTTTGGGTTCTGAAAAATTTTTTACCTACATTTTAAAAAGTATCTATTAACATAACCCGGCAGATCAATGTTGCAGTAAGCCTTATCAAGGAATTTTCTGGAGCACAAATTTCTGAACATCTGTGGAATTCGTTTCAAATCATTTTTTATGTTGAAAAGCTCCAGCGTTCTGTTCTCTGTGCCACCATGTAAAGCCAGCTGCCTTTGAAACCGAGCACTGAGCTCTGCCTTCCCAATTCGTTCAGCAAAAAGATCCACAGGAGAACTAGGATTCACATGCAGCTGGTCGGGCTGGACTGAGACGATTTAATTGTCCGTTTACTGCATAGCCATGAACCTGTTTTTTTCTGCAGGGTTTGAAGGAGAGGGAAGGGGCAGAAGGCTTAAGGGTACAGAGGTTTTCTTGAACTCGAGTGCAAGGAAAGAGACATTCTATATGTGTTTTGAGAGGAAAACTAAGAAAAATGGTACAGACCTCCTCAGGACTGAAAGGCAGCACTTGAAAGCAAACTGTATTGCAATACCCCTGAGCTGCAAGGAAGCTATCCTAGTGATGCTGGAGAAATGGCTCTGTGCACGTGCTGTCCTCTCGGGCCAGGAAACGCAAGGGTGTCTCCCTCTTGGATCCTTCCCTCATGAGATGGCATTTCATCTCACAGTTGGCAGAGTTCAGTATCTCCTTAGAGAAGTTTTGGAGCCCTAAGCAGAGGAACTGCCCTCCTGGTTCAGCCTCGGTGGCTGACGGCTCCTTCTCCAGAAGGAAGGATCAAGGTCCACCCTAGCAGCCGACAGTCAAGCTCTGCTCCCACAGAGATCTTACACCTGTTTCTTAAAACATAAATACTCATCTATTTAGAATAAATTACTGGATAGAAAACGTGTACTGCCAAACATCTTTCTGTGTCCCCTAAGCTACATGGCAGCAGATGTCCCCAGTCTGGGATACAGACAGCAACACCGCCGTGAAGTGAGTGTTTTACGCTTTTTATTTCTACATGCTGCAATTTTCAAAACACATCTGCAGTCTTTCTATCATGGCAATATATTTTCTCAGCTATGGAGCCTTTAAATGTTCTCAGTCTTAAATAAACACCCAACTAATCTGCAGAAAATAACCGTACAGGCTGAGAGCAAGGCCAAGGCTAGCAGGCGCAGGGTCAGTAAGGCACGTATTTAGAAAGTAGGTATCATTTGATGAACAAAAGGGGCTAAAACCGCAGCGGAGTACTTGGCATGAGCAGGTACTGCAGACGCTTCTTCTTGCAGCCCTTCAAGCCTGTGCCCGTGCCACCCCTGCCCACAGCGTGCCAGCCCTCGTTTGCTGCCCAGGAGCCAGCCACTGCCCTGCTCCTGCACGGCACAGGCATCGGCCTTGCAACCAGGGCGTCAAAGCTGTCTTATACTTGCTGCCTAATCAGGAGCTTGAGCTGGGGTTTCCAGAAATGAAATACTAATGATTAACAATTGATTAGTCCAACAGCATCAATCTCGGGTGATTACCTGGAGAAGTGATTGTAATTTGCACTTTCGGGTTGCCTACAAAGACACCTGGTTTTAATTTATATTGTTTTGCTTGGTGGCTGGTTTTTTTTTCCCTACACGACATTAGCGTGAGTATTTCTACAGGCATTTTCACTTCTGAGGGGAAGTAAATTGTGCTTTGCATTTTAATTTACCATGACAACTGATTTTCTCCTTCTAAATAATTTCTTAGAAACATAAGAAATTCCTACTTTCACTTGCCATCTTGCGAACGGCTCATCACCGGCCACAAAGTGCACAGCCTCTGTCTCTGTGATGTTCAGGAGAGGAATCTGGCAGTCAACAGCCTCAGAGCTGAGAAAATCTGCTTTTGTGGTTTCTTGTTCTCTTGATATCCATTCGCCATTGAGATGCTGCAGTAAAACAGAAGGAGAGTGCAGAAACTGAAGGCTCATATAAAGAAATTCCAGTTGCCAACATATGTTTATATTTCTAATTAATAATATAAGGCATTTCCAGATGGTTTATTTAAAATAAATGATGTTGTTACTATAGCCACAGTAACGAGCAAGCCATGCTCGTCTGTGCATGCAAGTGGTCTATTGATTTAGGAAGTGCTGTGGTCTGGGCTTGGGATGAGCAGCTGGGATGAGACAGGGCAGCTTTGGGTTTGCTCCTGGAGCTCAGCAGCCAGCTCCTTGCTCCTCGAAGGCGGTGTCAGCTACTTAGCTAGATCAGTTGCACAAGACATCGCTGCTTGTTAAGAGCCTATGGAGCCCTGAGCGGGCACAGTAGGCAAATCTCAGCTGTGCCTCATTAGCATGGTAGCACTGAATGGGAATCAGTCTTTTATGAGGTGGATTTATGAGATGAATCAAACACTTCATATCTGAGTATGCTGATACGCCAAATAATTCAGTCCTAGCATTGCCTGCGTATAGTTGTTTATAATAAAATTATAGTGTTAGCAGAAGAGGTGGGTTTAATACTCATTAAAACTTCTGATTTGGTATCGAACTATGACTAAGAAAATTCAAATAAGAGCCTCCGTAACTGTGTTGAGGAAACCTTGTATTTAATCACAAAACTTAGCATTCAAACGTGTTTAGGAAAACAATCAAGCGTACTGATTCCAGATGCACAAAATGAGAAATAATATTGTGATTTCAGGCTTCACCGGACTGCAGTGCAGCTGAACCAAACAAGAGTTAACCAAAACCCCACAGAGAAAATTAGCAAGAACGCATGGCTCTGCATTTCCAAGGAACCAGTCCTGGAAGGGGCTGAGCCTCTTCAGCTCCCCTCGCTCGTAGCAAAGGTATTGGCAATGGGGTTTGAAGGTATTTGCACGCCGCTGTGGCAGTGTGAGATGACAGCACTCAGCACAGATCAGGATAAAAGACTTTAATATAAGCATGTCAAAGTTTGCCTGTATCATCAATACTTCACAAGCCCGTGGGAAGTTGCTTACAATTAACCTGGTGACCTCACAGCGCAGGTTGGGTGACTCTTTGAAGCTGAGGCCAAACACCCGGATCCTGGTGCAGTCGGAGGCTCTGAGGTCGCACAGGCCCCCGTTCTCCAAGCCTGTGATTTCCAAAGCTTGCTCTGAAGGGGTGAGACAGACACAAAGCTTTAGAGAGTAGCACTTTCATGCTGTTCTGTTCTGGTTTATCAGAGATTTTGCTGTTGTCGTTCCTGGTTATTTTGGTTTAATTATTTTCCTTGGGGTCTTCCTTGCTCCCCTGTGAATTACTCTCGAAAAGAGGAGCGGCAGTTGTCAAAATGGGAAGCAGCAAGCCTCCCTTGAATAATTGCCCTGTGCACCCAGTGCTGCAAGATGTATCAGTGAGAATTATACGGCTCATGGAATCAATTAACTGAAGCTGCCGCTTCATGTTAAAAGGTCTCCGGTGGCAATACTTCTGCTGACCCAGGTAACAGGATGGGGGCACAGCTGAGAGGACAGGGTGCCATGCCATAGCAAAGAGAAGCGGGAGAACAAGAAGTGGAAATATCCGAAGATGACCATGCCACCAGGCTCCTCATAATGTGAAACAGCAGTGCAAAACACAGTCCTTTTTTTTTTTTTTTTTTTCCCCCAAAGGTATGGATGCAATAAAAGCAATGATCCTGAAAGGAATGCTTGCTTGCTCGCAAGGGTTAAATCATTAATGGGCAGCACTCAGCTCTGCACGGTGTCAGCACAAATGTCATGCACCCACTAAGTTTCACTTAAATCCTATTTTGAGGCCTTAAGTAGGGCTTAAGTGATGTACAGCCTGTGCTACCCCCCCTTACAAGGTTGAATTTCACCCATTACTGTTTTTAAAATGTTTTATGCTTCTCAGGTAAAGGTTCATTTGTGTTCTGTTGTACTTTAGGTATTCGCCATGCAAAATTGCTCATTGCTTTCCTACGGGGGTTATTTTTACAGAGTCAAAATGCAAGTTCATCGGATGGCAGAATCTACATCTTTAGAAAAAATATAATTGGGCAGATACTTGCATCGGCACCAGCACAGTGTAGTGCAAGCTGTTTTCCCTGTTCCGTGGTGGGGAGAGGCTGCTGAGCTTTTCCTCTTCCCTGCCCCATCACCACTGCTCTGGCAAAGCAGTATTGCCCACCAGTTTCCTCTGAGCTGTTGCTTATCTAAAACAGAAGCTCTGTGTCACCTAATATTTTAATGGTACCTTGGTTCAGCTCTGACTCAAGGTGCAAAACACCCTGAGCTGAGCTGATAACCTTCCCCAGTACCTTGCTGTTCCTTCGGGGCTCTGCCATTTAAGCTGTAACTAGGATGAATGCAGCTTAAACACTGTGGTCCCACCAGATTGCAGCCCATAACAACATAGCTGCACGACTCTCGTTTTTCCGGAGAGAGGAAAGAAAGCAACATAAATGTAAAAAATAGCGGAAAGACTTTTTCTGTACTTCTGAAATGCCTTTAGCTTTTATTTCTTTTTTTTTTTTTTGCTATTGTTTTTATTGCAACAGTATTAGCAACACTGTTGGACACTTTGCACTATTTACAAGAAGAGAAATAGTTTACAGCTTATCAGCATTCATCAGCCAGTTGTGGATTCCTGTAATGTACAAAACGATTAGTCAGATCTAGTGAATGGTTTTGATAAATTGCCTTCTTCTGTGGTTAGTGCATAAAAATTAAAAAAAAAATGCTTCATTATGTCTTTTATGAGATTTTAATAGTTAGCCCCACTAGTACTGAGGTAGCTGGGATTGCATTAACATTTTCATTGCATCATTGCAGGCTTCTGTGGGTGAAGTAAAATCTCATAGCCTGGGAAGGAGTGAAGCACAGGAGCATGCTCCCGAGGCCGTTCCTCTTCCAGGAAGGCACTCTTAGGTTGGTTGCTTGCCGATGAGCCCTATGTGCTTCCCCAAGGGCTTCCTTACATCTTCATGAACATCCCGACACTACCGCGGCACCACTGTGCCAGGGCCAAGGCAAGATTTTCCAGCCTCAATGCTTTTTCAAATGACTTGCAGTATCAGCATGGAATTTCGTATTTATTTCTCTCAAACCGTACTGTACACACTTTTGTACAGCATCATTAAATTAATCTAAATCTGGAGGAAATATGTTCCCATATATGCTTCAGATATCTTCTCTCAAGGCTTGTAATGTTATGGGTTAATTGGGATGAAAATGAGATTTATTTTTTTTCTGGTGAAATGGGTGAAACGTTCACGGAAGAAAAATGTACCTTGTTTTTTCCGTAGTTGGGTGAAGGTGGGGAAGAAGGAGGGGACAGAGCTGTTGTTCGACTCTGCTTTTTTCTGTTTCCTCAGCCTGCCATGCCACGCATGGCTTGATTCAGCTGGGAGTGCCCTGAAGGGCGGAATACACAGCCCGGGTGTGTGGGAGACAGCATTTAATTCAATGCTCTATTCCTTCATTTCTGGCCAGCTGAAACAGGGTACTGAGGAGGTGGTGGAGTCCCCATGCAGATTTTTCCCACGGCTTTTCACGGGGGTTGTTGGGAGCAGAGGAAGAAGAGGGAGAAAGTCTGATGGAAAGTGAAAGTAGTTATAAGGATTCATTTTTAGACAAATGGATACCTGAGTTCAGACCCTAGACTTCAGTATAGGCAGTATGCTCCTTTTGAAGATGGTCATTATTTTTATCTAACTGGTTTTTAAAATGAGATATCACATTTAATGGGAATAGGAATTTTAGGCATTGTTTTTTAATGTGGTTTTCTGTCTGTCTTTTTGCCTTCTAATTTTGGCAGGCATTAGCCAGTTTCAACCAAACGTGGAAGGTGAAATCTCAATGACATTAGCATCAGAGAAGTCTCATGAGAGTCGGTAGCTGGGTACCCAGCCATACAGATCCTGCTCTTGCTGGGGGAAACACAACCAAGGTTTGGCTGCTGTTTATCACTCCCCATGTTAGTGGATGGGTAGATAATAAACCTGTGCACGGCATATGCTCGCGGGCCAGAGAGGTGGAGGCGTGAGAAGGAAATATCGGAGAGCCTGAAAAACCTTAGCAAAAGAGCTGCAAGTAGTTCAGCGGGAGACTGGAGGGGAGAAAGACGGGACCAAAGGAAAGAGCTGGGAAATATCACAAAGGTGGGAGTAAGGGCTAAAGTGCAGAAAAACTGGAGATCGTGGAGACCTGGGACGGATGTCTCATGTCTGTGGAGGAGCAAGTTAAAAAGGGAGGAGAGAAATCTGCAGGAGATCAGGTAGTGCATGGAATAAGCTTGTGAAAAGTGTGATCTGTTTGAACATTAATAATTTATGTTTAGGAGTGAAAATGCCAAATATAATGAAATCTGGGGCAGAACTTCTTCTTTCTTTCCTCTGTGTGGCCTATAAGCCAAAAATGTGCTTTAAATTTTACTGGTAGATTAAAAACTGAAGCTCGGGGTAGCACCTGGGGCTCAGGTGGGTGGCAGGGTGCAGTCACATTACTGAAGAGGCTTTAAGGTGCTGTGTGTTCACATCTGCTGGCTCAGACATGAGCACCTCATGCATTTCTAATGCCTGGTCTGCACACACCCCAAGTAAGCACACCTGAAATGTCTCTTGTCACCTGGTAGAGCATCGCACTCGGGCACTGATGCTCAGCAGGAGATGTTGGGGAAAAAAGTAAAAAAAAACTTGAGTTGTAATAAAACTTTCTTGAAATAACAAGTAGAGAGGAATCTGGACTTGAAGGTTGCATCTAAAAGGCCTCCAGGCCTCAGGCACCTACACAGAGGCAAGGGGTCTGTCCTTCTGGTTTGCAATGCTTACGTTGTGCCTCCCTTGACAGGCAGGGACCATCCTGGTCCCTCTGCTTTACCCCCAGTAGGAATTTGCAGGAAAGAATCCCAGAATGGCAAGGGTTGGAAGGGACCTCGGGAGATCATCCAGTCCAACCCTCCTGTTAAAGCAGGTTCTCCTAGAGCATGTTACACAGGACTTCATCCAGGTGGGCTTTGAATATCTCCAGAGAAGGAGACTCCACAACCCCCCTGGGCAGCCTGTCCCAGTGCTCCGTCACCCTCAGAGCAAAGAATTTTTTCCTCATATTCAACTGAAACCTCTCATGTCTCAGTTTGTACCCATTGCCCCTTGTCCTGTCACTGGACAACAAGTAGGACTGCCACATTGGACTTCAGGAGAGCTAACTTTGGCCTCTTCAGGGACCTACTTGGAAGAATTCCATGGGCTAAGGCTCTTGAAGGTAGGGGAGTCCAAGAGAGCTGGCTGCTATTTAAGCAGCAATTCCTCCATGTTCAGGATCGGTGGTAATTTCACCGCACTGGCAGTGCTGACAGCGCAGTTTCTTTCTGTAAGCATTTACATGAGTCAAACCTGACAAGGAGCACAGACTACATAATAGACTTAAAAAACCCTGCATAAATACATGATTGGTTTTATAGATATTTGTTGTAGTGTATTATGTAAATAATAAGTGTGCACACATGTAGAAGGAAAATGGAGAGAGTTGACCTAAAATCAAGCATTTTGCAAAACTACACTTATTGAAATCTTACTGACGGATAGATATAGTTCATGCTGGGTTTCCACTTTTGCTTAGAAACATATCCTAGCACAAATAAGCATACTTCTGTAGCGTTTGAAAGCTACGCATGCAACTTCAGGCTGGAGCAGCAGACCTGAAATTAAAACTGGCAAGAATTTTGTTCAAATAAAGAGAAGGAAATGGTCTGCCCTGCTTTTCTTGATCAGGATGATAAATAAGCAACCTAAGTCATGAAAAGCAAATCAAGAACCAGATCATAAGCACTGGGTATGGTCACAGCTTTGCTGAGGTGCAAAAGAAAATTGTTCGTGTTGTCCGCTTGCCCTGTCCTTGAAATCATTGAGCTGGTTGAGCAAGCTGCTGTGCCAGAACATGCTGGTGTGGATGTGGACAGCAGGCTATTGCGGCTATGAGGCTTCTGGATCAGAGCAGACCAATGCTTAGGTATCTCAGAGCTTAGACAGAGCAAGTCTGAATCTGCCTCCATCCAAATACATGCACAAATATTGTATTTTTTGCTTTTGTAGGGTTGTTTCAGCAGTCGTATTCACAGTTATTGAATGCGTTATTCTGGAACTCATGCTATCCATAACCCAAAGCTCATCTGAAAATCCTCCCTAAGAAAAAGTATTAGCAGCTGTATGCTGTTTGCTGGGATTTTTGCACATCACTGACCTCCCTGGCTTCTAGGTGAAAACTGTTTGTCCCTGCTTCCAAAACCAGTTCTCAAAGAACCAGAGTTTGTCATATGAACTACATATCTATGATCTTTAGCTGACATGGAGTGGATCTGATTTTCTGCTTCGAGGGTCTCCAATACCCAGGATGGATTGCCGAAGAGAGCCTGGGGAAAGTATGGGAAAGACATTTTGCAAGCACTCACTGCATGCAAGAAATGGACTGGCTCAATTTCACGCTGAAAGCATCCATGTGCTGCCACAATATGGGAAATTATTTTTGCTTTAGAAATCTCACTATGACATTTTATGTCTATTTGATCCTTCTATTTTTAAAAGGCCTGCTAGCAAATTGCTTTAGCAATAGAAGGGAAGTGCTCTGTTAACTATAGAATATTTCCTTTTTTCTAGATGGCCTGGATAGGTGGTAAAATATAAGAGCTGGTTGGGCATTCATGGCGCTTACTGGCATAATAAAGGAGGTCTCAGTTTCAGTCCCTTGAAGGCACTTCAGGGCAGAAGCCCTGGCTGCATCTTGCAGCTCCCCACGAACGACTGCAGTGATGCCACTCAAAGGGATTTGGGCACGAGGGTGCTCCTGGGTGTCATCACGGTCCTTATGTCCACGCTAGTATCCACGCAGTTGTTTCTAGTAATTTTCTCATTGTTACAGTTACTGAATTAGAATAAGGTCTGGTTATTATGCTTGGGATTTTATTCACAATTGGTTGAACATTCTATACTGGTAGATTGTGGGTTCTTTACACAACATAAAGCACAATATAAAGGTGTTACAAGTTTGCTCTGAATTTTTAGCTTTGGTCAGACCTTAAATCAGACCTTTTAATGTTTTGCAGGTTTTAATTCTATAGCTCACGAACTGTCATGAATTTCTTATTTTTCATGTGTGCATGTGTGTGAATATTTGGGGAAGGAGGTTGTTTGTTCAGGGCTTTTTGTTTTGTTTTGAATTTAACAGGATTTAAGGCTGAAATTTCCCACAGTGCCTGCAAAGATCATGATGTAAAGAAGTTATAGGCATGCATCTGGAGAGTCTGGCTTTGGTCAGTTTAAATCAGACCTATAATTTTGTAAACTTTCCTAGCATTTAATTCTATATACTTCAGAAAATTGTTTTGTTTAGCTACATGTTTCACTGAACTGCTTTCACTGCTTTGCATTAAAGCAAATAAACCAATCACCAGAAAAGACTAATCTCCCTGATCTGATTTGCAGGAAATAGTATGGATCACTGAGCATGCAACCTTCCATGTCCCTTGTCATGAGGATTTGATATCCTTTTAAAATTCGGTTTCTATTGACTTTGTAACTATCAAGCTAATAGCCCTCTTCCCGCTCAGCCAGGTCTGTGCTTTGAATGGAAAGAACTGGGAGTTAAAACAGTAGATTAAGGCTGGTATTGATGTATTGACTGCCAAACTGGTAACAGCAGTAGAGAAGAAGGCTGAGGTACTCAACAGCTTCTTTGCCTCAGTCTTCACCAGCAACCTCTCTTCCCACACCTCTCGAGTGGATGGACCACAAGATGGGGACTGGGGGAGCAAAGTCCCTCCCACTGTAAGAAAAGATCAGGTTCGTGACCACCTGAGGAACCTGAACATACATAAATCTATGGGACCTGATGAGATGCATCCCAGAGTCCTGAGGGAACTGATTGATGTAGATGCCAAGCCACTCTCCATGATATTTGGAAAGTCATGGCAGTCAGGGGAAGCCTTTGGTGACTGGAAAAAGGGAAGCATTGCGCCCATTTTTAAAAAGGATAGAAAGGAGGACCCTGGGAACTACCAACATGTCAGCCTCACCTCTGTGCCTGGGAAGATCATGGAACAGATCTTAGCTATGCTAAGGCACATGGAGGACAGAGAGGTGATTCAAGACAGCCAGCATGGCTTCACCAAGGGAAAGTCCTGCCTGACCATCCTGATGGACTTCTACGATGGAGTGACTGCATCAGTGGGCAAGGGAAGAGCTACAGATGTCATCTATCTGGACTTCTGTAAGGTCTTTGACATGATCCCCCACAACATCCTTCTGTCTAAATGGGGAAAGAGATGGCTTTGATGAGTGGACTATTTGGTGGATGAGGAATTGGTTGGATGGTCACATCCAGAGGGTGGTGGTCAACAGCGCAATGTCCAGATGGAGATCAGTGACATGACGTCCTTCGGGGGTCCAGTACTGTTTAATATCTTCATCAGTGACATAGAAAGTGGGATCGAGTGCATCCTCAGCAAGTTTGCAGGTGACACCAAGCTGAGTGGTACAGTTGACATGCCTGAGGGATGGAATGCCATCCAGAGGGGCCTGGACAAGCTCGAGAAGCAGGCCCATGTGAACCTCACACGGTTCAGCAAGTCCAAGTGCACGGTCCTGCACCTGGGTTGGGGCAACCCCCAGTATCAATACAGGCTGGAGGATGAACGGATTGAGAACAGCCCTGATGAGAGGGACTTGGGGGTACTGATGGTCGAAAAGCTGGACATGAGCTGACAATATGCGCTCATAGCCCAGAAGGCCAACCCTATCCTCAGCTGCATCAGGAGAAGCGTGGCCAGCAGGTCGAGGGAGGGGATTCCGCCCCTCTGCTTCGCTTTGGTGAGACCCCACCTGCAGCCCTGCGTCCAGCTCTGGGGTCCTCAGCACAGGACATACATGGACCTGTTGGAGTGGGTCCAGAGGAGGCCACAAAAATGTTCTGTCGGCTGGAGCCCCTCTCCTATGAGACTAGGCTGAGAGAGTTGGGCTTGTTCAGCCTGGAGAAGAGAAGGCTGTGGGGAGACCTTACAGCCTTTCAGTACTTAAAGGGGGCCCATAGGAAAGACGGGGACAGACTTTTTAGCAGGGTCTGTAGCAATAGGACAAGGGGTAATGGTTTTAAACTAAAAGAGATTTAGACTAGATGTAAGGATGAAATGTTTTACAATGAGGGTGGTGAAACACTGGCACAGGTTACCCAGAGAGATGGTAGATTCCCCATCCCTGGAAGCATTGAAGGCCAGGTTGGACGGGGCTCTGAGCAACCTGATCCAGCTGAAGATGTCCCTGTCATTGCAGGTGGAGTTGGGCTAAATGCCCTGTAAAGGTTCTTTCCAACCCAAACTATCCTGTGATTCTATGATTCTACATTTGCCTTTTCAGATGTGTGTTTATTGCATCTGCACCATCAAAAAGTAAACTAAAATTTCCATGAAAAGAAGAAAAGCTTCAAAACTAGCATGAAGCTTGTCAGCCCCTGAGAATTACCCACAAATATGTTTTATGTGACTGGGAATAATCCGTCTCCATCAGTATAAATCAGGGTACACATGTGTCAGTCAGGATGTATCAATGTTAGGTTAGATTCACAATTATTTGTTGCTTTGCTTCTTAACTATGTTTCTTTTGTAAATTTTGTATTTCTTACTAAAATTTTTGTGGTCGGAGGTGTTCATTCATTCTAAAAGCATGACAGTGGTGTTTTCAAAAGCAGGTAAGTCCTACGTTCAAAAATTATTTTTGGATGAGTAATCTCCAAGCCTTGATATTTACTCATTATGGCTTTTGTAATTATGACCACTAATGCTAACTTTGTTTTTAGAGTGAAAAGAATATTTTTATGGCCCAAATATGTAGACACTGTAGAATAATTTTATTCATATAAGATGCCATTATTATTAGGATTCATAGCTCACTCAGATGAGGACAACTCCTCTGTAGATGTCTGGGAGAAAGAAACAGTGTATTTTGCAAACAAACAGGTTTGTTGGGTTTGTTTTTTTTTCAGTTTGCATTCAGTATTAAATCATAAATTGGTTTAACTAAGAAAAAGCTGAATAACTGAAACCAATAATATCTTGAATTGCTTAACACATATTTTCATATTTATTCTTTATCTCTTTTCCAATATTATCCAGTAAGCTGGATGCCAAATTGAAGGAAATAAGAATATGTTGTTAATATCTTTAATCTCTATGTGAAGAACGCAATCCCAGTGGAATGGAAGCAGCATATTAAAGTGTGTTTTATGTCGCAACAGTATATAGAGATCTGCATGAAGTGTTCTCTGCTTTACAGAAATTATTACTAAAGAAAAATTTGTTTAATAGAAACAGCTGAATTACCTTCTAAATTATAATGTAATAACACTGCTTCACTTACTGTCCATCAGCTGTCAAGAGAACAAGTACATATTCAGTGGGAATGGGGGGGCATAGGCACAGGAAATGTTCAAACCTCCCTCAGTTGGCTAGATAAGAAAACTCAACACTGTGGAATGGAGAAGAAAATCATCAATATGAGAAAAAAGGAAAAAGAAAAGAGCATTGGTAAAGAGACCTAATTTTTTTCTTGATAATGTAAACTTCATCAAAGTAAGAGTAAGTGTGACTTTGCTAACCCTACATCCACCAAAGTCAGTGGAATTGTTATAATGGAGAGGAGAGTTAAGTCCAATGACTTATTAGTCGAAAAGAAAAACAGCTTTTAAAAGAATAATGCTATTTAATAATTTCTTTTATAATAGTAACATTCTGTTGTGGCAAGAAAAGTTTAATAGCAGTAAGTGTGGTGTTTGCTGTTCTCACAAGCCTGTTTGACTCTTCTTTTGAAATCCAATTTTGAAAAATCAATACAATTAATTGTTAGTGTATTGCACCCTCACTACCATATAAAGTGTTTTGCCATAGTAGCCCAAAGCTTGGTTGTGTTTTTCCCTTGTCTAGTAATCTAAATGAATTTTAAAACCTGGGAATCCCTGTGAAGAGGATCAGACAGAAACTCCACAATTCCAGGTAACACTATTTCTGAGCGCTTACGGTGATAGAAGATGTAATTTGCCCTCGAAGGTCTGGTCACATCAGACTGGTCGCAGAGACAGAAGCTACCGCCGTTACATACAGTGAGTAGTAACGTTTCTTTGTAGACATCCTGGCAATTTAGGAAATTAATTGTTTTTCTTTGAAAAGTCTGGTATGCATTTTTTTCCTGGTATAGTCTAATTTATGGATGGAGAGCTTCTATTGACCCAATACACCCTAATGTCTCCATCTGCACTGTTGTGCTGTATCACGTTGCCAAAACACATATTGCATGTGCCAGAAAGTATCCATTTACCTGACAGACTAACAGCTCTTAAATAATCATTATGGCACCATGATCTGGAATTTGAAGACCACTGAACTGATAGAAGTAGGAGAAACATATTTATTACAAAGTCAATGTGTTCCCATACAAAATCTCCAAAGCAGATGTTTGACGTAGAGAACTGAAATACCCTGTCTCCTTTCGCTTGAGGATCTCAAAACAATTTAAATCTTTTCTTTAAATGTCTCCCTCATGCTTTGTCCTGGAAAACAGGAATTAAGCTTAAAAATAAAGCACAGTTATATAAACAGTGAGGTTTCTACAATACATATTTCATCCTCAACTTGCATGATGACTGGCCTGATTAAAGCTCTGAGCTTTTTCTTCTATAGCGGAGACATCGTTGTTCAGAAGACCCCACCTGAGGAACTCTAATAGCTGACCCTATACTTTTGCTCAGTCAGTATAATTTATTTTTTTAAATAGTTGGTGCTTTAAATAATATTATTTAGTGAGAACATGTGAACAGGACTCAGCCTGAAGCAGTATGATAAATTCAGAAAGGTCTATATGATCAGTCTAGAAATAACAGAGTGTAATTCACATAATGGCTCTTGTAGATGGGTCTGAGGGACCTGTGTGGTTGTGGTTCACAGCTCTGAAAATGCACTTGGGTTCACAGAGCTTCTTAATGACACTTCTGAAATTTATTGATATGAAAATGAGATATCCGTAAGTGTGTTAGGTAACGTTAACTTCTCACCTTCTCACCATCATTTTTGCTTTCTTTGATTTCTTTGCCGGCTATTTTTTTTCCAGAACTTTCCACATAGAAATTTAAACTTCAAGTGTCATTACTTCACTGAAACTAATTTGTCCTTATTATTCCTCATTACCTTTTATCTTGTAATTGCTCTTTAGAGCTTCATACAATCTGTGTATTACATCCCTCTATGTGTGCTTTACTAGTCCTGATTTTTTTTTTTTTTTGCAACGTGGTCAATATATACAAACGGTAAGCACCAACCTGATTTGCTATCTGCAGTAATTGGATTCTGCATTTAATTACAGGTGGTAATGACATTTTAAGCACCTTATACACGTGTTGGGGGGGGGTGGTTTATGAA
This sequence comes from Gorsachius magnificus, assembly GCA_034008185.1. Classification (NCBI taxonomy): domain Eukaryota; kingdom Metazoa; phylum Chordata; class Aves; order Pelecaniformes; family Ardeidae; genus Gorsachius; species Gorsachius magnificus. The sequence goes on along the minus strand of CM067085.1, from coordinate 6,607,091 downwards.
ATGTTAAGCAACATTAAGAAAGTCTAAGCTTCTGGAGCGTTGCCAAATTTCAGAGGTGCCTTTCAACTCCAAATTGCAGTTTTCATGTGAGGATAATTATAGCTCTGGCCACCTGGACCGCTCCTGCTGGAGTCAGGCAGAGCACAGGAGTAAGCCTGTCTGCAAGCCACACTTTGCATCTTCTCTCTTTCTACACGTTTTCATTTAAAATTATTTCAAATATGTTATGGGTTGTATTCTGATCCCTAAAAATACTGCACAACCATCTTTTTGTGTGTATTATTTGCTCGTCAAAACCAGTGGAAGAATATATTATTATGGATTGGCAGTGTGACCTTGGAAAAGATATTTGAATTATGTTGATGGCCTCCTTGATCTTGGGGGAGTTTTAATTCAAGTCTATAATTCCAGCCTGAAAAAATTAGACAGACATTTGTTTTGGAGCTAATGGGAAAGTATATGGCCAGCAAAAGGAGTTGCCTTCTCCTTCATTTCTCGTGTAAATTCTCCTGGAAAATAATTTTTTCCTAACAATGGCATTTAAGATTATAATTTCCAAAATCAATGTACATTCTCCTGCTTCTTCAGTCCTGTTTTTTCAAAAGAAAGTAAAAGAGGCAGCAGGTTTATATGTCCTGCAGGAACCTAATTCAGTTCTTAATTTCTCCTCCTTTTCTTCCCTTCCTACAGAACCTCTACTTATTAGTAGAAAAGCCCAAAGGCTTATCCCACCTGTGTTTGCACAGAGCTGATTGCCTGCGCGCTGCCAGCCAGGTCAGGATGCCTGAGCTGCCATTGAGGGGGCTCAAGCTGTTCCCCTTGGAACACACAGCTTTATTTCTGAGATTGATCTCAATTCTTCGTCTCTAATAGCCTTTTCTGGTGTGAAATCCTGGCTGTAGTGACACCAATAGGACTTCAGTTCTGAGGGCTTCCAGTCTTCTGAGCGGCTGTCATTACTGTGTGGCACTGTAGTACTTTTCCCTGCAAATAGGTGTTACATCACATGCTGTCTATGTGTAATGTTTCTGCCTATGAAATGTTAAACCAAGCAAATATCTTTAAAAAATGTTGTGAATAAGACTCAAAAAAAAATCAAGAACAGCTAAAGGTGAAGCTCACACTAATACTTATCTTGCTTGCCTGTACCAAATTAACTAGCTGACATTTCCCAAGTATTATAATGTCAGAGTGACTGGCGTGCCAGACCTAAGATTTTATTTCTCCTTGTAGAGGATCTGACTCTGGCTGGATGTATAGAGATGCTTTACATTGTGTTTCCAAGATCAGGCACTCTTACAGATACATGGTTTCTGTATTTTTGTATATAGAGAAAGAATGTTCTAGATCACTGATAAATGAATTGATAAATGATCTGTAATACGCGGAGGTCACTGAAGTTCATCACACTGATTCACTCCAGACCATGGCGGTACTTTTCCCTCTCCATAGTTAAAGCTGAGACCAATTTCTTGTGCAAAATCTTCTCTTAGCTTCTCTACAGTTACGCCAAAAACAAAGGAGAAGGTTCTGCGAGTTAAGTGCTCTGGTTGTTACTCTTCTGGAATATTTTTTTCCCCAGTTTTGCTCAAAGTCGGCTTGAACTTGAAAGGTCCCCCCTTCCTGTTACCTCTGTACCAGTAGCACAAGGGATGGACTCATCCAGCAGCCAGGTCCTGCTCACTGCTGGGCTCTGGTGTGGCTGGCTGAGCTATTGCCCTCCCAGCACGTACTGGTGCTTCACTAGTCTAGCATTAACTGGTACCAGGATATCTGGGAAAGGAGGAGAAATGAGTACCAGAAGATGCATCCTGTTCTTAATTTTTTCTTTATCAAGTATGTTTTTATCTCTGGCATCAGGAATTAAAATCAAATTACCCAGATTAAATTACTGACCCTCCAGTAAGGACATAATACCATTTCACATGCTTCTCCAAGGGATCCCGAAGGTGGAGCAGGTTACTCCAGGAGGCTGGATTCAGACCCTTGTGGTTTTGATTGCCCTACAGACCACTGCTTTCCAAAAACACTACAGTCAGCTCAGTTTCCAGAGTCCAAAGCTCTGATTTTGGGCTGTTGTAAGACAAGCATAAGCCTTCTGAAATAAATTAGAAGCTGTAGATTAATTTGGAGTCCTCCTTTTTTAATGATTATGGGCCTGTCAGTATTTAGGTGAAGAGGTGTTCTCTGACATCAAGGTGGCAGGTACATACTATGTATGCAGAAGTAGCATGCAAAGATCGTTGCACAGGCATAAGGTCAGAAATTAGTATAAGAGAAAATACAGTTTTAACCACCGGTCTTCACTGAAAAACTGGTGAGAACCGCAGATCATGCTGAGAAGTTAATTTTCAATGTTATGTTCCCCAAACTAAAGGAAGCCCGTCTCGTTAAGAGGACTGGTACCATACCAGTCTTCAAACCATGACCACTGACACCAGGGGAAATCCGTGCTGACTCCCACTCACCCATCACATGGAGAAGCTGAGGACTCTTCTGGCAACGTGCTTTGGGAAGAGTCAAGCAATAGCAACTTACGGATGCAGAGGTATATTTTCCAAAGTGTTTTGCATTTGTGGAACCCATGTTACAGAAGGTATTTGCAACTCTTCTGATTGCTGCTGTTCCCATTTGTAAATGCTATGGTATGTTAGGTAAACTCAGTCGGGAAATGGATCCTCTTTATTTCTAGTGTCTTCATTTTGGGGGAAAACCCCAACAATCCAAACCAAATCCAGCAAAACAAACCCGACGTTTTTATAGGAAGGAGGATCCTTTCTTTAATGAATAAACTTTCAAAAATGTTAATGGATTTTTTTTTTTTCATTAGTCTGTGGGCAAATTTATTTTTTAAGTTATGTTTGCTTAAGCAGCTGCTTTTTTTTTTCCATTTTAATGAAAAACAGATAGTAAAATATTTTGAATAAATATTTTCTTTAAGTTGTGGAAGGCACAATGAATTGCTAAGTAGTTTTATTGTCTGCAAGGATATTTGGGAAACAGCTGTTCCTCTTTAAGATTCTAATTGTCCTGCATAAACCAGCTTGGAGATTTCCATGGGCTGGGTGGTCTGTCCACACGAAACATGTGCATGTTCAGGGTTTTACCCTGTACAGGCTGGTAGATAGATTAGAAATAGAAAAAAATAAATCTATATTTTCCAGAGAAGATTTTAGTAATTAAATTAATTCCACATGCCTTAATAACAGTCTGTTGTGACATTTTGATTTTTTTTTTCCCTTCCGTACAAATGTGTAAATTCCCAGTGTATTGTTCATGTTGTGGAATATACCATGGGTGACTGTGTCTTACACCTCTAGGGACAGAGAGCTGTTGATGAGAGGGCAGCATATAATCTCACCATCATGGTGGAAAAAAGAAAAATGAATGGTAAATGTTCCCCAGGTCAGGTGCACCCTTGGGAAGATATACACTGCATATCACAGAGTTATGCCACTACCTGTTCTTCAAGAGAAAAATAAATCCTGGTGGCTAAAATGGCAGTTTCTAGTACATTTTTATTTAATGCTTTCTCTTCTGAGCTTGCTTTACTTAGCTAGAAAGCATTCTTCTCCTCGAGTAGTAATTATTAATATGTTCTGTGGGTTTTCTTAAATAAAAAATAATATTTGTGCTTAAAGTTTACACCCACAGAAAGTATTTTACAGGTATTAGGTAAAAAAAAAAAAAAAGAGTCCTTAGCTGCAGCTGAGGTAATGTGGGTTGTATACAGTGTGATAATCAGAACAAGGGCCATCCACTTTTTAAATGAAATATTGCCCTTGAAATGTTGAGAAAACTGCATGGGAATTTTGGAAAAGGGCCTTCTGCCTTGTGTTAGGAAAACGGTGGAAGCTGTCAATGTTAATTTTGTCATGACGCTAACAAACTCACTCACAGCAAATGCAGCAGTATAAACAGTAAGGGAAATTTATACTTTCCTAACTGCAACAGCACGGCTCTTTTGTGGGTCCAACACCAAGCTCGCGCCCCCCAGGGACCAGGATAAGCATAAGGATGCTTGTGCCAAAAACTCAGCCTCCGTGGAGCATCTCTCATTCAGTGGAGACCCCCAGGAGCCCCGGGACAGTGGAGCAGGAGTCTGCTGGGGGAACTCGGGGTGACAGCGACTCTTTGGAAAACTGGAGGGAATAATTTGATGTACTTTGAACTCAATAAACCAGACTCCTCAAAGAGAAGTGATCTGAAGCAAAGACCAGCTACCACATTTTCCTCAACTGGAGAAAGGCGATGTGAAGGCAATGAGAGACAGACAAAGCAGCCAGACCGGGGAGTAGTAATGGTTTACGGAGTGTTTGCCACAGCTGATGTATGTTTGTTTTCCACTTCTCACCTCCCTGTGCAATCTCAGGCCGTGCTCTGTACTCTGTCCTTGTTTATATTTGATGTCGCAGCAAGAAGACGAGGTGCCATTAGCTTTTACTTGAAAGGTCATACTGAAGTTTTATTCCTCTAATCTGAAGGATTTCAACCATAGCAAAGTAAAATAAAAATAAAAAATCTGGTCTAAGCAACCCCCCTAACCTGACTGTATCACAGAGAAATGAAGTTAAACATTGAATTATCTATTTGGCAAATTACTGCAAAACTACTCAACTCGCTTTTCAGTCACTGGTGTCAGTTGTTCTCTCTGTGAAAGAGAATGAATTCCTCCAAATTTACGAAATGATCCTGCAAATTTTAGCCTGCCATTAACAACAACAACAACAAAAATGTCAGGATATATTTTACCACCTTATAAATCAGTGGACTGAAGACGTGTTTATTGTGAAACACATGAGTAATCCCATCCTGGCTAGTAAATGTGTTGGGTTATCAGATGTGCCACTGAGCTCCCACGACTGGATGGAGATTTGGATGTCTCAGCTAAGCCATAGCGACTGACCCTAGATATGAGCTTTACCTGTCCTAAATACAGAATAATGACCTAAGCATCACAGAAAAAGGCTTTCCCCCACATTTAGGATGGGTTAAGAGAGCATACCTTGTCATTTCAGCTTAGCTGAAATACCGTTACCTCTTAAGCTGCAGGAACTCAACTCTACAGCTGAGCCTTAAGTCTCTTTTTGTAACTTCAGGCATAAGCTTCTGTAGTTTGCTGAGGCAGGGCTTAGATTATGAAACGAATGCTAACATTTACGCCTGTGCTTAGTTTCAAGCACTGTCAGTACTTGCATCGGTCGTGGATTTATCCATTGAGGGGCTGAACTGTAAAGAGGAAACCAACCTAGTGGGATAGTCTCCTGTGTAAATGTAATTCATAAATATTTGCAGAATTGGGTCTGCAGGTTTGGATATGTCCTGTAGCTATTTTATGGCTTTGACAATGTTACCTGTTCATTTTGTCACTTTTAATTTTTTTTTTATACTGGTACAGTGTTTGAAAATAATTTTTAAATTTTATTCTCTGTTGATCAGGAAAAAAAAAAAAGGTATCTATACAGTGTTAACATGAATATTGACCACAAGGTGAACAGTACCCTCTTTTTTGTCAGAAGCTTGCTTGTCAGCATGCCGGTGATAGATCAGATGTAAAGAAAATCACTTCTGCAAAACCAATTTGCTAAGGGGCTTGTAAAATCCATTTTTAAAAAGTTACTGAGGCAAAAAAGTGAAGGACCAGCCAACCAGATATTTTGATCGTCTCTTCAAGGTCAAAAACTGATTACTAATTCATCAAATATCTTACTGGTAGCACTGTTTGAAGAGCAAACAACTCTGTGCAGATGTTCTACCTAATAACTCTAATACCATGGAAAGATGGGTAGGGTAGGAACAAACGGAATTCTTTTACTTACTTTTGGCAATGCTACAATCATAGGAGCTGTGATCTTCAAAGCACTGGCAGCCCAGTTCAGTACATTGTCCATTGCCGTTACAGAAAGCGGGGCACCGGAGGACGGTGAGGATTTCTTCCTGGGTAGCAGATGGCTGGTTTCCTACATGAAACACTCTGTTTCTGTTTCCTAGCACTCTTCTTTCACATTCATTTTCCAAAAGGGCTATCAGTGCACTCACCCAAGCCACATCATCTTTGAGCTGCAGATCTAAAAGGCATATATCAATTGCCTCATCCATCTGTTTTCCAAGGAGACCTTTACACACTAAACCAATGGTGGAATTTGCAAGAATTTGGTGGCAAATCTCCTGAGCTTTGGTGGCAGTTAGGCCATTGGGAGTGGGCCATGACAGTGGAAGTTTCGTCCGAATCCCTTCAAAGTAATCTTCTGGGAAAAAATATGCAAAGCTCTCTGAGTCTCTCTGGCTTGGGCCATGCAATGGGTAAAAGGATGAGTACTCATAATAGTCTTCTTGCCTTTTTGCTCTTTGTAGGTCTTCTGTTTGTTTGGTAGAGTTAATGGAACTCTTGTTTCTCATGGAAACATTGCGTGCATGAGGTTTTAGTCTACCCTCAGGGCTACCTCGCTTTTGGACTGATTTAGGCAGATAGCTTTGATCAGAAGGCTTAGTTGACAGTTTCTCATCTTTTCTTAAAGTAGACTCTATTTCTGAGTGAGTGACAAACTCTGACGTAACATCAACATACGGGATTGCAGAGATGTAATCCACGTGATCATAATGGCAACGAGAGGACTGAGGGAAAGGAGTCTGGATTGCATTCAGTGTGTTCATCATGGGCACAGACTTAGTGCTCTCCTTCTGACATCTGCAGTAATTTTTCCTTTGCTTCCCCTCAGAAGGTGCTGGAGTCCTGTCAAATAAACTCTTCCCTGGAGGTATTCTGATTTTAAAATACAGAGAGATTAGAGGGAGGAAACTTTCAACAAATTAGTCTACAATACCAAGTCAACTTTCTTTCCCTGAGGCTGGGGAATGTTTAAATTCCCAATCTGCCAAAGTACTTAAGGAACTGCTTAAATTTAATCTCTCTTTTCTTTAGTTGCTTTCGCACTGGCCTTCTTGAATTGTCCTATATATTTTTTAGCACTACATTGGGACTTTTTAGTAACAGATGCTTAAGTGCTTTCCTGGAGCATTGCCTAACTGCTTGACACCTCTTTGCAGAACTTTCTCTAAGGTGCAGGTTACCCTTTGCAAATTGCACATGAAATAAGGCCTTGGACTTGCCCCTGGTGTGACTTAAATACAGCTTGGAGAATGACAAAAAAGACATATTTGTTTCAAATGCATTATTATGAAAATCATCTTTATCTATTTGCCTGTGCTCTCCTTACCAGGTATTTCCTCTAAGACTTGGATCACTATGTTTTTTCTTTTGAATGTTTTTTTTTTCCTTTATATTTTTTAATGCATACTTCATTTAATTCTTTTCTTCTAATGGAGCTTTCTTTGACTTTTTCTTTTGACACAAAGCAGTTTTCTACTGATCATAAGGCTAAGCCATCACATAAGGTAAGGTGATTTTTTTTTCACATTTTTAATTTAGTCCAGCTTTAATGATGGATGGACTTCTAGAGAGTTCACTTTGAATAAACAGCCATGATTAAAGTTTCTTTGGAAATTTCATGAGTGCAAGATCTATTGATCTTACTTGTGCAGCACAAGAGGAATCCTGGAGCTTCATAGAAAAAGATATGCTTCTTGTCCCAATAGTTGGCAACACTTTATTTCCAGTCAAACTTGAAATATCACCAAAAAATTAAAATATTTTGGCGTTAATTTTGTCTTGCAGACAGAATGCAGACATTTCAGGAAAGCAAAAGCATTTGCCAACATTTTGGAGCGAGACACTAGATTTTGTTGTAGGAAGCGTAATTACCTTTATTCATTTTTTCCAATACATATTGAAAATGTCACATATGACATTATTATTTTGATCATTGATACAATACTACTTTTAAATAAAACAATCATGGTGACACAGGAAAAATGAACTAATTCTATTTCTGAAACAGGAGCCCAGACATTTATGTAACCATTTTACCCAATGTGCGGGCGCAGCAGAATACAACGTGATAACAACAGGACGGCTTTTGTGCTTGCAGAAATGCACAAGCTATTCTACACTTTCCTACACTCTAGGGCAATAAAACTCATTTGGTGATTGAGGTTCTACTGAAACAACCTCTAGTCCTTTGGGCAACGTGGTAGTGGTACCTGCAGCTGAAGCTGCCCGGACTTGCATCATGAACTACCTATAAACCTAAATTAAGGCAGCAGAACTAGCTCTTTCTTTGAGGGACCACTACAAAAACTAGAAGCTCCAGGTAAATATTTCATAATTAATAGATTAATGGAAATTACATAAACTGGTCCAGAATCAGGACAGAAACTTAAAATACAAATGAGAATTTCACCAAAATCAAAATCTTTTGCCTTGGTATTTTATTGAAGCAAATTGCTTCATTATTCTTAGTGAAACCAAATACCTTCCTTTGATCAGCTCTGGTCAACAGGATGGGGTTATATGGTGTGGAAAGGATGGAGCCACTGAAAACCCATCCTTCCTCAGAGGCATAAACATACCAACAGCACCCCAGTGAGCTAGTATGTGCCTTCTGTCCCCTGCATAAGATTCTTCTTAGCTCCCCATTATAATCAAGGAAGAACTAAAGACAAGTTTTTCAAACTCATTTGGATGCTATCACAGAGAGAGAGTTAAAAATTAATAGCATTGCTGGTAGTTTCTCAAAAGATTTCAAAAATAGTTTGAAAAAATGTATTTTACCTACTTAAAGCACACGTTTTAAAATTCAGGTCTTCCTTGTCCAGGTGCTATTTAAGGGTTGGGAGGCTCCGATGTTGTTTTACTGTTTAAAAGTTTCATTGGAAAGCTGATGTTTGAAACAGATCTGCGCCATTCGGAGCCCTGCAGCTGCTTGAGAGAGGTGGGAGCCAGGGAAAGAGCCGAACTACCAGATGGTGAGCACTTGGATGAGCTTCAGGTGCTGGAGAAAACCTAACATGCTTTCAGTGATATTTGAAATGAAATTAAAAACAGCAAAAAAAAAAAATCACCCTCCAGGTTTTGGTTTTTACTGTGCCATTTCTCTGTGGGTGGATCAGAGACCGATCCCATCTCCTCTGGAGGTGGCTTTAGCCTTTCCGTTGGCTTAGTTGGGTTCTTTTAACTGGCTTCTGAAGGGTCCTTGAGAATTCATCCTTGGCAGTACTGCAAGGTGAAACTCATCAGCCCTCTTGCCCTTGTCATTTAGCAGGAGCTTCTCCTGCCTTCCCTGAAGCATCTCCATCATATGTGCTGAGGGCTAGGAAACTCCCCACTGTTTTGTAAGTAAATTCCTATATATTGTGCTTTGGTTTTTGATCTTCCAGAAAACTTGCTTTGAACAGATCCTCCTAAGGATCTTGTTAGCCCCTCTTTAGATAGTCAGCAGTTGGTTGTTCTTGCACCAAACTGGTTCTCCATTTGCCTTCCCAGAAGCAAGCTCTGAATGATTATCACATTATGAAGATGTTAAAGATGGCTGTTGACTTCTAAATAGTGCAAATTGTAATGACAGGTCAAAATTGCCATTAAATAGCCATCATTTAGGCTCATTGAATAGAACTAGAATATGGTACAGGTGTTTGGGTTTTTTTCTGAAATGCAATAGGTCTAAAATTCTTTGTTCCTATAGGATTGCACTAAGTTCCCATGTACAGATTGAGTGGTGTGTTAAGGTGGTTTATCTTATTTTGCCTTATTTTCAAAACATACTTCACAAACAAAACTACACACTCAACCAAACCCATTTTGGTTTTGGGAACACCTATTAGGCCCATTTAGAGTTCAGCAACAGGAATTAAAATGTGGGGTAGGGATAGGGATATGTCAGAATGTCAGACTCCTGCCTCTGGAACCAGACCATCTGTCTCAGAAAGTGCAAGTTTTTAGAGCTCACTGTCATCATTAGTAGAGTAGATATTAAGTTTTAGCACAGTACATATATTACTGCACTTCGTCAAAATGTAACATTTAATCTATACTCGCATATTGTAATTAGTGTTCAAGAATAAAAGAACAAGGGAAATACCAAACCCTTAATTAATCCCTGTTGTCAATTATCTACATTTTCTAGTGTGGGTGAGAACCACTTTTTTTTTTTTATCAGCTGAGTGGGATCTTAACACAGCTGTTAACATGACATCACTTGCAAATATAAAACTTCTCCCTCAGTAACTGCTTATGTGTGTTGTGCTGGCTGAAAATTAAGACCCCGTGCTGTTCAGATGGTAATGGGTCTCCAGGCTGCCCTTGCTAGATTAAGCAGGTCTCTCCGTCAGGTCATGAGGGGAGTATGTAATGAAATAAACCTATCAACCCCCCCTGAAACAGTGCTACTGAACATCCCCCGGGCTGGGATCCTCTCTCACTTTGTACCTCCACTCCTCTATGAAGTCTTCCTCGGGCACATTGCTCAGGTCGTTGTGACCGATCCCGTCAAAGAGGCCACACAAACCTCTGGTGCTGTTGAAGTCACTGCCCAGCGTCCTCACTGTCAAATCCATTCCCCACTCACTCACGTCGGCTCGCACAAACGCTCCCGAAGGGAATAGGATCTGAAGAGGCAGAAAAAAAACAAACAGTGAATTGACACTGTTACCAAGCTTTTTATTCAATAAATTTTTCCCTTTCTATAAGTGAAAATGTTGAAGTAGGACGTTGGTGATGGTGGAGGTAATTTAAGATCACTTAGATACACTATAAATATTTATTCACGATTTTATTTAGCTTGCTTTCATATTCTGTGGTGCTAATATCTGATAGCATTGCATAAATATAAAACTGCACAAGTACTTTCTTTCTAAATTAATAATTACATCCATTGAAGTTTTCCCACTGGTTAAGTTAGCAGCTAATTTTTGAAGCAACTTCCATGACAATAAGGCCACCCTTGTGTCTTTGCCTGGGAAATCATTTCTTTTATATAAACTGCCAAGTCTGAAAAACAGCTTTCTTCCCTCTGAAAAATCGTTTCATTTTCCAAGGCCGGATTACCCAGAAAATGATTGTGTTTTAAAGTGGATAAAGCAATTTTCTCATTAAAGAACTTGTGGTAGGCTTACACTGACCTTTAAAGGGAAAAAAAAATCTTGAGGTTAAGACAAAGAAGTAACTGTGTGGATAATAGATTTTTCAGATTGGTGTCTCAACCAAATAATAAAAAAAAAAGAAAAAAATCTGTTCAACTGAAATGTATTTTTGTTTGTTTGCTTTATTTTTACAGGTAAAAAGAAAATTATTTTGAAAGTGATCTGTGCCAGTAGTGGGAGCAGGAGCATTCCATTCTAATAAGTAATCTTAATACTTTTTTTGATCCAAAATTAAATGTTTTCAGTTAATCTTAAAAAGTGCATTAAATAGTTGTAAACATCTCATGATAATAATTTCAAATTAACTATTTTTCTTTATTTAAGTCACCCCTGCATTATAAGCATAATTCATTCAGCCAAATAGTGTCCATTGCTTTTCTTTCTTTCAGTGGGGATTTTTTGGTCCCTTATAAGTTCCTCTCCACTAAAGCTGTTAATATCTGTGAAGAAGCAACTCGTTTATATTTGTATTTCTGTGCTGGAATCCAGAGTTTACATTTTGGCTGCAATAAATAATAATCTTGCCCATTTTAGCTTCCCAGTCATCTTTTCAGGCACGAGAACGCTTTTTGAGGAGCTCTCCGTGAGTGATCTCCTCATCCAGCTGAGCAGAAGCAAAGTGCCACTGATTGCAATAACAGCCAGGGACAAAATGTTTTGAACTCAGGCCCTCTCTGTTTTGATCAGGGCATTTAAAGCATCCTTTCTTGAAAAATTATTGGCCTTGGTGAATAATGGAAGTCATCATATAAAACCAGTTCTTTGAATACGTCAGAAGGTCTTGGCCATACCTCCACCTTAGCCATACCTCCACCTTGGCTGTATGTTTTGCTTCTCAAGGTACTTTTCTTTCTTTTTTTTTTAAAGATTCCCCAACATAAAGCTCAAATGGCCTGATGAGTTAATTTTTTCTTAGTGGTTTAACAGGTAGAGCAGGAGAACTGCAGCTGACCCAGTGCTGGGTGGGATTCGATTTCCCTCTTCAGATAAACATGTGCCTTCTAATTACAACTTTACTACAGGGAGGAGCATTTCCTACAAGGCTGCATATAAAATCCTTGCAGTCAGGACTGCATGAGCTGCTTCAGTCTTCTGTGCTGTCTGGATTAATATTTCCAGGTGTGGATTTATTTCAGGAATTCGGAGGGCTGTAACCCTTTCCTTTCCTGCTGCCCTGGGCAAGGTGTCCCATCTGCCACTGAGGACCTAAAACCAGCCCAGATTTTCTGTAACCCAACTGGATTTAACACTACTGATTGAGGCTTTGATGAAGCTTTTTAGAGACCTCAGTTTGCAGAAAGATATAGTGAGTGGCTGCTGGAAGCTGCTACCTTGCACAGAAAAGAGAATAACTTAACCCCACCCAAAGCATCAGCCTTGAACGGCGTGGGAGCGGCGGGGGGAGCCGGCTCCTGCGCTGCACAGGGTTGGTAATGGGCAACTGCTGAGCAAATTGGGATGCACCATGCACAGCCGCCTGATCAGGGACAGGATTCATTGCTGCACAGTTCCTACAGATTCCCATTCAGATAAGGGTGGGATTCATGTTCGTGTCCTGGGGGTCTCCTGATTTGTTTCGCTGAGACTTACACAAAGTGTAAATGAGAATAGGGATTCCTCACTAAGATTATTCTGGTAATAAAACAGTAATTATATTGCATTCAGTTGCAAAATGAAATGACAGCTAGCTTCCTGCTTTTTCTCTGTTCTGTAATTAACGGAGTTTCAGCTACTACCTTAGCAAGCTCTATTCCAAGTGAGATCACAAGGAGAGCCAAACACAGGCATTCCCTGCCTCGTTCTGGCTCTATTGCAGACCTACCTTCCCTCAAAACATTTTCCAGCAATAAATCTTGATGATACAACTCTAGGATAAAATTATCTTCTTGGCCGTAATTTGTGGCAGCGAAGCCCCTGGTGCAGCCTGCTCTTATTCTTCCACTTATTTCACTGGATTAGTGTGGATAGGTGATATTCATGCAAAGTATGTTGTGGCCATATATTTTTTAGGCAAATAGGTTAAATTATACCAAATGTTGCACCTTCACAGCCCATTTTCATGGCTTTTGGGGGCTAAACTGGATCTGACTAATGTTGTCTTACTGTTCCACTCAAAAACTACTTTATTCTGCTACCCGTGATCTTTCCTTGAATATTTATTTTGTAAGCTCTGCAAAGAAATTTGCTTTATGTGATGCGGTTGGGTAGTGCCTAGCATAAACACACGGAGAGCGGATTGCCACACTGCAGAGAGTAAGTAACATTATTGCCACTCCGCTACGTTCCCAAGAATTTCCAGAGATATTTATTTTGTTTTGTTTTACAGTTTTGTAAAACTAACGCTTTAACCAGCTTCTTCCCTGCATCTTGTTTTTCGGTACATTTTGCTGCAGGCGCTCTTATGTTTCAGACAGATATTTTTGTAGCAAGCTCATTAATAATTCAGAAATATTAAACTCTCATTTTTAAAGAACAACAAGAACAAGAGCACTCAAATATCCACGTACTGTTATTTTTCTCCCTCCGTAGGACTTCAGGATTTTGACCTGTGGCAATGCCTCTGTGCTTTTGATGGCTAACTGGGGTCTGCTCTCCCGAAAATGGCCGTTGCAGGTGTCCAGCACCACCGTGTCGCCCCCCTCTCGCGCAGCTACCCCGCAATTGCAGGCGGTGGCGGAGCGGTGGCCTCTGCAGTCCCACTGCCGAACGTGCACCTCAAACGCCCGCGACATGCTCCGGCACAGAAGGAAGGTACCGATTTTATAGTTATTGTACCGCCTAAACAGCAACAAACAAAAAAGAGGATTTAGAGACCCGGAGTATCCACCTGTGAAGGCTGTTTGTTGGTCCTGGAACAACAGAGCTCCTTAATTAGGCCAGCGTGGTGGCTGGCCTTGAAGGAGGGAAAAATCAACACGCCGGGAAGCGTTTCTCCGGCACCGTAAGCGAGGGAACGCCATCGCAGTTATTAGCTGGAAGTGCATAAGAATTCATGTGAAAAGCGGGTAGCTGTCTCCCAGCTGCTGCTATGGCAACGGGCATGGATAAAAAGGATAAACATTTGATAAAAAGCAAATGGGAAAAAGTCCCTGCCTCCAGGCCTTAATAAATATGTTTTGGTTCTAACCGGATGCTTTACAGCATGATGTTCTTCAAAGCAAAATCAGTGCTCAAATAACCTCTTCTGTGCCTAATCACTGACTGTTACAAGACCGACTGTGGCTAGGTGAATACTTCATGTGAAAACCTGGGATTCTACTGAAAACCTGTAAAAATGGAGTTGGTTCCCTCCCTCAACAACTCCACTGGAAGCACAACTTTCGCTCTGAAAGGACTGGCAATCCGTACAGCGCGGCGTGCTGACCGGCTTGGGCCTTTCATTCTCTGTACAAACAGTCCTTGCTCCATCCGAGCGAGGCCAGGAGCAGAATAACTTGAACAACTTTGCTGGTGTTTCCCCTCTGCACGGGCCAGGTAAAACTCCTCCCAGCTGCAGCCCCTTGGGTTTCCCCAACAGGGACCGACGAGAGGATCCTCCTCTGCTGCTTCTGTGTTTTCTCACTCCATAAGCTTGGCTTATTTTTACTCTATGTTATTTTAACGAGATGTATAGAAGTAAAGAAAACAGTGGCTGTATACTTTTTATATGTTGCTGGAGTTTTCTCCCCACAAGCCAACAGCTGCCATCTTTAAAGACCATGGATTATCCTGCTTCCTTTTAAGCCACCACATTTACTTTAAACGTGGTTTTTAGGCAATTAAGTACAACAGAAACTAAGCTATAATCTTATGATAAGCATTATTCTTTTCTACAATAAAAAAGAAAATGTAAAAAAGAATGTGTAAAATAATAACAGGACCATTTTTAAGCACTGTCATACAAACATCAATATTTTTTCAGTCTATGTTTTCTATACAGAGGAACAAATTGCTAAAGAACCAAGATTTTTTAGCATGCATATATCTGCATTTTATTTCTCTTCAGAATAAAAGTCATAGAAAACTACATAGCTTAAAACACAGTAAGAATTTAAACTCCAGCTGATTTTCTCTGCTAGAAAACACATTTGCCTTTATCTTTCATCTTGAAAAACTTAGTGAAGTCGGCCATAAAATGGTAAGATTTTGAATGGTTCTGTCTCATCTTATTTCCTAATCAGGCACATAAATCCTAAGTACACTGCGCACATGCTGTTGCTAAGATTGATTAGAACTAAGGACAACATAAAAAATAGATAATCTCTTTTAGCATCAAGTACTAGGTCTATTTGGACATCTTCACAGGAGAGACAGAGGAGACAATATTTATGAGAATCACCTTCCACAGTTTCCTTCAACAGGGGGAGCTTAAAAATAAAGGTGTTTAGAGAGCTTGATAGAAAATCGTGCATCAGAATGGCTGTACCCAGACTAATCACCTGTATCTGGTAAATAAGACAGCGTTAACATATGCATATAAACATCATTGCAGTTATGAGAGCTATTTACTGCCTAATAAGCATTGTCAGTGGACCCAATCCAACTCTCCTGGAAGTCACTTAGAGTCCTTCAATTAAGTCATGGCATAGATTGCATAGCATTTAACAAAACTGCAATGTGTCTAAATAGAAACTTTCAGCTGCTTTTGAATTACTTGAATGGATCATTGAATGCAGTCAGGCAAACTTTTCTGATGTTTATACAACTGTAATTGCGATAAGGATTCTTTGGACTACTTTTGAGAAATCAAATTGAAGCCTTGTGGCACTAAAAACATGAAGCAGAGTTACTGGAGCTCTTGCGTGAAGGAGCTCTGAGTGTTCTTCGTGAACCAGGCACCACTGCTTGTGTCTAAATTGCCCTCCACCATACCTTTCCACACCCTGCTGCCCTAAAAATCTGTAGCAATGGATGTACTGGGTGGAAAATGGTTCCCTCCCTCCCCTTCTCTGTGCTTGAGTTGTTTTTCAAGGAGTACAGGAAGTTCTTGTCCCAGCATGAAGTTGTGGCTCAAGTTGTGCTCTTAATCCAAGAATTATAAAACACTCCTAAGTCTTTGGTTATGACAGTGAGATGCTACAGAATCATAGAATGGTTTGGGTGGAAGGGACCTTTAGAGGCCATTTAGCCCAACCACCCTGCAGTGAGCAGGGACATCTTCAACCAGATCAGGTTGCTTAGAGCCCCATGCAACCTGACCTTGAATGTTTCCAGGGATGAGGTCTCCACCACCTCTCTGGGCAACCCACTCCAGTGTTTCATCACCCTGATTGCAAAGAATTTCTTCCTTATATCCAGTCTAAATCTACCCTGTTTTAGTTTAAAACCCTTACCCCTTGTCCCGTCACAACTGGCCCTGCTAAAAGGAATCTGCTGTAGGAATCATTTCTGTTGGTTTGTAATAAGAGAGCAACAGAAAAGAATATAAATGTATGTAAACACTTACCTTTAGATTAAATAACACAATACACCTACTATTAAACAAGCTGCACTCCATCTTTTTATTAATTCAGTTATTATTGTGGCTGCTCCTAAAGGTTTTCTGCCACAGTTTTGCCACCAAATAATTTGATTTGTTGACCTGTCCCTCTAGGCTCCCTCTTTCCTTGCTAGTGAGAACTGTTTTGTCCTAGGTGTGATCCTAGGAAGTACTGGGTGATGCTGGAGGATGTCCTCTGGTGTCAGAGGGCCCATCACTAGGGGCTGTGTTGTTCTCAGGGCGTGAAGCTGTTGGGTTATGCTCAGCAGTCTCTGGATGCTTAGACATGTATAAACAGACCATCAAAAAGAACAGCACCTCTGGGAGGGCTACTCATGCCTAGGACTTAGTTATGGGCTACTATGGTGACTGCCATTAAAACCATTCACCAGTGTGAAGCTGTGCAAGCTGAGGGATTTTGTTGTTGTGCAAGAAATAGTGCCCGTGTGATTATATCGATGGATAGATTAGCGTAAATGAGAAATCTCAAAAATATTTTTTTTTAAGTTAAAATGCAAAATAATATGAATGATATATATAGGTTGTCAATCAAGAAATATTTCCCTTTTTATATTTTGCCTTAAAAGGATTTTCTGCATATTTAGTTTTAAGCTAGTACTTCATATTTAAGAATCTACAATTTATGGCAGGAAAAGCTTTTATATTTATAAAGTGCCATAACTAGCAATGAAGGCTATACTTTTGCTTTACCAGGCTTTCACGTTTGTTTAATTTAGAAGGTACTTTGCTATAAAAGGAAGTGCTCTCTCTGGATTTTAGCTAGTATAATTAACGTTATTTCACATCTATGCTCCAATATACACAAACTGATTGTGCTTACACTGTAAAATATGAGACACTCTTCTTTAATTTTCAGTCACTTCCTTTGGTTAAAAGACTGAAAAGATTACAAGATAAATATTTCCACAGAAATATATTAGCAAGAGGCATACCAAAGGGGAGTGTTATCGTTAGAAGTGGGAGTTAGGTGTTTCAGTTATCTTATAAATAGCTAACTACCCCAGATGTAATGTGAGCTCAGTATCTCAGATTGAAAATCATTGAAAATGTCACTGCAGAAGTTACAAAATGAAGTATTACTGTGATATCTTACAAATCAATCTATACATTGGAAGTGACCATTTCAATAGGAAAATCTTGCTACAAAAAAAGAAATACCTTCCAGTCTTTTGATTTTCATGAATTTTTAATTTAATTTTTAAAAATTAATTTTGATGATTTTGCAATTATTAAAATTGGAAATCAAAAAGGTTGCAGTTTTTATTTTCGTGCCTGCTTTCATCCTTGCTTTTCTCTATTGTCCATTTTTCTTTCTTTTTTCTGTTGCTAATGGGAAAGTCCAAAAAGGTAAGCAACTCTATGAAAGGCAGGGGTATGTTTACGTGCATGCCCATTTGCATACAAAACATTGCCCATTGCTGTTGGCAATGTTCCCCATCTTCAGAGTTCCCTTTGCTTTTCGTGAGACAAGTCCTTCAGGGAGCCATCCCCAGGACTCAAGTGGGTGGAAAGGCTGCCAAAGAGACAAATGATCACCACCCATCCACAGCAGCTCTGACTACATTTTCATCTTGAGTTTTTGAGTCTGCTGTCTCCTGGTTAGCTGACCTACAGGCTGTGTGGTGGAACAAATGGTGTTCCTTGGGTTGTATTGTTTGACGGATGCTCTGCTGTTGATCTCAGAATCAGTTTTGATAGTTTCTTTATTAAACTTTGTTTGCTGCCATCTTTGTAGCCTTATAGAGGGGGTAAAGGCTGCTATTTCCTTCAGTTCTCTTGATTAATTTTGTATTTTTTTTTCCTGTATAATGTTCTTACCTGAGCCTGCATCTGCTGATCACTTACAGTTGACGTAGCTCTTGATACCCAAAAGTTGATGCTCCCCTCATCATCTCAGCCTATTGCTTCGTAGTCCCTAGGAGAAGTTTCCTCTTAGCTTTTTCTCCTCTCTTGCTTTGTTATTTACAATCTGCAGACTGGTCTCTCTCTGATGCATTTTTATTGTTGAGAGACACTCATATGGTTTCTTACTTGAGCCCACAAGCTTTTTGTACAATTTTTCCTTTCACAATACCTAATGCACAGCTCATTTCAAACACAATTTCCCACCGCGTGCCTTTCACGACCAAACGGGAATACTTCCATACCTCTGTGTTATCCTTTTTCTTTAAGTTATAGGTTTGTATCAGGACAGAAGCAGGAGCTGCATTCCCCAGTCCATAGATACAGAGCTTTAAAATCATTTGTTAATGTGTTAACATTTTTTGGATAGGCAGACAGAGAAGTTGCTTAACTGATGTGTAATAGGGTGGCATAATCATTACAATAATTGAAAGAGAAATTATTTACGATAATAAATGGGAATATAAGTAGGAGTAATGGGACTGTGAAATGATGGGTAAGAAACTTGGCTGAATATCAAGAAGTGATATATCTTAGTGAAATAACCTACTTATTGAGATGGCAGAAGCCCCATCAGCTTGGCTCATTTAAAGCTACACTGGACAGAGCAGTAATGAACGTCCATCCACGGGGAAGAAACGTGCAGTTATTGAGAGGCCAAGCTAACCCTGGGATTTTTCCATGTCAAGGCTGTGTGACTCTGGGGCAGGGTGCCAAGGAAGGACAGGCTTGTCCAAACTGCTTATGCTCAAATGTAATCATAAATTGCTTAGAAGCATTTCTGTGTGCTATCAATAACAGGATTGCAAAATGAGTTATTAAAATAAAATTGCTTATTTTTTTTTAGACCTTTTTTCCCATGGAAGCTATGTAAAAATGTACTATGTGGCTGAGAGCATTCCCCCATTCCACGAGGCACTTTTCAGTAATTTATGACCTTCTAAACACAACAACCTGGCAGATCACTGTCCATTCTTAGCCCTAAACCAGAAGGGAATATTTTAGAATATAAATGTATAGAGAGTTTTGAAATAATATTCTAATCTAGTTTAATATCCCAGAGTTGAAATAATTGCAGACACCATAAGGCCCGGGAATGTCTTTGTACCTCTTGTAGCTCTTCCGCAGCTTCTACATGTCACGCAACCAAATTTGCATGAAACAAGTGCCTGACCAGGTTTTAAACAGTATTCGGCAAAGCAGGAGGGAAAATGGAAATCCCTGGATGTGCAGAGCTAATCTCCTAGCTGAGACTATCCACTTTAGGTGATATCTTTATTTGAGGCAGATGTATAACATTTAATGGAGCCACTGCCTTTCTTCCTCTCATTTCATTGACAGATTTCTCCAGCTTTGACGTCATTTCAGTTGTTACCTCCAGAGCATGCTGGACTGAAATTGGGACATTAGGATATCGAAATTAGAATATCATGCCTGCCGAGCCCCTGTGGATGCTGTGCGCCTAAAGTCATTATCTGTGCCATTAGGAGGTTAATGGCAGAATGACAAACCTGGAATGTGATCTGAAATATTAGCAACTTTGGATCAAACGTGTCAGATGCCAACTCCAAAAACTTTCTGTTATGTTAAATAGCTGAGGTAGATTAATGAATGATTAGGGAAGTTAAGCAAAAAAAAAGTTCTGTACAGTACAGGTTGTCAAACATGATACCACCTTTGGCTCAGCAACTTATTGCTGGATAATATAGGAGGACATCTGGACAGTACAGGAGGATGTACAACTGTATTTTTGCACTCTTTCCCTGATATTTGCCACTTATCATTTCTGGCCTTCTTTTATCTGAGCCACCTTTATGTTTTTTTGGTTGTGCTTACGACTGTCAACTCCATGCAAAGATGCAGCTGTGCGTAAACCAGCTCTACAAGTAGAGGAATGCAAGAGCATCCTTGGGCTGAATGACTTTGCATCAGGTGTTACTAAACTGCTGGGAAGGGCCAGGCTGTCTCTGCGTGCTGTGCTGCTACAGGGACGTAATGGCTCACGTGGGTGGAACCAGGGTGTCGCCGACACGATGCCGCGCGGTGTAGAGACCCTCTCAAAGTCAATCACGGTGGTTCTGTTTGAAGAACATTTTGGAATCTGACCTTTGTCTTGTAAAAATTATTCAGGCTCAAAACCACAGCCTCTTCAAGATTAATCCATTTCTAGTCCTTTTGTTAAAAGGAGCATAAACAGCTGGAAGGAAACCACGTATGTTATTGAGGCATTACATTAATCGCTATAAGCAAACTGGTACAATGCTCTTTTGATATTCTAATGTAAAACCAAACGCATGCAACATCCAGCAACTGAAAACTGCAGTAATTGAGCCAAATTATTTCAAAGCAGAATACTCACCATCCATCAAATGTGATAATGTGTGGATCAGTGAAAGAGTAGCAGTTCCCTGTTGGGAGGTCTCGAACTGTGACCTAGTTAAAATGAAATGTGTAATGAATACAGTCTACACAGCAGTTTTTCTTCATTACTGTTCCTCACAAAACATTAGGGGCAGGATTCATGTGTCAAGTACAAACTAAAACCTGACTTCTAAAACATGATTGCGAATGGGTACAAAGTAGGCTGCGCTTTGAAACAACGGAGTTTAATCACATGCAATAAGGGAGTTCAAAGTGCTCCTATTCCACCTGATGTAATGCACTCTCTTTCTTTATCTGGTAAAAAGTGAAGCTTTTTTATTAAACTTTTTTGCTAAGAAGTAGGTGATTCACTGAAATTATCAAGAGACTAGAGTGCTCATTAAATTGTACTAATTTTAATGCCTGAAGTATGGTGTAAGGTATGCTGTAATTAAGTAGCATTAGCATATTTTAGTAGTAGTCATTGTCTGTCCCCCAATTTGACCTTAAATTTCCCGATACAGCAATATGAATGGCTGATTTATATATTTGATGTGCAGGTTATTGATCGGGTACTGGCCATGAGGGCCCAAATCAGACTGCGGGAGCTGTCTGCTTTCAGCGTGCGAATAACAGAGGAAAGGATCTACTATGGCAACAGAGACCTTCAGCTGCATCAGCTCTTGGTTACCTGGCCACAAGCTGGGTGGCAGACAAGGTCTGAGAGTCTGAGCACCCTGCAAAGGAGCCTGAGAAAGCCAGAGGTAGGGCAGCTCCCTTCGAAGCTGCAGTACCTGAACCTGGGGCAGTGCCGGGCCTGCATGGCCACCTCTGCTCAAGATGGTGGGTTTTCATACTCTGCTATCCAGCTGTCAGAAACGCAGGACTGGGTTGTGTAGTGATTTGCAATACGAAGAGCTCCCAGTCATACTGGTGGGAGTGATGAAATATTATGGTTTCCTCATATCCAGCCTGCCAGGCTGATTTCTTGGCCAGGGCTGTTAATTCTTTGCTCATTCTTTGCCCATGAGAAATCCAGAGGTGCAATTCAGTTGGTTCTGCCATGATCTGTGGAGTGGGGAAAAAGAATGGCCGCCATATCCTTGCATGGTCTTTCAGTGACAAAGCAGAACTTAGTTTTTAGGAAAAATGGTGAAATTAAACAAATAAATGAATAAGAGGGTGAAGCTAGAACCACACTCGCTGAAAAAAATCTTCACCTGCAGCAATACATCATCTGTATTTCAAAATCCCCCTTAACTATTGCACAGAGACACTGCTTAGACACTCACCGCTGTCTGGCATCTGGAAATTTAGGGACATGGTTTAGTGGTGGGATGGCAGTGTGAGGGTAACGGTCGGACTTGATGATCTTAAGGGTCTTTTCCAACCTAAATGATTCTATGATTCTATGAAATGTTGGAGTGAGGGTCTTAAGGAATGAAAAACTGAACCCCTCTTGGAACAGCATTTTGATCTGAGGCTGATAGTATCATTTGTATCTACGGTGTGATATAAAGAAGTGCCTCAGAATTTTCCCATTTTCTGCATGGCTGCAACCTTCCTAATTAAAACCTTTGCACAAAAAAATCCACATGGCCCTTTTTGCACTGCTCTTTTCTTGCATGATACCAGCACAGGACGCAAGCCCTAGTTGTTGGCAGTCTTAGTTTTCTGAAGAAATCTGCTTTGTCGGGTGTCTGAATGTGTCAGGATGTTCTGCCCACCATTTCTGTTCAATTTTCAGATAAATCAAAAATATTTGAACAAGTCTGAAAGACTAAAGATTATGTGAATTTTATTATATGGATTTTTGCCTGATATGTCGCAGAAACTGTGTCACATTAACGCCTCTAATTACTGCAAAACAGCAATGGGGAAATGGGGGGGAGGGAAGGTAATGTCCATTATTTTTCCATAGATCAAGTTTTGACTGAGATAGATAGAATTTATTATTAAAATTGATTAATTCCATTTCACACTCGCTACAGTTTCATATTTTAATGGAAGCATTTGTAACTTCAAAGAAAAATACAGGTATGTGAGTGTATTACATAGAATTAGCTGCAATTTCTGATTTAAGAATGTTAAAAAGTTTAGAAGCAGCCTGTGCTGGAGAGGAAAGGATATAGTCACGTAGTCGGCATTTTGCCTTTGAAGACAAAAATACTTTTGGCCCAGTTTTATCTCATCTGTCATGAGCAAATCCACAAAAATCAGGGCGGTGAAATTACAGATGTCATTGGAGGGTTGGTTTTGGTTACTTGAGATATACCAGCTTGGATGTGCCATTGCTCTGAGAAATTTAGCTGAGTCAAATTTGCATTCTGGTTTATCCTCTCGGTTGGCAGGATTATGGCTCTCAAACCTCCCGGCCAAGGCCCTGAAAAAACTTCAGAGACAACGAGCCAGTCCCTGCTCGTCGCACTCCTCTCTAGGCAAGGAAAGCATGGCTCGCCTCCCTGATTGATTCTTATTATTCCTCTTTTGGACGTTTTGTACAGGGATAAATGAAGAGATGGGGCAGCCACGTGTGTCAGCGGAGGTGTCCTGGTGATTTCTGGCATGGTCAAAAGCTGAACATGGCACTGCTGAGTCCCAATCCTCCTTTCTCATTAGCGAGGCACTGCCTTTCCTCTGCTTTTTCAGAAACTGTTCTCCAGACCCTTGATTTTCCCTCTCCTCCCTTCTTGAAAATGTGTGAATTCCCTAACCCGGCTTCTCCCTCTCTCCTCGTCCATCCTGCACAATCATGCCTGGTTACATCTATAATCCAGCTGTTGGCCTTATTGATGTGCTGACTGATAAACAAACCTAAATTTGTTAAAGCAAAAGGCTTTATATGTTAATTTTCTTGGCGTATAAAGAGGCTGCTTTGGTTTACTCTGCCAACAGCAGTCCCCAGTGTTTATATGGTTAAGGATTATCATTGTTCTCTGCAGTACTAAACCGCCCATTTAAATTTGATGCGTTTTTCGAATTATTTTAGGACCCGACCTTCACATCCTTTGGTGTGTAAGCCCTCCAGAGCAAATCCCTCCGTCCGACGGGCTCGGCTCGGATGCGGCTGATGCGGTTCCCATCCTGAGCAAAGTCCGTCACGGCTGTCACCATCAGTGTGGCTGCTGCACAGCTGCTTCCCGTGCAGGGCGCCCGCAGCAGATCCACCTGGCATGCCGACAGGGCGATGTCTGGCGGCCCCGGTAATTGGCTCTCTAAAATGAACACGAAGACCGAGTCTGACAAGAGTTATCCAAACACTTGCCTGTTACCCTGTTTACCATCCAACACAAACGTTTCGAATTCCAGGACACACATGCCTTGCAACCAGATGGGTTTTGCGTGAAGGTGGTTGTGACCGACTTGCTCTGGCATCCCTCTACACTTCTTACTGTGTTGTTTGTTTGTTGGTTTTTTTTTCCCCTGTGGTAGACAGTTTACTAAAACTCAGTGGTGCTTTTCTTTCCACAGGTGCTAATATTTCTGGAATGACAGCCTTATCTTTATGGGTCCATGCCCAGGGAATGAAGATGAGTAGTTCTCATGACAAAGAAAGAGATGAGTCTGTGTTTCTTGAAAACATTTATCTTTCCCTAGCTTTATTATAAGGAGGTATCTGCTGGGAGTTATTTAATTTAAAATAAACAGAATTTTTGATCTGGAAAGGGAGGGTTCTTGAGTCAGTTTTTAGTGAACTTCAGATCGACAACAGGAAGGCAAATGCAGCAGATTTGTATTTCTATTTTTGGCTTAGCTAGGTTATGCTGCTTCACCTTCCAACCTGTAAAATGATGGTAGTTTTACTTCTATCTTTCACAGAGGCATTGTAAGGATAAGTTCATTAAAAAAACATGGAAAAGTAACAAGCTATGGTGGCACTGGCTATGTAAGTATCTGTGATGGGTAGGGAAGTGACGGGCAGTGATAAAATCAATATTGTAATGGCAACACAAGTTACTCCTTCAGCTCTGCCTCTGCACAGCATCTTTCCTAAAAGGACCTCTTCTAGGCGCAAGACTACTAATGTCCACTTCTCTCATTTGTGCAGAGTATTTAGTTTTCTGTCCCAGACCAATAATTATCACCTCAGAAGAACAAAATTCTAGAAATAGTGTCAGTGGAATTAATCGAATATGAAAATATCACATTTTCATATAATTTTTTCCCATTGGTAGAATTCCTTAATAATTTATAGGAGATGGCATTCAAGTATTTTAAGATGGTATTTCTAACATGAGCCAATAATCAATGTTTTATTCCTTGGAAAAGATACGAAATACAATTTAAATTAACCCTGTAGAGTTCTATAGGAACTGAACTAAAAACTACAAATATTAATAGCATAATATCTCTCATACCAAATCCTTAAAGGCTGCTTCACATCTTACAGAAAAGTTCTGGCTCATTTTCAAGGTTCTTAATTCAATTAAATTGGAGGTTTCCATGAGGAATAGTTATTGCCATTACAGCCCCATGAGCTATGCTCACAACCCAGAACAAAAGTTTAAAATCAAAGAAAATCATCTTGTCAAAATAGTAATGATAAACTTAACAGAAGCCGAACTCCAGTGGCTCTGCTGTGCCTTGGCATTCATTATGATATTGCCTGAACTTAGAGAGATATTTCTGTGCTTGTAATTAGCTTTCTTATCATTTATTCCCCACATAATTAGCACAACAGCGTTGTTAGATGGATTCAGTCAGACAAGGAGCTTGTCAGTCCTTTAACTCAGTATAAACAAATCTCAGCTAAAGTTGGTTTTATTTTGAATTTATAGCATTGTGGCCGACATTACATTTTTCAGAAGCCCACAGTGTTCCATCAGATAAACTAACGGACCCTACCGACAATAAAGGCATGAACCAGGCACATGGTTATGCAAACACACAGCAGCAGATAGTCAACCTTAAGTATATACAGCTATCTTGACTGATCATAAATGGCCCAAGTGTCATCCGAGGAAACAGCCTCCACACAGAGCAATCAAGGGCTAGAGCTGGTTATTAGTTTAAGCTGCAGAAACAAGCTGATTAAAAGTAACTGAAATTTTCCACTTCAGTGACAAGTTCCTTCAAAGATTAGTTAATTGGTTGAATTGTGCCTCCGTCCTGGGACCTCTTGGCGCCAAAATGTCAAGCCCATTGACAGCTTGAAAATAAAGCTGCTTCTGCAAATCTTACCTCCCCTCTTCCTTCCAGTCAAATGCATGTGTGGGGCTGGAGAAGACACTGGCAAGGGGTCAGCCTCAGCCTGATCTATCAAACCCAGCCTCCCCCACTAGAGAGCTCCTGCCCCATGCATTCATTGCCAGTGAGATTTTGAAAGGCTTTATCAATGCCTAAAAAAGTGGGAGTTAAAAAATTACTTTGATGGCTTATGTGACTAATTTGCATTTCATCCTCATAAATGATAGGTGTCTCATTTTGCTTGGAAGCTGTGGGGACATCCCACCACACACCAGCCTGCATTCTTACCTACCTCAGTATCTAAGAAAATCTGTTCCCCTGAATCCAGCGGATGTTTTGCCCGATGGACCGGCAGGGACTCTAAGCCAAGAGCAATATGTAGAACAGAGCAGCACTGAGCCATGGAGAAATGCAAAGTACTCCACATACAAGAGCCAAGACAGCTGCTGGAACCATAAGGTGCCATTCAGTTTAAAATCATTGTGTTATGATACCATTTGAATTATTTTTTTCTTCTGTCTAAGCACTTGGCTGATGATGGGGAGAGAAAGGAGAGGGATTTAGAAAGGGACAAACACCAGGAACTATCTGGGTTTTGCCAACATTTTTTTTTTTTGAGCTGACTTTTTGTGAGTAGAGAAACAGTGGCTGTAATGCTATCTCTAAACATTTATCTCGTTGAGCCACCTATGGAAGAGAAATAAATGCCTTGTTAGAAAAAGGTTTGGGTGTTTTATTTAGTGCAAATGGAAAGTAAATCTATATATGCCCTCCTTGGTTAGGCATGCTATTCCACCAGATTAACTTGGGGAAAGCATTTACTGATTAAAAGGACAAGAGAATTTTCTAAGTGACATCATCAGCGTGTTTTCAAGTAAAAAAAGTACCTTTAGAAAGAGAATAATATATAAGCATAAGAATGATTTTTTTTTCTTCTATATTAAGTTAGAAAAAAAACGTAAGCAGCAAAAGTAAGAAAAAAGGCTTCAGTACACATTTACTGAATAATAAATCTGCAGGTGAGCTTGTTATTGATAATTAATGAAATTATTCTAGCTAAGACCATTGCAGCTACAAAAACTTAAAATGGAATTTTATACTCCTGGAATTTAAAATAAGTTCTGCTACTCATGGTTATTTCATCCATAAATCTCAGTGGACTACCATTCAGGTTATTGCTAGTCAGATTTTTTTTTTCTTGAAAATCTGAGTGATATTATAATCTATTTTATTTTGCAAACAAAGATATGACCTAGTTTGTTGATTTTATGGCTTCTGCCCTTTGTTGTTATTTAAGTCTCATCATTTCTACTGGAATTCATTGTAACATAAATACAGGAAAAAGTAATCACATTGATTTGATGATGATATGTAAAACTCTTACCCAAATCCTCAGTACTTAGCTGTAAAGTAATTTTACAGGAATCATTGTGCCCAGGACAGGCAATGGGTACAGTGCTCAGAACGGTCAAAACATGCTCTTTGCCATCCTCTGCAATTTGTAACAATTCTGGTAAAAACTGGAAATAAGAAAATAATTTTTAGATCATTTTGACAGATAATTAAGCAATACTGATATTTATGAAATTTTCACTGCTTTTAATCAATTGTGAAAAGATATAATTGCTTGTAAAATAATAATAATCTTCATAATAATCATAATAATAATAATTGTAATAATGATCTTCAACTCTATACGGTGAAATTGTTTTTAAAATACTTTAACATTCTTGGCAATTAAGAAAACGTTTGCAGTTGTCATATATAGTCTCTAATTGCTTCTCATCTCCTAACCTCAAAACCAGGTTTTTATTAAGCCTGAAAATAGCCTGATGCCATGGAATTTATTCCTTTTTAACATCCCTTGTTAAAAGGAGCTCTTATTCCAATGCACTAGGAGAAATATCAGCAATATTCATGGCCTAAAGTATGGCATTACCTCATGGTCACAGGCTCTACGTTTGTGCAAAGTGAGTACAATTTTTGTCCAATTCCTCTTCCCTGCCATGACAGGAAGAAGGATTTCTCCGTACATAATGTATTACAGCTTCGGTGGCTCGTGCGCCGGGGAGGGAGCTCAGGTTGTGCCACTTCTGTCTGTCTCTTCTCCTGGGGCAAGGGCAGAAACAGCACTTGGGGCTAGTCAGAAATGGGAATTTCCATTCCCTGGGAAATTCTGACATTTCAAAAAAAACCCAAAACTGTTTTACAAACATCACAGAGAATGGGTTGCCAGATTTTTCAGATGCTATTCATTGAGGCATGAGGCTTAGATACTCAGAAGATCTCAAATGTTGCTGGACTGCCAGACTGAGAGTCTAATCCTTGAGTGGAATTAGACTTGGTTTTTGCACTCAGTGTGAATTTATCTTCAGCAATTTGGTTTTTGTAGCGCCTGACCGTAAAAAGATGATGGATAAAAATTAGTTTTTCTCTTCACTTTTCTTCTGGTTTAGGTACAATGAAATTCTGCATCCTCGTAGGTGTGTCTTCCCATTATACATAACCACCAGAGTACTTTGGGGTGTACTTACTAGCAGATGTAGTTTTGCACATTCTTTATGGTACATTAGTGTCAACACCCGCACACAGTTCTGATGGGTGTTTTAGGGCATTTTACAAACAGTCTGAAAGCCATATAATTTATTAAGACATTTTTTCAAAGTGAACATAAAAGCAGAACTGGTTACGGCGATCAAGACGTATGTTTCTGTGTCTTGTTTTTCAGAGCATGTCAGATAAGATATAGATATTCCCTGGGGATATGCCAAGCCAGTAAATCAGGACCATCAGCATTACCTTAATTCCGGCAAAGAAACCTTTGCTCTCCTCAGGCAACGACTGCTGCTCAGGAGTGTCCCTCGTAAAAGCAGTGACAGTGCAGAAGACCTGTGGTAAATAAACAACATATGCAATAGCTTTTCTTGAAGAAAATTCATAAAATTATGCATCTTCCTGTTGATCAGAGTTGTTAAGCTTTTTTTTCTACTGTTGAAATATATTGGGGGAGTTTAGGTTTTAAAAATGTTTATGCATAAATCTTGAGATTTGGAAGACTTTTTGATGTGTTTTTAATAAGCAAAGAAACATGGCTTCTGCCTCAACAATTAATAACACTGAATGCTTACAATGTGTTTTCTTCTTCAGTTTTTCAAGCACCTTGATTAGTGATATTAACTCATTTTAATTAGGGAGAATTACATTGTTCATAGACGTTACTGTCAGGATTAGGACATTAGCCCTTGGGATCCCAGACTTCACTCTGTCCACTGGATCAAATATCCTCTCTCTTTACCGTGTTTGTAAGCAGTTTTTTTCATTTAAATTAGTTTGACAGCTATCCGGTCTCAGAAACTGTGTCAGCAATATAAGAAGCTCCTTTTATTTTTTTTCCTTATTGCATTATAAAAGATGACGCAGATGTGCCTACAGGGTTTATATTGTAAAAAAAAACCAAAAAAATTTCCCCCAAACCAAAAAACTCCACCAAACACGATGTGCCAGGCCATTTATGTTTTATTCCTAGCACAGTCACGCAACCTTTATCTCTGCTGAGCCTGCACACCATCTGCCATCTTAATATTTCATTGGTTTCAGAAAACCCAAACTGCTAACATCATTTCTAGCATCATAAGATTAAACTACAGAAATTTTCCTTAAAGCAAATGACAATAGGCTCTGAAACTGTAGTTCTGATTTTTTTTTTTTTTAGCCTCTTCTCGGAAATGGAGTAACAGATTGTGACATACTAAATCAATTCCAAATAGTCAGATGGTATATTTATAGCTACTGCCTTTTTTAAGCCTCGAATAACCCATGAGGAGGAATCAGACCAATCTAATTTATTTTCTATTGTGATAAACTCCTTTGGATGGATTTTCCACCACCACCCACTGGCCGCTCTGCTCTCGGGAGCTCCAATCTGCTGTCTCAGGAGTGACCCTCATCAGTAAAACAGGCTCAAAACCAATATATTCCCAGATTCATATGGTCATGTGGGCATGAGTTGCATAGCACTCTGGAATAGTTCTTTTACCACCCTGAAAATCTCTCATCATTACCATCAAGTCATGAGTTTCCTCCAAACTGAAGTTCCTATCTCACTTGCACACAACAGAAATACCCCCCCAGCAATGCAGTGTCATTTGTATGACTATGGGAAAAATCAAGTGGTTTCTGTGCTCTTCAGGTGGATCATTTCCAGTCCAGCTCAGTCCCAGGTTTATGTGCCTTTTGGGCCATTTTTATCTTCATCAAGTTTCCCGCGCTTTTGCTGACAGCTCCAGCCACTTTGGCCCAGTGAGAGTGGTGTTATTTGTTCCATTAACTAGGTGGAAGCCTTGAGGTGGTTCTGGGTGTACTGGGGGAAGAAAAGACACAGGCTTCACAGAGAGACTTCACACTTAAAATTCCTCAGATACTTCGTAGTTAGTCAGTTTGCCTCCAAAGGAGAACAAGTTGTCGTCTTCTCAAGGTAATGAGCCCCTGTTATCATTAGATATTTATTATCTCCAAGCATTCCCTAAAGGCTTGCGTTCAGCTTACAAAGTTTTCAGAAAAGTTCTTCTGCTGGGAAGGCAGGCATTGATCTTCCTCCTGCTGTTTCTCCTACAGCTGCCATGGGGAGAGTCTGCAAAATCAGGATCTGACTAAGCAGTGGCAACAGAGAAAGTATTCAGATAACGTATGAAAAAAACCCTAGTGAAAAAAACCCAAACCAACGATCCCCTTGTACAGCTCATTGAGCAAACCCAATACACCTGCATTGCAGATACTATATTTACACTTGCCGGGCTGTTTGCACTTTTGGCTTGTGTGCTTTTTACCAAAAATATTCACAGGGTGACATCCCCTTTGAGCACTCCACGTGGAGTGCTCCTGCCAAGGAGGGAGCTGTAATGAGAGGCAGCATGGTCGCGTATGAGATGCCCGGCGCCGATGGAGGCATCTCCCGGTGATCTTCTCCAAAGTGACATCCTGGGAAATGTCAGAACCCAGCTTCATTCCCTGCAAGCACTGTATTTTCTCACATACATATTTTAGAGGTATATTTTATTGGTAAAGCACCGAATACTAAAATCAAAAATTACTCCACAACGATACACTGAGATATTCTTAGACTATCAGTCCATTCCAGTTCTATCTTCAGCGCTTTTGGCGATTAGCATAAGCTTTGCAAATTCAAAATGTACGGACAGCCATCACGACTTACATTTTATTTCTTTTATCTCATCCCTCCCCTTGTAGTGCCTTTACCTTGTTAGGTGCACACTTCACAATCAGCAGATATATTCATCGGCTACTGAGCTACAGGTTGACAGTTTGTCACATAATTATTATGATAGTCACTCTGAGGAGGTTTTTTTGCCTTCAGCTAAATGCTAGCTCTTTTTCTCCAGTTCGGTAATCAACTTTTTCTTTCTCTTCTTCCCTGCACCCCCTCCACCCCATCTCAGGATGCAGCCTTTTTAAAGCAGAGATAAAAGCATCACTGACAGCAGTATGCTGACGGTCATGACAGGTTAGGCAGTATTTTTTCCACAAACTCATTAGATCTGTTAAAAAAATCAAATTATAATTTTTCATTGTCCCTTTTAAAGGGACAGAAAAGCAAGGGTGCCCTCGGACAGGATGACCAGATTGCTTCTGGGCATGGGCTGCTCCCTTTCCTCCATGTTCCAGCAGATCTTCCCATAGGGCAGAAAACTACTTTTAGGCACAAAATTCTGATAGAAAAAGGCCCTGGTAGCTATGAAGCTTCTCCTTTCCTGTGTGTTGGAGCAGATTTCCATCCTTAAGTGGAATCAATCAGATTCCTTCCCACTTTGCCGTGAACCTGGTGAGCAGCGTATTTGGCTAAAAGCAGAATTCACTCATTAATTTGGTGGGGGTTGGGTAGCTCTGAGAAACAATTTTGGAGAGTACTGTAATCCTAGGACCTGACACCAGCTCCAGCAAATTTACCTCTAACATCTTGCACATAAATATGTGGGGGTTTTTTTTGAGCTCTGAGAATCCAAAGCTCCCCCAAATCAGTTGTTTATACTCATTTCAAACATAAAACTGCCTCCAGTTTCACCCTTTTCTGTGCCCCTAATTACTTCTGACTGTAACTCAGGGATCACCTGTGGCAGCTTGAGCATGTAGCGAGAGATGTGGAGCCAAGGGCAGAGACAGAAAAGCTCAAAGAAAGTTGCGTTCACATTTGTTGCCATCTTCAAAGGTGGTGTGCACAGAGGTCAGGGTGCAGAGGAGGATGCTTGCTGGTGCATCCAGCATGGCCATGCCTCTGTTTTCATCAGCCTCTCCCAGCCGTGCTCAGCTAAGGGGTTAGATTCCCAAAGCCAAAATAGGAGATACTTGTTTTGTGATCAAAACCCATCCCTGCTCTTCAGCAAGGTATCTGTGAAGGCTCCTAGGTTTGCCAAATAATTTTGGGAGCTCTCAGAATGGCCAACCTCAGCTGCACGCTTCTCAAAGCACTGGCAGAAATGGTGCCAGCACCCACCTCAACAGTGTCCCAGAGGCAATGACACTTGTCCTCAAAATAGGGGAGAGCTGGCAGATGGGAGTACTGGGTTTGGGTCTACCCATCAGGACTGCTCATGTGTTTTACCTAAACAGTCATCAGAGAAAATAAGCAAAGGCATGTGCTGGCCCCTGGCTGTGGTCCCTACTTCCTCTCCTAGTGCATCCCATGCCCCTGGGGTGGGATGCTCCCTTGGGAAGGGCAGAAAGTGCACCTAACTCACAGCTGGGAGGACCAGCTACCCATTTCCCATCTCTCCAGCAACCACTTGAGCTGTATTGTAGTGCCAGAGGCCCCACAGTGACAGCAGTGATGGTCTGAAGTTGACTTACTTACTTTTACTGGTAGTGAACTTTCAAAGACTACATGCAGCCAGGTACATCTGAGTAGGACTTCAAGGTCTGGATTGAAAAGTAGATGGAGGCACTTTCCTGACCCGGACATCCAATCTCCTGAGAGGTGTGGGAATTCAGGGGTGCTGCTCCAGTCAGTAATTTATGTTGGCCACCTGTGGGAAGCTCCCTTCTCAACAGAAGGTACCGTTTAGGATTATCCACTTCTTCCCATTCACTGGGCAGGGAAGTCTGCATGATGCTCATAAGGTGCTGTTGCCTAAGCTGTGGGTGATTAACTCTGTTAACTCCAGGATGGGGTCTACCCTCCTAGTAACATCACCCATGTCAAAAGGCAGGCTGGGGCCGCAAGGGTAAGAGTCATTCAGCCACCCTCATGGCTTGCAGGTGAAGGGTTGGGCAGGGAATCGATCATGCCAGGGGAAAGGGTGTCTCATGATGGCTATCAAGGCCTTGGAGCTGCTGTTGTCTGCTCTATTAAATGCTAATGGGCTGGGGTTAGAAAAGCCTCAAGGAGTGACTCTGCTGGGAGCTGGGGAGTGCATGTGGGAGGGAGCTGTGGTTTACAGCCTTGATGAAAAGAGCAAAGGCTAAGCAGAGCTGAAGGATGGCATTTCTAGGGAAGTTGGAGGAAAAAAATAGTTCTCATTAGCTCGAAGAAATAATCTGGCGGGAGGAGGTGGTGGAAGGGAGGGAGCTGGTGCAGGAGTGCGATCTGACAGCGCGGGAAGTCCAGCTCTAGTCACTCTGCTGCTCGCTATATATAAAGAAGGAATCTCTTTCCAGTTGCCAAACAGCCAAACAGTACATGGAGGCTGACAACAGGTCATTCACCTACTAAGGAAAGAAAGTTTCCCAGGGTAGTAGCAAGGTGTCTTATCAGCTGCAGAGTTTTGCTCATCATTGCTCTGACCCTTTCTGCTTTAACATCTCTGTCCAAGTCCACTGCTTCTGTGGGGCTGCTCCTCATTTTCTACCTGACGGTTGAGAAAGAAATTGTAAACTCAGGTGTGACCTACAAATAGGCAGGTCTTCCTATTTCTGTTGTTGACTTTGTCAAGTCCAGTAGTTGGGATGAGTTTAGTACTTAAGAAGGGGGAAATTTCACTCCTCTTTCCTAGTGAGTGAAAATTAGTTATTTTCTATACTGAAGCACTAATTTACAGTCTTTTTGGCTGGGGCATATTCTTCTGCTGTTGCAGAGTGCCATGTGAAATGGCCACTTCTAGCGCAGAGTTCAGCAAGGCCGGTTTTACTTAAAAAATTTTATTTTACAATGTGCATCACAGTTTATGTACGGTGACAATTGCTCCTCGCCGTATGAACTTTTGGATTGCTGTGCTGAGCAAAATCTGCACGGTTTTCTTCTAAACACCTTTCTTTCTTAGCATAACTCATTACTCACAGTGTGCCGCTATAATTTATAGATGGCTGTGCCTCGAGGAATGAAATGACCTCTGTCACTATCACATATATAAGGCTTAGGAATGCCAGGATTTTCATATCAGATGGAGTAGGCTTCTTTCAGTGTTTATGTAGAAATAGCAGTATGTTATAGATTTATTTAAGGCTGCAATAGTTTCACAAATGTTATGCTCCAAAATTACTGTCTGAAATAACAAAATTGGAACCCAAAGATGGGGGAGAAAAGCACACATGGTGGCTGTTAAAAAATAACTGGCTGTTTAGTCAATACAAGTTCAGAAATGTTGGCCAGTAAATCTCAACTCTTCTCTAAGGTTTGACCCCCTATTAAAATATATCAATAGATATTCTATTATGTGACTAACCTATTAACTGGAGACTTTTTGATGGATAAAAAATAGCATAGATATCAATCACGTAGAAGGTGATTAAAAAAAAAAAATCTCCTTGTTTGCCTGTAGTTCTTTTATCAAGAAATGAACAGAGAAGATGCTGATTTCAGGATGTAAAAGCATTGAGACCAAATTCAGGCCATGTGCAGGTAAATGAAGAGTAGGTTAAAAAAAAGCAAGCCGTTTTTAAAACGCTGTAAATTCTGCATCCTGGGGCACAAATTCTGATCTGAACGTCACTCACATGCCCTGGCAGTGCCCAGCCGTGAGGACGCTACCGCTGGGATGTGCATGGAGAATGGGAAAGAGAACTGAAAAGTGGCCCCGATTCGTTGTCTCCTCTCTAGTATGGCTTTTATCAGTGGCGATCTGGTCTCCCTTTATAGCTGCCTGAGAAAACACCCTTCCACCTACATCTTCCCTGGGCAGGTGGAAGGCTACGGACTGCCTGGTGCAGCTGGGTTTGGTCCCCAGGGTCTGACTTTACCTTTAGTGGCACCACCTTTCCTCTCCAGCAGTTTGTGCCAATGCTTACTATGTTGCTTCAGGTTTGCACCACTGGAGGTGAAAGGAGAGTCCACCCCTTTGCGACTCTTATTAGGCACTCAGCGTGGGATGGCAAACACGGTGAAATGCTTTTTTAAAATCTTTATTATGTAAAACTGAATTCCCAGTTACAGCCAAGGCTTCATTGCTTGGTTTTCACCAGTGATGATTTATGGACAATTATAATTAGTCAAATAGGCCATGAAGACATTTTAAAAAGTCTAGCAAGGAAGGGAACATTTTAGTCTCACTAAATCCGCTAAATTAAACATGTGGGTTTCAGCAGAGGACAAAGAAGGGCTTACAGAAAACTTAATATAATAAAAATGGTCTTATAAAGATTTGGTGATGCTACTAGTTAACAGAACTATATTTTGTCTGAATCCCTCAGGATTGTTAAAACTAGATTTGCAGTGATTGCAAGTGAAATTATTTTGATGAAAATACATCTTCGTAACACAAACTTGTCTTAAACTAGCAGAACTGTCTGCCTCGTTGTAATATAAGTGAGGGCAACATCAGTCAGATTCGGAACTCAGGAGGCATGATTACGAGGAGAGATGAGGAAAAACTACCTAGATTGTGCTACAGTTATAAATGACTGATCCTTTCAAAAACCAGAAAAAGCTTATTCACATTTCTTAAATATCTTAAATATCTCAAAGAAGAGCTGCAAAATGCCAAGACTGTTTCCAGCCTACTTTTAACACAAGGCCATTATCCCTGTTTATTCTTTCTGTCCATTGTAGCATCACTAATGGCCCTCTGCCTATAAAAGTTATGAACCTAATTTAACTTTAAAAGTGTTGTTTCTGTACCATGAAAGGCCATGAATTCATACACAAGTCAATTTTTTTCACATCTTGTATTGGCTTCTGTTTTGTTGTTGTTGTTGAAATTAGATCTGTGTTGCTATGTAAGCCATCAAATATACTTCTTAAAGATTGTTTTGTAATGAACTCTATCTTTCAGTATGCTATTGAACCAAGAATTTGGAATCAGAGAGGCAGAACACCATGAAAAAGACCATAAAATAAACCTCCCTCTATTTTAAAATGTACTGTCTTTCTTTTCTGTGAAAAGATGTTATTGTGTCTTTGGTCCATGAATATAAAAATTACTGAGTGCATATAGCTGAGTCTGCCTCTACTGCAAATTCTCCCTGCTGCAAGGATACAAAAAAACACTAAGCAAAAATTGGCTCAGGCACACGTACCTACTACTCACACCAACTTCATGGCATTCAAGCTGTAATGCAAGTGTAAATATTCAAGTTGCCTTTAGAAAATAGTAAAATGGATAGCTTCCGTGAACTCATTGCGACTGAAAGAAATGTTACAGATCCCGAATCTGGTAAATGCTGTTTAATAAGCTAGTTGTGAAACAGTTTCAGTGGGGTTTTTTTCTACAGTAGTTGTACGTGTAATGAGTGAGGAGCAGCACTAATAAAACCGCAGCAAAGATTTAAGAGAAGGATTTGATCCCCCTGAGCGTTTGACCTTTTTGGCTGAAGGCAGGGTGGCATTACCATGTCTCCCAGTTTGAGATTTAGGCCATTCATCTCGATGTAGGAAAATGACTGCAGGGTGGTGTCACGCTGGATCTGCTCTTTCTTGCCAGGGGTGGACAGGCGCGACCAGACCACCGTGTACCGCAGCGGCAGCTTTTTGGGGGGGTGGCTGTAAGTGCACTTCAGGTGGACGCGGCCTTGCACGAGCTCAGGAGTGATCACTGGTTGCAAATCCAGGCTTGTGAGTTTGTCTGGGAGAAGAAAACAAGAGAAGGATGTAGCACAATATGTTATTTTAATATTACAGTTGTTCACTCAATGAGATTTCAGTGTAGCTGAACATGGGAGAAATGCTACGTTTTATATTACTGCGATTTGATTATTAGCTATGTAAGTAAGAAAACATATTTCATATGAAATGCAAAAATTTTTAATTCTGTACTGACTACCCATTGTTGTTATAATATTTGACCTGTTTTTTTGTGTTTTTTTTTTTTTTATTTTGCAGTGAGAGAAATGTTATTGAAATTAAGCACTCGGATTAATACAAATTAATTACTCTGGCAAAGGCCATCAGCTTTGCATTCCCCTGAAGCACAGCCTTTTGATCCAAGTTTTGCAATAAGTACAGAAGAGATATGAGAAATAATTATGTTGCAGAGGTAAACCAGCTCTCAGAAAGCACCCAGCCTGCATTGCTGTGCTGTGAAGACCCTTTCCAGGCTGTTCTGGGACGTACCTAGGCTGAAGCAGCTCAATATAGTCTCCCTCTGTCCAGATTAATGCCACTGCTCTAAAAATACAGCCTGCTTTCTATAGGCTTCAGCAACTAATGAGCCTGAAACTTTTCTTCCTGTTAACTCACCTAGAAAGTAGAAACAAGATGTGTAATACAGTTGGGTGATGTACTTTCATCTCTATAGACCTGGACTCAAACGGAACATGAAGCTGATTCAGATGCTTTGAAAGGATAAATTAAGAAACTTTTTTGTAGGAGTGTAGAAAGTATTATGGAAGCCCAAGAGAATAAGGTATGAGGCTGTTACAGCAGAATCAAGAACCAATATGTTAACATCTGTCCAGGGCAAATAAAAAAAGGTAAGAAAAAGAAACAAGTTACTTAAAATATGAATAAGAGACAGTTGTTTACATCCTTTTCTCATTTTTTTTTGTAAGGGAATCTGCCTCAAACCTTGGCTCACATCATGACTTTCTGCAGGAAATTATTCCAGAAGGACAAAGTTAGGTGATCAGCGCATGGGAGGATGTGAGCAGAATTGCAAGCACGTATGCCACTTTTCCCAGCCGTGTCCTTTCTGCCAAGCTATGAAGCTTTGAATTCATTTTGTTTTGCAGCTCAGAAGTGCTGACCGGTGCCCTGTTCCCAAGCCTCCAGCGGATGGGGCTGGGGGATCAGCCCCGGCAAGAAGCCGTGGCGGTGCCAGCTGGACCCAGCTTTGGGGCTGCCTAGAGGCTCCTCTGGTGCAGTGTTCACAGCTGAATTTAAGGCAGTGAATTAACAACCCCCAATAAAAACCTCCAGCTTTGGGTGTTTTCTGTCCAATACACGATACCTCAAAACCATCCTAAAGACAAGAAATTAAAGACTTGGGAGAGGTGGACCTCACTGAAATGCCTAGGAAAAAGGTGAAAGCTTCAACAGCAGTGGTAAGGAAAAGGCAGAAGGTCATTGGTTTGAGATAGATGGGAAGAGATAAACTTTCTTGTATGAAAAATGCAGGCAGGTTTACGTTGCTAAACAGGTATGGATCAACAGAAAGCGCAAACCTAATCACCCAAAGTGTATTGGTAAAAAGTTCTTCAAACAAGGATAGTGAAATCCTTATAGTTTAAAAAAACCCAAGCTTAAACTGGAAAATGACTTCATTCAGTTAAAAAGTAATTTCTGAGAAAGAATCATGGAAATTAAAGAGCAGTTTCATTTATTTTAATGGATTTTTTTATTTCAAATAGTGAATTAATCTCACTTTCTTTGAGCCTTCTTTCCTCTCTCTTCTTCATGTGGGAATGTTAAAATATTGATAAAGATAAGAAAATAGATATCTCTCTCTTTAAAATTTATTTAAGCTTGAGTTTTGCCTGATTGAAAGGTGCTAACCCTAGTTTCTCAGTGTGTCATGTCTCTGTCCAAAAATGCTGAAAGGAAAGTATAAAGGTAATTTTTTCCTTTTGAGAAAGAACTGCCTTTTCTGACTAAATCTATATGCACCTGAACATGCTCTGAAGTTCAGAAGGTTTAACTGAGTGAGCAATTGCTTTCTGCTATTCCTTTGTTTCCTAGCTACCGAACAGAGGTTAGATCTCTTGTAGTAGGCTGAAAATTATTTCTGACGAAGTATTAATAAAGTGTTTGATACTTTTTTTTCCTTCCAGAGTTTCAGAATTAACTTCTTTTTGGGGGGGATACTGGTTTACTGAAGATAAGAACAGACCTGAGATGCAGTGTTCTGGATACAGTGCCTCAATAGAACCGACATTCTGTGATATGCCTCCACTCACTAGCTCTGCGACTTCAAGCCAAAGTGGAGCCAAAGACAGTAGGAAAGGTTACATGTGAACTGTAACCAAGCAAAGAACACTTCAGTAACACACGCCAGATTACATTTTGCACTGGTAATAATAGCTTTTCCTCAGGAACACCTTGGACAGCCACTGATTTATTTTCTACATGGTCTGCATCTTACTGGGAGCAGTGCTTGACTCGCAAGGTCACCGAGATGTGCACTGCAACACCAGGAACTTTGAACACACAGGCGGAGGGGGATATGCAATCGTATTGATAAATACTTTACCGATCCTCACCTTCCGCACAGTAGCCCATGCATCCTTGAGTAGGCTGCAGGAGATACACAAAGAATTCACCACAGTTCCTGACGGCGATGGGTATCCGAAATAAGCAGCAGTCCTTGGTGCCCCCGAAGAAGACCTGCCAGGTAGCACAGGCCGTGAGCCTCTTGCTCTCTCCGGGAACTGGCAGGGATTCAGACTTCAGCGACAGCCACACCGGAGCTTGTGTTCCGCATTTATTCATCTGAGGATGCACACAAAAGAAACGGTTGACAGCAAATGCGGTAGGGTTCTGTGGAGAATCACTAAAACCCAGGACTTTGAGTGTGGTGAACTTGGAGGGGCAGTGAAAAAGCTGTGTATGTTGGCATGAAAATGTCTTGCTCAGTTTGGAGAGGTGACTTTACACAGACAAAATTCTCAAAGAACACAATAACAGGATTGCAAAGCATTTCCCTCTATTTTTGGTTGGTTTGTATGAAAAAGATGAAAGCATGTAAGCAGGCTAGATCTCTTCTTTGGGAAGCTCTCTTTGGGCCACGTCAGCTGGCCGTTCCCATCCATACTTTGTCTGTGGCAGAAGAAAGCAAAAGCTGACAGAGCACAAGGAGCAAGATGATGTTAGGTCCACCTTGAAGCAGGACACCACTATGCTCAGAGCATCACATGCCAGCACCTTCCTCCAAAACAGCTACAGCTTCAGCCACCGTTGCCCTGACAGCTTCTTCCCTGCCCCTCCAGCATGTACACTTTGGGGCTTGAGCTTCTCATTCCTCATCCTCGAAGGGAAATACATGTGCAGGATATACATGATTTGATCAAATTGCCTGGGAGTTTTGACCTTCAGGTTTCTATCTATTAACAGCTTCCACTAAATCTCTGAATCCCCCAAACACAGGAAATCCCAAAGCAGAAGGCTTGGTCCTAAATGGTTTAAACTACAGCATTTTGAGTCCTGGCTGGGAGATTCTGCACCAGATTTACATTTCCCAACTTACAGATGGAATTTCAGGCATCTCAGATCTGAATTGCCCTCTGTGCCAGGCTCTTCCCACTGACTAAAGGGACAAGATTATCCAAAGCTGTCTTTAATTCAAGCACCACAGCGATGAGATTAAGCATAATCTGAGCCTAATAAAATACACACAGTCAATTACAATGGTAATTTCTTATTCTGTGCTGTCACCTATCCTTTGCCAGCACACAAAGCATACAGATATTTGAGCTAAGGTTTGAAAATTATTAACAAATACTGACAATAATTTACTCTCAGATATCAGTCATATTCTGCAGAGTGTGACTGCTGCCATTGCTTTGCATTTCTTCAGCTGGCAATAGACTATCTCTAATAGTCCCACTCTGGGGACATGCTTCCTCCTGGTACTATATACATTTGGCTTTATACCATGTTGAAAAAAAAAAAAACAACACCGTTTTTTCCCATTGGTTCAGGTTTGCTGCTTCATTTTTTAAGATCAAAAGTTGTTTGTGACACAGGGGAAGTGGTGGAAGTCAAAGGACAAATTTATTAAGTCACGCGCCAATGCCCTCCTGTAGTTTGGATTTTACCTGGGAGCTACACAAGCTGGAAAGCGGAGACAGGGGAGCAGGGGCTGCACACCCAGAAAAAGAAAGGCATTTGAAGAAAGTAAAGCATATGGCATGATGAGGTTTGACTTCCATTTGGAGCTAGTTATTGTCAGGTTTCTAAGACACCATTAAAATAGTCTAAAGTCTTTTTTTCCCCCAGAAATGCTGCAGTTGCTGAGCAGAGGGGCTGACTCTGCCCTCCAGTTCAGGCGCCTGTTTCCCCGTGTCCTTGGGGAAGGCGCTGGAGCTCGCCCAGCACAGCAGGTCCCCGGGGAGGAACAGCGTGCTGGCACTGTGCTAGCGAAGGAGAAGAACAGATCAGCATGGAAATGCTTTTACGTGGAATTTTACATTAATCCCTTCCTTTATTTAAAAAACATGTTGTATGTAACTTTTTGAGGGATTTGTTCAGTTTATTTATTTAGAGCTTTAAGGGACACCAGTGCTTTCTGTGCTGGGCAAAATGTGGATGACGGGACTTTCTGGTATCCTGGTGAACTTCTGACCTGGAGAGTGAGATCTGATATGAAGTAACATGTTTCCAGAGCACGTCTGTGAGCATACACTTGTAATGACACAGAAGTGTGGAGCAAATCATCCAGAGAAGAAGTACTGTAAGCAAAGGAAGGAAGAAGGATGGGCGCAGAGAGAAGGACAGCAACTGGGGCTCAGTGGTCTCTGCTTCATGCTCATGGTACATTCTTGATGAGATACCTACACCTTGAATTTCCTCTTACTCCACGTAACCGCTGACTTCAGTGCCTCTGCATGTGCAAGTAAAGATTGTTGGAATGAATCATTATTTTTAAAATTACACTTAAAATACAGATATCTGTGAGTGTACCTCGCAGGTGTTTTGAGCCCCACAAGCTGGGAAGAATTTCAGTAGAGGGGCACAGAGCAGAAGAGATGGATGAGCACTGGAGCTCAATGGGGGTAGGCAGGATCTTGGAAAGCCTTGAAGGAAAACATTTTGGTAAGGAGACACAGCGCAGCCTACCCATCCCTCCTGGGGTGCTCTCCTGCAGACCTGACCCCTCGGCTGGCACCGGCACTCACTGCCTGAGGAGGAGGAGGAGGGGGAGGAGAAAGAGGAGGAGGGATGCCAGCACCACTTGTGCTGTATGAAGCATTCCCAGTGCTGCTAACACCCACTGCGAGGGGTTGTTGCTGCCGTTTCTTGGCACTGAGTTGCAGAAAACTGACCTTCATTACTTTGAGGCGACTCAATCTCATGTAAATCCCTGTGTCTCAAGGTACATTTGCACCCACGGCTGCACAAACTGAAAAAATACTGTAACAATTTTCTCTTGAAGACCTTTTGCTGCTCAGAATAAGCTATTGCATCCATTTGCTTCTGCGTTTTACTAGTTTAACTCTATTAAGCAATATGCCAGCACTGCTGCATTGGGAGAGTGGCTTCTGGACTGCCCCTGGCCAGGCACACACAGTGCCTCAGTTTCCCTGGCTGCTGCCTGACCTTGGGCAAATCCCCCACTCTTTGTGCACCTCGCTTCCTTATCTCTAAACCAGAGGTAGAGGTGGCTGAAGTGGTAATAGTACTTCCCTGCCTTGCAGCAGTGCTGAAAAGATAAATCCATTAATGAGACATCCATCTATCTGCTGTGCTGTGGGCCATGTAGATAAATAGACAGATGTAAGTGCATTCTGGCTGTGAAAAAAACACAAAATGCGATCCCAAAGTAAAAGTGGGTCTGTTAAAGTATCCCTGGTTAACACACAGAGGAAAAAAAAAAAAAACCACACTGAAATAAGATGGTGGTGATTTTCTCCTTCTTTGTATTTACCCTTGCCACAAGTCTATGAGCCATTCCAGTGCTGGAGAAAGTGGGGATTAGCACCGCTGCCATCAGCCACCAGCGTTGTGTGCAGGCTTTCTGATAACCCCCCGCTGTGATTTGTAGCACCCCGGATTTGTTCTGGCGAACTTGCACTCAAACCGTTTGAGCGAAATAGTTTATTATGTAATGTGCACAAAGCAGTAACAAACCCTTTTGAGTGACTTTGTGCCCAGGAAAACTCAGA
Organism: Gorsachius magnificus; assembly: GCA_034008185.1. Lineage (NCBI taxonomy): Eukaryota > Metazoa > Chordata > Aves > Pelecaniformes > Ardeidae > Gorsachius > Gorsachius magnificus. Next base: position 6,563,926 of record CM067085.1, on the reverse strand, counting down.
ATGTGAGAAAGTAAGTTATTGTAACAAACTACAATACAGTGTTACAGGCTGGTCAAGGAAGAATTTTGGTATAAATAGCAAATATCTCTGTTTTCCTGGCAGCTTTATGACATACATGCATTTATTTTCTGCTTTTGAGCTACATGCTGTCCATCTGAGTCAGGCAAGTTGCCCCATGCTAGCCAAAAGGATTTGCTGCATGAGGCCTCTGTGAATTAGAAAACAGACCTGGGAAGGCAAGGGCAAATGTATATTCATGTATTCAACACAGCGGTACATCTAAGAAGAGAAAAAAAACAAAGGGAAAAAAATTTGAAAAAAAAGTCTGGGAGAAGAGACTTCAAAGAGCCAAAATTTTCAGGACGCAGCTGTGGCATAGTTAGCATTAAATTTTGTAGCAGTCATTTGGGAGAGTGTCCAGAAAATTGAATGGAGAGGTAGTAAATGATTGGCATTTATCATATAGCATTTACCTGCAATAACTACATTCATTGCTGCTCTAAGAATAGCATAAAGCTGTGGGAATCTCACACTGTAATTCAGCAGCCTTTCCAAAATGAAGAAGAGGAATTATACAGCTGCCTCCACAGCAGAGCAAACTCCGCAAGTCTCTTGCAGGCAGGAGCTTGTCTGCTGGGAAGCCAGTGGTGAGGATCGGACCATGGCTTTGCTGGGGTTCTCCAGGTGATCTACGCAACGTAGGCTGCCCGACAGCACTATTGCTGCGGCATCCAAAATATCTGTGTTTCTCACTCAGAATGGAAGCTATGCAGCAGGAAGAAAAATAAGCTACAATACCAGTGACAGTGGAAAACACGTGTGCCCACAGCCCATCCATTTATTTCTGAGCATGCTGGTAGATCCAATGAGAAATACTCTTTCTCCCTACAAATCCCACCTCCCTTATATGTCTTTAAGCAGCGGCCTTGATGGGCGAGTTGCAGCTCATGTCTGGTTAACACTCTGTATAAGAGATCACACACATTTGATAACGTCGGTTGATGTGTTCACTTGGGCTTGCAACTGGTCAATCATACGGCAAGTTAGTGAAGTAACCTATATTGTTGTAAACCCTAAATTTGGGTCATCTGCATTAGGTACCCAGTGACACAGCTTGCACAAAGGAGAACGTACCTAACATGAAAGGGAGTCTTTAGGCTGTTGCTGGGCTGCTTTCACACTCACTATCCCTTCATGCTTTATCCAATTACAATTAAGTGGCATTTTTAATCTTCAAAGCATTTTATAAACCTTACCTAATTAATCTTTGCAACACCTCTATGTGGCAGGTAAGCATTCATTAAGTATTTTTGATTCATAATTAGGCACCAGCTAATCATTTAAATAATTCAGTTCATAAAACCTAAATGAAAAAAAATTTAATTTGTTCCCCCTTTGCCAGAACAATGGGACAAACCGTTATTGTTTAATCCAATGATGTCTCCTTACATTTAGTTGGGGTTTGGAGAATCAACCAGTTTGATTGATTGAACACTCTAAGGTTCTTCATAATTGCACAAAGAAATCAAGGTTGATTGTTCTTGTCACTTGGGTATTGCACTGAAATTATGCTGTTAAAAATAAGTAGCACCATATGTGAGAAAAAGCATTGTTTTAGTTGGAGATGGAAGGCTTTTTGGTGTACTTTTGGTTGGCAGTTAAAGCACTGTGATTTTGCATCTGTTATCCACTCAAAACTTTACTTTGTCTTAGTTTTTTAATTTCTTTGTAGTAAGTTAAAGTAAATAAGATTTGTTTATTTTAATCTGGGGTGGAACTCCACAGAAATCAGTTTATGTCAGGAATATCTGTAGCAGCAATTAAACCGGTGCCTGTCTTGTGTTTCTTTTAAGTACACGTTTCTGAACAATAGAGGTTGTAATTGTGAATTCTACAGAAGCTTTTTTGTATGCCTGAAAAACAAACAAGAAAAACAAAACCTCTTCATACCTACCATTGTGATCTTGGAGTATACGTGTCTATATGTGAGAAGGAGAATTACAGATGAAAACATGACATAGTACCTTGGAAGTGACACTCGCTTTTAAGTTTGTAAAACAATTGCAAATCAAAGTAGGATTAGATTCAGAGCAAAATAAAAATTGAAACAAAATAAAAAATTAATAGTATGCAGTTGAGCTATTGTATTTTGATTGTGAGTATAAAATGTCCTACATCAGGTTAAGTAGAGGACAAAATTAAACTGAGTATGGGAAAAAGTAAATCATCTTCTTCTCCTCCAGGGGCTACAATATTAAGCAGCATAGGCAAGTTAGATTTGACATGCTTTAACATGACCTTGTTTTATACCCCAAAGATTAGCATTTAAGCCTATGTTTGAGCCTAGTATATATAAAAAAGTAAATTTATGTTGTTAAAAATGCAACTGTCGAGAAAACATCAGCACCGACTGCATAACATGTATTTCTTGTGCCACATTTACATACAAATTTGGACATGGTTTTGCTCACTTAAAGAATGAAATTTCTGAAGAAGGATATTGGAAGCAATCTCGATACACTCTCACAGGCGGGTATTATTACTGGGCATTTCCAAAGCAGAGTGCCACATCCGCACTAACCTGCAGAAATCCTCGCTGCAGGATTCTGGTTGCTAAAAAATTACAGTGACTGGACTGGCTCATGGGAGAGAAATCCCTCTAAAGTCTCACACAACCCATGCCTGAATCCAGAAGCCCCCGAACCAGGGGTTACTGGAGACTGGTAACGTGCAAAACTGAAACTATTGCTTCCTCCTGCCCTTCCCTCCAGGCCAGCACACGCAGCTGCGTGCAAGGACAAGCGCCTGGGGCAGGGGGACCTCTGCTGCCATGCAAGAGGTCACTGGGAGGCTCCTGCCGTGCGTGCCAACAGGGAAGCAGAGGATAAAGTGAACCCAAGCAAGAGGTTGCCTTAAGACTGGGAGGAAACTGAGAGTGAAGCAGTGGCTGCTCTGAGAGGTTGAACTCGAGCTGACGGGATGCTGTGCTGTGCACGTGCATACGTGTCTGCATGTGTCTGTGTATGCGCCTGGTACGTGTCTATCAGTCCAGGCAGTGCGCATGTTTTTGTATGCATACATATATAAATGTTGGACCATACCTCTGGACCATTTGTAGTGATGGGTGTTGTGGGAGGGCTGCTGGATGATGAGGTATGCTGACGTTTCAGAAGATCCAGAGACCAGTGAGACCAGCGTCTCACCTCGGCAGTGGGCATGCAGTGATTTTTGTGGTCAGTGTGGTAACACCTGTATTAATCTCTCTGCTCAAGGAATATGGTACCACAAATCCTCTATTTCAGAGGACAAATGTTTGGTAATGACAGTTGTTCTAGTAGTGAATCTGGTTTTAATACCTTTCTTTTTAGCTTATCATTTCCTGTCTGCAACTGGCTACTCAAAGCTGGAAATATTAACGTTGCTTTGAGAAGTAATGAATTCGGCTCGTGCATGCTGTACCACGAGTATTATTGCTGGCTTCAGAACCAATTATTATTTGCATAATCAAATCCTTAATCGTTGTTTTTCCTTAAGGTTGCAGAGTATAATGTATGCTTTTTTATCCCCATGTCAATCAGGGAAAGAAGTGCCTTTCCAGCCATATTTCTGGCTTCACCGGGAGCTGGGAGCCAGCGTTGCGAGGCCTGCCTGTCGTTAGCATGGCATGGCGTTTGGATTTGCATTACAGTTAACAGCTCTTCTGGAATGCACAGACTGATCTTTTATTGGACTGTAGGGCAGATCTTCAATAACATTAACAGGTTGTGTTCTCTCTTTTTGGTATTCATTCCTTTCCCAGGGTTTACCCATATGTGCATATATACAGATGTATGTGGTACACCCTATATTATTTTAATTCAGAAGCCTGAATTAAAATAATAGTTATTTCTGTAACCCATGTACGTTTTTCCTATATTGACTGTTAGATACTTCTTGGTATTATTGAAAGATTTTCTGCTGAGCTTTAATTTTTATGTCACTTTTGTTCTTCCTCTGAAGGTCATTTTACTACTAGGTCTGGCCACGTCTGTGCATTGTTTCTTGCTCTTATTACAGTGCCTTAATCTTAGCAAAAAGTTCCCTATGCTTTCTTCCTTAGGTGTTTTTGCCTTTCACAGTGAATTTGGCAGTTCTTGAAGAACAAACTGTTGCTTGTGATTTGTAGGCAGCAGCCTCAATACCTTGAGATATAAAATTTGCAAGTTTGTGTTGCTTCTGTGCTGGGATTTGTTGTTGGATGGGGAAGTGGCTGTGGCCAAGAGTGCATGCCCAGGATCTGGTAATTGCTGGATCTCCTTCGGGAGCACATGGGGAGAGGAGAGGAAGAAATAGAGGGAGGAAGGTCAGGATCATTTGTTACCCCCCAGAGACATTCAGCAGGCAATGCCTAAATTGGAAAGCTGTTTCAATCAAAAGTATTTTGCCACTGGAGGAATAAGTTTATGGGCAGCAGTTGGATTCAAGGGATGGAGAACTCATCACTCTTTTTTGACATAGAAGGTTTGGGGTTTTTCTTCTGCCTTTTCTTCCTTCTTTTTTTCACTTCTTATTTGTTAAACTAGTGGGTGAAAAGCAGCTTTTTAAGAGTTGTTATTTGGTTTTAATTACAAAAGTTGCTGTGCCTCTTAGCTGTGACACAGTTGTAGGCTGGAGCTCTCGTAACTTCTCTATATGACTTGGTTCTGCTCTCTGTTGAATATAATACTTTCTGTGGCTATGAAACAATATTCGGGCAGGGCTACATTTTTGTGGAGCCTTTTTGTGGCAGGATTCAGAATACAGCCTTTGAGAGCGTGCCTGAAGGAGGCAGCTACCCCTGCCCGGGCACCGCAGCGGCTCCTGGTTGCTTGCCTCCCTTGTGCCCGCCCAGCACGTGCCATTTGTCCTGCTGCAATTCTCCCCAAGCTGGGCAGGACCTCTAAACCTCTATTATGGTTTAAATCCCTTTGGAGCTCAATTGGGTGGCAAGAATCCTTACCTACTATTACTTTGAATTAAGAAGTTAATCTTATCCATCGATAAGCAGCTAATTGTATCCTGCCAGTATCAACAGGATACCACCAGGCATGCATTTCACACAAGGTGCCGGATTAATGTGCTTTTTAACTCTCCAGCTCTATTGTCGGGCTTTATTTGGTCTCTTTTCTCTTCTATCTGTTCAGGATTTTGTCTTTCACTTGTTTAATTAAAATCAGCTCACTCCAGCCAGGCTGGAATGTCCAATAATAACTGCTTATTAAGGAGTGGAAGCTGTGCAGTTATTAATTTAAAATATTTTGTTCCAGAGGTTTTGCTCAAATTAAATGGAAAACCAAATTAAACAATGATTTAATTAAGTGGAAGAGATAGAACATAGAGGCAGATTTAGAAGGTGAAGATCTAAAAGAAGCGTATTCTTCCAGTTGTGACATCTAACAGATGTAATCCCTCATCAGCATGGCAAAGCAGAGATTTACTGTCACTCAGAGGATAATGAAGAAATCAACAGCAAAAATTATGTTCCAAGATAAGAAACTAAACTAATGAATACAGCTCTACAAACCTGAATAACAACCAAAGCATGTATTGTTGGAAAGAAATCTCATACAGGCAAGTATACTCGAAATTGCTGAAATACAATTGCAAATTTAATAATTTTATAACATACGTATGCACTTATAGAGTAACCTGAAAAATAAACTTCATAATGCATTGGGATATTCAAGGATGACCTGCCATGAAACGAATATTTCAATAATAATCATGCCAATTTGTTCACATTAATTAGATTTATGGCTTGTGTATGCAGAGAGTTAGAAAACCCACAGAAGCAACAATTATCTTGTACCATTTCATTTTACGTTAGATTATTAAGATAGACTTCTATTGTGACAAGTTCACAGGTCCATTTTGAATGGATATGAAACCTTGTTTGCTAATTTCGGGAAGGTTCTCCAGCTAGGGTAGCACTGCCTAATATTAAACTTCCTCGCACTCTAGGTTAAATATTTCATCTTTAAAGTCATTTAAATAATAAGTTTATTATTTCCTGAAAATTTTTGTTTAACAGTGTCTTTGAAATTATTTTAACCTCCTGCAGCTGGGCTATTTGAGATGGCAATTACTTTAGTTAGGGTCTCAAGTTGCTCTGGCAACAATGACTGCAAGTAAAACATTATTGTCATACATATTAAACACACATAAACCCAGATAATTATTGTTTTGTCTTTTTTAGACAGTATTCTTATGTGCTGGAGGGTTTTTTTTTGCTAGCCATTAGCATACTCATGAAACTAAATAATACAGGAAATGGTAATAGCAGAAAAAGACTCAAATTTAGCTTTTCCTTCTGTATCAGTAAAAAAATCTCTTTTTGTATTTATTTTTCTGATTTTTCCCTTCAGATTTAGTAATTAAGACATATTCCTAATTCACAATAAATTATATGGGAAAGGAGTCAGATTCCAGAATCCATTCTTAAAGCAAGAGAATTGCTTGAAAAAGAGTATAACTTACAGTGAGATACGTGGATAACTTCAGAGTTTGAAAACACTTTGGTTTATGTTTGAATAATGCCCAGTCCATAGGGATCCCTGTTTCTGACTATTGCCCTTGGATATGACATTATTATTATTATTAATAGTAATAATAATAATAATTACTATTAATACTATGATTGGAAAAGTGGTTTTCCCATTACCAGTCACCTATCTCCATTGCAGTCTTCTGGGTTTGGAAAGGAAAATTACATCCAAGAATTTATTCAAGTTCACCAGGGCTAGTGGTTAAGTTTTACTGACTTCGACACATCTCGTTGGCATTTCCGCGGGCCTGTTGCCGATCATGGAACCGGTACCATGCTGGCGGCAAGGAGTGATCGCAAACCAGGTCCTGAATCGCTGTCCGCTGCAACTCCAGCGAGTCAAACCTGGTGCTGCGGTAGGGGTTGCGGAGGATGCGATGTCCCTCCGGAGAGCACTCGGGAGCTGAAAAGGGTGAAAAAGGACAATGGTTAAATAAGTTAATTCAAACTAATTCAAATGGATACTGTTAATAAACGCTTAAAGGAGGGTGCATCCTCTTATGTTCAGATTCAATTTAGGATTGGGCTAATTTTCAAAGCATACACTGGGAAAAGATCAAATTTGGAATTAAATATATAAAATTGGAAGCTTGGTAACATAAGTATTCTAGTTATCTAGATTTTCATTGTACCTGAATCAGAACCAGAAGCCTTAACCCTTTGAATGTGGTCTCAGTCTAGGTTTAGGGATTAACATCTGAATCCTTCCTCCTCAGAAATCAAGTAATATTTTGAGGTTCCAAGGCCTTGTGATCTTGGAATATCTTTGGTTTTTTTAACTTAGTTTACTATACACATGAGCATTTCAATCACGACATAAATTGAAGCTCAAGTATAAAGTGCACTTCACATACTTTTAAATACATATTTAGAATAATGAAAGCAAGAAATGCTAAAAAGAGAAAAAGAAATGGTGAAAAACCAACAGTGCCATGGGTTTTTAGAAATAAGCTTGAGTTAGGCTTGCAAATATTCAAGCCACAGATCAGACTCGCCCGAGGCATGGACCCATAAAGCCAAATGCAGCAGAGCTGCTGTGCATGCATCACAAAGTTTGAATCAAAGCTGCTGCCCCTCGAAGTGTGTTTGCTCACATGCCTGCCCTGCCTATTTTCATACAGTTCTTGACTTTTTTACAGAATATTCAGTGGTTTCTTATCACCTAAAAAAAGTAACCTTGCAGTGATTCTTCTAGACGTTGTTTATTTTCAAAAAGCTGATCACGTAGAAAAAAAACCCGGCCTTTTCTTGGTTATCTTAGCTGTTTTTCTATGAGGCAAAGGCCATTTTTGCTGTGTTAGCACTGTGGAGCGGGTCACAGGAGGAGACTGAGGTGGAGTCGCTCTGCTTTATGCATTGGCAACAGAAGGCTCAGCTAATTTCTTGCTGCAGTAATCTTTAATTGCTAATGACGATGTAAGAGGCAGAGAGCACAGCGCAGGAATTGCACAACCTGGTTTCGAGAGCGAGCCTGGCAGTTAGCAAAATCCCCTCTTTGCGCTGTAAATAGAGCGTATTTATGTGACACCACTGACAGAGGATAAGACCCCTCCCCATAATATCATTTTTCAAATGTCACTTTTCAGATTATAACTCTGCTTTAATATTATGCCGGTGGCACTCTGAAACAGATTTATCATTTTTATTTTATTGACAAGATACTCAGAAGGTCAAAGTCAATCCATTTATGGTACTATTTTTAAAGATTATTTTTATTGTGCCAAAGGCAAGGCAATGGTATACAAGACAAATGGGGACAAAATGTAGCATAACAGAACCTTTATTGCAATTTTCAGGGAACTAAACTGTCAAAGTGATAGCGCAATTCCAATGCAAAATTCAGATGAATTAATACAGTCGCCTTTTAAAATAAAAAAAAATGTGTGCCCTAAGCTTTTCTTTTCTACAGGTAAGAGCCGTTTTAGAGAGGGAACACTTCGAAATACCACACCTCTAATTAAACCTGGGATCCCATTCCATGACTCAGATGTCCTTTCTGGGGATTTGGTCCCAGCAGTGGGGACCACATGGAGACTGTCTTTTGCCAATTCCCAACCCAAGGGAATAAGTGGCATTTCAGCACACCAACTATTTTAAGCAAATGAAGGGTTTATCCTATATTTAAAAACTGTTAAAAAATGCAGACCCTCTCTGACCCCTTCAATATCCCTCAGTGCTTCAGGAGTGTTAACGGGAGCAGGACTTTGGCTCCTGGTGCCTTTTGCTTGCCCTAAGTACCTCTTTTCCGAAAAAAAGTCTAAAACCAAACAGCTCTTTGCACAGTATTGCCACAGGATTCCTGCCAGTGCATTGTAATATAATTAATAGCATTCAGTTTCTCAATAATAATAATATCAAATACTCCCTTTAAATGTAATTAATAACCTTCTGCTCAATATGTATTAGTTATAATCCAAACACACATGTTGTGGTCTTACCAATGATTAACTACTCTGTCTAAACAATGCAAATATATTAGACACTGAGACATGGCTAATTATTTTTCATCCTTCGCATAGTTTTGTTTGCAGTAGTTTAGAAAATGCTGTTTTGCATATTAACATACGAACACCGCAAACGGGACCCGCAAAGGGCAGGGAGGGACTCGGAGGAGAACACAGGGGAGGCATGCAAGTTCGGTAAGGAGAGAGGTGGTCACCCATTAAATTTAACATTATTTGGGACAAACGCCATGTGTTGACTCCCTAAAGAGCATGTATATGAAGCCCTCTCTCAGTCAGCCACTACCTCTAAAGGTGTATTTTATTCTGTATTAAATGTCAGACTGTGTTTATATACCTGTGACTGGGTTTAGCTATGCTTGCAGGCTGTCATTAAGGAGGCGGCAAGGCAAATTGATCTGCTGTCAGCTCCCATGGACCCAGACTGACGGATTTTGTTCTCACCCTGATGCAGATCAGACCAAACAACACCGGAGTCGGCGGCGGTGTGCCGGCACAGAGCAGGAGGGAGCGCGGACAGAAGCTCACCCAGGTTTTGCAGCAAGCCATGAGAAAAAAGATCCCTCAAGAATTCAGCTTTCCATTTAAAATGGTGATGATTACAGCCCTGTGACAGAATCATTGTAAACTTTAACATGTCAAGGCTCCGGTACAAGTTAATTACTACTGCCTTTCCCGCAGAAATAAATAAATAAATAAAGGCATCACCATAATCAGGCAATATTATGAAAATATTATGTAAAAAAACCCAAATCCACCCAGGAAGATAAAGTTGAGCCCTGTTGGTTGTTCACCTGAGGGATGCCCTCCTGTTCCTTATGGTGACTGTGGCTACACTCTCATCAGATGAAGCCTTCCACTTCATTTCTGATTCATGACAAAGTCAGATGCCGATATCAAGTTTGTGTACAGCGATAAAGTGCTCAATATCACAATTGTCCACCCTGTTGTGGGGAACAATACGAGCCCGCATCCATGTCCTGTACAGAGTTGCTGTTATTCTCTGGTGTGCAGGCTAGGTTGCCTTTAAAAGGAAATATTTATTTCTTCACGTATGAGACACATTTAATTTAATCACCCAGCTTTATTCCTATAATTACATTAAAAGGAGCGTATGAAAAAAATGCTGGCTTTTCAGAGCTGAGTACTCATCGTCATTATGTCCATTCAGATTTCCTTCAGGAAGAAATTAAACCGTGCAGTGATGTTGCTCTTGGTCCAGAGTCTTGTTGGAATTAAATGCTGTGTGGTAGCTGATGCTTTAGTCTTCTCCAAAGAGTTTCTTCTTGAACCACTGTCACCCTCAATATCAGCAAGGAGATGTTTCTAAGACATAAGGATTTGTTTTCTTCACTAGACTTAAAGCATTTTTTTTTAAAACCCAGCAATTTTGTGGCAGCAACTTGCTGCAGAGAGACACGGAGTAGCTCCTTTTTGACACAAAAAGCAAATAACAATACCTGTTGCAGCTTCTCTGTGAAACCAGCATTTGAATAACTCCAGTGGCATGGTAAAGCAAGTCTTGTGGGGAAAATCTGCCTCTGTTGAAGCCGTAAGGAATGTTGCTGTGAATGCCTGGAGGTTAAGATTCACCCGGCATTAATGTGCAGGAGGTTGTTATGTGCAAATGAATTGAAGGGCAGCCTGTGTGCACTCTGGGAAGAGGATAGCCTCCTGCAGAAGGCAGAAGCATCCAGAAATATCCGATGGCAAATGAGCAGAAACTGAATTTCTGAACTGGTATTTCATGCTGAAATATAGTTATGGACCTGGGGTTTTGCTCTCAGCTAAAGGAAACGTTGATGTGACCATGGCTGGAGGAAGACGTGCATGTCCGTAGATTCTGGGGGCAGCAACCCAGAAGCCCATTCTTGGTGGGTTGCTCAATATTATACTGGGGAAGACAGAGGGTCCACAGGGCTATACCAGGGACCAGCCAAACGAGAGTCTGGAAAGGTGTTTTTAGGGCATTACTCTTACGTTAAATATGTAGTTAAATACTACATATTTGACACCTTAAACATCTGCTAGCTGGAGCTTGTTTCAAGCAGGTTGGTAACTGGGTGGTCTGCAAGCAGCCGAGCCACCCACCCGTGCACTTCTTGGGCAGTAGATTTGGTGGGAAAGATGTTGCTGTGGGGACCACCAGGCACCCACAAAGGGTCTGTCCATCCTGGCTGATGCTCATGGCCATGGGAGGAAGCATCAGATGCTTTGGGGAGGGATGCCAGGAAAATTGGAGCAAGCAGGCTGAAAACTTGAAAGGAAATAATTTGCTAAACATTTGCTTTTATTTCTAAAGGCAGGTGAGCATGGGTGTGACAGAGCTCTATCTGTCGCTCTTGCTCCCAGTAAATATCACTGGCTTATGGGGAGGAAGGTTTAAGAAGCTGTGAGATTTTGTTTGTTTGCTTTGAATAGCAGCTGCAAATCAAATAATATCAATAGGTGATGGCAGCTAGAAAACCCTGAAAGACCTATAGTCCACAAGCCCAAGGTGCATGTTTGTCTTGGGCAAAGCGGTGCCAGCCACGCAATATATTTAAAGGGCATTCTAAAGCTCTGAGAAATAGTTGGCAGATCGCAAAATAATTTTCCTGTGGAGGGGGAATGAAAACCCAGTGACTGATTCAGGCAATACTAACCAAGAACACCATTTGGCAATGTCCTCTAATTGTTCTGTGACCAGGAAAGAGATATTCCCAGGTGCAGATTTTTTTCTCACCATCATCCGCCTCATCGTGGGAACCCATCTGGAGCCTTCCCCCAAACCCCAGTGAGCTCCGGGGCCAGGGAAACGGGGCTGCCCTTTGGCTTTCATATGGCTTCGCTCAAAGGCAGAGAGAGGGGGTGGCAGAGAGAGGGGGTGGCTAGGGAGCTTTTGAAGTATAACGCTTGAAAATATACACAGATAGGTATGTGTATGTATGTATACATGTATATGAATGTGTGTATGTATATATATTTATTTTTCAAATTATGCATGGAAATACTCATATTTTCACCATTTGTATGACATACAGTAAATTTTTGAATTCCCTCCCTGGCAGATTTTAGGATTTCCGCTTTCTCTTTCTTACTCTAAAATCCATAGTGGAACAAAGCATTTTCCAGAGTGTTTGAATTTATCTTCACAGGAAAATTATGAAAGATTTTAATTTGGAAAAATGAGTCCGAAATGCCTAAGCTATTAAGCCATAACTCCAAATTAGTTGCAGACAAAGGATGTGTTAGCTTTCTTCTCTTTCTGTTTTAGAGGCAGAAGGAAACCTTTTCATCACCAACCACTCCCATGCCCGGTGGCTGTATTTCACTGATGTAGCAAAGCTCAGGTGAAAGCTTTTGAAGCTTTCAGTGTGTCAGTGCCATCCACTTCCCCATATTAGAATTTACCATGCATTGAAAGAGAGTTTGGGCAGAAAAGGAAGGCAAGTATTGGGAAAGGGAAATTCTTTCCAAGCTCTTAATGGATGTGTTCAAAATAACAGCGGAAGATTCTTATCTGACAACGTTTAAAAATGTCTTTTGGTGGATGCAAGTTCCAGATGAACAGTAATCTATTAATAGATAAGGCATTTGTAGCTAAGAAACATCTGACAGTTGAACATCTGACAGCAGATGAACATTCCTGCCTTATTTCACCAATATTTGTTAAGATTTTAATGCAATTAATCTGCATGCTGATGACAAAAATTTTATTCCCAAAAATATTCAGAGGTAGAAATTTGTTGTGAATGTGATCACTACACAAAAATGCTTGAACCATGCATGCTCCTCTGGTAGGTAAAACATATTAATTTTATAAAAAACCTTAATAGTTAATAAAATGAAGATATTTTCAGATAATTCAGAAGCAGAAGAACCTCTTACTGAAATTAAATGATAAGGAAGCACATTGTATAAACACCACATACTTATAATGGCCAGGTCTTCAGCAAGTCATAATGAGTTCATAAGATGAAATTGATAAATGAACTATTGTGTAAAATGAAAGCAATTCTAGAAAATTTGACCCAGGAAGAGGCTGAGCACCCACTGAAAAGAATAAAACATTTTTCATACATATTATTTGTACTGAATAACAGACAAAATTAAGAGGAAGGAAAATCAGGCCAAGCAGGAACATGGCTTTCTAGGAGTCTGCAGCTTAACACTTCCCCTTAGATATTACACGGTTTTGAAAATAATGGCATCTTCTTGTAACCCAAGGAACTCAGCAAACAGTTAAAGATTCTTTCACATGTATGTCTTACAGCGCAAACACTCTTCTTTCAAGGCAGGCTTTAGACTGTTCAACTCTAGGGATCTGCTACATTGGAAACAAAACATAGCCCACAATACATCCTCCTGCAGTGCCTGAGTGGTCCAAACACCAGAGACAGGGACAGAAATGGGGGAATAGATCTCTTTCCTTCTTTCCTCAGTCCCATGGATGCTCTATACAATACCCTTGATATTTTTCACTTGCAGCATGTGTAACTGGAACTCTTACTACAGAGTGCTCCCACCAGGCAGGATTAGTGAGTTTATTGCTTAATTCTTAGGGAATTCTTTTTTTTGTGCAAAAAAAAGGTGATAGCATGGGGCCCTGAGAGAAAGTGTAGTTGAAAAAAATCCTCCTACAATCTCAAGATGTTGTCTGTATGATGCAACTGAGTTTCATTTGCCTAGGAACAAGGTCACTTATCATCCTGGTCTTCTATGAAGTAAAACAATATATTATTGGCAAATCAAGGGCCAATGTTCAGTTCCAAAGAAAACAATTATTTATTCATGCTAGCATCTCTTATCTTGCCTTGCATTTCTATTTTAAGTTGTGGTTTAGAAAGGAGGAATTGATTACATGAAAATTCTTTTCTAGTCTGTGTTTCCCCTGAATGCTTCGCAGAATAATGCACTATGTACAGCTGTGACATAGTACTACGCACTAGGTACAGAGAACGCAGATAGAGGCAGACATGCGTTTTGCATGGGACCAGAAGAGGTGTCAAGAGGGACTGACAAAGTAGGTGACAACAAGGTGTCCCTGTGAGAAACGTGAGCAAAGTCTGAGGAACTTCTGGGCAATTTTATGTGGAGTTTGGAACACTGGTACAGGAGATGTGCTGAAAAGTGCTTTCTTCAGTGCTCTGTAAATAGAGAATATGAAAGAACCCAGTATTTCTTTTCAGGGACAGCAATGCATGCATGACCAACTGACCTGGATGAGACAAGAAGTTTCCAGCAGAAGTGTTGTCCTTTAAAATGGTTCAGTCTCCAGGACTCCCTATCTGGCATCTCTCATCCATGTGAAAATTACAAGTGGGACGACACATGATCACATGGATAAAAGGCAATGGGCAGCTGGACAGGACAGGTGAAGTCTGCAGTTCCCCTGTTTTGCAAAATATAGCCTCTGCTATTGAATGTGCCAGTTAGAAAAAGCAATGAAGCCAAATTGTGTCAATAACTCTATTAAATTTTACCAAGTCTCACCCTTGCTAATTCTGGCTCAGCTTCAGAGCCAGGAAGGCCGAGCATATGAATATAGAAATCACCTACTATTGCTGCGTCAGAAGAGAATTAAAAACCTCATAAATTTCCTCAAGTTATCCCTAAGTTAATGATGATGCCTTTAAGGACTTCTGAGCAATCAATAAAAAGAAAATTATAATTATTGTTATTGATTGGTCTATTTTGCTCTCATCCCTCAGAATGAAAAAGTGAAACAAAATGAAAAGGTTCTTTCTTACCTCCTAATCTCAGTTGAACATACACTTGCAAATGTAGCTTTCCTAAATAGCAGTAGCAAAAATGAACTCACATGTTTTGATTTTAGAACCCACTGGGCTCTATTCAGATGGAAATTTGATTTCTGTGGTTTACCCCTTTGAGAGCTGGAGCTGTTTCCATGCCTCAACTGCGATGCAGGCTAATTACAATTTGCGAGCCATGCATTTTTCCAGACTGCTCCCATGGCAAATGCTGAATTTTGGCCACATTTTCCCCCACTTCTTCAATTTCAGTCTGTATATGCATGATATAGCGTTGGGAAAAGTGTCACTACTAACTAATTGTCAGCGCATCCAGGATGTAGCAGAGACTGGTGGAAAGATAAGGGGACTCCAACTGAAGGCAGCTTAGCGCTGCCAAATGCCAGATTCGTGTGTGCATCCTGGGTGTGATTTAGTTCCTAATGTATGCAGGGTGACGAGGCAATTTTTCCTGCTATTGTTTTGCTATTATTCATCACTATTATTCATTCCATTCACTGGCACAATAGTGGTTTCGGCAGTTGCACACTCCTCACATGTTTATAATGGGCTTCTGTCAGGGTTTTGACATTCAGGAAGAATGGTTTGGTTTGCTCTTGCCTTTGGAGTAAGGCTTTATTCGTTATCATTCTTCAGTAATGTATATGGACACACTCCACTTCCCAACTAATGCACAAACCTGGAAGGCTCTTACCACCTTCCTACCCAAATTCAGGTCTTTGACCCAGGCCCTTCACCCTCCTGTAGGCTGCCCACTCTTCGAAACTTGGAAAGAGTCAATGAAAAACAGTCTTGAGCACATAGCAGCTCCTGGTGCGGATGCAAAAACCCTTCTCATGCATTATAGCACTTTGGATGGATTTAAAAATATTAAAATAAAAGGTCATGAGCTAGAAATAGTCATCGGCCTGCCTGGCCAGAATGATAAGATAAAACTGTGTACTCCCAACCGTGGAAGTGCGACATTAAGTCTAATAGATTTCCAGAAACCAAGCTTATCAGCAATCCTCACTGTGTGTTTCTTCAACATTCAAAAGATATGGTTTCTGTACATACAGCCATAGTTATCTTCAAAATTAAAATGCATTAGTGTCTTCCTTCTGTAGAAACAGGATGGTCACAGTTCCAGCCAGAAGTTTCCCTCGACCATGGTGATATTTCAGGGGAATATTGTAACTCTGGTTGTGGAAAATGCCACCCATTGTGTGTCTAGCACTTGAATGAGATCTGCTGATGCCTATTCATGCCATGAAAGAGCAAGGCTTTCAGTTCCTATAGGTGAAAACCTCTAGATAAATTCATTTACTATTTTTATTTAGAGCAATTTAGTCCCCATTCACTTTTCTAACAGGTACAAATTTCCCTTTTTGTTTAGGGTCATCTCTGCTTTGCTTGCTCCACAGATCTCTGCTTATTTACCAGGAGTAGTAGAAGCATTCATAAAAATAGCAGGGTTTCAGGAATCTGTAAGGACTTCAGCTATAAGCTGCTTTTTGATATAAAAGAAAACCAGTTCAGCTGGTATCAGCTGAGTCTTCATTACATTTACAGCTGCTACCTGTGTAATCTTTTAGGATGTAATTGCCATAATAAGAAAAAACATCTCCATAATTATATGTGCATAAAGCAAAATGCCTTTCTCTGGCCATCCAGCTAGAGCTGCAGATACAGATATGCACGTTTACAGGGGACACAGGGGATTAGGGAGGCACAGGAATAAACATGAGACAATCGTTGCCCCATATGGTGCATATTATAGGCAGATGTGTTTTGATCAGGATCAGCCATGCAGAAGGTAAACCGACTGATTTTTTCTTGTTTACACTGAACTAACTTTGATCACAGTGTAGGTTCGTGTGTTTTAAAATTTATGCTCACTTAAAAATTACTTCAAATGTGCTGGGGAGATTTGCGACCTCAGAAGGTCTTCTGAGCTGGGAAATGAGCTCCATCCCTTGGTGGCTGGTCAGGATGGGGGGGGGGGTTGCCATGCAGGGATGGGTTGGGATGGGATGGGGATTTCCCCCACCACCGTTGACGTGGTGCTGGTGCTTTTTGCAGGAGGTGCAGCACTGGCACTTTCTAGTTCTTTAGAAAGTAAATGAAAGAAAATCACATTGCCAGATGGAGTATTCTTGATGGGAAGAACTCTCTCTCTTTCTTAGACACTGATAATGCTGTATAGTTTCTTCTCACCAGATAAGATGAGTTCTAGCAATTTTTTATTTCCATGGAGCCATTTCCATGCTGAGCTTTCAATTCCACTCCTCCACCTCCTTCTTACCTGATAATAGTGAGAGTAAATTTTTAGCTTATAAAATAGAGCTATACCTTTTATTGGAAAAGATGGTTTAAAAAACCAGCATTCCTGAAGGAGGAAATAGCCAGAGTTTAATTTTTTTTTTTTTTTTTTGCCAGGGAATAATACAACCAAAAATGTTATATGTGTATCATTATCCATAGGTAAAATAAGGCGGTTATAGGCAGACATGGTCTATTTCAGGTTTTCTTCCACCCTTCTGTTATCAAAAACAGACTCAGTTTTGCATTCTTACTTGGTAATTGGCTAATAACTGTAATTTTCATCTTAAGAAGATAGGCTAGAAACCACTGTTCAGAAAAGCCCTACAACATAACAATTGATCAATTCTTCATTACACTTGATGCATTCAGTTTACCACAGTCATTTCATTTGCAATTTGAGCTAAAAAAACAAACAGCAAAAATCTACTCAAGCAATTTCAGATTGGAAAGCCATAACACAAATTAGTACACAAAGAAACAGCAGGCAATCAATTTATCATTTGCTAATATATTCTTTAGCAATTTGCAGTCATTGTTGAGTTGCTTTTGAAACTTGTAAAATTTGATTATGTGAAACCTTGTGAATGTCAGGCTTTGGTCATTTCTGTGTGGTGTTTTATGAGTTGTTTAGAGAACAGAGTGTACAGGTAGATCCGTCTGGCATCTGCTAATACCCTGCACAAGCACATGTAGCTAAAACTCAGCATGGAAGCCCTGGCAGCTCTATTTCTATTGTCTTCTAGTTAACCCAGTTCAGAGAACGTTTAGTTCCCGCTAGAGCAGGTATATGTCACTTCAAAAGACACACTGTGGACCTACATCTCCAAAAAAGTCCATGAGTCAGCTGTGGTCCCACGTGCAAGACTGACGACTGCATCTCCTACAGTATCCACTGTGTGGGTGGAATATTACAGAAATGTAATGATGTTTTTAACCCCGCGGTTTGAATAACGCACCTGTCAGCCCATTAATAAGAAGGGGCTTGCCTGTGATAGACAGAGAAGTGGTGGTGCCACATGCTGCTGTGCAGACCTTACACCTGTTCACGTTTATTCAGAGGTGACCTCAAGAAGGCCTTCTATTTTTTATCCTCAACAATGTTCATCTTTCTGCATTCAGAAATGAGGATCCCATTAACCTTAGTCAGCCTTCATGTTGAACTGACTGCTATAAATATTGTTTGCAAGCAGTGGATATGCTCAGAGAGGCACTGGATGTGGCCAAGCACAGTCTGCAGAATAGACCCAGTGGAAGAGCAACAAAAGGCAAACAAATAGGTGAGAGGAGGGGCAGTGATCTGGACACATCTTCCACTGGCTTCAGGCTCCACTGGCAGATTTGGAGCTGGCTGGTTTTCCCTGACTTGAAGCCAGGTCTGCCATGTGCTGAGGCAATGGCCTGAGTACTTGGGTGTTCCATGACAGACCCTTTCCCAAAGAAACTGCTCTCTTTTGTATAGTTTTGTTAAGTATATATTGTTAACTATAAACAAGAACATGACAACGTCACCAGCTTCCAAAGCTGTTTCCCTTCCTTTTATTTTTCTTTGCACCAATGCATATTCAATTGTGTTTATAAAATGCATAATTTCATCAAGAAAACCTACAGGTCCGATACCAAAATGTTCTGCTGCCTCATGATATCCCCGTGGAGCAGAAACCAGGGAGCGGGATATTAAAACCAGTTTCTTTGCCCCAGGCTCTCCTTATTGGCTATAATGAGATGGAAAACTTCTCCTTTTCTTTTCTAGGCAAGAGAGTTTCTGACAGAAGTGCTTAGCTGTGGGAGGGGCTTTCACAAATGAGACTTCTGAAGTGCGTGAGATAGATGCGAAGTCCCTAAAGGAAAAGGTGTACCCGCTGTCACTCGTTCCAGTCTCACTGTGGGAATTTGGGCATCTCCCTGCTCAGCCTCCCAGTTGTCGTGGCTCCTGCCCTCCTGCCTTTCTGGTCCACATGCTGTGCAGCAAAGAAAATTGCTCTTCGTGGACTATCAAAGCCGAACTGCTTTGGATAAGTGCATTCACTTTGTTTTAGAGGTGGCCCAGGCACTTTATTCTGCACTGCAGTATGAGTAAATGTCCTTACTGGACTCTCACTCTCACCCCGTATTTTTTAAGCAACCTTTACACTTAAAATCACATTTGTTGTGAACAAAGCTCAGAGATAAAGGGTGGTCAAAAATAGGATCATCGTGCCTCTCAAAGAATTTCCCTGCCTACCTGATTCTTAATTCATTTTGTTTCTTTTGAAAAATTGATGTCAAATTGCTTTTTTTGTTTTTAGGTTAGAGTTTGAGTTGGTTCTTTTGGAGTCTTTTCTATTGGCTGGACTAATTCTGCAGCTGATCATGTTTGGCATGTTTTGGTCTCAGCAGTCAAAAAATCAGCTTTTCGTCAACAGAAGTATGTGGCACAAGGCTTATTGTCTCTCATTTGAAGCACATTGCATACAGGTCTGTGTTTCTGTTTGATGAAGAGTAGAAGACCCAATGTTCAGACCTGCCAAGGTGAATCACACTGGGATCGCAGGCCCAAGATGCAACTATTCTTCCCTTTTTCACTTCATCCCCCACCATTAACCCACCTACCTCCAACTTACCCTTTTGGCAGGAACTGCAACTCTCTATTTTACCCCACATATTCCTTTCAAACGTGGTGTGAAAGGAAAGTCAGCGTCCAAATTTACTGTGAAGATCTTTGCTATAGCGATTTTTTAGCCTCTCATTCCTTCTCTGTCGTGCCACTGTAAAAGTGTGGGCTAAGGACAAGTTTCATTTCATCCTTTCCGTTATTGGCTGAAATAAGTGAGAGCACTAAAATCTAGGTTATTTCCTTACAGAACATGTAGATTCAGCAGCATGGCTCAATATTAATAACAACTGAATGGCTAAATCCCTGCAAACTGGGATAAAAGTTTGCTCCTAGGGATCCAGCAAACACACTTAAAGCATTGAATTATCTTAATTCTAAAATAGCCTTCCAGGAGTACCACAGGGCCAGGCTGCACTTCGGGTTATTTTGCTGTATCTGGAATTTTGAGACTATTCCAGAGACAGACAGGGATAATGAAAAGCAGAGTTGGCCAAACATGTGAAGACTTGAGGTATAAAAGGATTAACAGATGCTAATGTTCTACATTTTGCTGCTGCAATAATATAAGTACAGACAGCAGCCAGAGCAAAGCAGAAAGGAAAAGATTGCATGTAGGAGGGACAGAAAGGCACAGCTGTAATACTGCGCTGTAGTAAATTTTGAAAAAGGCAACAGTTGAACAGATGTTACCGACACATGGAAAATTTAGTAAGTCGATGACTTGAAATTCACCGGTCCAGTGAGGAAAATGTCTTATTTTAATCTAAAATGAAACCTTTCAGTTTTTCCAGAGAAATAGGTTCTCTAAAATCACAAAGAGAGACTGATAATAATTGAAAGTCAGACTAACCTTCTCTTCAACCTGAAATTAAATATCTTTGAAGCAGGAGGAATCAAGTCGTTTCATTTGCAAAGATGTTGAAAAGAAATAATTCAACTTTTAGAAAAATATGCCTCTTTTTCTCTAGGCCAAATAGTTTGTCATGTTCAAAATGAAACTATGGTAGATCTTGCTGATGTAGAGAAAAGCATTGCCAATGCCATTTTAACCCAAGTTCTGTTCACTCAAAACACACTCCTGAGGGCACTCATATCCTTGGGTTTGCTCCAAGGAGCATGATCTCCATGCTTTTGTTTTCCCTATCTGAACTTCCTTCATTCACTTAACCTGCTCTGTATGATGAGCCCTTATTTTTTATTCTTTTTATTCTGACTGCGGAGCAAACAGATCCAAAACATGGGTCTCCTGCAAGACCCCCATCACATTACAAGCTGGAAGTTCCACAGCTCCTATTGCCAGGAAAGCAATGCAGGCACACAGCATAAACATATAGAAGAATGAAGCGTGTCTTGGCGTGGCACTTATCCCAGCCCTGATTACCCAGTGTAAAGAGCACAGAGGCATTTTGGCACGAGCAGTGCTGAAGAGAGGGTCAGCCTACTGCTTTTCATGATAATCCTTCTTATCTCTAAACTATTGCTACAGCATCTGTATGGGAACATGAGGCAGGGAGACCACTTTGGTCTCTTGACGGTCCTTCTATAATAGATGTATTTCCCTGTCCTTTACCTCAAGCAAGGACGTCTAATTCTGATTTATCTCCCATACTGATCAGCCACATAAATGAATGACTCCTCTAGCTATGCATCCAAACCACTCTGGATTCATGACACCTGCAATATTTTTACATATTTCTTCAACAGCAAGACACAGTCCTCATCTTCATCTGTTCTGAGAGACAACTGCCCTTCCTAAATTTTGCATCCTTTTAGGTCACATTTCTTCTTAACCATGGTGTAAATTTGTTCATGTTGCCAGCAAGTCTGATCTGCCATTAGGGTCTCAATCACTGATATTCATAATGCAGTGTAGGTCTGACTTGAAGGGGTCATCTGAGCCAGTTTATTTCTCTGTTTCTCTCAAACTCATTTCTGGATATTTGTTACTTATTCATTATGACTTTTTGTCTACAAAGAGTACATCAAAGCTGAATATCTGTCTTTAATCAGGGACCAAAAACATTATCACTCTGATCATAGGACTGCAGCTTTCATATTTTCTTCTCAGACCTATTCTTGGAATGTGTCCCATCATTTAAAATCCTCTTCTAAGGTAGGAAAAATGACCTTTTCTCTTTCAAGGCAAATCTTTTCTTAGGATCATCCATGGACTTCATAAGTAGATGCCAAGAATGACATAGATTTTTATACAGGTTGAATCTTATTTGCAATAATAATTTGCAGTAATTTTCCATAGCCAAAATACTTTCAAAGATTTCTTTCAGCAGTAGGTTATTTTGGCTGTGATTTCATGAGAAATGGCAGTCCATCTCTTTGCAAAAGGCTCTGCAAATAGTCATTAAGCTAAGTCTTCTTTCCCATGAGAAGAGGATGTAAAGAACTGAGATGTGATCGTATTTGTGTGTGCATGTGGTATATGTGGAGACAGTGGAAGAGTCTGCTTTACAGCCTTATTAGATAGGTATATATGTATAATAGCTAAAATAAGAGTTGATTTTTTTTTTCTGCCAGACCGAGTAGGAGTTGGAGCTGTTAACAAACAATGTTAAGATTAAACAGAATAAACAAAACAATTAATCATTTCTTCTGGCCCAAGTAAAATGAGGACAGCTGAGTTAGCTCCTCTTACACTGACAGGGGAAAAAAATCCCTGTCTATGAGACAAAACCTTACTAGAAGGAGAAAGGGAGAAATGCATTGGGGAAAACAGACTGTCTGTCCCTGTTGTCCTGAGGTCTTGCCTGGGCCAGGAGCAAGGAACTACGGGACACTTGGGCATTATGATAGAAGGTCAAAACAAACAGGGCAGGAAAGGACTGGGGAAGGTCATGTAATCCACCCACATCCAACAACGTACACCACAGATTATACACAAACCCATTTTCCACGCGTGGGATAACATCTGTGAACTTCAGAGACGTTACCATTGCTTGGTCTGTGCTCTTAGCAGAGTGTATTCGTCTGAAGCAGAACTTATCTTTCCGAGCAGCTCCCAGAAATTCCCTAAAAACTTTGCAAATTCTTGCATATCCCTTGCTGCCCCAAGGGAGTATCTGCAGGGTCCCTCTGAGGAGAGAGCTCTGAGCAGTCCCCTGTTGCTCAACAACAAGGCGGGGGGGCTTGTTCATGCCCTTGTCTATTTAGGGCTTGGCATGGATTTCACATGCTTGTTTTACTCTCTGTCTGCTAACAACTTGCCCCTGAGTATTTGGAATCAATATCAAGTGAATAGAGTGAGATACCATATGTTAATTCCAGTATGCTTTTTGGCTGATAAAAGTGAAAGTATAAGCTCTTTGTGAGATTATTGCATGTAAATGGGTTAAGGCAATTGCATGGATAAGCTAGAAAAGCAGTAGCTTTACCCATTAAGATTTTATCTATATAATCCAAATGTCATGAAGGAGGAAAAAAAAATAAGTAGAAGGTTGGGTAGGAAGATCAAACTACCTAAAAATCGGATCTCTGGTCATGCAGAGATTTTTAATGTTAAACTTTTTAGTATGTCTAAGAGATGCTTAGCATTTGGTGGTGCATCAGAACTGTTACTTACTCTCTTGCTTGGGTGGATGTGTATATTTTGTCACCGCACATATTTCTCAGGCAAACAAATATAAGTGGCAAGGGAAAGGATGTTGTTCCTTGATGCAGTTGTTCTCTTGACACTTTGTACTATGAAATACACTCCAAATTTCCCAACAGAAAGAGAGTGAAATTATGAAGAATAAGATTGACTGAAATGGATGACAGTGTTTAAAAAATGTTAGCTAGTATTGATGTTTTGGAGAAAAAAAACCACTCCGAGAATACTGCCCCGAGGAGTTGATTGATACGGCTGCCATGGGGGCCTGTGTCATGCCGGATAAGTCACTCCAGCCATGTCAGAGGTGATCATTACTTTTATGCTCCTCGTTTTCTGGGTGCCTGACTGACGACCCTGATATGCAGAAATATGAGGCACTTAAAGCTTAGCTGCTACTAAAATCTCGATGTCGGAGCTGGCTGTGAGCTTGCTGATGAAAAATTTTTCTGTTGGAAAATGTTGGCTTGCCACAGCTGAGATTTTCACAGAAGTGTGTTTTTCCATTGATGTTGTCATCGTGTGATTTTTAGTACAGAATTGCTGGAGGAAATAAAGAAGAAAAGAAAAGGGAGGAAGCTCTACAATTTGGAATAATCAAAGCACATGAGAAACCGCAAAATGAGAAGCTTAGGCTCTGCTCTGGGTCTGCCCGAGCAAAACTTCCCAAATTAATGCCGTTATCTCCTGGGCCGACAGCTATTAGGTGATTGGTGACTGGGGAGAGGGGAAAGAGAAAAGGATCTATCTCCCTTTCCCTCGCTTTCTAAGGGCTTTTACTAAATATTTCAAAGGGAGTTTATTTGAAACAGTGTGAAAGAGTGAAAAGTCTCTGTACTTTTCATGGAAGGGGAGAGCATCTCCGTGCCTGGCTCCTTTGGGCAGCTCTGGGTTCAGAGATCAGACACCTCAGCGGATGGGACACTTTTAGTTCCATTTCCCATCTTTGAAACCATTAATTTGTTGGCCTGGAGATGCTGGTGAAGTCAGGCTACATCACACCTCTCCCTTGCCTTTTACTCAGTAGACCAGTAACTCCGTCAGAGAAGGAAATCAGCTCATATGGTTTAATTTGTTCTTAATAATCCAGGCCACCCTTTCCCATCACCTTATTTTTCCCTTTTTCTGAGTTGGGATTTAATATTGCTAAGCCACCCACCTGTGGGGTTTGCCTATCCCCTTCTCTGCTCCAGGTGAAGGGACTTCTGTGGGCACAGATCTCCCCAGATGAGGTGTTCCGCCACTTAGTGTCCAGTCTTCACCTGTGCCGAGGTCAGACTGGTCTCCCTCTGCCATCTGTGGCTAGGGGGAATAACCAACTGCTGCCTTCTCTGCTCCCCGTGTTAGAAGACTGAACGCAACCCCTTTCAGTGCTCTCTTCTCTAAGATAAGCCTATTTCTTTTAACTTTCCTTGCAGGTCACATTTCCAGGCCCCTCGTTAGCTTTGCTGCTCCCTTTTTGAACTGCCTCTAATTTGTCCAGCTTTATTTAAGTATGATGATCAAAATTAAACATAGTGCTCCAGCTGTGGCCTCTCAAGTCCAAGTGCACAGGTCTAATGAGTTGCTGTGCTTTATGTGAACACTACCCTCAGTAATGAATTTTATTCTTGTTAATTTTTCCTAACAACTCTGCAAGTTGTAAGTCATTAGGAACCTGGGTTGAAGGTCTGTCTGGTTTGTAGGTTCTCATCATCCTTTTTTCTCTTTTTGATGTTAAGTACTGAATTTGTGCTTCTATGTCCTTCTTTGGATCTCAGAGGTTCTCCGTAAGTTTTTGTAGATAATTTTTAATGATTCAAATAATGATTTGTCTATTACTCAAGGCGGATTCAGGAGTTACTGACAACCTGGATATACCCGTTTTTAGCTGCCTCTCTTCTTTTTGTGCCTTGTGTTCCCTATTACCATCTGGAAATTAGCTGTGCTAAATATCTGATTGTAATTAAAATTCTCAGAGAAGACTGAAGCAACAAAGACTTCGAATGCATCTGTATTCCCTATGTCATTTTACCTGTTCTCCTTCCCTGTTAATGGACCCGCGCTACTTTCCTTTGCCTTGATAACATTAATAATATTTGCCCTTCACCCCACAAAGGCTGTGAAAGTAAATTAATGACTGCGCATTAAGCACCCAGTTACTATAATAAAAAAGGAAAAAGCCTATCAGCAAATGAATGGTGCTTCCAAGACGGCTTTTGCTACTTTGTGGCATACACGCATTAAAACGACATGCCCACAAATAAGAATGACATGAAATACTGGCTCCCTGCTTGGTAATGGAGTGCCTGGGCACTGAAGGGAGTGCCAGTCCTTGGGAAAATCAGTGCACAGTCATGCCACAGAGACTGGGTTAGAATTTGCAAGCACAAGGAGCAAATTAGGGCTGCACAACCAACCTTATCTGTGGGGATTCCTGGTTTGTGAGCACTTCCCATCACAACCTTGTGTGTCAATAGATGGAAGGCGAAATATTTGCTCTGCCCCAAGTGCTGGGCAGCATCCTGTCAGCTTCTTCAAGGCACTGAATGCTTCCTTGCCTTGGAAAACATTAGATCTTTTACTTCTACCTGTGATTATAACCAGCACCCTGTTACTGTTCTTTGGTTTTGTGGTTCCTTATCCATAGAGAGAATAATATGCTCTTAGTGATTACATAAATTTATAGGCATTTCTAGCACCCCCTTCTATTGTGTCTGGTGACTGCATGACTGTACCAGTCAGCCTTGCTGTCCTCTGGAAACATTTGGAGATGGTAACTGTGACTTGCACAACTCCTTGTGAGTGTATGCAATGATGTAAATTGTCAATGGAAATTATTCTGAAGTGAACTCAGGCCTCAAGCTGAAACCGCTCCATAAGAAACTGAAATAGTACCATGAATATGACCAGCAAAAGTGATCTTTGCAAGCTTTCTGTTCCCCCAACGTATTTCATAGAATCATAGAATCATAGAACGGTTTGGGTTGGAAGGGACCCCTAGAGGTCATCTAGTCCAACCCCCCTGCAGTGAGCAGGGACACCGCTAACTAGACCAGGTTGCTCAGAGCCCCATCCAACCTGGCCTTGAATGTTCCCAGGGATGGGGCTCTTGCTTGACATTGCTGTGGACCTAATGACAATCTGACATGATGTGACCCACAGCAGGCTCTGCACCAAACTGCAGAAGTTTCTAATGACTTTTTATGGATCATGTCTTCCTTGGAGAGCACTATGATGCTGATACCTTGGTTGCCCTGTGGCCCGTATGACCAGCTGTTTTGTGACTTGTATCCAGCATCATTCTACCCAGAGGGAACAATTTAAAGGAGACTATGTTGTCTTTGTAGCAGCCAAGATTTCTTGCAATAATGATACTCTCACCTGGTGGCTTGTAGCAAAATTAAGACCTTATTTTCTGCTGAAGAGGTGTGAACAATCACCAGAGTGGGTCCAGAGCTGACCCTGGTTTTCTCCCAGATACTCTTTTTTTTCTCCTGTTGTCCAATCTGCCTGCTGGGGATTTTACTCGCAGACTGTCATCTGACCTCTCTGCCCATGACTGTAAAATTAATTAAACATGTCTCTCTCTGTGCATGCTCGCTAAACAGACTGTCCATTCCAGCACTACTTAGTACAGCATTTGCATCAATATTAACAGGAAATATCTAAATATGGGGCATGGAAATTTTGCACTCTGCCTGCTGTACAAATCAGCTCATTGTACATCCTCTCCTTGTCCTCTATGTGTAGCCTTTTGTCTCCCGTGTCCTTTCGACTTAATTTTAGTTTGCCCTCTACTTTCACCTCCATTACTGTGTTATACATGGGCAGTTGACTATGTGACTTAATCATATCAGCCTCCTCCTGCTGTTTTCCTTCAATCATCTCCAACCTTTCTCCACTGAGCTGACAAAGATACTTTCTCCTGCGCCATGGAAAACATGATCTAAAACAATATGATAGTGTTAGAGTTCTGCATGCATAATTTCAATAACGTCCCGTGTAACCAGTCACCTGGCTGGGTTTTTTTAATGAAATCACCCTCGTTATCAGCCTGTTTTCATTCAGTTCTCACAAAAGGATTGCTCACAGCATGAGTCATGCCAGACATTTCAGTATCTCTGCTAGGAAGACAGTAAAGATAATAAAAAAGGGTGCATGCAGGCAACTCTTTGGAAATACAGCATTTAAGAGCAGGGATGTTGCACATAGCTTTCAGTCATTTTCCAGAACATTAAGAAAAAAAGCAACCAAACCCCCAAAGTAACATTTTGTTCATTAATACTTTTGTATTGCTCCCTACTGTGTTTATTTGCATCTGTTATGTAAGTCTAAGGCTTCCAACTTTATTTTCCATTTTAAGGTCTTCTGCTTTCAGAACTTTCTTCTTGTAAGGGACAGCTCAGCAAGGCAAGCAAAGTCACTCATCTAATCATGTAAGGCTGGGGACGAGCCCGCTGCCACGGCTCCAGGGAGGTAGTGCAGGAGGCTGCTGAGAAATGTGCCCTCCTGCTCCCACCCTTAGGTACAAGGGCGAGCACTGGTACCTTTGGCAGGAGAGATGCTTCCTGGTCTCAGTCCCCTCCCATCCGAATAAGAAAGGGGTCACTACCCCATGCACACAAGTGTACGCTGAGGTCATCTGTTGGGTTTTGCCTACATGTTTCTCTCCTGAAAAGAACACTTTTTTTGCAAACTCAATTGACAATATCTACATCATTATGAAGCTTTCCTGGCACTGCATCTGCTGATTGATGGCCGTGAAAATGCAGCATATTTCATTTTCTTTTTCTAGACGTGAAGCCAGCTGCTAATGGTTTTCACAGGGTGAAGCTGGCAGCTGCAGGATCAGGTCTCAAGGCTCTAAAATGTACATTTGTGGGAGAGCCACCTGGGTTTTTGGCTGTTTCATTACTGGTCATTACTGCTCATAAAAAGTGATCTAAGCAAAATGGGTGCTGAGCCTGGCTGTAAATTCTGGGGTGTGATTTGGGAAACCACAGTCATTAGCATCAGATGGAAGTAATCTCAATGATCTTGAAATCTTTCTGTATACAATGAAAACTTCCGTCACCTCTTTCCAAAACTACATTAAGTCCCGTGGCCTAGGAGTTGATGTTTCATTTTATTCATCTGCCTCTTCAAGCCAAATACAGAAACTAACACATGAGTATTACCCTCCTCGTGTTAATGGTGAATGCTTGCTGAAGACTGAATGCCATTGCGTCATTAGTCTGAGGGAGAGCGAGACCGTGGCTCTCTGCAGACACCAGGCAGCAATAAGTAATGTCCTCCTACAGGTCTTGGATAAAATCAGCGTCTTGTTCCTTTCACTCCAGGAAAAGGCCATTTGATTCCAACAGGTCTATATTTTGCCTGACTTTCCTGTATTTCATGCACAGCGAGGTGTAGGGGACTGCGGCGGCTGCTGAGGCCATCTGGGCTATGGGATTGCTGTCCTGCTTCTTCAAGCCCCATGCAGTACCTTCTGTTTTTAGAAAAGCCCTCTGTTACTATGAAGAATGAGATAGGATTGGTCCCTTCTAGACGGGTAAATGGCATCTTCTTCTGGGAGGTGGAGGCAGGAAAAACACATGGGCTTTGGTGGTGCTGCGTGTTACTCACGAGGCTGACTTTTAACAAACCAGGCTGGATGCCTTATCTTTCCTAGAGAAAGATAGACTCGCCAGGATGCCTGGGAAAAAAGAAGGCAGAGCTGTGAAGAGATTCACCATCAGTTTTGTAAGCTGCAGTCATGCGGGAAGCAGGCTGATCTGCATTTGCATTTACATTTTTTGGAGTGTTTCACGACGACTTAAGTGGGAAAGAGCAAGGTAGAAATGATCGGTTGTGTGAGAATTCCTGAGAGCAGCAAGAGAATTTCATAATCACACAAAATCATGCAAGCACAAATTTTGCATTGTCGGCCACTCTGTCCTCACAGAAAATTGACCTTGATACACACTTGAACAATTTTTAACAGGAGAAACAGGTTCCATAAGCAGAAATACTGTAAATCAGAACCTTCCTTCCAGGAAGGAAAGTCCTGTTTTCTTGATTTCTAATCTATATGATCAACAAAAAGCATTCATAATTGCTAAGCGGCTGAAAAGTGGCCCTAGAGTGTACATCGCTTTCTTCTGGGAGGCTCTGCAGGTCGAATTCTCTCTCATCAGCGTGTGCCACAGAGGCTTTAGATAAGGAACCGGTGAAGAATAGCTGAACAGTGAAAGCTATTATCTCAAAAGACTGGTATTTACTGGATTCTTCTTTTTACCTTTCTAGCTGAGTCACAGAATTTCCTTTGTTGCTGCACATTCGTTTTCCTCCTTTCTCTAACAAATACCATTGAATTGAGTATGCACACATCTTATATACCGTTATCTCGAATTATCTCCAAAACCCCTTTTAAGTCCTGTTCACATACAAATGAGGCTTGAATACTTCCCGGGCAGAGCAGTACATTAGCAAGCCTGAGAATTAACAATAGAATTGGGTCAATAAAAGAAGGATATGCCATCTGATTACAAGGTGACTGCTTCCACTGTAATGTGAAAAGCTACTTTCAGTCCTGAAAATACAGTAGAGCAACAGTTAAATTAATGCCACCACATAGACCTCATTTGGATCCCTGTGTACATGTTCAGAATTGTGCAAGCAGAGGGAATGGCTATTAGGATAATCAGGGGAATGAAGAGCTTGCTTTGTAAGTAGAGATTAAAATTAATTTGCTTAGCCTAGCAAAAGGGAGACTGAGGATGCATTTCATGTTGCTGATACTTACATAGCGGGGAAGGGAACTCTGTAGGCTAAGGGAGAACGTTGTGATAACATCCATCCGCTTTAGGAGCAACATCTATGAAAATATTTGGGGGTGGAAAAAAGGGAATTTCTACCTACTGAAAGGTAAAGATCCAGGTGACTTGAGAAAAATATCTATTTCTAAGATGGATTTGATGGCTGCCTCTATAGTAAGGGACTTGGACTGAGCAAGAGCAATGACATGGTTTGTACAGGAGGGGCTTTTATAATGTAACCGAAGGAGCTCTGCATGGTGGCATCTGCTAAATCCTCTTTCCAGTGTATTTTCTCAGAACCTGGGTGTGACCAAACCAAGTCCTCCTCTGTGTGGCCTGCAAAAAGCCAAGGATAGCTCCAACCATGCTGGCTGGACTGGCAGCTCTAGCAGACCATCCCCTTTCTCTTGTGGATGTAACACCTGAAAAACCTTCTGGAGGCTGAAAATGAGTATGATGCTTAGAACCTCCCCCACAGGTTACTTGTGTGTATTTGATGAAGGGAAAATATCTGCATATTACTGCAGCTACTGAAGCAGCAAAGCTGGAAGGTTCTGGTTCAGAAGATCAGAGAGCTCTGAAAGTTTTGAAATGTTATTCTTGCCCTCACCCACTGTAGATTTGATTTAATGCCTACAGGGCACATTATTGTTTATCATATTTCACTTTTTGATGAAAAAAAAATTGAAAACTATTATCTATTCTGTTATTTTACCATCAATTATTGTTGGGGGAGGGTTTATAAATTCACCATCTTAGCATAAATACCCTGGAATATAAAAATGTCTGATTTGTAGACTCTTACTATGAATAAATTAAGCTGGATTTATGAGACTTACGGTCTGTTCTTCCTCTGTTCTTAGGAGGGCTTTGTGAATGTGCAATGAGAGCTCTTATTTCTTATTATGGAGTTTTATTGCCACCGTGTAACTGGGTTAATATAAGAAGTATAAATAGGGATATGCATTTGCCTGTGAGATGTTTTAATATGGAGAAGAGCATCTGAAGTTCAAAAAAATATGAACTGAAGTACAGACTGTATATCTTACTCTGCAAACAGGAGGAGAAACCATTTCAAGTGCTGAAGAAAGAATGGAGTATGTGGGGATTGTCCCCTGGGAAAGGTAAAAAAGTAATCGGATTTTTTTTAAACCATCTTGCTCTACTCTGCAACTACATTTTAGCAAACATCCTAAAATGCTACAGTTGCTTCCTTTCACCTGCTGGTCTCCCGCACAAATTTTCATATGGTGAAAGAAAGGGCACAGAAAGCAAGAGAAGCTGGAAAGGTCTAACAGCCAGGATGTTTTGCCTCCTAATAGAACCTCTTCTTTTTGGTCTATAGGAACTTGGCTGATGTCAGTTCATGCAGACTGAGACCCAGACAATAACCGCATCCTACTATTAGAAGAAAAAGAAATTGAGGCACATGAAGTACTGTTTTTAGTGAAGAATACAAGCTAAATCCTGTGTCTTTCTCTCCTGTGCATGAAGAAAAAAAAATCCTCGTTGGTCCCTGTGCCATCTTCTCATCCTCTACATACTACAATGGTATTTTAATAGCATTAAGTCCACAAGGATACAGGCGATGTCCATGCACACAAATGAAGGGAACGCAGAAGGCTGCTGCCAGCAGATGAGATGGAGCCAGCACAGCTGTGCCTAAAGAGATAGCAGCTGGAAAGGGATGAGGTGGCCACCAAAAGGGACACAGCTGGAAAACCAAAAAAGAGGTTTTAAAGGAGGCTCGCATAAACTAGCTTAACTGAGAGAAACAGACATTGGGTCTGGAGAAGCAAGATCGCCTCGAAGGCTGCAGGAGCCCTCGCCAGGGGGTGACCCTGGGGAAGGAGCAGTAATGGGAGACGGAAAGGAGAAGGGGGAGTTTGTTCTTCATACAGGCTGAGGGAAACACCTTTCTAGTGGCTCCGCAGCCCTTGGGCTGATGCACTAAAAAGCCATGAGGAAGGGCTTTGGCACAATAGAAATTTCTTGGTTTTCCAGCAGAAAGGACTGCTGGAAACCAGCACGAGGCTGCTGCTTCTACCAGAGGGCGACTGTTGCTCCGTCCTCCTGGGCACATTTCCTTCTGCTGCTGACAACAGGATTTGCTGTGGTTTTCTGTAGGAACGGGACGGGGACAAGTTCACAGGCAGGCTGACTATAAAGCTCAATATTTTGGAGTAGGGGTTCATTGCTCTTTGCACGTTGCTGTAGACGATAACCTTTTATTCTTTTTCAGAGTTAACAGGTCCATTTTCCTTTGGCCCTAAATATGAGAGTGCAACTGGTATTCTAAACACAATGGGCATTTTATTTAAAAGGTTAAAAATCACACTAGTCTAGTAGAAAACTGTGATTTCCCATTGTTCATCACTGCTGTAGCCATCTTTGCTGCTCTGTGGTGTCAGACAGAGAGCTGGTGGGTTATTGCTGTATTGTGTTTCACTGTGAAATCCAGTCAGATTAATGACTTTGGGGTCACTTGAGATTTGCATAATTTATATCGATGACTTGCTGTTTAAAGTGTTTCACAAAATCAGGAAATAAATTGTAGGTTTTATAAAAATATCATAATTAAAAATTGACTTGTACTAACTGTTGGCTTCAGGAACGTGCATGAAGTTCAAGTATGATGGATTGTTTTGCTCAATGAAGACTATAAAAAACCAGGAGAGACTTATGATGATAAAAAGCATTTTTTTAGGTGGTTACA
The DNA here is from genome assembly GCA_034008185.1 of Gorsachius magnificus. Taxonomy (NCBI): domain Eukaryota; kingdom Metazoa; phylum Chordata; class Aves; order Pelecaniformes; family Ardeidae; genus Gorsachius; species Gorsachius magnificus. The sequence continues at coordinate 6,531,156 of CM067085.1, read as the reverse complement.
TTATCAATCTTTATATTGAACCAAATGCTGCTTGCATTTCTTCTGTGCATATTTTATTGACTTCATTGTGACCAGTTGTGGAAGGAGAGCACTATTTGTATTATAGTGAAGAAATATTACCACATTCAAAATCAAAACGTGTTCTTGAACCAAGTATAAAACTTCAGAAGCCAGAAATCAAACGCTTGTTTTAGTTATGTCTTTAATATGACTTAATCACTCCAGAATTTAGCAAGCTGTGATAAATCTTCCTGCTATAAAAACAGAAGGGAAATTTTCTTGCTTTTCCTCACATTGGCAATCAAAATATTCAGATGGTGAATGTTATTTTTTCAATAGCTTGATTCGGGAGAAACAATGAAAAAAATATGCAACAGGAGTCTATGACATGTAAAGCTGGTCTCAATGGTTTTTTTTAATGAAACTGGGTTGGAGGGAAGCTGTTACGATGCAAAAATGAGCAAAACTTTGCCTCCGTATTACTGGTCTATTCCCAGTGTAAATCAGTGGAGTTGGACAGGACCAACAGCCTTGAATTTAACATGGTATTACAGGGTTCATAACATGAGATCCCTGCATAAAAAATTAGACACGCTCTTCCATTTTGTTTGGTATCAAACCAAAACTCAATTGTTTGAGCAGGACCCTGAGATGTGCAAAAGGACTGCTAAAAATTTAGAGTTCTACCTTGTTGCTAAAATTAGAGATGAAGCAAGAAATACTTTCCTACCCCTTTGCCCTGGAAGAAGGGTGCTGGGGGAGATAAAATGTCCAAGCTCCAACCACTGCCCAGGAAATGCTGAGCAGGAGCTGGAGACTGGAAATAGCAGATGTTGGGACGAGGTGGGTTCTGGGCAGAAGAGGAGGCTGAGGGGAGTCCTCATCACTCCCTACAACTGCCTGACAGGAGGGGGGAGCCGTGGGGGGCCGGGCTCTGCTCCCAGGTAACGGGTGATGGGATGAGAGGAAATGGCCTCAAGTTGTGCCAGGGCAGGTTTAGGTTGGACATTGGGAAAAATTCCTTCCCCAAAAGGGTTGTCAGGCACTGGAAGGGGCTGCCCAGGGAAGTGGTGGAGTCCCCATCCCTGGAGGTATTTAAAAGATGGGCAGATGAGGTGCTTAGAGTTTAGTGGTGGGATGGCAGGGTTAGGGTAACAGTTGGACTTGATGATTTTAAAAGTCTTTTCCATCCTAAATGATTCTATGATTCTATGATTCTAAGGCAGAGTCCTGGGACAGTGATGGATAGCACAACGGCACCAAAACTTGCTATAGCTCGTCTTACAATCATGAACTCAAGAGGAATTAATCTGGTGGACAAATGTCTCTTATTTGTACAAGACATACTGTACAATTGCAGAAGCAGGGCAGCGCTAGCTGGAGGCTTGTTCTTTTGAATCCAAACCTTTCTTATAATGCAGCAAGGAGCACTCTCTCATGATGAAATTACATGTTCAACAAGCTACGCCTCGCAGTCATATAACATAATGGTCGTGCAAACAGACAGAGAGACATCTTTCTGATGCACCTCCATGAAATATGTTTGAAATAACTTTTGAGCTCTATGCCAGATATCTGTGATAATAAAAATGAAATTCCACTTAATGGCTACTTTTCGCTTAGTTTTGCAGCCCATTTCTGGTTTACTTCACTACCTTACCTCACCGAGAGACCTAAGAGAAGCCAAAACAGGATGGGGGTTTCTGTGAATAACAAACCTGAGGGTATGAGGCAAAAAGAAAAACATGGCAAGATAGATGGAAAGCTTCTCAATGGTAATCACATAGGGTAATTGGTATGTTAAACCCAAGAGACCAATTTTATGCAGTGGCTGTCCTACAAATGTTCTGCTATTTGGTGCTGTGTTACTGTCAGCTCACATGTTCCTTTGCAGCTTCACTTGGGTTTCAGATGAACAGTCACATGCTGATAAGTTTTCTGGGCCTTTATTTCCCAGTTCCCTGAATTACGGGTTAGTGGCAGAATCACGCTGATATCATCTTCCAGATGCCTTATCTGAGTTTCAGAAATAAATAACTTGCTGGGTTCACTCCTGAACTCTCTCACAAAATAGATCACTAGGGGTCACCAGAAAGAAGCAAAACTTTGTATTTAATCTGGAATGCTCATGAATTTGTACACTGGCTTTCAGCTAATCTTTTATAGGGGATAATTTAGTTTTCAAAAACCAAGACAAATTATTTTTCTACATATGACAGGTATTTCCTGCTAATGAAAATGGCATTATAGAAGGCCCATGTTAAAAAGAGAAAAAAAAAAAAAAGGTTTGTGTGCAATTTCTCGCTCACTTAATTGCATGCTGATACTGAAAAGACACTGTGATTTGAAATTTTACTCCAAGCTAAAATAAGATGCTTGCTCCTATGGTTTAGTAACGTGTGTTAGAATACTGCTAATATAGCAGTATGAATTTTAATATTTCAGCTGGGCTCAAACAAAGCAGCAATGATTTGGGTTTGGTAAAAACTCACTGCAATATCTTAAGTTTGTAATTGTAGAAATATAGATTACATTTTTTCAGAATATGTTATAGCTCTACACTTGCAAATCTTAGAAAATATATTGGATGAGGTGATGAGAGGTTTATCCAAGGATGCTTGAAAGGACAGCCTGCTCAGGTAGAAAGAAGTATATTTTGGCATACTTGGCAGGGAAAGAACAAAGATAGCATGGGCGGAGTTCAGTGGGGATTTGAGGAAGAATTTGGCTCAGCTCTATTTTATTGTCCTTTATTCATTCTTAGTGCTGAGCAAAGGCAAAGTTTCGCTGTCAGTATTCACCCAACGGTCAGTTTGGCTTTAACGAAAACGGAGAACAAGTCAAGAAACACCTCATTTACCAAAATACATATTGTTCTATATTTTTCCAGTGGCTTGATGCCTGTCACAGGAGAGGCCAGTGTCTTGCAGGAATGTTTGGATGCAGTGAGAGCAGAGTTCTGCCTGTGCCCAGCAAAGCTGCGTAGCTCGTGCTCCTGCCAGGGCACATAAATGCACATTCTTCTGTGATTTGCCTTGTCCTCCTTCAGTCTAGGTAAAGCTGACATTGTTTCCCCCTCCCTTCTGGAATGTATATATTTTATAGCTAATGAAAAAGCTCAGGAAATATAACTGTCCCTCATATTGATTTTGCTTTTATATAGTGCCTTTTCCCCAAATGGATGCCAGAATGCACTCTTAAAATCAAACTATATACAACAATAATTTCTACCAGCAGCTTAACAGCACACTTTAGTGCTAGACAACACTTTAGGAAATGAAGGTGGCTTTAAGGAGCAGGAATAATCTCATGGCCTTGAAGAAGTTATTAGATATGGGTATAGAGCAAGACACAACACAGCCTTTCTCGCCTCCAGCTGCCTGCACTGGATGCGGGGCGGGGGGGAACGCCTGGGCAGCCACTTGCTCAAATCCTCTGATATTAAAGAACAAGTGTTCCTGGGCACACCTTATAGACTGAAATATTATTTAAGGGCTCTTAAGACGTTAGATTTCAGTTCATGTAACAAAGAGACCAACAGCCCGCAGCCCTTCATACACAGAATTTACTCAAATATATTCCCGCTTAGCTGGCTGCTGCTTGCCAAGTGGGTACCTGCTGCCCGCAGCTCCAGGGTCCTCCCAAATTAAGGACTCTTTTGCCTTCAGTAAAACCAATGATTTTTGTAAAGCATACTTTAAGTTCACTTTATCTTGTTTCCTTTATACAAAATATCCAATTCCCTTATGCCCTCTCTTAAGCATAGAACAATAGGGGATACAGGATACTCCATGGTTTTCTTTTTGCAGAAAAGGACCTTTGATTAAAAAAATGGTTGAAAATCAGTGTGTTAGAACATTGCTTCACAAGCACAAATGAACATAAATCACTTCTTTCTGCATTGTTGGGGACTCGCAAACAAGTATCATTACTAATATTGAAATTTACTGCCCCTTTTATTTAGCTTGTTCATTCTTCTAAAAAATGTATGCTTGGGTTAGAGCTGGCCAGGAATCTTAAGTGTTGATTATTTTATATGCTGTTAATGAAACTTTTCACAGAAATGTGCAAGTTTTGAGAAGAGCTGTACTTTTTTTTTGGTACAGGTTTCATCTTAGGAAGGGAGGCATTTGAAGACTCACGCACGTGGGTGTATGGTTTTCACCAAAAAACCCATGTATTGATCAATTGAATGATAAGTCTATCTACCTGTCTAACTCTGTACTGGAATTGCTTTATTTTTATTTTTCATAAATAACAAATATGCATTACGCCATAGAATGAATGAACCTGCTGTCCGTTGCAGTTATTTGCACCTTTACAGTAGACGAACTCATGGGAGACTGATGCCAAAGCCCTTATTGCAAGATGTATTTAATTACTAATAGAAAGTGAATCAGTTCAAATAAGAGATCTAAAGATATTCTCTCTGGCATAATCGATAGACCAGTTCTGAGGGCACTTGTCTGTGACAGAATAGATTGATCCAGCTCCTGTATCCTAAAACACAACATCTTTCCTGTCAGAAGTGATTAACAAAATACCTGGCTATCAGTTAGCACTTTGGGTTTTTCCCAGATTTGTCTCGGTGGGAAAGCAAATTTTTAATTGTTTTCAATTGCTAAAACAATCAGACAGAGGAAAAAAACCTTCTTGGGTGAAATAGCACTTACTCAACCTGAAACAGGTGATCTTTGGGAGGTTGTATAGTTTATAAACTGTTATGCAGATAATCACAGTGCAGGCTTGGGCTATAACAGCGGTGAGCCCCTGATGGAATTCAGAGGCTTTAATGGGTGGATTTGTATGGTGTGTTTTTTGTGACCATCATGATTTTTCTTGCAGCATTTCTGCAGCACTAATTTTAGTGATAATTACAAGAAGCCATGATAACAGCGGTAGCCCAAATGGTGTTTCCTATGCTTATGTACACATGTGGCCATCTGTGCTACCTTTTACAGGGTTGCAACGTTTTAGTTTTATATTCAATTTAGCTGCATTGAAAGCAACATAAGTATTACTATATATTAAGGTTGTCAAAAGCATACCTTAGCCCCGTGTGCTGACCAGCTGCAAGGTTATAAATCTGAGAACCTCACCAAAGGGTCATTCAGAAAACCTGTGCTTCGCTACCAGGGAAGGATTTCTCAGCCAACCTGCTTAAAAGAAGCCAGAATAAAGTTGTCTGCTTCAAGGGTCTGAAAGAAATAAAACCCAATACCTCCACAAAAAAACAGACTTTGGAAGACAGCTTGTTTTCCAGCTAATCATTGTATATCCAAGTACTATTTAGTGCCTCTGCCGACAACCTTTCTGAGTTGTAAAGAAGCTCCTTCCAGCACAGTTTTTTGACCTTGTGAGTGCTTCTGTGCTGGGGTCGTTGGGAGCCGCACGGGGCTGACCAGGTACAGCTCTCCAGGTCCCCTCGCATCCCGCCAGCACTTAATGAGGATGCTTGGTATTCTCAGGAGGCAATCTGCAAGCTCAGACCTAAGACAGAAGATGAAGTTGTTTTGAAACGGCAGATGAATAATATTGTCAGGAGTGTATTAATGAGAGAAAGTGTCTACACACCCATGCAAGGAGTATAGGTAATAGCAAACAGAACAAGAAATGTTAGTGGATAACAGACATTATGAAGCAGCAGGAATAACTGTGGGTGATTTTCGTGACTAAAATATCAGTTATTGGGAAAACATGAAAAAGGAAGAAGCAGTGAAGGAATGGGGGTGCGTAGTAGATTTATGATTTATGTCAAAGCTATTTGTATTGCAAGGCAGCAATCATGCCAAGAGGAGAAAATAGTTGTAAAATTCCTCTGGGAGATGTATAGCTTGTGCTGGGATCATAGTCTGCAACTTGAATCCAGATATCCTGAAGTACATCAGTATCTTTAAGCCTAATGCCCTCATACAAGCACATGCTAGGGACAGGGATTAAGTCGAACTTCAGCCCTCCACATCCGAGCCCGAGTGCTTCCATATGGCTGTAGTCTTTGGCTATGATATCTTTGGGAAATATCAAACCTTTTCCCCTGTGTGGCCGTGGGCAGGATTGCACCAGTGCTGTGCTGGGAGGCACAGGTGAGTCCTACCTGCTGCTGTTTTAGCAGATGCTGGCCCGCTGGGCAGGGCAGGACGTGCCCCTGCCCAAGCACCCCCAGGCAGGGACTGAAGGATGAACAAAATGCATCTTTGCTCCAGACCAGGAATGCTACAAGCTACTCCAGCTTTCCCAGCATAACCGTTCACAGTGGTTTATTAGGGGTTTCCTTTACAGGACCAACTGAAATAACGAGTCTGGGCAAAGGACTGAAAATTATTTGAAACTGGATGATTCCTGTTTTCAACAGTTATATGTGAGACTTTCAAAGGATGTTACAGGAGAAAAGGAGCCCAAATGCTTCAGGATTATAATGGGGTCTGGGTGGCTGAGTCCCGCTGGCACTTACAAGATTTTCTGTTGGAGCAAAAACCAGCTTCTGGGGTGGTTATGGGCTAGGTAAGGGAGAAGGATAGCTTTCTTTTATCCTCATTTTTATTCTGCTTTATACACATTCAGAAAATGAAATGTCCATATATTTTAGCACTTGAAGAATGAGTTTCAGGTACATTGGGGTAGGAAATAGCCTCCTCTTCATTTTCCTTGTATTTCTTGCAAAAGACAAACAAGGAATTAATTAGATTTCACCCTGCTTATGTCTTTGTTGCTAGCTCTAATCTTAACATCTAATAAAAGAACAGAGCAAATGGCTCTGTGACTTTTTATATATATTTTTCTCTAGCCCATTAAGAACAGAACAGAGCTGATGATAAGGTAGCCTGAGTGAATCAAAGTATCTATTCCGTGTTATCAAGGCAGGCTGAGTCACAGTCAACTAATTTTATAGCATACCCATAGCTGATTATAAAGCAAATAATTGGAGGAAAGAAAACAAATAATTGGAGGAAAGGGACAAAGATGACTATTAGAAATAATCTCTGCCTGTTCTGGTAGCTGGACCAGATCAACAAATAACATATCTGACTAATGCAGTGAGGTCTAATAATCCTAATTCTAAAGAAATTTTTAACTATTAAGTTATGAATAACAAAACATTGGCTTAGCTGTTAACTAAACTAATGACTGATTTTTACCTGCCTTTGCTCTTCATATAGGTCTGTAGAAAATCAATGAGATAAAATTGCATGAAACGTTTGCATGCCAGTCAAACATCAGCAAAATACAATTTTAAATGGAGATGAGAAGCAAGCAGGAGCTGACATAATACAGGCTCCTTTCTGTAAAGGAATGGTTTAGTTCAGATCCCAAGTAATTCTCCACATTTACCATCAAACTCACTCTAGAGCTATTAATTCAGGAACTTCCACAAACCCTCTCATCTCTGTGTCATCTTCTAGATTTTTTCTATAGACTTTTGCTTTCTGAGAATTAGTGAACACAAGTTAAATGCAACCATTTAAAAAAATTGAGATAATATAAGACTGTGAGTCCAGGGTTGGAAATGTTGGTTATGTTTTCTTATTAGCATAAGGAGGAAGAAAATTTGGGGTATCCACCAGTTCCTGGGAAGTGCAAGAGCTATTGGGCTGATGAGGCATTAGCAAGATGCTACAGGAGGGACCATTTACTGAAACTGTCAACACACAAAGCTGTCAAGGGACTTTTGGGTTGTAAAATGCTCCTGCTACCACGGGAGATGCATTACATTATTGTGGTATGCAGATAAATTGCTCTCCAGCTCATGGAAGCTGCCTTGTGAACAAAATAGGGGAATAAGATAAACTCGCTCTCAATCGATGAATTAATATAAAACCAGCAAAAGGAGCAGAGCAGACTACTAAAATCCCTCAACTATATTAGGCAATCAATTTTTTTCCTTTCAATATGTAGAATATTCCCTTGTGGCTCCCTGTGGATGCCATGCAGTATGAACACAGCAATCAAAGTAATAGACGTCAGAATAATCAAAATAATATGTTCAGAAAGAACAAATGAGTACATACATTCATTAAGTAAATCTCCTAAGAGCTTAACACACACAACTCTTTCCAGAAAAGCTGTACAAACAATTGCATGCACTAACACATGGTTTTACTGGTGTTTCAAAGTGTTTCAGATGAAAAATGTACTTCAAACTAATCCGCTTTTTTCAGATTTCGCCATAAATAATAATCTCTATTTAGGGCAAAACACATAGTGTAGCTGCCACAATGAAATTAATGAAGGTCATAACTGAAGGTAAAGTACCCCAATTTGAAGAAAACTTAAAAATCATTAAACAAGCCGTGTACGCTGCCCACCAAGCATTAAAGGCAATATCCATTTTTGTAGTGGATTGGGCATCAGCTGTGTCCAACACTAAACCTCCACCTGTAAGGTGACAAAATAGACGCGTCATCTGGGAAGAAAGTAACCAAAAACTCAGAACAAACCTATGAATATCCAAGGAAACAAACTGGTAGACAGACAAATCAGTAAGTTGGCTGCCTTGAGACATTTTCCAGCAAATTGTTCAAAGGGATACAGCACTAACCCAGTTAAAAATAAACAAAATGGTACTTCTCACCACATTCTCAGCCTTTTGAAGCAGCAAGCCGAGGTCACAGAAAAAATGGAGGAAATATACTGGCATGAAAGAGTAATTTCCAAAGCCAGAAATGTTTTATTATTTGTTAGGCTACAGAAGTGGTCTGGGAAGAAGTAGGAAAAAACAGAAAAGAAATTGTGTCTCTAATGAAGTTCGTGCAGGAATGACTTTTCCTTCTTTGCTTCAGCTATATTTGTATGATAATGTAGATGCAGCACTTTGGAAGTGAATGGATCCTTTCCTGACGGAAATCAAAAGGGATCAGGTATTGGTAATCTAAAATATGTTTAATAGTCTAAAACCTACCAGCAATACTTTGTGTTCCCTTGAGTTTGTGTGTGTAGACATTTGACTTTAGAGTTTACAAGGAAGATGGAGAAAGGTTTAGCATTTTTATTACACTCCTATTTACTATATTGGCTTTCAGTTATGAGTTGTGCTGCAGTTAACGGGGCTGAGTTGTGACTCATGAGGCCTCAATACAGATCTCAGCTCCACCAAAAGATTTTCTTCATGACCTTGAGCCACTTCACGTCTCCATCCCATCTGTAAAACAGAATGATGATGCTTCCTCTCCACAGCAATTCGTCTTGTCAATTTAGGAACAAACACTGATTTGTCTTGACTACTTGCAGCTCCTATCGATTGCGGGAAGTTAGATGTATACAATACTTCTTTGGATTTGGCATTGGGAGGCAAAATAACTTTGAGGAACATTAAAGCAAACATTTTGGCCATGAATGTCCTATACTGTTACGAACAGTGTCTAATAAAACGATCCTCAATTTTAGTACAGCACAGAGTAATAAATAGCTGTTACGGAGTTTAAACAGCATACATATTTGGCAGGTCAATGGGATATAGGCAGATCCCTGAGAGATGCAGTAGTAAGGCAGCCCCCTCACACCAAACATATTTTGTAAGCTGTGTAACATTGAAAACAACTATTAATTTTCATCAGAAGATTAGAAGGCAAATGTGTGGACTAAAAACTATTTCCCTGACAAATTTCAGAGTCCTAAAATCTAGTAGTGACGTACTGATGCTGCTCGGGAGAGTCACAAACATGTTCATTAGAAGGTGAAAGAAGTTCCCTCACCCCCAGGCTGTACCAGCCACCCAATTTTGCCTTCCTTATGAAAGAAGTATTCCTGCAGTAAGGATAAGCCTGTTGTCTTTCAGATAAAAAGGAGAGGAATGAAAAAGTTATCAGCAAATAGAAATCATTGTGCAACCCCTGCGACTGGCTTCGCTTTGAGGGCACATAATCAGATCAGATCAAATTTCACTCTTAGTTCGAACAATACAAACTGGATTAATTCCAGACAATGAGGCCAATGGGGTTACTTGATGTTGACAAAAACTTAAATAAGAGGGAAATAAAATATTCACCTGTAAACAGGTTTTGATAATTAAAAGTAATACTGGGATGGAAACATGCTGTAAAGGTTGTTCCTCTCCCTGCGGGAGTTGTTACTGTTTATTTGCCAGGGAGTCTTGGTTTCCCTTCCATAGGAAAGCATTTAGCAGGGTATTTTTTTGTCTGCATAGTGCTATAAATGCCTGTTGTGCTTTCCACAGAGTGAAGACAGGGAGCCAGGATGATCCCAGTGCAATTTCTAAAGTCACAGGAATGTCCCTGACCAAACCCACTCATGGCCTGAGAGCTTGATCCCTGCAAGCTGTTTCCAGGCCAGATACGCTGGGGCTTCCTTGGGGGTGTTTGCACCCCTCCTTGCTCGGGGACCCAGAGGGTAGCAGGAGCTCTGGAGCTCCAGAGCTCCAGGGTGCTGGTTTGAGTGCCCCACCAAGGGATGGGAGGGTTTGTCATCTGCAGTAGGTACATGAAGCAAATGGGAAGGTCCTGTACAGTTTGAATTATTCCTTTTGAAATACTCATGGGAAAATGTTTTCCCAGCTCCAGTAGATTTTTGCTTAAAGCATGGGAAGTCCATGGCACTCAGATTTTACAGCAGAAGCTCACAAGTGTGATCATGGGTTGTTTGTGGGGAGTACACAAAGCAGATTGCATACTCTGATTTTCAGTTCATTCTTGAAATCAAAGCAAGACCAGGGTTTATAAAATTGCAAGACATACTGAATAATTTCTGCCATGCTAGACTACTCTCATTTACTTTCTTAAATCAGGTTAGACCATTTGGATCGTTTGAAAATGCACTGGCTTTTCTGCTGTCTGTAGGCACCTAACCTTCCCCTGACACCGTCCTCTCTCTTCTCCTTTTTCTTCACCTCAGGATATTCATTAAATTTTTCTTATGTGTTTCAGAGTTGAGGAAAATCTACAAGAGTGAACTTGCAAACAATTAATTGCATCTGATTTTACTACAGATGTAACACCTTGCAGTGAAGCTGCAGAGGGTTTCATGAGGTTTGATGAAGATTGGCGCCCTTGCAGGAACCTCATATCCAAATTAAAACCTTTTTCAATTGAACGTTATGAAAAGGCTCCAGAGGGGATGGGGAGCAATTCCATCTCGATGGTGATGTTACAAGCAACTATCTATTTTAAGATAAATACTTTCGTCTAAAATACGTCTATAAAAAAATCTATTGTCTTCTTCTTTTGATTGACTTATTTACAGAATTTCATCTGAGGAAATTCTGACAAGCTCTGTGTTGTGTCAGCCCTCCCACATCTATGATTCACTGAGTTGCTTTTGTCCCTGACGCTTTACTTGTTCTTCTACCAGAGAGCAGCTACGGATGTTATTGGTAATATTTTCATGTTTCTCAGTGACAGGAAATCATGTAAAAACTCCATCTAATGAGCATATCCTCTATCACTGGGGGCTTCATTCCCTAAAATGAGGCTGCAGAAGATGATAAAGTTCTTCCTTGGTCTTTAAGGACTTTTTCATCTTCACTTTCTTAAGACATCTGCAAAAAGCTGTTTGGTCAGACGTTCCTTATTCACAATTAAATTCTTATGGGATTAGTTGGTTTGTTATACTCAGAGTAAAAAAGTAAACAGCATATGGCTCTGTTAATATCCTTATAATGTCACAACACAATCTGGCAGGATGCAAACTTTTTTGAGCAGTTTCACTTACCTCAAGTTCACACTATGAAAAAAAGAACCAACAAATCCTATGAATCCTTCCACATCACCTAAGAGACAGCGAGCTATTTCTTAATTCTTGTTTTGTGTTCCCAGTTTAATAAGTATGTCTATACGTATTACCTTCAGTAACACAAATACAGTGGAAAATACAGTTACTTAGTTACTAGGAGTTAAAAGGTCATTTCCCCATGATGAAAAGCTTGTTCTATCAGGTAAAGTAGCTGCTACACTCCACAAAACTGGCAACCCTTCAAAAGGTTTCGGAAATTAAAGGCATTGTTTGAAGATAAAGGCGATAAGGTCATTTGCCTTGTGTTTAGTCCTGCAAACCTTTCTGGGTGACCCTTTGATATTCAAATGAAGAGTGCTTTAAATTGTTTTATCTTCATAGGGCTAATGAGTGCTGGCTGACAATCACTTTTAAGACTAGTTGAAACTACTGGAATTAAATTTTGGAAAATATTGCCACGCATTTCCATTCAGGAGGGAGTTTGCCAGAGCTGTATCCAAAATCACTCGCAGCGCTATGCTCTGGTCCTACCGCTTTTCTCAGCATTTTTTATTAACTCTGTTTTTACTAGTTGAATAATGTTTAACATGATTTTCAATGCATTCCTGCAGTAGATTAATAAAGCTGTATAAACAAGTTACATATGTAAAATCTATGTCCTCTTTAAACTCTATGCTAGAGTGAAACAAGCCCTTCATTTAATGTGTACAGTAGTAGAAAAATTACACATGAACTTTTTATTGCCAGGGACCATATAGCTGTGTATTATTGTATGTGTAATTAACTAATCTGTAATGTTGCTCTTAGATATGGTGTACATACTTCTTTCCTTAGAGGAATAGATTCTTATTCTAAAGCTTTTTCTTCTTTTATGGTTCATTTAATATATTCCATTTATGGGAAAATGTTATGAATATTCTTTAAATCACTTGATTTTTTTTTTTTCTAGTGGGAAGAAAGAATCTTCACGGGTTTGTAATTTCTTTATTTAAAAAAAGAAAAAAAAAGGAAAGTGAATGTCCTCTAATGGATAGTAAACATTGTGTGTGGTAAGCATACTTGGTTATCACTGTGACCTTCTTCATTACCTTAGAAGTTCTTTATTTTAACCTTACTTCCATTCTATTTTGGAGACTTTCTAATAATAGCCCTCTATCACTCTAACCCACATTCAAAAGCAAATGTAAACAAGATCATCTCAGTTTAAAATACACATGAACTCTGTCCCCCAAATGACCACCAAATAATTAAAAAGTACAAAATCCTTACCTAATGGAGCTGACTCAGTGCTAATGGCCAACAAGGGAATCCAACAGAGGTAGACAACAAGTTGGAGATGCTGATGGAAAGGAAAGGGCTGCTGCATATTGTCCAAGATAGGTTTTATCCATGCATCTGCAGTTGCTTAGAAGTTAACTTTTGAAGTACTAAACTTTGCAGGAAAAGCCATCAGCCTGCCTGCCTGTTTCAACTTTTTTTTCTCTCCCCCCCCCCCCCAATCTTTCGTTCTTTTCAATCCACTCTCTTGGAGAGGGCTTAATGTGTCATTAATCCCAGAATTTCCAAGAGGGAAGCCCTCCAGCTATAGAGCAGCCCCACTCACCCCCACACCGACACACAAACAGACCAGTGGAGAGCATGTGTCCCTGCAGCTGCTCCGGCTGCAGCTGCTCTGATTTACACACCCGGTAACACACCCGCGCACACGGGGGGTGAGAACAGTGGGTACCCCTCAGTGTCGGTGGTAGGAGGTGAGCCTGGAGAAATTAGGGTTGTAAACCAAACATGCCTGCTCGTGAGGATTTTAAAGCAGACAACACTAACTTCAGATTATTGCAGCTGTGGCTGACACCGCGTTCATGTGAGAGGGGTTTAAAAAATGCTAAAATATAAGCTTGCAAATAGTTTGGGTTTTGTTTCAGGTTGCTGGAGGTTAAATTTATGGAAAACTGTTACAGAAGTGGTCTGTGCAGTGCAAACAGCGATCCTGAAGGTTTGTGTCTTGGCTCCATGTATCACGGTTTGGTATTTTAGAGAACAGCCCTTTGCTGCTGAAATAAAGTGCGGCAGCATTTGCTCTGCCAACCCGTCCTGAAAAATGAGATGTACATTTCAGAAAGTCGGCTCACCAGCAATAATAACAGAAATAGAAAACAGAAGCAAATGGCAGTGAAAGAACTCAATCACTCATGTTGCTCAATCACATTTTTCTAAAGTTTTGTCTCACTGGAAAGTGCCCTGTTGCTACCGCATGGGTCTTTCGTGCTACTTCTAGCTGGTGTGAACAATGTTTATTGTATGACACTGCATATTGCCAGATTAATGCACAATATGAAGAATTTGCTATTAAATCACATGCTATACTCAGATATTCATGGCATTTTATTTAGAAAATACCATCTCCCCACCCACTGTTCAGTGTTTTCCATACCTGCCAGCACTTCTTTTCTTTGACTTGTCGACTTTGACTATTTCATGTCTGCTTGTTTAAGTGAGGATATTGTGAATTATCTGATAACAGAGTGACACACAAGTCTGTAAACATTCCATGCAAATCACTCTGAGGAGCATTTCATCTAAAAGCATCAACAAAGCCATTAAAAATATTTTGCAGTACAGCCAAGGAGTTTCAAATTTGGCTTAACATCCTTTGAGGAGTTTTACTACTGGATTCCTTGAAGGAAATATAGTTTATTTAAGAAGAAACTTCTAAAACTTTTTTCTTAATTTTGATTTTTGATTTCGATGTTGCAAAATCACTGCTTTTTACAGGGCCATGGGATTGGCTGTCTCATAGGCCTGATTTGTAGCTCTTTGTGAGTCTTTGTGAGTCTTTCCAAGTCTTTCCATTGATTTTACTGATGTTTAAAATATATTACTTCAAGCTCATTAAGACTCCAACCCCACTATTTATCTTTTTTTTTTTTTTCCTAAGAGATCCCCATCCATGTTTTGAGTACAAATGCATGACAAATGACAAAATTCCAATTTATTTCAAACAGGACACAATTTCTACTTTTACATGGCTTTCTCAGTTAATGCTTAATTTATTTGTGGCAGTTTCTACACACTGATGGGGGCCCAATCTTCTCTGACAAGTTTTGGCCCGAAAGGCATAGCTTTAATGTTTAACTATTAACATGAAAGGGACTGAAATCTGTTGTGGGTTGAGAATTATCCTTGCCAAAATTTTGGCAACCTAAAACAATTTACAAAAAAGCAAGAGAGCTTTCCACAAACAATCTGTCCTTTGTTGGTCTTTTGGATACAGAAATCAAAAGTATCCAGGCAAAAAGGTATTTGGGACCTCCTACACCAGGAGAAAAGCCATAGCTTATAAATAAGCTTGCTTATTTTCTTACCAGTTACCTCTCTAAGCAAGTGTTAATCAAGAGGAGCCTTTGAAGGTGGTTACTCTTGGTAAAGATGAAAGGAAGCTTCCCATTGTCTCAGCCAAAGAGTTTCTCTGGGTTGGATATGGCTCCCTTCGATTTGGGAGGATAACCAGCTCCAGGTCAGACAATGAGGTGCAAATATTCCCCATTACCCATTCTCCCAGAGCAAGACAAGACCTTACAGAAGTCAGAAAAATAGCGAACACCGCCTTCTCCCTCCCCCCCCAGACATTGATCTAAAAAATCATGGGAAAATAAACCCATGGAGAACCTGCCTAAAAATATTGCAAAATACTCTCACAGCCTCCACACCATTAACCTCAGCAAGAGGAGAAACTGAAACTCCCCAGAAAGTTGGTGTTGTCAAGTGTGGGTAGTGAAGACCTGAAACAATTAGCTTTACCATCTGTAGAGAAAGACAACACAACACTGAAGGCCTGACACCAGTCCTGCTTGTATTAAATTAATTTTTAATGGTAGGGGTGGATACGGGGAGTTGAAACAAGCCAAAAGTCACAGCTGGAAGCTGGCAGCAACATTTCAGACTTGGCCAAAAATTGTTCGATGGATATGCATGTTAGGTATTCAGATCTCTTCACTTTATGAGAAAGAGACAGTGTTTGCCTGAAACATCCCACTCAGCAAGTCGGTGCTGTGATGGTGAGGATGGATGGTTGGCAAACGTGACGCCTCTCTTCAAGAAGGGCCGGAAGGAGGATCCGGGGAACTACAGACCAGTCAGCCTAACCTCGGTACCGGGGAAGATTATGGAGCGGTTTATCTTGAGTGTGCTCACCAGGCACATGGAGGACAATCAGGGGATCAGGCCCAGTCAGCATGGGTTCACGAAAGGCAAGTCTTGCCTAACCAACCTGATTTCCTTCTATGATCAGGTGACCCGCCTGGTAGATGAGGGAAAGGTTGTGGATGTTGTCTACCTGGACTTCAGCAAAGCCTTCAACACAGTCTCCCATAGCATTCTCATGGAGAAGCTGGCAGTTCATGGCCTAGATGGATGTACTCTTCGCTGGGTTAAAAACTGGCTGGGTGGCCGAGCCCAGAGAGTCGTGGTGAATGGAGCTAAATCCAGTTGGTGGCCGGTCACAAGCGGTGTCCCCCAGGGCTCAGTTCTAGGGCCAGTCTTGTTTAATATCTTTATCAATGACCTGGATGAGGGGATTGAGTGTGCCCTCAGTAAATTTGCAGATGACACCAAACTGGGTGGTAGTGTTGATCTGCTGGAGGGGAGGAGGGCTCTGCAGAGGGACCTGGACAGGCTGGATCGATGGGCCGAGGCCAATTGTATGAGGTTGAACAAGGCCAAGTGCCGGGTCCTGCACTTTGGTCACAACAACCTCATGCAGCGCCACAGGCTTGGGGAAGAGTGGCTGGAAAGCTGCCTGGTGGAAAAAGACCTGGGGGTACTGATTGACAGCCGGCTGAATATGAGCCAGCAGTGTGCCCAGGTGGCCAAGAAGGCCAATGGCATCCTGGCCTGTATCAGGAATAGTGTGGCCAGCAGGAGTAGGGAAGTGATCGTGCCCCTGTACTCGGTGCTGGTGAGGCCGCACCTCGAATACTGTGTTCAGTTTTGGGCCCCTCACTACAAGAAAGATGTTGCCTTGCTGGAACAGGTCCAGAGGAGAGCAACCAAGCTGGTGAGGGGTCTGGAACACAAGTCATACGAGGAGCGGCTGAGGGAACTGGGGTTGTTGAGTCTGGAGAAGAGGAGGCTGAGGGGAGACCTGATCGCCCTCTACAACTACCTGAAAGGAGACTGTAGCGAGGTGGGGGTCGGCCTCTTCTCCCTGGTAACAGATGATAGGACGAGGGGGAATGGCTTGAAGCTGCACCAGGGCAGGTTTAGGCTAGACATTAGGAAAAACTTCTTCACCGAGAGGGTTGTCAGGCTCTGGAATGGGCTGCCCAGGGAGGTGGTGGAGTCCTCATCCCTGGAGGTCTTTAAAAGAAGGATAGATGAGGTGCTTAGGGACATGGTTTAGTGGTGGGATGGCAGTGCTAGGTTAACGGTTGGACTCGATGATCTTAAAGGTCTCTTCCAACTGAGGTGATTCTATGATTCTATGATTCTATGACCTGCACTGACTCGGGGTGGAGAGGGCTGGGCAGCCCAAGGGGAGGTAGCAGAGGTAGGAGGAAGGCCTAACTGAATGATAACATGATGACAAAAATGCAAATACCTTGAAGGCCTCCAAAGATGTGACTTTTTAACATTTTGCTCCAAGTATGAAATGCTCAGACTCCCCAGTCAGTGCAGGAGATTTAATAGTTGCATGCAATCCCAGGCAATAGTGAAGTTTTGAGGGATGAATCCCATCACTCAGGTAGCTTCTGAAGGTCATGTGGAAGTATTTGTCTATCTGAATCCCCCAGGAAGGAGAAGACAGGGTACTACCGTGTTCCTCTTCTCAAAAATTGAGTGTGGCTAGCACTTTCCTTTTGCACGTGAGCCAGCAGACAGTTGCACAGTCCTTTTAAGCACTGACACACTCATTAGAAACTGATCTTATTTCCTTTTGCTTCCTATGAGAAATACCCTCACTAGGAGGCTGTTCCCTGGTGTGGGTTTCTAGGCACAGAAAAGATTTGTTATTCACGTGTGACAAAGAGAGCATGACCCTGCCTGTACACAGACCTTCCTAGTAGGACAGAGTCCTTCAGAGGCAAAAGATGACTTAATTAAATAGTATAAATTTTTTTTGTGAGTGAGTTTACACATTTACACATGCCAAAACCCTCCTCTATGCATTTGTTTGCTTGTTTTATCTGATCGAAAATACTTGCCAAGCCCAGTGACAAGGCATAAGCTTGCTGTGCTCCCAGGGCAATCCCTTTGCTGTTGATACAGGCTAGCTGTGTCCGCTGACCCTTGCAATCCCTTCGCCAGCTTCTGAGCAAGTGGAAAGGTTGGCATAATGGATTTTTACTGAGTCTCAGTAGTCTCCAGCAAGTGCCCCCCACCAAAGGATTTTCCTAAAAGAGATGAGGAGTGGTTTGGGCCTGGGATTCTCCCTCTCTGCTGTTGGCTCCTATTTCTTTTAGTCATGCCTGTCCATATATTTTAGAGAAATGCCAAGCACACTTCTTATAGCCAAGGTACAGTATTCATGCACCTTGTTAGCCCACACAACTACTCTTTATCTCACCACTTTTATTTCAAGACTGTACAGGTGAGTGGCTTTAAACGGGGAGAACTTCATCTCAGCTTGTGCCTAGTTTGGGGAAATAAACAGTGGTCACACAGTGATTAGAGCTCATGTTTTCCTCTGTTTTATGTTCTAGTGTATAGAACACAGCATTGCTGGTTCTTCAGAAAATAATATGACAAGCATTAAATGTAATTTACAGGACCAAGCCCTTCAGTTAAGTGAGGACTAGTTGTGATTTTTAGGGTAATAATTCTTTATACAAAAGCGTATCCCCCTTTGAACAGCTCTGGGAGTACAGCGAGTGATTTGTACATTCGATCATTCGGTGCGTTCATCTTTCAGCTTCTAATTCCCTTGTGGGAGAACTCTGATGGCTTTAATGCATCAGTTGTCATTAGCCAGTGGGCCAAACTATGGGAGTTCAAAATCTAAAGCAGAGATAATTTGAAGAAAACTATTCATTATCTCCAGGTTTTTTAAGGGTATACAGAGCATGAGTGCTTGGGCTCTGAGACAGCAGAAGTGAACCTATTAGAAGAATTAAATCAGTTCCTTGTAACTATGCTGCCCCTTGACGTGGACCAAAGTTGGATGTGATCCCTGACCTGATGTGGTGCACCCACAGCTCTGAGTGTGAAGGAGAATGAACCTTTGTTTTTGTTCTCTTCACTGTTTTGCCACATGTGTTGCCCTGGCCATCTGAACCTTAGCCTGGTGTAGCGTGCCCTGATTAAATTTTCAGCGTGCACCATCAGCACCCTTCTCAAATGGACACCTCTGCCAGGGCAGATGAGCTATATGTGAGCCAAGCACCCTGTGAACTCCTGTGTGCTAGGGCAAGGTCATGACTGATGTGTGCTCTTCATACAAGTTCTTTACTTGACTGGAAAACACCAAACTATTGCAGACATGTCAATATATATCACATCTGCAATTCACCTCTGCTCCAGAGTGCCCTAAGACATTTGTAAGAGAATGGTTGTCATTGCTTAGCAGCTCAAAACCCAATCCAACTTTTCTATGTGAAGAGATTGGCAATTAGAAAATACTAATAAAAAGAGGACACCCATGTCCAAACTGTGTATATTGGAACTGGATGGGGATTTCTTATCAGAATCCATTTTCAGAAAAGTATATGATTTCCACAAAATTGGTAGGAAGGAGATACATTTTTTAGAAATCTTTTTTGTTCTTAGATCAAAAAATTTTAATTTTAGCTTAGCATTTCTTTCATTTCCTGTGAGCTGCTCTGGTGCCTGAATCGGTCATGGTCTTGTCTTCCACAAGGAACTGTGAACATCATTTATGGTGCTGTCACTGAAATTGGGAAGAATGAACCTCGTAACACCAATGTAGTGTTAAAAGGCAGGCATTCTTTATTCATGGCGCCGGATGCACGGGGGATCGCTCCACCTAACGTGCATACCTATAAGCGGCAACTTGCCCCATTTATATGTAGCAAAGTATTACATATGCATAAAGTTTCCCGATATGCCTATACATATGCATAACCTGTCTCTGTTTTGTATTAAGATTAGCTTCAAGTGGTCATTTCCATAAATCCCTCCCCACTGCGCTTGCTCAGTGCCTCCTTGTGGTGGTTGTCGGGGGTCGTGGGGATGAAGGCTGCCGGCTCTTCTTCATCACCGCTAGTAACCCCTTGTTCTTGCGCAGACTCAGTTGCTCCTTGGCTCTTGCCCAAACTGCAGGGTCGGTGTAGACCAGTTCTTGAGGTAAACTCCTGGTTCTTATCAAAAAACTGTCCTTCGTAAGGAGCGACGAATCTTCCTGCATCAATTAGTTCTCATTCCTTCTAGTCTAGCAATCTTGGCAAACCGTTATTATCCTTCTGCTCCATTCCCCCCCCGATACTTCCCGTCCTTGAGTAGGGTTCCAAATTTAATAAGTAGCTACACTACTGACTTACAAAAAAACATCCAAGCTAGACACTATTAGAAAAACATCCAAGTAGACACTACTGACTTTAGCAAAACATCCAAACTAGACACTACTGATTTTTAGCAAAGCATCAGCAAATTAGACAATGAGGCCTAAATCTTATGCATGTAAGCCGCTTACATCTGGGGGTCTTTCGACCCTTAAGGTATCAGTGCAACTTAGGTGAAATGGAATACTTGATTAAAAAAACCCTGCATTTTGATTGTTCTTCTGCAAAACTAATAAGCATGGAAATGTCACGCTACTCTCACAGAGCGGAAATTCTCAAAACACTTTTACATTGGTGTATACTATGGAAATATGTATAGTAGGGAAAAGGAATTGGACTTTTTCTGAAAAACTTTCTTGCCTGTTCTCCCTAAGCCTTAACTTACCTTGACTGGGTAGTAAAAAGAAAGAGTAAGAAAAATGGCTACTCATAGCCTTGATTATGGACAGATAATACCAATACAAAAATCACTATTACTCAGAAAAATTGCAGACTGAATTTTCTCATTGAGTGAACTTTCCATTTAGCAAACAGTTTCCTTTGAAATGACAGCAGAAAGGCATTTCACAGGAGTTTTTCATCAGTATTAGCAGTGGAAAGGCATGAAGTGGAAAGGTGTTGCTCCTTGAACCATTTCATTCAGCCTTTTTCTAGTACTTTTCTTTTTGAAGAAATCAAAATCATAAAGGGCAACCAGTGCAGTGCCAATCCCCCTCCAGATCTTCCAGCCAGGAGTAATAATGACAATCAGAGCAGAAACACCAGGTTTAATAACAAAAGGTGGGAATTTGGTTTGGGTTAAAACCAGCATCAAACTGGCATTAAAACTGACTGTCCATATATCTGTCATCTCTTCTTTCATCCTCCTTTTCCATCTTGGCTGTTACAATTTGATCTTGTAAGACAGTCTATGTAAGCCCATGTTGTGTTCAAAGAAAGCTCAATTACTGCAAGTGGCCTTGGCAGGGCTCCTCTGGAGCGGACCTGATGGTTGCTTTTACTTCTTCAACGCAGAGGTTGCCTCTTCAAGGTTTTTAGACTGCTGAACGAGCAAGGCATCCTAGGAGTAAATAAGAAACCCCATCACAGTTATACCAAAAATACAATATAAATGGTATCAAAATGTAAAATATGGCTAACTCGTGGATGAATGAAAATAAGTGGCAGAGAAATAGGAGTATTACAACATAGATCACTCCCCTAATTTGATTAAATTGCCTTTTTACATTCATTCAAGAAAGAAAAATATAGCAAATATTATTTCTTTTCAGAGATTAATCTAGGTATTAATGGGGATATTCATCACTATCAGATTAACTCTAAAGATGAGTTTTAAGAGACAGGCATCCCAGCAGATTTAATAAGGACAGTTAGATTCCTCCATAGGATGCTCCCCATAGTATATACTTTTAAGGTCTCTGAGAAATCCCCTGGAGAAATATCACTGCATCACTGTAGAGGAATCCAAGGCATATCAGCCTTCTTTTAAAATTCCCCCTTCTCTTCCTGCCATCAGTATCATACCCAAATAGGAAATGAGTTTTAAAAATTTTGTTAAAACATTTGCAATGGAACAAATAAGAATTTTATTTCAAGCACCTGGTAATGTATGTTTCACTCTGTAAACTTATCACAGAGTAGGTTGCTTTGGAAAAGACAGATTTATTCTGAAACATTTTTCTTTCATCTCTTTATAGTTCTGTTGATGATTTTAAATGTTTGTGCTATTGGTACTTACATACAGTGAATGATAAATGATATATTACAACAACAACTCCATGAAGCTGAATTGCTCTTTTTAGTGAATTTAGTGAATTTACTGCCTTGAAAGGTAACAGATTGATAGTACTAGTGAATTAAATCCTCTCTTTATCCCCAGAACAAGTATAATATGGGCATTGCAAATATTTTCCAGACCTATAAATCAGCCATGGCACCTCAACTAACATCCACAGGGACCTGCTGCTCCCTGCTTTTCTCTTTTGCTTTTTTTCTAAAACTTCTTCCTCTAGGGATTTTACAGCATACATCAGTTCCAAGAAGAAAAGGGCAGTGGTACATCTCATGAGCTTTTCTTTTCTGTATTAAACAATAATGATCAACTTTTTATATTCGAAAAGGTATGTGGGGAATATCACGTGTTGGGGATTAGTGGTGCCTTGGAAGGTGGAGCAGGAGCTGCTGAAATACAGGTCATAAACAGCGTAATTCCAGCCATGGACGTGAGATTCTCTTTTCACCTCTTACAGAAACTGTTTTTGCAAAATCTCAGCTTTTTTACTGCTAATATTGTCATAAACATCTAAGTGTCTACTGGCTTTAGCCCACCTCGACAATAACTGGAACTAGAGAAATAATGGAAATACAGGGCTGGATGCTCTCAGATATATTTACTCCGTTGCTCTCAGTGGAGTTAATCTGATTTATATACACCACCCCACGGGAAAAGCAAGTTTCCAACAGGGCTCAGAAAGACCTAAGGTCCAATTTATAGCCAGCCGAATAATTTATTTTCCACAAGGCTTCCTCCATTCAGTATTCTCACCAGACATTTTGCAAATTCCAGGCTTTCATCTTTTGAGACGGGTAAAAATCAATTCATTACTGAATTTTTCTGAAGAAAATTGTGTGGAAGGAAAAGCAGGTGTTAAATAAAAACAGAAGCACTCCAAACACTTTATTTCAGCTCTTATAAATAACAGTTGTCTCATACATTCATCGCTTGTGAAGAGATCTCATCTAATTCACCTACCTTTGAAAACCTAGTAATACGAAATTAATAGAATAATATTTATCGTTATAGACCAGTAACATTTCAGAGGGAATGAAAGTTCTAGAATAGGTTTTATTTTGTGCAGGTTTTTTTCACTAAGGTAAACATTCATTCCAAATATCACATAAATTGGAATCATAACTTCACTTTACAAACCTGTTTGGCTTTCTGGGCAGTAGATAATGGGCTGCTCTTAAATAATTGTGTTGCTGTCTCACACTACACGTAGACCTCTCTCAGGCTATTTTTTGAATGCTTCTTTTGTTTTGGCCCAACTTTTCTGTTGTCATCCATTTCAACAAGCATGGACATTTTTATGACCTCATTTCAGCTTAGCTGTTCTTAGCCACTTTTTAAGGGGCATTTCACCTTGACTACAGCAGCCCTTGGCTTCTAATATTCATAAAATTTAGATCTTGCCCACAGTCTGTTCCCTTCTACAGTTGCTTTTTTATCCTTCCAGGTCTACCAGCAACATGAGATTTGCTGTTAACCACCCAACAATTCCGTGATCACTGCTTCTGAAGGTTCATGAAAACAATACAAATGCAGCAGAGAAAATATTTCATTTTCCAGTTTTATTTTTTATCTTGGCTCAAATTGATGCAATGCAGGTACTTGAAATTAGTAGTCTAACAGAGCAAATCTCGTACAAGCATTATGGTACCCATTTGTATAAAACCAAGAAAAACATTTTTGCTTCATTAGGGACTTTAATCACATTTACCTGTTTGGATTTTAGAGCATCAATGTCACATGATAGGTTTTACACAGCTGACTGCGTATTAATTGAATACTCTAATTCAGCCTCTAATTCTACCTTTTAATGGTTGAAAGCCCATTAACGCAGCTATTTCTCTAATAGCTGTGTAGAAAAGGTGATGTTTGTTGTTGTTTCATCCTGGCTGATTCTTCTTATCCTCCAGCTGAGTCTGATGGGACTGCCCAAGCCCCTTCAATTTGAGTTCAGTGCTAGAACAATGCAAAGCACTTTTTTAGAAGAATAAAAATAAGACAGACTTATTCATGATAAAACTCTCCTCTAACTGTTTCCTTTAATACATATCAATAGTCTAATGTTAACTATTAGCTTAAAATTATGTCCTGCACATCCCTCCCCAACATTCAAAATTATCAAAATTTGGCCCAAACACTTTGCCTACCCAGCTGGGCAGACTGGAGGAATCTAAATAAGTTCTCAGAAAATTGCAGAGGAGGAAGGAAAACTTTTTTCCCCCAGCATGCACAGAGCTTTATAAAACTCTGGACCAAGCTGAAGCAGATTAGGTTACAGGACACTTTTCCTCTTCAGCTGTAAAAAAAGAAGCAGGCATTTGCACCTGGCAAATTTGCTTCTGACTTCCATGCTGTGAACCTGTAATCACTGCAGCTAATGGCATCTCGCTGAAGAGTTAACTCAACAAGTATCATTAAGGGACATGGAGCTTATGATTCATTATGTTACAGCATTTTGTTATACACTTAGTCAAACTGACTAAATATCAATGACTAAATTATGACTAAATACCACTGGCTAAGTTATCTAGGTAGCTGATTTTATAACTGTATCTAAATGTACTTTGCTCTTTTGTAGGCTCTCTAATGTATTACAAATTGTCCATTTTTTTAATTATTCTGGAATATGTCAGCTTCCATAGTTGCTTGGCCTAAAGTCAAATGTAACAAATGTTTTGTTAAATAATTGGTCTAAGACGAGAGAACAAAGTCATCCATCATCAAGTCACAGGTTTGGTTTTGTTTCCAATAAATTCTTTCAGTGCAATTTCTTTTGGTAATAAATCTTAAATCTGTGATATTCAATAGCATTACACAACACTGAATTTACTATATGTGTTTAAATGCAGGCTAAATACCTATATGAAACCCAAGAGCTTACAAAGCCCTTTTATAGCATTTTTGAGTGTATAATGGACATAAAATATTTAAGACATGAGCCAACTACTGTCCAGCTGAAGAAGAAATTTCTGTTGTTCCCTGAGTCCTTATTATCAAGTTTTCTGAACTTTCCTCAGAAGCAGCTGGTGCTGAGCAGTGCTCGACAAGATGAACAACAGCCTGGCCTGTCGCATTGTAAGTAAGTCTCTCAAGTTCAGATTGGGTCACAGAACAAAAATTGGTTGTTTTATGGTGCAGGAACGGTTGCAGTAGCCATATTTTCAGCCTTTGGATAAAACCCACATTACTCCTCCTGAGTAAGGATCCTGGCCCTGGAGAGCCATGCAGTAGGCGCTGGGGATGATGCAAATAAAAACAGCCATTTCGGGAAAGCAAGGTCCATTTTGTAGCATGTCTCGATAAATCTGAGAACCTGATTTGTATTATACTACCCCTCTGTAATTTTTTCATTTATCTAAATTGTTTGGAAGGTGAATTGATTAGTAAAGGATTCAGTTTCATGAGCTTACAGAGACATGAGAGTGGTTCAATAAATCGAGCAACAAATGGAAATATCTTTGGATTTGTTATGGCTTTACCTAGGTTTTAACATCTAAGTGAGCAAATTGGTACCAAAAGACAGTCAAATTTTGCCTATTTTTTGTTGAAACTATTGAGAATTTTCCTGATTCTGTAAGATTCTCAGATGAAATATGAACACCATTTTATCACAAGTTTCCCTGAGACTGTCTTGCCAAAACTGAGTCCAGGTTAAGCTGGAAAGAACTTGGGATTTTGTTCTAAAATAGCAGTCGGGATGCATGTTCTGCTGCTCTAAATCCCACTAACAGTGCTACCAGGATGTGCTGAAGCAGAGACACCTCCAGAGAAACGCATGACTGTCAGCTCCATGGATGAGTGTACAGACAGCTCCAAGTCTTTCGTGGGATTTGGTATTATTTTGTAAGGTGAAGACAAGATATAGATGGTATCTGATACATTAGCACGAGATCCAACAGCACGTCAAAGGCAGTGAGTAAAAGCATTGGCCTCTCAAAAAGACTTGTCAGGAATTTCTGGAATACCCGCAGTGTTTCAGCAATGCTTACAAATTACAAATGTCGTTTTGTGATAGACGGCAAGTAATTAAAAATGGCTAAATATACTGCTTGTAAATGGGCTTGTTGAAAACTTTGATCACAGACAGAAAGGAATTCTTTTAAAAACCTAATGTTACCAGTAGGTAAAAAGTTAATGAGAAACATGTAAATAATTAATTCTTCCTCTAGAGCCAGAAAAGATTTGTTGTTGCTGTTAATAGACTCACAATGTAGGTTGTATTGTCTTTCCTGAAGTAAGCACTGAATTACTTGCTATCCATACAAAAGAAAATAATTTATTGCACCAATAACTTTATTAGCATTTGTATTCCCAATAAAAAAATATTTTCCTGGGTTAACTAAAGCAACTTGCCTTGATGTTATACACAGGATGGCAGAGCTAAATTGACACTTCAAAATAGACAGCACACTTCAGATAAAAAAAACCAACGCTGCTGAAGGAAAATATGCAAAAAAAGTCTGGCACTTGGTATTTGCAAAGCACACAGAACTATTTAACATGACTCAATTGTAATACTGCATTGAAAAGCATCTCCTTCCTCCATGTGACATTGTTTGAAGCAGTATCGTAGGGAGAAGATATAGCCTTCCTTTACTTACACATACAGAGTATGCAGAGTCATCACAGCTTGAAGGTAATGCAGGTCACAAATACTTACAGGATCCCCAGTGTTCAGGTGCGGTCATTTCACAACTGAACTGAAAAAACTCTCTCCCTACATTATTTGCTAAATATTTTGGCAATATTACAATAATCTCTTGTTTGACATTATGATATTAAGCAATGTGATTGCTCTCAGTGGTCCTATTGAAAATAATTCCTACGTAGTTCTGCTGAACTTATAAATTTCATAAAAGCTTGCTGGGTGCATTGTCTGCATAGTATTAAAAACTGTGCTGAGGCAGATACATCTCAGGGACAACAGAGATACCTCGGCATAAATCAGTGGATAGCTTGGAGGTAGGTAACAAGTTTTAAAAAATGCGTAAAAAATCGTCTTCCAAGTTCTTTCTGTAGAAGATAGACAATCAGCTCCTGGTATGGCTTCATTCATGTGTGACAGACACCGATAATATTTAATCATAATAAATGCACAGGATCTACTGTTGCTTCTGCTACTGACAGAGAAAATGCACCTTGGCTATCTGATGCTATTAATTTTCATTTATATGTAAATTTAAGTGAATAAGTATGTTAGAAGGAAGGATTTTTTTTTTTTTTGTCTGAGAGGAAAAGTAGGTTTCTGAGGGTAGGGTTTTACCACGACTCAGCTGGAAAAATATACGTTAATATTAAACAATCTAATCTAACAGCCACCCAGAAAAAAAAAAGCCAACTTAAATATCCCCAGTGAGCCTTTTCAGCTGTGGTTGCACTGATCTTTACAGGAGAAAGCCCTGGCAAGGCGCCCAGCAGGGATGCTGCAGCCCTGCCTGTGCCCATACCGCTTATAGGGCCTGGCCTAAGCTTGTACCTATCCTCAGTCTTGCATTAATGACTATTCCTCCGGTCTTCACATATCCCGTAACAAAATGGCCAGGTTCTTCATCCAGCCCCGAGATCCCCACCCAACAGCATTTCGATGCGTGTGGCACTGTCCTGCCTCCAGGAAGATCTTTGCAGCTCGGGTAGCAGATTGCATCTCCTCTGGACATTTCTTCCCGAAAGGGAAAGCATTTTAAATTTTGGTAGCACCTAGCAGGAGCACAAGGAGGTTTAATGACTTCATTTTTTTTTTCTTTTACCCTGTGGAGGCCTGAAATAGCTAGAGGCATTAAGAGATTTTATAACTTTGTAAAAAATCAAAGAGCTGATGGCGTAGGGGGGTCTTGCATAGCTCCATCAATTCTCCCTCTGCAGAAGGAGGAAATCTCACTGTCTTTCATGTGAGGGTTGTTACTCATCTTAATCTAAGGGACAGTAACAGATTGTCTCCCCACATTAATAGATGCATGTTTTAGCCTTGTTTCTGACTCCTGTGAAAGCTATTCTCTACTGATCCAATTGTTAGCAAGTCTCTGGGGGATTTTTGGGGCGTGGGGGGGAGCAAAAATGCTCCATGTGATACCATCCACATCATCCTTGTTTGTGCCTTAGGCTATAGAAAATGATGTGCCTTAACCATGTTAGCTGAGTTGATAGGCTTGTGGCTTTTCAGCTCATTTTTGCAGAATACCACTTATGTATCACAGATACCCCACATTGTTGCTGGAAATTATTTGTATCAGAAATAAGCGTGGAAGGAGGCTACGGTAAGTCTAATACACCTGACAGCAAGAAATCCTGCAGCATTTATACTTCCTGCAAGAATAATTTCTGGGTCTTTGTCACATGCTGTTTCCCACATCTGGCCATGGCATGTCTCTCCACTTGTCAGTGGACGTTGCTATTTCTAGGTTTTTGCTTTGCAGGCTTGATGTGTGCAACTGCATGTGACCTAGCAACAGATCTGTAAGAGCAAATCATATCAATCCTGATGGGAATCAAATTAATATATCTTTTACGGGGCACAGCTGCTGTACTGGTGCTGCTCCCTGCACAGAAATGTTATGAAAAATGTTCCCCATTTCCCTACTCACATACATCCATGCAAGGCAGTTATTTTTTGTTATGTATCTATTTAATGCTGTCTTACATAGAAGGCAGCCTGGAAAAGCATCAGTCAACATTAATAATAAAGATAATGAAGAATTACGTGATGAGGGCTTACCAAGCATGTTCTGGTATGTACCAAAGAAGCTGTGGCTGGCAGTTGCACACGCTTTCGTCTCCGTATGACCTCTCTGTTTGCTGTATTAAGCGGCTGCCCAGTAGATGGTGGTGTTATTTCAACTACTTTGCTCTGCACTCCCTGGGAAGCAGCCAGGCTGCACAGAACAACTATGAAAAAAGTTGCTTTTGGATTTCGCAGCTCCTAGAATTGCTCTTACATGTTATTTCCTGCAGCATCCTCATATTCCTTCTTGTAGAAATAAATGTTACTGATATATATATTGAATTAAACATTCTTACAGTTGTCTTGATGAAAATGCTGGTGACAGGAGGAAGGGCCCCTTCTCACAAGCAGAAAGAAATATTTCTTCGAAGGATCTCTTTTCCAGAAATTTCAGTCTGTTACAAGCTGCGCTCCAGCCCTGGTCTGGTAGCATAATTACATCCTCTGCAATTTCCAGTCTTCTCCACAGCTTATGTGGGATAACCTAGTTACTCATGCTCTTTACCAGCAATACCCTGTTCCTTTCTTTTTCAGTTCTTGTAACATTTTTATTCTTCTTCGTTCCTGTCCCCTCCTGAGCAGGTACTTCATTAGATTTACCGACTCTCTCACATCTCTTTTTTGCAGTCTGTATTGTGTCCTTCTCCTTCTCAAGCTACTGGCCACGTCTAGAAACACAGCAGCTCAGCTCCTGGCTGTTTGGCTCCCATGGAGTAAGGTCCCACAAAGGAGTAGTAAACCCCATCAGAGATTTGATGATGTTTCCCCCTTTAGATGGGAGCTAGAGAGGGGAAATACAAGCACTAAATCAAGTTGTACTTAACATTTTTGCTTACTTTAAAAACTATTAGAGCCATTGCCGCATGACATGGTCAGTCACCATCTGGAAATGGTCATCCAAAGGCAGTCTGAGAAATTTGTTTGCTCAGTTGATGATATTCAATCGATTCCGGTCTGACACAGTATCTGGAGGCTAGCTTATATTTGAGGTATGACGTGTTTCAGTGCAGACTTTTTGAGTGTCTCCATGTATTTAGTTAGCTGGCAGGTATCTTCATGAATGCTTTATATGAACTCGAAGTCTGAAATGTGATGCAAGCAATTTTTCTGCTACCAGCAAGAGCAGAAATTTGTAATAGGTCTGTATTTCCGTATTATAATGCTAAGCAAGTAATAACTCATTATAAGTATTATATAATAACTAGAAAAGCTTGGGATGAAACCTGCTTCTTGGATATGGCAAAACCTTTAACAAGACCTAGGAGTCCAAGCAGCCTTTGCCATGAATGCCCTTAATGGCCTGAAGTAAAACAGAGTTCAACACAGGCACGTATCTACGTTGACGTACTTTTGATAATACTATTTTCTGCACTCTTTGATCACGAATTGAGCTGCTGGACTTTTCACATCTGTAGTGGCCACCAGCCCAGGCAAACCCATGGCTGTGTGTGGATGAGAGGTAGGGCCAGGCTGGCCACCCTCCAGCCAGGAGGTCTTGTGCTGCTTCTGCTGCTGCTGCACCCTGCTTCCGGGTCCCACAGAGACCCCCTGAGCACCAGGGTCTTTGCAGCTCAGGGGTGTCACAGACTGCAAACAGCAGCTGATCTCTCTGAGAGAGCGTGGCTGTTGCCATGTGGCTGCAAACCTCTCCACCACTGTGCTGTGTCCCCTCCGAAGGCCTGAGCTAGCCTCCTCTTGGCATCCTTTGGGGTCTGACAGCTTCCAGGGAGGAGCGCTCCAGCAGTTGCACCGCCCTGCGGAGGTCCCACAAGCCTTTAATCCCAGTCCCTGCCCCTTCCCTGGGAGCACAGAGATAGCTCCAAGTCAGCAGCTCACTGGCAGTGTGCTTTGCCTGATGCTGCATTAGTTACCTCCAAGTCAGCCTGCATGGAGATGGCAGCACACATGCAGCCTCCGGCATTTCTGGCCCTCGTGGGAGCTCCCAGAAATCTCAGAGTTTTGGGGTACCCACAGTGCAGATACAGCTGACATCTGCAGGCAAGACCCAAACTTCTGTTTCCAGCCTGTTTCCTCAAGCACCACAGCCCTTGCACGATCAAGGGGCGGTTGCTAATGTAGCACTGGAGCCGGGGTTGCAGTTATCCCGAGCAGCCAGCCATTCACATCCACTTAGCCATGCCGAGTAAGGTATAAAAATGTAAAACACATGAGAATGAGACTGCTTGAGAAGTACAGAATATATTTTTTTGTAATAAAAGGCAATTTATATGTAAAACATCTGTAATCACAAAAGTGCCTTAAATACAATATTCAAATTTCAGCAATAAAAATCCTGTATCTGACAATGATAAATCAGCACATTAAAAACATGTCACTCAGAGAGCAGATGCTCTTTGCAGGAGAAACAAGGTTTGTAATGTGGAGTTAAAATAGTGGTGACATAAACAGGATCAGTCATGCACAGCTGGTCTGTGTCCCCAGCAGCGCCAGGATGGGAGCTGAGGAGGTGCAGAAAGACTTCACGCTGCAGCGTGTTGCTATGGACACGATGACTTTTCCACCAGGGCTGCCAGGATTGTGTGTTTACAGGGTTGAACCCCGTACTGCCCCTAAAATGATGGGAGCTACTTTCTGGTCAAGTGGTAAATTCTATTAAATTGGCTCTGATAGGAATATTCTAGCTATTTCTTTCGTCTTTGTGTTCCAGGACCCAAATCAACTTCATTTTCAATTTGCCTGAAACAATCCGTGAACTGAACAAGTCTTAACTTAATTACCTTGTTGCCCCCCCGTATGAGAATAGCCTTTGAATCATACATATCCCTGGTCTTTTGGATGACATCCTACTGCACCTGACTTCTACATGGATGATCAGAAAGCAGCTTTTCATGTAACCCAAGGAAAAAGAAACTAAGCAGATCTCTCAATCTAGAAAACATAAGTGGTTCCACTGCTTAGAGAAAAAGCACCCAAAAAATTCACTGGAGAGTGGAATCAGTGCATACCATACAGCCACAAGCTCAGCCTGAAATGAACTTTAGACAGCTATATAGGAATTGGGAAATTTCACTCATACAATGCGAAGAACAAGGTCACAAGCTAACTTTCATGGGAATTAGACCTTTAAATATCTGGCCTGTGCATGAGCAGTGGGTTGAAAGTGCAAGAGGTTTTTTTAGTATTTTCTTATCTTTTTTTTTTTTTTTAAGTTAAATCTATTCCTGAAGCAATAAGATGGAAGTTTTGAATGCCAGAGACCAGCTATGCCATCAAGCAGTCTCAGTCACAGAAGACTTAAACATGTAATACAGTGCGCAATTTAACAGGATTATCAGAAAGTAATAGTTAAGGTTTTGTTCTACTAAATGTTCACCCATCCTTTGTCAAGTATTTCTAATTACCAGGATTTTAATGGTAATGTTTAACAGCCCCAGAACTCCAGGGTCTTTTAATATCTGCCACAACAGAGTTTTCAATTATCATAATTCTGTCCTTAATTTCTGTCATCATAATTATTCTTCATTATAGCAACATTCTTAAAACTGACTCATCAAAGCAAAATTTTTCCTGGTTTCACTTGACTTGCAGCTCAAACTGGGATTTAACCCCTTTAACAGTAATTTCACCCTATAGTTTCAATGAATTAAAAAATCACTTCTCTGGTTTTCCCATACAATAGTTGCTGTATCAGTGGAGGAGATGCACAATACTTCTTGTCAAAACTAAGAGTCAAAGGTTGAGTATTTATACAATTCTTATAATAATACCAGTAACAGTACAGGATAGAAATCTCTAATATTTGCAACAATCACTTTCATCACAGCATGGCTGACCTTCAAAAAACCTAGCATGTTACAAAAAAAGTATTTGTAGTAGATAACATCCATCTCTTTGATAATTCACCTGTCTTAGAAGAGCAATCCATTTGATATGCTATTAATTACATTAAAAAATACTGGGAAACCAATCAGCTACAGATCTTAATTTATTTAAATTGCTTATATGCAATTCACTTTCAAAGTGCTTCAACATTTGCACTTGAAAAATGTGATCAGCCTACAAAAAATTTAGATGTTCTTAGTGTCAGATCCTCTAGCCTCCACTGGCTCTGCCTGACCTCAGTTTGATGGCAAAACCAGGACAGAGTCTGTCTTTCTCAAAAAACGGCTTTCAAACCCACTGAAGAAGGTCACTGCAACCAGTGGTGCACCGCTGCATTGAGTCATTCCCTACCTCACCCTGCACTTGAAGTCCATGAGGATTTTATTGCTGATTTTGTGTGAACAGACTCCAGCCCTCCACTTCTTTGTCTGTGCTTTCCAAGTCCCTTCTGCAGGGCTTCATCCAAGTCAAGAACTCAAGTTAACAAATTCAGACCAGGAAGACTACAAAACAAATACAGCTGTAACAAGCAGGTTATGATAAAGGGTTAGGTACTTTATATTATTTCAAGTACTTCTATGGTATTTCCTCTCAAGCCTGTGTAGCAGCCTCAGCCTAGAAGGTTTCTAAATAAAAACTAGAGTATAAGAAATATTCCATCATAAGGTTTTAGTAGAGAAAAAATAACTGGCAATCTCACGGTCATCTTCTATCATTGCTCTGTGAGAGGCTGTGTGGTGTAAGGAGATTGTGTGGTGTAATGGATGAAGCAAGCCCTGGTAGCCAGCTGAGCCTTGGAGCGCCTGTGTCATTTTGGACCAGTCACTTGACCTTCTTTTGTTTCACTCAAGCCAGCTGGAATATTAGAGGTAATATAGAGCCAGAGTGAAAACTGGACATTGCTTATAGCAGAATTTTCTAGAAAGGTAAATTGCAAACCCGTGATTTTGTAATACCAGTTTTGTTCAGTGCTGTAATGTGTGTGGCACGTGCAAACAACAATGGTAAACATACACAGAATGCAATATAAATTTATGCATTTATGCATGCCTTTGGTTTTTGGCTGTGTGTTATGCACTAAAGAGATCTTCTTGCAACTGCCTGAAATCTACAGATAATGAAAGTGTAGTCCATACTCAGTCGCTAATTAATCTAAGACCTTCTATTTACATTTTTATTAATTTTAATGTAGGTGGTTAGTGGGAAAAAGACATGATTTATATAAAGGGCACAGCTAAGGAGGCTTAGAAACCCGGGTTTTTTTTCTTGTCTGTATGCTTGCTCTCATTAATCCTGTGTTGACTGCACAGCCTCACCAGGAGGGGATAGACTCATTCCCATTAGACCACAGGTAATATACTGGTCAGGTAATTGAGACTCTGCTGAGAGATCCCAACTGGGAGGTGTAAATGTTTTCAGCCTGAAGTGGACATTAAACTCATTTCT
Organism: Gorsachius magnificus; assembly: GCA_034008185.1. Taxonomy (NCBI): domain Eukaryota; kingdom Metazoa; phylum Chordata; class Aves; order Pelecaniformes; family Ardeidae; genus Gorsachius; species Gorsachius magnificus. The sequence continues at coordinate 6,497,165 of CM067085.1, read as the reverse complement.
TCATGTTTCCTTGGCAAACCTTGGGCACTTTGTGCGTGTTCTTGTGTTAATGTGGCTGATGGCCTCCGGTGACCAGCTCTGTCTACCTCCTCTGGGGAGGCTCAGGAGCACTCTCAAAGGCATTTCTGTTTACCCTCATTTCACTGCCAGACTGAGCACAGAGCTAAGGCTGTCCAGCCATTCACCTGTCTCCGCAGAAGAAGTGGACTGCGGCTCCTCTTCCAGAGGTTTTCCAAGACTTGGCCCTGGCTGATAAGATCTGGTCTTGGTGATCATCTTGCTTCAAGCAGGCTGGAGTAGATGACCTTCAGATGTTCCTTCAACTGGTCTTGTCTGCTCAGTGGTGTAAAATCAGCTTAGGTGCAATGGCATCACCTCTGAGCATAGGCAACAACTGAGCCGTCGGTGCCTCAGTAACCTAGGTAAGAGGCTGTCTGGGGCACCTGGAAACCCTCAAGAGTTCACATTGGTTTGCATTCGCCTGTGACCTCTTCTGGGTGCACAAGTCTGGATCTGGGTCTTACTCATAGTTCCTCTCTAATTGCCTTTGATCCAAAATCTGCAACTGATGCAAATGGGAGATGGTGGAACACGTTTATAAAAAGAATTGTGAATACTATAAAATATATTTTCCAACTAAGATGCTAGTTGACTTCTAATAAACTTTTCTGTCTGAGATAACTGTTCCTGAGCTTCTTCCAATGCAGGAGTAGCAGCTTGAGAGCAGTTTTATTCTTCCTTTTCAATAAAACTCTTTCAGTTGTCACAAATGCAGCAGTAGGATAATATTAGCACTGAAATCTACATTTATCAGATCAATATGATTTGATTTAAAATGTATAGGTGGCTACTCCATTCACAACTATATAAATATTTATTTAAAAAAATCAAGTACAGCAAAGAAATATGTCAGAGTGACTGGCAATAACTAAAATAATATATGAAGATATGAATAATACCACATATATGTACGTGTGACACCAAAGAAATAAGTAATTACAATGCATGGCTTAAATACTACTACTGTACTGGGAATCAGTGCCCTTAAATTATACTGCAATCTAAAAGATGAGCAACTTTATTTCCTGATGGCATTTTGAGAACCAGCCCTCATACAAGCTGGTGATCCTTAGCTCAATACTGTTAAGAACTGTCAAGATCAAAGTAAATTTATGCAGATGAAAGGGTAAGAAAATGCATGTGCTTGGATTTACATGCTTGTTTTCATGCAGTTCCAGTGTAACTGCTCCTTATGTTAAGCGAGAACATGACTGTGGCCCAAAATCTTCAGAAGCTATCAGCTACCTTAGATAATGAGATGAGAAAATGTCATTTGCATCTGGCTGCTCTTTGGACCCTGGTCTTAGTGCTGGAACTCTTGCAATATAGAGGAATGTATGATTAAAAATAATCTTATTAATGCTTAAAAAATGTTTACTGAAAATACTTTTACTCACACAATTATTTGGATTGATAGAGATAACGTTGAAATTCAGTGATGATCAAGGGAAACAGCAGAAAGTAGTGTCCCAAGCTAAAATAAATTTATAAACAAGTGATATCTGTCCTGCATGCATTACCAGACCTTGCTAGGCATTGCAACACACTGCTCTGGTTATGGACCATCTGCGATTTAGCATGTTCTACCCAACTTCTTCTGTATGATGGAAGCAAAAAAAATGTCATTCTTTGCTTAGCCTCTACTGGAGCGGCTCATAAAATCTTACCGCCCTGTATGGCGAAAGAATCCGAACTAGCACTTGGAGTCATCTGTGTTGGAAAACAGTTACATTTCAGAAAGTCCTTCACAGCTGGAATTTCTATTTAATCTGGTGGAACTGAATCAGTTCATTTATCCAAGCAGTAATTCAAGCCCCTGGAAGAGCCAGGCAGGCAAATTCTACCAGAGAATCAAAATTTGGCTGTGCGTGGAGAGTTGACTCTGGGCTTGAGTTACTTTTATGAATACAAGTGCATATTTCAAACTCTGCAAGCACATATGGTATTGGTTGGCAATTAGGCATCCCCTGACAAGGGGGTCTACCTTCAGAGTCAACAGGTACAGTATGGTTAACCCTTGTCTAGGTAAAGAACAAATATATTACGTTTCTTATTTAAAATTATTTACTTTGGGTTTCATTCATAAAAGTCTAATCATGCCATCATTAATCTAATAAAATAATACTGAAAGACTCATGGCAGCTATTACAACAACTTACTGGCCTAGCATAAAAATACTGAATGGAAAACATTCATCCTGTTTGCTTGTCTATTATCACAACACTGTGTTGCCTTTTGTTTCTTCATCTCCAGTGTTCCTGACTATGAGACTTCTGAAATAATTTAGCAACAAAATGGATCTACTGTTAGAATTTTCTCTTTGCTATGTATTTGTATTTGCCAGACATTTCACTCTTCTCATTAACAAGAAGTGAATAAATGGAAAGCTTAACTAAGCTCTTCTTCACAGAGATTTTATATTAAATACAATGAAAAGAAACTTTTTTTTTAAAAAAACTTATTAAAATTAGGATTTGGCTATGATCATGATTGACCAAATTTAACTAGCTGCATTTGCAACCTTTAAGCTAATGTCCTCCTAATAAATAACATTTTTGTGTCCTTTATCTCATATTTCTGTCATTGATAAGGAGTATCTACCCTATAATGTTAGCAATCAAATCCGTTATTCATAGTCATGTTTTCAAATGAAGCTGTACTAGCCAAATATTTTCAACGGAGCCTTCTTTAACAAAATATTAAATGCATTTTTGCAAATTAAATCATGTATAAAGAAAATCATGATGAAGGCAAATATGTCAACAGTCCCAGGCTAGCCAGTCTTGCCCTTGACTGACTGAGGGAAAGCTTTTCTGCTTTGGTAAATATTAAGAGTAGAATTTGAAAAACACTAATTAATGTGCACAGCCCTTATTGACTCTCAGAAAGACATGACTTTCAAGGTCACTTAGCCATGTTTAATTATTTCATCCTCACATCACCATAATATTCAAGAAAAAAATGATGTGCCATATACTAGAAACTACTTTAATGACTGAAAAATCTAAATCCATTTAATTTAACTATTTAAAACCTCTCATTAGAATAGAACTGCCTGGAATTTAGACAGGGGGATCCAAATATTCCTTGGATGCTGTTCCCTGCATAGGTGGGAGAAAAAAAATGTATAGTTCCCTCTGATAGTGAATGCAAACCAGCTAATCTTCCTTTGACTTCAAAATACTTTTACCTGGGCACAAAGTGAGCTGTCATCAGGAAAAATATCGTAAACAAAATATTATTTAACTATACAGAGCAAATAGCACATATAAGGCTTTAGCAGCAACAACAGACTGAATGACTGCTTGTAGAAGAGAAGTACTGTTGTTACGACCAGCATCAGAGAAAAAAATGAGTGTCCCAGAATAGATTCCTTTTTTGGCTCATTATTAGATGTAAAAAACACTACCTGTCCTTCTCTGGGGAGCAGTAGATTGTTTGTTTGTTTTTAAGGGAAAAAGCCAAAAGCCTATAAAGAGGAATCATACAATCTAGCAGCAGTGCAAACAGAGAAAGCTGGACACGTACACCACATAATGCTTTGTAAGCTGACAACTGATACTGATAAACACCATCAGGCCGTACCTCTGTCCTCCCACTGCTCGTCTTAATCTTGCCTAAAAAAAACGGGAGTCTAGTCATAAGAACACAGAGATTTCTGTCCTGATGCAGTGGAGAGTCAGTGATGGAGGGAAACACTGAGCTAAAAGTAGGATTTCATAAAGGAGAAATGTTTTTATTATAATTAACTTAAGAAGAAAAATGAGGTTTGTGGTTAGCAGGAGGCTTTTTGTGACTGGAGATATTGAAATTTCAATTCATCCGTATGATGGAGGCTTGTAAAATTCTGACGTGGAAACATCTGTTGAAATGACCTGCCCTGTGTCTTGCCTTATCATCCAGACCAAAGGTCCATTTCCAGCCGCTAGCACCACCGTGACCCGGGGTGAGCCACCCACCTCTCCTGTGTCTCTGTTTCCAGCTATGAAAAATGGGTTAATAACACCTATCTTCCAGGGAAGTTGTAAGCTTGCATTTTTCAGCCAGATTGGGGACAGTAAGAAAGCGCGTTGAGGTAACTGATACTTGCAAAGTGCTTTGAATGCAAATATCAAGCAGTCTTACTTTATTCAGGCTTTCTTATCTTTAATTCCCCATTTACAAACCAGTGCACATGTGGCAAATTTCTTAGTTACAAAAGACATTTTTTAAGGACGTTTACGAGCGGTAGCATATCAGAAGGTCTGAACAGGGTGGATTTGGTTTGCTTCTTTCAGATTAACTCTTTACAGCTTTTACCATTGACGTTTCAAAAGTGCAAGAAAAGAAATACAAATGCCTGTTCAGCTTTAAAAGCATTTTGAAGACTATAGCATGATCGTCTTCTCCCCGCATTAAATAACCTGGTCATTTTTGGTGACTTTTCTTCTTTCCATTTCTGTCTTAATCTTGCGCTTTTATCGGTTTTAGTTTTTCACATTCTTTTCGATTTCTTCCCCTCTAAGTGCACACACTTACCGTCTCTCACTTCCCTGCTGCCTCTTGAGGTATGAAATGCACTGCAGCTGTCCAGTGCAACGGCTCTTATATTGCTCAAGGTCAACTGTTGCAGTTCCTGTGACTTGCCATATGTTTTGTAATTCCTTCTTGTGTCCCTGAAAATGCTAATGCTGCTGCTGGACTGCAAGGCCATGAGCTGTGGGTGTGAAAGCTTCTGATGGCAGCAGAAGTGTCCCAAGAAAGAAGGCAAAAGGTGGGACCCAGCAAATCCGCCAACACCAACGTCAGCTCCTACCCCACAGAAATGTTCCCAGGGAACATCTGCTCTTCCACATGGATTTGCAGAGCTGGGAGCCTTCTCTTCCTCCCGTCTTTCCGAACAGATTGAGCTATCACAGGTGCCCCAATTCACAGCTCAACCTATGGATTTTGCACAACAAAGTGACCTGGCAGATCTGGCCCTTGGAGAGTTGAACCGACCATGTGTAAATGCACTGTGGATCTGGTGTGAACTCCATTAGCAGCAGCGTGCAGCCAGCACTGGAGTGAGTGGCCCTGAAGTTCATGAAAACTTTCATTTTAATTTGTTTTCTAATCTGCTGAACAATTTTCAACATGACCTGGCTGGTGCTTCTGAAAGCTTGCAGCCATGGTTGTTATTAAAACAAATACAGGAATTATTGTTCTCATTAGTCAAATACTGATTCACATGCTGTTTCTCCTGGATAGACAACGTACAGTCGTGATTACACTTACACAACAGGACCAAGACATGTGGATCAAGTCCATTTCTATTCTATAGGCTGTTGTGTTTTCTGAAGGATATAACATTCCCTTTGGATGATCTAGGGCAAACTTTTAGCCGTTTAGCCAAGAAGTCTTTATAGTTCTAGTAGCATAAAAGACCATTTTAAACACCACACTCCTTTGTGACCCTGATTCAAACATGTAAGTAAAAACCTGTCAGCTGTAATAATATGCCTTGCCACACTGAAGTACACTGAATCTTCATCAAAGTTCATGTTTTCCATTGTATTTTCAAGCTCCAGAAATCTGAAGTTCTATCAGTAGGCACACAAGTATTTAGCCTTTGATTTCAAATTGTGATGTTGCTTTTGCAAAATGAAAGTCCTTTGGATACAATTGTGTTCCTGCTCCAATAATCTCTGCAGCTGCTTGTTTCCATCGAACAACTTTCTCTGTGCTGAAGTGATTGAAGTTTCTTCCAGTTCAGCAGCACTGCTACAGTCAGAGATTGGTTAAAACTAGTTCTGACATGCATGAAATTCTGACTTTTTTTCAGCGTGTCACTAATCATCTTATTTGGTCTTTTAAATGAAGGGTCATTGTGCAATGTTGTTCCAGAAGGCTTCAAAGTCATTGATCAAGAAATATGAATCCATCACAGTGTGTAATTGGGTGTGAACTGTCATCATCACACAACAGGCACTTTGGCAACATCAGAAAGGATGCACTTTTACTTACATCGTCATCATAGCAGGATCTTGTCTCTTGATAATACAGCTTTTACTAACTGAGAATGAAGAAGATAATTTGACATAGCTGCTCGAGAAGTTAGGACCAAACTTTGAGCGTATTCCACAGGCTCTCATGATAATGCAAGTCTTCTCCATTATCAAAGTAGATGAATTTATGGTCGTACTGTTGAGCAAGTACTCGCCAAATCAAAATCACTGCACAGCAGTATCCAGAGCTGTCAACCTGACAGTTTTCAGAAGGATCTCAGTCAAGGCCCAGCTGTTGTTAGTCCCATCACAGTGGGCAAACACATATTTGAGCTGACCAGCTGCTGGGAGAAAGAGGGATGCTGTGACAGGCATTTAGGTGGGAATTTGATGGGTTTCTTGCTAGGGGAGTCTTCCTGGTTTTCTGAGAAGTCCCAAAACACTGTCCTTTCTGTTATATAGCTTTTAATTATGGTTTGAACTTCTTAGGCACAAACTAGAAGTTCAGATGTTCATCTCACACTAACTCCCTCTTATGTGCTCTATTCTGCTGTGCTGTCTGCACTGAATGAAGGCAACCAGTATGTAAACTCTCTTTATTCCCTGTCTTTGTCCCTCTTTGCCTGTGAGATTTAAAGAGGAGGGACTGTATTTCTGAAGTATTCAGAATCATCACAGTTGTAGGTAGTGCTACCAAAAATTAAACAGAGGAAAAATGGAACAGAGATTATTTTCAAAACCAGCTTGTTATATTTTATTGGCTCCTATCAGTCAATAGGATGTGCATGAAGAAATCATGCATACAGATGACATCAGAAACGGGAACGTACATTTGACTTCTAAACCAAGAGCGCTTATGAATACATGAAGTTACATTCAGCTGGTCTTTTTAAATGTACCTTGAATTCTTTCGTAATATGAATCCAGTCAAATAAGGGTAGAGACCACTCCCTTCTCTGTTTTTCTCATTATTTTTTGAAGAAAATACTAGCAAAAAAGTTACAGCAGTGTATGGCAGGCTTTATATAATAGAGGTTTACAATGGATTTACTGATGGGTTCTTAGTGCAGCACTAGCCAATAGAGCTATGATAAAGAGCTTTATCTGGGATTAAAGCTTCTGGAATTACTCATTAATTGGATTAATGAACTGTAATTCATCATGCATGTCAATCCTGCTTTAGTCTAACTCCTTCTTCCACCCTCCTTGTAACATTCATCCAAAGAAGACATCTGTTCTGGGAAAGTTCAAGAACAATGTTAAGACTTCCATGATTTCACATTCATTTTAAATCCCTAATGTGATCAAAATTCCCTTTATTCCTTCCCTGAACACCTCTGTAACGTTTCTTTATATAATACTTAGGGTATTTTTTAAACTCCCTCATTTCAGATCTCAGGTCAGAATGGTTATTTTAGATTTCAAGGCTTTAGAAGTGTCTTCACTGGCCTTTTTTATTTTAGAAAATTAAAATACTGAAAGTGTTTAGCTTAGATTTTTTTTGTTGTTATTGAAATGCAGTACTACTAAAATATTTCTACTAAAATATTTACTTAAGTAAAGTAAAAAAGAGACACATCTTAAAACTTCTTGTAGTTTGTGGCTTGAAATCTTTGGAAAATTTGGTCTACTTTTTATTTCCTCCCATTTTTTTCCTATGTGCTGATAAATGATCTAAAAGAGTAAAATGGGGGTTTTAACATTTTCCCTCTGATAAGCTATTTCATTTGCACCTTCAAAGGACACTTCTTCATTGAATATACAGAATATACATTACTCGGGCGATGGCACTCTGAAACAGTAACATTAGCCCTGCTCAGTTGTCAAAAGCTGAAAAACAGATTCTGCAGATATCACTCCTCTGGAGTTGTTAATAAATTGCCTCGGAGTCTGGTTACAGAAGACTATGTGCATGGCAGGAAGTCAGAATTTGAAATGAAAATGTTTCTGAAGTTTGGAATTTACCTGATCACACATCTTCCCATTTGCTCTGTGTGTGTCGAAGCCCCTTGGCCTGAAACTCGGAAGGGTAAGGAGCTCTCTGCTTTCATATCTTGGTGGAGAGAAAGAGACGTTTCATCTGCATATCCCAGCGATTCTCAATTTTCAGCAGACAGAAGTTCCTGAGGGGAAGGAGGTATCTACTCCATTTATTCGTAGAGTGGAAGTCAAACATGGTCACAGAGCTGGTTTAATGTACATATACTTTCTATACAGAGCATTTGCAGTGAAACGGCAGGACTCGCCCTGCCTAAAAGAAGTGCAGAATAGACTGAGGAGTGGAGCAAAAAGAGCTTCCGCTGTTTTATATCAAGGAGCTTTTTCCCTGCTCCTGGTCCCTCTGTGTTAGTGGGAGGATGCTTTGATGGGAGGCGATGAAAGCCTGCATCTCACTGAGAAGCTTTGCAAAGCCCTTCTGCAGGAGGGGGTAGTGGAGATGAACCAACACCAGCGAGATCTCACCAACTCAACCACGAATGTGACTCACATCATTACAGATGGATTAAGGTGCCTCAAGAGAGGGCCAGGCTCAGCAAATGGACTGGAAGACAGGTCGGGCTGGTTGCACCCAAGCTTTGATATTATAATATTCCCTGGCACCAAAGCAGGGATGTAGCTTAGCCAAGGAGGACGAAGAGGGGGGAGGTGATAACCAAAGTGACATTTTTCCACGTGGTCTTCACTTGGTCTAGGGGAATTGAGTTAATGAAACACTGACAATGTTTCTGTGAGTGAATGCATTACTTAACATTAAAAGAAATAACTTTTATAAGGAAAAGTAATATCCCTTATTAAACCAACTAATATAATTAGAAAACAGACAGACTTTCAAGCGAGAGTCCCTTTGTCAGTCTGACAAGAACAAAATTTAACCTAATGTAGGTCAGACCCAACAACTCATAATTCAATGCAGTTGTGTTAATCACTTTGTGACAGAGAAGGGAGCTGGCATCTCGGCGCAGCGAGGGTTGTTAACAGGGGAAAGGGACCATCGCCTTAGTTTGGGTGAAATATGAAGGTGCTCAGTGTTGTAGAGTGGGTGAGAAGAAGATTGTAATGTACTGTAAACCCAAAACTTTTATGGATTTGTATTAACTGGTTGACTTCTAAGCTTTTAGTTCCTGGCTTGCCCTTTGAAGATATTTTCCTGGATCTTCTGTGAGGATCATCTCTGAGAGATTCAAGACGGCGTGCCTGTCTGGAGGAAATGCTCTTCCACTGGAAAAATGGGAATTGTGATTAATATGGCATTGCTGTCTTCCTAACAGGACTGTTCACTCTTTTTTACCCCTAGAAGTTTCTCTTGTTTTCTACACAGACTCAGGGTGGGATTTTATGTCACTGAAATTTAGCTGCCTTTTATGAAATAGCCATCACCTAATCAGTTAAGGCAAAAACACTCCTCCAGAGAAAAATTCATGTCACTTACCTTCAGGGGAGGCTGATATTGGATTAGCTTAATGCATTTGACAGAAAACATGGGTAATTCAATAGCTGTCACATCATCTACAGAATCCTGCAAAGGGGTGATGACTCAGGGAAGCCCCAGCTGGGGATGGAAACCGCTGAGGTTATCCAACCTAAACTGCTCCTGATGTTTCAGATATGTTTTAAGATGGGTTGGATCAGCCTTTACAGGTGGTGAAACAGAGGGCACCAAGGTAAGAAGCTTCAACCGGCTACCTTACCTGTGTAGCCATCCCAAGTTTAGTGCAATTATTTCACCATTTGTAAGTAGGATTTAGCAAAACACTTAATCCCAGGGATTCACAGAAGCTGCTCAAGCCAGAAGTAGTTTTCTTTAAAAGAGATCAGCTTGTTATTTGAATCTGGCCCTCGCTGCTAACAGTAGGATATGAAAGATTAAATCTAAAGGCAAGTGGGTGTGGAAGATGTTTGCAATAGAAATTATGTACTTTTTTTTTTTTTCTTAGAAGGATAAAAGTGAATTGCACTGAGTGCCCAGCTGATTCTTCTGCTTTCAGGAAACATGGTGGAAAATTACCACTGCTCTGAGGTTTCCTGACATGGGCAGAAAGCAGAAATGAGCACAGTGAACCAATAGGATCTCTTAAATATAAGACACCGCTTTTTTAATATCAACTAAGAGATTTTGTCTTGTTTTCTTCATTGCAGGCATAAACTGGGATGGTGACAGATAGAAGTTCCTATGCCACGGACAATGAAGGCAAAGGAGAGAGCCCCAGGGCTCCTGGGAAAATCGGTCTCTTGCAATGCAGGTTACAAAGCCTCGGTCTTGCAGTGAAGCACAAGAATGACGGCACTAAGTCTAACCAGTCTGAGATTTAGCCGCAGACGAGCTCAGGCTCAGGGGCAGCCTGTGCGGTTTCAGTACACAGATTGCCTAAATGTGCAAACTGCAAGCAGTGTGTTTTTATAGCTGTTACTACAATCTTGATTTCCCTGGTTGTGAAGCAGAATGCTACACCGAATAGACGTGTGGTTTGCTCTGATTTATCCAGTACGCAGGGTATTAGACGTACAGATTTATGCCACTGGTTATGCCAACAACCTCATGTCAAGAGCCAACATTGATTTCATGCTAAGGTGAAGCATTGTGTGGGCTGCAGTCAGGATGTATATGTGAGCTACTGAAGGCCCGCAGAGATTAAAAGCTGTCTACAGCTACCGATAACAGTATCAGACATCCTCATTTACGAGCTGCCTTTTGGAGTCTGCCGACTCTAGGGTCTGTCTCTGATACCATCCATGCCAGCAGCGACTTGGTGTGTGTCTGTGAAGCAGCTGACTCGAAGCTTCGGTTACCCAAGGCAAAACTGTCTACCACGACCTCAAAATCTGAGCAATTTGCATGAAGTTTAACACACACAGGTCAGGCCGTGGAATATGGCAATGAGCAAGCACTGCATAGAAACACCACTGAGTATATTAATATGCCAGGAAAGCATTTTGCTGAATTGAAATTGTATTTCTGGCTGTAATCTCCTTAGGTGAGAATCAGGATTGCACATCTCATGGCTTGCCCCACAGTGCTGGCACATCTCCATCCCACTTATAAGTGTCCTCTCTTCTGAAACCCTCATACAGCCTAAGTACAACTCTTTCTGTATTGAGATAAATCTCCGTAGCTTGTCTTCTTCTTTATTCAAAACAGACGTTGGGAGCTTTTTTATACCACAATATACAAGCAATACACTCTGCAACTATTGCAATTAAACTGAGTGGTTTTGCTCTCCAAACCAGATAAGCATTGATCTCATTCTGCTCCTGGACCACCTCTACTCTGAGTTTTGTTCCATGCTTCACAGAGCCCTGATTCCCCATCTTAGGCATTACTCCAAGAAAATGATAACACTTTACTTGTATTTTAGGATATAGATTGAGGGCTAAGATTGCTTTTCTGAAGAATCCCACACCTTCCGCCATTGTGGAGCTTTTCTTCAACGTACATGACACCAATTCAAATTGAACATTTTTAGATGGCTGCCACAAAAAACATCACATTCTTCTGCTGAGTGTGAAAGTCAATGCCTGAACCCCAGGAAACACTGCTCAAATTATCATTTAAAAAGTCGTCACTGGCTATAATGAAAACTGAATTGTCAACTACTCCAAAAAGCATACCTGCAAAGGGATTTTTCTAGAGTTTTGAGAATTCTGTGGTGTATGAGGGAGAAAACATCATTATATACATATATATAAAAATTAATTTCCAGAAGTAAAGATTATATTGCATTATTATTTTATTCTCACTTAATGACTGGATCACCCTGCCAGGAAGATGACAGTTTCTGCACAATTGAAAAAATATGGGAGCCTAGCAAATAAAATCTGATTTTCTAATACAGCTCAAGATAAATTATGATATGTAGTTTTACAAAAGGGTGAATGCCACAATAGTAAAGAAAAAGTTTATTACAGATAATTGCTTGCTCTGTTTATGCAGTTTCTGTAGAACTTGGATAAGCAATTTAAGTTACAGAGATTTATAACTGTTTTCATGAAGACGTATGAAACTAAAAAAATTGCAAGCCTTTTTAATCCACCTATAAATCATTTTATACATTTAATTTCTTCCATATAAATTTTATGGGTTTTTATATAAAATAAAAGTTAAAATTGCTACATGCTTTCAGATGAACCAGCTATTGCATTTCTTTTCACCTTCTTATTATTACCTTACATATTCTCTTCAAGTAGAATACATTAAAATTCCCACAGGTTACTTAATATTAAATATTTAATGGCTGTTATAATTCTGCATTTAAAAATATTTTTGTAAGGATGTCAGTTCTGGGTACTGCATATGCTTCTTCTTGATAGGACTAGCAATATGTTCATTAGCTTGGAAACCAGAGTAACGGGGAGTGAGGCCTGGACAAAAACTGGCCAAGGCTGTCTGCAAGGCAATTGCCAAAGCAAGGGGAGAGCAGCTCAGGCCCGAGCAAGCCCCAGCACTGCTGAGACTCGGTGCTCTTGGGTCAGGCCAAAGTCTTCTACATCATCCCATGGCTGATCCCTGTCCTTGAGGCAAGCCTTGAGGGAGCTGGGGATGTTGGAGCTGCTGCTCAAAGACTCTCTTTTTCCAATCCATTATCTCTCTTTGCAAGATGTAGTAAAATGCCTCTTTTGCTAGCAAGACTCTGTGGATTTAATTGAAAGCCAGTGGCAGGCGCCAAGGCTCTTTCTCCTCCCTGCCCTTGGTAGCTCACGCTGTCCTCGTCTCTTCCCTTCTCCTTATCATACCCACTCTGCAGGTGGCATGGGGCCAGACCTGTTTCTGCGAAGTTAATGGAGGTTTTGCTGTAATTTCGGTGGAAACAGGACCTTAAATTGTGAAATCCCCTAAAGAGTTTTCTGAAACCTGTTAGTCTGCAGCATGACTGTGTTACTTCTATGGCAACGACATGACATTGTTCACTCCTAATTGTTTTGACTGCTTATTCATCCAAATGGATTATTATGCACATTTGTGCTTTGTGAGAACTGATTTCTGAAAAAATACTGGTGAGGAAAATAGATTTAAAATGTCCTCTTAGCATTACATTCTGCAGATAGGCCAAATGCATATGAAAAAAAGTTATACAATCTTTTTTGTTTGCATTTTATCTAATAATAGAAGAATTCTGACTTCAGAAATGGGGAGATCTGATCATTAAAGTTATTTTAAAAGCATAATTAGAAATTTAAAAAGAATTAGACACACGGTGGAGATAAGGTGTCCATTTTCCCCAGACATTCTGTAGAGGCAATCCAAAGTGAAAATCTCAGCTAGGGCAAATATAGCACAATTCCTAAGTGTGAAAACAGGTAGGGATGTCCTTTTTATTATTTGTACAGAACTCCTGTTTTTGCTCAGCAAGGGTACAACTTGATCTTACTGTGAAAACCCTGGTACTGCAACTACAGGCACAGCACTGAGGCAAACAGCATGAGTTGTCCCTTGCCACTTGAGTTCCATTTGAAGTTCCATAAAGTATTTGAGCACCTCCTTCACGTTGCACCTTCTCCTAAAATTGTCTTCTGGTTATGTTAACTGGTCTTACCCCTTGCTCCTTTTAGAATTTCCCCTCTTTTCTTTATTGTGTTTATGCATGAGTTTGTGGTGTTGTTGGGGTGTGTGCAGCGTACAAACCAGATAATGTAAGATATTCCTTATTTCTGTGAAGGAGCTCTCCAGTTTCCCCCTGTTTGCTCCAGAACATCATATTGTCTCCAACTTGTCCACCAGGATTCCCATTTTCTTTCACCCTCCAGTGAACTCAGAGTCCTTGTGGGTTATTTAATGATTTTTCAAGACTTAACAAGGTTGTTGCTGCTAATGTGCTTATATCTCAGAAAAAGAAATAAGTAATTTAAGCCACAGGAGCTCACAAAATCTTTTTGGAGTAGAATCCTCCACATTTTGCATTTAAGCATCTGGGACATCTGCCTTGATGATATGCAACTATTATCAATGTGCTGCTATGTATATTTTAAATAAGACAGGGCTTCAATTATAAATTACTTAAGTGTTTCTGTATTATTTTAAATGGTAGTTAAGAAGTTCAAAGCCATTTCATTACTAGTGCGAAATTTATCTGTGGGGACATTAGAATAAAAAGTACTTATTTGCTTTGTGACTTAAATTGCACCATTGTGAGGTATCAGCTTGCATTTTAAAGCTGTAAATTCACAAAATTACATTATGTTTATAGCTGTCATCAAAATATAAAAAGGAACATTAATCTTCTTGAATTTAATTTTGCCTGGATTTTAATTCCACTGCTTATTACCAGAGGGATTTAATTTTTTTTCTTAATATTCTGACTTCACAAAGTTTATGTTTGAAAAAAATGATATGCCACAGTACTGAAGTAATTTTCTAGTTGATAGCTTTAGTATTGCCCTCTTATTCTCTAATAATTTACATACAAGTATTACAGTGCTCCATTTTTGTCCCAGTTCAATAGAAATTTTATGCCTGCAATATTTCAGCCCTCAGCTGAAACGCAGTGCTGGGAAGGAGGTCGGAGTTTCCCAGGTACTGCACCAAATTCTCACAGCTCTGCTCGGGTTAGAGGTGGAACCAGCTGCCCTACTGAGAAAAGATGCTCTGATACTTCTTTTAGCTGTCAAGTGTTTTTTATTATTAGATTCACGTTCCTTTTCCAGCAAACTTTACCTTCCCATCTCTTTCTAGTATTAAATCTCCTACAGCATGGGCTGGGTATTGCTGAGGTTTCGTGCATCTCTACACGATCATCCCTCTCAGCTACATGAGTTGAGTGAAGGAAGAGAATGACCTCGTATATGTCCCCCTTTGGGCAAGTGGCATCATTCTGTATTAGTGTAATTCAGAATAAACATTACTTTGTTAATGCTGTGTTAATACTTATCCCCCATGAGGAAAAATGGGAGATTATTTTTCCTCCATTTCTATTCATAGGCAAATATTTTATTGAGCAGATGGAACCCTGATACTCCAGTATGACACACGATATGTAAAATATAATATCCCTGGCTGCCTTGTTCACACAGATATGAGAGAAGAGTATTTTGTCCCACAGTTCTGAAGTCTTGCATGAGGTGCAAGATGAGAAAGATGTGTAACATGGCGGATGCACATTTATTTGTCTCATGACTAGATGAGGGAAGAGCAGCTGAAGTAAGAAGAGACGCTATAAAACTATACTTGTGCCTAGAGCTCAAAATGCTTTTATTTAACAGTTTGCATTTGTTCTGGTTTTAAGTTTCTTAACAAAATAGAAAGAAAAAAAAGAGAAATTATGAGAAATTACTTGCACTGCTCATTCTTTGCTGCATGGTCTCTGGGGGAGCCTCCATGAGGTCCCCTCCTTCTTGGGGACTGCCTAAATTTTCTATGGCTTCTGGGGTCAATCGTTCTTTGCTGGTAGGCATCGTGGCAAGGAGGTCAACTATTGCTGAACTGCCCATTTGGGGCAAATTTCTGATATCGGAAATTACAATCAACATCTAAGTTCAGTGAGAAATCGCTCTTTTATCTCTAAATCAGGCACTTTTATCCCACTCTTCCCTTGCCTGATTTTTTATGGGCTGTATTTTATCTCTGCTGAGAGAACGGCAGCTCCTACATTATGAAACATTTAAAGGCAGCTTAGCCCTTCATGTATTTCCTTATGGAGTTTACTTTTTCCATTTTGTTCTACAAAAGCAGGCAGCAGACCCAGTTTCCAAAAGGGATGGTTCACAATATGTGCTAACCTGACTTGAGAGAGGGAAACAGTTAATTTGGGCATGCTCATTTAGATGATCTTTTTACCAGTCCTTGTGGGAAGACAATGAATTACTTGCAGATATTAAAATCTCAAAAATGCGACTGAGATGCTAATTTAATACAAGTCAGAACTTATAAATATTCCATGTGCCTGGGATTGTATATTGCATTTCTGCAATTTTCATACTGCTATTATCTATTTTTATTACGAGCTTTATTCTATCAGCAGCTCTGGTAACTTCAGTAAAAACTTTATTTAAGAAAACAAATCCAAAAAGGTTTTCATTGCAGACTAAGTTAGTGGTTTTTTGGGCTGTCAGTCATTCTTATTTCTAGTTGGGATTTATTGCCTGTTTGTCACTTGTAGTCTACAGATTACACTTATCAGTAAACAAAGACCTGTCTTTTATTATAGCTTATGCATGTCAAGGATGATTTTTTACTTACCTTTGACATCAGACAAGACAATTTCTGAATGTTGTGCACCTCTCATTTGTCAGTTCATGGGATGACATGACACCCCTGTTGACATTGTTGAGGGTCCAGCTATATCACATTAGTGTCTAATTCATGGATCTGTGACTGAATGTACAAACATGAACAAACCGTGATGGGTGGATGGGTTCTCAAAAGTTCTTTAAGATTAAGATGATTTGGGGTCCAATTTAAACTCAAAATTCAGAATAATGTGGTTGATCTCAGGTTTCAAGAGTTGTTTTTCTATGACAACTCTGCTAGGCTATGTGTCAGGGAGGGAAACTGAAGAGAGAGATAATTTACCTCTCTTATAGTAACTGATCCAGGATCTTTCTGCTTACCTAACTACATTGGTTAGAGCAATCATATAGTGAGGAGGAGGCATTTGGATGGGGCCACATCCTTCATATGCATTTCAGACATACTAAATAAATAATACATCCATTACTAATGTCTCAGCAGGATGATCTTTCACCCTTTTGCTCTAGTCTCCGGGAAGCCATTGTAGTTCCAGTTACAGTCATGCTCTTCTAATTTTTGAAAAGGTTAACACAGTTTTATCTTTAATAGCTGCTTGATCATTGCAGAAGCTAACAAGTCATGTTGGAAACATTAGTCAGGGAGACAGGGGAATATATCTGGATGTCTCACACAATTATAAGCAGATTTATTCTCCTGCTGTTATCACTACATTACCATGGCTGGTATTGAAATGACATATTTATTAGAGAAGAGTACATGAGGTTCAAGAAGCTTTGGGTGCCTGCCAGCAGTGAAGTGTTTGCCTCTCTCTCCTCCATCTGGTCATCTGATTGTCCAAACCATCTTGTGAAAATAGACTATTGTTCCTTTTCTTATGTTCAAGGATCCCATGTTGGCACTTTCATTAAAGGGTATCACCAAGTTCACTGCCACAGTGATTTGATTAAACGGCATAGTGCTGTTAAGTAGATAGCCAAATAAAAGAGCTTTATTTAAAAAAATGTACCTAACTAACATATGCACTTCTGTGTAAATTGTCTTTGATAATGAATTGTAATTCAATTTTTTCATTAATTTAAAAAAGTAATCTTGACATTTCCCCCATGTCTTCTCTCTGAACATATCCAGCAGAGCTCTCGCTTCACCAGGAACAAGTAAAAACCCAAACCCTCCTGCTTTGGATGATCTGACCTATGCAATGGCTTGGAAAATCAGAAGCTGTCACTTCTGCCCTGCTGCCCCAGCTCAGCATTCCAGGGCAGGCCCCAGTATTGTACAGCAGCAGTCCAGGGCCAGCTTTGCTCTGCTCTCACCTCCTCCCCAATGTAGAGGAGAACAGACACCGAGGTGGAGCCAACACTTGGGTGCATCTGCATGTATAGGATCCCAACAGAGAATGCTTTGCTGACCCTCACTGTCTCCCGTGTTCAGCACATGCCTATGCTTAAAGACGAGCCTGGCTTAAGCTCTATAAATAGAGATAAACTGAAAAAAAAACCCCAAAACTGCTGTGATCAAATCTGTTACTTCCAGCCTTGTACCTTGTTTACGGTACATCTCTTGGTGTTACGCTTTCTGATTCCACCTGCACTTGTGCTTGCCACACACAGAGACATTGCTTTTGCGCTGTGGCTGGGAAACCTTGCCAAAATAAAAGTCAGCAGGAAATGTTGGTTACATTTTTGTGGCTTGAATGTTGCATAATTTAATGGTAACACACAAGTAAAAGAGCCTTTTCTGCTTTGTAAAGTAGTTAGGAAACCAACGTAATATGACTGTGAAAGACGATTGCATTTCTAATATATTTGCATGTTGAACTCCTTGAAAGAGCAGAGAAGCTTGAAATGGCCTGAACAGGAAACAAAATAAATAAAGGAGGGAGAAAAGCTGGAGGAGGAGCTGGGAGAAGCACCACTGCCAATGTTCTTTTAGCTGCCCTCATCTGGATTAGAAACAATGCATTTTGCACTGTACAGATTAGATATCAGGAGCTGATGTTACATGAAAACTGGATTTGTGGGACAGGAACATAAGCAAAATCAGTTGCCTTTCACGTGTTTTCAGCCACAAATCCAACCTCTTTCCAACAATGCAGATTAGGAAATGTTATAATCCTTCCCATTGTGTATGTAGCCATGTGCTCTGGGAAGGGGGTAGGTGGATGCAGATTTGTTTAGGTTGCTTTTTCACTTGAAGAGAAAAACTATATTAACTTGGACATCAGCACACTGGTCTAATGTTATTTGGCAGTAGTCTACAACTATGGCTTATTTCTAGTGTTGTGATGCATTTCTTTGCTTGCTTTGGTTCATAAAATATTTTTTAAAGAAGACTACAAACAAAACAATATATGGTACATATTCCTTTTTATTTCAAAGTATTTTATTATTGTTCTACTTTTTAATACTACATATGTATACATACATCTTTATACAATAATATATCTATATTGATATCTATATTGGTAGACATAAATAGATATCAACATTGATTTCGATATAGATATATATATATATCAATACAGATATTTGTAAAAACATTTCATGTTTGAGAAATGAGTACTCTAAGTAAAATATAACTAGCAACGTCTTTGACAAAAACTGCAGATGTTAAGAAGGTTGCTCAGGTAACTGTTGATACAGAAGTAACCCAAAAAGTTTCTTATGTAAAAAACAGTGTTTTGGTGAAGGCACACATTGTGAATAGGGCACAAAGAAATTCTACTCAGTGCAATAAGGTCAACATTTACCCACACTTAACTACATTTTAACTAAATATAGGTTAATACTGCAGCATCTTTGGTAACAAAAAGTATTATTTTAGTGGTAATAATTGTAGTTAATTTCACATTGAACTACTATCAGATTGCATTTAAAGTATTTTAGTGGCTTAGCATTGTTACTGGACAATCCTAGTTAGTCACTGTAATTGCTAAAGACTCCATATTACTTTTAAATGGGGAAAAGAAAGGCTGATGAAGTTATACAATTAGAGTAATCATAGCTAATGGTTAAATAAGGATGTGAACTGCATCTATCGAGCTGTTCTGGGTTCTTTGATGTCCTGGCTTTAATGACACTTAGCTGAATCTTAAGAGCAGAAGTTTAAGAAATTAAATATTCTCCTTTTAGAGCTGATGACCTGAGGTTGTGTAAGAGCTTAAAAAGATTAAAATTTTAGCTGAAAGCCCAGACTAAATTTATTATAATGTTATTGCAATAGCATTTTGATTTTTACTGTATCATCTGAAACTCTTTTGGAATTAGAAAAAAATCTAAAGACAAGGTAAAATAAGCAGAAACATAATTCTTTAGCTTGCACAATTTCAGGAGATGTTTCTGACCTGAGCTATGGGTATGGACTTGGGGCAAACCCTGAGATCCTGTCTTGTGGCCGCCTCCTGGTGTGCAGGGTGAGAACCTGGAGTTCCCAAGCAGACCTACAACAGGGAGGGTGCTTGGGACATCGAGAGCATCTCAAAGATGGTAGAAGTGTCTTTGAGAAAACTTGTTAGGTCAATACCACTAGCTGGGAGGGAAATGCTTTGGACTGAGATATCTGGAGGCAAGTCTGTAGTGATTCTGGGCAGTCTTTGCAGCAAAGCAAATGGCCACACCAGAGTCCAGAGAAAAGAAGGTGTAAGTGATTTTTTTTTGGAACATTTTAAGTAAGCTCAAAATATGAAGTTTTGAGCTAAAACTTAATTTCACGGAAAATATTTTTTTTGTTGTTCTAGCTACAGCACTCTCTTCATTTGGTTTATTTACACTGTTTGCACACGCATATTTTGTAATGTTGGATTTCTCTGCTGCTTAATGTAAACACTGGGCAACATCTTGGTTATTTTATCAAGAGTGTCATACTAAAAATGAATGTGTCAACATGAATAAACCTAGAAAAATTCAAAATAATTGGATAAGTAGCTCCTATTGCAGCCTCCAGTTGACTAAACTAATAGTAAATGAGAATGCCATGATGGAAATATTGAGACTTATGGTACAGAAAACACATAAAAAGCTAAATGATGACTATTTTTTTGTAATAATGGGAACTGAAGGAGGTGCAGCAAGCATTGCTTCTCACACAGGCTTCTGGGCCTTCATAGCTGACTGGTAACATCTGCTGGTTTGGCTTTCAGCAGGGCCCTTGGGGAGCTGCATGCCTGAGGGAGATTTGTAGTCTATGTATCTTTGGCACTGTGTTGTCAGAGAAGGCTCAGCCAGCACCAAGCACCTTTGGTCTGTTTTGGCAAAGAGAACACACTTTCCAACAGGTTTTTTCCATTTTTTCTGGGATGTTTTACCCATCACTGCAATGCTCAAGGGCTTCAAAGCACAGGAAACTTCAAACAACTTTTTATGCTTTCTAGCCTTGATAACAATGCCACATCCTTACAAAAAATATTATGTACAGAATTAATCATATCAATGACCTTTAACTACAATGTCTGTAACATCTGTAGTACCATGGCCCATGATATTGTGATCACCAGTGAAGAATCAATGAAAATCTGACATCAAATTAAAGCAGTGAAACAAAACCTGGCCCTAGAAGAAGGGAAATGGAACAATACTGACTGAAACTGCTGCTGCTTTAAGTTGTGACAGGCTTTGGCCATAATCCACTACATAAACCGTGTGCGTGTCTACTGAGTTTAACCCCGACGTGCCAAGATACAAAACCCAGCCTGAAGAATCCAAAAGAACAACTTGGGTAAGTTTTTCTGCCTTTGCCCCCAGGGGCTGCTGGTACAAAAGCTCTGGAGTTGCCTGGAACTTCTACTGGAGAGCAAAACCACTGCTGAGCAGCTCACAGCCTGGGAAGAGCATCTCAAAAACTATCTGCAACTACCAAGACTGTCATTAAAAGGGCTCCTTCAACCTGTCAAGTTTAAAAAAAAAAAGAGGAGCTAGGAACAAACTTCCAACAGATGTAGCTGTCATTTAAGATTAAAGCAAAAAGCTCGCGGTACAAAACCTTACGATGTGTGCAATCACGCTTGTTTCTACCAAAGCAAAAGTAGCAACATCTCTTAAAATATTTCAGTTAAAAATAAAAGAACAAAGTGCACCACCAACAAATAAATCAGGGCACTGAGTAGAAGAGTTCCACAATATGTCCACACATGTATCCTATAAGCACCTCAAAGCCCTGTCCTCAAGGACCAATAATCCCTTCAAGAAATCATTTACTTTCCTTTTCACAAAGCATGCTGAAACATGAAGTCGTAAATTCTCCTTCTGACAAGAGGAAAATATACCTGCTCTAAAAGTGAGAGAAATAGGGAACAGGAATGGTTGACAAAACCCATGACACTATGCAGTGTCGAGTCTGGGCAGAGGAGAGCTGCCAGAGTCTCTGGCCTGGGATCAAGTGCTTAGAAAAGAAGTAAAGAAGATAGTTGTTTTAAAAAAAGAGCCGTCCTACCTAACACAAAATAGTAGTGCTTCCAAAAACAAACCTCCTGCTAACCTGGAAATGAAGTAATCTTCCCATATTAATTGGTACCATGTCCAAACACTGCACGTGTCCCCTCCACCAAAGAAGTAAATGGTACAGATAGCACCTCATGTCACCAGGGTTTTTCAGCTTCTCAGGACCGGAGAGGATTGAGTGAATAAGCTATTGCATACACAATACGGGGATAATTGCTTTCAGGTGAAAGAAGCTTACAGTCCTATCCAAAATTCACTTTTTCTCAAGTAGAAGCAAGACATCTATATATATAGGGAAAAAAAAAAAAGCTTCATGGAAATGTGTCTAAAGTCTTGCATATTTTCATTAACTAATAAAGGAAAAACGATAACTTTTTGGT
Source organism: Gorsachius magnificus (assembly GCA_034008185.1). Taxonomy (NCBI): domain Eukaryota; kingdom Metazoa; phylum Chordata; class Aves; order Pelecaniformes; family Ardeidae; genus Gorsachius; species Gorsachius magnificus. The sequence continues at coordinate 6,475,144 of CM067085.1, read as the reverse complement.
TGCATTTATGTTTCAGAAATTATCTCTTTTCTGTTCTATATATATGGCTTTAAAACATCCTTTTGTGTTGTTTTACCTAATAACTTAACACTTTCATACAAAGAAATGTAGTTTTCAAATTACTGCTTCTGCCACACACATCAGAATTCCTTCCCAAGTGAGTGAAATCCTAATTTTTAAGAGCCTATCCAATTATTTGTATTTTAAAAATCATCTTGGCTAATCACTGACAAGCTCCATAATACAAGAAATCCGTTGAGTGCATATTTTTTCAAAGTACTATATAATCAAACCATTTAACCAAGCATTTTATATGTCTCAGGACAAAACAAACCTCTGTCAATAAAATTACAAGGCATATCGCAATCTACAGGAGATGCTTTATTGAATTCTTTAAATATATTACTCTATTAGCATCAGTTCGTGTCACTGTTACACTTCAGGTGAAACCTTCTTAAACGAACACCAGATAAAGGATGGACCTGTTGCAGCAATAGATTTACTGTTATGGATTTAAGAGGTCTCCACTGTATTCACATTACTTTATTACCATTTAGCACATTTTAATTAAAAATAAAAAGACTTCTTCCCTTTGCCTTCTTCCCTTGTGCATTTTGAAGTGATTTAATTCTAAAGAGAAAGAGCAAATGACAGATCAAAAGAAAATGTTAGACTATAAATTACCTGCTTCTCTGGACATACGGACTATTCATTAAGTACGAGGTTGAATGCTAGTTAAATTCCTTGCCTGTCAGATACGCTAATTCACCCAAGCCATTTCACACATTGTGTAAGACATTCCCATGCTGTGATTTAGGGAATTGCCTCTCAAATGGAAGCTCCAGTTCCGAGACTTTCCATGCTGGCACAACAAAGAGAGGCACTGCTCATCGGGAGGACATCAACCCTGCTTTTAACTTCTAAGAATGGAAAAAAAGGACTCAGGCGTCCTGTGCCCAGGCAGTACATGGCTGTACCACCCCACCTTTCCAGCCCAGCCCTGCAGACCTGCAAGTGCCAGCACTGGCTTGGGCTGCACCAAACACAAAGCAGAAGTCCTGCTCTCGGGACAGCAAAGTATCTTCCCGTTAGACTGCCGGTGGGGAATGGGAAGAGAGGTTCAACTGAGGTGTCCAAAACACATCTGCCTGGCCTACAGCCGGGAGCCGGGGGAGCCGGCTGAGCCCAGAACCCATCAGCATTTGTGCAGGGTCAGGGGGGCAAGCCCAGGCAGGCATCTCCTCTACCATCGCCTTAAATCAACTTAATTAGCATTGGATCACATCCCAAGAAGGTAAGCAATCTCAGCAGTAAAGATAGCCGAAAAATTGCTAGGAATAGAAGTTCTCTTGGAAAGACTCAAGTCAACCTATATGGAAGTGATACCAATCAAATGCTGGGTTCCCCCATCTTCGAAAGTGTCCAAATTTTTAAAGGCAGCCTGGTGCCCAACAGCATTTGTGTTTTACACTGGCAAGGCAGGGAGATTGTGTTCAAATGGAAAAGGAGCTACAGAAAAAACTCTGCTGACAGCCTAGAAGTATGTTAATGACGGGGGTAACCCATGCCTTTTTGTATGATGGGAATGGTTTCTGGTTAAAAATAAGCACACAACTTTAAAAAATACCTACATTAACATTACATTTTATTGTTTAATTTTTAAAAGCCCTGTAGAATTTACAATATTAGGAATTTGTGTTTTTTTTTTAAATGTTGGTGATTCTTAACATTCATAAAAATAAGAAGCCAATTTGCACTGGATAGATCCTAGCACAACCCTGCCAGAACCAGCTTAGCCTTCTCAGCAGAGTTGAGTGAATGCAATTTAGCATTCTCCAGCAATCCTTAGCACTTCCCAGGCTTCTTTTCATCAGAGACTTGCCAAAGTATTTTGAACCGCTTGCTTTTTTCTGACTTATATAAACATCCTCTAGGAAATTAGATTAATACTAGTTCACAATGGAAAACCTTTATGACCCTGTTTCATTATTACTACTCAGATCATCATTCACATCATGAATAAAGATGTGGGGTATTGCTCCTGGAAATACATTCTGCTGCTCAGTCTGTGTTGTTTAAAGCTACCTTCGCCTTGCTGGGAGGGAAGAGGTGGTGTCGAGGCAGGCTGTCATGAAAAGCTTCCCCTGTTGCCAAAGTGAACAGCTACAGTGAACTTCCAAAAAGCAAACAACCTCTGCAAGGTGCATGAGCTGGGGCTGGTGCCTGACCTGTGCTGATGGACCAGGTCCAACAGTGTCCCTGGGTTTTCTGGTGGGGACTTTGCTTCATGCTTTGCTCAATGTATAGAGTAGAGGATGAATTATCTTAATTAAGGATGTAAAATCAGGGCTGAAAGCAGTTTTGCTTCTCACCCTCTCCAGCAGCGCCAGCACTGTATGGCACAGGCTAAGAAATAGGGGATATAGCCTTAGACTAGCAATTCTTTCCTTTAAGTTCTTTTATAGAATACCTAAGTCTCAGGTTATAGTTTTTCCCAGCCATTAGATAGGGACAGATTAATGATGCTGAAGGTTAATCACAGGTCAATGCTGCACTTCAAAATTGGGTTTGCTGGGTAGACTTCCAAACTGAGTAGCACACTGTTAAAATTTTTTTGGGATGTTTCCCTACACAGTAAGTTTACCAAAAGGAAATGCACTTCTGTGATAGAAGAAGAGAAATTTTCTATTTATGCCAAACCACTTCAGCCATTTAGGGCATAATGAAGAATAGGTTATCCAGTTTTAACTGGATATGGATTTCAGAGAGTAGGTTTTAACTACTAAGCAGGAATTTAGTTATAGAAATAGGTGTTCTCACTGTTATTTTTGTGAAAAGCAGCACTGATTAATCATGTGGCAGGAGTCACTGGGAAATTTTGTTAACAACAGTCTCAAATTTTGGGTTTTTTTTTTCTGAGAGAAAACAAAGCAGATTTTTTGTCTGGAAAAAACACAATATTGTTCTTTGTTCTGCTAAAGAGCGGTCCTTCGAGAGAAATGGTCAGAGAGAGAACTTGTTCTTTATTTTATTCTCCATCTTTCAAGGCAGTTCCCAGGACAGAGTAGCTTTCTGGGAACTGAACCATGGTACATGGGTTAAAGTTTTCAGAAGAATGGATTATGGATTGCCTGCATATGACTTTTTCCTATTACGAGATTGATGTGTATATGTACAAAGTAAGTTAAGCTCCGACTATAGCCCAACTCCGCTTCACTGAATTCTCCTCCCTCGGAGCTACTCTTGGAGCCTCTAAGGGCAATTCCAGCCCTCAAATGTACATAACTTTTTAGAATGACATTGAAAGTCTGGCTAATTAGTGAGAGCATAAATCTGAATTCAAATGTCCCCTTCTGAAGATTTTTGGTTACTGACACTGATTGCGATCACTCTGGCTTTATCATACCCCAAGAAGCAAATTGGGCAGTGGGTTTTCATGGTTTTATTTGCACACAATTGATATTGTGTCCCAAATGTGGTGGGCACAGAAGATTTACAGTGGTTGGAAAGATGAGGGGAGGAGCCGGCAGTTCACACTTCAATAGTCAGAGCTGCTAAACTTAAAATTCAAGCTACATTCCCATAAACATGAAATATAAAGATGAGGAAGTGATTTGAATTTATGAATAGGGAATAGTGTTCTCCTGCTCTAAAACTCTTACCATTTGCTGTAGCTAATGATGGAATGGTTTGTGAATTTACTTTGTGACTAAAATACAGATTTAACCAATTTTAGAACATTGGAGTTGGATGTCATGCAGTAAGATGTAATTGTCAATTATCGCAATATATCCATAAAGACAAAGTAATTAAACAGCAGTGATACTGCAGATGGTTTGAAAGGTATCTAAATGTTTCTAAATTTAGCCCAATTAAAATAATAGACCAGTGTAAAAAAAATGGTGCTTTAAGGAGTCTGAGGGGGGAAAAAATGAGACTAGTGATCTAGCAGCCTGTGCTCTGTATAAATAAAGCTCTAAAGATTCAGAGACAAGAGACCTTAATTGAAGTCCATTAAAATCAATAGAGGAATAAAAACCAGACAGAAATAGAACAGGAAGGAAAACATGCCAAGGGAGTTTCAAAGTACTAAGTGTACCTAGGGAGTTTCAAAATATCGAGTACCCACCTGTAATTTCTACTGAATTAACAAAAGCTATTGATGATCAGGAACTCGGGATATCTTGGAAATCTGTCCGCTGCTGAATTTTGGCATGGAGTCCCGCTCTAAGGATGTTATTCCGTTGACCTCGCTCAGCCTGTGAATTCACCCCGTCCCTCCGTTTTTCTTTTTTACAAGGTGTGGACTATAAATAAGCCATAATGCTGAATCACTCTCTCTTTCTGCAGTGCAAAATTGTCACATCTGCTGCATTTGCTTCATCTGAAAGGGCAGAGAAAAGTATTTATGTCTATCCTTAGGCTTGTAACTAAGTACCCTGCGAGCACCCAATATCTCTAAAAATATAGCTGTCATTCAGAGAATACTTGTTTCGACCCCGTCCTTCCATTCCTCGTGGCTATGAGGATCCTGAGGAGCCTCGTCAAGGTATAGGGACTATATAACAGCAGTGCTGACCTTCATGTTCTGAATTCATGAGCCAGGCTTCAGCAGCAAAAGATTTTACTTTTATTTGTGTTTTCCATCTGCTTTTTCAGCTTCAAGTGTCATTTTCAAGATTTTCTTCCCGTCTATGGAGAATGCCATTTTTCTCATTCAGGGAAATCAATTTTTAAAGAACATGATTCTAAGTATTGAAGCTTTAAGAAAACATTAACTAGCATGAGATTTATAAGATACAATTAAATGAGATTTTATTGGTATACCTTAGAGGAAATTTCCCCGTATTTGCCTGACTCTTCTCTTTATTACAATAACACAAAAGCAAAAAAAAACCTGCAGCATCCCCATGCAGTCATCATCTGAATTTACAGTGCTCTGGTACCCAGTTGACCCATTAGTGATTATCACTACAGCCAGATAGTGCTTATTTCAGGAAGAGCATCATATTAGATTATAAACTGTGGAATACATATAATTTTAATATGCTATATTGGCCAGATTAATCAGTCCTTCCTCTTACAATATAACTAGTCTCATTTATTTCAGTATAGCACAAAATTAAGTTAAGGAAAAAAAAAAGAGAGAATGGGTCAGTTAAATAGTCAGGAGGCTGCACAGCCTGCACCACTCCTTCTGCTTCATTCAAGACAGGCTGCTGTGATAATTTTAACTCTGCCTAGTCAGTGATGATGCAAAATGTGGGCCAAATGCTGTACAACTTGCTCATGCCAGCAATCCCACTGAATCCTGGTGTTTATAGCAGTTTCTATACTCCATCCACCAGATGCCATGAAATGAAGTAGGATAGTCCATTAATTTCTTTTAGTGCAGGACTGGCAAACTGATCAGTGCACCAAGTGATGTGCTGAATAGGGAACTGGGAGGTTAGAAATGCACCTGATACTGAATCTTTACAAAAAGCTCCAGTAAAAATGATCACTAATCAATAAACAGCAAAATGCATTTTTCAGAGGAATATTTTCCAATAAGAAATCAACCACTAAAACGGTTGTCATAGGTAACATAGAAAAGGCTGGAAGTTTTCCCATTTCAAGTGAGATGTTTTTATAAATTGGCTAATAAACAAAAGATATGAGGTTATCTGGCAGCCACCCTTAAAAGAAATTTTAGGCACATCAAGCAAAGAGATGATGTGTTACTCTGACTATGAGTGCATCCCTGGCTCAGAATTTCCTTCACTTTCATTTGATAGACTAATTAATTCCCATTTATGTTTAAGTAAATGATTCTTCGCAGCATTCACTGACTAAGTTCTTATTGGATAAACATAAACAAAATTTATGGATAACTCTAAACCCAGATCCTTGGACTGCTGAGAGGACTGTCTTGAGATTTCAGCCTTCAATTTCTAACTTCTTAAAAAGTCCACAGTAAGTAATGATGCTCGGTATATCAGTCTGATACTGCCTCTGCAAATTAGCGCTGGTTAGATGATGTCCATAGCTCTTGCAATGCTGAAACCCACAGCAAAAACAAGTACCATCATGAGGCTTTTCTCCCTCAATAAAAATGTTTCCTTAAGTGAACACTGATAAGCCTATGTCAAAATAACTTGTCTAACTAAATAGCCATTTGCTCAACACACTTTAGGGAGCAGAAGGGAGGAGAAAAACACAAGTTTCAGTGGCCTGAGGTGCTCCTCTGGCTTTCTTTCCTCTCCTGTCTTACCAAACATAAGCCCAAAGGTGGGTGACGCTTGATAAATTGATGTGGGATCTTGTACCTATGTATTCTGATTAAGTAAACTGGCTTTTAAAAAATGTCATCAGGAGTGACGTTTACTTTAGCAACATACTTGCGAAGGCTCATTATTAGATCTTTAGGCAAGGGTATGAAAATTAATATTTATGAAAGAAAAATCACAATTATTTAATTTTGCATCTGTCATATCTAGTAATCATGTGCTGCCCTCATCGTTGGCTAGATTTGGGCAAGTAAAGTGAGTGGGGACCTGACTACTGGACACTGTGCTGGGGTAAGAAATCTGTTTAAGAAACAAAAGCAGGCAGGTATTTAAAATAAACTAGTAAGCAAAACCCCCTACATTTTCACTTAGAAAAGGAATTTAAAAAAAGGAAATGGGAAACAGGCTCTGAAAGAACATTTGTTCTTAGCAAATAGGTAGGCACTTTTAGAGAATATCCAGACTACAAGGTCATTAAAATAAAAATGGAGCAATTTAATGAAGAGAACAAAACATTTCAAGAGCACTGGAGTACATCTTCTACATAATGAAGAATTCAAAGAAAAAGGAGGAAAAGAATGAATTTTAAATACTGTTTTCAGTAGTAACGATGTTAAAGTCTCCAATCAAAAAACAATGCCTTTATACAGAGCACAGAAATAACAGCTATCCAATACCAATAATGTTTCTTACTTTGTTTTTTCTTTCTTTTTCTTTCTTTTGTTCTTTTTCTATTTCTCTCTTCTTTTTCTCTCTTCTTCATTTTCTTCTCTTTTACACAAACATTTTATCCCTTTTTCATAACTTTTTCAGTGCCTGGTTTTTTTTCATTTTGAGTTACTTATTTCTAGAAAAAATTGACAAATACTTGAAGCAAATGATGACATACTGAAAACATGCAAAAATCACTCTTGTTGTTTTTTTTAGTGTCTGCAATACAACCACCTTCTAAAAGGGTATATGAGTTTTGACTGTGAATAATTATATTTAGGGCCTGATTAGGTAACATGACAGGGATGTCTCACAGAGGGCTTACGTACCAAAGTGCTTTGGCTTCAGCGTTCTGGCAACAAAATAAAATAGGAAATTATGTGGTTGAAAATCAGTTATTTGTAGCTGGGCTCCATTTGCTGGGACTGCAGACTCTGAAATGGCATCTACATTTGTATCAACCTCAACAGCAATGGCATTGCACAGGAGATGTTTAATGATATAAATAAACCCACATTCAACCACCTGCCAACAATGATCGCAACCAATCATTTCAACATCACACATAGAGCATATAACCCTACAGCAAAAAGTCAGGGTAGCTTTAAATCATTATTCTTTAGAGTGTCTTAATTTGTTGCTCGCTCTCTGTCATTATCTCTCTCTCTTTTTTTTTAAGGTTACTGTTAGAAAAAAAATAATAAAGCAGATAAGGCAGAAATCATTGGTTTATTTTATCCCCAGAACTTACCAAAACACCAAAATAATAAAAGCTCAAGGAACTTTGAAATTTCTTTCACTGCCTAGTTTGGTTAGGCAAAGGACAAACAAAAGAAAACAGTGGATGGAAGCAGAAAAGCTGCTGTTGTATCACTTACAATGCAAAGAAACACACGCACATCACACCTTACTCTCTTTTCCAGCCGATACCACGCTTTGTGAAATAACACAGCTTGCCAGACATATCTGAATGCCTTGATACCCACAAGATTTTCTACAGAAGACAACCTAGAATGCTGCAAAGTCCTTACATGAAAACAGTTTCTGTTTGCTGCTATTACCAGGGCAGATGAGCTTTTTGATACACACACTGGTTCCTAACAACATCGCTGATCTTGTTGTTAATATAAATATCTGTGAGGCAATACAAAGCCTCCAAAATGATTAATGCCTATTGACATAATTTCCTTTTCAAGCGAAATCTTAAAAATATTTTAAAAGGCTTATACACTGAGCTTTTAAAAAGGCAGTGCTGAAGACTAATTGTCCTCTATCGCGTCTGTAGCTTCTAAGTCTTCCAAGCTGTTCATTTTCATGGACATATACATTAGAGAGAAAATTAAAGGGTTTAGATTGAGCATGAAGATTGTTAGATTGCAAATAATAAACCAAACGTGAGTGCCCAAATAAACTAAATTATTGAGATTTTCAGGCTCACCTACAAGAGTGTTTTTTTTATTAGTAGTTCTACTGATTCTAGTAATTCAAAGCTTAACAACAACAAAAAAATCCATTCCTTGGAAAAAAACTTCTTGTAGAATTAATTTAAAATCAAGTTTAAATATTTGTTTTTCAGCAAGATGCTTGGTATAATGCATTTTTATACAAAAGTATCAGTCTGGATCTTCCTCCACTGGAGGAAGACTTAACAAAAAAAATTGTATTGCTTTAGTGTTTCCTCAGGAGGCCTCCTCTTTTCTGGTTCTTTTATGATATCTAACATCCCCAAAAGAGAATGACTTATAACAGAAAAGCAGAATAAATTAGAAGCCATTTTCCTCCAGCTTCTGCAGACTATGCTTTAAGTAAGAGTCGCCTCTATTTTTCACCCAGGAATCATTTTCACTCAGTTATCAATACTGACAATTTTACTCGTTTAGGAAAGACATGATTGGTTTTGACAGGTCATTGCGAAGGCTGCGCCAAATTGTGTGCAGTTCCCAGGCTCTCTTCTCTGATTCCCGTCCCAGAACATTAAACCTCCGTTTTTCTAGCAGGTCAGATGCCGTCGTCTTCTCCTGAGGAGATCAATTTCCTCGATGCCAGTAAATGAACGAATGAAGACACCACTGTGTCAAAAATAGTTGCTGGATACTGGTAGTTCACACTAACAAGAGGAAAGAAGCCGGTGAGTGATTCCTACAGTTAACCTTCACACATACACAGATGGGCCTGAGCAAAAGAAAATGCCACGTAGAGCAAAGCTGTAAAGGCAAAATCAGAAAGACAAATGTTCCTGACAGAAAATGATCTTTCACCACTAGGTCATTGGTTCAAACCCATTCAAAAACTGGAAGAATAAGAAAGGTTAAAGGATTGAAGTTACTGAGAGCCCAAGGCTTTAAAAGAGTTTCCCTGACCTCTCTGTGTACTTAAAAGGAGAAGATAAATAAGCAGCAATATCTAAGAGTACCTGGTAAAAATTTCAATGAAACATGAAGAACATCCTTTCAAATCTACAAAAAAATAGAGTTAATAAATTTCTCATATATTCAAGTAACCTATTTCTAATGATAAATATGGCCACATTATCACAGAAAATGAGGGATGATGTGTTAGTTTTGGCTGGGATAGAGTTAATTTTCTCCATAGTAGCTGGTATGGGGCTGTGTTTTGGATTTGTACTGGAAACAGGGTTGATAACCCAGGGATGTTTTCATTCCTTCTGAGCAGAGCTCGCACAGAGCCAAGGCCGTTTCTGCCTCTCACCCCACCCCACCAGCGAGGGGCTGGGGGGGCACAAGGAGCTGGGAGGGGGCACGGCCGGGACAGCTGACCCCAACTGACCCCAGGGGTATCCCACACCGTATGGTGTCATGCTCAGCACATAAAGCTGGGGCAAGAAGGAGGAAGGAGGGGACATTCAGAGCAATGTCATTTGTCTTCCCAAGTCACCACTATGCGTGATGGAGCCCTGCTGTCCTGGGGATGGCTGAGCACCTGCCTGCCCGTGGGAAGCAGGGAATTAATTTCTTGCTTTGTTTTGCTTGCGTGCGTGGCTTTTGCTTTCCCTGTGAAACTGTCTTTATCTCAACCCATGAGTCTTCCCACGTTTACCCACCGAGGGGAGTGAGCGAGTGGCTGTGTGGTGCTCAGTTGCCAGCTGGGGTTAAACCACTAGAGGGAGATAAAAGTTGAGTGGGAAAATGAACACTGCTCATAGCAACAATAATATGTAGAAAGTGGTGATAATAAGTGAAAATAAGAAGCTATATTGATGCATGGTCCAGATGATGATCTGAGAAATTAATAGGTGGGGGAGTGGTAGATATAAACCAAATAAAAATTCATGATATAAAAATAATATATACTGCAAGGTCACTCAGCCAGCACATCAATTGCACCTCACACTTCAGCACATATTTGCCAAAACAATCAAACCGCTTTGGCACTTAGACTGGAGCAGAGATGCCATGAGCATACACATGAAAAAAACACGTGCCTGCTTAAAATGCTTTCTTTACAAGAAATTCCAGGAAGTTAAAATACAGTGCTTTTTCTGGCTCTTTCCCTTCTACTCATTCATGTTTACACTGCCTGAAACATTCAAAATATCTTTAGTTGTGGAGTAGGTTATAATGTTGTCTTTTCAAGTGACTGGGATTGCTACATTGCTATAACTGTCTCTTGGTAGAATTATTACTGAAGCATTGTTGTTACCTAGGAGTATATTTCAGCATGTCCTAGACTGCTATAACCTGGGTAATGTCTGTAACCTGCACCAGCTTGAGTGGCGCAGGCCATAGCACATTTCTTAAGAAGCAAATAAGGTGCCTAATTAGAGTTAAATATCTAGGTCTACATGACTGGGAAGCAGGAGTCCTACTGACTCTCACTTCAGAGTTTTTGGAAATTCTGCCTTTTATGTTGTTGTTGCCACTTAATTTTTTGGGAGAGGACTGAGAAAGAATAAACTTCGCTTTTCAGATGTTAGTAAGCTGATTAATGTACTTCTGGAAGACATGCAGCTGGTAGAAAATTAAGGTGATATAGGGATCTGTGTGTAACAATACTTCTTAAACTCTTTCTTTTCCTAACGTTAAATAATAAGTGTTCCTCACATGCAATAATCTATTCCACCATTCACTGTGTTGAAAAACTATTAATTTATACCTCTTTTTTTCCATTAGCATGAGGTTTTAATGTTGAATCTTGAGTTTTGATGTATTGCTTATTGGATAGATGACAAAACCCAGCATGGTAATTAGCATATGAGGGAGCAGAATCAAGCTTTCTGGGCAGTGTGGGGAGTGCTAGACCCTGATGGATACGTTTTCTTGTTGGCTTTCAAAAGCAACTGCACCATTTCCTCACACTGAGTCTCAGTTAAGAATTCAGGAGCAAAAGTGGAAAAGTCATTGACAAGTTTCTTCCAGCACAGAAAGTTCATTTAATTTGCTAGTAGACTAGTTTTCATGCAAAAGCACCATAACATCTGACACGGTATTCTTTCTTCTGTGACTTAAATTGTTTTCACCAATTCTTACACCACCATTTGCTTCACTCTCCTTAATGGTTCAGTTACCAAACGAGATAGAGGAAAATGCTCTCATACTCCTTTAAAAATCCAGGAATAATTAACCTCTAAAATAAACTTTTACTCTACTTTTGGAGGAATCATTAAGCAATAATGGAAACAATAGGCTTTTTAATTAAACTTCACTGGGGAGGCAATTCTAGCATTTGCTGAGCTTGTCAGATGCCTTGACAGCATTTTCCAATTTTGCTGGCATTATACTACTTTTTCTTCATGACCCTCACTGAAGGTTAGCTTTATTTTGGGAGTCTCAATGTTGACAAAGATGTTCCCAGCAAACTGAATTTTCATCTCAGTTGCAGACATTTTCTGGCTGCCAAGATCACCTTGTGCTCTCCATGTGTGTGTTGCTCATTGCCTTTCTTATCTCGTATGGTGGATCAGGGAGCAGTGAGGGAAACATCCATCCTTTAAATTTTGCTTTGGACATTGGCGCTCTGCTCATATTTTCTCATGACTCATCTGAAGTCCTGAGTTCTCCAGGAGCAATCAGATTTTTGGAGGTATTTCCACTCTATTTCAAAGGGATGGATGCTTGAAATTTGGACCACCATTACTGACCTCCTTACCCTCTGTTCAGGGACTGGCAGGTACAAAACAGTGCTTTGGGGCAACCAACTTATGAAAGTTCTGCTGGGGAAAGGACCAGTAGAAGAAACACCAACAAGAAGATCAGCGACTCTTGATTTTATCTCCTTTTGTCTGTACAAGAGCACAGAAAAACTTGTCGTGGTGGGTTGACCTTGGCTGGACACCAGGTGCCAGCAAGCTGCTCTATCACTCCCCTCCTCAGCAGGACAGAGAGAAAATGAGATATAAAAAAGTAAAACCTCATGGGTCAAGATAAAGGCAGTTTAATAAAAAGCAAAAGCAGAGGCCATGTGCCGAAGCAAAGGGAAAACAAAAGATTTGTTCTCTACTTCCCATCAGCAGACGATGTCCAGCCACTTCGCAGGAAGCAGGGCTTCAGTACACACAGTAGCATGTGTGTAGCATAACACTCCTGGTGTGTTATCAACCCCTTCCTAGCTACCAATGCAAAGCACAGCACTATGAGGGGTTCTAGGGGGAAAATTAACTCCATCTCAGCCAGACCCAATACAACGGAGCAACGGAGCATGATGAATTTATGAATTCTGTGTTAGGCAAGTGCAATGCCTGAAATGTAGGAAAGCAAGTTGCTAGGGAATGACACCAACACAAAAAAATAGTAGTCAGAGCTGGGCCTCTTTTTAGAAATTGGTGAGGGTAGTAAGACATTAATAAGTTTTCAATGTCTCAAAGAGAGAAAACTGGGTATAAGGAGCTGAAACAGGAGCAGCTCACATGTACTCCCCAGTGGGAAACTTACCTTCCATAGTGCATTTGGGTGCAGCAGAGAGACAAATCTGCTGCCAAACCATGTCATGTTCCAACCATTTGCAAAGGCACAATGATGAAGGCACTAATATACATACCTGTAAATGGCATAGCTCTCCTGAAAATGCTACAGCTGATTTTTGAAGTCTTGGGTCAGCAAGTTCAGACACATAGTAAGAAACAAAGGAGACATCTCAGGCATGGTGCAACAATTAGACCTTCATCCCCAAACCAAGAAAAGATTGTAAAAACAGGCCCTTTAAACTCCATGTGGGGAAGTTACAACCTCAGTTAGACAGATATATCAAGATATCATCATAAAAGATTCTTAGGAAATGACTAAAAATTGCATTATGAGATTATTATGAAAAGTGAGGTATACATAGTCAATAATTGTCCGAAAACCTTGGCTGTGAAAAATCCAAAGGAGACAATATTTACTGTATTAAGAAAACTAGCTCCGTCAAATCAATATATATTTCAAGTGCCATATTCTTTTTTGTGCAGTTATCCAAAAAATTCAGTTCCAACTTGTCCTTTACACCTACAGTAAAATTAAAAATAAACTTGTGTTATCCTCTTCTACCACCTGTTTGAAGAATGACATTCAATTCTGATATAATAAATTCAAAATATATAAATAATATGTTTGGGCTTTTTACATTTCACTTAAGAAAAAATAACTTCTTACTTGAAAATTACAGTTTTCAAGCACCAGGGCCTTAAATTTCAGACCAGGTTATTTTAATGGGAATCACATTGGACTACTGCCAGGCATTACATGAAAAATGTGCTCCTAAGTGTCTTCATTAAAATTATGAAAACAGTGCAGTTCAGCTAAGTCTAAAAAACTTATCCCTAAGTAATCTTGCCATGACTTTTCATTACAGTGCATTAGTTTAAAGCACACATTGAACCCAGGCCAAATCAATACTTGATTTAAAAAGGAAGAATGGTGAGTTTTGTAAAACTCTAGAGGTGTCAGCATCTCTATGTGTCTTTTTTTCAATACCCATGCATTGTAATAACAGAGTTTCTCCCCTAGCTGTGTCACTAAGAAAATATTTGGTTGGCATTTTCTACAGGCACAAAAACAAACCTGATAAAGAATGCCTTAACATAAAGTCTGCAAATCCAGCTGAGGCCCACAACTGTATAAGGGTAATTTTAATAACAGAATAAAATAAGTGACCATTTTCTGACTCTGACCTGTTCATTTCTCAACTCACATAATTTGAGAAGTGCCGAGTTTTCCGTTCCAAGTCTTCCATCACCAGAAGTGTACCTAGCAGAGTCTGATCTAATCCTCCTAGGAGTTAATTTACATTGAGTTCAGCAAAATGTCCAAGACTCCCTATTTTCATCTTTTCTTTATAATATGAGCTTTTAGAAAGGATTCCTGAAGACACAGCAGAAGTTTTTGCACTGTGTGTTTTTGTAGCTTATTCTAATATCTATGAAATCTCACTAAAATATCACGGGATGAAATTTTATTTTTATGCCTTTTCCAGTAATATTAATAAATATTAACATTATGCTAATACATAATTAAAATATACTTAGAATGTTAAACAGCTAGATGATTTCTAATCTGAACTACACCTGCAGCCTTTGGCAGTGTTGCTATGTAACAGTCATTGATACCTGGGAATTCTTGGAAGGGAGTTCAATTTTTCCTCCTAATTTCTCCCTTACATGTTTTCTGCTCTCAGACTTGCTCTGTGGCATTTTGGGGGAATATTTTCCTTTCTGGACACACGTGTTACAGTGCTGTGTCCATGGAAACTGGAGTTCCAAACAGGCAAGAAAAACAGAATAGCAGTTTTTGCCTCCTACTAGACCCAGCACTTAGCCCCAAATAATCTTCTGCACTTTCCTTATCTTCCAGACAATTGTTTGTTTCAAACTATTTCTTTTTTTTCTGAAATGTTTTAGTTTTCATCCTAGTTTTCAACTATTTTTAAAGGTATAAAGATTGATTACACTCTCCCTCTTTCTTTTTAGCTGCCATTTGTCACTGTTGTGAAAAACATCAAAATGAAGGCTACTTCTATTAAATGGGAAACACTATAATTCCCATGCAATCTGTCCTTGTATAAGAAAAAAAGAAGAAATAGCCTTTCCTCCATGGCTAGATTTGATTTCCCCACATAAATCCACGCCTTCACACACCCCACCCACACATCATTTCATACATGCTGCCAAGTTAGTGAAATGCCACAGACTGCAAGCAAATATTTTAGAAACAATTGCATTTATCTTGTGAATGGCGCCCTCTGATTAGCTTTCTTATAATCAATCACACTGATATCTGATTCACAAAAGCTCAATTATGCCTCTGTAGAAGCAATTAGATGGAGACCTTAAAAGAACAGATTAAAAGGTTTGAATATTTGGATAGAGTAATTTAAAAATATTAAAAGGAAATTACTTTTTAATTTTATGTATTCATCTATTTGTAAGTTAATGAAATTAATGAGGCAAGAAATGAAATGGAAATTCCACAACTTTGCATTTCTATAGTTAGTTTGTTTGCCAGGAGCAATCCCAGAAAAGCCATATTTACTACCAGTCTACAGCTAAAAATAATAAATAGTCTAATTGAAAGGGTATTTCTATTACATATTTTGCCTCTTTTCTCTCATATAACCTAGAAATATCCTAAATATCTCCCTGAAGGAGTCTCTGCTGGCCAGCATGAGGCTGAAACCCTACTGTAAAAGTGTATAAAGTGACCCTGGAAGAATCAAGCATTTCTATTAAGATTGTTTTTTCCCTTCTGCAAACAATATCTGCTCAGCTTTCCGTGTCAACACAACTTTGAAATGAATCATTTGAGGAACTGAAAGCTGTGGCCTAAGAACTGTGAAAAAAACCAGTTTTCGAAGATATGTGTATACTTGAGGTGTTTTCTTCCTACTGCTACAGATGGGGAAAGATTTGCTTGTTTCTTTCATCTTAGCTTGGAAAAATCAGCACAATCAAAACAAATATAAGAAATGGGCTGAAACGCAAACTGTAGTTCCTTTGCAACCATCGAACGTCTGTAAATTTTGATCAATCACCCAAGTTACAAATGGATTCCAGTGATTTATTAGACCAGGTACTCTAACAAGATAGCTGGGCAGCATCTCCTGTTGCTGACATCTTCTTGAGCTTTTTCAGTCTATGGTTGGTTCTTAGTGGGCTGTCATCCTCAACCCTTTTCCTTAAAAAAAAAAAAAAAAAAATCATCATTGCCCATCCCAGCTCTAAGACACACTAATACGTACAAGGAATTAATACTTCTTAGAGATGCGGGTTGGGTTATGTTGCTTATAGCTGGTTTAGCTGTAGGCAGGATTACATCTCTAGATTAGGGTGGGCTATGCTAGGAGATAGGAAGCTCCAAACAGGCAGTAGCAGCAAGGTTTTGGTTGTTTAGGCCCTAAAAACCATCAGCAGTCAGTGTAGACACAGGGTGGGGGAATAAAACCTGACAGTGATGAAATGTAGCAGAAATGGGAACCACTGCTCTTGAAAATTCTCCTCATAAAAGGTCATTAAATAAAACCTTATTCAAGTAGGTATTAATATTTGATAAAAATTGGAACCTCAAGATCTGATTTGGGTTGAACAGAATGGAGATAAGAAACTTGGGGGTTTGATAAACAAACCATGACAGTTTCTGTAAGAGCTCACATGTATCAGAGAGCTATGGAGGCTGGGCAGAAAATGTTGGACTTTCTGCCTGTGTCCTTAACCTCTATGCAAGCCAGTAATCGGGTCAGAGCCCTGGTGTTTGTTAATCCATTTAATATTGAATTTGTATGTTAGTAATTGTAGAGTGTAAATCAGAACTGGAGAAAGACTGGATTTTTCAAAGTTCTTCAAGTTTTCAAGCTCGGTTCCTGAAGAATTTGGAAGAAAATCAAGTCTGATGCTATTGCTTATGAAATTGGTGGAAGTCACTTTGTTGAATCCTAAGCTCCTTTGGGAACACCCTTAGAAAGAAGAGGAAGGGGAACATATAAAGCATCAAAATCTGAATGATTACATCTAAACTAAAAAGGAGTCAGTACAATTATTTGGAGAAAGTGACATCATTAGCCTTTAGTTCTTGTGAGGAAAAAAATGAAAAGATAACTTTTGAGAACAGTAGGGAAAAATACAGCATCAGGGCCGGTGTCCGAAGCTAATATAACACCAACTCAGAACATATTTTATTTTTACTGGAAGCTATAAAATACTTAATTAAAAAGATCATGTTAGAAAGAAGTCTTTTTACTAGTTATATCTAATCACAAGCAATTACTGTAGTATTAAACAGGTAATATACCAAAAGTGTCATTTATTGTTATGAGATTCTATGTAGTTTAAAGCTCTGTTTAATAATACCAACAATGGTGATAATAACAATAATGGACAAAGCATTATCAGGAAGCTTGTGAGACCATTTCCCCCTCTTGTCCTGCCTGAAAGAAATCCTCCTGGCAATTTTAGGTCTCTGATTGCACCGCTAGGACTCAGTCAGACAGACAGTCATGAAGTTGCAGCATTTGGGTGTCACCCCATCAAATATGAATGTTTTCAAGCTACTCTACATCAAAATGAGGTGGTTTAGCAGCTCCCCTTTGCTCTGAACCAGATTTCCTTGCTGGGCACTTGCTGTTGGCCCCCCGTCCTTGGAAACCAGGTTGCAGCATGGCTGTTACAGGGCCCCCATAAAAACGCCTAGGAACCAAGCCTGGGAACCCTCTTTGCATTTATATCTTTCTTTAAGATAAATGTTTAAACCAGATTTTTTTGAACTAAAGTAACTCCTCTAAAATGAATGGCTGCAGATGGACACAGAGCACTTCAAAAGAAGCAGACATCTGGTTTTAGGTGCTCATTAGTCACTCTTTGCTTTGGCTGGGGGAACGAAGACATCGATCTGGATTTAATAACAAAACCCTGTAGGTATTTCTTTTCTTCATTTTCTCCATTACTTTTACACATAGACCTTGACCCTAGCAGTCCTTCCTGTCCCGTTTCTCTTCTGCTAAGCAAGGATCTGCCATCTCACCTGACCTATAAGTTTCCGTCTTCCCTTACTGGTCTCAGAGTTGAACAGGAGCTATCCATTATTAAAATATCCCTTCCCCCTTTTTTTTCCTGTCATCTAAAGCTTTTTTAAATGCCTACAACAGGGATCTTCCCTTTTATAATTTCAAAGCACATTTAAAATGACTCCCAGTTCACCCTCAGCAGGGGGGTTAAGTGTTCCGCTGTGATTTTGTCCCAAAACAGTGGCTATGCTTCAGGTCTCATGATGAGCCATGTGCCTGAATGGTCATCAAGCTTTAACTACTTTCTATTATTTCTAGAGAAAATGGTGCCAATAACAGACTGCACAGGACTCAGTATATATCAAAGCATCCGTTTAAGGAACAATTTTAGACCTCTACCCAGAATTCATAAATTCTGCATAAACAGATTCCCTGAACCATCACTGCTAAGTCAGCTGTGAATATATGTGGGTAAGTGCAAGTGCTTATGTAAGTAAAATAAACAAATAAAGTAGCAGATGACATTATATGTTTAGTAACACTAAAATCTTAAAAATAAAAACTGGTTTTAGTGCACGTTTACCTGAAAAAAGAATTTGGCCTAAAATATTCAAAACTTTTTAAGCACATTCACAATGCACAAGTAGCAAAATATCTAATTTCCCTATTTGCAGCAGCCCACTAACCACACCAAAGATATCAGGCCCTGCTCTGCAATGAACTTGACTTTGAGAGGGTTTTGGACCTAACTGGAGTCAGTTGCAAGATTAAAAAAATTCTACTGAAAGAAATCTAGTACCATATATTTTAATTTAGATTCGAAGGACATATCCTTTTAAAATTTAAATCTAGCCAAATTTTATATTTTCTTTATGATACTTATTATTTTTACAGGGAGAGATTTTGATTTCAGTGTCTGTAAACCAACACAATATCTTCTTTTTCTCACCTACCCAAATTGTTATACATAAAATCATGTTTTCTCACTGAAATTGGCATCAGTGCTATTAAACATATTGGCATCTACATGATTTTAGGTGCATCAGTGTATACTTAGGCATTTATTATTTTTGTATTTCTCATTCCTATCTTGTGTTTTTCTTGGCAGCAGATTTCTCACCTCTCCTC
Source organism: Gorsachius magnificus (assembly GCA_034008185.1). NCBI lineage: Eukaryota > Metazoa > Chordata > Aves > Pelecaniformes > Ardeidae > Gorsachius > Gorsachius magnificus. The sequence continues at coordinate 6,456,110 of CM067085.1, read as the reverse complement.
ACATTATTGTCTAACACAATCAATAGGAAGTACTGGTCTGTACAGTCACTGACTCATAAATATTATAAAAGCTCCGTCATTGCACCCTGACAGTATCAAAATAACAATATCAAAATGTATTTCTATTAATCATGCAGCTACTTCTGTGGAACCACAAATACATCTTTTTTCATGGAAAAAAAATGAACCTTTTCAGTAGAGTTTGATTTCCAGAGAAAGAATTCACTGTATCTCTCCAATTCTGCTTGTTCTTCATTTGCTTCACAGATGATTATATTCAGAATATGGAAATTGTAATGACTGAATTTTTATTGCAGTGACAGTTTGAGATGGAACTATCTGAACCTGCTAAACAGAAAATAAATTCACAGTAAATAACAAATTACCTTTGTCTTACAAAATAAAGTAAATAATGGATTCAAAGTTTATTGAGAAGGAGTATGGAATGTTTTCAAAATGTTAATTTAGCAAATTGGATGCTTACATTTATTTCATGCATTTCAGGCTGATCTGCAAGTGGAATCACGTGTTAACGAAAGCAGAACAGAGAAGTAATAAACTTGCAGAAATACTTAGAATAAACCAAAGTGAAGGAATATATATTTTTCACTTAAAAAATATTCAGTAATAGTGGGAGAAATCCATGTCAATTCCTTATTTTCTGTTTTCCATACATTGTCAACTTTTGCAGTGTGATCTTAGCTCCACTGAAGTCCATAGTAAAAACCAAAAATCCCTCACCAGAGTAAAATCAAGGACATTGTGAAAAATGTGGCACTCTGAAAATTAAGACCTTGAAATCTGAAAACACTTTTTCTTTTGTCGCGTTCTCTTTTTACTACCTCTGTGAGCCGTCAGAGGTCTTCAGCTTATTTTTCATGGAATTTATGAACACATTTCTGGCTCTAGTCTCTATTCTCTTCTCCATCCACCAATGCAGAAGGCAACACTTATCTTCTTATTTGCAAAGCAAAGCTTTGGACCTATTATTTACCCGCAAAAAAAGACTTAATATAGGCAGCAGCAGCCAATAACTGTTGTCATGATCTCCACTTTTTGCTCCAAAATATGCCAGTCTTTGGAATAAAAACATTGCTGGAGCTGGAAAAGCCCTTCATTCGCGATCCCCTCAATAAGACTAAGATTTTTTTTACTTGCCAGTAAGAAAGGACATTTATTTTGGCCAGGATTCGTATGTGTTGACAAGGGAATGAGCAAAGTCCTAACCCACTTTACACAGGCCATGAAATATTTCCATCAAAGGGTAACACTGCTAAACTGACTTGGGCTGATTTTAAGAGGTGAAGAATGATGCATAAGCATGAATCCTTAGAGCAATGAAATCCTTCAAAAGGCAGCCATATAACAGGATTTAATCCAGAATAAGAAGTAAAAGACCTACATTCCTGGGTCACCTATGAGACAAAGCTCAAATTCTGCATTATTTTTTTTTCCAAGAAATGATTTGAAGAATATCCACTTTATTCAACTGCCAGACCTAAAGCTTTCCAAGATAATATACTGCTTCCTTTGATCTAACTTTGGCGCAGACACAATACGGCTCATTGTAATCTGAATCCTCTCTTTTGTTTCCTATTTAACATCAGACATTTTAACAGAAAAAATTAAAAGCCCCTGTTCCATCCAGGTCTCAAAAACTTCTTCTCTGAATCTTTTTTGTTTACCTCTGAAACTGGCAGATCTGACAAGTGTAAGATTACATCTCCAATTTTGCTCTGTTTTCTGAAATTTTCCCTGTCCCACAGCTCTTGTACTCACAAATCTGCAGTTTGAGCCCAGAAAATACTTTCCGTCCTTATCTTGTGGAGAACACCAAATAAATGCATGTCTTAAATCTGTGTTCAGTTCTCGATCACATCAAGATGGTCCAATTGATGTTGCTGCCATGAACTCAGGCCTTCAGATTATTCACCCTGATGACCAAGAAGTGAAGCTTTAAATCTAGGCTCACTATCATTGACTACAGCTGGGATTTATGACTGAGCTTCTCTTAAATGCTTTTATCAATTAATCATAATTGCTATTCAGATCTTCCCACTGCAAAATCAGCTGACCTTGACAGTCACATTTTCAAAAAGTTTCACGATTTGTTTCATTAAATATTACCCATGTTCTTGGTCCATCTGCAACACAGCAGAGTCCAGTCCTGGACACAGAGCAATGTTGTGGTGCCCAGTAAGGGGTGTTTTTGGAAAACAAATCCCACAACAAACCAGCCCATCGCTATGACTGACCAATTCAGATAGGACAAGAAGTGTTTTGTAAGTGATTGTGAATCCTTGTTGCCATATATCTCTTGCTGGAAAGTCTTATAAAGGATTATATAGACTTCTAAACACCTTCAGATTTCTTATCTTATTCTGCTCCAGTCATCATCAATGAACTCAACTATTGCATGGAATTTTCCGTCTGTTCTATATAGGCTTCAAATCATTGCATTAAGTAACATACTTATGTTAGCTTGCATTTATATTTGAGACAACCAGGTTGAAACAGTACATATTTCCCTTGAAAAGTGGTGGTTTAGTTAATTATTGGTCTTAGCTCCTTCAGGAGTTTATTCCTGGTTTGGGCACGGCACAGTGCTTTCTTCCAAGAAAGTTGCCTTCTACCTACATGAGATAAACAGATACAGCAGAAAGTTTCATTGAATCTTTCATTGCATCTTGACAGAAAATCTGTCAGTCATAGGGCTCCTCACTAAATTTTAATTAGTCTTTTAGATTTTATAGACTCGGGATTTCCTTACTACCTTGAAAAAACCCTCCACAATTTTGAATTTGTTTTTGTTTGTATTTTACTGCAACAATTTCAGTGTGGGTGGACATGTCTGGGTTGTAGAGGAATCCCTGCATGGCTGAGAATTTAATAATTTGACTGAGTGCAAAATCACTGCACATTTTCACCTCACTTATTCAGAGGAATATAAATGAGTGGGTCACATAGGAATCTTTATTCTTTCTTTTTAAATATCTACTAATGGAGCAATTGTCAGAAGGCTGAGTCATAATGTAAATGTGTTTCTGACCAAAGGTCTGAATGCTCCAGCACACTTCAGAGTATCCAGAGAAGTACACACAATCTGCATCCACTCCAGTTATTCCGCAGACTCCTGTAATTCTCTCAAGAGCATTGCTGAGAAGAAACAAGCAGACCGGGGGAAATTGTTGGAGTAAATTTTGATCTAACTGAACTGAAGCTAGTACTGCTATTATAGGAAGAAAGCTTCTTTACAAAGGCCATAATGAATTACAGTAAAATATACCATAGTTCACCTTTGGCATATTTATTTGAGTATTTATTTTCAGCATAAAAAGTGTCTTCTAAGAGGATACTTATGTCTTTCTTTTTTGATGTACAAGAGAGCCACCGAAGGAGAGGGGGAAAAAGTGGAGGAGAGAGTAATGGTATTAGTTCAAAGGAGAGCCAGGGCATTGGGATGAAAATCTTCAAATAGTTTAATAAGAAGTAAAACTAACAAACAGAAACACAGCTGCAAATTATGTATGAAATTATTAATACAAAGTGAAATCACACAAGATGTATGGCAAGAACATTTAGCTTTACTCAGTAAAGTAGAAAATATGTCAAGAACTATACAGACCCTTCCCCTGAAGATTCTGTAATCAGTCATAATTATTATGCAAATGTAAAGGATTCCGTATACTTTTCTAACTACACTTTTTCTAGAAGGGTGTGTGAAAGGACGTCAGAGGTTTAGTAAGTACTTAGGAAAAGAAGAGACAGTGAACAAAAGGAACAGACAATGAGAAAGACGATGTTGAACTAGTAAAAAGAGAGAGACTGGGATATTGAATAGCTTCTCCTGCAAATAACAGAAATCATTTGGAAAAAAGTTGAAGACCTTACATAAAAGGCTTTTTCATAGGAAATGTGTATTTGCAATTTGGTCAAATCCTGAAATACCTGTGCTTTCCTATATATCTACAGGTCTTCCTTCCACAATTTCAAAATATATTTAAAAAAAAAAATCCTCATTATCTATTTTCTTAATGTTAATTGTTGTCAAAGACCCTGATCTGCTTTGACGGTTATGGTACATTTATATGCAGCCTCTCAGCTGGAAAGGAGCTGAAGCAGAAGGAAGGATTTTTCTAGACTAGACTGCTAGGACACAAGCTTTTGGCCGTGCAAACAGGCTCTGACTCTCAAGTAGGTATGTGCATGTGCTTGCACTGTGTTTCAAATATTTTTAGCTTTGGATTGCCACCAACTTGTAAACTTTCTGTGTGCTTGTGCACATTAATTCTTTTTCTCACTGTAAACTTCCTCACCTTTGGGAAAAAAAATGGCTTGAAATTATGTTAGGAGAGTAAACACACTTAGCCCTAGGTCTAGGTCAAACATTGACTCGAAGAAACAATAATTGTGTCAGTAAATTATTTCTGGCACAATATCTGTCACCTGTTTCAAAAGAGTTGAAGGCAAACATGCCCATTCCTCAGCTTAAACAAACCTGGCCTCCATGCTGCTGAGCTGGCAAGAGATGGTTACATTTCTTTTCTCCTTTTTTTTAATCAAGTTTTAAAAGATCCTTGTTGCCAGGTTTCAGCTACATCCATTTTAAGCCCTGGGTTTTTTTTCCCTGCCAAGTTCTGGTTTCTTCTTTGTTTTCTGAGGGGGAATTTGAGGACTTTGCTATGCAGGAGATGGGGCAGCCACTTCCCTTGTGCTCATGTCTCCCCTTCTACTGGAGGGTCAATGTGTCTGCCTGGGAAGGACTTAAAACTTGGGGAATGAGCAGTGACTAGCAGTCCCAGTACTCAATGCAAGTGTTTGTGTAAACATTAGGAAATTAAAATACTACATACTGTTAAAACTATTGTATAGGAGAATAATAATATTGAATAAATGTATCCCTACATCTGTTCTGGAGAGCTCATCTTCCATGCATGGTTCAGGACCCACAGAATGCAGCAACTTCTTCTGTAGATGCCTGCACTAGTTTAAAGTTTAACTAACGGCAGTGTTATTATTAGTTGCTTCTCAGTTAGCTTCTCACTTTACACATTTCTGAAGTTTTTTAGACCAATCTTGTTATTTTCCATCTTAAAGGAAGAAAACCAGATGGACAAGATGGGTCATAGACAGCCTTGAAATTATGCTGTGTTCTCCAAGGAAGCAATGAAATCCTGCAGTTTTATCATTTATGAGTGGCTGTTTACTTATACTGCCTCATAACTAGACCTTGGGATTCATTAATGACTAAAAAATCAAAGACCCTGTAGCAAGCATTTATGTAAACCTTAGTGAGTAAAAAAAGAGTCATATGTATCTTTCATATTATGGTATATGAGAATAATAATGTCAAGTAACCCAGAGTATGCTGCAATGTAAATGTATCAGCTGCAGGCCTGCATAAAAATAAGAAGACACATAAAACTTTATAGCCAATGTCTTTTTAATATTCTAAATTGCCACATAAGTATAAAAAATTACTTTGCCTATGTCCTGTTAGCCAAGGAGGCCAGAGGTCTAATGTTTTATCTTATCAATTTATTTTAAGAAATAAACCAAACTGTCTTTGAAAAGTAAGCCAATGCAAAAATAATGATTACATACAAAAGCCTTAGCATAAAATGAAATTAGACAAGAAATAAAGGAAATGTTACAATACTATTTGAATGATTAAATCAATTTAGGCTGGGGTCATGCTGCATTAAGGGAAGATATTATATAGGCAGGACTGTATTTTCCCTTCCTTTAGAGAAAACTGAAGTTTATTTGACTCCCACACCCACATGTGACACTGGGGAATGTTATTTTTCACTGTCATTTTAGTAGGAAATGAAAGCTGTTCCTTTTGAATGCAAACCTTGCTACTGTGACCCATGTATTTTTAAGTTTCGACTATTTGAAAAGGCTATTCCACTAGTCACCTCAGCAATGAAATTATCAAGGGCAGTCATATCTCCCCTATTTGATGTTTTTGCAGAAACAGGCCTGATTTTGTAAACAAGCTCTCCTCACCTGCTGATCCTTTACTCATTCTCTGTACCAATTCCAGTCTGGATTCACCTTACTTGAAGATGGACAACAGGCAATGTATGCAGCAACTCACTTCAGAGACTTATTCAGTAACCTAAATATTTCATTATCTTCACTAGCAAAAGGCTGCAGTTGCTCTTTTCTAACACCCTACGGAGCAGCTCATATACAGCATGCAGCTGAATACTATATGTTATATTTTTCCATGTGTCAAACTGTTGACTTCATCACCATCTTCTTTATCATAGAATCATAGAATCATAGAATGTTTTGGGTTGGAAGGGACCCCTAGAGGTCATCTAGTCCAACCCCCCTGCAGTGAGCAGGGACACCGCTAACCAGATCAGGTTGCTCAGAGCCCCATCCAACCTGGCCTGGAATGTTCCCAGGGATGGGGCCTCCACCACCTGTCTGGGCAACCCGTTCCAGTGTTTCACCACCCTTGTTGTAAAGAATTTCCTCCTTATATCCAGTCTAAACCTACCCTGCTTCAGTTTAAAACCATTACCCCTTGTCCTGTCACAGCTGGCCCTACTAAAAAGATTTTCCCCATCTTTCCTATAGGCCCCCTTTAGATACTGAAAGGCCATAATCAGGTCTCCCCGCAGCCTTCTCTTCTCCAGGATGAACAAGCCCAACTCCCTCAGCCTGTCCTCATAAGAGAGGTGCTCCAGCCCTTGGATCATTTTAGTAGCCCTCCTCTGGACCCGCTCCAACAGTTCCATGTCCTTCTTGTGCTGAGGGCTCCAGAGCTGGACACAGTACTCCAGGTGAGGTCTCACCAGAGCAGAGCAGAGGGGCAGAATCACCTCCCTCGACCTGCTGGCCACGCTTCTCCCGATGCAGCCCAGGGTACGGTTGGCCTTCTGGGCTGCCAGCGCACATTGCCGGCTCATGTCCAGCTTTTCATCCACCAGCACCCCCAAGTCCCTCTCGGCAGGGCTGCTCTCGATCCTTTCTTCCCCGAGCCTGTACTGATACTGGGGGTTACCCCGACCCAGGTGCAGGACCTTGCACTTGGCCTTGTTGAACCTCATGAGGTTCACACAGGCCCACCTCTCCAGCCTGTCCAGGTCTCTCTGGATGACATCCCGTCCTTCTGGTGTGTCAACCGCACCACTCAGTTTGGTGTTGTCCACAAAATTGCGGAGGGTGCATTTGATCTCACTGTCTAAGTCATTGATGAATATATTAAACGGCACCGGTCCCAGTACGGACCCCTGAGGGACACCACTCGTCACCGGTCTCCATCCGGACATCGAGCCATTGACCACTACCCTCTGGATGCGGCCATCCAGCCAGTTCCTTATCCACCGAACAGTCCACCCGTCAAATCCATAGCCCTCCAATTTAGAGAGAAGGATGTTGTGGGGGACCATGTGTCCTGGTTTCAGCTGGGATAGAGTTAATTTTCTTCACAGAAGCTAGCATAGTGCTGTGCTTTGGATTCAGTGCTAGAAGAATGTTGATAACACGCTGATGTTTTTAGTTGTTGCCAAGCAGTGCTCAGACTGCTCAAGGACTTTTTGAGCTTCTCCTGCTTGGCCAGGTGCATAACAAGCTGGGAGTACAGCACAGCTAGGACCCAAACTGTCCAAAGAGCTATTCCATACCATAGAACGTCATGCTCGGGGGGGTTGGTCGATCGGTCGGTCGCGGGCAGAGTGGTCGCAGCTCGGGCTGTGTGATCACGGCTCGGGACGGGCTGGGCATCGGGCATTGTGCATCACTTGTTTTATATATCCTGTATATTTTCTTACCATTATTATTATTATTATTATTATTATTGTTATTCTTCTCTCTTATTAAACTGTCTCTATCTCAACCCACGGGTCTTTTTTTTTTTTTCTTTTCTCCGATTCTCTCCCCCATCCCACTGAGGGAGGGGGGGGAGTGAGCGAGCGGCTGCGTGGTGCTTAGTTGCCAGCTGGGTTAAACCACGACACCGTGTCAAAGGCTTTGCAGACGTCCAGATAGATGACATCCATTGGTTTTCCCTTGTCTACTGATGCTGTCACACCATCATAGAAAGACACTAGGTTCGTCAGGCAGGACTTGCCCTTGGTGAAGCCATGCTGGCTATCTCAAATTATCTCCCTGGCCTCCATGTGCCTTAGCATAGCTTCTAGGAGGATCTGTTCCATGATCTTCCCAGGCACAGAGGTGAGGCTGGCAGGTCGGTAGTTCCCAGGGTCTTCCTTTCTACCCTTTTGGAAAATGGGCACAATGTTTCCCTTCTTCCAGTCACCAGGGACTTCACCTGACTGCCATGACTTTTCAAATATCATGGAGAGTGGCTTGGCGACTACATCGGCCAATTCCCTCAGGACTCTGGGATGCATCTCATCAAGTCCCATGGACTTATATCCTGGACTTATCTGAACTAAGAATCTTCCGTAGTGTAAAAATCAGATGTTTGGCTGAAAGCCAAAACCCCAAATATACATATACTTTTCCTTTTCTCAAAAATATATAATGTCTAAGAAAAAAATCATAATGATTTAAGTATAGTAAATTTATGGAGCATTTTACTCTATTTCCTCATATGCATTTTTTTAATTCCAAATGCAGATGGAGCCTAGCAGATGTACAGCAGTGGTTTCATGTCTTGCCTCAAACCTTTTTTTTCTCAAGGCCTCCTTCTAGGAGTTGACAAGGATACATGAAAATGTCTAGACAATGTTTGTGTGAAGTTGCATGTCAGTAGATAAGATTACTTAAGATTCTTAAGACTATAACTTATTATTTAGTTACGTGGTTGGCAACTCTTTCAGCATGAAAAATGCAAAATAAAATTAGGCTAATGAAAGGACTGTTTTTTAGCCCATGCATAAACCATTTGTTGAATTCCTTGCTGTCAGACATTATACAGGGCAAGAGTTTAGAAGGATTCGAATGAATGATTAGCCATTGGTACGGATGGAGTGAACATTGACACAACATCAAATAAAGACATAATGAAGGGGCTATGAGCCCTTGTGCTTCAGGCCATAACAGTTAACTGCAGTGCTTAGGAGGAAAATACTGCTATGACTGGGTCTTTCTGTCACCAACAGGATTATTGTACTCTTTTCTGAAACATCAAGCAATGCTTAAAGGAGCAAAGGATGCTGCAGTAGATGGACCAGAGGACAGTTGTGATATTCCAAGAAACAAACCCAGAAAATCAAAACTCATAATTTTAAACCTCTTAATCTATTCCATCATTTATTCTGCCTATTCTGTTTGTAAACTTCATTAAAGTGCATTAACAAACTATAATACTGAAGGCAGACAAGAAATCTAATTATCTTTTTTCGCAAAGCACCATATGCTTCTTTTAACTTCAGATAATAGACTGAAGAACATTAGTATTTTAAATGAATCTTTGATGAAGTTGAACAAGAGAGAGGAAAAAATAAGTTAGCCCATATATTCCAGATACATTGTTTTTTGCTAGATGGGTTTACCTTGTCACGTACTTATTTTGCAGCATACCAAAGGGTAAATGAAAACAGGTGACATGGTTAGTCACTTTTATATCAGACATAATTTTGCTTCCAGCTGTGGCCCTGAGGAAGTTTTTGTTCAGGGTTTTTTATTATTACTGTATTTTTGGCATGCTCATCTAGTTTCAAAAGCACCAGATGTCTCCACTGGCTTTCTGAATGAACAAGCAAACTAGAAAATAATAGTGATAATAATTTTAAACCCCTTCATATACTGCACACATAAAGAATGGTCCTGTTCTTTGGGATTTGTTTTTTACTCCAAAATACTATACTGCAAAAAATAAAAAATAAACAACACCCCAACCCACCAAAACAAAACACCCCCCCCAAAGTAATACCTTCTTGTGGCTGACGACAAGTGTAGATCCACTAAACTGAAGATTACTTATTCAAAAGCAGTGAAGCCAACATGTTCCCTCTCCATCCTGCTGGGCTGAAACCAAGGCTGTGTGGGTGCAGAAGTGGGGCCATCAGCCCACTCCAAGCCATGACCTTCACCTGGGACCTCACACACTGAATTTGTGCTGTTGACACCACACAAGGGATTTCTCCAGCCCATATTTCAGAGATGGACATATTGCCCCAGGGAGCCTCAACAGACCTGCAGAGCTCAACCATTTCACCCCTTTCTCAGGTGGGATGGTAAACCATGTGTCAAATGTGTTCATTTTTCCAGGGGTATCTGCCTGTTTTTAAATGGCAACCCTTCTGACGATATGAACGGTATGGAAAAATAGTTGTTTAAAAATATTTCTATTGCCCACCTCTGAAATTTTGCTTTTCCTCTTCTTTACTTGTTCACAGGCTTTACATGAGAGTTTCTGATGTAAACAAGGTAGTTGTACAGTTCTTTCTATCTTCGTCAGCTACCAGAATTTTTTAAATGCATGTTCAGTCTTTTATTGAGCAATCCTTAAAAAAACCTGAAAGATAAACAAATGGCTGCTTACAATATTGAAGTTAGAACAACAACAACAAAAAAGCTATTTTAGATACCTGGCAAGACTAATTTTGCTTTGTCTCCAGCTAGAAAGAAAACAGAAACCATTTGGCATGTCTGCGAGGGTAATGAAGACACACAGACTATCACTAGCACTGCTTCGTGAAACCATTGCATGCTCTTCCAGGTGATTAATACAAGCCTGTAACTTTAACAGTGCATTTGAAAGAAAAGTGAAATAGTTGTTTGGATATTTAGGTGCCAGCCTTCTCTTCCTTTCTCTATACTTTCCAACCCATTGCTCAGTTTATGCTCATTTGATAACCTTTAGTTACCTGTGCTGAAATTACACTCCTATTTAGGAAGGTGGAGATTTGGTAGAAATTTCAGTGGGCTCAGGTTGCTCAGGTTTTACTCCTTTTCCTGTTTCCCACCAGAGTTAGAGGCCATGTGTCTTGCAGGATCTGAATTTTTTATAATTTAAATGCATTTTTCACTTTTATGTTACTGATGTGACATGATGGGCTCATTTCAGATTATGTGTCTTTGTCTTTATGTACAACATCAACGATGTACCTTTAGAGTTGAGATCTAGGGAGAAGAAGAAGAAGGATTTACACATGCACATGCATTTGGTCTAGTTTTCTTTTAAAGAATTACTCACATTCTTTCCATAAGAAGTTGGCAATACTCTTTCTCAGAAAGGAAATTAATTATAACAGCAACTTCTGGTTTCCTTAAATATATTAGTACTTTAATATTTGATATTGGGTTAAGATCTGAAAAGAGAAATAAAAGCTGTTAAATCTTTAACACATCGCTTCAATTTCCTCAGAAAGTCTGGGAAAGCAATTCCATCTATTCTATTCATTACATAAAGCAAAAGAGGATTATTTTAAATGTGTTCAGAGACCTTAACTATGCAATATCCTGGTGGAATTTGCATGTAATGAAGACTTTAGATCAAATTCTGCTTTCAGATAAAGCCACAGTAATATCTTTTACTTCAAGACCAGTTTGATTGAAAGCAGATCTTGACCATGTCCTGCTCTGGCGTTTTTTGGGCAATGCCTCCTTCCCGGCTCAGAGAACTGTTCATATGGGTCAATCCTGCTCCAAATGGAGGCTCCAGGACCACAATCATCCTCAACATGCTCCATTTTGAGTGCAGAGTAAAGGAATTCGGAAACTAGATAAAGAAATGTAATATCGGTTAGCTAAAGAATTCTACTCAAAGCAATAATCCATAAATTAAAATGTTTTTGACCAGTCCTAAGAATGCCCTTTTTTCAGTTTCACCCACAGAAGGAGAGACGTATCCAGCTAATATAATTTCCAGACTGAAAAGAAATATTTTCCTAGCTAAGCATTTCATTTGGATACTGACAGTTCATTAAAGATCCTTTGGGTTTTCATCTCTCCACTTCAAGTATATTATTCCAGATAATAGCTACAGTATTTACCATTTTTATCTCCTCCTCTCAATGGTTCTATAAAAGTGCTTTTTGCATATATTGGTTTAAAGTGTTTCTTGCAGGGCTTTTGAGTGCACTGAGGGGCACTCCATCCAGTGTTGGCTGGAAGTGAGTGCTTTAAGACACTTTTGACCTGTTTTTTTTCCCCTGTTATCAACTACACTTTTGTGTACTCATTTTAAAATTAGTCCATCAACATTAGTCTTAATTGCATTTCTTTATAAAGTCTCTCTCCTGCATCCTCTTTACAATGATTGTTTTGCAGCTGGCCTTGCTTTTTTTGGGCTGCGTGTTCAATTTTCCTGGACTAATGAACCTTATATCACTTCTGAGATGTGGAATACAGATAGAGGGAGGGATGGTGACTGCATCCTCACCAAAAATTGTTGAGAAAGAGACATAAATTTGATCCTACATCTGGCTGAAGAGATCCTTCAACCCCAGCTACTAGGATAACCTCAGTCCACTAATAAAGAGTGCAAAACTACCCCTCTTCTGAAAGTTCTATTCCACATTTAGCCAGGAGGTTGTTCTTAAGTGAACCTCCACCAGTTCTTCAAAAGAAAGCACATAGATACCTCTCTTAATTCAGTACTTCCAAGTGAGATGCAAGTGGATGATGGCACGTCTCCAAAGTCCCAAGTGAGAGACCTGTGATGCAGTGGGGACAGCATGTAAGGGACTTTCCTCTTTTTATGTCTTCCATTTCTTTTAAGTGGATGTCTCCCTAACTGTACCGTTGAGGATTCTAATAGTTGAGGATATCTCCTCATTGTACAGTTTTGGGTCCTGGATCCCAGATAATTTAGAGAAATACTGGGATGCAAATAACAGAAATCTACTTTTTTTTTTCTTCTTTTTTTTCTTTTTCTTTTTCCTTTCAGTTGGACTAGATGATCATTGTAGGCCCCTTCCAACTGAAAATACTCTGTTCTCTATTCTATTCTTTTTCATGGGTTCAGTCTTAGGCATCATTTCCACTAGTAGCTCCCCATCCTGTCTTTGGGCAACAGCTTTTTTAAGTTTCCCATCTTCATTCCAGAGTGATTCTCTCCTCACCAGGAAAGAATAGAAATGGACAGTTTCCCCTGAGACATCATACATATTTCCTGCCAGGCCCCCCATGATAAGATGGAGCTAGTGATTTCATTTTGCAGCTGCATCACAGAATGGCAAAAAGGAATTGAGCGGTGTTACTGCATATAGAGTTCATAAAGCCCTATCTCTGTCCCTACATGCTCATGCTAAAGAATGGATATGATAAAGCTTGGATATAATCCAAACCCTGCTTTCTGTCTCCAGTTTTCTGTTTTCAGCAGCTGAGCTTTTCAAATATATACTAGAATAATGTAGGCTCAGGAGATCTTTATTTAAACAAATAGAATTAGGCTGTATAGCTATGTTGCTAATGACAGTTCCTGAAACACATTTAACAGCAATTTGATGTTATTATTACAGTTAAGTAGTTTTCATAAGGCCCCAGTTAAATATTTCTCCACTAACTCATCAAGACAAAGAGTTGACCTCAGCTTCCTTTCAGAGTCCATCAATACAGCTCCTTGGGAAGCAGAGGGGCCGTTTAAAACAAAAACAAATCCGAGAACTTCCACCTCCTCCTGTTTCATATTAGCTAAACACACTGAGCCTGCAGGGCTGCCCATCCCCTGATGGCTCATAATAGCCATTTTCATTCTATTTTTAAGGGTAAGGTTCTTCATAAAGGTGGGCTGCCTGCTGGGTTCCTGATGGATTTAAGATCTTGATATTCAGATTACAGTGGAAGTAGCTAAAGAGGACGGAAAATACACTCTAGTCTTGCTGTTGTGTTCAACGGAAGTCTAATCACATCAGGCTTTTTTTTTTTTTTCAAATTAGCATTATTTGTGTTTAGCCTTCATTAGCATAGTTTAGATTAAGCAGTTGGTCACAGTAAACCCTACACAAACCAGGACGTGCTTTTTTTTAAATGCCATGCTGTAAAAATCTCTTAAGTGTCTCTACAAAGAGGCGTAAGGGCTATATATTTATAGAGATCCATGGCAAGGATTAGAAAGGAAAAAGCACACATGCTTTTGTGTGAATTTAATTTGTATGAATAAAACAAAGCTATTAGCAGGAAGGAGAAAGAGTCTGCCAATAAGAGAGCATCACTGCATTTTGCCAGCATGATGGAAATGTTTTGTAGCTGGGTATTTTCTTCAGAGCATGCATATTACAAAGCTCACTGCCCCTGACGATGTCCTAGAGTCTGGGCTCAGTGCCTCTCGTATGCAGAGAGGAGCTTACAACACTTGTCCCTTACCGCTATGTGCTCCTCTCAGCATGGTCACCCTGGAGGAGCTGGGCTCATTTTCCTGCCCTTTCTGCAAAGAAGAAGCCGAGAGAAGACACCAGAAACACAGACACATACTTCCCACAAAGCACAGCAGCAAGAGACCTGCATGAATTTTTGAGGAAAGCATACACAGTATTTGCTGCTTGAACTCTCTGGTCTTGGAAAGCTTTCCTGGACCCAGAGAAAGGTTTGGGCTTCCAGGTGGACCTGGTGTCTGAGAGGTGGCCAACAGGCTCTCAGAAAGGTTTCTGAGTTACCTGAGGTTTGTCTAATGCCTGGTAAAGTCCTTCTACTCTGTGTCCTGCTGGCAATAGCATTGCTGTTCATGTCAGACTGTGAAGATGTCCTGTCATCCTGGATGTCCTTGTCTACGCCTTCTGCTTGCCTCTGTACTTCTAAGCCTGAACTAATGTAAATCTACATTCTCCAAAACGTCAAGGCCCATTTCCTTCAATCTTCCTTTCATGAGCATTAACTCTGAAACAGTGTGGGATATACATGGTTTCCTGACTGGCACACCACTGTCTCTTCCAATTTTGGATAAAATTAACAACGTGATCTGCTCTCCCCTTTATTCAAGGTCGTATTTTTGCACCAAGCCCTTGTAGTCTTAAAGAAGTCATCAGACACCTCTGGATGCACTGCCTGGCTGCTGGTGGTCCAGGGACCTTGTCAAAATCTGCCACAGCCTCATCAGCAAATGGGAATGCAACAACAACCAGAGCTGATGCAGCAGCAGGATGAGTTAACACAGCACTGGAGAAGCAGGACACTGCCATGGGAATCTCCGGTTGTTTTCCATGATCTAAAGAAGTAACTCCAGAAAAATAACTACAATTTTGCTTATAAATAGAAGGAGATATGATTGAAACCCCTCTATGGAGAATTTTAAAGCAACCAAGGGACAGTACCCTGTGTTTGTAACCAGGCCACTGTGTACTTACTGAGACTGAGTCCTTTCAGCATCCACTGCAACTATGTGCATGAGTTGAAAACAGAATAAGCAACATTGTTTTTCCCTTGGGGGAAAACTCTGAAAGCACTTTTTCCTCTTTAATATACTAAGAGGTGTAGAAGATTTCATGCTACCTTCAGATGTCAGTGTCAGATTAGGGTGTGATGACAGAGGACATAAGGTATTGCTGGACAGTAAAATGCCTCTGGCCACAAGCAAGCCTGTCCTCGTTAATTTTATCTTAACCCCATCTCCCTGATTTGTCACTGGCTCTGAATTCGTTAATCCCTTCTCTCCATAAAAATGTCTAGCTGTCTCTTAAATTCATTTATGCCATTGCCTTTTATGACCTTACTTGATAACTTACTCTTTGTGTTTTCCATCCCTAAGTAAAAAGCCCTGCCTGAGTGAATTCCCTCATTGGTCTTAATTTCCTAATTTTGAGGTTGTGTGGCTGTCTTCCCTGTTTACGCAATTCCTCACCAATATGCATTATATTTATGGATGTTTATTTTTTCTCACTAGCTAAAAAGATTGTTGCTTGGGTTCGGTTTTGGGTTGTGTTTTGGGTTTTTTTTAATGGCTGCTCATTTACTAAAAGACCAATAAGTGGCCTTTTCCTCATTTTTATGCCAGCTGTAAGTTTGGAAAAAGTTTTAGGAAACCTTACTTTTGCACTATACAGACACATACTATACCTATAGCAGGCACTCATTACCAGGGTTTGGCACATGCCAGATAAACACAGCCCTGAGTCGAGTTGCAAGCTTTAGCAAGTGTCTTCCCAACATACTGGTCTTTTCCCATTTTCTATGGATTGTATGTTTTAAACCACCCTCCTCTACTATGTCAACCATCAACAGATGAGAACACAGCTTCTATCAGCAACGTTCCTCCAGGCTGCCTTGATAATTTTTGTAATGCTTAGAATATTAATCAACTTTGAGAGACTTTAAGACACTTTAGGAAAGTAAGAATATTATGTTTGCATGTATACTTCTACTATTCACACCTCAACTTGGGTTATCTGTAAAACTCTTTTACATGCATTTTCTATTTTGAGACTTTGTGCTCCAGTCCAGCTCAAAAGGCATTATTAAGACTTTCCCCATTTGATTTCTGTGCAGATTTCATTGTCCATCATGGTCAATATATGTCAATATATCTTCCCGTAATTTTCACAGAGTCCAGCATGTAGGTCATGACCAGATTCTTCTATAATCTTTTTATATATTTAGACACTGTAATGAGATCATCATCCAGTCTGCTTTTTCTTTCAGGCTAAACAGGCTACACTTTCTGAGTCTTTTTCTCATCTATGGCATAAATTTAACTCCTTACCTTTACTGTGTGACTCTAAAAAATGACTGAAGTGTCAAAGCTGTAGGCGGTATTTCAATCTTTGTACTTTTGAGTTAATAGATTATTTTAAAATTATGGTAAGTCCAGCTTAGGTACAGTTCTTACACCTTTCTTAAGCAAAAAGAGCTGCCTCCACGACACTGCTGATTGTTACAGAAGCTGCCCTTTGCGAGCACTAGTCCAAAAAAAAAAAAAAAAGAAAAAAAAAAAAGAAAAAGGTGACTTCTAATCCCTACATGTTGGCTATTTTGGCTTGTTATACTGGACCTGTTGGTTATCTGTACCAGCATCCAGCCATCAGATAGAAGGAAGGATAAAGGCTCAAGGCATTCTTGCTCCTTCATTATAAACTGCGCAGACCACAGAGCTTTGGTAGGAAATAGAGTAAATCCTCAGCAAAACAACCCGAGGTCCAGTCTGGCACATGCAGAGTGCTCTCTCATAAAGGTATTTTTTTGTTATAGACTTGTTAGCGAGAGAAAACTGAAACACTGAACCTATGGATGTGCTGCAGCATAAAATAGTAATAATAACAACTAGTTCTTGTGCTATCTGTGGACCAGTAACGAAATTACTATGTCCTTCCTCTCAGTGTTTAGTAATATTAATTCCTATGCCCCTGAGTTATGTGGAAAGCCTAAGTTGGCAACCCACAGAAAACGCTGCATTTATTTTTCAGTACTGTCTACAGTCTCATGGGGCTGGCATGGTTTGTAGC
Source organism: Gorsachius magnificus (assembly GCA_034008185.1). Taxonomy (NCBI): domain Eukaryota; kingdom Metazoa; phylum Chordata; class Aves; order Pelecaniformes; family Ardeidae; genus Gorsachius; species Gorsachius magnificus. The sequence continues at coordinate 6,438,804 of CM067085.1, read as the reverse complement.
AAGGAAATATAATAATTTGTTCTATTGCAAGGAAGGAAAAAAAATAATTGGGGGGAGGGGATATTTACCATAGTTGTATAAACAAGAGCATTTTGATGTTGATTTGGGAGGTAAATGTGATAGGAGTTGTCAGACGTAGGAGAATGTTGGAGCTGATGCTCTGTGGCTAGGGCAGGCAGCAGCCGCACCCAGGACGAGGTCATGGAAGTGCAAGAAAAGCAGTGGGCTAATGTCTGTATTGCTGTCATTTGCTGCAAGGCTAGCACAATAGTCATGCACCAGGTAGCACTTTAAAATATTTGTCCCTAGCTGTAATTTAATGTACAAGCTGTAGCTGCATTGCTTGGCTGCTGCATGTCCTTCTTTGGTGTTTGTATAAAAATGGGAAAAAATTCTAAGCAGAAAAGGACCATGTAATGGATAAAGCAGCACATGCAATTTTTTTTAATGCTGGCAGACTGGAACTAGCCAAAGATGACAGTTATCAGGAAAAAAATACTGCCATTGCCTTGACTTGCTCAAGTCTGACTGATCGTACGAGCATAGGGCTGCACTCTCTCACATCCACCAAGCACGCCTAAGATCTATTCCTGAAATTGCATCCAAGTGCTATTCATTACAGTTTTACCATGCATATTTATTTTGCACTGAAAATGATAATGTGTAAACAACAAAAGGGATAATGTCATTACGGAGGTCCAAGTAGCAGCTCTGTAATTATGAGCAGCTTTATGTTTTCATTCAAAGCCATACAGCATTTTCTGCTCCGAAAATTTGACTGCAGTAACTGATGTGTTTGCTTAAAATAGCAGACAAAAAATTTGTTTCAGGAAATTTAAACCTGGATTAAACACATTTCTATGTTAATTAATAAAATACCATTTAAGTATCATCCTGTGCTGTGCTTTTAATACAGATCTCCCACACTCAAGAAAATAGCTAGGGCAGAGATGGACTTTAAGCTTTATCTGTCTCTGCCGCAGGAGCCAAAACAGCAAGAGATATAATTTAAGCAGCCCACCCTGGAGATGGCAGCGCTGGCCAGATTTCCTGAGACGATGTGTGTTTTGGCTTTACATGTTTTACTTGAGCAAAACTTTGGCACAAACCCCAATGCCAGGATTTATATCAATAAGTACGGAAAGCCCTCAGGGCTCCATGCAGCTGCCTTCTGCAGCACGTGCAATAGCATTGGTCTGTCAGTGAGCTCCATGGTTTTAGCAGCTCGTAACTACATGAAGGAAGATGTGATTTTTGAAGGAAATAAAAGTCACACCCAGGAAAAGAAGATATAAAATGGCTGTGAGAATAATGTGAGAATATGAAGAGACAGGAAAATATTAGCATCTCTACCTAAGATAGGTCTGAAACCCATTTTGAAGGAAGAAAATGCAGCCAAAGAAAGCTACAATGCAGTTTTATGTAGCTATTTGTGTCAAAAAATAGGCTGCTTGTGTATTTGTTACACATAAGAAAAATGTATGTGCCCTGTGCATGCACAGGCTCCCTCAGTAATACAGCAGGAGGCATGCTGCCCTGCCTTGAGACAGAGCGGGTTGCCATCACCCAGCCTTGAGCACTGACCACACATACAAACACGGAGGCCGTGTCAGTACTGGCCACATTTGGGAATTTTTTTGACAAAATGAATTGCCATCAGTGCAGAATAATTTATCGTAGCTGAACCTTTTTTTTTTTTTTTTGGTAGGAAACACTGGCTGAGCAAACCCTTTTGGCAGGAGGTACTTTTCAGCTGCAAGTTGTCTTCAGGATGAAAAATGCCTCCCCTGAAGTAACCAGCACACTGATACCCAGGACAGTCAACAGGGATGTGCAAGGAAAGGTCCCTTTTCCAATGAGTTCACCTTTGTTTCTGCAAATTAGTATGGCTTAAACAAAAGATGCTAAAAGCTCTCTCTCCATGCAATGGCCAGTAACCCCATGGTGAGGGCTTGCTCTTGGAAGGTGGAGGAATGGCAGTGCAAGGACATGAGTGTGGGTGTCCTATGACTCCAAACACCAGACCTCAGCTTTCCCGAGGAAAAACATTTAAATTTCAGTATTTCCTGGGAAGCGCAAATTCTTCTCATGAGGGAAATGCTTCTTTTTAGGAAGGAAGTGCTTGCTATTCCTTTGTGCTTTGTTTAAACACCACCTCCCAGTATTGCATTACCACCTTTCATCAGAATTCTTTTAGCCTTAGTCAGGAAGCACAGGAAGAGTCATGGTAAATCAGATGATAGAAAGAAATAGATGTGTCTGGGGCTGCAGAAGTTTCTTCAAGTTTGATTGAATGTGAACAGGCAGAGAAGTTCTTTTCAGGAGCCATTGAATCTGTGGACTTATTTTGTGCACCATGTGTGTTTGCAGACTTTCCTTGCTCTAAAGTTTGTTGCAGTGTCCTAAAAAGCCTGGGCACAGAGAAAACAAAAATCCAGGGTAGTTTTTTTGAGATTTAGGAAATATTGCCATTTTTTCTGTTGATAAAATAAACAAAGCATCTCTTGAAATAAAGGGACAGCTTTCTTTTTCTTGTCTCTTCTCTCAAATATGTTACAGCTTATTTTAAGGAAGCAGGAATTAGCTGAAACTAAATGAAACAACTACCCATGATCACCTCAACCTCTGTGACAACTAGGCAAGAAATAGTTTTCTGGTCTCACCAGATTTTTTTCTGTCTTGGGATTATGTGGCTGCCTGGTGTGAGTGAGAGGACAAGGTCTCGCCCCCTGTTACATGAGGGTTTTGAGGCTGAGGGAGTTCTCGTGGGTCCAGTCAAAATTTTTATTTTTCTCAGGTTTCATTTCAGTTTTGATCTTCTAATGTTTACCCTTCAGTAAGGGATAACGAAGTATCAAAACAAAACTGATTTCCAGCTTTCAGAAAACACTTAAATGGGTTTAGAAAATGTTGCAATGGAACACTTCAATAACATGCAAGCCTTCCTCTCTGAAGAATTTTTCATCAATATCTTTGTGGAAACAAACATTTCCCTCAGTTCAACAGAACAGTGTTTCTCTTCAAAATACCTTTTGAAGGTTCTTGCCTAATTCAGACTTTTGTGCAGACCCCAGCTCCCAGAAACCCACTTACTTTCTTTAGGTTTTTTGAACCCTACTAAAACAAAGGTATCATTTTCTCTTCCATTTTCTGGAATAGAGAGACCTATGGAAAATTGTAATTGTTTGAAATTACTGGACTTTTACAGCAAAGCCCCAAACACAACAGTTTCTTCTCAGGTTCTCCAAACCCCTACACTTTACTAATGGAGGTCCAGAAGAGAGCCAGAGACATTTCCTCAGTGTCCTCATCTGGTGTTGGTAAAGGGCACAGCCAAAAACTCAGTGTGATTGGAATCATGCTCTCAAATCCATGAACCTTTTGGGGAAACTGAACATGTGTCATTTGAGCTCCACCAACAGAAGAGGAGCAAGTTGTCTGTGAGGCAGCTGCTTCCTCATTTCACTCCCAGTGTCCTCCTAAGAAGGTAATAGAAACCTTGCTTTATTACCACCCATCTATGTATGGATTAATGCATTCACTACAGCCTTTTAACAAGACGCCAAGCACTCCCCTGCTCAAGTAATAGACTGTAATATCCCTGACATTCAGGAGGAAACAACAGAACACAATTAAGAACAGAATACGTAATATTCACTGAAATAAAACAGATTTCCAATCAATTAAAACAGACTCTTCTTCCAATAGCACCAGACAAATAATAAATTTACAAAACTAATCGGTTCTACACAAGCTGAGCTAATGAGTGTCATTTGGGTCACATCCTCAAATTGCAAATAAATGTTATCATTTATCAACCTAACACATTACTCAATAAATCTTCTGCACCACTGTTCATACTTATCAGCTGTGTCATTTAATATTCCTTTCTGATTTAGAAAACTATTTCCTCTGGTGCCTGACCCCTTGTAATGGAAAACTACTGAAAACAGACAGTAGCTAACTCAAGAATTGTATAATTTAGAGCTAAACAGAGCTGTGGACAGTGTAGAAACGCTCTAATATTCATTTTTCAGTGAGTCTCTTCCCAGGTTGCAAATAATACAAGCTGTTGAGGTAAAAGTTGCATTTAAAGAAAGTCAGACGGTAGGCAATGTGGTAAGAAGTCTTTACGGGTGCATAAATTCATGAAAATGATTACACTCTATCCAGACAAGGAGATCTGTTATCTCATTTATGCAATGGAGAACTATGGACACTCCCAATTACAGGTATAAAACCTCCCCATCTCAGCCATCTGATGTGCTGCGCACTACTGTGCTTGTGGGCTTATAGGCTGGTGATTTTGGTGATTTCAGCATTTCCCGATCCCTGCCAAGATGGGAATGAGAAAGGGTGGGTGGGGCTTCCAAACATTACCCCTTCACCAATACCCCTTCCTCCCCCCCCAAAAAAAAACCAGAAGGGGAAATAGGTCTTGTTGCCCCACGGGTGATACCTGGTGGGTCCTTTCCTTCATCCCAGCCTGCTTCTCCGTAAGTGGCATCCTTTCAGGGCTTGCTGCAGGCTTCTCTGCCTTGCACACACAAAGACCTTTTTCTGACACTTACCCATTCCAGAACTGAATTACCCAGATTCATCTTTTTCATTGCAGACACATAAAAGCGTAGGCATACAGCCACTGGGGCACATCTAAGAGGGACATCTTGTGCCTGACCTTCTTCATAAGTGTGTTTGTTTCTGAGTCTCAAGAGCATGTTTAGATTGACTGTCACACACTAAAGGAGTTACGAACTGCGGCATCCTCTTTGTGCACTTGCTTTTCAACACACTACATAGCTGTATGCAATATATAGGTGCAGGGCCACATTTTACCAAAAAGGCCCTTACTAGCAATGCACCAGGTACTAAATGGTCCGTTTGACGAACACAGCTGAGCCAGGGGTGTCAGTGGTCAGCTGGCTGATGTCCTTACGTGGATCTAACTCCCCTTGCATTTTCAATTTCCTTTCCCCTGGCTCCTTCCGTTTGCTGCTATTTTTCCTATCTCCTGCCCCAGTTCTGCTCTGACTGGTGCCCTTGCATTGAATCAAGCCCCCCCTTTTACTATCGTCATCGCTCCTGTCTCTTCTGCTTTATAGCTCCTTTTCTCATTTTTACTTTCACCTCATAGCCCATCCATTTCCTGTGACCTCATTTGGTCCCCCTCCTTCATTTCCCTGCTTTCCACTCACCTGAATCCTCACTCTTTGTCATTTGAGCCTGGTAAGTTTTCTTATCCCCAACCTGCCTCTGGCACCAGGACGGCTAAAAGCAAAGGCAAGACAACCTTTTGTTGTCAGTTTGAACCTCTTTGTGACAGAAACCCCCAAATGCAGAAAGATATTACTGCTCCAGCAGCAGGAGACCCACCATGAGCAGGCTAAGGCACCCCTCAGTAGGAGCGGTGGGAGTACGGACCGTGCACGCCAAGGGCAAAGCTCTGCAACAGCTCTCTGGCAAGCTGGGGGCGACTGAGGTTTGCAAAGATTTCCTCTTTGGGGAAGTTTTTATTGAAAAATCAGCAAAACCCACCTCTTTGATAAAAGAGGACTCTGCTGTCAAATAACCTGTTCTCATAAGTATAACTGGAAATGAAATCCAAAATAATGTGGCTTAAATTATGTGGCCAAAAGCAAACATAAGTGTGGAGAGTGTTATAAGCAACTGAAAATTAGAGGTTGATTATGGGAACTGTAGGCAACCTTAACTTATCATAGAATCATAGAATGTTTTGGATTGGAAGGGACCCCTAGAGGTCACCCAGTCCAACCCCCCTGCAGTGAGCAGGGACACCGCTAACCAGATCAGGTTGCTCACAGCCCCATCCAACCTGGCCTGGAATGTTTCCAGAGATGGGGCCTCCACTACCTCTCTGGGCAACCTGTGCCAGTGTTTCACCACCCTCATTGTACGGAATTTCTTCCTTATATCTAGTCTAACTTAAACGTATCGTATTCTCACTGTAGATATGGTTCCCATACCATTTATAACAAAGTCTAGACCTAATGACATACTCCAGCACAAGCTGTTTTTCAGTCTTCAGGAACTGACCCTAACATGTTAAGTTCTATCTTACCTGATTTCACTGAGAATGTATGGAAACAAGCAAATCTTCCATTCTGGATTTCTGTATCAACAAAACTCAGATAAATGTGCCAACACTTCGACTTCTCATTTGAACTGTAGTTTTGGTCTTACTGTTTTCAGTGAGAGTCCTGAACACTTAACAGTGCTGGAATATTCAAACTGGTGTCTGCTGTGTAAATCTGAGAGGAAACTTTACATTTGACTGTTACACTTATTTCAATGTTTGTTTATGTAATTCAATAAACACGGGAGTACTATAGATGGGATCTAGCAATGTGTAAATTTCTCAAAAATAGGGTGCATAACATTTATGGCACAGGACGGTCATAATGCATCAACCACTATTAAAAACACATTTACTTGAATTTTAGGGCTGCACTTCACACTGCTAAATGTCTTAGATATGTTTATCCAGCCATTTCTAATGTAACATGCAACATTAAAGTAAATGCATTTGCAGTGTCTGTTGACCGCTTTAACCAGTTTAATAAACCATTCATAATAAGATACATGCACAGAAGTGTTGCATAAGGATTGGATAAATAATAATTATTACAACACAGCCCTCTGATTAAAATAAACACCTTTTCTCTGAATGTTAATATGCTGAAACTCATCTGAGTTATAAAATCTCTTTGCACTTCTGGTAAATATTTTCTTTTCTGAGCCTTGTCTGTGTGTAGTGTGTGTGTGTGTGTATACTTCAGTTGAATGTGTTCTGGCATTATTTACATTTCTATATGGACCTCACCAGTAACAATAATGAACAACTGTTATGCATCTTGCAGAGCTTTGTCTTTGCTCCGAACTATGTCTTTCCTCTCGCACATAAAGAGACTGCCGTTTCCTCCACTGTGTTTCAGCAGTTAGAAAAAACTTCAGCTTTATAACCTGGAAATATTTTTATTCAGTCATGTTATCTACTTTAGGCAGCTTTTAGGTAGTCTCACGTAAGGTGAACGTGCAGGCTATTCCATGACAGTATCTATTTTCAAAAACACAGAGGCCACAGCTGAGAGCATTCACAAACCACCCTTCTAGTATTTGTTTTTTTACTCTAGTGCATATTTTTACATAGAAGTGGCAAGTAGATGTGCACAGGTATGTGAACTTTACACAAATCCCCTGCCTGTTTATTCCCTGAAGATATATACTCTACCTTTATTCCTTCACCTAGCCATTCTTCATTTAATTACCTCTTTGTGCCACATATTCATTACACCCATGCACAACCAATTTCCTCTCTTTGTGCTTTCTGCTCATCCTTCTCGCATTCAATATTGTGCAGAGCCCCAGTCATTCCCTGCATATATCACTCCTCTTCCTACCACAGCTTCTGCAAAGCCTGGCTTGCAAGCTGAGGAAGAGCCTGTTTCACAAAAAAGAAAAAAAAAAAAAAAATTACCAACCATTTAACAAGACTTTGAGAACCAGTCATCTGGATTTACTCTGCAGGTCTTTAAGCTGGTATTGATCACAAGGAGTAACTCTGAAATAGTAGGGTTCTGGGCAAACACATAGGAACAGCAGAGAGGGTTTTTTTTAACCCATGCTTCCAAGTCTCAAATGCTCCATTATGAAAGCCACTCTCTATAATTCCTCTCTTATCCTAACTTCTTTCTGCTGCTTGCTATTTTCAGTAAAACCTAATAAATAGTTTCTGTGGGGTTTTGCTTTCAAAGATTCAGAATAATGGTTGTAACTTCCCTCAGGTCCCTGTTCACCATGGTTACCATGTCACCTTTCGGAGAGCCACTCATTGACTGAGCTTCAGACTGCAAAGACGTGGGCTGAAGGAGTGAGACCCTACCAGGACGGGGGAGCAGTTTGGGATCTCCTAAAGTAGTAGAATAAATTAGAGGGTAATCGCCACTGTGCAAGCAGTGGCAATCGTATTTTATGTTTCAAAAACAGATGATATCAGAAGCTTTAAACAAAACACCCTTGGAAAGCCAGGCAAATTAACACAAGGCAGGTATGCAACATGTCTCATCCCACAGCTGGTGGTAGTTATTACTGCAAAACCTTTGGTCTTATTCCCCCCAAATGTCAAAATTTTCACTCTGAGCTCTGCCTTTTCTTAATTTTGCCCTTCTTCAATAGCATATGTTAGATTTTATAAAAGTTTGCCCATAGCACGAAGCAGAAATCACAGGATGATGAATTTTATACTTTGCTTGCGTGCAGGTTAGAGAGACAAGAATGCATCAATATCTTACTGTTCTGAGAAATGGCTGAAGCCTATTCTCTCATGGTTGTAGAAGTCTGTCTTGTATGAAGATACTTTAGGTTTATTTAATTATATAATAGATCAGGATGTGCTTTATATAGTGCAGTGCCTGTTGACTGGCTTTTCAAGATTACTAAGTGTGTTCCAAAGATAAGATTCTAAAAACCATCACCTAATCAGTGTGCTCTCTTGCCATGGATTTTATTGCACACGTTAGTTGGCATTAGCAGTCTGTTTTACTTCAGGCGCTGCAGCATTTTGGACATCTTTTGAAACTATTTCAATAAAGTTTTGGTAGAGCGCTCAGGGTGTTAAACACATGCTCACCATTAACAATAATAGGAGTCATGCACATACTGCTATCAGGACTACGCTTACTAATTACCTCCAAGGCTTTATATTCTAAACTGAATGTATTAAGTGAAGCATTTGCCAGAATGCACTTGAGTTTCTTTCATTCATACTTCTGTTCCGGTCTCCAGACAGACCAAATATTCTGATCATGTCACTCTTTGATGCTAAATTGGATACAAATGTACTCAGATAATTAATCACACTCAATGCTTATCGTGCATCTTTCTTATTACTATGCAAGCAGATTTCGCACAGCTTGTAGTTTGTTATCAGATTGCATAAAAACAGCTGATTACCTTTCTTCTCATGTAATTATATTAACAGCAAAGTCAACTTCCTTTCTCCATGTATCTTTGACCATGTGAAACATTTCAGGAAAGAATCATCAGGAAACAAAGAGCAATATTTCACATCATCCAGGTTTCAGTTACAACTTTCAAACACTATACGTTCAGAAATACCCAATACTCCCATCCCCATAGAAAGCACAAGTAAAAGAAAGAAATCCCTTCCACTGGCACTCAAGTCCAGCGGAGCTAAATTCTGCTCTTAGTTGAGTGCTTCTGCTTCTACCTGGTCATGGTCATGCTCAAGGAAAGACTCTGCCATGGCTGTTACATGAAGCATCTTTTTCTGTTAAAGTTACTATCACTCAACTTTTCTCCATTTAAGAATAATTCATAGCCTGTGGTCTCTGGGTGAACTTTTTAAAAAGCTCATTCTATGATTTTTAAACAGAACTCCGAGGAAAGCTGGATTAATGCAGTTTGGGGTTCACATGAGGACCCAGGGAGAAAATATAGTACTGACATGAACCCAGAAACACACCTAGACTGATCTACTTTTCACTGATGTCAAGGGGTTTACACAGAGTAAAACTTGACTGAATGTCAGGACCACCTTTCCTAGGAAGAGTCACATTCTGGTAAATGTCACTGGTCCAACCTCCTTCCTTGACAGCATGTGTCCAGAAGCAAATAAAGCTTTAACATTCACGGTATACCTGGAAATACTTCCTTGGCCTCCCCTCGATTTGCCCTGCCCCCCAAAAAAGAAAAAAAAAAAACAAAAAAACCCAAAAAGTGCAGACGAAACCTAGATTGATTTGACCACAGAAACATTTTTTCTGTGGACCTTTATTTTCACTGTTAAATTATTAAAGCATCCAAAATTACCATGACCCAAGTTGCAACAAGTCACTGACTTTTCGTCCTTACCACTCTGGGTCATTTGGGCTCAGATTTTTTTACCTTATCCAGATATTGCTTTACTCTGTGTCCATAGCCCCAAGAAAGCTGCTTTGGGACCCTCATTTGGGGATGGGTACTCTTCTTCCAGCCTGCCCGCAGCTCCCTCTGTCCTTCTGGTGTTCTCACCTCGGGGAGCTGCCCAGAGCCCTCGCCTTCCCTGTGGACAGCTGCCTGGATGCTCTAAATGAGATGTAGAGATTTATTTTTGGAGCACCTAAAAGAGAGGTGGGCCCCATTTGGACTTATGTGCTTGTTAAATTGAAAATGAGATACAGCCACAGTTCAGCCTTTTAATGATGAGCAGAGCCCAAATAGCTTCACTTAAATTTATGATGCTGATGTATATTTTTAAAATAAACTAGAAGCGTTACTTGGTAACTATTATTTTAATTTCATCTTGACAGGATGTGTAATTTTGTAGTTTTATTAGATTTCATAAAAGTGCACATATAAGAATTTAGCTTCCTTTTTGAGCTCCCATAGTAGATATTTTCTTTGTATTGAATCTGCATTGTATTATCAATAATTGCCCCTTTTTATCTGATAACTTCCAGGAAAGGGAAGAAGAGTGGCTTAAATTCTATAAAGAAATTAAGAGCTTTGCTGGCAAAAGATTAACACTGTATTGACCCACTTTAGTGTTCTTTTCAAGACTAACATTAAAGGAGAATTCATCATCTAAGCTTCCCCTAAATATCAAGCATTAGCCTGTCTCTGATATAGAAAAATATTGCTACTCTTATTAAAAGTAATGGTAAACATAAACCAGAGAAAACTTTGTTCAAGAAACTTTGTTCAATTTGCTTGATCCATTGAAAACAAACATAGAGATGCTGTCTCCCAGAACAGCAGATAAAATCACCCCTGTTCTCCCTGTGCAGCTTTTGCTGACTTGTATGTACAGCCCAGCAGATAGATTTTATTCACTTAATATTTCAATCAAGTATTCATTTCCAGGAAATGGATGAAACTGTGCTAGTAAGAGTTGCTTGAGAACCACGGTTTCTCATAAGTGTTTATAAGAAGATTCCTCAGTTCAATTCTGTCCCATAGTGCAATTACAAATTCTTGTTTCTTACCGTACATCTTCTTTTGTTTGAAGAACAGAATGCCTGAGCAGTTAATATGCTTATTTGCATATGGGCATTTTGCAGCCCACACCAACAGCCCTGTTCCCTTATGTCATTCTATCAGTATAGCTTTTTCCTAGGGCTTTCTTCTCCTTCTTGTTATGCCTTCACCAGCATTAAACTTCTCTGTGTGTGCATCTAAATTATCTTCTTGGCCTGATCGATGTTTAGAGCTTTAATCAAACTGAATTCAGACTCTGCATGCTTTCTCAGTAGTTTGGTTATACTTAAAAAACTGTAGAGACAAATAACGTTCATTTCTATTATACTTTGGAATCGCTTCTGGGATCAAATTATCTTTCACACCTGGATGAAGCTGCTGACTTTGCTGGGATTGCATGTGCAGAATACAATGAGATCATTGGATGCATAATAAAATAAGGCTGTCGGAAAATTAGCTCTCCTTTCTGCTGGGATAAAGCAGTGGCAAGAAATCAACTGTAAACACATATTTACAATTCAGAGCCCTCAGTTATTTTCCCGAAGGTTATCTTTATTTGTCTGTAAATTTACTAGAAAGGTAAATCCCTCCGCTGGCTCCTAGGAAATTTTGTAAACCTTTTATTTTCTTATTAATGACTTCCCTTTAAAATTTTCAGAAAAGGGAAGGTACCTGATGAACTTTGTACTACTTTGGTACATCATATGCATGCTTAAATACTTACTGCTTACACATACGTATCTCATCCCTTACAGCTGATAGGGAAGCAAACTTTTCAATTAAGTGCCATAGTACCAGGTTTTCTCTCATCGCTGCTTTTAGACTCCTATGCTAGAGGAAAAACTATTGGTCTTCACTGTTAATTTCACATATTAAGCAGAATAACCTTTGAAATATCCGTATAATTTTTGTACGTATGTGCTATGAACATGAGTGTGTCCTATATTTTCACTGCTAAAATACTGGAACTTTTTCAGGTGGCAAAATTTCCACAAGAGCATCGTTAATTTCTCTTTTTTTTTCTTTTAAAAAATTAGTATATGAAAGAGAAGTCTTTGCCTTCAGATAATTAGTCAAGTAAACTATTTTCATGTTATATCAAAAGTAAGCCAATAACCATGTTGCACCAAAAGATTTAAACTAGCATAAATAAAAGGGAGTATAATTATTCCTATGATTATATGAGATGAAAGTAAAATTACAGCTTCAGATCTCTGCTGAGGAGGAGTTATATCTTGCCTTCTGCTTCTTATTTGTGGAAATCCAGGATGTTTCTCATGATTCTATTTTGGTGTATTGTTTTAGATTTCAACCTTTTCCTTCCTTTTCTCTACCTCCTCCCATTTTTTATTTCTATTTTACTAAGAGCTACAATTCAATTTCTTTAGAAAGCCAGCTAAGAGCATCTCACTCTATATACGTCTTTGCGTTCATATACTCTAGGCCACTTTGAAAACACGAAATGAAATACTATTGTTCTCTTCTGATATTCCCTGGGATGCAACGCCTTCTGACAAATACCTTCTCAAGCCCAAACTCTCCTGTTTGGATTAGCAGAGCTTGCTGCATCCCAGGAGGAATGCTCAGTCTGGAGGCAGCACAGACATGTCCTCCTCTTCTTGCTGTGTCAGAACTAAAGCCTGGATCAAACATCCTCAAAACCAAACACCCTCCTGACAGAAGAACAGATGGACATCCGCAGTTTAAAATCTCTCTGGAATTCCCCTGGAATACTTAGCAGTTTTTCTCTTGTTGTTGTTGTTCTTGTTGTTTTATTAAACAGAGCTAGATTAAAAAGTATCATCTTACTGAAGAAACTGAAAATTGTAATGAGTTTTGTGGTCAGGCAGTAATTATATTAGCTTTCCCTAAAACTGGATATATTCAAATTCTCAGCTAATTACATTTTCAAAATGAAGTAGGGGAGAGAAAGGTCATAGCATTGTAGCCAGCATATTTTGTTTTCCTCTGGAAAGAGTGCAAGAATAGTTTCAATGGAAACAGTTTGAGATTATGCCTGATAATTTGTAATTAACTCTCCAGAGTGCTGTGAGGCCTAATTAATTACTTATTGGAAAGCATTTGGAGATATTTGGATGAAAGTTTCTATAGTAATGCCAAGAATTGTTGTTATTGTTATCGTTAGGTATTTTCCATCCCCGAATGCAGTTAGGTGGAAAATGTACCTTTATTACCTATGATATCTTACAACCAGGACTAATCTGCTGAAAAGCAGTATTTAAAAGCTGAGAATAATTCTCTCTGCTGTGAGAAGCTGAAGATGTTTATTTTAAAACTGTGAATATAATTTATGAATAAGACAAATACATAAATTGCATTCAGAAGTTCCACAGTAATAACACACTTTATATTCTCCATCTGCAGATAAGCAGGTGCATCTATTTGTAGAATTTGTCTTATGTTATGAAACTGTCTTCAGTGCTGCGAAGCTACTGTATCATGAATGCCTCCGTGTGTTTAGCATCCGGCATTTGTTCTCAGTCTGTCGACAGGAACGTGTCGCCCAAATGCAATTAACGCAAATTAATGTAATAATGGAGGGTCATGAAGATATTAGGATTCCTGTTCAAATCAGGATGATACCTTGGTACAAAAACGAAAAACTGATCCATCTCAATTTATTTTTCAAAGCACTTAGGTTTGCAGAGTGGAATAGACTCACTTGTAAAAAAGAAGACAGATGTTAGCCCTTCTCCCAAAAGCCAGAGAAGAAAAGGACAACTTCAAAAAAAAAAAAAAAAAAAAAAAAAACTTGCAGGAGGCTTGTGCTGGAGGAAGGAGCTTGCTTTTGCTGTACAGTTTCTGCTGTTCAGCTGAGCTCTGAGCTGCGGAGGCGGGAAACTGTGAGCAATGGAATAAAAGTTATGTGCAAGGACCCAAGAGCCTTTTGGTGTCTCCAGCCAGAACGTAAAAAAATGTTCAATCTTGGTACAGAAACTGAGAAAGCCATAGAGAATTTTCTCAGAATTATATATAGATATTCCCCACAACCCCCATCTTACTATTTTATGGTGGATAAATCTAAAGCAACTGGTTAAATTCTGCTCTGTAACCCCTAACCATATCTATGTGTTTATCTTAAGTATCAAAACCCCTTGAAAACACCTGCAGTTGTGAAAAAGGATCTATTTGTGCTACACCAAGGAGTCCAAGGGATAGGAATTTTTCCTGAGGTCTCCTCACTGAGAAGAGCTAACAACGTAAAAGGCTAAAGCAGGAGGCTTTGTCTGTTGAGACAAAAAAAAAAGCTGAAGTTTGAAGACAGTGTGTGTCTTCCAAATACAGATTTACCCTCGAGGAACCCTACCAGTGCTGTAAAAGTGTGAGTAAAAATAGATACCAACATACATGTGACCTACAGTACCCATAATAACTATATAGAAAAATACGGTTTACTAACAGTAAGTCTTCATGCTTTCTTCGGAGAAGGAAAGATCTCAAAATGTATTGCTTTTAATATTTTTCCCATGTTGTAATTCATGTATGAATAAATCTCAACATGTGAACAAGATAAATATATAACATTATTTTTTATGGTGTTTAATGCATAGTTCCCTCCAGCATTAGCTGTCTCTAACAAGCAGGTTGTGGTGTCTCTCTGTTTACCTTGTTAGCAGTATTCACTTCTGTTATCACTCTTCTGGAAGAACAAAGTTTCTAGATATGCCTCAAAGGTGAACATAATTACGTTGTTTACATTGCTATTCCTACAGGGATCATAAAATAGTACTTAGAACAATGTTTACAGTCATCAACGAGGCAGAAATCACTCTGTACCTACCAGAAAGGCAGAAAACAACACCCTGTCACTAATTACCAACGGGACCATGCTGTATAAGGATCCCCCGTCTCACATGTGATCTAGGTGCTGGGTACATCAGCAGCCTGAAGCGTCCAGCAATTAGTCCGTCCATCAAATCAAAAGTCCTCTAAGGTCTTTTCATTGGGACCCTGCAGACAATGCGACTTACCACTTTCCAACTCTAAGCAACACAATAACTAACCCAAATGTAACGAAGCATGCTTTAGTGTGCCAACTAAAACGCCTCCTTCCTTGATGGCCAACTTTTTCATTTTTCTGTTAGGGTCAGGGACAAAGTAGAACGAAGCCCATAGAAGAGTTTCATTTAACTGCAGCAGATTTGGGGTCAGATGTTTGCAGTGGGGCTCACAAAAACCAGGAGTTGAGTGGAGGGTGGCTGCTCATCCTCCCCTCCGCCCTGCGAGCCGCCTTCCTCTCTACACACATGTGCATTGGGAACACTGCTACAGCAACGCTTTTTAAAGTTGCTTCTGCAAAATATACAAGAAGCACTGATTTAAGACTAAGCATAGCAAGGATAATTTGTGCATTGCTTGTAGATGACGACTCAGAGGCAGTTGGCTTTTAGCACAGAAACGGGTATTTTCCTTATTTCCTGATTGCTAATCACCAGTCAAGTCTGTTCCATTCAACCTAAGGTAACTGTGATGTGATCTTATATTCACAGCCTTCCTGTTGTAATATTAAGCGTTTCCTGGCTGACACTTTACATTCATCATTTGGCGACTTGGTAGTCAAATATCCTTGCTGTTTGCCGGAGGGAGAGCACAGGGGAGGCATCAGCTCCATTGCACATCCATGGGAACATCAGCAACAGAAGTTCAAACTAATCAGCCAACATCATCAAATATGTATCATAGCAACCCAAAAGCTATCATTTTGGAGAGAGGAAAAATAATAAAAGAACTACAGCATATGAAATGCATCAACGATACAGCAAAACCAATTTTTGTGGGAATCCTTGGACCTTGTCGACACAGCACTGTTGTTTATGGAGGCAATTACACTGGTATAAACATATTGCTGATACAAAAGTGTAAGTTTAGAAGCCACCAGATGGAGGACATACCTTTACACTGGTTAACCTGGACAGTATAGTGGTCTGGGGAGCCCTATGGGTCAGTTTTGGTGTGGTTGCTGGCCCAGTGCAGGCACCTGTGGGTCCCACTGAAACCCCAGCATCGCACCTGGGGGCTGGGGCTGAGGTGAGCACAGACCCCAGTACTGGGGTGCAAATACAAGAAGTACACCGGGCCTGTATATACACCATGCATTGGAAATGACTGTCCAGAAGCCATAAAGGGTTTTGAGGGTTTTTCAGTCATTTGCCTTTTTTTTTTTTTTTTTTTTCATCTAAGAGTGAGAGCTGGTGAAGTCACTGAGCACATAACCATGGATGACAGTGAGGTCAGGGTTTCTACCAAGCTGTGAAGCCTGTTCTTAACACAGCCCTTCCAGCCGCAAACCACAGGCCAAATTCAGGGTTACTGCTGTCACACATATTTAGGAGGTGACAATCATGAAAGAAAGGGCATGAGTCCACCAGAGGTACAGTACATACATTATCAATTTCATAGCCCAGCTGTTACATCCTGGTCTCTCTAGACCTATTTCCAGCTTGACAAAATAAAGCTCTAAGATGACAGAGGCATCTTCTAATCACTCGGAAGACTGAAATAAAACATTTTCACGTCATGGTTTGCTGTATCTTTTTTGCCATTTGTACAGCTTATTACAGTCTCAGTTGCGCATTGAGATCCGCACTTACACTGTTTAAACTGAGACTGGAGCAGGTGTTGGCTGTCATTCTCCTTACAGAGATTCAAACTAAAGAACAAAAGTCTCAAATACTTCAATGTCAAATCTGTGTTCATATTATTACAATGAAGCAGTTTTGGTGTTCTTGTCTTTCCAGAACATTATTCATATTATCCTCTGTAAATGGGTAAATATTTAGAAGCTTGCACTACCTCTAAAACATTGACAGAATTTCTCATCAAGTTTGTTGGCATACATGAATTTTTTAATTTTTCTTATTTCATCTCAGACTAAACTCTCCAAGTTCAATAACCACTCACATATAAGAAGTCTCATTGACTATGACGGGCTTCTTTCTGCATCTCTTAGTAATAATGGAGAAATGTTTCAAATTAATTATGTAACTTGCTTTCCTCAATATCATTATATAACTAGATTTTTTTTTTTAGTTATCTCCATTAACGTGATTTAGCAATTAAGATCCACATAAGAAAACAAAACAAAACAAAACAAAACAACAAACAACCAAAAAAAAAAGCCCCAAAAGAAGGAGGGGAACTGCTCACAAACTTCAGACACATGAAGAAAACCTGGCTGGAAGCTGGGGATAGCACAGACAGAAGGCTTCAGTGTGGAGCTTTCAGGTGTCAAATATGACTTGTCCCCCCTCCACCGGATAGAATGACCCCTTTGTTATGGTCCTGACTGCCCCTAGAGCAGAGCCAGTGGTGCCAATTAACCTGTGAGATCAAATGAGCAGGAGCAAGCAGCAGCTTTGCTCATGTTTGTGGGGAGGTTCGTGCACGGACCGTATCCAAGTGCTGTGCTGGTGCAAGAGGTTTTGTCGCCCCAATGCGTGCTCATCCCAACAAGATCCTCACCCAAGAAAACACCTTGATTGCACAGTTTGTTCCCCCAAATGAAGCAAAATTCCCGGTACATGCAGGTATTTGTAAAAATGTGCCTTTTCGGTCCCTGGGATAATATTTCCATGTTAGTCACCTCTCAGTCATCTCTAAATCATCTCACATTTGTTTTCTCTGGTTTGCCTGTTCTCCTTCCAAATGTTGCCAAAATAATTGCACCCTTCACACTGATCGTGTTACAGCCCTTTTTTGCACACACCACTACTCCCTAATGACTGTTTTCTTTTTTATTTTCCTTTCTTTGAGACCAGAAGGGACTCTGGATCAATGTAGCCGACCTTCCATAACATGTACTGAACACCTGTCTTCCAGAAAGGCACTCAACATTGATATAAAGATGTTAAACTTATATTTGCTGTTTTAAATTTTAAATATCTTACTTTTCTGAGTAACATGCTAAATTTGCTTATTGCAATTATATTTTATTTTGTATATGCATAAATTCATACACACTTTCTTATGTGGACCAGGAGGACTAGAATACATTCAAGAAATCTGTTTCTAGGAAGCTCTAAATTACATTAGCAATATATTTTAGTAATAACAATCAAGCTTGGCTCATTTCCTTGGGATTAATGACTAGCTGGGAGAGCTGATGGCCCCAAGTAGTAGTCATTATTTTATTAGAGATGCTTTTCTTTGTTTTTAATTAGGCAAAGATTAGAAAAAATCCTGTCTTCTCTCTGCGTAAGAGGAATAAGAGCATCACAGGAGAAAAAATACAAACACTCAGAGTAGGGAAAAGGTCTCTTTAAAATGTTTGATAACCTTTGGTAAGATCACCAGGTTAATACTGTAACACACCAGTATTTTCTCTGGGTTTCATCTATTCTCTTAGTGTTTGTATTTCTTTTCTCCCGGTGGGTTTTCTGTTGATGTTTTGAAAAATGAAGCATGTAGATTTTGAGGAACATTTGTAAATATATTGTGCACTTTTAGAAAATGTTCTACAGCACAATCTTTTATGACAGGTGGCTCTGACTTCAAGTTTGTCAAGTGGAATGCAATGAAAATGGGTGAAGAAAAGGAAGGCTGGAAAAAGTCAAAGACCTTTAAATCATAGAAACCCCCACACTCGAGGGGAAAAAAATACCCACAACAAGAACAAACTACAAAAGAAGAGCCAGAGATTTCCAAATGAGTCATTTTAACCCCCTCTTTCCAGAACATATTGGAGCAAATCATTAAATTAACTAATTGCAAATACCCAAAGATAATAGGGAAATGGGTAACAGCCAACACAAGTTCATCAATCATTTTGTCACTATTGTGACAAGATCCTTCACTGAGAACTGTGTCAAATATTTTCTTCTATCACAAGCCAAGAGGCTTGTGCTACCTCCATGAAATTTTCTTATGCTAATGTGGCTTAGATGAGCTTGCTAGGGTGGGTAGTGAAAAACTGTCAGAAAACCCACAATGAGAAGAAAAGCAAGAGGGGCTTGAGTATCAGAAGAAGACAACCTGGCAAGCAGCCCCTGAGAGAGCTGCTGCATCCTCAGCTTCCTGCAAATCCATGTTTCAACAGTGACTGGTGAAGGTCAGAGCACAGACTTATAAAATTTACACTTAACATGAAGCAGAAGGGAACTGCAAGCACACTGGAACATAAAAGTAATAAAAAGAAAAATTCAAAATGGTCTTGAATTATGGGTTGACTTGGGGGGGGGGCAAAGGTGCTATTCAATAGGAACAAATTTAAAGTTTAAACAGCAACAATCAGCTGCACAAATGCAGGATGGTAAAGAACGCCTAGCTAGGTGTGCTGTGAATCAGAAAAAGACACAGATCTCAACAAACAGTGGCTGAGAAGAGCAGAAAGTATGACCAGAGGTTTACAAAAAGTGCAACTCAGGCATGTACACATGGCTACCATCCTTGATTTTGGGGAAAGAGGCATGGTAGTAGATGACAAGGTGGTACAGACAGAGATTTCATAAAGACAAGGGCACGAATGTTGGAGATCAGACTGATTCTGAGGACGAGTTTTTCTAACTATACCTGACCAGGTTGCTCTTGAGTTTCTTTGCAGCTTTTGTGCTTCTCAAAAAACAGCTGTCAAGAAAAGGAAAAGGGAAGAAGCCTTCTCAGTGCGTCTGATAAACATGAGCCACATATCCTGAATAAGAAAAACTTAACCCACCATAGAAAAATTGCTGTGCAAAGTTCAGATCAGTTTGATCCTCATTTTCAAAACAACTTATACATTAGAATCATCCTGCTGGTTGTCTCTCTCTTTAAATGTATTCTTTGTAACTATAAATATTGTAGCTAGAGAGAGTTAGTGCCCGTGACAATGTTGTTTTCAGTTCAAGTAGACTCTTGATGACTTTGTCTTTGTTAACTTATTTGTCTTTGCGTCATGAAATTATCTGCCATTAACTCATCATGTTCTGTAAATCCTCTGCAGTAATAACTACATGCAACAGCCCTTCTGTCTAGTCAGTTGAGAATTGACAGTCTCTGTTTGCTAAACGTATCACTTCACCGAGACTTTGGAACACGCTTTTCATCTCTCTCCATTCTCATTATCCACCTAAGGTCCTTATAACATATGGTCCTATTTTCCTAATTGCATTCACCGTTACACGTCAAACCAAGCTAATCTTTCAAACCGTCAGGCTAATCAGTACAAAATGCATGGCCACTGTTTGCACACATGCTGGTAACAAGAGGGGAACAGGACCTATACAAATCAGAAAATGCCACTGAGTCCCAGCTGGCTTGTTTGTTCTTCCTTCATTTGCTAAGATTACCTGAAATGCATCTTCTTTCACATTTACAGTTTCAGAGTAATTTTCTCAGCAGAGAACTATTAGCACTGGTGGTTTATGTCCTACCCAGATAGACCTTCACCATAAAGTACAACTTTGGCTACTGATTCCCATGACACAGATCTTCAGGTGAAAAACCAAAATTGTTCAGTATGTTATTATTATTCACAAGAAAATACGACATATTATTTAATCACCTTTAAGGCAGCAAAAATGTAGAGGTAGTCAGTGTGGTAATTACCTCTCAGCTGTAGATGTAAAAATAAAAGGTAACATGCAGCCTTTAATTTACTTATCATACCTCTGACATAATCACAGCAAGCCTGATCAGTGTCCAGCAGGTTAGCTGGGAACATGCAGAGAGAGGTTAGGGGAGATACTGGTTTGTCCATTTAAAGGTACAGCTCTAGACCATAAGAAAAAAAAGCCAAAGAAATACTCCGTGCCTGCATTTTAAAAACATTTTTGGTATCTGGGCCAACTGATACGTCATAGACAATTCCATCAAAGCTGCACAAATTCAGTAGTCCTGACCTAACTTCTAATGCATCTTCAGTAAATTACTGAATTTTCTTTAATCTTGAATAAATGTACCAGAAACCTGAAGCCTGAGCTTTCAGCACTCCCTTCAAGAACTCCGTTAGCTAGATGCTTTGATTTAACCAAGCAAATTCCAACAGCTAAAAGCAGAATACACACACAGAGGAAAGGAACACTCATTGGACCAATTAGCAATTTTCTGTTTACAAGCCATTTTTCCTAATTTCCCTGTAAAAATCTTACAAGTTTCCCAAACCAGTAACCCAGTGGAGGTGAGGCTGCTGATGCTCCATGCCCAGAGACCCAACCAGCAGTGAGGCTGAGCATGTATTCCTGACAGGCCCACCACAAACACAAACACATATACAGGTCAACACAGACAGTGAAACTCATGCAAACACAGATGGTACCAGTGGCCTCATTCTGTCTCCCTCTCTGGCTGAAGGTCCATCTGTGGGAGGTACATACACATACGTGGTTGGATCTCCCCACCAGCTGGCCTTAGAAACCTAGTCCACCCCGTCGCTAGCCCTGGATGCTCCTCTCTCATGCTGCTTTGCACACAGACACACACACACATGCAACCAGGTCTTCCCAGCCAACCTCCAGACCTTATGATCTTCCCTGTAGCCAGTGTAGACCCTTATCACTTCAGCAGCCATCCCACAGACCCAATGGCCTCCAGAGACAGATCTGACTTAGAATTTTCCCCACCTTTGGTTTCATCCCTCATCATCCCACAATATGTCTTGTGCTGTTGTGCCCTGGGTCCCTTCAAGTGTATATGGGACCCAATCTTTAACCACACAACGTAACAAAACCAACTGATTTTCAAAATTTTGTCTGCAAGCACACCACTTGTGCCTGCGAGCAGCATTCTTCACAGTAGTGCTCCACCAGCTGCAAATGTACCAGAGGAAGAGCCTGAGAGCACCTTCTCAGTGGTCTGCGTAAAAGGTATAACCCATTTTAAATTAAAATCTGGGTGCCAAGGGATGATTGATTTATAAGATCAGATTCTGAACTATCTTTAAGCTTAAGTAAATGTTTCAAACATGATTAGTACAAATCCTCAGAAGCCTTCCTCAGAAATTAGTTTCTGTAAAAGTAATTTAGGAGTCACTCCCCCTTCCTGCTCCATGGACAGTCACGTCACTTGCTCCTGGTTATGCAGACCTGGGTTTTCCTGCTCTTGCAACAGCAAAGACTGTTGCCTAATCCACAATAATGAGCAGTGAGCAAGGGAAAGGGCTGTATTTGCCCGTATAAAGGGAACAAATACAGAAACCTAGGGTCCTGCTCTTATTTCGCTCACACCTTGCGTGTCTCAGATTTATTTGAAACGTGAATTGTGGAACTGTCTTCTGTAAAAGAAACCTAAGTACTGCTCCATGGAAATGTATGTATTCACACTGGGACCCTATTTAGTGCTTTAGTTTGATCTCCAGTCTAAAGTTATATCTGAAGTAACATCAAAGCATGATTTTAGAACAGCTTTTCTCACATGTATTACATAGAGTTGACTTTATACAATTCAACTGATACCACTCAGACTAGAAACCAAGTAGGTAGTTATTTAATGTGAGATACACAGTAGTGCTAGGAAAGGCATATAGAAAAGGGGTAAAGACTTTTAGATATAGGAAGCAGCCCACATCTGGGGAGAGATTAAACAGGTTGGTATGTAATCTCTTTGGGAAAAAGATGGTTGAGGTGCGATGTCACAGGGGAAAGTTATGAACAACGGAGAAAAAGTTAATAGGGAGCAATTATTCTCTATTTCTCACTACAGAAGTGTTTGGGAGGGTGCACTAAATTAATTTATGTAATTTAAGAAGAGGCAAAGGGCAACCTTTTTTTCATGCGTTCACAATTAAACTGTGGAACTGATTATTATAGGGTGTGACAGATGCTAAAATCATAGAAAGGTTCAAAAGCGATTAAACCAATAGAGGGAAGAAATGTACTTCTGGGGCTAATCTACATAAGATGTGGATACAACCTTCGGTTCAGACCCCACTAAGCTGTGAGGGTGAGAGCAGAAGTGCCAAACTGCAGGTGTACCCTTATTCCTCAGGCATTTGCTAATAGCCACTGCCAGAGATGAAATAGTGAACTGGATGGCTTTATAGCCGAGACCAGCGCAGACAGTTTTATAGTTTATATTCTGAGATTTCCTCATACACAGAGGCCTCTCAGCGGGTGGCTCTGACCTGGAGGCTCCCGAGCCTCCAGCGGGAGAGGGCAGTCACATCCCACCAGCAAAAACCCCAGGGTGCAGCACTGAGCAGGCAGCAACCACCTAGCAGTAATTAATACTGGTCACGTAAACTACAAAATTACTTCCTTCTAAACATATTACTAAAGTTCGGCTAATGGCCGAAAGAAAATAAACTGTAATTAAGAAAATTATATACTTCTCTCTATTTTTGAGGGTCTCTGAAGAAGAGGAGCAAAAGGATGCTTAGGAGCTTGGATTTTCAGATTTAGATAATTAAGTTCTGCATTAGAGGCTTATTAAAATATATTGCCCAAGAGACCAGACAGAGTGTAAAATGGCTGGGTACAAAACTCTCAGAGATAGAAAGAACAAAGCTGCAAGGCCTAAATGACTTTTTACTATTCCTGAATGTCTTATGATGTTTGAAGATTGCGCAACAGATGGAGCTGTTAACGAGTTTAGAAAACGACACAACATATGCTCAGAAGAGCTTTAGGAAAAAGCTTGTATTTCATATAAAATACTGTGGGTCAGTTAAGATCAATCAAAAGTAGAAAGGAAAAATAAAGGGGAAAAGTCATAACTATTTTGTTTTTAAAAGCCAGAGGATGCAAAGACAAAGTAGCTCCAAATCAGCTGCAACTTTTGTTCATCCAGATGGTACCCCCCACTAGCTCTGGTGGACAAAATAGGCTGCGTATGTCTCAGAAGAAGGGAATTGAAGCTGGTAGCTAACTGTCATGGTTTATGCCTAAATAAGTGAAATCAGTTAAATCCAGCAATAACCTATGGATATTGCACCAGCAGTCAATTGTTACTTAAGCAAACAGCAATACAAATTCAGAATTTTGTCTGAAAACTAAGAAATTAGCCAATGCTTTTTCTCAGTGCAGCCTTTGAAACCTATTTCCCATGGAGAAAAACCAGCAAACTTTATCTGCTGCCAGTGGAGTAGTGGAATACGTTTGACTTCAGTTATGTACTGCTCACTGGGAAAGAGTTTTCAGTGCAGAAACTGATCTTAGGCCCTTTTAATTTCATGTTAGCCGGCTGGATGAGCAATCCCTCCCTCTTGGAGCACAGTAGCTTGCTGCACAGTGGATTATCCAAATTGTTGCTGTTACCCACTGCTGTCACGATGCATCCTCTCTGGCAGTGCATGGAGCTTTGCAAGCAATGAAGTTGTCTGGCCTCCAAATCATGAGATCTGTGTCACTACAAAACTCATGGTTGTCTGCTGCACTTGCATTTATGAGGAATTTTAAGAAAACTTCTCTGCTTAGTTTTCAGGCTGAGGAAATGGTCTAGCCCTGCAAAGTGCACTTCTGGACCATAACCCATGGAGTGGTAGCACGCTTTCATGAGATGAAGCCACATATCCTATTGTCCTTCAATATCCTGACATAATCTTTTGGTTTTTGATGATGTTAGCAATTCATTTTCTTGACTCTCTATAAGCCATTACGGACAATTTCATAAACTACAAGACCAAGGGAACAAGAGTCAGTAACTTATAAAGGGACTGCTTTCACAGCCCCTGATGAGAAGGACCACAGCATTCGGGATTGGTACCCAAGTCCCTGAGGACCGGGTAGGTTTATCTGCTATCAACTTATTCAGGTTTTTTTTTTTCCAAACTTACTATTTCTCTGGATTTCCATTCCTCCATAGCAAAGTTTCCTTTGGTTTAAACCCCTCAGCTTGTTCACTGTGGTTGGAGAAAACAATGGTCCTCATAGGAGCTTAGGTGAGGTAGTTTAGGGTCCCAAGAAAGCCTGGGTGAATGCTACTTGCATGCGCCTTTGCTCCTGAACCGTGTCTGTGTCTTGCCAAACTGCACCTGACAAAAAGGTTAAATAAGCTTTTTGTTACATTTCATACCCACCCCCCACAAAATATAAATGTTAATAATTTATTAACATTTATCATTAATATTGAAAGTCAAGCATTCATAAACCAGGTTGTCTGAGCACCCTTCTTTTTTTCTCTCTCGTGCACTGTATTGATGTGATCTGTAATTACACCACGACATGCTATTATTTCCACAGGACCCTTGACTCTTTTGGTGCATGGATCAACCAGGGCTCCTTTAATGAGTACAGCTAGTTGGTATTTTATTTCAGCCCCACTGTTAATTGTGTGGTTATATCATATTTACCAGCACCGTTCAAACATTGTGCTGAGGACAGACCTGCTAAGCTCCTCACTGACTTTCAAACCACATTCATTATTTCCCCAGATTTGTGTGGAATGACCATTTGATCTTCACATCACCACCACAATGACAGGATGATAGCCTGCTAATTTTATTGTAGGAAACTGAAGTCCAAACAGATGAAGGTCAAAATGCTTTGCTAATTTTGGATGTCCAGACTGGGACCTCTGAGATCGGAATTTTTTAGACTGGTCAGCATGATGTGACATTGGGTATGTGCAGTGCACCTCTCCTATTACCGTCAGCTGCATCTGCAAGTGCTCAATTTCTACAGATCACACATGCGTGTGTTGAGTTGCATACCTAGAAAGTGTTGTTACTGAGTAGGGCCAGCAGCTACTAGGGCTTACAAATATTTTTGGTCATTTTCTGCCTTTGTCTGGCAAAAAGACAAAAAAGCTATCTGAATTATTTTCCCCACTTTCTTTCCTTGTGAGCAAGACAAATCAAATGCTGTACGACAGCATCAGTGTTATGCAATCTCCCTGCAATTATGAACATGAGATATCTCTAAAGAAATCACGGGTGTAGTGAAAAGAAAGGGAAGAAAAGTAGGCTCTTGCACATGGTGGTTTTGGAGATTTTGGGGCACGGGGGTCACAGAGTTTGGGGGAGGAATGTCCTCTGTAATTTTTACTCAAACTTAATTAGCTGGTCTTGTTTTGGTTTTGTTTTAAATCTGGTGGAACATTTTGAAAGTATTTCAATACTTCAGGAAGAAAAGTTTTGTTTTGGACAAGACTCCATTTTTCTTTCAAATGAAAAAAATCACCAATGAGTAAAAAAATCATAACTTGAAAATGCTACAAGACTTACCACATTAGGTTCAATTCATAGAATCATAGAAACATTTGTTTGGAAAAGACCTTTAAGATCATAGAGTCCAACCATACCTGTCCACCACTAAACCATGTCCCTAAGCACCTCATCCACCCATCTTTTAAATACCTCCAGGGATGGGGACTTGACCACTTCCCTGGGTAGCCTGTTCCAATGCCTGATAACCATTTCAGTGAAGAAATTTTTCCTAATATCTAATCTAACACCCCCCAATGGTGCAACTTGAGGCCATTTCCTCTTTTCCTATTGCTTGTTACTACTTCAGGAGCAGAGACTGACACCCCGGCCCCCGACTCCCTCCTCCTGTCAGGCAGTTGTAGGGAGCAATAAGGTCTCCCCTCAGCCTCTTCTTCTCCAGGCTGAACACCCCCATTTCCCCCAGCCACTCCCCATCAGCCTTGGGCTCCAGACCCCTCCCCAGCTTCGTTGCCCTTCTCTGGACACGCTCCAGCCCCACCATGTCCTTCTTGGAGTGAGGGGCCCAACACTGAACCTGGCATTCAAGGTGCAGCCTCACCCATGCCCACTACAGGGGCACGATCACTGCCTTGCTCCTGCTGGCCACACTATTCCTGATACAAGTCAGGATGCTTTTGGCCCTCTTGGCCACCTGGGCACACTGCTGGCTCATATTCAGCCGGCTGTCAACCAGCACCCCCAGGTCCCTCTCTGCCAAGCAGCTTTCCAGCCCCTCTTCCCCACACCTGTAGCGTTGCATGGGGTGGTTGTGACCCAAGTGCAGGACCCAGCACTTGGCCTTGTTGAACCTCATACAGTTGGCCTCGGCCCATGGATCCAGCCTGGCCAGGTTCCTCTGCAGAGCCTTCCCACTCTCCAGCAGATCAACACTCCTGCCCAGCTTAGTGTCACCTGCAAACTGACTGAGGCTGCACTCAATCCCCTCGTCCAGATCACTGATAAATACCTTAAACAGAACTGGCTCCAACACTGAGTCCTGGGGAACACAGCTTGTGACTGGCCGCCAACTGGATTTAACTCCATCCACCACCACCCTTTGGGCTCTGCCATCCAGCCAGTTTTTTATCCAGTGAAGAGTATGCCTGTCAAGGCCATGGGCAGCCATTTTCTCCAGGCAAATGCTGTGGGATATGGTGTCAAAGGCTTTGCTAAAATCCAGGTACACTACATAACTAAACACTCTTGATTGTCCAAATTGTGTTATATTTCTGTCTTGTTACTATTTTATGCTATTCAGACTTTCCTTCTTATACTCTCACTTCTGGCTCATCCCAGAAAGCCAGAAAACTCATTCACTTCTGAAATTATCATCACTTGAGTTCAGGTGGGGTCAGGCTGGCCTTTTAGAGCGGGATGAAATGCTGAACTTCTCTTTAACAGGAAGAATGAAATGAAAGAGAGAAAAAGAAAAAAAAAAATCAAAGTCTCTTAACAGTGCACTACTAATTTTTCTCATTAATTTTTTTTTCCCCACTGTTTTAAAATCACTCAGTGCCCCAGCACTTCTGGCGATGCAGGAGGCTCTCGGCAGTGCTAGTTCCAGTGCGCCGAAGCTCGCAGCTCACCGAGTTAGTTTGCAGTTTCTGCATCTCTTAGACCCACATGGTCCCATGCTGTTATGTCCTGAACCTGCTTTCATGGAAGTACATAGCAAACCTTTCAAGAATTTTAACAGAGCCTGGATTGGCCCAAAAAGAGCACTATCTAGTGCTCTGTTCAATTGGGTAAATAATCTTTTCTCGTGATACTGCAAACAGGGATGAACTGATCCATCCACCTATGTCCTTCCCTCATTCCCCTAACTTCTGCCATGCAGCTAAACAAATTAATACAACTTCAAGGCAATCAAGTTCAGAAAGGACAGTAAATGGTGTATTCTCTTCCTAAAGCCAAAATAATCTACATTTGTTTTGGAATGCTACCATGAATCACTTTAATCTTTCCTTTCTTGAGATATTTTTTATTTCTTTCTATAAATTCCATCCTTCCTTGGCTACACAGTGTCCATTCAAGTTGCATTTGAAAACTCCTCAGATGAAGGTTTTAGTCATTTACTTTTTGGTGAGTAATTGTACTCATTTTCAGCCAGAAGACGGTTAACCTTTTGAGACAGTCAATTGCCCTCTCTATGTACCTATCGCTGTTCTTACTCGTAGTGTAGGACTAAAACTTAATAACCTAGAAAAGATGAAGCATTAACTTTGTTCTGACAAAACCTCATTCTAAGTTTTAAAGCCGGAAATTTTCAAGGGAACCTGAAGGATTTTGTTCTCAGAGAACTATAGTTTAGTAGAGTTAGAAAGTTGAATAACTTAGTACTTATTAAACCACAGTCTGTATGACTCAGACAACATCTACAGTACTTTTTTTTTATATTTGATTGTAATAAGTATTTGAGTTCAGAGACTGAAAGATATTATAAAATATAGGGAATGCACGGACGTATATATCCCTTTTATCAACTGGAAAATCTTGTTTTGCCTTAGAAAAAGAACCCTATGTACTTAAATTAAATGATAGCAATCTTTAACAAACAGACAAGGAGATTGTGATTATCTATAAACATATTTAACTCTACATATCTTTGTAAAAACTCCATTAAAAGAAGCATTATATGCATTACATATGCAAAACAAACATTGCAACATGATACCCTTGGAATACTACATTTGATAGTAACTTAATAAACTCCAAGTTATAAAATACTGTACAAACAGAGCAAAGCCATAAATCTTTAATGGCTTATACGCAAAATTCTACATTGCTTTCTGGAAAGGCTCACAATTTTCCATACAAGGCTCAAGGTGACCTTTAAAGATGAGACCTGTAAAACTAAAGCAAGGGCATAGGCTCTTTACCTGTGTCCTTGTAGTGTGAGACAGGCTTTAAGCACCTATATTTCCTTCTTCTTTCTCTCCTCTTTTACCCTGGAGGGCCACCAGAAGTGCCCTGGCCTGGGACAGCTGGGACAGCAAGAGATTGGAAGGGACCAGAGGGTAGCTAGACCCATCGAGCCCTAGTGATGAGAAGAGGGGAAGAAAGGTGGGAAAAGACCAAAGCCTGGCCTGGACAGTTACCCTCTGTCAGTCTGGGACTTCCAATATAGCACGGGCATAGCCAGAAATTCTGGAAGATGGTTTTGAGGGGAAGGAGTTAGGAGAAGATGAAGAAGTCTGTGAGGGCTAGCAGGAGACACATGGGTAGAGCCTTTCATCTGAAAGTCAACGAGAGAAAAATAACTAGTTATGGCTTTGGGGACTGGTTTTGTTTTGCTTTTATTTTTACCTGTTAGATGAAGAGGGCACATGGCCTTTCCATTGGGTTTGGATATAAAAATGGATCTGTAAAATCATTCTTCACTTGATGGATTTGGTCTACTGGTTGGGAATGGTGAAAGCTTTGAGATGGTTTGCACAAAACCCCACCAAAAATACCCAAACCCCAAAAATTCCCAAGAAAAACCTTCTTAAGGTCTTCTTCAGTGTTAAAATCTAAATAGCACTGTGTGAGATATGCTGGGCTTCTACCCGTGGCCGAGTACACCAATGTACACCAATGATGATGATGCTGTCTCAAGAGAAGAGCAGGTGTAAAGTTGCATAGTGAGGTGAGTCTCCAGTTAACATCTTTTAGTCTTCCACTGTGTTTAATAAAAAAAACAGACTCTGGGAGTCTTATCTATGCTGTACAAAGCAGAAGCCCTTTTGTAGGTCCTCAGCTGCCCTGGTCTTGTCTCGGTGTCTTCTCACCCCCCATGGCATGGTCACCCTGTGGCAGGGATGCCCTTCCTGCTCCAAGAGCAGGAGAACAGCAAACCCTTAACTGGCACACCCATGGTCTTTCCTCATCCCCATTTGCAGGGAAAAAAAATCTCATTTCTAGAAGCGTGTGTGTGGGCTTGAAAGATTCTTACTAAAATTAATCCTTTTAATAAGAGTTCTAAACCCTTAATTCCTCCAATGTTAAGAACATTTACTGCTGAGAAATGTTTTGTAGAAAAGGTTTCTTACTGCTAAATCCATCTGTGTGCTTAAAGGTGAAAACTTACATGCGTTTCTTAGCAGCCCCAAACCTATATGTTATTCTGATGCATCTATTTTCAGATGTTTTGTGTTTTCCTGCAATCAAAATTACAAAACTTTTTTAAATGATAGCTCTGAAAATCATATTTTTATGTCATTTTGGTCTTCCTTCAACTGACTACAGAATGAAAAAGCTAAAACCCATTAATATTCTTTAGGCAGTCATCATCTGGCAATTCTTAAGCAATTTCCTTGCCAAAACTAGAAAGAAATATCCCTGCAAAGATACTTAAAAAGAGACAATACCCGCTTTGGTGATCACTCCATGCAAAGCCTTTGAGAGAACTGAATTTAAGAAGACATGCTTAAAGCTGGAAGCCTTTCTTTGTTCAAATCAGAATGAACTGACCTGAAACAGCATTTTGGCTCCTTTTCAAACCCTCAAAAACTCAAAGGTGTAGCACAAGAAGTGTCCTGCCTGAAAAAAAATAAAATGGAAGCTTTTATAATATTCAGTAATTTCTGCCCAGACAAAGGGCACACAACCATCAAGCTCAGTAAAAATTATAACTCAGCTGCACATGTTGCAGCATGTTAACTAGTCATGACCTGACCCTGCTGGCATGGTAATTCCGTGGAAACACTGGGGAAATGACAAAAGTAAAGGGAATGAGGATTTTTATCAGCCAGGGCCTGTCAGAGGTGGTGTCTTGTGCTGTGTGATAAATGGTGATGCCAGGCGAGCACCAGCCCCTGCGGATGAGGGGGAAGTGCAGTCAGTCGTCAGCCCCCCCAGCCCTGGCTCTGTGGGAGCAGAGATGCTGGGACACAGCCTTGCCCAAGCCACCCTGCTGTTAGAGCTGCTTTTTCTCACTGTGTTGGAAAAGATTGAGTGGACCAAAGTTCTGCCAAAGAGTTACGTTCAAATGTGTTTTGTAATGCTTTTACAGAATAATTAGATGATAATGTAAGATAAAATATCATATGCTTCTCCTGCCCAGTTAGGTTGTGCCATTAAAAATTTTAAATTTTAACCTATTTGGTTGTTCTGAAACACTTCCTCCAATAACTCTTGAATAATTATTTTCATTATTTTCTTTGATCCCACAGGACTTAGTTGAATATTCAGCTTTAACCATTTCTAAAATGTTTTACTATACCACGCACAGTTTATATATCTTTTCATGAAATTATTCTATCTGTTTATAAACAACTTCAGGTTTCTCTATAAAATCAGGACAAGACGCTCTGGGGCATAAGATATTTTGGCCTTGTCTCTCTAAGGACCCACGCCTGGTCAAGCATGGATCCACTAGAAATTTGCAATCCTTGTCAAAAGCTCTGCACTAAGATTCTTACAAAAGAGGTGGGAACTGATGTAATTTTCTCTTTGTTTTTTTCTTCTTTCCTATTGAAAGAAAATACTGATGTGAATGGAGGCCTTATGCTAAGACAGAGCAAAGAAACACATGTGACTAAGGCTTATTCTTGATCTTATGATGAAGTGAGCATTAGGGTGAGATCTACCACACTGCTTGTACATTGCTCCGATGTAGTGGCATGACCACTGTCATGAATGGCCAACATAATAAAAAGGCCATGGGTACCATTTCATAATTCATATGGAAACCACCATAAACATCTCAGGCTTTGCCGTATTGGCCTGAACAGGGGGATTTGACATGGGAACATGCCCTGTAGCCACCGAAGAGGCTGTGCGGAGCACATCTGCTTTGCCTGTCCATGGGATGAGCCCACAGATATGGCTGCACACTGAGCCTGGTGCAAGCCAGGGACTTCTCCTGGTCTAGGGTGCAAAATGTTGCTTGGAGTGTGACAGGGGAGAAACTTAACGCTAGTAGCAGGCGATCTGTACATGAAGATTTGTTCCTAAAATTTGCAGAGATGAAGGCACCCACTGAACACAACGTGCTGTTTTTCAGCTCTGAGGACACGAGAGGGCAGCAGCGGGGGCTGTGTCCCCCTGTGCTTCCACAACCAAGGCATGTATTCCTTCTGTCAATGTTCCTTCATGTTTCATGTGGCAAATTTATTCGCTATTTGGCACATCACCACTCTTCGAAAAACAGTAAACACACATGTATGATTTCTTTGTAATCACTTGCTCTCTGCTTTCTCTGCTACTAAGCCAGACAATGGCTTTCTATAAAGTCCTTTTATTGAGAGTCTCCAGTGTACTCACGTTTCTCATTATTATCTGATGGGGTTTTTCAGCCACTCTTCCTGACCCAATGCCTGGAAATTCAAGGGACATAAAATACGTTTGATTCTCCTAAGAAGCTTCAAACACTTCTTCAGATTCTCAGCACATTGGGCAATGATTATTATACAATTTTCACAAATCATAAAATATTCCAGAAAAGCTCCCTTTCTTAATATATTCATGATTTAAGAGAAGCAATTATCACTGCCAAGCCTTGTTTTAGGGCTGCAGCTGTAACAGACTGAGAGCACTGTGATTTCATTAATAATCAATAAAAGAGACAATATAAGACTCCCCTTTAAGCATCCTAGTCACCGTGAAGGAATCTTCTAGTTTAAGGCAAAAATGTGATGCAAATGGATGATGACAACATCATTGGATGGATCCTCATGCATTTACATATTTTTCTGATTCCACAACTCATTAGAGAAGTCAGACACATTTTACACACTTTTGAGCACTATGAACACCATGAATTTAATAATAAAAAGGGTTCCAAGTCACTACTAGCACAGTGCTAAATGCAGCCTGCCTTTCTCACAGGTTTTTTCCTAAGTGACAACCTCAACAAGTCTAGACAGACTTTTTCTCCAAGTTGTTCACTGAATTCCTCCCATTTGCTACTGAAAAATTCCAGCAGCCTCTGCAGTGAAACAATGCAGCCAAAACCAAACGTAAAACAACAAACCTTCAGTGATAGTTGTGGGGAGATATCTTCTTCTACAAAAAAAATGTATTTATAACTTGAGCATCGTGCTTTTTTATATTCAAGTAAAAAAATCATATTCCTTGATGGTATCAGGGAATGGCTTACAGCTGAATAGATACCGCTAACATTTTCCTGCTAATATTACGATAGTAACATTTTAACAGCTATGATGGTCTTACAATATAAGAGAAACAAGGTTTTCAGGGGGAGAGGTGATACCTTTGTCAAACCAGCTGGCATAGCTGGAAGAACAACGACACTGTGCCCCTGGTAAAAGCTTTGTGTCTGGAAATATCTGTTGTCTTTTTTTTTTTTCCTCTACTGAGAGCAATTGGTCTTCTTCTGGCAACTACTTCTAATTAATTCACACCAGTTGTGCCGGGGAATCCTCTAACCCTCACTTGTCTCTGGCACCGCCACAGACCACAGCCAGACAGTGACAATCTCACTCTAAAGCAACATCCAGAGCTTCTCCACAGCCTTTGGGGTTAAAATCATCCAAAAAAAAAATGGGGATGAAAACAGGACTGAAGTTCTCTGTCCTGGCTTCCCTACCTATCTAAAGGTGGCACATAAAGAGGAATAAACCATACCATAGGAGATGCTGAAAAAAACCCAAGAAAGATCACGCTCTGTGCAATCTCTGTGCCAATGTGGAGACCCAGGCTGAGGAAGCTGCAGTCAAGGCTTTGCACAGAGGAACCGTCAGCATCTCTGGGCTCCTTGCACCAGGCTCATCCCCCGGAAACGGCAAGGAGCGGGACCAGCCACCCTGCCTCAGCTCCTGCAAAAAAAAAGCCAAAACAACAAGGGGGTAACACCACTTGAACCGACAAGGCCTTCCCTAAAGGAGAGGTCAACATAGAAAAAGACTGAGATTGCCTTAGTTGTCAAAAATGCCATCTTTTAATGAAAATGGCAAGCACAAAGTCACCTGTTTTTCATGTATTATATAGCAACACTTGTCTTGTAGTCAGGTATCGCAGGCATGCTTTCAGGACTGGGGTTTTAATGAGGTGCTTGATCCTTATGTAAAATCAGCACCACAGCCCTTATCCAGCAAAAAGTAACAAGGAACTATAAATGGCCCAATTACCAGGCTAAAATGTCTTTCACACATTTGTTATCTCCCACACCAACAAGGAAAAATAACAGAGACACAGTAGCTGAAGGCAAATTGCAATTACTGTCAATTGAACTAGAACTTGCGAAGCTCTTCATGTAATTCAAAGCTTTAAAATTTAATGTGAACTATATTTAGTTTCAAACATCCGTTGGGTTCATTGATGTTTTGTTTTAGGTTCGCCAAAAGTCACAATATCCTTATTAGTAATATTAGCAGCTCTAAATGTTGCCTACATGATACTATACTAAATTCTTAACTCTTTAGCAAAGTTACTTTGGGAGCAGCAGTGCTCTGGATGGAAGATTTCGGTGACACACAGTCCTGGAGAAGTCAGATGCTCTTCCTCCAAGTCACCACCACTTCAGTGTAAGGCATGGCACTTGAAGAAGGGATTTTGCATGTCTGTCTTTTAACCTGATTTCTAATCTCAAATCTTAATCATTCCGTTCCTAAAGCATATGATGGTACCCTCTGAAAAACAGGTGCTAATCCCATCTAATTTAGGTGTTTATATTAGCAGTACTGTAATACTGGAGTGCCTAAATAAAACCGTCTTCCCTAGAAGAAAAAAAAGGCCTGCTCATAGTATCAGCATCCGTAATATTATAATAGCATTACAATATGAGCTACTCCAGACAGTGGGAGTGCCGTGGTCGTGCCACGGCAGCACTCAGTTCCTCCCAACTTTTCCCATTGCTCGGGCACACCAGCTAATTCAAGCAGGGCTCTGAAATAAAGCTTTTACGCTTATAGCTAGCTCAGGCAATTCCCAGAGAGTAGAGGTAATTTAAATCCCTCACCACTTTCAGAAAAATAAGGTTGTTTTTTCTCTTTTCTTTTCCCTGAACTGCATTATTACCGTTAGATAGCTGGATACATATCAATAGGAGACGACGTGATCTCCTATAAAGCACTTTGGATGTAAGATGAAACAAAACTATGCACGGAACGTCTTGTTTCTGAAGCGCTCAGGGAAGCTACAGGACTTGTTCTGATACCAGTACTGTCAAGTTTAAAAAGCCTGCTATGAGAAAGAGAAGAACGCTTGTATTCCCCTCTTAGTGCAAACTGTCAGTAAATTCGCTAATTGGGGCTGCGAAATTGCTCATTGCTGGTGTTATCTGAAAGGCAAACAAGAGACGGGGATGAGGACAGGAGCGGATCAGGCGCTGAAATGGAGGATGCTGTTTTGCAATTCACTGGATTCCAGACTGATCTTACACTGATGTAGATCAAATGTTTGCAATGTATTTCTGTTGATTTCCAGCCAAGAAATATCAAGCGGATTTTAACACATGTGCTTAAATTTGCTTGCAAGATGTGGTGGTGTGCTCCCCCCTCCCCTCCGACTCCCCCTCCTCACCTCTTTCAAGTGATAACCACCTGTGGCGGTGGTGATAGATGAAGGATCACCCACTGGATGTAGGACAGATAACAATACCATAGCCCAGGGCTACTGTGGAATGTGCCCACCTAAGCACAGTGGTCAGTATGTAAATATATGACTATGACCCATTACCCCCATCAGTAGTGAGCAGCCCATGAGCCCTTGGAGCTCTCCTGCACGGCCACGGGCTGCACACCAGGATCTCCCCTTGAGCAGGGACGCCTCTCAAGGTTACTCCTCGAGACTGAGAGATTCCTCAACAGCTTCTCGGTACGTGGCTAACAGCATGCTAACTCTGAAACATTAGCTAAGTGATATAAAGGATTGATTGCGCTTATATAATCCTTTAGACATAAACCGTTGACCAAGTCTGGGACTAAGATTGGGTACAGCCACATCTAGACTCCTCTCTGAGCAAGGAGTTTAGAAAGCAAGGGGGTCTATTCTGAACCTCATGGCTCAACTGGAAGGTCTCCCTTGACAGCTTTGTCTCACCCTGTCCTTTGTGCAGTAAATAACCAAGTGGACCTTGCCATTGAATCCTATAAACTATCGTCGCATTTACCACTGAACTTTGTTAACTTATGGTTTTACACCAATAAACTATAGGGTTTTTTGCCTCCCTCTCACTCCATCCGCGACACAAGAGCACGTTTACATTTCACTTTATATAAAAACTAATTATGGTGATGTGTTGCTGAATGCAGAGAGCTACAAGCACAGGAAAGAATCAACATGTCTTATCTTCTCGCCTTTGTGAGTGATAATACTTCAAACTTTTAATAGTGAAATAATGTTTTACCTTTGGCACAGCTTGTTCATTCATTGGATTTCACTGAACTTCAGTATAATGAAGGCAGACAGCCTAATTTTCAGTAATTTTTGGTAAATCTCAATTTACCATCCATCTTCCAGAAAATACTGAAGTTTTTTATAGGCAGACCATGTTATGGACTGCTTTCACTCTGAAAAAATAAAAATTAAAATTATATAATATATAAAACACAAGGAGCTACTTACTACTGTTAGTAGGTCTTTTATTTTTCTCTTGTGTTTTTACTTTTGTTCTGTTTTGTTTTGGTGGGTGACTTTTTGGAGGTTTTTCAGTTGGTTGGGGGTGGTTTTTTTTCTTGGGTTTTTTTTTTTTGCATTGCAACTATTAGGATGGAAGGTCAAGATAAATTACTTTTTCTACCCATCATTTTTCTCTTGGAGTATCCTTTGCATCAGCATTTCCCTCAAGCTAAACTCATGCTTCACCAGTTTTTTAAGCACAACAAGCAATCTCAGGGTTGCCATCTCATAGCTGAGTCAATCCAGCTTGCAGGAGAGGATATTACATTATGCTTTCTACCCTGCACACATCACTCCCTTGGAAGTATATGGTCCTTGCTGCTGTTTAATAAGGGAAGCTTTGGCCTTTGGATCAAATGTCACTTGCAATACCCATTGGAACAGTAGCGTGTATTATGGATGTGCTGCAAAGTCCGCTACATTATGGAAATTTTCCTTAGAAATATAGTGGTCTGTGGTTCCAGAAAAAAAAGGAGTAAACCACAGACAGACAGACAACCACCAGAATGGGCAATGCTGCTTCACTTTATTCCTTTTTAAGTGTCACCTGAATGAAAGTGCCTGGTTTTGGCTTGCAGTGGCTGGGCACTGAGGTCAAGGCAGACTCAACAGCTTCTTTCCTCTGTCATGTCATGTATTGGCGATGGAAAGCTACAGCCAACCGCTAATCCCAGCAGCACATGTTGCATGAACATCTGCTATAGGTAACTGCTATAATTTACTCTCCTGATCCATCCATGCAGTCAGGGCAGCAAGCCACCCCGCTCCTCAACTCTTCCTTCCCTTGGGGTGAAGAGGGAGGGATGTCCAACTTCCAAGGCTGTAAGAATAGCACAACAAAGTTTCTTCTCTCCTCTGTTTTTGGGGTTTGTTTGAGTTTTTTTAATAAAAAGTCTATTAGAAGTTTGGCCCAACAGTCTGGGTTGTGTAAACTTACACAGAAACTTATTTATGAACAAACGAGCAGCAGTGTTTAAAATACATCCCTACCTGAAGTCAGACAAGAACTTACTCCCTTTGCAGAAGTGCTCCCTGTATTATAGCCTTACCTGTAGATTAGATTTGCCACAGGACAAGAATTTTCAAAGGGAGCAGATAATCCTATGGACATCCAAGGTATCCAGAGACATAATTTCCTTCCAAGGAAGCTGGAAGGAAATTTAAACATTTATGTTTCAGGCATTAGACTGGATTGTATTTGTATCTTTGCATCCTGAGTTTAGGGAAAGAGCTTCATTAGTTTTTTTCAGGCATCTCACCACTGACAGAGACAGATTACTGAAATATATGGTCTTTAGGTCTCATTCAGTTCTAATCACTGGATCCTGTGATGCAGGCAGCTAACATTTTTCTCTCCAAGCACATTACAATTTGTAGGCAAACTCAGTAATGTTTTCTAAGCTTGTTTAATATTTCTAGGGTAGTTGTCAGTTGGCTTATAAAATGTTTACCTGTACAGTGGTTTTCGTGTTCCTCTCGGTGAGTTTCCTCTTTGAAAATGAAACCTATCCATGATCTTGTGCAACGATATTGCCAGTGCTGCTGACAAGAAAGAGTACTGAGTTTCCTGAGGCCACTTTATAATTGCATTTTGGAATACAAATGAGTTTACTCTCTGAAGAAGATATTTCATTTGAATTCTTCCCAACTTAATTTCTTTTTTAAACTCCATCATCCAGTGTTCATGCAGTCTGTCCACAAATTCAATAGTATTTTGTGACTGTGCAAAGTAGTTCCTGTATGGGCTTCTGCCATGTAATTTTGGCCCTGCTTTATAACCTGCTTTCTGTGAGGATGAAGGCCAGATGAAACAAAGTGGATGTAAAGCAAAGTCTGCATGATGTGCAAGGTTGAGTCGTGCATCACTCTGCAGTGATACTGAAATTGCAAATTCAGAGTCCCTGACTTGCACAGCTGTGAGTCAAATCAAAATAAAATAGGCAACAAATTGCAAGTGGATATTATCTCAGACCACCCAGTGTCCCTCTGATTGAGTAATGCTGTCAAGTGGTGGCAGTTGTTATTAGAGCTGCCCCACCATGGGGAATTGGGTCAAAAATTCTGGAAATGCGAGATTGTTCCCTATTTCGCATTACTGGTTTGTGACTGCGAAAGCCCTGTGTGCTAAACCCCCTCAGCAATTCAGAAGGGAGACTTCCACCACTTAATATACGTCCTGCCAGAAGAAATGTTGCCACAAATAAATGGTGATTCTCTCCCTCTTGTATTCATGCTCTTTCTCTTGCTTTTTGGTGGCATTTTTCCTTGTTTAACTACTAAAACACACACATACGAACTGGGCAAGAGCTCCTGAGACCCTTTGGTCTGTCCCACAGCGCTGTGGTATCCTGACCACCCCCCAGCTGGCCACCATAAACATCTAAAGAGGGATTTTCTACTTTGTCCCCACATAACCTGTGTCAGCTCTTCATTACAGTTTTAACACGCTAGATTCTTCTGCTACCCATGTTTATATCCTTTAAAAATTTCTAATCGTGATTTTCTAGCCAGTGTAGACATAGATAGCTCATTTTATCTTTCCGCACCGTGCATGTTTTGCCGACCCAATAATCATTTTTATAGCTTTTCTCTAAACTCCCTCCAAATTAGTCAACATCTTTCTGTTAATGATGCATTCAGAGTTAACCTAAAAGGTGAAACAACATCACTAAATGAGCTCCTTTCTACATTGGCAGTGGCTTAAATGAAAGCGAGTTCAAGTGAAAAAGCTGATTTTAATGGTACTAGCAGCTGAGTAGAAGTCTGCTTAGATGTGGAGCCACTAGGCAGATGGATGGTTACATGAATTTTAACAGACCAATATGCTAATGCGGAGATGCCAATAAACAAAACCATTCAGATGAATATTTGATGGATTCAGGACAACTTCATAAGGATTTCAATTTCATTAAACAGGTCTTGGAAATTAGAAAAAGAGAGAAACCTTTTCTTTTCATGCTGCTTAAAGGGAATTGTGGTGGGTTTTTTCAATCCAACAATATGAAATTTTTTAAGACAAGGAATAGTGAGTATGCAGTCCATATATCTATAGAAATGGCAGTCTCCAGGGAAGGACTGGAATATTGATTCTGACTCTAGCAGAAGGGACATTTTGGGGCAGGGGGCTTGAGGCAGAGAAGGAAGTTTTCCAAAATACTAGTAGGGAAAGCAATGCGTTGTGATAAATGGTAACTACGTGCTATTCTGCCGTATCCATAGACTACCACACAATTTCTTGGGTGTTACAAATGAAGAAGTAACATGGAATTGCATGGAATTACTCAGGTTATAAAACAGTCTTGGTTGTGTAGAGAGATTTGTTTTAAAGTTAAAATTGTATATAGTTCTGTACATGCATTGCATGTAGCACAGTGCAGGAATATAAGAAATTAAGTATCCAGTCCTTAAAAAAGTTTGATTAAGAAAAACAATAAATAGAATGCTAAAAGTTAGAAAACATTAAATGCCAGAGACTGAATTCACAACTGCTAAAGCAAATATTTAGTCTGTTGTACCTTAATTACATGAGTACTAATTCCATGACAAAGTGTCTTTGGCTGGGCTAGAAGAAAAATATGGGTAAAGCAACTTAGATTGAACATCAAATAATGCGAAAACTTCTGATACTTCCCACAGCTGAGGATTAAGCTCAAAACATTTATGGAAATTCATAAGAAATTATAGCTCCTTATGAAAAGGAAAAGGGTCCTTGTAAATTTTTAATATAAACAATACAGACAATTACATTAATAAGATCTAATTATATTATGAAATATTTAGTAATTTTCTCTATGCTAAGTATTATTTTGAACATAGTTGTAGAAAGATTTGAAAGCCTAAGAGATACCTAGAACAAAACAGGAACAAGTATTAAAAAAAAAATTATTTTGGCAATGTCCTGATAATATAGACCAGTGTTTCCATCTTTACTTAAAAAATGGAAATATTTTGGTCAGCTATCACATTTTATTCTCTTTATAAAGAGAGAAATAACATAATAAATACTTTGTGCAATATGTTTAATTAATAGAAAAACAGCTCATGTAGTATAGATTTCATTTTAACAAGTATACCACATAATCTACAATTAACATCAAATTTTGGCAGAAATTCGTGACTATTTATTAGTGTCTACATTTACTTTGTATTATGCCAAAACTAACCAGCCATATATTTACTACCATCCACAATATGACTAGCTAATTAATCCACTTGTAAAATACTATTTCCTAAATTGTATGCTATTGCTATTTTTGTTATATGGCTCTTCAGTCTAACACTGCTTCATAATTAATGGATGCCAAGTTTCCTGCAGGAAATGCACTGGTTTCTGCTCATCCTAGTCCTCAGCACTGATCCTGCTTCAATGTAGGCTACATCCATACCGACCCACAGGCTGGGCTCTAGTTCCCACCCAAATGCCTGCCACGGTTGCCCACGTGCTTGCCCGCATGTGCTGGAACATCAAGCTGTAATTTAAGCATATTACCAAATGCAGTGGAATACCCCTAGAACAGCTGCAATTGGATAAGCAAGTTGCTATTCTTTAAAATGAACATTTCTAATGCCACGGCAGTCTCCCCTGTAGTATCTGAAGTACAACACATCTGTGGCTCAAACCCACAGATTTCACTCAGGTTCATAAGAATTAGGCACCAGAACACCATCAAATAAGGTTTTTCACCCTAAGCATGAACAAAATACTCTATGCATCTAATATGGCCAAGGTTCAATACCCAGAAAGGGTCTTCAAGCATTTACCTGGCTTCCAAGTGAGAACAGGGCAGGTAGAGCATCCAGGGCAGTGTGCTGGACACCACTGGGGCCCCATAAAAAGGTTCAAGACAAATCCTTCCTGGGGCTGGCATCTTCTCCTGACTGGGATTCAGTGCAATGGAGGCTACCCTGGAAAAATAGACATCATTTTTTGTACATGAGATGTCTGTCTTTAGAATAATAAAATCACAGAATTATAGAATGTTTTGGGTTGGAAGGGACCTTTAGAGGCCATCTAGTCCAACCTCCCCTGCAGTGAGCGGGGACATCTTCAGCTCGATCAGGTTGCTCAGAGCCCCGTCCAACCTGGCCTTGAATGTTTCTAGGGATGGGGCACCTACCGCCTCTCTGCGCAACCTGGGTCAGTGTTTCACCACCCTCATCATAAAACATTTCTTCTTTATATCTAGCCTAATTCACATTTAATGCAGTTAATCCAGGTACTGACACATATGTATGCCATTTTTTTAATATGTATATGAATAACATATATTTGCACATGCACATACATACTACTACACACACACACACAATCTGTGCAGAAGCAAAGCCTCCAACTTCTGACCCCCCACCTCCTCCCACACCAGAAATACAGATTATTCTTATTTCTCCAGGGTATGATCGTGATTTGTGGAAGAAAGGAGAGGAGCTTGCACCGCTGCTTGGCACGGAGGGTGTCCATGCTCAGACAATCTCTGCTTTCCTCAGGCATCTCCATGCCAAGGGCACCGTGTCATTTAACGGCACGGGGTTTGCAGCCTGCTCCCCTGTACTGATGGGGTTTGACATATGGAAGGGGGAAGTGGTACTCTGTGTATTGAGCCCCAGCAACTCTTAATGTTTTATTTAATAATTTGTCACAGGAGGAGGCGCTATTATTAACTTTTAATACAAAATGTGCATGCCCTAGATGGTAAGCTGTTTAAAAGTTTTCCTCACAGCACACACAAATCGTGATTTCCACTCATCGTAACCTGCCCGTCTACCTGGGACACCACAATTTCTTCTAAATTTACCTTTCTATTCTCTTTTATGGATTTTCTCTGCCCTTTCTTTCCACTGCTTTCTCCTGCCCTTTTTTTTTTTGTAGATTATCTCATTTTTATGTCTTTTCCTTTTGTCTATAACACCTTGTTAGCTTTAACTCACTGTATTTCCTTCTAGCTACTCTGACGGGTTCCACTTTTGATTTGTTTCTTTTCCATTTTATTTGGAAGCCAATAAAGGAAGGAGGGAAGCAAATGGACTTACGTGCAGAGAGGCAGGGAGGCAGCACAAGGGCTGGCACCTTGGAGCCTCCTGCCCCATATGGCACACAGCGGAGGGGCATGAAAGAGAAAAATTACAGATAGGGAGCCTGCAGCTCCAGGAGAGAAGCTCCCCAGTAAAACATGGGGAGCCAACAGCCTGGCCTCAGAGGAGACGAGCAAATAAACCTGCCCGGGTGTGAGAGAGAGGACTGCATAGTTTGCTGCAGCTCACAAACTCTGAATTAACCAAAGCAAATCTCACAAGCCAGCATGGACATGCAAGTGCATTGCAGGGAAGGGAGGAGGAGATGCTCAGAAAGGCTTTTTTGCTATTCTGCCTCAGCCCATTTCTTTTAGGGTGGGTTTTCTCTTTTTTTTTTCATTTAGAAGGTAACTAGGCAAGTTTTAAAAAAAAAAAATTTTTTGGTTGTTTTTTTTTTTTTTTTTTTTTTTTTTTTTTTTTTTTTAATTCAAAGCACTCTGCTCTTTCTTGGAAGCTCACAGTCAGGAAAAGACATGGGCAGACCCATCTCAGATTGAGCTGGTTTGGGGTCCCATCACCCTGGGAGACAGAGACAGGCATGGGCAGAGCTGGTCCCACAGCACACAGGGCAGTGGAAGAGATCCAATTGTATCAGATCAGAAAATAATTTAAAATGTCTCCTTTTTTTTAATGCCTATAAGACTTAGGGGTACAAATTTCTCAGACTTTCACATACTCAGGTACCTGCATTGGCATTGTGTCACAACTTGTATTTAGTGAAAGCTATGACGTAGCTTTAAAACACACACCCCCCTTTCTATTTCCATTCTTCCAAGCCATAAACCGGGCACAGCAGACCCCACCTTTTCTTTATAAATTGTGGGACAATCACCCATGCATTGACGCCTACCAACGTGCAGCCAAGTTGCCCCCTTTGGACCAGCAGCCTGTGGGTAGAAAAGTCAGTGGTCAGCTGCTGTTGCCACAGTCTCCATCAGGCTTCACAGCAAATTTCACAATCATCTTCAGCACACCAAAATCTTGAATTTTCTTACCTCAAACACATTCCCATGCACATGGGCAGGAGCAGAGAGGAAGCAGAAACTGCGGGGCTGGTGCACCATGGAATTCATGGAGGGCACTAGATTCAAATTTAGGCTTTGACGACACAGTGAGTTGAAAATAAATATCAATTTACCTTGCCAACTTACAAGCTTTTTCTAGAACACTAATTTATCTTATCAATACATCAATTAAACAAGTGTCTGTGTTAACTTTGCTGTTGTTTAAAGGAGATTTCACAGCAGTAAATGTCCCTAACATTTTGAGAGATTATTCTCATTGCAAATATGCCTTATACTTAAAATGGGAACTATTCTCTCAGTGCCTGGACAGCCATTTTAGAGGTGACTGCAGCATCGTAATGCTGCCTCTAAATATTAATACACATAGTTATGGTTTTATTTATTTCACATTCCGTCCTTACTAGCCATCACTGTAGCATCACAAGCTGACGTTCCTCCATCCCAGTCAGAGAAGGCAGTCCCATAAGTAGGTCTCAGTTACCTCTTCTCTAGATGCTC
The DNA here is from genome assembly GCA_034008185.1 of Gorsachius magnificus. Lineage (NCBI taxonomy): Eukaryota > Metazoa > Chordata > Aves > Pelecaniformes > Ardeidae > Gorsachius > Gorsachius magnificus. Next base: position 6,394,578 of record CM067085.1, on the reverse strand, counting down.
TTCGTCTTAACTAATTATTTTTTTTTAAAACCTAAAAAATTAACCAAAGTAAAGACACAGCAAATAAAAACAATGAAAAAACATATATCAAGTAGCCTGCTGACAGTGTGGAGTGTATCAAACCAGAAGGCCGTGATGGTACATGCTTCTGCTGCATATTAAAAGCAGTTAGTTATTTAATTTTTGTCATCAATAAAAGCATTTGTAGCCAAACCATGGAAGCAAAGATAATAAAGGCAATTTAATCCTATGCTCTGGACAGTGCAGAGAGCTATATGTGCCTCCTGCTGCCTTGTAGACCTCTGCCAGGGAGGACACCTGAAAGTGGTGGGAGGGTCTGTGGGGAGGGTGCAGGGTCAGCCTTGGTGGGCCCAGGGTCTAACCAGGCACAGCACATTTTATATTCTGAAAACAGGAGAAAATGAAAGTCAGGCAAGTGCAAGGAGGAGAATTAAAAACAGGACAATTTTGCAACTAGCAGAGGAGAAAGGAAAATAAGATGTGGCTAGAGATCAGCTATAACTCAGAGACAAATCCAAGACACACTAGTGATAGCATTTACCTATTATCCCTACCATGACAGAAAAAACCATCAAAATAGATCATTTCCTCCGTGTCTGAAACAGGCTTTTGTCCTAGCGCCACACATGCACAACCTGTGCCGGATAATACAACCAGCCTTAGCGTGGCGCTGATGCTCTGACAAGGAGCTTTGTGAGTAAAGCAAGGGAAGGTTTATCATCACAGATCAGTCCTAAGAATACGTTCCATTTTAGTTTGGTCATTAAGATGGATTCACTCTGCAAGTCCTTCCTTAGTGCCAAGCTAAAAATAAGCTAATGCTTTCCCTTCACCCACATAATTTCTGTTCTTTGCATACACTTTTCAATAGCATACAAAATAGTTTGACACACACACACACATGCATATATACAAAACAGCATTTTCACATACAAAAAAATAAAGAAAGCTCAGTTCTTTGCAGCAACATCTGAGAAGCCTGAGATAAAATATGCTGGTTGAATTTAAAATATTTTCTGCCATAACAGAAAACTTTTCCAGGGACAGATGCTGAGATAAATCAGCGCAGCTCCTCTGAAGTGAACTGAGCCATGACTGTGCGTACTCCAGCTACAGATTTTGTCCATAGCAGATACCGCCGCAGACGGCTCCTGATCCTAGTGAAGTCAGCCATCAAATCACATGTATTTTCAGTAGGGCAGGATTGGTCCCGGTGTGTAAATATAGTTGAATTGCCGAAAAGATGAAGGAAGAAAAAGACATTGTAAAGTTCCTGGTTTGCTAAGCAGATGGGAGAAAGAAGGCCAATTATAGCGTAAAGCATCATTTCACTGAAAGAAGTGTGAGTGCTGGAAGAGCTCTGAACAGAGGGGGTTTTGCTTTGCCATGTGTAGTCTCCAGGAAACAAAAGGAAGGGTGTGACTGAAATGAAGACAGGCAGAATGCAATATTTTCCTTTGATGTGTAAACAGATTTAATGCAACAAAAATCAATGAGGAAACTCTCCAAAGGAGAGTATTTTAATGTGTTATCATATTTCACATAGATTTCATAAAAATTCAATTTCAATTATAGCACAGTTTACAAACAGTGCTGTGCCTCCCTGGAAAACATATGGCCATCAAAACTTCAAACAAAATACTGCCAAAGTCGCTCATAAAAAATAAATAGCCATAAGCCAGTGTGTTATTGTCCTTTTAATGTTTGTTGAATGCCTATAATTCTTCTCGTGTCCGCCTCGGCTGTCAGCTTTCTGACACTTGGGTCTCTCATTCACACACCTCCCCTTGAAGATGTCTTGGAGCAGGAGCTCTATTGTGAGCAGTGCTTAATTATTTTGGATATTATCTTATGTCTCCAGCTGGGCTGCTGCAGAAAAAGAAATGAAATCACCACACACACCCCCAAAATAGTGGCGCAGCTGCAACAGGGAGAGGCTGAGCAGAGGCGCGGGCAAGCGCTGCAGTGGCTGCTGGAAGAGGAGAAACGGGCTCAACCCCAGACAGCAGCAAATGGTTTCCCAAGAGCTCTGGGCTCCATCCACCAGCTCCTGCTTTGAAAAATTAATAACCCGCTCCATGGGTTGGTTTGCCCCAGGCAGGCAAGGAGGCTTGGCGTGGGGCTCCTCGTCTCCAGCTCTGCCGTAAGAGGCAGGATGGAGCCGGGCTCTGGCCCTGCGCAGGATCAAAGAGAGAGTTATGCACACAGGTAGGGACCTATTTTTGTACTTTTGTTGAGGGATTAAAGCAAAGTGAATTTTGAGCTTTTGCAGTGCTCGGTGCTGCTTAATTCACTGTGTTGTACAACAAGAGGACATTTACATCTTACAGAGAAGTTGCTGAAAACAGATCAGAACGTTCAGCGTTGGTCTTGCAGCTGGCCCTTTCCACCTGGGCTAGGAGTTGCAAGGTGGATAGGAGTGAAGGTAAAAGTCCAGGCAAGAAGGCAAAGGTGTGTTCGAAGCACCACGCTGCACACGTGCAGCTTTGACAGAAGCACAGCTGGTACCCCAATGGCCACTGCTGGGAGAGGGGTGTGGAAACCCTTTCTCATGCAGCTCGGATCTAGGCGCAACTTTATGGAAAAGAAGCAATGCTTTTTCCCCACCTTTATCTTCCAGACAGTCACTGCACCTCTCCATGTAGTTTCCAACTGATGAAGAGGTGAGCTGCTTCTATTAACAACCAAACTCTGCCCTGTTTTCAGTGGAGACACTTCTCTTTTGTCCTGCTGTTTTTGTTTCCTGCTGTTGGATGGAGACCAGCGTGGACAAGTGAAGGGATGCCATGGCTGGAGGAGGAGAAGGCGTCCCACCCCTCGCTGAGCTTTTTCATCTGCACAGTCCCTGCAGCAGGTACAAGGCAGGGCTGGGGGCAGTGACCTTGAGACAGGGCTGGTGGAGAGCGGGGCAAAGGCAGCATTTGGGGAAGGGCCACAGTCCAGGGCAACACTACCTAGCACCCTTATGTCCCAGATGCATTTGGGAATGTGTGGTGGAACTACTGGTTATAACAGTTTTGCAATGTGCTTGGGCTGGAGAAGGAAGATGAGGGCGGAGGGAGGTGAATATGGAGAAAGTGTTGATAAAATACCAGGAATGCAGCAGAAGAAATGAAAAAAAGAAAATATATGGAAGAAGGACATTATTGATAGCATTAGTGAAGTGTAAGTGTGGGGGAAGAAAACATGATGGATGCAGGTGAGGGAGGAAAAGCTCACAAACCTGATGTATTTCAGCTGTGAGAGAGAGGACAGTGTTTGGAGCTATTACTTTTCCTCAGTACGCGCCTGTCTAGAAAAGACTACATGATGCGATGGCAGACAGCGGTACCAGATGCACCTCCGCAAGGATGTTACAGCTGGTACCTACAAATTTTGCTCTGCTTTCGCTGGAACAGGGGATAGAAATCCTACATAAAGAAAAAGAAGAAGAAAAATAATTTCTTCTTTCTTAATAGTAGCCTGCACCTAGGGTAGAGAATTTGTTTTTCAGAAAGTCTATAAGAAGTATCATCCCTACCCTCTCATTGGCAGTAATGTGCTGTCTCAAAATATGCCTGATCCTGACCCTAGGATGTGTACCCCTTGGAGTAACGCCAAATATCCACACGTCTGCCCTTTGGATTTTACAGGAAACCATTGAGCAGCAAGGTTTTCCCACAAGTAGTTCATCTCCTCACTAAATGAGCCATTTTGACAGCTTCTCGACCATCTTCCTAAGTAAGCTCTTAGGGGAAGTCCGGTATTACGGCTCCTCAGCATAAACAGCCACCAGCTGTGTAGTTTTGGTCACTCCTAGGACAATAAAGGCAAAAAGGAAAGACTGATTTTTTTGTTGTTGTTTTTCCTATTATGAGCAATAGTAGCTAAGTTCACAGTAAACTTCGTAGGTATACTGAAATAGATCATTCCCCAAGGCCTGAGGAAGTAGCAATAATTAAATGTTAAATATAAATGCATGACACTTTCAAGGTAGTTCAAATCCTCTTCATCAATAAATATCCTTATTCAGAAAGATGAGTCTCATAGCATCTCCTGAAAGAACATAAAAATGATCGGAGAACTTCAAGTACAATTACAAAAGCGAAAGTATCAGAGTGCATAGGAGTGTACATTTCCCACATTAAAGATTCCCCTTACAACCTACCGCCTGTGTCTCTCCTGTGAGGGCAAATTTGTTCCAATAATTTCCAATCCTCTCTTTAGAGATCTATAATGTCAAGTTGGCTCAAACCTGTAAACCATGAATTCACGCTGAGACGAAAGCCCCGAAGGACATTTGTAGGTGTGCGCGTTGACTCAGCCTCACCACTGAACACAAAAATCCAGAATCTGCAGCAGTTTTGGGGCTGACATACTGTGCTTTTTTCTTTCGGTCTTTGTTTTCCTCTTACCCCATTTGTAAAGCACCTTCCTACCCAAGAGCGGGCAGTGGTGGGGCTGGAGGCTCAGATGTCAGGAGGAGAAGATTTGGGGTTTGTGCATTGCAGAAGACAACATGTATTTGAGAGTGATCTAGTGCATGTACAGGAAAGCATTAGGCTAGTATCTAAGTGCTCTTAAATATTTAACGAGGAGTCATGGAGCATAAATTGGCCACCTTGCTTAACTTACAAACAGCCAGGTTGTATTAGCTGACAAATACAGGGAGCATCTAAAACGATAACAGGAAGGGAAAAATAAAGAAAAACAAACACTGAGGTAATGGAGGCATAAAAGCACCTTCGTTGGCAGATAAATCAGTGGCCTTGCTCTGTGTGGGAGGTGGGACTGGAGCCCTCCAGGGGATTGCACTGTGGGCTGTGAAGTGCAAAAGCACTTTGGGGGCTCCTCAGAGAGCACCGCCTGTCCTCAGGACAAGCATGGGGGAGAGGGGAGAGTCTCAGATACGTCACCTCCAGTTCACTATCTGCTTCTGAAAACTCTGGCTAAGTCAAGAGAGAAATATATCCTTTCCCCTTCCAAAAACTCTCCAAGGATCCACAACAGTAAAATTAGAAAGCTCTAACCTGACATTTATAAAGAGGAATATAAAATATTGTAGTGGTGGCTAAGCAGTTGGTTAAATCAGGCTGGAAATCCAGAAAAATGACGTTTCCTGTGACAAAGTGCATCTGGGGAGGACATACCAGCAGGAGGGAGGAGCGCTGGGTCTCGCACAGATCCTTGAAGTGGATGGGAGGGAAAACCCGCTGCCTGCCTGGGATGCTGCAGCAGCCCGTGTGCTTGGGCAATGCACCCAAACCTCGGTCATGCACAGAGGGAAGAAAGAAAGGAGCAGAGGACACAGCTATGGACCTCCAGGCAAAGTGAGGAGAACGAAGGGGCATTTCAAGACCAAGACAGACTTGCAAAAACTTTCAAGATCTCAGGCACATCCAGAGTTGACATTGCCCTAACACCATGGGAATCACTGGGGAGGGCACCCCAGGCATGAGACGACTTTTAGGGAGCTGCAGTAACCCCAGAAGAAGATTGGGTTTGTGAAGATCAGCCCTGGGTGTGCTCCCCAGGAGAGGACAGAACAAGTTTGGGCCAGAGCTTCCCCGCCCTGGCCGAGGAGGTGGGAGAAGTGGCTGTGTAGGAAAGCCGTGCTGGACTTTAATGAGACTGCCCATGAGCAAATGTGAAACAAATAAAAGACAGCTGATGGAAACTAATTATTACTTAAAAGAGTTCAGTACAGATGTGTTTAAGACAGTTATGAAAGATGGGATTTAACATCTATTCCAATAAAACCTGCATCGAATGACAGCCAAGCCCGACGCAGTTAATTAAAGCGCAGTGTTGAGACACTCACATATAGAAAGCAATAAACAGCTTTTGCAGTTGATTAAACAGCAAAGACTGGGGCTTTTAAATTGGCACAGGAGATATTTGCTGTAAGTAGACCTCAGAGTCACAGGTATTATTACTCCAAACAGGAAGGTTTGTTCAGCTTACCTTCCCCAAACCAGGAGCAGCGAGCGCACGGGCACAGGCAAATAAATTATCATCACAGCCCTGCAGTGGCGAGGCCTCACCACGGGTGGATGTGGTCATGAGTGAGCTTGGGAAGTGGCTGGTGTGCGGCACAGAGACGAGCCAGGCCTCCGAAAATGGGTAAAAGTGTTTGGAAGCGGGCACTCGTTTTGTCGCAGTTGTTTGGCTTTTCATCTTCCATTTTGCAAATGTTCCCGTTGGTTCCTAGACAGAGAAAAGGCGTGCCAGAGCTGAGAAATTACTTTGGGAGTGCAGAGGCTCATTCTTAGAGCACCTGGCTTTCATAGTTCATAGCTTTCAGCCATCGCCTTCAGCAACAGCCAGAGGTGCTGTATGACTGTCAGGATACACATGCACAATAGCACAGTGCCTTATCCCAGCTTATTTTTATAGACAAAGAAAGAGGAAAAAAAAGCAAGAGGAATGTTATATGCATTTCACAATGCCCTGCCATTAACAACAGCCTCCTGCAGCCTTTATTCCTCAGCAAATAGTTTTTCTGAAAAATTTACCAAGGCCACAAAGAACTAAAGCTAGGTGTGGGTGAATTTTTGTTTTCCACCTCGCTGGGTTCATCAAGCTTGATTAACCCTCGATGTGAGCGTGCCACCAGTTGTGCCTTTCAGTGCTCTGTCGTCTGCTACGCCACAACCAGTTGTGACACTGTTAGCCCTGGATTTGCGAGCGTAGTTCATGTTACTCAGAGAGTTCCACACTTACAGAATATTTGCATGGATAGGACCTATACAGTGAGAGAAAAAGGTTAAGGTGGTAAGGCAGAATTTTTGTTATACATTTTTTTCCCCTCTGTTAAACAACACCATGTTTCCTAGTTGTATCTACACGGTAAACAGTGTAGGAAAAGAAATCAGAGGAATTCTACTCAAAGTATCAGCTGAGAACTGCAAATAATATAATATAATGCAATGCAAGTTGCATACTGGTGTCAGAGGATTGATGGCAAAGACAAGAGAAGTTGCTGGATACAGGGGCTCACTGACAAAGTTAATTAACCCTCGTGAATGGATAATATATATAAAACATTATTATTTGTATAGGATCTGGAATGCTGAAGGAGGTTAAAAACCATCTGGTTGTGCCAGGAGGAGCGAGGGGGCAGGATGGTGGAAAGGAAGGGACACCTTTTTAATGACCTTGTGCTGCTTTCAGCAGCCCAACTTCTCCAGGCTCAGAAACCAAGCAAGGCTCTCTGTCAGATCCGTACTGAACTTAAAAGTAGTGGAGAAAAGCAGCAACTCAAAATGAGTTTTAGTAATGAAGCTGCACTTTACTTTTCATAACAATGGATTTTTTAAAAGGTATGTCAAAGAGAATCAAATTTGGATCCATGAATATGGCAGTAAGTGATGTAACTCAAGTTAATTAAATTCTCTGTCTCCCAAGAACTAGATTTTTCCTTTTCCCAGCAGGTATATGCTATATACTGTGAAGAACTAGATTTTTCCGGAAATTAGACTTGGTTAAATTAAGCATCCACATTAATCAACATGTTTTCCTGGTGCAACTATTCTGAATGCACTTCAAACGTATAAAATATTCTCCTGAGAAAAAGCTCTTTAGAATGAAGAAGATGGGAAAGTAGAGACAATGTGTATCAGTTTGAAATTATTTTCTGTGAAACTTTGGTGTACGTACAGGAGAGCTCCTTGCCAAGGCCAGCCTGTGCTCCGGGGCTGGGGTATTGCCAGTCTCTCCCCTTTGGGTGATACTAATTACGGGACAGCAAAAAGCTCCATCAGGGCACAAAAGAGCCCATGGGACCAGAAAATGGCCAAAATGTTACTTGCAGCGTTAAATCATGGAGAGTCCCAACATGTAATGGGAAAAATAAGTTTTTCTCCAGGCTTTCTGTCGAAGATCATGCTGCTCTGACAGGGTGATAGAAGACCTACTTTCTTTTTGGCCTTTGGCCTGTGAGTATCATTTCACATCCAGATGCCCATTAGCAGTGTCCAAACAATGTTCATTACAGGGGCATTATTGTTGTTGAAAAATGAAAGTAAACAATATGCACATATGTATCAACAAACCATAGGGCAACAGGGTTTTACAAGCACTTTAAAATACATAATTTTCCCTTTTTTTTCACTTGAGTAGTCTCAATAGCAATATTGTGTGTTCTTACAAGGGTTTCAGACCGCAGATTTATGCTTTAGCATGAACTACACTGCTACCTTCAGCAGCAAACTTGGTTCAGGGAGGAAAAAAAAAAATCTCATGCGCCCTGACTGCACAGTGAACCTAAAAAAAAAAAAAAAACAATCTATCATTAAGAAGCAGGTTTGCTACACAGAATTTTGAGTAGTCTTAAATTTCCACTGTGCATTCTCATACACACTGGATGGTGAACTCCAAGCTCACACACAAAACATCCAGTGACAGGATTTTAAATCCTAGAGCATAAAGAAACCGATTTAATCAGCTCAAAGGATGTTGATAAAAAAGTTAAGTAGATTAGATTAAAATTCCACACTTGTGATATTTTATGAGCAAAGCTGTTTAGTCCTATGGGTGGCATTTTTCTTTGCTATAGTCTAAGGAAAGCACCATGAACAGCTGTGATATGTACACTGAATACATGTTACTTATGTCATAATAACTGCTCAGTTCCAGGCAAACTTGGAATTCAGAGTACTCATAAAGAGCAGGTTATGTACATATCCATTTCCTATTAGGAATTTAATTACATGAGACCAGGCTATGAAAGCCAGAAATTTTGTTTCTTGCCCATGTGCCTGGACTTTAGAAGTCACCCACGTGTTTCTGTGGCACAATAGCCCCAAATATTCCTAAATTCATAAAAATTCCTGAAAAGATGAGTGTCACCACATCTCCTACTGACACAAGAAATACTCACAAAAGTGCATTTTGAGATCAAATATGAAGCTAAGCAGCACCATGAGCAGTATCAAGTAAAGCAGGTCCATCTCTGTATTGATCACTGCCAAGTTCCCCCCAGCTTGGCACTCAGAATGGGTATGGAGAACGCTTAAAAGCATTCAAAACTGAAATTAAAGGAGAAAAGGCAGAACAATAGAGCACTTTGCTTTGTAAGGCTGCTGTCAGACAATGTTTTTAATGGGAACAAACAATTTCTATGAAGTCATAGCAATGAAAACTAAAATGCAAGGTGTATTTATTACCATAAACTTCTGTTTCCTTATGTATTCTTTAGAAATACAACCTTTCAGGGACTCTGGTATTTTATAAGGTTATCATGATTGCCTCAAAGCAAATATGTACCTTTGCACAAAGCACATCGGCAGCCCGTTCCTGAGGAGCAAGCCAGCCGGCCCTTGTAACTCGTGGGTCTGACACCCAGAGGAGGTCAGCACCAAGTGGACGTGAGAGCGAATGCAAGAGCCATCAGGGGGAGAAATGGCAGAATTTCAATTCCTCGGGACCAAGAAACAGCGAGAGTGGTGGCGAGGGTGAAGAGGGAGAGGAGGGGACTGGAGTGCAAGTTAAGGGCCCCCGAAATCATCTGGAGAGAAAAAGGGTGTTCTCGTTGCAATTACACAGAACAGACCTAATGCTTTATACAACTATAGCGTTTGCACAGAAGCATTTTCCCCCCTTTCACAAAGGAAATGTGTGGTGGGGGCATTCCTGGGGTTGCTCTGCATACCCACATTCTCTTGCCTTCTTTTCTGACCTCTGAAATCCTCTTCTTAGCAGGGAGTGAATGTGCTTAAATGTGGAGGAGGTGTTGGGGAACAACCCCAAAAAAAACAACAACAGAAAAACCAAAACACCTCACTAGAAGACCTGGGACCATGACAAGACATCAGCTATTTGAACCATCATCCCAGAAAAAGCCTCTGCCTGTTAAAGAAAACAGATCTTTCTTCCAGCTGCCTTATGGCTCCAGTTTCTGAACCCACTGGAAAATTAGTCCTTATCAGTTGTATAGGAGGAGTAATAGAAATGCTTTTTTTTTTTTTTATTGTACAAATACAAGGTTATTTTTTTTCCTGAAGGCTAACATGTTTCAGCCAATTCCTCAACATAACACCCCCAAGCGCATCTCAGTGGTGCACTGAAACTCCTGGGGTATTTGTTGACTTTCTTCAGCCAGCAGCCCCAGTGCGCTTGGTAAATACCATTGGTTGCTCTATCTCAGCCTTCCCTGACTGTGAGTCTGTACCAAAGTATACCTGGATTGGTCCAGGCTTTAACTACTCTTTCCCTTTTTTTCATCTTTTGGCTTAATTATATCAGAGGGGAGGTGGCAGCTGAAGGGGAAACCTGTGGAATTTGAACCAAAGTGCATATAGTGGGAGCTAGGTGGGACTTGCATACCTACCTTCTTTAATAGCTGTGCCCCTCAGTTCACTGCCCAAATGTTTTCTGCAGACAGGCGATCTGCAGTTGTGCTTCTTCCAGTCAGTCGTTAGTGCTAAACTGTTCATGGACTCACTCATCTCAGGAACTACAAATGGAGCACATCATTGCTTTCCTGGATGCTGTGAGTATCATCAGACAACTTAATTACACATACCTGTATTTAAAATATGGTCGAATAATGTTGTGCCCATTAAGTGCAGCCTGTTATATGTGTAAGGTATGTGACTTGCAGCTTATCACCATAATTTTTACCCTAGAAAATGAAATGGTACTGTTTTGAAACAAAACATGAAAACGAACGTTTCCGGTGTTTAGTGGGTGGGTCTTGTGGTGAATGTTGCACCTTTCAGGAAGTTTTCAACCACTTCTGAATTGCTTTGGTAACAAGCCCACAGAATCATAGTCCAGGTGGCCTGAATGTCATGAACTTCTAGACTCACCCCTTGTATAATATAAAAACTACTTGAATTAAATCTTGGCTGAACTACAGCATTATCTGTTTAGAAAAAAAATATTTAGTTTTGATTTAAAGATTTCTAGTGATGGAGATTGCAACAATGACCCTTGGTAATTTGATTGCGTGGTAATTATCCTCACTGATCGAAAACAAAACCTCAGAACTAAACAAAAATACAATTCTACCCTGAACATCATCAAATTTCACTCATCTGATTCTAAATTAGTCCCATGGATTCCACGCTCATCTATACTCCTCTGTCCTGTCTCATGGAGGGCTCTGTAAAGTGTGATCAAATGACCCCTTAAGCTGTTCTTTGTGGTAAGTTTGCAAAGTCGTAGGTATTCTTTTTTATCAGTGACCCATGCCAGTTCCACAGCTTACCCGTGCCCTTCCTTCAGCAGCCCTGTTCAAGATATTCTTAAATTTCACAGAGTTAGTTTTTCAATTTCTTACACATAGGGGTTTTGTTGCACTATTGGCATTACTGATTCATTATCTGCGTTACTGACCTGATGCTTCAATAGACTCAAGTCTGCTGCTGTGAAATTAGGCAGGGCAGGGGAGTCAGCAGAGACCTTCCTTCAAGCTAACGAAGCTCAGAGGTTTCTCTGGCAGAAGTGATTAGGAATTCTTTGTAGGACCAAGTCTTGTTTTTATAGGTATAAAGACAATTAAATTAGATACATCGTCTACATTAGGTACATTAGATACTGTCTACGTGATCCTCTGATATCCAGAGCTTTGCAGAAAAATTACCTGTTGCCTTTTTTAGATATGGATATAGCCTTGGTTTTTTTCCTCCTGAAATATGATGATATTTGCTCTCAGTGCCACTTCAGTTTGGGGATTAGTTTCTTACAGATTGTGCCTAGCATCAGCAAGGGATCAGTGCAGGTCTTCACTCAGAGAGTAAGATTTATAAGCAAAGCAGTGACACTTTACGGTTCTCTCTTCATTCAGACTACAGTAAGAAGGGGACAGGAAGGAAGGTGCCTCCGCAAGTCCCATGTTGCTCACAGACATTTTCAGGTAACAAGTATGGTCCAGAGCTTCAGTGGAAGAGGACAACATGACACTGTTGGTCTTCATGCTGCCACCCATATTCTGGTCAGAGATGCCCATCCAGCAGGCTCCTCCATGCTCATGAGAAGTGGAGCAGGACCCAGATGTGCACATCCCCATAGGGTCATCTTCTCTGCTTCATTTTAACTCTTCAGTTTCTTAAAGGCTGTAGAAAGAGATATGGTTTGTCCATGATGGATAGGACAAGCAGCTTTAAGCTTCAGCAATGGAAATCAAGACTTATGCATGACAAAAAAAAAAAATAAATGCAAGTGCTGGAACTGGTTGTTTAAGGACATTGTTGTCACTCTTCAAAAATGCTGGAGGAAGGCCTATAGAGGCTGGCTTAGCTGATTCTGTTTGGGAAACATGGAGAGGGCAAGATGGCTCCCTGAGGTTCTGTCAAGCCCTGTGATTCTGTATTTGTTATTCTTAATTAAATAGTTCCCTTCCTCAGCTCTGTCTATAGGGTTTCTGTCATCTGTAAGGAGTATGACTCTGGTTTTCTGTCATTCAAATCGTGCAAGAACATCACAAGTTTTTAAACTGCAATTCGAACTCTAAAAATACAATAAGTACAAATAAAAAGAATAGCTCAGTACAAAGACTTCTATTTCATATTATCTGTATCCATGGAAATCCAGTTAATTTCCCTGAATTTTTTTCAACCTGCCAGTGAACTGCTTCATAGAGAGTAGGAAGTAAAAAAAAACTCTTAAGAAAACATAAAGAAATAGAAAGGCACTTTAGTACTTTGGAATATGAATCAGAAAGGGTTGAAAGTAATTTTCCAAATAAGATGCTGCTCATCACTGAGTTCTACATACTTTGGACAAACATAGATACTCTCTATAATAGCTGAAAACAAGAGTTAAAAGAATCCCATCTGATTCTTTTAATATATGTAATATATAATGTGATGTACTGGCTAGGCTCTTATCTTGTTTAAATAGTCCAAGCAACTTGAAACAGCATAGCCAGTTAGTCAAAACTAAATAGGCAAGTAAATAGGCGAGTACTGGGGTATAACTCAGTTTCCACTTGCTGCACTGGAATGCTGTTGCTATTTTTCATCTGCAAGCGTCAGAATCTGGGGCACCTAATTCTGGAGGCAGGCTCCCTTGCGTAGCACACCGCTATTATTTCTGATTGTAATCCTTGCACAGAAGCTGACACACCACAAAATCGTTGTAGCAGGAGTTCCCAGAGGTCTTTAGGGTTCGGGTGTGGTCCCCAGTATTTTTCAGTCTGCTGGTGAAACCTTCTGGATTGCCAGTGGAGAGCAGGAGACTTCGTCCTCTCCTGGTGTGTGTGTGTTGAGTCTCTTCACGGGGCTCCTGTGTCATCAGCAGAGGTTTATTTGCGTGCTCTGTGGAGCCTCTCGAGGACAGGCTGTGAAGCCAAGGCAACTGTTAAGAGGTATTAATCATCTGATTTACAGTTTTGCCATACCTTCCTCTGTGGAGTGCCTGGTTGTACCTTCACCTCCCTCAAAGCTCCAGCCAGCTAAGGAAAAATCTAAACAGATTTCTTCATAATATCAACATTCAAAATAGACTATGCAGTTGCAAATGAAAAAAAAAAAAACCCACAACCCAAAATGTACTCTCACTCTTGTTCCTTTTTAATTTTAGGTAACTTGCATGTAGTCTTCTGTGCACCTCCTGGTGTCTCTGTCCTTTTGCACACCTCAGAGGCAGCCCCTTTGGAGACAGTCCCTTCTCAGCACACAACACTTGCTCACCTAGCCAAGCGTATTTTGCGAGTCCCCCAAAGGCTCATCCCGGATTTAGTCTTGCTCTCCGAAACTTGCTGTTATAAGATTGTGTAGGTGGTGTTCTTAATTAAGAGGTGCATCGTTTCCCTTCCTCTGAGACACAACTGTTGCTTTATTAGGTCAAGAGCCATCTCCTTTCCTGATGGACTAATTAACTGCTCCTTGTCCCAGTGAAGGGTAATGCTTGCTACTCCCTCCCCTTTGGAGAGTCACCCAGCACATGTCAGTGTGAAGTGTCCTCTTCAGTGAACTTTCATATTTTACATCACGTTGTACAAATAAACACGCTTGATGCAGCATCTAAATGGGGTTTCAGTGTTCACAGGTTATTGCTCGTTCCTGGCTGATGTGATAGCAATTAACCACACTGGAGTGACGACGAGTGTGGGGTGACTGACCTCAACGTTTTTCTCTTTGGTTGACTGTAACAATTGTTCCGATAATAACGATGTCCATGAAAACAGGATGTGATACAGTAATATGTGACAAGATTCAGGCTGTCATACTGTATTTATTGGATATGGCTATTTAAACAGACAATATAATTGCTGCTTTTTGATTACATTGTCATTATGGTCAATGTTTTGCTCTTTCATTTAGTGTTAATGTGCTTGTTAACCTAAATTATTTTATTCCTTCATTAAAATATTAATTTTTCAAAAAACATGCTTAAAAGTCTATTTTATCAGAAGAAAATTCTTTTGTTATTTTCAATTATTGAAATACGTTATTCACATTTTAAAATACTTATAGCAGTAGATGCAAACTCTAATGGGTGTATGAACTTCTTAGTATGAAAAAAGGGGGTTGCCCTACAGACCATAGTTTCTTAAAACCAGTGTAACACTGTTTGTTTCAATTTTAACATTCCTTAGCAAAGGGGACTATGGTCCAGCCAGGTGTGATTAATTAGGACTATTCAGCTACAAAAGATGCTGTAAGATCCTTAAACACTTATTAAGTTTATAGTGAAATGCTTGATGAGAGCAGTCATATAGTTTGACAGATCTTCTTAAAACTGGGTAGGCTTTTTGCTGGTCTACAGAAGTGGGGCCAAAAATCTTGATGGTGGCGGTGTCCCTGCCAGTCCTTCACACAGCACAGCGGGACACGGCGACGTGTGATCCGTATTTCTTGCACAGTCCTTCAGTGCACGACATTAGTTTTTAACTGTCGCCACAGTACTAGGGGATTACTTTCAGCTCTTCCACTTGCTGTGTCCCAGTGACCTTGCATATTTAATCATAATTGGAAGTCAAGTGACTTTTACAGGACATGAATGTTAATTAGCTTTCAAATTGCTGGAGAGGGTACTTTGTCTGGAGTTCCTCTGATTGTGATAATTAGTTAGTTGTGCGAGGTCAGCCTCCTGTCTTGCACAGTTCATTAAACAGCATCTTCTCAAATATTTATAAAGATGTTTTAGTACCTATCACTGAAAGCTACATTAATGTTTTAATTTTTAGCAGAAAAAAGGACAACCTAATACTGTCAGACACAACTTTGGTAGTATATATAATAGCATTCTCAAATTAGCCATTTTATTATCTTTTATTTTATTCATGTTCATTAAGAATAGGGGAAAAAGATATCTGATTCTGCAATGTAGGAAACAAACTAAAAAAAAAAGAATTAAAGCTACAATTATAGAATAGTCTACATTAAAATACTGTTCAGGGCAATGAACTATTAGGAGTTCAGGAATTTCAAGATGATTAGAATAGCTAAATATATGCAGAAAATCATCACACATCTTTCACAAAGGCTTAACATCTCCTGAGAAGTGTCAGATAACACACATTAGGACAGCACAACGTATGAGCCCCATCACGCACACACAGACAAAACCTGAAGAAGGTAACTGCCTTTGTATGACAGACCTATTTTCAGACTGCTTGTTGAACTACAAAACCCTACAGGGTAGATACGGTTTTTTTGAACTGCCGTAGCTCACCACAGCCAGTTGAAAGGCCACCAAAAGACCATAGGATCTCCAGCCTGGGGAAGCACGGGCCGCACACCAGCCTTGGGGTGCTTACATGCACGTGGCTTTTACTGCACAGAGGCTCTGATTATGCTGTATAAAGTGTCCTGGTATAGTCTTACTACATAAAAAAACAAGTTCAAATTACTATCGAGGATCTATAATCGGACTATTGTGACTCCTGCAGTAAGGACAGGAGTGCAGCATTGCATAGTTTCATACCTTATGCTCTTTCAGCAAATGAGCTCCGCTCAGTTTTAAGGATGCACTGGCCACCTTAAAACTACCTGGATGCTACCCTCCTCCTACTGTGGAAAGCAGAAAATACAGTCAGACTTTTTAAGTAGAGCATTTATGAGAATACACACTTACAAGTGCAGGGTATGCACACATTAAATTGTTGGGTGGGGTGGGAGAAGAGGGATGTTAGGAGACATCCAGACATGCCTGGAGAAGGGCAAGCTTAACCTCATACACAAGACAGACCCACCCATCCCACCTCACTCTCACCAGTCTATCCTTCCTTAAGGACATGTCTTCCATCATATTGTTATAAGATGTGGTAGACCCCCTCCAAGTATGTGGGAACGTTACCTGAGCATTGCTTCCTTTTCTTTTTAAAAAGAAAATTGGTTATGGACCTCTATCAGCTCAAAATAACAACATAAAGCAGTATAGCAGCTGCAGTCATGTTTGAGGTTCCTAATTTACAAAATACTTATTTTCACATCATATTTCAGCAAGCATGCATCATTTCTGTTGGGCAACTCCCAAACTGGTATTGAGCTCCTCCCTCCAACCTTTTTCAATGCTTCCAGAATATTTATGAAACTCCTGTAGGCTATGGGAACTAGCTCCCACAGGAGATGAGGTTTGCTAAATATACAGCAGCAAGTTCTGGACAAGGATGTCAGCTAATGGTAATGGTTTTAAACTAAAACAGGGTAGGTTTAGACTGGATATAAGGAGGAAATTCTTTACAATGAGGGTGGTGAAACCCTGGCAGGGGTTGCCCAGAGAGGTGGTGGAGGCCCCATCCCTGGAAACATTCCAGGCCAGGTTGGACGGGGCTCTGAGCAACCTGATCTGGTTAGCGGTGTCCCTGCTCACTGCAGGGGGCTTGACTAGATGACCTCTAGGGGTCCCTTCCAACCCAAAACATTCTATGATTCTATGCAACATCAAAACTCTTAACTATGGACTTCTGAATCAACAGGTAAAAATCTTGGTGTGGTTTTTTTTTTTTTTTTTTTTTTCCCTATTTTAAGCTCACAGCAGCAGTGTCTAATATCCACTAAAGGTCTGTTTGCTGTACTTCACACTTGCCAACATTGGGAACTACTGTTTGAATTTCAGGACTCACGCGAGTCACCAGGAAGCGTGCATCCCAGGGCCACCTACACCCTATGTAATGCCATTTCCCAACCTTGGAGGGCACCTAAACTGGGTTATCAGCATGCTGCTGTCAAACACCATACAACAGTGATCAGCACAGTATCTCAGGGAAAACTCTCCCCATTAAATTATCAAGATCTCCTCAGATACACAGGGAAGAATTTTAGACACTTGCTCCAGCAAAACACAGCATGGGACACACTCATTGGATCTGAACAACATCATTCCCCTCTGGAAAGAAAGGTCACTTACCTGGCACTGCTCTTCTTTAAGATGTTTTGCCTTTATGTACACTCACACTGGAAGCAGGTCTATATGCAAACAGTGCAGGCACAGCACCCATAAGGACACCTCTAAGCTTTCACTGCATTTTTTAAGATTTTATGAAAGGGAAAGAGGAGTAAACTTTCTTCCCTTTTACTCTCAGATGAAGTCGCAATGTTTCCCATCCCCTGTTTCTTGGCAGTGAAAAATAGAAGGATGGGGCTGTGAATTATATATAGACAACATGCCCCAGAGGAAAAACAGAGAGTTTATCCGTATCTTCATCGTTTTCTCAGGGGAAGGTGCAGGCTGCTCACCTAAACAAAGGGGAAGAGCAGCCTCCTGGTTGGAGTAAGACCTGTTACAAGTGTGATTGGAGCTCCAAGCAGCTGCTCCAACCATCATGGGAGCCAAAATATTTTGCTCGAGTCTGACACACAAGCCCAGGAACAGTCAATTACCCAGGGAAACAGTCTCCAAGCTGACAGTGCACCCCGTATCCTCACAGTCAGAGGTACAGATACTTGGTTACACTTTCTGAACACCATGAAAGAAAGCCAGTGCATGATGATGTCCACCAGTAGGACAGGAGGTCTGGGACAGAAGACAGAAAGCTCCATCTGGCATGCTCTCTGCTACAGCTTTCCTATCAGACGTGACTGCCCTCACACCCAGCAACGGCATGCTCTTCAAAGGTTCATTCCTTTCTTTCTAATAGACCAGGACTCCACCACCCTTAGACTGGGATACACTATTAGCCACGTAGGTGATGCCCAAACCTTACAGTCATCAATGGAATTAAAACTTTGTGTATTAACATTGCCTCCTGCTCTTTGGACAGAGCAAGACCGTTGAGGCTCCTGGCCCCATTTAGGTGTTGGCCTGTTACAGAGCACACAGGTCACCAGGTGTAGACATCAGCACATCCAGGCACGTCGATGCAGGTGGAAATCCATTCCCCGAGGCTCAAGTGCAATCCCTTCCAAACCCTTGAGCTATTCAGGTGGCTGAACACTGATCTGTTGAGAAGAACACACCTCCAGCTAGCACTGTCACGAATCCACGTGTGCTTATCTTATTCTGTTTATCTCTTACAACTCACCAAACGCCTACTTATGTGACACAAGGTTGCTGCTTGTGCATTACCAATATGAAACACAAGTGAGAAACTGCTTGACTACACAGCTTTTTTTCTGAAATCTTTTGAGGTGCCAACTCTTGTAACTATCACAATTATTTACTTAAGATTCAGAAAAATTCAGTGACCAGCTTGCATAATCCTTTTTATTCCTCTAGGTTGAACACTCACTTTAAAAGATCTTAACAGTAATCCTAAATTAATATATTCCTTGAGTTTCCATGGCAGTTTTAGACCTTCCTTTCTACTCACCTGTGAAAATGACGTTTTACTCAGAGTAACTACACATCCGTTCTGATGCTATACATTTTGTGTATATGTACGTATCTTGATATTTAAAAAATACCTTTTATTTTTTTTATTTTTGACAAAAATGGATCATTATTAGGTTTAGTAGCAGTATCATTATCGTCTTTCCAGGAAAAACTCATTCAACATTGTCCTGAGGCCAGCAGACAGTTCCCTCTATTCAAGTACTACTTTGAAGACCACTGTCAGAGGTCATGAGAGTCACAACATGTACCGAGTGATGTGCAGCTGGCACAGGGAAGCAAAAAGATGCTTTATGCTTCTTTGCAACTTTTTGTCATTTTACAGTATCGGCACTAAATTAGAAACCCTTATTTTCATCAGATCTGTATTTCATACATGTGGAGATGGTAAGCGTGATAAATTAGAGAACTGGGATGATAAACTATCATTCCCTCTGTCAGCCTTACTTCTGCCCATCTAAGACTTGAAAAAAATCCAAATGCCTCGACATCTTTGCAGAGATGCCCAGGGCTAGACAGACGAAATTCACTGTTGTTCTGCTTGTTCCACATGAAAAAAAGTCTTTATTTTTAAGGCTGATTACCTTGAGAGCCTTTTATGACTGACGTTTCTTTCCTTTATCATCTTCTCATCCCCCAAAAAGGGGGATGCACGAGAAGATACTTGGTTTTACTCTGGTACATCATGCACTTTTATGTGAAACAAATTTTCTGAAATGTGTTCACACAAAATTCTATTACATTTGCGACTGCACTGATTTTGGTCAGTAAGAGCTTGATAAAAATAAAATAATTGCTGTTAAATTAGGACCTTCTCCACAATCTCATTGATAGATAATAAATTTAAGTAAAAGTTTTAAAGGCATTCCACTACAGAGCTTTCCTTCTGCAAACATCAAACCCCATGACTGTCTAGGAAATG
Organism: Gorsachius magnificus; assembly: GCA_034008185.1. NCBI lineage: Eukaryota > Metazoa > Chordata > Aves > Pelecaniformes > Ardeidae > Gorsachius > Gorsachius magnificus. Next base: position 6,374,933 of record CM067085.1, on the reverse strand, counting down.
AAAGACCAATAAAAAAAATGCACGTCAAAATAAATATTTTCAAATGTACTTCCTAGTGTGTTTATCAACAGGGCTGTATGCACGTTGGCAATCTTAGTTGCGCGGAATGACTAATCAAAGTAGCAAGAGCATCATCCATCTCAGTTTGTCAATTTCAACTTTTTGTGTTCATAATTTAGCATTTATGTAAACTCTTGCATACAATAAGAGGCCCTTGTAAAGGTAGAGACTCCCCTGCACTGTTGTTACATGTAAACATACTAGGACATATATATACTCTGTGGAAAAAAAAAAAATCCATTAGACAATTACATAGTTTGGCAAAAATGCTTATTTTCATATGTTTTGTGTTGAGCTCCTCCATTCAGCAAAGAATTTAAGAACCTAGTTTGTGATGCAGCACATCATGTCCCCCTTCAAGCTTACATGTTCAGGTTTTGTTTTGTTTTTTTTCTGTTGAATGAAAATGTGGGTAATGAAAGTAAAAAAAAGACATAGAGCTGTATCATGATCACCCAGGAACCTGGAACCATTCCCTAGCCTAAGCATAAAAAGTAAATGAACAGAGTATTTCAGGGTTAGATTTATCAGAAGTTCCATTTCCCTGAATAATTTTAATACCTGATATTTATGGAACCCACAAACTGCTTCACATTGCTAAGAAAAATTATTAGTACTGTAGAAGAAAAATTTTACCCTGATGAATTCAGTGAAATAGTACAGTACTAGCATTTCACATGAAATGCCATTAGTATCTTCAGGAAAGCAACCACAAAAAGCCTTGCAACTACACCCTGCAGAGACAGATGTTTTAATCAGTGATACAGGCACATTCATCCAATTTTTTTTTTTTTTTTTCTAAGCTTATGTCAACTTAAAACACACATGAATCTGTGGCATTAAGAACAGCAAGAAGGCTGTGGAAATGTAGAAAGTTAAAAATTTTTGTTGTTCTTTGTAAAGTTTATAGAATTTCCTGCCCAAAATTATTTTACTGAACTTATGAGGATGCACGTATTGGGTATTGATTTGGTTCTCAGTCTTTCACCCTACACCTCCTTGTGTGTTTTGCACAGCTACAGAGCCTGGGGATTCTGGGGCTGTTAAAGGATTGTGAGAAACAGTTCCTATGGAGAAACCTGGTACAGTAAAAAACCAACCAAACAAAAAAATTCATTGGGGATTATTACACATCAGTGTAATTTAAAGATCTTTAAGGCATGGCAGTGGTAGAGCTCAATATCTCCATCAAAATTCTGCCTACAAACTTAAGACCAGACTCTGATCTAATATCCAACAGCTCCACTGACATCAACTGTGTATTTCTAAGAAAACAAATAAATTTAAATTTTTAAAAAGTAACTTACACTTAAGCAAGTGTAAAGTAAGTAAAAATGAAAGCAAACATTTGACATCACAATAAATAAATTTCATCAGGTCTGCATAGGAGTTCACGCTTTCAAACTCATGTTTCTTGTATACCCACTAGTTAAAATTTGGTTCTACCTGAGTATTAAAGATATGAGATTCTCTGCCAGAAAATAAAAAATAATGATTCTGAAAAGACCAACTACTTATGCCTCACTGTAATAATGCAAAAAATGAGGGCCAAATCCACCTCTTATGATGTCAGCAGAATAAAGGCAGAATCTGTGGAATCATAGCTGTATGGTATGAAACTATTTAATACAGTATTTTTATAGAAAATAAAATTGTTTTAAAATTCTCCTGACATAATATACAGCTACACACCTAAGTTATCCAGACATGTGCAGAGCTGCAAAATCATTCAAATAGAATTTGTATAAAAATCAAAAATTGTCATTAAGAAAAGGAATTTAGCCATTTGTGCAAAGTAATGTTCTTTCCCTTCAATTTGCTCTTCTTTAGTTTTCATTTTATAAGTTAAATTTAAAAATTAGTCAACACACTGAATTAAGTATGTAGATTTTCATTTAAATAAATCAGTCAACAATTTTTTTATAAAGTATTTAACACTTCATTGTAGAAACATAGGCAAAATGACTATTATAACCAAAATGAAAAATACTGTTCAATTTAAAAAAATGTACTTAAACAAGAACCTGAAAAAGTTTATGATATGCATAACATTGTTCAAGCAAAATTGCACTAGTATTACATAAATCAAGAGTTTTATAAAGGCCCCAATATGGCAAAGTTTAGAAATAGGTAGTATGCATGCACAATAGTACAACAAAAATCTTTTATAAAACAGCAGTTATTTTTGTAATGCTTGTACAAAGGGAATAAAGAGCAACCACAAACATATTTAATCTGTTAGGTTAATATATGATGATAGCTAAAAGTCAGTCATGTCTAGCAGAGGAAGGAAGAGTCCTCCACAGTATATGTGTGAATAAGTCTTTTGTGCCTTTAAAGTTATGTATAAAATACTTCAATTCCGTTCAAACCTGAAAGAAATTGTAATCTTTATTTCCATCAAAACTAAAAAAGGTGAGTCAGATTTTTCCTCTTAGCAACAACAGAAAGCAGACCAGGTCAGAGCAAGTGCTGGAAACTGATACTGATGCTTTTCACTTTCGATAATTGGATTTTGATATTCAACCCAGACTATTGAAAATTGGGCATAGGTAAGGTCTCACTAATACGCAGTTTGGTTATGTTTTACCTCCGCACTATCACAGTTTATCTTCATTTAAAGAAACTGCTGTGTTTTGTATTCTTTAATACCTCTAAACAGGTATGATTTTGTTGTGATTGTCAAAACTGAATGCTGTGATCATCTGTGTGTGCTTCGGGTTTGGGGTCTGGTTTTTGCCCTACTGCTTGGTATGTGTTGGGGAATTACTAATCCATAAGTAATGCATGTGATTAAGTGAATAAATATATAATGCATGTGTAGGCAATGCCCTCTTGTGCTCTAGGGTGGCTACTGTCCTACAGGACTGTTGGAGTTCATATGCTTTGTCCCACAGCAAGTAAGGTTTCAGCTTCCAAGATATATCGTTACTATGTTCTATAAGGTTTTAATAAATACAAAGCTTGTTTACATGGTATATATGTTTAGTATATCATGTACAGTCACTGAATTTCTGAAACATAATCATTGTGTTCATGCAGATCATTAGATGTTTCATTTCTATAGTCTTGTTTACTTCTTGGCAACCTAAAGCTAATTTAAAAGCAAGTTATGTTTGTTTGTGAAAAGTTATCTAGCTTTATCAGGATCTGAAGAGAAATTCTAATGGGCACAAAGAAGAGAGTAGACCATTCAATCATTCTTTCACCATTTAAAATAAACAAAATTACACACTGTACTACAGCTTCCAGACTACATAATGAAAAAGTGCAGATACCATCTTCATTGATTAAGTAGAACCAAAAAAGTTCATAGAAAATAGATTGCTCATTTTCACGCTACAAACGAATATGTTGTTTGCAATTTTAACAAATTTAAAGGTGTATTATTTCAGCAGCATTGTTGTAAATTGTACCGTAGTGCAGTTTCTTTTTCATAAAAATACCTTACAAATGGTCAGTCAAAAGTCATCAGCAAAAGAAAAACCCAGAAAACAATCAACCAAACAAAAAACAGAGGTAATGCTGATGCCAAAACAATTATAATACTGTTGGTACATAGAAAAGTAATCCTTATATTTTATACATTTATACAGAGTATAAAAGGTAACAGCAGATTATGCCACAGTCTCCCTTATCCCAATATCTATTTTCTTTGGAAGGAGTTCTCTTCTTTCATCGACACTTGCTAAGGAGTTTCGACAGTTTTGTCCATCCATGTATAACTTTGCATATACTGGATTGGCGTAATTTGTTGGCTGCAGAGAAATTAAGCATACGTTAGACCAGTCGGATTAAACCAAAATAAAGGTTTATGGAAATGGAAATGGTTTTGTTAAAGCAAGAACAAGTACACATAAAATATAGTCGGTCATATTTAATAGATACCTGGACTTCTGCAAACCTGATGAGTTAATTATTTAGTTAAAAATTAAATTCATGATGAGACATGCTATTAAAATAATCAATGACATGACATGCAGCATATTATGATATTAAAACCATATAAAACAATGACAGAAATTAAAACAAAAACCTTGAAAAATGTCTCTGAAGTTGACTTGTCCACCTGATTACACTGGAAAATTTCAAAATAGATATGAAGAAGTTTATAGAGAAGGTGCACTGTGAGACCATGTGACAAGTTTAACGGTAGAAAACTGCAACCAACAGTTTCCATATATTACCTGTTCTAAGACATCAGCATCCCATCAATAGCTGACCAAGTTTTCGAATTCTGTGGCCCAAATATACAACATGATTTGACCAAAAATTCAATACTTTCGTAATGTAAATTAAACTTTAATAATAAACCAGCATAACTGTTAATATATCATAGTAGCTACAGATTGAGAGGTATTTTATCAACAATTTTGGTAGTTTGGACTGTAATGAAAAAAAATCTGTTGAAATGACTGGTACTTCAGTATAGGACAAGTCCATTTTTAATTCTGTAAAGCACTTCAAGTATACGAGAAATCTCCTGAGTCTGACAGCACAGAAGGCATGAATGAAAACTCACTGTCCTATTGCTCATGCTAAGGAGAAAGCACTGTCCAAGGTTTATTATCTCCACTAATTCCTTCATACATTGTGCCTTTATGGTCTCCTGGAAGACCTTTGCTACCCAAGTAGATGTTCAGCTTTTTACCTACAATATCTGGAAAGGCTAGCTTGTGAAAATCCTCCTCTTTCTTATAACTAATGAAACAGCACAGCTTTGCTTACACAAATACTTAGTGGAACACCAGTAAGCTATAAAATAGGTAAATTCATTTACTTGGTGTACATAAGAAGTGGTTAAACTTTAAATTACCCAAAGCAGAAGTGGGTAGGCTTTCTTGCAAATATCTTGCATGCACCCTGGTTAACAAGGAATGAATGGTGTCTAAAATCTTAGTTCTTCCTTTCCCTGTTGATCAATATGATTTCTGATCCCAGGATTCAGATATTCCTTAGGCTGGTGAGTTATGGCAGCTACTCATTTAGTTAGTTATAAGCTGCCTATTCTATTTATTAGAGATGACAAAGCAATTGCCTGGTGTTTCACACTTTCCTGGCATGGAGGCAGAAAAAGGTGAGTCACATTTATTTAAAAAAAAAAAAAAAAAAAAAAAAAAAAAGAAAGAAGCTGCTACTCTTCTATATTAATGGAACACAAATATGCAATCAACTGCTGTAGTAATTTATGAGAGCAAACTCTCAGTTATACCTGTCTTCACATTTGTCATAATGACTATAATCAGAAATTTAGGAAAACAGAAATTTAGTTTTATTTCAGTTGAGAGGACTTTTTATTTAATTGACAATCATTATTAAGCATGATAACCACAACAGAACAGAGACACTTGGCATCTTTATAGTGCCTTATGGAGTTATTAAAATGACATATAATAGTAGGGTCTACCTCATGATACCTCTTTGAGTGGGTACTGATAGCATAATGCAGTACAGAGAGGTACAGAAAGTAACTGGAGTGACCTGAATAATAGCAACAGTTAATGTTAGAGATGGGCGTATATTCTAACTTTCATCATCCATGGTTTTGCGCTCCATCAGAAATATCATACCCTATACAAATTGTTAAACTTCCAAATACAACTTACTACAATCATGCAAGAACGCAAATGGCTCAAAAGATGAATAGATATACTGAGGCACATGAAAATGAATGTCTTATCGATGTCCCTTTTTAATATTTTAAATGTCAGTGTTTGCAAACATCATGATAAATTGTAGTCAAAATCTGATGTTTTAAATATTAACTATTTTATGATAAAAATTGATTGAAAGCCAAACTATCAAAAAATGCATTGCAAATATTAAAGGAAATTGTTCATTTTAGCATGTATCAAATTTCTCCATAATAAAAGAACTTGTTTTCATGTATTTGGGAACCTCTTTCAGTTTGATAAACCAGTACATGCCTGTAATTACATATAAATTGCAAATAAAGAATGCTATGCTGAATTTATATAATATTATGGAAAAAGATCACATTGCTTACTGGTTTTGCATTCCTTTGCAAAGACAGATATGCAGTTTTAGATCGTGTTACAATGATGGGTACAGAAGAAAATTTGTATGCAGAGAGGAACCTTTTATTTCAAATAGAAAATGTATTATTTACTGTCAATCTTCTTGCCATTAAAAGAAGAAAAACAAAATTAAAAACGAACAGAAAATGCCTCTATTCAAAAATGACAGACAAACTTTCTTTAGAAAGGGGCTGTGGTGGAATGAAATGGATTTGAATCATCATTTCTCACCCCTGTTGATAGTGGTCCTTTCAAGTCAGAGTTTAGGTAGATTGATGGAGCTGTGTGGGGAAGCTTGAATGCAGTGGGCCCTCCCCCTATGTATCTGGCCTGTATAAACAGAAAATTTTAGTTTCTGTGCTAATAGAGCATTTTCCATGTGTACTTATCAACACTGTTAAATAAACAGTGCACCCATTAAAAACATTCTTTTTGAGTGATCTACAATTAAAAAAAAAAATCTACTTACAGGTATTCTTCAGCCTGAAAAATTCTCGCATTCAATAAGAGAATAAAATTCAGCATTTAAAAATAATTTTGTATTAAGGATTAGAGCCAGACTTCACAATAAGCATTGGCTCAGTTACTCTTCCTCCAGTGAGTAACTCCATTTTCAGCTTACCTCTTGTATTCAGCACACTGACTATGTGATTCAGCGATGACATTCCTAGAGCTAACAGTAATCCGGTTATTGCTTTGTCAGAAATGCCACAGAATGATGGCTGCCCTTTGGTGTATGTCTGATTATGGAGCTCTAGGAAAGATATCGCAGCATTACCCTGTTCATCCCATGTCACATCACTCAGGGAGTTCAATCACTGAAGAGTGGTGCTGCAGAAGTGACAGCATCTTTTACAAGAAAATGATAATACTTACTAGCTTTGTGTAAACATTTAATCTATCTATCCAGCCAGGGCTCTGAATTCTTTATGCCTTTGGAAGTTTTCATATATGAAACAAGTTAGTCTCATATGTATGCATACATTCTTTCATGCTTCAAATGGTAGACTGTACAATAATATTTTTCCATACAGTGTTTGCGACTAGACTAAGAAGATAGGTTGTGATTTGGCGACTTAAGGCAAATGTGTCTATGACAAAAAACTCATTTCTTAGTTTAGTTCTAACTCTATTTTGGTAAAATGCAGGCACTAGGAAAAATGTCCACCAGTAAGCATCAGACTGCAAAACAGCTGTTAATATATACATGACATTTATTCTAATGAAATCTAACTTGCCTTTATATTCATTTACTAAATCTAAATTTCATTGGTTTATGCGTCTGTTAATTACATTTAAAGTCAAAACCCTTGTAAGACATAAGTAGTAGTGGTTTCGCCACTAGAAAGAGAAAAAAATTACCTTTTCTGCATTTACAGTGAATTCTGAGGCTAAAAGACCACCTTCACTGTGATCATGGCCCACCTCATACATGTTATATGATGGATTGCCAATTTCTACATTGATTCCTCCATTTATAATGGGTTGTCTTCTGATAGTTTTTGTCCTATAATGTATAAACACACACACAAAAAAGAATTTAGTGACTCTTCAACTCATTTCTTGGATGTTTCACCCTAAAATAGTACAAACTTTATTTTATTTCTCTTTAATCATTAAGACCAACAGGTTGAAAAAGTGTTTGCTGAGAGACAATCAGAAAATCTTTCCATTTTCAAACAAAGTAGCAATCCGAGTCTATGTGTAGAACTCATGTAAGCTGGAAGTAGCTTTTCAATGTTTTTCTCAGTTTGGCTGTGGCAGTATGAATTCATACGAAGTGCTCACTTGTTGTCTATAACCCTGACTTCCTCCTATTATTTCCAGATTTCCCTCACTTCCCAAGGAAAGCCTTGCAAATTCACTGCAGATTCCCTGCAGTAATGAAGATGGAGCAAACGTGAGTCATGTTCCCATGCTCCATTTCACTTCCATCTGAAATCAGTTGCCCAAAGTCGGCTGTAATCTGAGGACAAGCAAATGGTTTCATTATGATACATTAAAAATGTATGAATGTCTCACAGTTCCAGTTTGTATTCCCTGCCAGTGGTTATTAGAAAGCTGAAGTTCAACTTGAAGTTTTTTCAAACTTTAATACAAGATGGAGTCTTATTTTTAACCTTGAATTAGATATCACTAAAGATAAGTGATTGAGTTGAATTGTTTTAGTTGCTGAATTCATTTCTTTCAGCTAAGGAGGTGATTTTAGTCTAAGCAATTGAAACAAACTCAAGAGGGTAATTTTTCCCAATGCAATATGTTCTCTAGAATTACAAGGGAATAATAGGGAGGTCACAGTCAGGATGATAATAGTCAAGTCCTCTTGTTTGGTTGAGAAAGATGCAGTCAGTGTCTGAAATCCAGCACACTAAAGGATCTGTATTTTTCAGAAATGGAATAGAAAAAATATTTCCTAAAATAAGCACTTATCTGTAGCGTACAATTGTTGAACATCTATACCTACTTTAATACATGACAGCCTTTTTGAAGAGATTAACCCCCCCCCAAAATACATTTTCAAATATAATTTTAAGTAAAAAAAAGTTCTTTATTGAGATTAGTTCTATTTCTCTACTGAAGATCTATTATTTAACAAGTTATTTTTACTAACTTAAACAATTTAGAGACCAGCAAATGGTTTTCAGGATTTGGCTATCACTAAACTTGCTTTCTAGGTACAGCAGCATGTAATGACATCCATGGAGCTTGGGAGCATCAGCATTAATAACAGTATGGCCAGGGAATGTATTTATCTTCTTGGCTTTTCAAAAGGGATTTAAAAATTAATGCTCACTAGTTAGCACCAGAGTTTGCAGGGGAGATGCTATGTATGATGCTAGATGATAGTAACTTTAAAGATTCTTTTAGTCTGGAGAACTGAAACAGTCTCAGAAATGGTCACATTTGCAGAAACAATAGATTCATCACATATTTCTAAAGGACTTTACAAAAGAAGACATTATCTTGGTTTCAGAGGTGGGGTAACAAGCCCCAGGAGAAAGGAAGACAGATGATCAAGACCAACCAGCCAGCCAACTACAGGCCTGAAGTAAATGGTTTGCTGTCTGATTCCCACCCCAGTTCTTCCCTAGTTGGCCATGTCATTACTAGGAATCTTTTCTTGTTAAATCTGCATCACCACGAACACCACTTTCTCATTTCTCCAAACACAAGAAAGTTAGCAGGTCTCTCAGGTGTCTGCATACAGCAGAAGCACTCGTGCTTCCTCTGCCACCCAACATGGCCTTTGAAGAAATGGCCAAAGTCAAAAACTCTACTACATTCCTTAAGTTCATTATCAGCTCTAAGGCAGCTAAATTCAAGAGAACAAGAAATTCACTGTTCGGTGCTGAAATCTGGCTTCCTATGCAAGATACTAAAGAAATACAGCAATGATGACAAGTGTCGGGACTCTATAGTAGATACTTTGAACATTGTTTACGTCTTCGCTGTAACTTATATAAAATTGAAAAGAACTAATCAAAGTAAATACATTGAAGTGAACTGTAATTAGAAACTGAAAATACTGCACAGGCCCTGTCTGAAAGTATTTATAGACATGAACAATATTAATTATGTGGTTCCAATGAAATACATTAATTCTGTTTACTAAGTTCACTAAATTAGTAACACTTACGCAGCCTAGGCAGGATTCAAGAACTGGATAAGAAAAGAACTACACTTTGTTATGTAGTGTATGTGTAATGTAAGTAAAAATAATAGACATGATCGTTCCTGCAAGAACCAAAACATATCTAACTCACTACACCCAGAAACAAGTTTTGGGTTGTTTGTTGTGGGTTTTATTATCTCAACACATGTAAAGTGATTTTTTTTTTTAATATCAAAAAGATGCACATGCTTTAATGATTTACTTTTTTTACTTCACACCTCAATATAAAATTCCTTACCTTCGTTTCCTTTTGCAAAGAAATAGTCCAATTACCAGAGTAGTGATCAGAGTCACCAGTAAAACAAGAGGAACAATGATTGCAATGCTTCCTAAAACAGGAAAAGGAAATATTATTAAATATTCACAGCTACATCTAAGAATTTCTTCACAGCTGTAAAACAGTTAAATTAATTTTAAAAGAATAATTTATCTCACCAACAAATGCAATTTCATGTGATGATCTTCACTGATTTGAGTTTTTAATGTTGATCAAAAAAACCCCCACATTACAGATAATAGTGTACACACAAGTGCTTTTATCAACAAATCAGGAGCTTCCTCTTTCTGGATACCAATATACTTTGGACAAATTCCCTGCCCTCATTTGCAGTGATACCCTCTGAAGGTGTGTGGAATTGCTGAACAATTTGGATTGGAGTGGTATGGCCACTGACCTTAACTGCTGCCATCATCTTCAGTAGTTTATTTAAGTCACGCAACTATTAATTTAAAATTCAGTAGGCATAGCTCTGATTGAAGAATTCCATTATTAGCATTTATATGTATTTATTACATTTATTTGTGGGAAAATGAAAAGTAGTAAGCAATATTCATTTCTAGATGGTTGGTGCATTCCTGCATTTTACTGCCTTGTACTCGAAAGCCAATAATTTTGTTATGTTGATATAGGCAATCAAGGAAACTACAATAATGCTTAATGTAGCAGAAAAACAGTGCACAGATCAGACAGCGATGTTAAAGGAGTGAAGGGAACAGGGAAGAACAAAATGGGCTTAACATTACTTTGGCAGATAACTTTGCTGAAATGAGACTACCTGCAAAAATACGGTCAGCAATAGTACCCTTCTAAGAATTTCTCAGCTTTAATATAAGTGTCTGGCAATAAAAAAAATACATGTAACAGATAATTTCATGTTATAAAAAACTGGCCCTTATAAACTACAGTACTCCAGTATAAAGTCAATGTGGAATGACATGCATTTCCTTTAATATCACAATCCTTAACTGGTGGAAAACAAAAATATCGCTGGTTGTTTCATTGGTTACATTTATTGACTTATTACAAAAATAAGCTGTTAGCAGGTTCTGCTCTACATTAAATGCAGTCTAAATAAAGAACTGAAAAAGGTGCCTTAAATTCAGCCTAAAGGCTTACTGAAAGCCAAGTCAGGTTGTCAGAGGCCTGATATGAAGTACTACTGAATAAAAATTTGAAGCACCTTTTATGAAGATTCACATGTAAAGGAATTACAACAATACTATTTTAAGGTAACATTTTAAATAACTGGATGAAGTTCTACTTAAGAGGTGAAAAAAAAAAAGGCTAATTTTGTCTAGGTGGGTAACCTTTCAAGAAAAAAAAACACAACACCACCCACTTGAAAAACAGCCCACCATGCATGAATTACCATCTGTTGACCATGGTGCAGCCCGGGGTCTTGGAGCAGGCACAAGATGAACATCCATTTCCCAAATCATAGCAAGTATTCCCTCAATATGAAATACTGATCTAGGTTCTGGCTGCTTTTTTGCCAATTTCCAGCTGGTAAGTGTTATTTCACTTGTCTGGATGGCTAGGAAGATTTCATCTAAGCATCAAGCTGACCTGAATAGTGGGCGATTCATTTTACTGCTCCAGTTGGGTTAAATGTGACCGAGAGACGTACAGCAGGGTACCATCAGCATACTCAATGCACCGCAGGGAACCTCATCCAGTTTAAACTGTCAATAGTGTAGCAATACCATCCTTTTATGCTTACAGACATGTTTAAAAAAACACGACAGGAGCTATTCTTATTTTCAGGATGATTTTCACAGTAGGTAAAATTCAAACCTCTGCAGACAGCCAATGCAAAAGTTATGAACTACTTACAACTCTATTTTTGATGCTTGCAGTAGGACTTAAATGGTCAGAGGGCTCGCACTAGTTCTCTGCGTGGCAGTGATGTTGCCTAGCACTTGCCACTTGATACACTTTCTTTAAGAAAAGTGCAGGCTAGCCCTTGAAGCAGTGAATGTATAGCATATGGCTTGCACCCAAACCGCCCCATGAAACACGATGTCAATCAAAAACTTGAGAGATCTACATTTGTTGGGGTTTTGGTTTTGTTTTGTTTTGTTAATACAGGTAACCAGCACATTTCATGACACATACTCACATTCTAAAATATCACCAGGTTAAAATTTCTAAACTGAGCCGAATTTGACAAGTGATGGCAGTTATTTGAAGTACTTACTTGTACTGATATTGTCAGACTTGCTGCTTTTGGGAGCTGGCCTCTCACACTGTGTGCCTGACCAGTTGGCTGAACATCTAAAAGGATCCAATTAAGACGGTAAAGTTAATAGATGTCAGCCATTAACACACTAACCCATTAAAGAGACCACCAGCATCTTCTCAAGAGCTACACGAATGACAGCGATTCTACAAAATAAACAATAAGCTTCATGGAAGGAGTCAGCAGTACTCTGCCATGGCACTTACAACATTCTGAGTATGCTTTTAGTTTAAAACTACAGCTTTGTGTCTTCAGTTCCTGTTATTATCACTGCAACCTTCATTCCCACATCCTTTTCTAAAATTCTTGAATAATAAAACAACAGGCATAATCAACAGTATATTAACATCCTATTAAACAAGCTACCACCTACAATGCAATAATGAGGGAACGCATGAGCTGGATCCATGCATAGCCAACTTAGTCCAGCAAGGCTTATTTGCTAAGGCACTTTATTTGCACCATATTGCTTTAGAGTCAGCTTTGATCTACAAGCTCTAACAGCCATGTCCGTATTACACAAAACGTATCTGACTTGACATAAACCACTACACACATCCAGTAACCTGCAGTATCCATACCAATTGGCTCCTCCTACAGTACTTCTGTCCCCCCCATTGCTCTGGATAATGCCGATTACTGTCAAATACTTCTTACAGACCTGGTTATAATAATTTACTTGAGCACTTAAGACCTATCTTTGACTACTATCCACAAATGAACTGAAATTCCCCTTCTATTTGCTTTCAGATATAAATGTTTTCCTGAAAATTCTATGATAGCTTTATCTTTTTACATTTTGAACCACACAACTAGATATGTACTTGCAGAAATACATACATGCAAGCAGGTGTGAGAGTTAAACCACAAAGAGCTGTCCTGAAGGGACAGGAGTCTCTACTGGCTTCACAAGGCCCTGCCCTGCATACTGTTAATGTTAGGAAAATATGCTCCATGAGCCTGGTGCCTGGATGAGTACACAGCCATTCTGCTATAATTTCCTTGCATGGATATCAATATGCAAATATTCCTTCAACTGGGATTCAGAATGCTCTCCATGCATACAAGAGGCCATGTCTGCAGACTCAGCAAATCCATAAAAATGGGAACAAATACCTGAATTAAATTCAATTGCTTATTCATCCTGCTGTAAAGATGATTAAGTTTACTACAGAACCTCAAACTCTCCTTGTGGAAACGGCAGGAATTAGTCACTTTTCATCTGCCTCTCTTGCATAGTGTGCGATGAATCATATTTTTCCTAAGTATTTTTGAATTATTTATGAATTTCAATGTGGGTTATCTTTCAGAAAATGCAACAGAGCATTACCTTGCACACAGTTCCAAGAACTGTTATCTGATGCCTTTCTAAGGATTTAACAAAATTGCAGGGTTTAGAGGTGGACATGCTTAGCGACTGACATTGTTCTATAATACAAAAAGGTTTGGAAAGGTTCAAAATATTCCAAACAAAAATTGTGGCATTCTTACAGGAGAGCCCTAGCCAGCTTTGCTGGTGATGCTTTTGACTCTCTTTTGTCTTTGCAGATCACTTCAGAAGAATGGCTAGCTTCTCTTTCTTCCTAAGCCTATTCCAGCACAATCCAACATTCAGATAAATCTCTTTACTGGCTTTCATATTAAGTTTGAAATTTTTGGGGGGTACTAATTTCATTTTTGGTAGGATATGTTACGAAGGTGCTTAACTCAAATTCTAGAGAGGTAGGACATGGTCTTTAAAACATGTTTATTAATAGATAGTTGATTCAAGAAATTTCACACAATAGATAAATTTCATTATAATTTAGAAGTTCTTAATGTTTATTGAAATATGTTTGTTTACTTCAATAAACATGGTAGATACACACCTAAATTTCCTCACTGTAAAGGATCCCCCCAATTAATTAATTACACACCTTGTGGTTTACAACAACATATTTTAAAACTGAACCCAGATGACATTTCCGTTCCTGCTTACCACCACTTTAGCACATTCTAAGCCACATGGAACACATGATTTTAATCTTTTAAAAGATGCATACGTTCCATTTCTTTACAGACCTCTTTTTAGCAATTATATCAAATGGAAATGATTACATTAACAGCCTACCTTACAAAGATACTATTCAAGGAACTTGTTTTTTCAAAAGATCACTATTCAACATACAGCTGCAAAATAAGTATCTCCATTCTTGTAGAGAAACACCGTAAGTCTTTATGCTTAGAATATTCTACTTGGATCCAAACTGTTGGCATGTGACAACCATGAAATAAAGTCTTTATATTTCTTACTGGAAGTTTTGCACCATTGCTGTTGGGGATTCAGCTCATGTGATTAAAGCTTGTTATGAGAGGCAATTTTCATTTAATACTACACTACTGAAAGGGAATGATTTCTCTGAGAGTTAGACATTTCTTAACTTTGTACCTAAATCCTTATATAGAAGGTTTCAAACACTTCTGCTGTATAACAGAATCATCACTATAAATCTGTCTTAAAACAGCTTAAAGAATGTAAGATAGTGAGACCAGCAAAAGAATCACTATGAAGCATGCAAGTATAAGATTATGAGAAAATTGTGTATAATGTGCAATTATGCCCTTCATAATCTTACAGCAGATATGACGCCACAACAGCTGGTGAAGACAGGAATCCTACAGCTATATATGTAGTAAACAGAGGAACAAATTAAGGTAAGAATATTAGCAGTTCTTTACCTATCTTGGCATTTTAATCATAAAAGTCAGCAATATTGAAACACATCTGAGGCATTTGATAAAAGTCTCATAAAAACATGCTAGCTAGTTGCCACTTCTTTTTCATTTTTTTCCCAAATGCTTTCTGTCTCCAATAAACTTCAAAGGGGCTGAAGCTGACAGGATGGCAGTCATTTCCTTCTACACTCAGAGGTAAAATGATTGTCCTTTTATGGTCCAGCAAGCTAGTAAAGACTTGTATTGGGCAGCCAGAACTGAAAAAAGGAATAAAGCCCAGAGGAAAGGCATGTTGTCTGCAAAGAGTATTTGACACAGAAAATTAGCCATGAGCAGGCACATGAATAATGATGGGGTTGGAACATGGACAACTGTTCACATAGGAACATGGGAAATGAGCAGGACTTAATCAGTTTCAATTGTCTTCAGGTACTGTAGACAGAAATTGTTCTTAATAGTAACATTTTCTTGTACTAGGACATTTAAAATCAGCCTGCTCAGTATCTAGCATGGGAACTGACTTGTGGTTCAATCTGATGCCCAGTATTTTGTACCTTTCCAAATCATTTGGTGCCAGGAGCTTTTGTTGTGTAGCATTGCCAATAGTGGTATGGTCAGAGATAGGACATTTACAGTATGGGCAAGGCGGCATTAACAAAGCAGAACTACATAAATCCACTGGTTTCATTGAAGACATTCATATTATCAAGAACTGGGAAGAAAGAACAGTGATAACGCCTAATCTGAGCTACACATAAACATATGCAGATGGAAACAGATGGGGAGCCTGACAGCAAAGGACAGGTTGGAGTCAGCTGAGTGGTGGAAGGTGCTACAGCGAACATCTTAAGGTGCAAATCTCCATTTTCCAAAAGAATCGGTGAACAGATCAAAGAGCAACAGTATCACAGAGAATGCCAATATAAAAACTGAAAGCCAATGTAATAAACAAAGGTTGTACATGGTCTGCTGCCAAGGTCATTAATAAAACTATGCTACAGCGCTCTCTGTTACAATTTAGTTCTACATTTACAAAGAGATGACTGCTTGGGAAACATGTTCTGAGACAGAGAATGCCTACGCAATAGGAATTACTTATTTTGAGGAAATAGCATTGCAGAAGAGAGAAGGTTTTTTAAAATTTTAAACTGAAATTATAAAGGTGTCCCACTTGCAATGAGGAATATTTAGAATTAAGGTTATTTATTTTTCAGAGATGGATCATGCTGTTGTTAGAGAATCTATTCATGAGAGAAAATGCGTCTCTCCTCTATTTTTGTATAACCCTTACAGGTCAGTGCACTGAAATACTCGAAACTCAATTATACGGGCACTTGCCCAAAAGGAACCATTTGACTATGAAATGTCTGAACAAATAGAAAAAAATAGTAAAAAGGCTAATTTGGCTGCAGTGTGCAATTTTTTTCTGGTTTTGTTTCTATTTTCTCTTTTTTTTTTTTTCTGTGCCACAGGTAGTGTCATAAAAATATAATACAGCAGGCATAATATGCAGTTAAAAGTGCTTTTGTAGACAACTGCTCTCCAACTCAATATACCAGTGCATATCAAAAAAATGACAGAAAGCAGCATTGAAAGATTAGTCTAGAAAGTATAACAGAATCTGTGAAAGTCATTACAAAAGAGAGGTGGAAGGGGAATTGAAAATGTTTCTTACCTCTAAATGGTATTTCTTCATTATACAAAGTAATTTTGTAACTTTGCTATTCTTTTTAGTCATGGCATAGATAGTAATGTATAGTAAAACATCCTAATGAAAGTATCTAGCCTCACGATTTTCAGAACACTTACATTAAAATTCCACTGGAAGATGTCTTATCATTAATATTAAAACTATGTGTAAGATGAGAGAAGAGGACATCTGGATTATACTTATTTACTACCTGTATTAAGTTGCATTGAAAGACAGAAGTCAAAATAATCCCTTTTCCCCCAAACTCTGTAGGACGACAAAATCCTTGCACTAAACTAAACCACCGAACTATTCCTTATAATAAAATTAGCAATACTTTTGGAAGTATGCTTTCTTCATACAGGGAGCTGATATTACAGAGTTCTACCCACAGATAAACCCTCAAGGATACAAAGAACTTTCACAACAATGAAAGAACAAAAAACCTACCCCAGCTTTGATCAATAGCACATCTTGTACTTTCTCCTACATTGTGGGGTTCAATTATTTTCAAATTATAATTTTTCCTTAATATTTTATACAAGAACAGACTGCATTTTAGTACTTCTGTCTAATGAGCATCACTTGGTATCTTTATAAGGAAATCAAAGTGAAAGAATTCAATGTAGAAGCTAAGGGATAGAAAATCTACATTACTTGAAAATGAAATACAGATTACCTTGGATTCCAGTAAATTAAGAATGGGAAAACTGCGTAATGTAAAAGCAGGCAAAATAACAGAAAATTACTTTTGAGGAACCCAAAGAATCTTAAATTTAGTAACAACATAAGTGAAAAAAATAAAATGTGCTTTAAACATGAATTTAATTTATGCATGACATTACTATATCCAACTCATTGTTCACAGTTGCTGTATGGTGTTCACTGCAAAGGAACAAGTCTTCAGATGCAACTCAGCTTCTATCACCCCAAGGTCAGAAAAAGAAGTAATTGAGGGTCATTAAACATCATGCTATTAGCAATATGTGTACATCACATACGCTATACAAGTATTAATATTATTAACATAGAGTAAATACATAAAAGTTAAGCATGACTACTACGGTCGCTGAAATTACACTGAGCAACAAAGCAAAAGGAAAAGAATAGGTTGAGGTGGTAAAAATGGGAAAAGAATGAGAAATGACTGGATCAATAAGTATAGGACAAATCACGTTTTTCTCTCCATCTCACAGCAGCAAAGTAAGCACCGACGTACAGCAGCAGCTACTGTGCAAGTTTCATCTGAACAATTCTGAACTCATGGACAAAGGGTATCTGCATTACAGCCTAGCTAGTAAATGTTCAATGAAAAATATACATACTCCTTTTTTCCAAGGTCTTGTCACTTCTTCCTTTGACAACCACTCTTCAAACATCTGTTTGCATTTAATTCTTGAACTAATACTAGTTTGCGATACAGACTTAATGAAAGATCTTCTATAATACAAAGTTATAATCTGCTTGTTCAAGACATTTATAACACAGGTATTTTTGGTTCAAAAAGAAAGCTCTCAAAGAACCAGCATATTACTGTGAAATTCTTGTAATTGTAATTGGGTAGCTCATTAAATATACCCTAGGAGATCACATGGAAAACATTTATTGAAAGATACCTGACAAAATTTTCTGTTCTCTGCCTGTCACGGTTACCACTACCTTCTAACTCTTGGGCAGTCTTCTCAATGCTGCAATTGTTCTACGCTGAAGTAGCTTTTTCTACTCAACCTTCAGAAAATGCCGATCAGGGGATTGCACAATGCAGTCTTGTCCTTGTCCACAAGTGGATGTATGGGTGTATTTTAATGTTCTTTTGAACAGAGGTCTGCCTTAGTTATAGGTTTTTACATTTACTTATGAACTTGCATGTACTTTTGGTATTTGTACAAGTCATACATATACTTACATAAAAACTGTTCATATTTGAGGATTTCTCAACACAAAAGGAATGTCAAGCAGGAGGTATAGCATCACAGGAATATAAACTGGAGGGAAGTCCTTCTATCAAGAGGAATGCACTCTTTTCTTTCCCATTTCCATGACAAACACACGCACACGTGTGCACACACACACACACAGAGTGTCTCTCTCCAACCTACTGGAAATGAAGCTGGCAAGAACATCTCTATTGTTTATTTCATCCCTGTAGGAATTATTTTTTATTTATTCACACCTCCACTTCCAAGTTCAAGCTTCTTGTTATCACTTTAAAGAAATTTCACCACCTGTTCTCCCCCCATTTGTTCCCTATTGTCTTTAACATATTACTCCACCAAAATTCTCAGTTTAGAAATGAAGTAATTTATTCTTTCTCCACTGTTCACTTTTCAGTTTCTCATGCTACCAAAGTTATGCTTTCTTTCAAGCTCCTGTATGGTATGTGACTTTTAATTAATCTGAAAGACCACTGATTTCTCTATCTAATTTGCTCTCAAAGTCATGCATCTGCTTACTGCAAGCAATTAAACTATCCAGGATGACTTATTCTTCATTATAGAAGACATGATGTTCGTTCTAATGTAGAAATACAACACGTACAACCTGAAGCCCTCTGAACAGTCAACACATCTAGCCACAGGCAAGTAATTTAATGCTGTACATTGTCTGAATTTCTCTCTGTTTCTGATGACACCTAGAAAACAGAGGCTCCGAACCATAGATACACAGAATTGCATGCACCTCTATGCAGAAAGTAACGTAAGAAGGAATAAATTACTATCCTCTTAATTAGCCAGGATAATGTAATCTTACTTGTTTCACCTTAAAGTCATCAGCCAGAGTCATGCAGCATTGCTCAACAGCTCAAAAGCTCATTACAGCATTTAAAAACTCTCTTTAAATGTAGTTGGCTTTAGTTAAGGATCAATATGATTTATATCCTTTACCGGTTTTGACTGTAAATTTATAGCAGAAACTATCCTTCATTATATTTCCATAATGCCTAGTGTAAGGGGGTTATGGTTTGATCACATTTATTTGCAGATGCTGGTAATAATAATAATACTACTACAAATAGACCACATCTACGTGCAGATGCAGACAATAATAGTAATACAAATAAAAAGATGGAATTACAGCAACCTATAGTTACAGTGAAGGTATAAAAGAAACAAAGGTGAGAGAGGTTAATATTCTGTACTAAAGAAATTGATAAAGCACTGTCTCTGTAACAACCAATAACGATCTTGTGTACTTGAAAGTTTTATTTTTTTTCCAACTGTCTTCCTTGGTATAATAACATATAATCTCTCCCTAAACCTTGCTTCTCTTGCATGAATATATCTGCATTTAGGTAATTAGTGAGAAGGAAACACAGAGGCAAATAAACGTAATTATTAAAACAAAAGACAGACTGATAGAACAGATGGAACTGACAGTTTGTGAAATAAATAGAAAAAGTATTTCTTGATTATTTCCCATCTGATCTGTTCATTCTGTTTTCAACGGATTTGTGAAGTTTCTGGAGCAATTCAGACATATCTTATATGCTTCTAGTGTTATACACATCACGCCCCCCCAACCCATTAGTACTAAAGATAAGCTTAAAAAAATTAGTATGTGAATACTAAAAAGATAGTAACTACATGTAAGATACTATTTCTTCAAAAGACACCCTCAGTAATACATTTTTCAGAAAAGGTCAATACCCCAAATTTTAACACTGATATTAAATTCTCTTGCAACCTTTGTTATTGAGCAAGAAGGACAATAATGGGGGAGAGAGGAGAATGTTCTTTATGTTCCTAAAAATAATGCTAAGAATTAATAATCTAGATTGTGTAGGACCTTATATCCCAAGAGATACCACAGTATATTCTGCATATTTTAGAACCTGACAGAGAACTCATTGAAACTGGAGACCAACTTCACAAACCCTTCCTTTTTTGGTGGCTTATATGCAGCCACAATGAGGCCTTAATTCATCCTAAACCAGTTAGGTGAAAAGCACAACTTCTATTTCCAATGTGCACCTAATATTTACTGCATTCAGATTTAAAAAAAACACCTTGAGATAGGAAGATAAAATAAAACTGTACCGTAACAGCAGAGGTTGGTAAAAGGAGAGTATGTCGAAAGGAGAATATGTCCTTACAGGCTTATCGTTCCTCCTGCATAATTACGGCTTTAGGATTGTCCTTTAGAAGAGATAAATCTTATTCTCGACTGTCTTTACTGAATGATAATAAGGGCTTGATTAGGTATAAAGTTTGCATTCTCAGCTGATCTGGCTGTGTGAGAGAGAGAGGCGTTCTTGCTGAACGACAATAAACCCAGCTATTTCCTATTTCTTCTAAAAATCACCCACCCATGAATTAAGAAAAACATTAGCCCTGAGATAAGTGTCTCACAGAGACCAGAGACAGATGTCATACATAGCATGGCCAGACACGCAGGTTGGAGGGATAAACCATTTCACCAAACAACGGAGCAGAACTTACAGAGAAAAATTTTTGAGATTCCTGTTTGCTGACACAATGACTCTTGTGAAGCATGGTATTACTTCCTTCCTTCCTGAGCTCTTCTACTCGCCAGTATCAGTTTGGTAAAATTATAAACAAGCTCCAGTTAAGGACTAATTTGGCACCAGAAAAACACAAGATATTAGGAACAACTGGAACTTGAACTGAGGTTGGCAAGGGGAATTGAGACATATGGAGTTACATTTCTTCCTCTCTACCACTGTAACTGTCTTCAACTCCATCAAACAACTTCTATTTGCTTCGCTTTCCTTTCCTCTAAGCCGCCTTGGCTTTGTTAAAAGAAGAAACTATTTAGAAGATTCTCTTAACAATTCCTAGGCACAGGCAGTGGTGGCCACACTAACCCAACTATCAGTCTGAAGAGGCAACAGGAACACTAGTTCTATCTATACTTACATTCTGAATTTGAAGTGAATTATATACTTATGTATGACACACAGAGATACAAACTGTTCCAAACAACCACAGCCCACACAAACACTGATCCACAGACCCACTCCATACTCTTCAAAGTTTAAGAAATGGTAGTTAGAAGTCTAATCTACTTTACAACAGATTTGTGATAGCTCAAGTCATAGAGTTGCATTGCTGGAGAACACTGACAAAGGAACTGTGATCATATTTTTCAAAAAAATTAATTATTCACCATACCTAGTCACTGTCATTGCTACCCACCAGACAATGACAGCACATCCCCACAGTATTTTATGTTTTTATAAACCATGCTTTTAGATGAGATAAGACTAAAACTGTTGGAGTTTCGTATTTTATGCTCGTGATTTCAGTTCTGACTTTTGCATCACAACTGTTGAGTACAGCTATGTTCATCTGGCTGGTACTTCATATCTCTGTGCATGTTTGCCTTACAGCATTTTCAAATACTAAGGTTGTTTCTTTCCCTGATGAGGACTAAAATTTTCTCTTTAAGAAACAGACCTAAAATCCTTCAGAGAAATACAGCATACAAATATATCTATTTTATACATGTTTTTATCAGAGGAGAAGTCAAAGTTACGATGCAGCTCACATAGTTTTGTTTAACAGTTTCTATTTTACAGCATTATTTCTATAGAGTCAACAATGAGACTTATGAATACAAGCTTAACTCCTGAAGTGGTACCTAAATAGTTCTTCTGTTCCTTTCCCTGTACAGGTAAGAAATAGGAAGTCAGTTTTGGACTACAGAACATGTGCAATGTCACTGATTGCTAAACCTTATGCTGTGTAGGATTAACTTGGCAAAATATCTCAAATTATGAACAATAAAAGCCAAGCAGCATTTTCAGTATTTTCAATTCACGTATTAAAAATAAAGCTTTTTATTTCTTCCTCCAATGATACAGATACTTCAAAAGTATGTTTTAATATACTCATCAGTGCAACTATCAAAGGGTAAGTGTGTATTATAGAAACGAGCCCCCAGATTAAGTATATATTGTGAAATGTATGTGAATGTGCATGACTTGAACCAATGAACTGTGGCCTGAAATGATGTCACAGAATGTGCAGCATTAAGTGGAAGGTTAAACCTACTTGCATCTCGGTTCATTAAACGCAGTTAAAGTGCAAATTCCCTCATTCTGACAGTAGTAATCACAAGGGTTCACTTTCTGGTCACAGCGCTGACTTTTAAACCCCACAGAGCATCTGCAGAATTTCAGTAAAATAGACCTATATAAATATTCTACCTTTTGCTGAACAGATTTTAAAGGCATTATATATAATGATGGCAAGACACACACACATACACAGGCACACACCCACAGGTAACAAAATCAATACTCTCTTTTTCATGGAAGGTCTGATCTAACCATACTGAAAAGTTTGCTCGTCAGTGTTGATCAAACACTTTTAAACCAATGGGCCTGTACTGACTGATGGGTTCAGGATTCTAACATTCTTAACAAAGTATTACTGTCAAATGTACTATGCATTTGTATTGATCAATCCAGAGTGCAATGGCCTTAAAAACGTTCATGACTGTTTTCTTAGCATTGCTATCAGTGTTGGCATATGCTGCAGCATTTATGTATTGTAAATCCATACACAAATTAATGCAGGAAACTTGTTTTCCTTGAGATGCTATGGTGTTCCATATGAATTTGGAAAAAGAATAAGGCAGCTTTACAAGGAGAAAGAAAGGTAGAATGACAAGGTTCCGATATAGCCATTCTAGGTGTTCAAGCAAATGAATCACCAGACTTCATCATCATATTTGGGCCTTATATATTATAGCTGTGATATTCTCCTGCTGAGATTTACGAGTCTCTCTAGTCCTCAAATAAAGACATTTAAGGAGATACAAATAACAGGTTAAAAGGGCTGGATCTAAATAATAATCAAAAAGAGACACAGGAACTTAAAGCATTTTCAGCCGAATAAGGACTACCATGCAGAACTGCATTCCACTGCCTCTAACCCCAAAGCTGCAAAAACCTATTGACACCTTCATTTCAATAGTCCAGCAACTACAGTTTTGCCCCTTTGCACATTTAGAAGTGCTTGAGCTCTCACGGGGAGGAACAGTTGGTCCATCTCTTTTACTGCTCAGCCTACAAAATCTGGGCATTTCTCTGTGTAACCTCCTTGAGAGTCTGAATACAACAGGTGCTCCCTTTTAAGTTCACCTACCTCAATACACATCAACAAAATGAAGGGATGGCTGTATCTGTATTTACAAAGTTGTAATGCCAGATCCCTTTGGACAACAACTTACTTATGTCACCCTGCAAAACAAGACACTTGAGTTCAATTCTCTCTTCCAACACCTCATATGTTCCTGGAGGATGCTCTGACCTCGGGTTGTTCTGAGAAGTGGAAGACTATTCCACAATGAAGCTTTTCAGCAGTGCAGAGAAGATCAGATCATTTATTAGGCAAAAGTAAGAAAACAAGGACTATTACTAGGTAGCTCAGTGTAACTGACAGCGGGAAAGAAATTAATTTCTTGCTACAGTGACTACTCCTGTATTTTATATTTAGCAGCTGAAAAAGAAGATACACCATAGCTCTCAAGAAAGGACTAGAATGTAAGCTTTCCTACCTCTTAGGACAGTACTTCACTGTCTAGACTACAGAATCACCTTTCCTTTGGTATTTGATGTTCAGGCTTAAGAAAAGCATCCTGAATTATTCTCTCACCCATGGTGCAGGAGGGAGAGAGCAGTCTTACCACAGAACAGCCAAGCTACTGTGGGCAGTGTGAAGGTTAGGGCAGAAACAGGAGATACACGAGCATATCCTCAGACCCATAAAAGAAAAACACTGACATTATCCTGCCTATTCTCTAGCCATCGGGAGGAGGGTATTACCCCCACTTCTGACCATGTTTATAGGAGAGGAGACTTAATCCACCTTTGAGAAGCAGGGGAGATCAACCATCCTGTACCTCCTGATTCCATTCCTGAACAAATGCCTAAATGGGCTTTAGAAGTCTCAAAAGATATATCTTTGTATCTATATGCATTCACAATATATAACTGAGTTATCTCTTTCAATGCACATATTGCGAAAAGGTAGACAAAAGTATCGGTTACAGAAATAGCTAGAAAAAGTACTGTAAGTTATGACTGCAACCAGCACATTATATATCCTAGAGAGAGAAAAAATACAGACACAGGCATAATAATTATATTATTTGTTGCCACACAGATATTTTAATGATCTACACAATGCAAGATACTCACAGACAGACAGGTATATTTGTCTCTGGGTCCAGCTGACACGTACCACCGTTGTAACAGTAGCCATCACATAACTGACAGGTAGAGGCAATCTTTCCATTAGTGCAACTGTCACGGTGAAGAAAAAATACAAATAGCAATCACTATTTTATTAAATCTGATTAATTCCCTTACAATTCCCTTACAATCCAGAGAGACCTGGACAGGCTGGAGAGGTGGGCCTGTGTGAACCTCATGAGGTTCAACAAGGCCAAGTGCAAGGTCCTGCACCTGGGTCGGGGTAACCCCCAGTATCAGTACAGGCTGGGGGAAGAAAGGATCGAGAGCAGCCCTGCTGAGAGGGACTTGGGGGTGCTGGTGGATGAAAAGCTGGACATGAGCCAGCCATGGGCGCTGGCAGCTCAGAAGGCCAACCGTACTCTGGCCTGCATCAGAAGCGTGGCCAGCGTTGAGGGAGGGGATTCTGCCCCTCTACTCTGCTCTGGTGAGACCTCACCTAGAGTACTGCGTCCAGCTCTGGAGCCCTCAGCACAAGAAGGACATGGAACTGTTGGAGCGGGTCCAGAGGAAGGCTACTAAAATGATCCAAGGGCTGGAGCACCTCTCTTATGAGGACAGGCTGAGAGAGTTGGGGTTGTCCAGCCTGGAGAAGAGAAGGCTGCAGGCAGAGCTGATTGTGGCTGTTCAGGGCTTAAAGGGGGCATATAGGAAAGATGGGGACAATCTTTTTAGTAGGGCCAGCTGTGACAGGACAAGGGGTAATGATTTTAAACTAAATCAGGGTAGGTTTAGACTAGATCTAAGGAAGAAATTCTTTACAATGAGGGTAGTAAAACACTGGAACAGGTTGCCCAGAGAGGTAGTGGAGGCCCCATCCCTGGAAACCTTCAAGGCCAGGTTGGACGGGGCTCTGAGCAACCTGATCTAGTTAGCAGCTCACTGCAGGGGGGTTGGACTACGTAACCCGTAGGGGTCCCTTCCAACCCAAAACATTCTATGATTCTATGATTCTAATTATCTATATTTTAAAATATTGATTTTATAATATGTATATCTACTGATTGCAAGAATTCTAGATTCCACCTTGAAAATCTAGCACAGTGAGCTTTTTTTTTACACAAAATACTTTATTTCCTTTTATGAAAATAAATTATTATTGTACAAAATAAACTCTGCAATATAGTAGCACATCTTACTCCATAGTTTTCATTAATATAGAAGATGTCTCTATCACTGTCACAGATATTGCAGAAAGAACAAATTTCAACAGTGTGGTAAAACTTGACTGTTAACTAGTATTCCAGTTTTTCCTAGTATTCCAGTTTTTCCAAGTGAAGACCCATTCAGTCTCCTGCTACATTATGCTCCTTGCAATGAGGAGTGCTCCAAAAGTTGGTTTAGAAAGGCAGGAGCCAGTGGGTTTTGCATGGGCAGGGGTCACACAAAGGAACTGTTCTGAGTGACTGGTTCCGGGGCTAGCCGCTGTGTAAGAGATTTGAAGGATTCTGCAATATAATTGCTATAAATATATCATTTTGACCCTAACCACTCCCCCCCCCCACCACCACACACACTTACTTGCATACTATGTCATTGCTGTCCTTGTTTATTATGCAGTGTCCCCCATGACATCTGGTACACTTGTCCACTTCACATTTTGGACCTTCAAATCGTACTGGACAGACACATTCTACACTTCCATCATCAGAAATAGTACAGGATTCAGAATTCACACAGTAATGGTGGCAAACATCTGCAAGCATCATGAAAGTTAATTACTAAAGGGCATTAAGGAGTATCATGGAAAAAAATAATACCTTATTTTTCCGTTTTAAAAGATACTACTAATAAAAATAAAATGGTGAATGAAGCTGGTGGCTCACTGGCAACTACGAGAATCAAGAATACCCCATAAACGAATACATAATATATTAATGATGTAGCCTTGAGAATCAAAATAGAAGGATAAACTCATAAGAGTTTTTTTTTTTTACTTCTAGATGTCTAACCATTTATGGCATCATCCCACATAATATAAAGACTACTGATGAGAAAAGCAGAGCAATGTTAATGTATTTAATGGGACATTGGCTGAATAAAATACTTCTGATACGTTCACATTACCATTAACAGCATTATGCTAAACTGAAATGGAAATAGTATTTTGAAATAATTAAATTTTATTTTCATTTATCCACATATTAAAATTTCATGAAGTTCTAATAATAATATATAAAGACATAATCCATACGTTCTACAAAAACTACGTAGATGCTTATCTTTACGGACTGTGCAAGATCCCATTATCTTATTTAACTGCTTAATGCCAGCAGGACTGAGATTTCAAGTACTGAATTCTTTAACTCTTTAGAAGCACCAGTAACCGTCTCATTTTTTTTTCATATCCCATTAAAAAAACATCAAGTTGCCTCCCTGAAGAAGCTTCCAGAGCTACAATATACTGGTATCTTAACATTTAGGTTCATTTTTATTTATGAGGTAGTGACAACTTTCTTTTTTTTTTTTAAGTCATCATTTAAGCTCCTTAATGGGGCCAAATAATTCAAAGTCTCCATTTCTCTCTGTTTCTAATACTTTCTCCAGTGTAGTTAACATGGTGTGTTGAGCTCTTGGTGGTGTTCCTGATGGACAGATGAAGTAATTGATGTATAAGTTGTATCAATTCTGAACTATGCATCTGTATTTTTACAGTTAACCTGGTCCATATTAATAAAATATTACCTTTCTGACAAAACTAAAAAATTCAAGCCCTTTGAAGCTCAGCATATGGCTAAGGGTGAGTCAGTAGCACTACAAGTAGGGCATTATCAAGCTGTTCACTAGAGAATGAAACCTTGGCCAAATGGCAACCCCAGCCTTGAATCTGGAAGTGTAAACTCTCAAGCTACCTTTTGGCTGGGGGCACGTTGTAAGCAGCAGATTGGAGAGTACTAAAATTAATATATTTTACTGAATATATTCAGGATGGACGGTTTATGAGGGTATCTCATGAAGTGGGAAACATTTTGCTTATGCTTCCCTGTGCTCAGTTTTTCCTCCTCTCAGAGAA
This sequence comes from Gorsachius magnificus, assembly GCA_034008185.1. Lineage (NCBI taxonomy): Eukaryota > Metazoa > Chordata > Aves > Pelecaniformes > Ardeidae > Gorsachius > Gorsachius magnificus. The sequence goes on along the minus strand of CM067085.1, from coordinate 6,347,004 downwards.
GTTAGGGTAACGGTTGGACTTGATGATCTTCAAGGACTTTTCCAACCTAAATGATTCTATGATTCTGTGATAAGTATGTACTGACTGCCATGCCATTGGAACTCACCGTGCTGGAAAAGTTCTGCTGAAGGACAAAGCGTGACTGTTGGCGGAGTTACTTCTGTTTGATTATTCATTGTATGTCTCCACCTATCTGCACAGGCTGTAGACTCACCTGCTTATGGAATCACTACTGGGCAACCAAAAGACTAAAAGCCAAGAGGCTTAAAAGACACTAAATGAAGTAGTTCATTGTTTGCCATTCCCCAGTTCAAGGGACAGAACAGTAATTTGCAGCAGGAGGGCTGTTTTTCTAACAAAACATGCTGTAGTTTGAAAGCTAATATTGAGAGACATTTTATGGAAAAAGCATTGCAAGGGGGAAAAGTTTCCAGGTACATTAGGACAAGACCCTGCCCAAACATAGGAACAGGAAGTTCATACTCTAAAACAATTACTGTTTTTTCGTACTGATTGTAGTCACAAACACCTTTAATCTTCTGCTGTATCTAAAATGCGTATGCTACGTTTGGACTGAAATGAAAGGAATTTCAGTTTCAAGGAAAGTAATAGCTTGTGAGATCACTATATCCACTTTGAATGATTGTAACTACGTGAAAAAGTTTTCTATTTTTTAGGTTGCTTGGGCCTCAAATGATACAAGAAATGAACTTTAACTAGTCTGTATGTCTTATTTCAGGAATTTAAAATACGGAGTTATATTCAAATACATCAAATTCATGTGCATATAATAACATGCACAATGTTAGTAGAATTCTATGTAAATTCATTCGCTTAAATTTATTTCAGCAGTGCCAGTGCCTTGACACGGAGCACACATTTTGGTTATTAGCCCTTATGTGAACTAATCACAGGAGAAACTCTGCATTGGGTAATTGGAGACGATAAGTATGAGGAAAATAAGGTCTTTGCAATCTGGCAGTACTGCAAGTAAATGTCTTCTCCCTGCCATAAAAAACACTAATAATATTTTCAGCTTGGGAGCATGAGTAAAATACCTATGCACATTCATGTATCATCCTTTGAATATGAACTAGTTTCAATCACATCATTAGAGGAACCAATTTAAAATTATATTAATATATTCCAACACACATACAAGGAGAATGTGATTAATAAGGCAAAAAATCATACACATGTGAATAAAGCAAAAAAATCATAGATATGAATTTATATACACATTATTAACTGCAAACCTGTATAATTTCATAGAACTGCTATCGGCCACAAAAAAAAAATTCCAACAGTTTGTAAGACTATTATTTTCCTAAAAGTATTGAGGTTTAAATAAACAAAAGCTTAATTTTGTTTTGTATTTTATAATGTGTTCGAGTCTCGTGGCCTTCTTCCTAAGTGTCAGCAGACAATCCAAATCTGATTATAAATACTGTTTAAAAAGTACCCTTAAATTTACATTTAAATTAATTCTTTAAAAAAAAAAAAAAAAGGAAAAGATGTTTGCAGAAGCATTCAACTAGAAACAATTTGTTTGGTTTTGGGTAAGCCTCAAGTAAATATTTTTTCTTAATCTGTGTGTCTGTCTGTGCATGATTTATGTACTATACTGTTTTCAAATACCCAATTGTGTTTGCAGATAGTTATTTGTGGATCCATGCAGTTTGTTTAATACCAAGTGGGAGAGAATCACAATTACTGCTGGTTTTCCATTCAAAGGTTTCAATTTATTTCATAGGCTACCAATTGGAAATGCATTCAGTTTACTTCAGTACAAATCCTATTTAAGATACACACTAACCCTTTCCTTGTTTGACAGACCTTTCACTAAAACTAAATACTTTTTGTATCTTGTAGATAATTCTAAACCAGACCTTTATAACAGTTAATTTCCCTCCCATTTTTTGAAATCTAGCCTTCTTCAGCAAATTCACTGAATTATATACAAAAGAGATGATGGCTTTCACATTTAATGTTCTAGTCTATAACAAGCACTATGACAGTCCTCTATTTTATGGTGTTATAGTCAAAGTAAAGCAGGAGAAGAAAAAAAGATTTAACAAAAATAATTCTGATCTCAGAAAAATAATCAGTTTTAGGTTAGGGTTGCTAGGGAGTCATCATGTTGAAGAGACATGAGGAAGACAAACTCATTTTTAAATGAGTGACCAAAAGAAGAAATTCAAGATAATGTTCAAATGTCTGGTGTCACTGGAAAACAGATAACAGTGATCCATACTAAGAGAAAGCATGGAGAGAAAAGAAAGATAAATAGAGTAAGAACAGAAGGCCTGTTGGCTGATACTCTTCTTTCCCCTCTCCTCTGTAGAAGAAGTAAAAATTTAGAGAAAATTCTAAAAAGTGAGAAAAGCCTTTCTAAAGGCATGGAAACCTTCGGAAAACAGTAGCTCAATGAGAAGAGTCTGATGGGTCAGTGGAACGGCAAACTATGGAGAACTTGAGATGCAGAAGACAGAACCTAAGACCTGAGAATTAAACAGGAGCAATACTTAAAAATCCTGATTTTCTATACTAGGAGGAGGCAGAAACCATACTGAAGGTGATCTTAGACTGAGCAAGATGAAGGAATACAGAGGTGTTAAACTCAAAAGTCAATATGCTGCTTATTGGGGCTAGAAATAAAAATGAAAGGTAAAGTAGCAGCTGAAGACACAAGTGATGGTCTGCAAAGATAAATGATACCAGAGAAATTCTTAAACCAACTACTCCAATTCACTATGTTTAGGTATTCCACCAGCATAAGGTAAGAAATATGAGAAGCTGAAGTAGAAAAATTCAACACAATTATCTGATTTCTATTGACAAAGTCAGCTGTCTTGTACAGCTCCATTTTTTTTTGTGCTCATTAATTACCTAAAAAAGTTTTTTCTTCTCCTTGTAGATGGATATTGTGGAAATATGCTCAAAGATCACTTGAATACATCAGATTCCATTCCCTTAGCAGTATGAACCATTTTGGAGCAAAGTTGACCAACGAGTGCTGTAGAAAAATCATGTTAAACTTCCATTTTGTAGAACTCTTATTATAAATCCAGATTTAAGAGTATTATAAATCCAGATTTAAGAGTTTGTGAAGATTACTTACAATACTGACACCTGTCTCCTGTATATTCAGACAAGCAGTTGCAAAAGGGTTGATTCCCAGCAGTAACACTGCAGGTTCCTCCGTTTTGGCAAAAATGATCGCAGACCGTCTGATTGCAGTTTGGTCCTGTAAAACCCAGCGCACAGTTGCAGGTAGGCCTCCCTATTCAAAACAAAGAAAACTATTTTATGATAAAAATAAATAAATATTAAAATAATAATCAGCACTTTGAAGATAGATACATTTATCATAACAGTAAGTTTAATCGATGAGCCCAACTACCTTTCTCTAGACACTAATAAAACATGACTTTGTGAACATTGCTTAAATTCAGAACTCTTTAAAAAGCAAGTCAGCACTGTAAGATACGGACACCTCAAAAACTGCATCTATGCATTTTACACTTGTGCATGTATGGACACTGACTATTTATTTGGGAATTATTTTAAAAGATGACCTTAAGTAGGAATTTAAGATATGATGAAGCTCTTCAAATTATCCTGCTAGGCTGGGTTCCTCCAGTCGCAGAGGATAAACGTTTGCGTAATCAACATTGATGCCTCTTCAGAATACCCTCCATTATTCTCAAATCTACAAACCTTTATATATAATCACATGAATATACAAATATTTACTAATGCATTAATAGCCAACTTCTTTACATAAGAATTTTTACTAACACACAAATATCTGTGCCTGTTTTGTTATCCTATCCCTCTCATATAATAAATACTGTAACATAAAAATTGCTGTCTTTCACGAGACCAAAGATGCCTGTAAGGTCAATATTCAATGTCTGAAAAGTAGTGAACACCTAGGGATGAATATTTGCACAAAACAAACTCCTAATCTATAGCTTCTTTTTGAAGGGTTTTAAAATAGTGTTTAAAACCTGATGCATTTTCCTCCTATGATTCTTCCCTATTGTAATTTTCCACTTCTTTTCCTTATCTAAACTTCATGTCTAAAGGATTTATAACTTTGTTACAAACTCATTGTTTTATTAAACTCTTCCACTTTTCCCTGACTTTTTTCTTAAGGCTTATCTTCTTTAAAACAAACTTCTAGATCCCATAAATGTTCTTCCATCTCCTGACTTTGCTTTTATATCTCATTTGTGATCTTCTCTTCAAGTAAATGACCTGATGTGTCCAACTAGCCATCTCCCTTCTCACTTCCTAATAATCTATTCTCATTCTTTTTTATGTCTTACAAAACTTTATTTTTCCCCCCAGCCTCCTTCCCTTTGCTTTCATTCAGCTTTTAGACTTTTCTTAAACCAGAGTTTAACACGCTGCTTCGTCCTGGCTTCCAGGATGAGTAAGGAAAGAGACCGAGATTAATCAGGGCCTGAGGACACTTCTGAAATAAAGCGGCAGACAAGATGGTCTTCCTTTGAATCATAGGGATCCCAACCTGCTGGTAAGTACAATCAAGAGCTTAACTGGGCCACTGCAGAGCGAGGGACAGCTGACAGGCAAAGACTCATCCCTTATCTCTGGGTAAGGGACCATGCATGGGCTAGCAGTCGTCAAAGAGTAAATAGGTGTCAGGCAGAACAAAAGGAATGTCTCGTACGTAGACTACAGAAAAGCAAACCAGTAACACATGTGCTTTACATAAATGGTAAAAGTCTAGGAATTAAGATGGGAAAGGGTCATTGGCTATACAAATTTGGAAAAGGAAGGCAACTAATGGGCTGTTGTAAAACTTATACATGTTTCCTTGATATCTAGTCTTTGCCCATCAAGAAGTCCTTTGGACTGGAATTGCAGGCATAAATAGGAAAAATAGCCTATTAGATTCTATTATTGACAGCCCAACCAAGATAATGATATGATGTGGAATCCAAAAGATCAGAGAAAGTCAGGGAACACGTTAATGGTGAGAAACTCCAGTTATCCCTGCATTTACACTTGAAAAACTTCACACCTCACCATAAGGCAGAAACGAACTTCTTACTTATGAACAATCCTACTTCACGAAGGGGTGGCTTAGCAAGCACACAACAGAAGCTATGATTGACTTGGGCCTGACTTGGTTTAAAACATAAAGAAGAGCCAAAATCCTGAGTAGTCAAATGAAATAACATTTAAGGGTTACTTTTCCATAATAGTCTCTCATCTTCATACTGATCTACCAGGAAATCCTTACCACTGCCTGATTTACTAATGTATCATAATAACAAAATAACATCATAATCCTGATGCAACATAAACTAGGTCCCTTCCTCGCTGTCTTTTGTCTCATTCATTGGTTCCTCACTTTAGTTTGATGTCTGGTGTGGACATCCACAATGACTTTCACATTTGCCTCCTGAAGTCTTTTAGCACACCTGCATCTAAAACCCTGAAATGTGCAACCCTTCTTACCTTTTTTTTCCCTCCCTCTCTATTCAGTTGGCTGTCTCATTAACGTAATGTATATTAAACTAAATATTCCAGAAACCACATAATTCTAATTTTCTTGTCTGCCTTTATTTTAGTACTATGTAATCATTTAATATCATGTTCGTTGAAGAATCTTTCAATGCACATGAAGTGCCCCCTTTTTTTTCTACTCTCTGATTCATGCAGAATGCTTTATTTATTCTTTTTCCTTCACTTACTTCTTACTCTTCTTACATGAAATCCTTCACGTAATTCTTCTCTTTATTTTCTATTTTAAGCTATGCTAATTTAAAGTGTTTTGCAAATCATCCTAAAGGCCATGATATCAGTTAGTCTCTTCCTCTAATGAGTACAGCAGGAACAAACCCATTGACTTAAAAATAGCTCCAACTATTTTAATATGCATCAGCCTGGTTATTCATATCTGTCCCCTGTGATCTAAACATTAAATCAAAGATGTTGAACTCAGATGTTAGCACTGACTCTTTTTGGTTTTCCCCATGTATACACTTGTATTTAAATTTCTCCCCCTAAGACAGCGGGTTTTGCATAATCCTTCATCTGAATCAGTGCTTCAATAAAAACATTAAAATAAAATAGCGATAGAATATAGATCCAGAGCTCTGAAATCAGTTTTTATTATTAATACTCCTCTATTTTTTAAAATGATGGGGCAATGATATTTTCCTAGTTTGTAAAAAAGACTATTCTATTCTTTGCTAATGTAGGCTGATAAATATGCCAAACTGCTGACAGTTATATGAAAATTTAATACGGCATAGCCTAAACCCCATTTTTGTCACTCAATTTAACATGACTTTTAGTAACATTAATAGTTCATTGCCTATTTATATACAGACTGTTGGCATCTAAAATAATACTAATAATGACATTTTAATCTGCCTTATTCTCATAAATTATTTCTGATACAAAATGGTTCCTAGAACAGTTTAATAAAACTGCAGTGTTAAGCAATGACAAACAATGCTGTAAGGTTTTGTATCATAGAATCAGAATATTGATTTATGTTTGCAAAGGAAATAGTCACATTAACCAAGATGCCATACATCCAAACTAAAAAACATTGCACGATAATCTCGGGCACAGAGAACATCAGCGTTTACGCTGGTTGTGAAGTTTCAGGATTAGAGTTGTACAGAGACAGAATTAAAATAGTCTCTTAATTCCCAACCTTTACCACCACAGAAATGTTCACAACACATACCTGTATAGAAAAATACCAATAAGGAAAGTGGTTTATGGAACGCTAACTAGTCCAAATTCAGATAGCCATCTTTTGGTGTACTTTATGCAGAAATGAGAAAAAATAATTTTCTGAAAAAAAACCACAAAAAATGTTTCCTGTTTTGAGCTCTTCCTTCTTCAGTGCAATCCTCAACTGGATTTACTGTATGAGAATACCTTTGTCTTTTCCTCTGCCTATTACAGATTAGCATCCTGGCTTTCGCCTATCCTCTTCTTTAGTCTCTTCCCTAACTTAATAATCCCTAGAAAAATTTCCTGTTTCCATTACCTATGTTGAAAAATGTTATTTGGCAAAGTGTCAACGGGGACAAGGTGGCAGCACATACTCAGCATCTCATGTGTAAATGTTCCAATTTCAAAACCACAGTAATAATATCTAGAGAGCAAGAAGCTCTGTTCAGGATTTCTCCACTCTCAGTGATTTACAATGAATGTCCATGCACTTTGCTATATACTACCTCTAATCCAATTCTTGGATACACTGAGTACCTCACTATATGTATAGGCAAGTGGAAACATAATGCATGCAGTCCCTATATTGATAAGAGTATTTTGTATTTAAAATAATTCTAAATAACAATTCTAAAGAAATTAATTGCAGAGAACACATTAAAGGGTGCCTGTTAAGACATATAAAACAATTAATAAAAATAGTAATGAAAATTCTCTGGGGAAACAATGTACTTGAAAGTCACTATTCTCTGGAGATTCTCTATGGAGCCTCTCTCAAAAAAAATAACAATAATGATTTACAGAATTTTTTATCTTAATTCTAGAACTGATAGAACTTGAAACAAACAAAATTCTCACATATTTTTTCAAATGTCTGCACAGAATTTAGTAAATTAAAGGAGAATACTTTACGTTGACCCTAGAACATATGAAGTTGGTTTTGGCAGTAGGACATGAACAAAATGTGACGTTTTTGGCATGAAGATGAAATGTATTGTCCCCGTTTCTTACAAAGAAAAGTCGTCCATAAGAAGATGATAGGGATCAAAATCGCACAATGTTCAATTAGGTTTTGATGAGAGAGACTGTAGTTACTCCTATTTTGCCAATATAATTTGCTATATAATAGCAAATAACTTTTCAAATCATCTTCAAAGTAACGAATAAATAATTTAGTGCACTGTCTCTGGAATACGTAGGTGATTTCTTTTGGGAATCTACTCATATATCTTAAACTCCTATTTACATTATTTTGTAATGAATAGATCTCTAAGGAAATTAACTTTGATTTATGCTATTGCCTAAGCAACAGAGAAATATTATGTATTTTGTATGTCCACATTAGGTATTTTGCAATTAAAAAGAAAAAACAGGGAAATAGCACTATTTTTGTAAGCTTTCTGAAAGTTTTGAAAAATGAGATCATCCAGATAAATGCCTGCACCACGACATAGATTATTTATTTTTTCCAGTCAATGACAAATTCACAACCAGCAAGTTGCTATTTGTGAATATACCCGTTTCATTTGCATTAAATGTGGTACTACACCAGCCTCCTGTAAGTACTATCATGTCTTCTACAGTAGTTATCAGCAGTCTGTGGGAATCCCAATAATTCATTTCTGTGTGGCTGATGAACCATAAGTAGCTTTACTGAACCAATAGCAGTGGCGAGAAGCTGTATTACTGTACATAGAGGTCAGCTGATACACGTTCTCTCCATGTTGTGAAAGAAAGGGAGAAAAGAACAACCTCTTAATAGGGCTACAAAATGATCCAAGGGTTGGAGCCCCTCTCCTATGAGGACAGGCTGAGAGAGGTGGGGGTGTTCAGCCTGGAGAAGAGAAGGCTGCGGGGAAACCTGATTGTGGCCTTTCAGTACCTAAAGGGGGCCTATAGGAAAGATGGGGACAATCTTTTTAGTAGGGCCAGCTGTGACAGGACAAGGGGTAATGGCTTTAAACTAAAACAGAGTAGATTTTGACTAGATGTAAAGAAGAAATATTTTAAAATGAGGGTGGTGAAACACTGGCACAGGTTGCTTAGAGAGAGGGCAGATGCCCCATCCCTAGAAACCTTCAAGGCCAGGTTGGATGGGGCTCTGAGAAACCTGATCCAGCTGAAGATGTCCCTGCTCACTGCAGGGGGGTTGGACTAGATGCCCTCTAAATGTCCCTTCCAACCCAAAGAATTCTATGATTCTATGATAATTAGAGTAGGCTCAAAGTCTGCTCTTATCATGGCTGGTTGTGGTGGTTCTGTTTGGATCCTTAGATCAGCTGTGCACCAGACCAGACAGCCTTGACATCTACCTAAATAACACCTCTCTCCCCTTCCCACAATCCCTGTCCTGGTCACAAGATGATTTAGCATCCCCCTTTGAGGCGACTGGGACTGATAGGACATTAACAAAGTAACCAGGTTCTTCACTGACAATGTTTTCCGTATGCACCATCGTGTCCCAAAACCAACTTGTTTTGCTTATAAAATGGAATATAAAATATCTACTTTATATATAATTATTTTTGTGAGAATATTTAATCAATTTTCATTTAGCGGAAAGACATAATAACTTTTTACTCATTTTGATATACACATCAGAATTCTATGTGGTTAGACATACTCTTTGTACTGTAAGTATAGTACAAATATGTATTTATCTAATTTTGTGAAATAGTTACATCTAGTTGATGTGTTCAGGACACATTGTGAACTTGTGTTCAAGCAAATTATTGCTCCAACATTTTTACTTTAAACTCTAAGGAGAAAGGAAGTGCATTTTTATGGTAACATTTAATTTTTTTCCAAATTCCCATTAATTTGGCTTACTGGAAAGTGTTCATTATTATACCCAAACTTTTAATTACACGTCTCAGATGTGTACTTTTAATTAACTGATGACATTTTCTTTGTTCAATTATTGTAGTTCAATACAACTGTCATAAACTTATAAATTTTAATTAAAGCTACCCCAATCTCTAGCTATATGATGTTCACATAGGAATTTGCCAAAAGGCTTAGCAATGAGTAAACCAACAGCGAATAATCCCCAAATTGCCAGTGGGATTTGTTTAACAAATTAACATTTGTGTGCAGATAATGAGGTTCTACAACTTAACACATCCAGCAAAGATTTAGCACAATCATGTTTTAAAAAATGAGTAATACTCTGCAATTTACTTAATTAGTTATCACATTACTAATATATATTAGGTGGTGAAAGAGAACAGGATTTACACATTCACTAGAACACATACATTCACTAGAAGAGGATTTCATATTCTGCATAATTTTATTTATATCAGAATACGATGAAAGGTTTGTTTTCAGGATAGCTCTTCCTCAGTTTTTGAGCCAGAAGCCAACAGTAAGGAAATTCCCTGACTCCTAGGGAAGCCTCCCAGCAGTGGGGACCCTGCAGAAGCTCATCTCCCTGTGAGGCTAAAATTACTGCTGTTCCCTAAGCTTTCCAAAGGGTATGCGTGCAGAATGACGCTCGTTAGATCGACTGCATCAAAACTGTTTGAATTGGATAATACACACCAACTGAAAAGGGCAGCCGGAGCTTCTAAAAAAGACAGAGTCAAGCAAGCTGAAATTATCACAGGTCATTTGTACTTTGCGGATAGGATTTGGATTGGCACTCACGCACATATGGCTTCTGCAACTTCCAGCGGAAAAAGATCCATCATTTTGAACAAAAATACATTATTTTTTTTTTTAAAATGAGAAAATTGGGAAAATATGTGCCACTTGATTGCATCAGTTTAGCAGGACAGTTTGATGAGCCAATTGTATAATGGATGAAAAGTATAAATGCTGCTTTTTGAGGAAGTGCTTGTGACCACTGTAGTACAGGAGGTGGTATGCACAGATAGCAACAGCACAGTAGAAGAAATTAAGATGATATTGAGCTGACTTGATTTTAAGATAGCAATTTTATACTTCCCAGAAATGTGAGAGAATTCTCTACCAAAGAAAAAAAAAAGTGTACCTATTGCTTGCAGACAGGTCAACCTGGTAGGACATAATATTTAACATCTAAACACAATATAATGCTCAAGTTTTACAATGATTAAGGAAAAACAGAGCAATTCATGGTAATAAAGAACCTTTATATTCCTGTATGTTGCAACGTGCAAGAATAAAGTAACACATCCACTAATGACTCTCATATGAACCTGACGAAGTGGATCAACTCTGCCTCGAAGGCTGAGACAACGAGGAGGAAGTGAGTGAATGCTGCTCCGGTCTAGATTTCACACCCTGAGTTCAAACTGGGAATGGCATATGCAGCCCCCAAAGCTAAATGTGCCCTCACTGATGCAATGACTGAATGACATGCATTCCACAGCAGTATATTTGACTGGAAAGAGGAAATGGTTGCTGCAGAAGCACTTGAGGAATTAAGCTGTGTTGACTTAATTACAGTTTTCAATGCTTTTGGGGTCTCCAGTTTAGCTTCACTCTGTAAGGTACATAATGGCTTTAGTATATCACGGATTAGATTGAACTAGGATAAGGGGACATCTCACTGACATGCTAGTTTGTTTCAGTAACACACAATTTATGGCCTGATATAGATAAGAAATGCAGTCTGATAAGAAACAGAGATTTACAGGGTCTGGGAGCTAGGCATGCAAGGAAGATGACATGCAGATCAATTCGAAATTTTTATCTGGAATAAGCTGGATGGAGTCACTTTGATTTAGAAAAATATACGGTCACTTTTCCACATCTCCAGCACCTGAAAGTTATGGCACAGGCTTCAAGGTATGGCTACACTCATGAACTGGAAATGGCAGATAGGAAATCTGGTTCATGTGAAATATGATTTTTAAAAATTCAATGAAACTGGAAAAGTGGACACGGCATAGCAGAATAATATTTCTATTAGCAGGTATGCCCAGTAAGAGTCATCAGAACCAGCTCTGTGTCGGTCTTGGCTCATAAAGGTTTGGTACATTTTGGCCATGTTGCAGTTAAAGGTCTGCATTCCCCAAAATCAGGCAATTGAATGATGAAACATGGACTATGGTGACATTCATGCTGGCTCTCCCGGTGCATTTTTGGTACAGGCACATTATCCTGTTTAGACCAAGCAGAAATAAGACTAATGCCTACACCTCCAGGCCCTCTGCAGCAGCTGGGGCCATGATTAACAATTTAGCAGAAGTATTTTGTAGAATCTGCTCATCTCTCTCCTTTACTCACTAGTGACCAAACCTACTACACGACACTAGTTATTTCAGCAAGGCTGAGAGATTTCAGAGGCTGGATTTAGCAGGGGAAAAAAATATATATCCAGGTGATAGCATAGCCATGTGAGCACACCAAGTGTTAGCTGCCTGGTAAAGAAAACACAAGCTACTGGAGGAGACTGAGCCCTATGGCTACTGCTAAAATAGAAGGATTAAATAAACCCCTGGGGTCTCTGCAGGATTCAGAACTGAGCTGAGTTCTAGGAGCCGAGTTATTAATTTTATGAAGCCTTTTAACCCCACAAAAGTATCAACTAAATGCCAGGCATGTAAAGATATGGGAGTAAACACCCTCTGTTCAGATGACGAGGAAGTTCTGCATGTCATTTAAATCACCAGTGACTGACTTGCTTGTCCTTGCTAAACATGTATTGATCTCACTACATTGAGAAAAATCTCTGCTCATCATTTGTGCCAGTATTTCCATCAGCTGTTAACAGTTTGAAGTATAATTAATCAACTTCAAGTATTCTCATTTTGTAATATTTATTCATTATTAGTGATGTTAACTATGAACAGCTTTATTAACCCTCAAGTATTCAGGACCAAAAAAATCCTCTGTTTGGCACATAACAGATTGCTAGATTTGCAGTCGCCTGGATTTTCGCCACCACATCTCAGTAAATAAGAGAAGGCTCCAGAGAAGCCAGGATAGTGAATGAAGCTAAATTGCTAAACTATATAAGCTGAAGTTAACTAGTAAGGAGCGCTGAGGAAAACATTGATATCTAAGCCCCCTCTGTCACAGAGACTAAGATATATAATTCTGCATTACAGGGAGCGCTCTCTGTGCTAAACAGGCACAAACTCCTCTCCTGAAGTCAGGTACTGTACTTTTCTTTGAACGACCAGGGTGTTGGTCATTTCATGGCATAGAAGAAAATGATTCGCACTGTCTTCAGCAGCTGATAGGCTTCTGAGAAGAGATGAGACAGCAAACTCTTCTCCAGCTGTTCCTACTTTGAATCAAATATTTAAATATTCCTTGGAGCAGAAAATACAATTCAAGTCCTACTTTCTCACATAATTACTAAATTTTAGAGTACTTCTTATCACACTTTTCATCTCTAGCCCAAACACTAATTGTGTTATACAAGCTACAACAGGCTACATGTTAGGGACAAAGATCAACTGCCAAATACCCGTGTTTTGACACATAGGATAATCTCCCTGAAGATAGGAGATGTGATTTCAAAATTCTTCAGGAAAACAAAGGATCTCAATTCCGATCAACCAAATCTTCCTGAGAATTAGATGAGCAAAATGCCTACTTTTTGAATTCCAGTAAGACAAAGGTAGAAGACTGAGGTCACACAACTCTGTAATTTAAGGAAATCTATCTCTGTGTATGCACCTAAAAATTTAAAGGCAGAACTGAGATCAACAGAGAGCAAGATCCGTGGGGTTCTTCCAGATGTAGCTTGACTGGACCTTACGCTTTACAATTCCATTTCTACACCTTGACATGTGCGTCTTTACCCTGAATACTTACTTCCATGCCCCCTTTTGTGGGACACAGCATAATTCTGCTAAAACACCCAGAGGCGTGAACGAAAAGCACTATTGGTTACATGGTATATGTATGGTACATACTGAAGTATTGCACAGAGTTTGAGTATGGACAAAGCAAACAAGTTACAGAGAGAAAAAAAACGATCACAGACAAGGAATAAATTCAAACATTTAAATTAAGGCAGGTATAATTAATAGTAAAAATACAGCTGCTCAAAAGTATTTACCAAGGAGAGAGGCTCCGCAGGTCCCTCCGTTCTGGCAGTAATTGTAGCAATGGTTGGTTTCACACCTTTCGCCAGAGTAACTTGGCCAGCAGTGACATCGGGGATCTCCCTTCTCGTTTATAATGCACTTCCCTCCGTTTTCACAGTTTAATTTACAGGTATCATCTGCAGCAAGAGCACACACACAGAGCTGCTTTCAGCAATCCCATTTCATGTAACGGGCAACACAGAACCTTGCATCTTACATAGAGCTTCAGATCCCTGCCAATGAGGAGGAAAAAAACCCCACTTTTCAAAACAGAGAAAATAAACTATTGTTTCTGTTTCCACAGTGCTAGAAAACAAAATACACACTTGGGAGAGCGTAAGCCCTCCCTGAGAGCTGCAGACTTGGCAGGGGCCGCGCTAGCCTGTCCAGCTGGTACCGTACCGAGCTGGGGCCTCTGCTTGGCAGCCACGCTTCGTCCGAATGATGCCACAGGAAAGTTGACCTCCTTAGGACGTACATTAGTAAGGGCAATATGGGTTCTTGCTTGAAACTATCATTCTAGTTAGTTTGTGAAAAGAGAAAGTTGCTTTCACCTGGAGGATCTCAGAAAACTTCCCAGTCCTTTTCTGGTGACCTCAGTCTTTCCCTATTTGATTTTTTGGATCTCTCTTGACTCACTCTATTAACTAACAACCTTTTCAATCAAACCCTATCCAAAATATTTAGAAGAAAATTATTTACCTTTTAAATCTTCATAAGAAAATTGATGTCTGTGTACTAACTTGTTAATCCTAAATGATATTTTCTGGTTTATTCTTTTTCTTATCCGCTCAGTCTGTAATATCACCAAGAAGAGATGCTGCCCGCTGCTCTGCATTCACCGACTGCTTACGGCAGTCATGCCACCGCCTTAGCGGACAGGTACGAGGTGACACAAATTCTGATTAGGCCAGATTCAATCTTTCTATAAAACTTTTTTGCAATTAGAGGTGTGCCTGCCTTGGAAACACTTTGAAAAATAAATCTCTATTTATTTCAGTGAACAAGATACAAAATCATTCAATGACACCAACGAGAAATTAACTATAGACTAGCACACACACAGTGCTCAAACATCCAAGTAATTGTGATCCTAAAGAAACAGAGAAGCACCTTTCCAGCCCAAAGCACGCTTTCAGCAATAAGACTTTTAATTTCTCACGCAGCAAAACAAATCCTGTGAAGCCAGACTGCTGCCTAACTAAGCCAGCATTTGAACCTCCATGGCTTCTAACAAGAGGGATAGCACAGACACTGGGAACTCTTCAGTAGTATATCCAGCAGCTGCAGATGTTTTTGCGGAATTAATCTGTTTTAGTTAAACAAATAATATGAAAAAGGGTCAAGGTTCCCATTTGTCCTACTGAGGTCTAACATTGACTGACACAGGCACACCAACCCCTTTTTTGACGTTTAAAGAAATACATTGCGCTCTAAGTGCAGAATTTAGGAATGACTGATATCCTCTAGCTGAATAGTTCTCTCCAGCACGGAATCTGCAAAGTTCAGTAGCATAACTGTGCTTATGCAGCAGCTTTTTCTTTGGGTGCACCCAAATCTCTCTTTCCTGCCCATATATGCCCCTCCCTGGCAGGGTCTGGCTGCCTCCGTTCACGGCCAGTGCTGAGATGGTGCAGAGATAACCTGGGATCAAACCTTTTTAAACAGAACTTCTGGGAACTGGTCATCTTTCAGGCAATCGCACCTATCTCAAATTAAGCTGAAACTAGACAACAAATCTAGAAGTTATTATGGGGGACTGACTGGCGCATCATTATTTCAGGTGTTTACAATAGAAAATATGAAATAACACATGCTCTTAATTTTTTGGTATCCCCCCTGGATATACACATCTGCTGTAACAAAGCTACTTTGTATTTGGGAGTTTGAGGATACCTCGGTGTTTTATTTATTTAGGTGGTTCATTAAATCCTTTGATGTTCCATGAACCGTTCTTCAGTTACTCATTACAGAAGTTGTTTAAATGGATAATGTAGCATATCTTATTGGAGAGAAGGTCTATTTTTGTTTTGCTTATCTTATCTGTTTTACTTATCATTAGTCATGAGTTTATAGAGCAGAACTTGGTAAAAACAGAATAAATAACACTGAAGTAGAGATAAGTGCTCATTTTTATGAACCTTTCTGATAGCACATTAAAAGCATAGTATATATATCTTCTAGAGTAATTCCGCAGAATTAAGATATAAAATTTGAAAAAAAAAAAAAGTTAAGACAGAAAAAAAAAAATAGAAAAGGCATATTTAGAACCATAAAACATGAACAAGTGAAAGTTACCCTAATCACACCAAGAAATACATGCCTTCATATTTTCAGGAAAACGTACTGAGCCAAAAATTGCCCACTGTAAAGATTTTCTAATCCAATTGGCTTTCAAAGATTGGTACACTCACGTCTTACACTTTTAAAATGCAATATATGTTATAACTTTATGCAATAGTCAACTCAGAAGATTGTAATAGTTTGTATCATCATAGGATTATTAAAATTCACTACAGATTTTGTTCTCTATAAAACATTTAAATTCAAGAGTTTCAACACAAATCTAATACGAAACAGAGAAAAGTTACTACAACAATTTTGGACATTAAATAAGCTAAGAAATGGGACTGAAAGATGTAATGGATAAGACAGTTTTAAAACACTGTGTTAGAGTTTAACAATATGAGGGTTTTAATGCTGCTGCTTTGTTGTCTGAAGGTAGATACAAGAATCAAATTACTCTTGCTGATTCAAATCAACTGACTACAAAAGGGGATCAGACGCCTTTGTGTGGGAGACAGGAGCAGAACGGTCCCATAGGAGAAGATAGGAAGAAAAAGAATAGAGGAAAGCAACACAGAATCATTATAAAAAGCTGAATACTCTTAATTTGAATTACTGAATAAAGATCTCTGAAACAAGAGCTGGGAACAGCTCTAGTAAGTACCCGCTATTGGAACAATGTTTAAAAAAAACCCCAAAACAGAACAGAAAAGTTTCTATCTGCAGCCAGTTCAGTGCTGGTTGCTGGCACTCTTCTATATTTTCTCTCCTAGCCTGGTTATTTAGTCTTCTGCTGCCTTCATTTGCCTATTTCAATCTTAAGATATCTTTAACAAAGAATCAAATAACTTTGTTTTGCAGTTTTTTTCTTATGTTTTTCTTCCTGATATGACTGTTTGACACAAACATTAATGGACTTATGGCTTATTTACTCCATCTTTGACTCTTTCCTTTAGCTGAAAGTAAAAGGAAAAGCTTACACAGAACAAACACCGATAAAGCAGCAAAACAAAGCTTTGTAAACTCTACTGGTATTTTTTGCTTCACTTCTTCAATTTTTTGATGTTCCATCCCTCTACCCCAATCACACACACATAAACATCCCCTCTCGGCATTGCTATAACAACCCTTTCTTACTTGAGAAAAATGCATCGTACTTTTTGCTATTTTTTTCCCTTTGAAATATCCACTGAATTCTGGACGAGGCAGTTAAATGCAGGGATGACGCTATGGAGCACAAGGTTAATGAACTACGTTCTTTGGGACAAGAACAATTTCCCTCCCCATAGTGGAAAATACTCATGGGGCAGAAACTTATTTCTTCTTGCCTATCCTTCAGACGAGAGTGTAGCTCATCCTTACACCGAGCTGAATGCACCTATTAAAGACAGAGTGCAGGTTTCTAATGTTATGGTAAGGTTGTATAAATCTTTCTGTCCCTCCAGATGAGGGTCTTACGATCTGCACATTTTCCATATGCTGAAATTTATCAGAACAAGCTGTAAACCCCAAATTTGGTCTGAATGCTGTTAAGACAGATCCTCCTCTGTTTTCCCTTCGCATTTTCTTTTAAAAATCTGTTTGCTTTACAATTTTAAATGGAAGAGAAGGGCTAAGAAAAGGATGCACAGTGACAAAAAACTAACTGACACCTGCTGTAATGTAGCCCATTTTCTTCTGTTCTGGGCAATACTGGTCCCGATGGTAACCCCTTTGTTAGACACAGAGGATGCTGCTGTAAACAAAAGGCTTTTTTCAAACCAGAAGCAGATTTCTGTGTGACCCCTGTTCTATTTGATATCCAAAAAGACTGAAAGCAGGACAAAACCAAAGAAGATCGCATGGATTGAACTGCCATAGCTTTTGCTAGTACAGCTCCCTGCGGCAGACTTTGTGGGTGAAAAAGAAGGTGTATTGGGATTAACCTCTACATCCCCAGCCAAAGCACTTGGTCTGCCTGCAATCTCTGTGTGCAGTGGGCAATTCCCCACAGAAATGCGCTGGAGGAAATACCATGATGGATTAAATGTTTCATCTCTGTCCAGAAACAATGCCAGATTTGAGTCTTTGTAATTTTTCTCAGGCTTTTCATCCAGCCAAGAGAGCACAAATATTCCCTTCTTAAAATGAAAGGGATAAACATGCAGCTCCAGAATACGGAACTCTTGGAAGTGTTCATTACTCTTGCTCATTCAGCTGTGGCACACACTGTCTTCCTCCAGTGCAAGTCTCTGCATTTTCAGCCTCTTGGTACATCTTTAGCTTCGTTGTGCTACAGACAATTAAATACAATAAACCTAATGGATGCAAATCCAGTGGTCTCTTTTAGGGAAATGAAGTGGTACTTTACCCATTGGAAAACTAAAGGGGAGCTTCTAAACTGAAGAAGTCAGGCCTGCTATCGTCAATAAATAAACCACAAAAGAACTGTGCTCTGTCAATCATAATCATCCAGGGAGAAATGAGATGGAAGCTTATCTAAGAACACTCGGGAACCCACTTTAATTTTGTTATAAAAACATTCTGAACAATACAACACACATATGTTGTAATAACTCTGGCTTGAAAAAGCCAAATCAAACCCAAAAGCTGTTTCTCATCAGTTCTGTGAGATGCTGGTGAAACAGCCGTCTGAAACAATCTGGATTCAGTCTTACAGAAAGCCACTGAGGATTCAATATTTAGAATCCCTCACGTAGGACTTATGAAGAAAAATCAATTCAATGGATCAAGCCAGTAGCAGTATTATGCAGAACATCAAGACTTACCTCAATTTTCTTTTGTTAAAAAAAAAACCCAAACTCAAAACAATCCAATGAACCAGAATCTGAATCAGTTTTTTGGATAAAGTCACAAGAAACAGAGCAAGACTGAGATTACCTCCCAGTCACCAAACTTAAGGTAGACTGACTAATAAGAAATTGTACAAAGTATGCAAAGTGTCTTTACAACAGTCATGCCAAAAACTACCAAAATGAAGAATGGCATAATATTACTATTGCAAATAATAATTATTTGTTGGAAGGCATTTTTCACAAGGATAGAGACATGTGCACTGTCAAAACAGAATCTTCAAACACAGACTCCCCTTTTCAAGATAGGGGCACTATTCAAGATAGATGGGAACTGGAGATGGCTGTCCCATTTTGGCTCTGTCAAGTTGTGAAAATCTAATACTAGCTTCCTTACTACGTTTTAAAGACCCAAAACACTTAAAGACACTAAAAAGTATTATGAATGTTCCATATACTACTGTTTACTATTGTAACTTGAATTACATATTATTCAAAAATATGCCACTGAGCAAGTACAAACCAACAAGTACACCTCACTTCTATTGCTACATGAATGACACCCACTAAAAGACACTTAAAGATATGAATTTTCAGGTCTGTAAATTACTGGTAGTGTATTTTTGAGCACATAAAATACAATGCATGTAATTCATTGTACCCTATCTACTGTACAACTATTGCACTGTGATCAAACCAGTAACAAAACCAAATGAATACATCAGTTAAAAAGTGTTTCACAGATACTAATGTCTCAAATTAAAATCTTCTGGCTCTCCTTCTTTTAGGGAAAAAACAGAAGACCACCAAAATCAACAGCAATATTTCAACTGACTTTGAATCAGGATTGCATTGCGGACCAACAAAAAATATGACTATATAACCACCCTTTGGATTAATTAATCTTCTACAATATACAAACATGTAAGGCAGGAATTGATGTTTTGGGTTATTGACATCCAAAACTATGCCAAAAATGCTCTGAGACAACGAAGAGAATATAATGCTAGATTTAAACAAGTTGAATGTATGCGGTTTGGAATTCTTTATACACATTTTCTAGATCTTCATCAGAAAAGGAAAGGAAGACTACAGCTCCTATTTTTTTTATTCCATACTGTATAACTTCCTGAAGGAAAATAACCTGGTTTAGAACTTGTCGTTTGTTTGCAGGCTATTAGTGACCTACCAATGGCAAGTGGGTTGTCAGCCAACCATTAATTATAAACCTCATACACATAAGAAATCCTATTCTATGATTTCTAGAACCTTTTAAAATTCAAACTGGCTTGAATTCTTTCCAGTAGCCTGACCACCTTAGGTTTGGCCTCACTTAGAGTGAGAATAGTTTTAGAGTACCTAATTACATTCTTCTGTGGAAAAGAAGACTTTTTTTTCCATTAAAATATAGCAAGAACACAGTAGCTCTTTTACCATGAAGTCTGGTTTCCTGTGTCTTGATATTAGTCATTACAGACATTACTGAAAGATATCATTTTAGATAAAAATATTTCAGTTGTTTTTTTCCTTTTTGCCTGATACTTCAAAGTCATTATTACTTGCTATGTTCCTCTCACTGCCTTTTGACTATTGCTGCAGTCTCAGCAGAGGTGTTTCTTAATGGTCTTCAAGGTTATTTTTTTGCCCTGAATGGCTAATGTTTAATTTGGAATCCAAAATGCCTCAGAGCTTTTCAAACTTCTTTTGGTCAATACACATACACATTCACTTTTTATTATCATCTGGAATCAGTTCAGCTGAAAGCTCACTTTTCATTTTCATGAATATAAACAGTCTTTTTGAGTCAGGGATTTTGCCTCTTCATATTTCATTTCCATTTCAGGTAAGTAATATGTGTATAGAACAACATCACAAGATTCTTGACTCGCAGACAGCCTAGCCTTTTGCAATGACAAAAACTGACCACTTGTTTATTTACTGTTTCCCATGCAGTTCTCAATACCTACCTAAGAGGCTCTGATCAATGCATGTTCCGTTCACCAATGATTTTCCTTCTGGACAAGCACATGTTGCACCAGAAGGGTTCAGTAAACAAATGAATTCACATGTCAGGTCCAAGCACGGATTAGGCACTGTTTAAAAAGACAAAATATTAAAAATTTTGATTTTTTTTTTTTTTTTTTTTAGAATTACACCGTGTTCTAGAATTAGAAAAAAATATAATAATCAGATATAAAAATTCTGATATACTTCCAGTTTCCAGGATAACAACAGCCTGAAGTCAGTGAACACATTCACTCAAATGGCAGTGCAGGACTCACACCAGGATAGAATTTATTCCAGTAACAAAAAATGTATTGGTAATATGCAGTAAAAATATTCATCTGGTTGTGGCTAGAGGTGTTTGTATTCATCACTCTTCTAATTTTTTTTATAACTCATTTACAGTGCAGGTACATAAGGCAGGCATTTGTCCAATGTCCTTTCAAATTAGAGAAAACGCATCAAAAAATCTAAATCAAACTTATGTAAAGAAATGTGACTAAACCTATTTCAATCAGGCTCTTGTTTATGTCCATACAACTTTGTTACTTTATTTTTTTCCCCTAAGGTGAACTTGCTCAATATTGAGTTTAAAGTAATTATGCTTACTCACAGTCCATTTGTTTGTAGCGGTGAAAAATCAAGGCACTTTTTGCTTTATCAACATCCACACTTAGATATTCTACAAGGCTCCTGCCAAATTTATGTACTTTAAATGCACCATTTTTAGGACCCGCTCCATATATGTAATCCTCAAAAATGTCAATTCTATGTGGATGAAGTAAACCTTAAACAAAAATCAAGAATAAATACAAATGCATATTAATATTCAATTAATAAAAAACTTTGTTTTAATAACAACTTCGATTGCATTATTGCAATTGACACCTAAAGACATTGTTATTCAGACAGTTTGTTTTGTACCCACAAAGACTGCCTTTAAAAAAGCAATCTTAAAAGGAACTCTTCCCATACTACAAGCAACTAAAATCTCAAGCTTTGTATTAGCCTTCCACAGAATTCAGCCTCAGAAACTGGCTGATTATTGAAAAGTAGGGAAACCCTAGCGTAACAACTAGCTAATTAGAAGATACTTAGGTACAACACTTCAACTAGAAGTATGTGACAGGGAAGAAATAGATTATTTTGCTGCACATAAAAGAAACTCTTTTGACAAAACATTTCTTCAGCTCCTTCTTAACATATTTGAAATGCTAGCTTTCATACTACATTTATTTTAATTTATAATCATAGTAAATTAATGCAACATAAAATGTTAAGACTTTACCAGTTCCTCATTTTTAAGAGCTATGAATGTTGATTAGATCTTATAGTTGGATTTCCTATGCACAACTGGCTGTAGAATTTCACACATTTACCCACAGAACAAGGCAATATCTTCTGACAAAAACTTCTTTGCTAGAGGTGCATCTCTTCTCATTTTGAAGCCATGAAGACAGAATCTACCATTCCTTGTGATACCTTGTTCCTACTATTATCCCCATTTACTGTAAAAAAGGTTTTGTATTTCACTTGTATTTATTTATTTTCAATTATCAGCCTTTATTTGTTCCTACTTTTTTTCCACTCTATCAATACTTGGCACTCAGTTTTTTATTTCAATAAAAAGACTTATGAATTCTAATTCATTATTTTATGCTTGTTTAATTAAATGGGCTGCAGGTTTTAGTCTTATTGCAAAGCAATTTCTAAACTCCCCCAATTTTCCTTTGGTCCTATTTCTCTAATTTTTCCATAGTTACTGCATATGTCAACAGGAGACAAAAGGTGACATTGCTTTAGTGATCTTGTATTTCAGTATTAAATGCAATGTATGGAAGCAACAAAGTCTCTACATTCCACTTTCCTCTGTATAAACCCCAAATTTGCTGCATTTGGCAGTGTAGTATAGCCCATATTCCATGCTATAAAATATTTTGAAAGTCATCAATTTACATGCCTTCTATTCTGTAGCACTGTTGTGTCTTATTTTTTTCACTTGAAGAATAGCCTCACATTTATTCTTAGAAGACAAATGACTATTGAGACACTTTAAAACACAATCTAGGATACCCTGTCAGTCTTCATACCAGCCACAGGCACTGAGCACAAGCACTAAGTATGTATTTTGTGATAGATTACAGCATAGTCACCATGAAAAGCGGTAACTGAAAAAGGTGCAAGAAAAGTTATGAGGAGGAGTTACTGTCGTCCAAAATCTCTTGTCTGACATCTGCATGGTATGGTTCAGTGTTACAGGAGGTTGTAGTCAGATGCCTACACTCAAAGTCATCCTTCTTGAGAAGACTACTTCCATGTATACTGAGCCAAGTTGTGAAATAAAATGTTATTAAACCAAAATAAGATGATTTAAATCTGGTCCTGCTCAATTTGGATTATGGGAGATTTTTCCTAGTATCTTCCAGAACTCCCTGGTGACTTCCAGATCATTGGTTAAAACACTCAGCAGCACTAGATGTAATATCTTCCTGATGAAACTCCAATACCAGCTGTCTACTAAGCAATCCTCCCAAAAGGCCTGCTTGCAAATTTTTAATTTTTTTTAATGTTTCCTCTCTTTTCTACTCAAATTTCATAAGTTGTTGCATATATTATCAAATTGTTAAAAAGCCAACATATGATTTATATATAAAAAAAGTTTGCTTAACCAGAATCTCTTTTCTTATGAAAGGAACCTTCCTCTCCTCATTCACATTCTGTTAGCAGAATTCTGTGATTACTTACTGACCTGAAAGCCAAACCTATTATTTTTCCCAGAACTGATTCAGGTCAACGGTTCTATAAACCATACAATTCCTGTGCCATGCCAACAGCTCTAATTTCTAACAAGTGAAGGTGCTCCTGTTGCTATTAATGTCCAAGTGAGGCCAAGCATAAATATTAATCACAGTGTCATTTGATAATACCTAAGCTAATGATTAGGTAACAAACTTGGAGATTTGCACGTATCACTGAATCTTTGTTCCCCTGAAGTAACTTTATCAGATTATCTTAAAGCTAAAATTATCTTAGCTTTATACCTCTAGCTTAAATAACTATTTGTTTAGATAATACATGAAATATTATCTAAGAAAAGCAATGAATATTACATAGTAGTCACTGATTTTTGCTTGCATAGTTTCTCTGAATAGTGTAACTTCAGCAAATAAAACAGAAATTACATTATACAAAAACTTTCCATACCTTGTTTAGTGCTCACAGACACAACTGAATCGGAACCGTCAAAAAGAACACTGCCAATAACAGATAGTTCAAAATCAGCCCAGAACAAACGCTGGCTGAACTGATCAACTACGAGACCTACAAAGAAAATAAAGTTCAAATAGCAATATCAGAAGTAAAAAAAAGGTAAAATTTTTATGTAACTGTAAATTTTTATATTG
The DNA here is from genome assembly GCA_034008185.1 of Gorsachius magnificus. Lineage (NCBI taxonomy): Eukaryota > Metazoa > Chordata > Aves > Pelecaniformes > Ardeidae > Gorsachius > Gorsachius magnificus. The sequence goes on along the minus strand of CM067085.1, from coordinate 6,322,761 downwards.
TTCATATTCTTGTGAACCCAAAATATGGTGACAATGAAAAAACGTGCCTGCAAACCAAGGAGAATAAAATAGAACACCTTCCGCTTAAACCTTCCCCTCGAGTCAACCATGGTTTTTTACTTTCTTCAACTTAGGCTTCCAGGGTCAGTACCTTTTCAAACCCATTATCCACAGCAGGTAGTGGTATATACCAGGTGGGAATTAAATATAGAATCTAATCCTGTAATTTGTTCTACCAACAAAAAGTCTATTATGTTAATAGATTTCTAAGCTGTAGCACCAGTGTGACCCCACATTAGAAAAACAGCATTCAGATTTCTTAGAGTTTTCCTAACCTGTCCTGTTTTCACAGGTACATAAATGTGGGGTGTTTTTAATCATCAATACTTCACATCAATCATTATTACAGAATTAAAAATGACATTATTTTAACTACATTAGTGCTGCAAGACAGCAATGTTGACAGAAGTATATATTCACATATATATGGAAAAAAGCACAAGAGTGAGTGACTGAGAGCAGAAATGAGAATAAAAGCTAGATAACATTGTGACTACCCAGCCTCTAGGCAATAACTAAATAGTTAAATCAAGCAGTCCATGTTTCATAGAGGATGATTAAATGATTAATATGCCATTTTAGATCATGTCTGAAGCTTCAGCCTGAAAAAAAAATATTTGAACCATAAAATAATTTAAGTCTGAGCTTTTGAAGTTGTAGTGTATTTTTAATAAGAATGGGGAAAAGTATTTTTCTTCCTATTTATGTAAGTAGGTAAGTCAGAAAAAAAATGCATCAAAAGAAATTATACATAACATCAAAAATTCTCCTCTTAAGGTCATAAATTAATCAGCTGTAGATAGATGAGAGGAAGTGGAGGAAGTCTGACGCAGAGACGAGTGAAATATGTTTACATTTGCACTTCCATTTAAAGAACCTCTTCAAAAGAAACACTGGTAATTCAGGCATACAGCTAAAGAGAATCATTTCTGGTAAAAGATAATGACAATGTGTCAACCCAGTGTGATGCAAGGTACCTGCAAGGGGGAATATTTTAGAAGCAGTCCCCAGTCTCTAGCTTTTTAATAAGAATATTTAAATATCAAATAATAAATGAATAACATTCTCAATGTATCTTTCACAGTATCAGAGATAACACAATGTTAAAAAAGCACTTATTTTTGTTTTGTACATAGACCACTCCTGCGAGAGTCATTTTTACATAAATCCTGTGAAGTCAAGCCCAAATGCTCAAACTCTTACTCTGTCCTACTTGAAACAGGCGAGGCATATTTAGCAATAAATTTAAGGCAGTGGAACACAGATGTTTAGTAAAATCTTAAACTTCATCTAAACAACAGTAGTAAAGTCTTATTTGGGAAGAAATATTAAAAGCTTGGACTCTTCCTTTGCATTCCCTCTGCAAAGACATGGATCTGTGTGAAATATTTGACAAAAAAATTAAAAGTCTCCATAAATGCCTGCTTTCTACCATGAAGGAAAATAAAAGAAGCCCAGAAGGATGCCACAAATGTTTTCAGGCAGTAGGTACAGGAAAATGCAATAGTGTAGCAAGGCACTTGTGAAATTCCCTCTTTGCAAAATCTGCTCATTTTTGGTTATTTTGCCAGTTCTCTTAATTTTCATTTTATTCATCCTTTAAGGAGACAGAGATTTGGTTAAATATTTATATTAAACTTTTCTATTTAAAATATATCAAAGAACATTTTATGAAGAAAAGCTCTCAGCTCTTGCAGTTCTCCTTCTGGTCATGGAATAAGTAAATACTTGCATTTTCAGATCAGTTTGATACCATTACTACCTAAAATTCAATAAATTCACTAATGCAATAGTGATGGCAGGATTAAATGATCTTTAATGACCAAGGAAGTGGTGACTGGCTCCGTAGGACATAACCTTGGCAATCAACCAAACTGATAATAAGAAACAAAAAAAAATCCAGCAATTAGAACTAAATCTAATGATTTGTAGATCTGATATGTTCACAATGCTTTATATAAGAAGTTGTTTAGCAAAGAATATGTAACAAGTCTGATAAACATAAAATTCTGTTGCCTTTCAGTCTGAATAATCAGAAGCTTCTTACTGAATTTACTATTGACTACTTATTTTTTATTATTATTGCTATTCTAACAATATTACCTAAGGAGCATAAATTTCCACTCCTCAAAGCTTTCCTTATCACATATGTAATTTGTTAAATTGCTATATTAATCTAGTCATGTCAATAAAGAGTGTTTCCTTTAAGGGATGAGTGTAACTTGCATATGCAACACCATAAGCCCATCTTAGCATGGGACTTAACAGTCTGTTAAAAATATTATTCCTTATTGCTGTGATAGTGGCAGCTTCTGAGATGCTTAGATATTCAGACGGCATCCTCTTGAAAGAAGCCTATATTTCAACAGATATGCGTACCAAAGTTGGACAACCCCTAATTTGCAATGCAATAATAACAAATTATCATTGTAATCCTGGAGAAACATCAAATATTGCATGAGAAAATGGGTCACGAACAAATCATTTGTGGTTTCAAGACAGGATGCTGCTATTTAAGAGAGGCACATTTCATTCTGAATTTATCATTTCCTTTGTCATAAAAATTACTTTTATCCTGCCAATGGAGTCTTAACAGTAATTCACAAGATCTCAACATGTACTGTCAAGCCTCAAAATAGTTCCGTAAAATACTGAGATAATTAAGTCATTACTTCTTTGCATACCTAAACCTTGTTTTACATTATTTTGCAGTGTATTCAGGAAAATAACTAGAATAGGCTGTGAGATGTCATATGCATTCTTAAAAAATGTGTCTCACCACTAACTGGTGTTTCCTTAATTGATTTTTCTTGTTCATTGTTACTGAATAAATCATATTTTAACTGATTATATATAGTCCTTTGGTACTGCTTTGCAAAATCATCGTGCTAAGCTTTGTTACAAAAGTTTAAGTCATATTAAGATGTATCATTTGAAAACACAACTAAGAATTTGATTAGTAACTGCGTATGAATAACCAGAACACGTATTTTAAAAAGTGTAGTTGGGTTTTTTGCAAACTGAGAAATTGGAATTCAGCCAGCAAATCTACAATGAGTTAGCAAGTGCCGTGTAATTAGGAAGAGTGGATAAGCTGTATACCTGTGGGTCTTTGTAAATTCTTTTGAACCAATATCCTTCTCAGACTACCATCCATAGATGATTCCTCTATGTGAGAACGATCCCCAATAACTGTCCAGTACATCATCCTAAAAGTATTAAACATAAAAAAGATAAGCTGGATGACTACACAGAACCTCAAAACAATTCACTGATATTAAATTATTATGAGCCTTATATTAAATTATTATGAGCCTTTTGACCTACCTGAAAGATGGGAGATAACTGATCCTGATTTACATACAGGTCAATTGAGCAGGAAAGTTAAGTAAATGATTTGGAAAAGTTTAGACATTTGTAGGCATCATTTTCTTTCTCTTATGCTACTTTGCGTTTTTGTTTGAATTGCCAAAACAGAGTAATGTTGAAACATACGTACCCCCTTTTAGGATTTACGGCAATTGCATATGGTTCTCCTGCCATGCTTGTAAGGAGCCTTGTGCAGTTAGGTCCATTCAACTGACCTACATTGATGGAGTATCTCAGACTCGTCCAATGAGTTGTATAGTAGCTGAACCAATGCATTCTGGAATGATCAGTCCAGTAAATATTTCCAGCAACCCAGTCAACAGCAATGCCCCTAGGTCTTTTGAATTCTGGACACTAAAAGGAACAGATGGTGAAGTCAGACCTACAGAAATTATCTTTCACAGCAGCTGCATAGTCACAGATTTATGTAACTTTTTACAGTTAAGTAACTTTTACCTTTAACATGGTGAAATATTTAAAAACATTGGAAAGACAACATAAATTCCACCTGTAGGAGAGAAGTTCTAAGTGATCTGCTGATAGTTCTATTCAATGCTGAAAAACAAGTCAATGGTTCAAAACTGTTTTCTCAACTCTAAGGCTACCTACCTTAAGAAAAAGGCACTCAGGCATGAATTACTTGAACTGTTGATACGGAAGAAAATAAATGTTACATACTGTAATTCAAAAGGAAAGGAAAAGGAAGAATTAAGATTATACAGATATTGTACTCCATGCAGAACTACACTGTGTTGTCCCATCCCAAAGCCCTCAGTGAAAATTGTGCTTGAGACCATCCTGAGGTATGGCTGCTCAGCAGTCTGCCAAAGAGAAATAAAATCACTGCACTTAGAAAACTGCATAAAATTACCTCTGTATTCTGACCAATACTAGTATGCATTTGTAAGAAAATTTTTAAAATGTTTCTCTTCCCTTGCTGTTAACTGTTCCTGTTTCCACCACTGATTAAAACTAAAGTTACTGCAATGTTCAGCTTCACATGTAAAAGAGGCTTGACTGATTATAACTTTAAAATTACAAACTGTAGTATCTCTGCCATGATTTCAGTTACTATTAATGCCTAGATCCTAAAAAATGGTCCAAAGTATAGAAGTTCATATTGCAAATAGGAGATATATATGAACAGGTTTCTCTAAAGTTTACTAGAATTCCTGCGGAGAGGAGTCAAATCTGTAAAACAGGACTACCCAACTATTTCTAACATGAACGCAGCATATCATAAAAAATTCAAGACCCGCATGAGCTAAATATATATGCCATTGTTTGCCTGTTTACCTATAATGACATCAAGTTAAATTATGGAAAAAAAAAAAAAAATTCTATTCCTTGTAGTGCAGTAATGGAATGCTACTAAGTTATGCAACTAAAAATCAGGAAAAAAAAGTCCTAAAATAACTTGCTTTCCTCAGGTGTCAGAGTTCCCTAATACCACAAGGCATTTGTAGACTATTTTCATCATAAAATAAAGGTCATTTCATTCAGTAGGTGAAATAAGAGGACTTCAAGGGTGAACTTAGATAGTTCATTGTTCATAAACCTTTAATTCTGTAAAAATGTCATAGAATGAATGTTCTCAAGATATAGAGAATCCTGACTTTCTACTTAGATGAGTATTAAAGCAGCAAAATCAATCACTGCATTTACAAAACAGTATTCCTTTAAAAACATTTTTTGAAAGTTAAACAAAATAATGTATCAGAATTCTTTGTTATGAAATGATGATACTGGTAGCATATGCTTCCAGAAATACCACAAAAATAAATGGGTTTTTTTCAGTAAATGTAGTATTTGCGTGCAACAGCCTCTTTTTTTTTTTTTCTTTGTTACGTTATCCAAGCAACAGTCATCTAAAGGACAAGATATCAAAAAATGTGGGTATTTGCAGATAAGCGTCACTGTACTTTTAATCCAAACTCTTAATTCTGGGTAATATTCAGGAACTTGTGTCAAGAAGCCTCTCACACCTGGAGATCTCCAGTTACTACTCTGGAGACTGCAAGGGTTAATGGCACTGACCTACAAGGCTGGAACCCAATATTGTTCTAAAAGGAGAACAGCTATCATGGACAGTACAGTCTGTTGCCTTGCGTTGGGCTGTTCAAGAACCACTGTTTACAGTAAGACTGCTTTTTTTTGGGACCTGGTAAGCGCATGATGGGAGTTATCATGCAGAGTGAGAGATGGTTCCCAAAAAGCTGGTAGTGGAAGCAGATGAGACAAAGGAATATCCTAAAAAGATTCTGGAACAAGGTTGGGTTGCTTACTAACACTGACCCTTTCTCATTCTTCTCAACTATACAGAAGTGAAATTCCAGTAATGCTGGGGCGCATATTAAAGATCAAATGAACAAGGAGATAATCAGAAGAAATAGAAAGCAGCCATCTGGTGTAAGAGATTAAAAAGAAGAGAATAAAAAACGCTAGCTGATGCTACAGCCATGTAATTCTCAGTTGTGTTAATTAAGTTTCAGTCTAGCGACATCATATTTCTGATGTCCTATGCATCTTCTCATACTGTTTAGGAAAATTACTTACTGTAAATGAGCTTTTACCTAATAGCTTATTTGTATTATGTTAATTTTAAAGAACATTTCTGCATACAGAATAGGGATGAAAATACAGGAACAAAATCACATTAATATTTTCTACAGTTAAATTAGCCCACTTTGATGCTAAGTATAACATACTATGACTTATTAGAAAAACTGAAGCCTAATCGCCTTCTATAGTACGCAGTCTGCACATCTACAGGCCATGTCAGCTTGATGCCTTTTGATCAGAGTTGCTGCCTGTTGTAAAACCTGTTTTAAAGGTAAAGAACTAAAAAAAAAACCAAAACCAACAACCAAACAAAAAAACCCCCAAACAAACAAAAAAAAAAGAAGCTACAGTAACAGCTTGGATTTGGAAACCATTTTGATATAATGGTAGATTACAGAAAAATTTTCAACCCCTAAAGTTGAGTTTGACTGGAGAAAATGTGTTACACATGCAGCAGGAACCCATCACCTTGCAATGTTTAACATTTTAACACAGGAAACCTAGATTACAAATCTAATTTATACCATAAGCACAGGTGAAACAATATTTTCTTGATTTACTTTAAAGATGGTTTTGGTATGGCACTGCTGTGGAATTAAGTAAACCAATGATTTATTGTTGCTTAAAATATCTTAATTAAAAATAATATATTATCTAATGATATATTATTAGAACAGTAAAAATAAATGAGAAACAATGCTACTAGAAAACTTCTAGACTTTTACTCGCTGAAACAGAAAATTTTCCTCAACAGAGGAGCAGCCCCGTAGGTGGTTTGGTGAACCACTGCACCATTTGTATTACATAAGTAGGATCATTTAAAAATCCCAACCAGCAGGTTCCAGAAAAGGACAGTCTCCTATGTACATAAACTTCATCCATACAGAGCTATAGCTTTAAGGTAAAACCATAAATAAATGCTATTTAGAGAAAACAGTCAAGAAATCGTTTCCATTCACAGCGATGCACTGAATTTCACTGGGCCCTGGGGCAAACATTGGGAGTATGTACATGGATATATATCACAAGGGTGGTTAAGGGTCCTCGTTAAAGCTCTCAGAACAGTGGGGCTGGAGCAAGCTGCTGATATGCTGACTGGACCCACTACAGACCCTATGTTTTTCTTCCTATTACACGGTACAATTATTTTAATGTTCAGCTTTGTGTCCTCTTCCATGAAAAACAGCACTTGACTTTAAGTGGCAAGTCACTCTGTGTTGAATATTCACCTCAGATAATTTATACATCTCTCTCCAAGGATTATGCCAGTAAACAGCTGCACCAGTTATCAGCAATTCACTTATACAGTCTTAACTCGATTGGAATGCAATCCTCTTCTGCATCTGTCAATAAACTCTGAAGAGTTGATATTTACTATTTCCTTTAATGCTTCAATTTGTACCACGCTTAAATCCCTTTTCATAGAAAAATACAAGAGATACTTAAAGCTATTCTCTGAGAAAGGCTCTTGATATGTTAATTCCATGGAGCAATTTCAGTTGAGATGGATTTTTGCATTAATGTAATTACCTGAAAATGCAGGTGACTTTGTTCAAGTTTACTGTCCTGATTTACATATCAAAGTCTAGATATAAAAGTTATAATGTAACCTTTGAAAACTTACCCATTTAAAAAACTTGGGTTAAAATTAAGGAATTCTCAAGCTTTTCAAAACCAAATTTAAGTGACAATATTAAAGCAACACTATAAAACCAATTAACCTGCTGATCAGTTATATATAAGGCCATAATATTTCAGTATTAATAAGATAATGGTGGCAAAATATTCTGAATAGTTTAGCACAATGAAAAGTAAAAGCTTTCAGAAATATAAATGAATTATGTCCAAGATACGTTCAGATGCAGTGTGTACACTTTCAACATACAGATTTATAAAAAAGCTTCAGATGGCTTGAATCAAGCATCATCATAAGCATCTACCAGCACTGAAGAGTTAGGGGGAAATGGTGTATAAAGAAAAACATAATTTTTTCAATAATTTTGAATTAAGAGGAAGTGACTAAAAAGTATTCTGGCATAACAGTGAAACAGAGACATGAAAAGCAAGAAGTATTTCAGTGCTTCAGAAAAACAACAGTAATCCTAAGAACATTTTATCTTTATTAGTTTAAACTGGGAGACAATGTCAAATCAGCCGTGAAAATTTCAACCCCTGGACTACAAAGTCGTCTCAGGGAATCTTATTTTCAGGTTTATGGACCTGTAAGAAAGTGCAGATCCATTAGAGAGGTTGTGGGTCAGCAGACTACACTTACCCTCGCAGAAGGCATCTGCATGTTAACCGAAAAGGAGTAAAATAAATAAATAAAAACACCCCCCACCCCCCACCCAGCACTTTAATTTCACAAGACTTTACAAGTTTGTTATTTTCTAATAACGAACTCAATACAGAGATGTGTCTGTCAGGATTTCTTGGGCACAGGTAGCTGCCACATTTAAATGAGAAAAACACCACAGTAGAATTACTTCACATCTTGAATACATACTTAGGTTCTCAAAGTATCCTTCCCCAAAACTCACATGACATCCATGACCTACTAGAAATGCTAGGGGTAATTTTCTACTTTACATATACTTTTCACACACTTTCAGTCAACAAAATCTAGATCCTCTTCTGCTGGGCAGATGGAAGTGTTGGTTTTTAACCACTCTTCCCATATATATGTCACCACAGACACAAGGTATCTTTATGTCCATCGGTGTCTACATCCCCAGGCTTTTTGCCCTGCTGGCATCAAAGGTCAGGAATGTCATTTGTTTGCAAAGGAAGTATCCTTGGATGAAAGGTACTTAGAAGTTGTTTCAGATGTGTAAGAGTTGAACGATAGATGAAAGATTTGTCTACTGTTGCTACTGCTGTTTATTCTACTGGGTATATAAAAGCATTCATGTGATGCAAGGTCATTTCTGTTACCTCTCAAGTTTAAGGAAACAGCCAGGCAGGTGTTATTTCTAACCTGCTTTATTACTGGCCAAAAACCCCCTAAAAACTCTCCTCAGCCATCACATTCCATAAAAAGTAAAAAAATAAATCTAAATTTTCAGCATTGTAGAAACACCAATGTAAAGATCACACTTATCTTCAGTTCAGCATTAACACTTCCTTGAGAATTTTGTAGAAATGTATTAGGCAAAATGCATTTATTTTATTTTCAAGTAAAGAACACTTGAAATTACCCTAGGTTATAAAACCCCACATTTATGTTGTAAAGTGCAAAATTACATTTATGCGTATTCAAAAAAAGATACTATGCAGTTCAACATATAAAGGAATAAATACTTATTGTTCTAATTTTTAAATCTTTGTTATAGCCTTGCTGTTATTATCATTTACCTGGTCATTATGGAAATCAAGCCTGTCTACATTTCCCATTTTCCAAGTATTTGACATTCATGCCTTTCTTTAAACCATGTGTGGCTTATATATATGTCTATTATATCCTCTCTTCTTTTCTCTCTTAAAATAAAAAATCTTCATGGTATACAGTCTTTCCAAGCCTCTAACATACTGGTTATTTCCCTGTAGAAAACTCCTTAAAATACTATAGCTTTGGTCTCTTAGACACTTGAACAGGTCTGTGAGTCTTGAATGGAAAGGCATTAGTAAACATACATACCATTTGAATAAAATCATTATCAGAGAAGTTTTAACTTACTAAATCAGCACATTATAGACAATCAGCATAGAAAAGTATATCAAAAGAAATTTGTATCATGGAATCTTTGATTTTGATCACTTACTATCAAGCCACTGTTACTTTGCCTTCTCTCTCTGTCATAAAGTTTTCTGTAGAAAATCCCTCCTGGATTAAATTGAGTACTCCAAACAATCATGTCCCCTTGAAAATATGCATCCATTCCAGTTATCCTTGAATTATGTTCAATATGTGATATTTGCTGATGAACATCACTGTAGTTGAATGGATATGCAAAACCCAGGATGTCAGTGTCATTAGCAACATAGAGAACTTGATCTTCAGAGCCTAGGGGTTATTATAATGAAACAAAAATAAGGTAAATGTCAACTAATGCAAAATCAGTGTTTTTCACTCAAGTAGCTTTTTGGCGTTTATCTGATATAATTTCTTATGTTAAAATTATTTTCTGATTGTTGAAGACTGCAAAAACACGCTCTGGGCAACAGATGCAACTCTTCATCCTCTGATACCAATGTATATTACTCCAATGCTCTCTAAGCTCACATTGTGACACCTAAGACTATATTTTAAGGTGTATGTAATATAAGAATTTGTTAAGCAGTATACAAAAATGGGGGATATTATGCATTAAGCCCATATGAATCGCTACATATATCTATATGCACGTTGTGTCTAGAGGATCCTAAATGTATATATTAAAGGAACACAAACTTGCCAACGAGCATTATTTTAAGTTGCTTAATTGGAAATTAGAAGCGGAACGATCCTTTCTCTTTAATGATCACTAATGAAAGCAGTGAAGTTTTGAAATTGACTGTAACATGAGCAATCTGGACCAAAGCTGCTACATAACGTACAACTGCATATGTTCTATCTCCTCACTTCAGATAGTTAACATTTATGGTTACCTGTGAATGGGTGGTATTTATGGATACCTAGTTACCATCTTGATTCAGACATTGTAAAATTTGTTATTCATAAGAAAATGTTCTCTGGTATCTATTCATTAAGTTTGAAGAAAGTTTCAAAACTGCTGGATATATTAGAATGCACTTGCAATTTTTTTTAGATTTCCAATTCATATCACATTTATCTACAGAGAATCAACTTATAATAATGTCTGTCCAATACATTTCCTCCTTATAAGTATGAAATACCAAAAATCAATTGTTCCCTCACTCCTGCTAAATACAAGAAGAGGAGTTCCATTAAAGCAAGTATCAATGAGGGAAAGAGGGAACCATTAACTGTATTACAATGGAAATGAAGCTTGCCAACAATTCAGGTGTAGGATAGTGATTCCCAGATTTTTAAATTATAACCCCTCAGAATTGTGCCTGTATTTCTGTAATAACTAGCCACTATCCACACTCAGTAACCTTGTTTGTTCCCATGTCATAATCTGTCTGTTTCTTCAGTAATAGGTAATGATGCAAAATCCTTGTAGAGTCCAAGTTACATATAGAGGAAATTACTAATGACTCATTAATATGATCTTGCCATGATAAGTTTGCTCCAAGAAAATGTGAACGAAGCATGTAAGATACCTGACTATCACTATCCAGCTACTCAGCATTGGTGTACCTACCTTACTGGCTGGTGTGCTACAAAGAAGGAAGAACTGGAATTAACATGATACAATCTGTGATGGCTCTAGGATGCATGCCTACAACATGTGCTTACTGGCCATAAGGTTCAGATCAGGTACTGCTCAGAGTTGTGCACCAGATACGCACAAATATGTGTAAGGAGCCACACCTTGTAACTTCAATGCTGCTTCTGCACTGAAGACTCCAAGTGTAGGTGTAAGTCAAAGTAACACCAAAATCTCACTAAATTGCAGGTAAGATGCTAGGATCATACTTTCGGTTATTCAGATACAGTCCCATAAAGATTATGTTAACCTTACTCAGGCAGATGGATTATCACTTTTTTAGTTTCTAAAATTATTTAAGTTACGTAATACCTCGACTTAACCATTACCTCCATTTTGTGCAATACCTCTACCTAATGAAAGATGGAAGTAACATCCACATATGCGTATTTCTTTACCTTCACTGGACCATGATCTAGGCTGCTCATTTACATGAGGAGTATATTCTTAGGTGAATATACTTAGAAAAAACTCCATTTAAATGACTTGCATAAGATTTCTCAACATGATAAAGCAAAACATGTTAACTTCAAATACTACTTAATTTATTCCTAAAGTTCTAAAAGATATTTCTGTGGAAGAGTTGATTCTTTTCTCAAGCTTCTGAGGCTTCACCAGAATACTTACATGTTTGCTAATATATAATCTCTGTTTTTCTTATTTGAGTGTATCTTTTTGTAAACAGAGAAAGCTGGAGTTGGAAATGGACTTTCATATTAAGTATGCTCATTTACATGGAAGTGATAAGAATTTACTGCTTACCAAAATGAAAGGTAAATCTGAGCGGTTTTGAGAATTATTTCTGTGCACTATTCAAGAAATATTTATCTAAAAATAAATTGTATATGCAACACATTAGCGTTACCAACAATGCACATAATAAATGGTTTACTACTGTCAATCTAGTTTGATTTTTATAGCCTTACCTTTTGCTATGCAACTGTTATTCCTCTCCTTATAATTTTTCTCGCATGCACATTTGTATGACCCCTTAATATTACTGCAGTGTTGGGAGCAGGCACCAAATACCATACACTCATTGATATCTATGAGGAAAAGAATTGTAATTTATATACCTATATTTAAATACGCTCTTATTTAACATATTTGGAACATCATGGAACAATGCAGATGAACAAAAGGAACTCGTAAGCATTTGTGTATCTTGCAACAGCAAAAGGAAGCTTTCTGCAATTATCTCCACTGCAATCAACATATCTCAGAAAGATACTTTATATCATTTCTCCATCCTTCTTTATCAATCTGTTATCACTAGAGCTTGAAATCAACTTTGACAATGAAAGTGTCTGTTATAGTTATCTCCAACATACCTATGTCTTACAGTCAAAACTACATGATCATCCCTTACTGGAAAATCCCACGTGTATACCTTTTTCTTAAGAAACAAACAATGACGTTTTTATATCAAAGTATCTATTCGCTTTGATAGTCCCACTGAGGTGATCTTCACCTTTTCTGTAAGTTACTGCTCACCGGTAAGAAAATGAATTCACAACCCATTCTTTGGGAAGGTAGATTTATCTTCTTTTTGATCTTTTTGATCACCTCTTTCATTAACATGCCCTTTTTTCCAGAACAGTGTGGTATCATATCTATTAAGACTACATTTTCTAAGGTATTTTACTTTCGATCTGTAAATTTTCATTTCAATTTTCAGTTTTATGCATCTTCATTATTTTAGGCATCCCCAAATATTCACATATACCAATTTAAACGCTAAACCCAATTTTTCAGTTAAATAATCTACTAGGCCTTAAATGACCCATTTACTCCTTAAATTATAAAATCATTTAATGGTCTGACCTGAACCTTTTGACATTCACAACCAATGTTAATCTTTGATAACCTCTCCAGGGAGAATGCATAACTCTACATCCTGTAACTCCTTTCAGTTTCTTTTCTTGATTTCTTAATCCCATAGCTATGAAACAGTTTTTACTCTGTGGAAAAAAGTATGTGATATGTATCTCCTTCTCCAGCATAGAAAATTGACTACGCAGTTGACTTTTAACACTTTACAGCAAGGGACGATAGAAATGATGTGTACCTTCACATTGTCTATTCCTCTCGTTTCTCTGAAATCCAGGTTTACACTGGCACAGTAGGGATGTTTTTGTTTGATTACAGGATGCATCATCTCCACAAGGATTCACATTATCTTCACATGTATATTCAGTGACACCTAAACATAAAAAAAAAGTGTAAAAAAACAACTGATAGATTTGTTTAAACTGTGAAAAATGAGATCTAAAATAACAACAAGTAACAAATTTATCTTTCTGTTAAAAGAGTACCAGGTAAATTTTAAACAAATATATGACATTACGGTATTTACTTCTATATGCATATAAACTGACAGGATTTAATTGAGATACTTCATTTCTCATCAAGAATCTAATGCTAAAATTTATCTTGCTGCAAATATGAAATAAAATGCAATCAACTTAAAGCTAAACTACTTTAAAAACTCAAGAACTATGCTAAATATTACTACAACGTGAATTGCTATAAAATTTGTCTTCCTCTTGTAGTATGTAAAATAGAATTAACTGGGTTTTTAACTAAAAAAATAACATTAAGTTTAATTAACTTCTGTGCTGTTGAGAAGGTTTTGCATGGATGAAAGTCTCAGTTAATTATTTCTTTTCTGCTACAATCACAAAAACATATCTTGTCAGCCAAACTCACTTATTTTGCAGTCTTGCTCATCTGAACCATCTCCACAGTCATCAAACCAATCGCACTGTAGCTCCATTGGAATACATTTCTTATCATTACAAGTGAATTCATCTTTTTTACATGGTCTTGCTTTATATGTGATTTTATCTGTATCATTACAAATTAATAAGAGAAAAATAAATTAGTATTTAAGATTCTTAGATTATTTTAGACATACAAATGGGAATGGCCATGAAGCATTAAACGACTGGAAATTATTTCAAGCTTAATTTCTTTCCATTTCAAATTCTGATCTACTAACCTCCAGTTAAGCTTTACTGAAGGACAAGCAGATCTCTGTAACAAAGTTTGCCTTCAAGTTGTTTTCTTTGATCTGAATGCCTTGAAAGGTAATATCACCTACCACAGTGATCTTCATCCGAGTTATCACCACAGTCATCAACCTCATTGCAAATCTGCTCAGGTCGCAGACAAACCCTGTTGTTTCTACATCTGTACGGCCTTGTTGGAGGGCATGGAAACTTTACTGTATATTAAAAAGAAAAAGAATCAGCTATTACCCAGCTAGTATTCTTGGGCCTTCTTTAATGCCTCCTTATCAAAGCAACAAGCAGGCATGGGAACACAGTTGTACTTGACATATTAATGGTACTTGATTTTAACTTCTGGTACCTAATGGAATAACACTTCAACAACGTTTACAGTATAAGGTCTTCATTTAGGGAACGAAGTTATTTTGTGTGATAAGGGTAATGACACTTCTTTTTGAGAATCAGTGAATATGACAGAAATAAAACACAGGAAGTAGGAAATTTAATGTTAATCAATATTTCACTGTAGAAGTAACTTTTTCTCATCTGTGCATTTTCTGCAAAAAGATTAATTTCTCACAAATATCTTATCTGGAATTACACGAGTAGCAATAACAACAGAAAATTATATCCCACATTTCAAGCTAATCTTCTAAAAGTAAAATAAAGAGAATTTAGACACATATGTCCTTGTGTACTTATGTAGGTTACAAGTCATTTCTTGCTTTATTACATGAAAAGCACTGAAAAATGTAATGCCATACCACACATTTCAGCAACTTCATCAGAGTTATCTCCACAGTCATCCTCGCCATCACAAACCCAAAAATGTAGTTTGCAGAGGGAATTGTTGCACAAAAATTCATCAGCTCTACATATATTTCCCCCTGGGAGGATGAAAAGAAGACAGGAGAAAAACCAGGAAAGCAGAAAGACAAAAGAAAGAACATCAATTCTTGATAAAACCAGTACAACCGCTTATCACATACTATCTGCAGAAAATGACACACATAGCATAACTAAATGAACAAATCCCAGCTGAAAGGGTTGGAGAAGCAGAGAGAAATACTTTAAAAATCTCTCCCTTGGCCATACACGTCCTTCTCTTTTCATGACTGTTAGCTAGGAATTACCTATTTGGCCTGACTAGAAAGGACAGTTATCAAAGACAGACACTGACACCTCACGAGCTAGGTATATTCCCCTTGCATTTAGCCAGGAGATGCTTAAAGTGTATTTCTGCCTGTAACTTCCTTTGGTGATGCTGCCTTTCAGAAAAGACCTGGTGGAGTACATCAGTAATTTGTGCGGAGAACGGTACAAACCATAAGACAGAAATGCAGTCAAACTTGTGAAAGGCTGCTTCGGTCCAGTTTGTTTCACGTGAATGTCTGCTCCTCCAACTGTTCCTACTCCCACTCTCCGAGACACACATCATGTTCAGAAGAGACCAAGTAATTGCAGTCCCTTAGCCACAAGGTAGCACTTTTTTCTTCTCCTGAAGAGTACTAGGCTTGGCCAGGCTTGTAACATCCCCATCAGCTATAAGCTCTGTAATTAGGGAAGATCTAGCCATTTGGGCACAGAGTAGGTAAGACTAGGTGACCTCTAACAGTCTCTTCCTTTTTGTAACTTCCGAAATTTCTCATTAGGATATTTACTGAACACAGATGCAGCAAGAATAAATTCTTCCATGTAACTTTACTATTGATTGAACTCTGAATCGTGTAAGAAAAATGGAACAGAGGATGAGAGAAAATTTTTTAAGCTGGAGTGCTCAAGCTGTAAAAATTAGTTCAAGCTGGATTCAGTTTTAATACGTGTAGCAGTAAGAAGCATTTTGTTTCAAAATTATAACTAAATTTCACCACTACCAATCAACGAAGTTATGGAAACTTCTTGAAATTAATTCTCTACATAACACATTTTTATGGTAACTGGATTCTCAGTTTCCTGAGAGTAGTAGAGTATAAAAGAAAGCAAGCTGTGTACCTGCAGAGAAGGAAACAATAAAATTTTATATGATAACACCAAAACTCTCACTGTGGCTTACCTCAATGCATTACACCCATCCTAACAGATCAGGCTCCAGTGGCTTTTTACTTATTCATTCAGAGCCCTGTTCACACCCCATTAAAATCAACAGAAGGCTTTCTTTCACTATAAAGGGTTCAGAATGGTTTAAATATTTTTTCCAGAAAATTAGTTTGCATGAAATACCCACCGTGTAAAAGGATGTTGGGAGCTCTCACACTATGCTACCAAATATAATTCACTCTCATTGCAAATATAAGTTATGAACATTAACAGAAATATTCTTTATCATCATCCAAGGAAAAAATATTAAAAAATCAAGTATTCTTCATGATGAAAGACATGAATATAAATAATTTTGTGTACAATCACAATAAAACCATAATTCCAGTTGTATAATAAGATTGAAAAGAGCCACATTTATAAATATGCACAGTGGGCTACAGATAAATATTACAGAGATTGTTTTAGAATGCTGTAGAATAAAACTCCATTTGTGTTTGCTGTATTTCCAAAGAGGAAAAAATTAGTTATCAGTGAGATAAACTAGCATTTGTTTCATGTGATTGCTCTGCCTGTCATAATTCCTTCATAGAGTAGATTTCTGTAACAGAAATCATAATTGTGACATAAATTCAAAGTATTATAGCAATAACCAACTAGGCAAAAGGCTTCTTATTGCATTATAAGCAATTCACAGTTCACAGAAGCTCCATTATGTTATCCAAAGAATAATGTGGGCTTCAGATAAAATAAGTGCGTTACTACTCACTTACACGTCATTGGGTTTTAAAGAGATACAGTCTAGATATTTTAAAAGCAGTTTTAAAGTGGACTAGGAAAAACTTTGTTGATCGCAGTCTTCTCAAAATAGTTAATTCGTCAACACGTCAAAATATGATGTTTTTCTCTTTGCATCTAAACATCCCTGGAACATTCATCCTGTTTTCTTCATTTTCTGGTCTCTCTTTCAAACTTAATCATCCCATATAACTTCTTTTTTCCCTAGTGGTAAGTGTTGGTTAATAGACTTATGACAAAATAAGGGACAGACATTTTACTCTGTGATTTGGTTGCTTCATCTCTGATTATTATTACTTATTACTGTACTGCATTATGCTTTTCAAGATACACACATATCATGATTGTAGATGACTAACACACAGAACTACTCACTTTAAATAAAAACAAGAAGCTGACAAAATACTCAGTAAAATTTTGCTTTTTAAAAAAAAAATATTTAACTTGAGTACGAAGTTCTGTGTTTGTCACAATTATTGAATTAATACTCTACACTTACTAAGAATTTTGTGCCGAGTTACACTGCTACTGCCTGGTAGCTGAAGCAAGGTTCAGTTAAAAAAAAATAAAAATCAGAAATAAAGACTTGCGTGGTCTTACTCTCAGAAGGAATACTATGGAAAACTCATTTAATAATGTCTAATTGCATACATCTTTGTGAGTGTATGTACATATAGATATGCATGTAAATATATATGAATACTCAATTGAAAAGACATATTAGAGCAAGATTTGTGAATCTGCAGCAACTATGTGGATCAGACCAACAGATATATTTCTAAAAAACATATTTGGAAGCTTAATCATAAGCATGAAAGTCTGAGCGCAGTGGTTAGCTTCATGTGAATCAACTTATGTACATAGTTCTGCTCTCTAAGGAGAGCGAGAATTCAAAATGTGGTTTTATGGGTTCTGGTTAGTTGCATCATTTCATCTCCATGGAAATAAATAGAAAACTGAGGTCTTAAGATTACTTATTTAGCAATTTTTCCTTATATTATATGGCTTTGTAATTTATTGTTGCCTATAAAACTGTAAATTAACTGAACTTATTACCGATTTCTCTGATGAGACAGAATGTGCTTCCAGTAATAACACAACCTTTTGGTCCTTGGGGAAGGAAACACAAAGAAGGAACAACGAGCTGTGAGTTATAAACAACGTAAGTTTTGCTTCATCCTGCAAATCGCTTGTGAAGCTGCTATACTGTCTTTGGCGAAGGAGGTCACAGAGCTTTCATTTCATCACTCAGAATGGCCAGAGTACCACTAATTTACAACATGACTTAATACAAAACCCAATAAGGTAAGCCTTTTAAAGAAAAGTGTCTCTTACCTTGGTCACAGTTTTCTTCGTCACTGCCATCCACGCAGTCATGGATCCCATCACAAAGCCATCTGACGGGGATACAGTAGGCCTTATTTTTGCATCGAAACTGTTGTTCTCTACATTCTGTTACACAATCCATCTGTGCAAATACAGATATGGGCTAAGTATTAATGGATGAGAAAAAAAAAAACATACTCAAAGACAAACCCAACAAAATTTACCACGACTGGTTTTTATTGTCCTACGTATTCAATACAATAAAGTTGTCCCTGACAATGCAAAGTGCAATTTAAATAGTTACTGAAGTCCACGTGACATTGTAACCACACATTATAAGATGTTCCGATATTACTTCTATATTGCTTAGTATTAGCATTGGAAACAAGGGCTACATTCACATTTCTGGTCAACTGCCCTAAGAGAACCAACCCTGGACTTGAGGCCAGTCAGTGCAAACTGGCTCATATCCACATCGATCAGGACCAGAAACCTCCACAGTGGATTGTCTTCACCTGTACCGGGTTGCATTTGGGTCAGGCATCCTTCAGGCTCTAACTGGCACCTTTATGGCTCTCAGAAATAACAATTATTTTTGGTCTTTTTTCTTGAAGTTGGTAATTTTTTACAAAGATATCAAAGGTGGAATGTATAGGATGAGCATTGCATAAAGGCCCACAGGGGCTGCAGTGTCTACTAGGATTGTATTAGATGAATCTAGAGGACAGAGGGAGCCAAATGTGACACAAACTTGTCCACACAGCCAGTATGGAGCAGTCACTGAATAAAACCACCCCAGAACAGCTCAGGTTTTGACTTAGGGGAAATAAATTTTTCTACTCTAAAAGGTGGCCATAGAACAAACAAACATAATGCAATGTAACTACCAAGGAACAAAAATCATGGGGCTGTTTTATCTGACAGTGTTCAATGGGTGCAAAAAACCCCATTTGCCCTTTTAATTATTTTCAGTTCTAAAACTGTTAACAAATTTCATGTCAGATCGTCGGAAAAAAAGAAATCAACATAAATTTGTCAGCTACCTCATCAGATCCATCAGCACAGTCATACTCTCCGTTACATTTCAAAGATGCCGAAATACAGCCTCCACTTGCACACACGTACTCACTTGGAGAGCAGGTTGGAGATGCTGGTTACAAACACATATTTTAGCATTAAGAAGAAAATTAATAAATAAGTTGCTTTATGATTTAATTTTTTCATCTGGTTAACATAATGAACAAACATGTATTTGTAGCTGACCAGAGCTTTTCCAAATGTTCATAAACTACAACAAAATATTTGACAAAACTTAATTGTTGCATCCTAAGTAGAATGTATAACAATAGCGAACGGATATTTGTGTTTCACCACTGACAAATTTTTTGTGCTTTCCTTGTGCTTGGTAACAATGGTACTACACACATACGCATACTCCTAGAACAAGTGTATTAAAAAAATTCCATTCTTTGAAATGGGCTAGGGTTTAGCTAAAGTTATGTAACTGTTGATAATTAAATAAGTTTAATTTATAAGAAACCATGGGTTTAGAAAATATATATGATTACAATTACAATAAATACATGTTAATCGATTTTGTTTAAAATACAGGTGAATATTTTTGTCACATTGTAAATCAGGGGAGTTTTGTCATAGACTTCTATCAGTCGCATCTATCTACACAAAGCTTAGAAAAAAATTTAGGAATATTCCTGAAAAAATAAACAACCTCATTTTCCAAGACAGTAATAAGGAAATAAGACAATAACATCAAAAATAATAATTTGCTAGAGAAAACTTTTGCATAAGGACTAGCAAAAATTGAATGAACACCACATACCAAAAAAATCCCCAGAGACACTTTAGTAACATGCCAAGAATTACTGCTCTTTTCAGAGCAGAATTTTATAAGCTGAGTATACATTATCAAATTATATTTCAATATAATTGAATTAAATACCATTCCCCCCTACAAGCTTCACATTGAATAGCTGTACATAAGTGGGGTTTTCAAAACATGAGTAGGACAACACAATGATACACATTCAAAAGATAAAGTATTTCAGATTTCTTTGCGTTCCTTGCTACTCCTAGTGTACGGGGAATATTGATCTGCTGATTTATTTTCTCCTCCTTCATTCTGATTTATTCCTTGCTTCATTTTATTTTTCAGCATTATTTAAAACAATACCTGGTTCACAATTTTTCTCGTCATCCCCAAGTTTGCAGTCTTCATGACCATCACACTTCCATTTCGCTGATATGCACTGACCATTGGAACACTGGAACTGATCTCTTGAACAACCTGTTTCACAATACCTCTGGTGCAATAAAAACAACATACATATGAGATCAGGAGTTTAATATAAACATTGGTAAATATACAGCTGATCAGAGAAATTACAGTTTATACTCATCCATACATACAGTAACACCTTGTGAAATAAAATATATGTGTAAATATGCTTCATGAAAGGTGGCTTGCACCATCTAAGCAGATGGGAAGCACCTGAGGTCCAGCAGTGGCAGGAAAGGAGATGGGAAAAAGGGACAGGAAAGAACAGAAAAACAGCAAAGCAAATACCCAGAGAGCTTCTGCTACACAACAACAGTTGACACGGTGTTTTCTCAAAGAAAACCGCCTCACAAACCAAACCACTGCTGTGTGTAGAAAGAGTGGTTCCCCAACCAAGACACAAAGTATTTACAGGATGGGAAGAGGTCCAGATCATTGTTGGGATGAAAAGGTGTAGACTATTTTTAAACATGACTTGATTTTATTTGCATGTTCTCTTTTTAGGATAGGTTTAGCTTTAATTTAGTAAAGATATTTGTGTATATGCATTCACGTGTAGAATTCCCACTGCTGCTTTTTAAAATATTCAGATGCGGGAATCCATTCTCCAACAATATAAAACTACTCACTTTCTAAGGAAATATTTTTCCTGGAAGAAGCCTACCTCATCTGAGCCATCAGCACAGTCATAGTCTCCATCACACCAGAATCTTGCTGAAACACAGTCTCCATTTGCACAAAGAAAGTCTTTCAAAGTGCATGTTTGAGGCTCTGAATAAAGAAAAGTAACAACCCTAGGTTTATTAACATTTCCGTAATTTTTTCTATACATAAACCCCCCCAATCAATCCATGAATGACTATAACAAAGTCAAAATCACTCACTTGCAAACTGTAAGGATTTCTTTCTGTAGGATTTTGTTTCATAACATTTTATAACTAAATTTCATTTACATGTAGTAATATAGTAATGAAAATACTTTCAGTTCTATCAAATTTCTTTGGACAATGATGTGATGCCATCTATATAAATATTTATTTCAAATTATTTTATTTCAATGCATTTATGTTATTACAGATTTTGAGAGAAATGTACCACAGACCAGAATTTTTTTTGCACCTGTTAATACTGAATGTAATCAGAACTAACCAGATCTTTGACTTTCCATCGTGCAATAGCACACCATTTATCACGTTCCTTTTAACGTGTGTGTCTGCCAAGTGTCAGCTTCCCCTGTGCTAAGCATTCAGAGGAGCAGTATTGAGTATTGAGATGGTAAATGGAATGCCTAAGAGGTAAGGTTTGGAGTTTCAAGTAAAATCCTTTTTCCAGAAATTAAGTATGGGAGGAAGCACAAAAATAATCTACTGACTTCAATACTGACAAAAGTGTTAGATCTAAAAAAATGAAAATACAGTGAGTTGCAAAAGTCAATGGACAGTATACTTTCATAAAAACCCCAATACTGTCACTTTGTTACAAAACGCAGAAAGGGGGAAAGAAGTAAGGATAAGGATGGAATTTCAATTATTTTAGGGAAACAGAAGTGAGATGTTAGATAAAAAGAACCTAAGAAGCTTACAGATGGATAGGAGACAGTAAAGGTTGGAAGGTAAGTGGGGTATTTTGTGATAAATGGGTATGTTGTTCTACTCCCTGGGAAGAAACAAAACACAAGGAAGCCTGAAGTCATTATAAAAGGTGGACACAATAAAGGGGAAGCGTAGACACAAAATTAATTCAAGGTACAGGCAAAGCAAACCAGAGAAGTAGGCTGCAGGGAGCGATGGAGTGATCCTGAGAAGGTGAGATTGGCTGTTACAGCCTATTTACTTTACTGGCAGCACACCTCTGCACTTTCACTACTGCTGCCACAAAAACACTAGCAAGGGGACAGTGTGGAAGATTCCCCCAGCAGAATACTATGTGCTTTCTTCCTGAAAATGACGACCATTATGAAAGACATTGGAAAAAATGAAGTTAATGGCTGGACTTTGGACCGTTAGGTTAAACAAAGAGAATTTAAGCAAGTCTCTACATGCAATTTAGACTTTGCCAGTCAGAGAGCTTTGGGAAAGCAGGACTGAAAAAGCAAACAAGGATTACTTGTGGGATTATTTCCATCACAGTAAACACTGCATTATGTAAATAACGTAAAATCAAGAATAAGGATTAATGAGTAAGAACTTTTCAACAGAGAGATAGGAAAAAACGTCAGGCAAATGGTAAATGACAGTGACTAAATTGATGGAGGAAGGGTAAAAAAGAAAGAGGAGGGACTGAGAGCAGAGACTTGCAATGGGCAGTAATGGAGTGGGTAATGCAAAGGGTCCTTTACCTAGTTATGGAAGGTGGAAGCATCAATGCTTTTGAAAAAAGTTCTATAGTGATCGAGGAAAGTAAACACAAAATTAGAGGCTTCCAATTGAGAAGAATTTAGTAAATACCAGCATGAGAATATACTAGATGTGAGTTGCGCAGATCTAAGGTAAAGTTGAACTTAGGTTTTTTTTCTTCACTTCATAAAAAAAGTCAAAATGATGCTGCTTGAAAGTTTTAATGAGAAATTTCATTTTCCAGGTAGGCAAAACTTTTCTTTTTGAAGTTATAGGAAGGTCATAATAAAGCAGATCTACAGCAATTGCATCAGTTCTCCAGCAATGTGATATTTAAGTAAAACAAAGGTTAGAATTTAAATGGATTCTTAGATTACACACATACTACTATGAATTTTTTTCAAAGCAAAAGCTTGTTGTATAAACGTTAGCAAACCACTGACTTCTGATTCTTTTTGTCGTCAACAGGCCAGGAAGAGGAAGTTCACGATATGATACATTATGTAAAGGAAGTAATTTGTGGAAAAAGTAATTCACATGCAAATAAATATTTGTCATGTTTCTATATTAATTTACAAAATATAAGCAAATACATTTTCTATACTGCTAATGAATAACTTATGAACAGAGATTTGATTCTGGAAAAATGTACACAATGAGCTAACTTCTCAATTCTGTGTTTGCAAGATATACTTCTGCTGCTGGAATATACCTCTGTGATTTACATATGAACACAGAAGAGTATTTTCCCATCAGTGCTCAGACTGTTAGTGAAAGGAATAAGTATTAATAGGCTGCTGTACAACCAATGAAGGACAGCATCTTTCAGCTTCTGCTTTATAAAAACACTGAAATTCCATCCTGAGAAAAGCATTTTTGAATTATTAGAAGGAATTTTACTTGAAACACAGCACATAAGATGATCTACTTCTTTCACATTTTAAAGTCTGAAAATAATGTGTAGAGACAACAGACATTTGTCATCAACTTAAATGGTAGCAAAAAATAATCTCATGAGAACCATTTAAAATGATTTAATATTTGGGGTTCAATTTTGCATTTAATAGGCATAGATATTCCACTAAGTCATGAACTGAAAGGATTTTTTAGGACACTGATGTACTGATATACAAGTCTGAGGGAAAAAAGACTAAGTTTTTTTTCTTAAAATACGATATGAAGTTCAAACTTATAGTGTACTTTTTACCTGTATTTGTACAGGATAAATACGTTTGCTCCTTGTGAGAATTCTATGTCTTGTAACAGCTGTTACAAAATAAATTTCTAGAAAAACTGATTTGTATAATAGGAAAGGTGGAACTTTGTCCTGGTTTCGGCTAGAATAGAGTTAATTTTCTTCATAGCAGCTAGCATAGTGCTGTGTTTTTGATTTAGTACCAGAATAATGTTGATAACACTCTGATGTTTTTAGTTGTTGCCAAGTAGTGCTCAGACTGCTCAAGGACTTTTTGAGCTTCCCCTGCTCGGCCAGGTGCATAACAAGCTGGGAGTACAGCACAGCTAGGACCCAAGCTGTCCAAAGAGCTATTCCATACCATAGAACGTCATGCTCGGGGGGGTTGGTCGATCGGTTGGTCGCGGGGAGAGTGGTCGCAGCTCGGGCTGTGTGATCGTGGCTCGGGGGGAGTGATCGCGGCTCGGGACGGGCTGGGCATCGGTCAGCGGGTGGTGAGCAATTGCATTGTGCATCACTTGTTTTATATATTCTGTATATTTTCTTGCCATTATTACTATTATTATTATTATTATTATTCTCTCTTATTAAACTGTCTCTATCTCAACCCACGGGTCTTACTTCCCCCCCCCCCCCCGATTCTCTCCCCCATCCCATGGTGGGGGGGGCGGGGGGAGTGAGCGAGCGGCTGCGTGGTCTTTAGTTGCCAGCCAGGTTAAACCATGACAAACTTGTACATGGAAGAAGTAACAGCAATACAAACATGGGCTAGGAGCCCCTCAACCAAAATGAGTTAGAAGTGTACATTGACCTCTTGATTCCTCCTGGCATTTGGCAGTAGATCACAAAGATTTTGAGGAATTAGAGAACATATTTAGGCCACTCTTTCTTGTGATGAATGAGTATTCATCAGACCAACTACTAGACGGTTGTGCTGGAGTTGAAACCTTTCAGTAAGCCAAGCCAGAGTATCCAGTATGATGCATCCGCACAACATCAGCAAAACAGTATTATGATAATGTGAGTTAACCCCGGAGGGGAGCTAAACCACGCACAGCTACTCAGAAGGGTGAAAGTTTGAAAAATTGTGTCTTGAGATAAAGACAGTTCAATAGGTAAAGCAAAAGCTGCGTGCACAAGCAAAGCAAAATAATTCATTCACTACTTCCCATCAGCAGGCTGGTGTTCAGCTGCTTCCAGGAAAGCAAGGGCTCCATCATGTGTAACGGTCTTGGGAAAACCAATACCCTAACTCTGAATATCTCCCCCCTTCCTCCTCCTTTTCCCCAGCTTTTTATGGCTGAGTGTGATGTCATACAGTGTGAGATACCCCTGGGTCAGTTGGGGTCAGCTCTCCTGGCCGTGTCCCCTCCCAGCTTCTTGTGCACCCCCAGCCTCTCGTGGGTGGCATGGGGTGAGAGGCAGAAAAGGCCTTGATGCTCTTCAGCAACAACTAAAACATCAGTGTGTCACCAACATGGTTTTGGTCACAAATCCAAAACACATCACCATAGGAGTTACTGTGAAGAAAATTAAGCCTATCCCAGCCAGAAACAGTACACCTGATAAAATGGAAGAGGAGGAAAACACAAAACCACCCCTCATAATTCTCCATTACAATACTGCTAAAAACAGTAACATGGACCATCCTGCAGAATGAATGCCTGCAAACATAAGATAATTAAAGTGGTCAAAGGTGTTTGGTTTTTTTTGTTTGTTTTCATATATTTAATATGGCATTAAATGCAGATTTTCTTTACTTATTTAATATTTTCAATAACTTAGCACTGTATTTCATCAAAACAAAGATGACATTTATTCTTTGTTAATCTAGGCATAAGACTGGTGGATAGGCATTAAAAAATCCCCTTTGGTACACATCATTTTATCAAACTAAAGTAGCATACTTGCCTTTGGCTAGCATTGACACCTAGCTGGCTTTTAGAAAACTGTCACCAGCCATTGTCTGACTTGCACCAAGTCAGCTGAGCCTTAAGCAATGTAAAGAGTGTGAATTTACAGCACTGTCCATTCAAAATCTACTCAAGGCGACATTAAGAGACATTCCAGCTTAGTTTCTTTCAATATGCTGGTTTAAAATGTTTTCACTTAAACATTAAATAACAACTAGTTCTCACTGCATTTGGGATACAAACTTACTAGGATAAAATTAACTAACTTGTTTTCTTGACAACTTGTAGGAGCAACAAAACAGCACTGAGAAGATTCTCTAGCAACAGTAATATTTTTACTCTGATTGAATTAATGTCTTTCTACAGCATTATTACATTTGGTTTGCTTCAATGTTTATAGTGTATTGTATTTTCTTTAATTACATTCAATAAAAGATTACTGCTGCCTTCTTTTCAGCAGGAATAAGACAGTCATTGCTATGGAATTTTCCTTTTTTGAAGTTCCCTGAAACAGAAAATACTATTTTTTGCTCTAATCTGTTTTCAAAAATCCAAATAAACTCTGAAAGCAAAGTCCCCCTCCAAAAAGATATTAACTCAGAAGAGTTAAAAATGCATTCTATTTGCTTATTGCCAATTCAGTATGGACCTATAACCTTCCTAATAACTCTTACTTATTTGGGAGATTCCAAATATTGTTAAAGAACAATAGACTGTAAGACAAATACAGTTAAAGAACAAAGTCATTACAGGCACAACTATTGGAATTATACCACTAATAATTTTTCACACTCATATGTGGTATTTTTTAACATGCATTCTGCTTCACTTCTGATAACTCCACTAGGATGCTGCGTGTGCATGTGAAGAAACTATATCGAGAAATGTAAATACTGGAGCTGGATTTCTATAATTCAGTGAGTTCATTCTGCATTCTTCAGAAACAACTCATTTTCTCATATAGTTGCCTGACAAGCCCTTTGTGTATTCATGTATACTATGAACAGCTTATCATAATGTGCAATGTAATATATTTTGTCAAATGCTTTTGAAGTTCTAATTTTTTTTTTTTTTTATTATTATTATTTTTAATAATTGAAAGACTAATTTAAGATATAACAGTATTATGTATTTTCCCAGTGCCTCCAAGATTTTGAATTTTACAACTATGTCAGCCTACTGTATTTAATTTAAACAGCAGAATATGGGATTCAAGAGTTAGAAGTGGAATATGTATTTGACAAGCAAAAGAAAATGAAAGAAAAGCTAACACAAAGTACAGATCACCACTCCGGCCTTTAGTTTGATGAAGCAGCTGTGTCTGGGTACTCTCAACTCACTAATTCTATCCATCACCATTAACTACAGATTTATTTATCTGCAAGTCTAGAGAACAGCCAAGAGCTGAATATATAACTTAATTATTGATGTGAACACAAAGACAACAAGCTTAATAAATATTAAAAAAAAAAAGGATCGATGATTTCTCCCTCATTATTTGAACTTTTTTTTAAATCATTTCATACTATGGTAATCTAAACTTTAAGGAAGAAAATTATTAATACTGGGTGATAAATAAATCCCACTTCACACATGACAAATGTCAAATAAGATGCTTGACACTTATGTTGCAAACAGCAATAATGTCTTGTGGAAGTTGGGGGTTTTTTTTTGAATTTTCAGATTTTCAGAAGATTACCTAGCCATGTAGATCAACACTGCTGTAGCAAAACTATGCCCCTTTATTAGATGTTTACAAGAGAATAAAAGAACATAAAATAATTTCTTGTTATTTATAGTATAAATGAAAATGGAAAAATCCCACTGGCATTAATAATCAATTCCTAAGTAAAATCTCCTACAAAGTTAAGAAAGCTTTTGTGTGTCAAAACCCCTCCTGGGGCATAACAATAAATGGCTTGAGTGATTACGGAGCCACATGACATTTTCCCCTTTACATGAAACACCTGTATATGAAACCTACAGTACGATTGCTTGGAGTAACTCACAACATTTTCAGATTTAGATACTAATTAAAAGGTAGAAAAAAACACTTTAACCTTTCAAGCAGAATGAGCTGGTCCTCAGATGTGCTGTACCTATGGACACCATGTCTCAAATTGGAGAAAAGGGTGGACAGCACGTAGTCAGCATTAGAATGCCTGATTTATTAAGCTTTCTAGGTTATTATCTTGAAGATACTACATATACATTCATGATATAAAATTGGGAATATGCATTCAAGATTATCTACACAACCAGGTATTAATTTCTTGGATTTCTAAGTACAAAAGAAAAAAAAAAGAATAGAAATTGTCAACTGAAGAGAAGGCACTTCAGAACTATTTGTGGAATTTCCCTCTGGAAATATTTCATAGAGACAATGAGATAAAACCATTAAAAATACGTCATTTCTTCCTGAGAAACAGATCTAAAATAACTCAGTGACAGTTTGGATTCAGGTTCCTAATAGGCAGGAGAGAACTAGGCTAATTGAGCTACTTCTTAATGAGATCAAGTATTCTAGAAATGGACTTCTCAAAATACAAAACAAGGCAAATCATCTCAGGAATATAATGAATGTAATGGGCAGGTAGTGTTTGATTAAACTTTACTGTTAACAAACATTTATCTCTGAGCAGTTTTTATGGTTCTTATCTAGAGATGAGAGATGCAATATTTAACTTGTTGACAAAGGTAAACTGTAATATTTATTTTGAATTCATCAGGTTATTGGGAAGTCATAGGTCAGGAATTTTTGCATAGCTGATACAGAACTACAGTTCTTTATAAGAATGGATAAAATTGGAGAATTTCAGCAAGGGACATTTTGAATTCTGGTCGACCAATTTTCAGCGGATCAGATGGTGTTGTATAAAACATAAATGTGCAGTTTATCCAAACTGAAAAGTTTCCTCTCACACGTTGCTAAACTGACTCCACTCCTTATAACATGTACTTAGGTAAAAGTTACTTACTACAGTTTTCCTCATCAGAATTGTCACCACAGTCATTTTGGCTGTCACATCGCCAGTGATCTGGAATACAGTTGTTGTTTTTGCACTGGAATTCGTGAGGCCCACAAGTTTTTTTATCTGTAATTAAGATGAGTACCATTTACATCATTGCTGACAGAGTCAACAGGGGAAAGACTGTTACCAAACAGTGATTCGACAATATTGCTAGATAGTCCTTTAAGAAGGAGCAACCATAATACTTGAAATGTTACCTTCAGAAATATTTTTTCTCATACCACATTCTTTAAGATTCCATTTATTCATTCATACCAAAAGAGATATGCTCATAAATTTGAAGATAAAATATGGACTGTATATACTGTCATTTAAAGTAAAAAATATGAAATTAAGAAGTGATCACAAAATAGTTTAAAGAAAGGGTATTATTGCACTGAATCTCAAAAACTGCATTGACTTTTCCTTGAATTTACCTGTAAGGTTGCTTTACAAAAGATCAGATCACAGTAAACCACAAGAACACTCATTTGAAAATGTACAAAATATATATTTCTCAAAAATATTATTTCCATATAATAATTTCAGACTAATCATACCTGACAGAAAACTGTTTTGATTTACATTCTCACTTTCTGATGTCTTGGATCACAAGTCTACTTATACAAAGTAAAACATTATAAAGCATATAATGCTAAACTGAGATTAATTTTCTTCATGCAGTAGATTTTCAGTGAACTTTCCTGTTTACAGAGTAGCACTGTAGGCAAAGCCTCTTGGAGATTCATGAACATTCTGAACTCCTCCAGCAGGAAGGAGCTGCCTCTGTGTTTTATTTATATTTTTTATTTCTTGAGTAATTCTTTAAGGTTCTAAGGACTGAGATGAAATGAAGTAAATTAAAAAGTTATCAGTGACATTTGCTTTGAAAAAAAAAAAGTTTGCTCTGTAGAAGCCTCAATGACATATTTAAAATTACATGTCACTGTGATGGTATTTCAATAGAAATTTTTTAAATTTCCATTAGGTTATTTCATAGCATGTCAGTTCAGACTTCATACTGCTATCACGACAACTCGATGAGTTCTAATAATTGACAGAATAAAGGAGGACTGAAACACTAGCTTAAATCTACCTACTTTGTCTGCCTGTGAAATGGAAAGGACCGTTAATCAGAGGTATTAGATTTGATGCTACGGCCCAAACTGCTGCATTTTGTGCTTTGTTTTAGGTGTGGTTCTGGAACTAGAGTGATAAATCAAAACTACATTTGAATATCAAGAAGGTGGAGGTAAATGGTGTTGTAGCTCAGTTGTGTAGACCCAAAAATTTGTAATTACAATACTGCCTTTTACATTTGTTCCTTATTCTCTGCTAATATCATGATAGTAAGTAGTTTTCTCCTAAAATATTTTTTCCTACAATGTTTCTCAAGATGACAGTCTATGGCATTTCAATCATGACATTTCAAATCCTTGCCTGTCAAGCACTTAAAAAATATCTAGGATTACAGAAAATAAAAATATCCTCCCCCCCTGCCCCCCAAAAAGACGACACTCTTGTATTTTGTTTCTGTAGTTTTGCAAAAGATGAAGTTTCAAACCAGAAATTCATCCTATATTTATTAAAGTACTTCTAGTAAAGTCTACAATCTTCCATTAACATATCTGCCCATAAAATGAGTCCTAAAGACTAATGGCAGATTATATTCCATTTATCCTTCCACATTTAATAGACATACCAAGATCTAATCAGCAATACAGAAGCCAGAGATGACATCCCTTCATTTCAGCTACCTGCTAGGATGAAGAGAACATGCAATATATCTTTTCTAATTCTTCATAAAGAATCATCTAGTTCTCAAGGACGTTAAATCCATTTTCTGGCATTGCCTCTTTAGACTTGTGAAGAAAAGCTGGATTGTTTTGGGTTTTTTTAAATTTAGGCAAGTGTAGTCTAACCTTATGATTACCACTTGAGTATTAATCTTTCTCTTCTTGCTCTATTTTTACCAAACACAAAGGAATATTTCACTATTTTCTTTATAAAATCCATTTTGCATGTTTGTAAGGCTCTCTTTTCTTCATAAACCTGAAAGCTTTATTCTTCCTTTGGGTTGACTGATCTCTCATAACAGCTTACACTTGACAATGTCTTACAAACCAGATTTACTTGTCTTGTATTTCCTTCCTCATGTTAACAAGAGATGAGGAAAAACCTAAGATACTAGAACTAAGATATAACAAAGAGGAAGATTTGGGGAAGTTGTGTAACAAATACCTGATCTTTGAGAACAACTGATTTACTCAACTCAAAGGAAATAGTGCAAGACCTTACTTTTTTGAATCGTGGAACCCTGAAAAGAACACCCAGGCCCCTCCCCCTCCTCCCCCCTTCCATTTTGTCATTGCTGTCTTCAACACTAAATTGCTTTCAATTTTTCTTATAATTTTCTTAAAATGTGAAAGTTCAGATAGGAATGGTACAAAGGCAAAGTAGTAAGTACTGATAACTGGAATTTCATAACTCTCTCTTGAAATTATTATTAAGAGATTCACTGATCTACTGTAACAGGCAAAGGTCCCTTCTCAGAAATGTGTGTGACTGCCTGAGGTAGCTGCTGGTTGGTTGAGGTTCAGCTTTTGTGCATACCTAACTAGGATTTTGGTTTAGAAATAATTCTAAATGAGCATGAAGAAAATAGTATGAAGGCTTAAATGGAAAATAAACCAAACCAAACCCCAAAACATCACATAAGCACCCTAAACCCATTTTGA
Source organism: Gorsachius magnificus (assembly GCA_034008185.1). Taxonomy (NCBI): domain Eukaryota; kingdom Metazoa; phylum Chordata; class Aves; order Pelecaniformes; family Ardeidae; genus Gorsachius; species Gorsachius magnificus. The sequence continues at coordinate 6,290,776 of CM067085.1, read as the reverse complement.
TTCAAATATCAGTCCCTACAAATTAAACCACTGTTTTGTCAGTAATTGCACCACCTTGCCATTTGGGGATTTGAATTCCATATATGTGCACGTTTGCATTTGTGTGTGTGCCTGAGAGGGATAAAACCCAAAATGAAGAGAAACTCCCTTTTGCTCGCTAGCTGTTCCAGAGCTTGGCAGGCTGTCACTCATGCTGGCTACAGGAAATTATAAGCCTGTTGAAGGAAGTTTAAGTTTATATAATGCATCCCTCAAATGTCTCAAGGAACATATTCTTCATCATCAGAAAAAATTTACTTTGACTCTTCAGGCTAAAAAAAAAATTAATAATAAAATATTTTTTAAAAGTGAGGAAGCAGAAAGCAGCCATACTAATGTTGACACATTATGCTAATAAAGACCCGAAACACATATAACCTTTAAAGCAGATTATAATCACTTTCCAAGACCACACACAGCTTTCTTCAGCTTCTCACTCAAACAGGACCTTTTGTGATGTAAAGAATTTAAGCTGTGAGCAAGGATTACCATAATCTAATGGGTTCTTTCAATTGCCTGGGCAGAAAGCATGAATTATCTCTACCTACTGATCTTTGAAAAACACCATACACTCATTAATAAACACACATTGCCTAATTCTACTTCAATTGTCTGAGTTGGAAAGTGGCCACAGAACACTAAATACATTCAGACTACTTCTAACAAATGTACTCAATATAATATCTCCAATAACACACAGTAGCACATGTTGACTAAGCAAAATATATGACTATGCAGCACTTAAGCAAAAAAGAGATTACCCTTTATACAAGTTTTGCATTGTAAGCGTTTTAGAAATGAACTATAAACGATAACAAGTAAGTATTAGCACCAACATATGCAGATCTTTATTATACTCAGCTTGCAGCTTTAGAATTTAATTCTATCAAACCTTGTTCATAAAAAATAACCATCTTTAAATTGAAAAAAAAACCACCTCCAAACCAACAACAACACAGAGGACCAAACAGTGTTAAAACCACTGCTATAATAAGATCATTTAAACATATTTCGAATGATAAAATTACGGAAGACTTTAAAATATGATTAAACCCACCCTCTTCTTATCAAGGCTCAGTTGTTCTATGTGTACATAACCGCGTGTGGCATAGAGATTGTGAACATGGATAAATTGTTCTGTCTCCTCCAACACGAAAACTAAGAGCATTATATGCAGCAAACATATTTAAAATAAAAGTGGAGGTGGTTTTTCAGGGAGGTGTGTAATTAAGCTGTGGAACTCCTTGTTGTAGCATGTTGTGAAAACTTTACAAAGGTTAAAAGAGACTGAAATCCATCAAGGGTTACTGCATATAGAGACCTATTTGACTCAGAGTATGTCTGATTCTCAAATTGTTAGAGGCTTGAAGAGTATCCCAGGGAAGTTTCTTTACAGGCCTGCTTTTCTCACACATTCTTCCCTACATATTAGCTTTCAGTCACTGCCAGAGACAGAATAAAAGGTAAGATGAGTCTTAGATATGAACCAGCATAACCAGTTAAATATATTGTGACTGAAAAAACCTATTTAACTTGGGAATGCATGCACTGCACCTCTATACTATTTTATTCTTTGAGTAATTTGGACATTATTTTTCTATTGTCTAAAACGATGAATCACAGTGAAGTACCTATTATAAATAGATTTTTTCCTGTTCAGCATGAATTTTGGTTTTTTCCTCTCTTTCCTTTTAAACTTTGTGTTTTGAGGATATTATTTGATTAATTATTTTAAGACCCTTTGTGCCATATCAGTTGGGCTTGCATTGGTTACTCAAAATATGAATCCATAATTTGGAAGCTTGGAACACTGTCTGAATTGGAAAGAAATGGCATGTTGGAGATCAAGGTGATGGGGGACAGTACAGGAGAAAGCACTTATGAAGTGGATCAGGAGAGCAGTGCAGGGGTAGTTCTATAATAGCGCAGAAGAAGATATAAAGAGACTCTATGCAAAGGTGGTTCTCCTTTGCATTCACGTTTTCTTCAAGCCAAATGATTTCTTAGACTGTAACTGCCTTCCAGTTGATACAATTAATTAGTTTTCCCTTCCTGACAATTCAAATGATGATCTTGGATTTTCAGTGTTGAGGAAGAGTTCAATTTCCTAGGCATATTTACCAGATCCAACATTTTCATATATGTGCTTTCATATATGTGTCAATTGCTTGAAACATATCCACGGAAATTGGACTGTCTCTCAGTGCTTTGTTCTTGATTACAGCCTGTCACTTTGTTATTCTGTTGTCCCAGAGGTAGCGCAAATTGTCCAGACTCATTTGTTTCATCAAACCCTTTATTGATGCATGGATGAATAATGGTGAGAGCTTTGAATGTTCTGTACAGCTGTTTTTCTTGTTCAATTCCATGTCAGAACATTTTTTCATCTTTTCCTTTACAGACCTATCTTGAAATTTCCACAAATTTTTCTGCACGTGGTGACCATGCGTCTTGCATTGGCATCACATTCAGTGATTTTCCAACAGTACTGATCCACTTATTCTTACTCTGATTATCAGTAATCCATTTTCCAGGTGGAATATTTATATTTATTAATTTCTTTCATTTACAAGGAAAGAGCTGACTCAGTACTTTCCAACAATGCAGGCAATGACTGAGAACTGCTACTACTGCTACTATACAGTGTGATCTGTTTTTTTTCCAAGTGATGATGAATAGCACACTAGGCATATATGATAAAACATCATGTAGAGACCAATGTGAAAACTGCTTAGATTTTCAACTTTCTACGAGTATTGTCTTAACAAAGTAATATTAACTGTTTCTGCAGAAATATAATCAATCTGTTCTGTCAATAACAAACATGTTAAAAACTGTAGAGTTATATTTGTGATCCAACAATGAAACTTAAAAAAAGCAATGAAAGAGATCCTTGGATTGAAAGCTAGCAGTTATGTTCTAAACAATCTGCCTCAGTGGAGTAGAACACTGTGGTTCTGGATATTGCATAAAATCTGACAGAAGTTAGGGCTTTGGTTTGGTAATGGTGCGAGTCTATCCTTGATCTTCTCTGTAGACGATCTGCTTCCTCAAACTATCAAATTTAAGTACAGAAGTTTCATAAATATCAGGGGTTCTTGGTGAAGCCCTCTGGGGATGCAAAGTTCGTGGAGTGCTGTGTTAGGGCATGTAACTCCCCGGACCTCATAGAGAAAAGCAAAAGTTGATCATGTCAAGTTGGAATCTGCTCTGGACCCTTCTGCACAGCCAGTCTTAACTAACACAATTTGCAAATCATTACATTTTTCACTATTTATGAACTCCAGCAGCAACAAAGTATGTAGAATAAATTGACAAAAGCTAGATAATACTGTGAGAAAAATGAAGAATGTCACTATATTCCAAAGGAAATACCCATTTACAGCTCCTGCCCATAAGTAGTAGTATAATATGAAGTTTATAGACTGCTCATATAAAGATTACCATTCAACAAGAACTGTATGAGCCAGCTACAGCTATCATATCAGATAGGTATTATCATACATTGAAAGAGGACATATTAAGTGGGATGATTATTTCCTTTTGCTACATTTTTCAAAAATGTCAAGCTACCATAGTATATTCAACGCCATTGGTATACTCACCACAGTTAGCTTCATCCGATCCATCAGCACAATCTGGGTCTTCATCACATACCCACAGTTTAGAAATGCAGTGTTTTGTTGTTTTACACTGGAAATGGTCTGGAGAACAACTGTTTTCAGCTTTAAATAAAAGGATTCCAAATTAAAATTAGAAATTTCTGCTAATATTCAAAATAACTGCTTTAAAGAAAATAATATTAAGGATTCAAAATTTAGAAATTGGATAGATCTAGCATCACTTACATAACATCTAAAAGAAAACAGCATTCAGGTTTATATTGTTTATGGTTTTGTCTTCCTTTTATATATTATTTTATGTATAACAGTAAGGTCAAATGCATCTAATAAACAAAGTGTCTACTGTGATATTCTTTTAACAACAGATAGACTTAACATTGATACAGTCAAACCACACTGGTAAAACACAGTCAGATTTTTTCTTTTTCTCTAACTTCCTAAACCACCAGTTATCAATTCTAAAAGTCAGTTTGAAGGACTAAGGCATCTCTCAAAGCTTTGATTAGAAAGGTAATCAAAATTATGTACAATTTTGGTGAAATTCTGTGTTGTCTGTTAAAAGAGGCCATAAGTAAATGGTGAGAAGAATTTGAAAATTATTTCACTTCATCAGTTTAGCAGAACGACTTTTTGAATGAATCCTACATCAAGATAAATATGAAAAGATTCAGCTAACCTTCATCTTACTCTTTCAGGATGCTGAAGTTAAAACGTATCTGCTTTAACTTTAGAACAGCTACTTTACCAGAAAAAAGATCCTTGGTGCACTCACGTGGTTCTGGATCAACTCCCTCACTAGCATATATCACAGAACTTACTATTTCTTAAACTCATAACGGAGGGTATAGAGGCAAGATGAATAAAGGACATATATCTGGCCTGCACTGTAAACAAGCTATTTGTGACCAGTGCATAAGGATGTCTTTAGAGACAAACATATGTACGAGAACCTTCAAATTGTTCTGAACTAAAATGAACATAGGTGGAAAACAGTATGATCTATTCTCTGATAATGTTTTCCCACATGAACGCTTGTCCCACGTTTACCTAGGGAACTCCATAAGGTTTTTAACAAACTCCTATCCCTGTTGAAAAGCAATTTGCTCCTTGATACCATCATTCTTTTTTCTTGAGTTTGGCAAGATGAAAAATTTTAGATCTGTTAAAAGCTGGTGTATTATTTCGTTCAGTGTCACATTTCCATACATAAATTTACAGTGCTCGCATTAAAAAGCATTTAGATTTGGCTATGCTGCTAACTATACTTATAAAAAATAATACTGATCCTCAGCTAGGACACCTCACCAGGGGATTTCAAAGTGCTTTACAAGGAAGACCAGCATAATTACCTCCATTTTACATATGGAAAGCCTTAAGTAGGAAATGTGACTTCTTCAAGGTCACTTGAAATATAAAATGAAGCAGTGGTAGAGCTGAAAAAAAGGTCTGTGCCTTATGAATCCTAGTCCAGTGAAATTAGAATGAAATAGATAATCTCATCTGTTATCTGTCTTGTGACAGGAGCCCAAGTCGATATGAACTTTGTGGTAGATCTACTTAAAACCTCCCCTTTTCTTAACCTCCCCAAACTGAAGAGTTTTCAGAAGCCACAAGTGAGGTTTTATTAAAATATAAACTGGCACACTTAAGTTTCTTAAGAGAGAAGCTAACTAAGTCTACGTAAGACAGAACAGAAATAAAAAAATGTATATAATTAACCTCCCCCATACCTCACTGTGTCTTTCCAGGTGTGTTAATGGCTGAGTTTCAGACAATTCAAAAGCTTGCTTTATGCCACAGCAGACTGTCCTATCCCCACTAATCCCTAGGAAGTTTTCAACTCCATCGCCGCTGATCCTGACCCCATCTCTCCCACAGTCCCTGAGCACTGCTGTGCTGCAGACTCCACTGCTCTGATTTAATTTCTGTCAGCTACACCTCAAGGTTTTGGGAACCTTCCATATACCATGTGCAGTTCTTTATAATGAAAAAAGCCATTTTCTCCTATCCTTCCACAGGAGTTTACCTGACATCACTTAATCAGTTTTTAAAGAAACGTAACATGCAAACCAACATATAATACTGCCTGTCAGAGGCCACAGCTGTGCTGAGCTGTTTGGAAGACGGCCATTAAACATGGCCATCAGTAAAGTCTTTGTATCCTTAGCAACCCTTCCCTTGGAGAGGGCCATGTTCTTTGCAGAAATGCAGCGTGATGCAAACCTTGAGAAGGCTAAGTCAGAAAATAGGAATAAGCACCTTAGATCAGCAGTAGATCTGAACAATGAATTGAATGAAGGACAGAGATGTATTTCAAGACAGCACCATCATTTTAATTATGAAATGATCAAAGACACAAGCTATTCAATACAATTCCATTTCAAATTAAAAAATATTTTCTCTATTTATGTCTATGAAATATAGAGTGAAAATGAATTTGTGAAAAGTAAGATATATTAAAATCTGAGTAAATGGAAATCAAGTTACATAGGCAAATTAATGAAGTCCCCAGAGGAAAGGGGACAGAAAAGGTAGAAAAATCCATCGAAGAAAAAGGATGTAGGAGCTATGGATTGACATCTTTTTCAGTAAAGGAAGCAGAAAAGTATCTTTTTCCATTGAAATGCGTTGCTGCAAGGCATGGCAGATGAAAGCCTCAAGAAGATGAGTCATTTGTGAGGTGGTTAAGAGTGAAATGGATGTTTCAACCCAAGTCAGAAAGGCAATTAAATGCTTGAAATTAATTGTTTACACACCCCTCTTCTTTGCAATGACTTTAAAAAACAAAGTTAGTAAGAGACATTTTAGTTTGTTCTCTTGTATATGAAGCGTTGTACATCAATCAACCCTGTGAATTAACTGGTTTGCATGATCCTCAAATTATTTTACATAGAGGGCATTTACAGTATTCTACATATTTTACTTCAGTTCCTTGTTTAAAACCAGCTACAGTCATCAGAGCAAAATTCTTTAAATGTAACTTACGACAGTCTCTTTCATCTTCTTCATCACCACAGTCATCCTGTCCATTGCACCTCAGATTTATTGGAATACACTTCTGATTCTTTGTGCACTTGAACTGACCTGACAGACACACATGTGTGTCTTTAAGTTAAAAGAATAAAAATATCAAGTTAAAAAGATTAAAAGTTAAAGATGAAAAGATTTAAAAACTTAAAAGGTAAAAGAATAATAATACAGTTTCTTGACAAAATTTAAAGCATGGCATTTAAATCAATTTAGCATGTTTCTGAAGTCTACAGTGTATATAATCACCTACCACAGTTCAGTTCATCAGAATTGTCCCCACAATCATTCTCTCCATCACAGATAAAGGCTGGAAGAGCACAAAGTCCAGTTCCACACTGAAAACGTCCTGGCTGACACCTGAATTCAGCTGAGAAAAAAGAAAACTGCTTATGAATACTATCAGAGGAACAGTTAAGGTATCAATAGCATTGTTCTTCCTCTAGGACTAATCAAAAGAACTTGTAAACCTTTGTATTTGCCTATGTAATCTCAATCTGAGTAGATATTAGTAACTAAAATGTACACATACAACTGCAAAATTAATTTCAAAGTCTGAGATTTTAAATTTGCATAACTATAGTTATACATTACTAATGATACAGAGAGCAACTCTCTACAGGTCGATGCTTACCATTAGCGCAACAGAGACTTGCAATTTCAGTTCTAAGCACTTGAGTTCAAGCCTGCATTTAAGAAACTCCCTATCGCACTCTAATTCTATTCTCTATAAAGGTCTAACATTGTTCCCTCTCACAGCTACTGCCATTGGAGTGAATGAGCAATTATGCACCTCTACAGTAATGTTGTATATAAACATAGTGTAGTTTAAAATGTAATCCTATGTAGAATGATTACATATGTTAAACCTTGCTTCAAAGGCCTCTGCAGCAGGGAAAGAGAACCAATTATAAAATTGTAAAAATCTGGGTGAGAGTTTTCAATACAAAAAAAAAAATTCAAATTAACTGTTACTTAACTGTCAGATTGTAGAACACATCGTAGAACATTTTGTGCATATAAGCTTAAGGGACAAAGGCAAGAATCTTTTGATTTTTGCACATTAATAGAATACTATTAAAGCAGTCTCAGTGACTGAGACTGAAAAATAGCACCATCAACAGATACTACTGTTTGCAAATCCAGTACAAAAGAAAGCTACTTTTCTAACAAGTAAACTTGCTGTCAGCTACCCTCACAGCAACCATCCTTTGGGATGCTGAACACATAATCATAATTGACTTCCAGTAGTATACAATTCAACAGGGGAATACTACAGTAATCTACTATTTGGACGATAGGAGGCTATCGAGAAATATGCTGTATCTGCACCACCTTCAGGATAGTGTGTCAAAGTTACACAGGACACACAAAAAATGTTCATTGCATAAAATTTTCCAAACGGGAGGGGTGAGATTTAGCTCTACAAACTTTCTTTTGACAATATTTATAAAACTAGAAAATGGAAATACTTATATCAAACATATTGTGAAAAATACACAGAATCTTAGTAGGAATCACATGGAGAACACCGTTCAGAAAATTGCACTAAATAATAACGTGTAGCTAAACTTGTATAATTGCAATGAAACACAAGCAAATGGGATTAGAATTCTATATTTCTACTATACACAAAAATAAACCAAATAAACCTGGCAGAATTTTGTATTTTTATATAAAAATCAGCAACCTCAGAACATAGCTTTAAAATAAAAATCCTTAGCAAAAACGTAGCTGGGATCAAGTAAAGGTTTAAAACATGAAAAACATTTTCCAGAGACCTTAAAATACCCTTTGCAGACATGAGTTAATGAAAATCTTTTACAGGCTGACAAACAAGAGCCTGCACCCTTTGTAAATTTGACAGAGACCAAGGAAAAGAAAACAGTGCTGCAAACAAAAAGTGTTCAAAAAAAATCCTCCTCCTAACATCTATAAAGCATTGTATTTGATTTGGACCCTACTGACAAAACTGGGTTCCAAGTTCAGAATGCACTTACGGCATTCCTCAGGCTCGTCAGAGCCATCTCCGCAGTCATCAACAGTGTCACATTTCCACCAAAAGGGAATACATTTGTCAGTTTTGCAACGGAACTGTAAAAGGAAGGAAAGAAGGAAAAAAGTTTGAAAGGAATATTTATTTATTTATTTATTTAAAAACAGAAATAGTACAGTTTATGAAAAATTAGATTCACTGCTTAAGTCATTGTTCCATTAATCAACTCTGGCTGTTAATTTTATAAAACTTATTTTTTAAATAGTCTTTTTTTTGGGAGACATTTTGCAGTGAGACTTCCACTCATGTAAATCACTGCAGTTTCAATGACATTGCTACCCTGACTTATCATGCCTTGAACCACTCATTGCATTTTGCTGTGTTCTATCATTTGATTTGTTTAAGATCTTATTCAAAACAACCACTTAAATTCTTAAACTGTCTTTGTAGGCTGTTGGAGCAGTCTTAATAATTTTTCAAGATAAACCAAAACACCCACAGTTACAGAAAAGGGCCTTAATGTGCAGTTGTACTTGTATACAGTATTGCTTATATTTTTTGAATTCAATGAGAAAACCAGAAGCTAGGCCTTCCCACCTTTCAAAAAGGAAAAAAATAGTTGTACAAAAAAAATAAAAATCCTTTGTAGGATCTTGGCAGTGCCTTCACTCTGAGCTCAGGCAACATCGTACCTTTGTTCTGACTGAAAGAGGAATGCAAACAAAACAAAGAGTAGAAATTACTTGATGCAATCCTCTAGGGCCAAACCTAAGACCAGAGTCCATTATGTGGCTGATGCCAGGGAGAAAAATCTGGACAGATTATCAGCAGCTTTCAAGAAATGTTGTGTTTCCCACCTGGTGTCTGTACCAGCACAGAAAGGAAGGAAATCGACAGGTTTAGAAGTGCAAGACATTTTATTTTCCGTGACTAGGCATATTTTTTTCATTTCTTCACATTTTTAAATTCATTATTCAACAAAGCTGTACATAAAAGATATATTAAATTTGATGCATTAGCTCAGCTTTATTTTTTCTGCCAAGAAAATGTAGGGTTTCATGGCCATTTATGTAATAGGACCTATAGCTGGAACTACGTCATCCTTGTCCCACGCTGAGGGACATGCTGCATAACAGACTGGGTTTGAAAGGCAGCTATTCTAAACTGCTAGACTGTTCCACAAAGGTATGAACTCAGGGTAGCTCAGCAGAAGGCCTCCAGATGTAGGGGATAAACAGAAACTCAGACAATTCTCATTCCTCATATTTTCTGCTTGCTAGCACAGCCTTCCTGCTGCTTAATTGTTTTAAGGGGCCAGCCTCGTCTCTGCTCGCCACAAGGGGCTTCAAGCTGTTAAAATGACATTATGAATTTAATTCCAGGAAATGGGTACTAACTCTTAGATGCGATTATGTTCTGTGTGAAAATGCTTGCACACCCTTCTAAACTGGGGAGCCAGATACTTTGCAAAATCAGGGGTCAGAGTTGTAAGGGTGTGCCTGGAATGGCCTGGAATGGCCTGAGATTTGGTGTTCTAGAGTCTGATGCGTTTTGTACTAAATTTCTCACATCAGATTAGCCATCAAAAGACAGCTGAAAGTTGATAGTTGTGCAAGACCAGCCTATCAGCCATCCAACTCCTTGTCATCAGAAATAGCTAACACTGGGTGTGCTGTCAAGAGCAACTACATCATAGGAACCACTGTGATTTTACAGCATCATCTGAAAATCTTAAGCACCCAAGTGTATTGTTGCCACTGATCTCTGCATCTGATGACATCAGATTGACGAATTATCAAACAGATTTCAAAATTGGAAGAAAATGACTAATAAACAGTGTCAACTTGTAACTGTCTGGACCAGCTTCTTCTGTTTAACCCTGCTCTCTCTCCTATGGAATCCACAAGTGATTAAATATTGCTCCTGGAGAATCCAAGATGTGATGCTATCCTTCAATTCAGATTACCAATGAATTATTTAGGAAGGAATAGAGCCATTCAATTGACTGTTAGCATGTAAGTTCACTGTGGAATAAGCTTCCAGTGCCATTTAAAGAAAACTTTAAAAAAGAGAAAAGAAAAAAGTGCTGGTTTTTTAACCAAACAAACTTGAGAAGCTAGATATGAGGGAAAAAATAGGGAAGAAATTCCTCATTTTACAAGCGTTCTACACTTTCTTTTTGTTCATCACTTAACATTCTGAACAGAAAAGACACGATGAACATAGTAAAATCACACCAAGCACTACCTTAGGGGAACAGAGGAAGACAGTGGAAAGGCTTCTTAAATAACAATATTACTTGAATGAAACTGTACATCATTTATTAAGATGACCACTGTTCCCTAAAAATTAAGAGTAAAACCATTTCCTTAATGAGTACAGACAAAATGCATCATGATGTAAAATGCTGTCAGAAGTCATTAGCATACATACAATAAAAGTGGACCACTAGAAAAGCTGGACTACTAGGAAGATTTTAAAGGCCGTATGTACTATTACAATCAACCAAATAATTGTCTGGGTAGAACAGTCCAAAGACTTCTATCGAAGTGATTCTCTTATAAGAAAATTAATATGCTCTACTTAATCTACCTTATAAGAAAAAAATCACTATCAAATATTTATTTCAAGTACTAGGAAATCCACCTCCCATAAAGAATTCAATGTTTTAATTTTTCATTAATTGCATATTCTACCATTTCCATTTCAGCTACTGAATAGTTTTTAATGTTACCCTATAGTTTACCTACCTAGCCAACTTGACTGAGCTTGTTTTCATGTATTAATGTAAAGTTTGTTCACACATGAATACTCCCAAATCACTGTTATATACACTTTGTATCATTGTTGTATGCACTTTGTATTCTTATGTTTCATATTTTACACAAATGTTTTTTTTCAAAGCAATTTTTATGGGCTTAGTAGCTGTATTTGTTCTAGTGACTGGCAGAAACATTCACATTTGAAAGGGAACAAGTTCTGCATTCTCTGGAAAAAAGGCATTTGCAAGTCTATTTTCAACTAATAGCCTTGACGTTGAAACACTTCTAATGCACCCGTGAGTTACCTAAGTCTTCAGCTGCTTTGACTAATGCTTCCACATTTCATGGGCACCAGCTTTCATTATTTAAAAGCAGGTTGGAAATGCAGTAAAATATAATCCCCACTCCCCCTTGCCCCCTAGGTATGCACTTACCTGACTGGCAGTGCAGTTCGATAAGCATGTCTTGTTATCTGCAGCAAGGTAAAAGTTGGTGGGACAGGCACAAGTATACATCTTGTCAGGGGCTAGAAGGCATAAATGACTGCAACCACCATTGTTTAGTGTACACAGGTGTTTAGACACTATGGACAGAATAGGAAAAGAATATCAGAGCCTATTATTTCAGTATACTTCAGGGAATCTGCTTTATAGAGGAAGAAAAATATATTACACATACTATTTTTACAACGGAACGTCTCAAATCAAAAACCCATAAGAGGCAACCTTTTCCTTTTGCCTTTAAGCTATTCTCTGTTGTATACAAAAGTTCATTATTACTATGGATGTAGATTCAATACTGAAAGAATGAGAGGAAGAAAAAGCACTAGATTTTTTTTTTTATAATGAGACAAAAAATTAGCTTATCTAGGTCAAGTGCCAAATTGCATTCAGTTACAGTTCAAATATAGGCACATCAGGAGATCAGACACAATCGTAACGCTTACATTCTCTGACATTCCCTCAGTCCAACAAGTTTCTGAGCAATAGCATTCTTCTGAATTATTAACACTCTCTTATTTTCAAGATAATAGGATTTTTTCCTATTTGGACTGTAATGCAACTTAACAGTTCTAGACTTCCAGTCACTAGCTGGGTTAATTTTCAAGCACCCAAATTGGTATCTCGCCACTGAACAAGATATATCACATTTATTTCATACCAGATATATTTACAACATTAATCACAGATTTATGTGATTTTGAAAATTCCACAATTTGAAACAAAACGGAAATAAAAATAAATCACTGCAGAGCTTCCATTAACTCCGCAACTGGCTACTAAGTGAAATACATCAACATGCCATACAGAAAGCATAGACAGAATAATTACCATCAGGTTGCCTATAAGAATGATACACCTGGATGTCAGTTATGGTATGCCATGAGTTAATCAGCGATAGTCTGTCTGATCCAGAGGTTTTGTGGGCCCGACTGAGAGACTTGGTTTTCCCGTCTGTCCAGTAGATGTAGTCTTCAAACAGTGTTAGTGCAATCACCCCTGGAATATCTTGATTGGGGACTGTAAGAAGAGATGCTAAGATTAATGTTCACTCTTGGAGGACTGCCAGTTAAAATATTCCATACCACATGGGTTGACAGATACAACTGCTATATAATGTCTTGAGAATAATTGTCATGACAGTATGTCAAGCCTAGAGGAGTCTTTATTACCAGTTACGATAAAGATGGATGGTGTATGAGCTCTGCTTGCTTTGAATTAGTTGGCCCAATCAGTGTTAAGGAAATGAAAGAATATCACTTAGCAAAAATCACCTCCAGATTCTAAACCAATGACACGTCAAGCTTTAAAGTAGTACATAACATAAGTTAAACTATTCTTTACAGAAGGCCAATATTCATTTGCTCGTTTTGGGGAATAAAAGTACTTAGAAAACATCCAAAATGTAAGGTACACATCTCCAGACGCACTGTGTTTAACACACTTTAAGACAATTAATAGTATTTTCTTTTAGCAAAATGTACTGGAAAGAGACACGGGGAAAAATAAAAAAAATTAATTTGCATTAAAATAAACATAGCAGTAGGAGGGCTTATTGCTTATTCCTCGCACAACCAACCATACAATTTTGAAATATAAACGAAGTGATGATAATACCCCATTGTTACAATATCACAAAATCATTAGCCAACATAATTTTAAAAAGAATGGAAGGACAAAAGGGAGAAAAAGCTTTGGAGCATTCTTTATCCTGCTGTATACTCTTTACTCTTGAACTATTTGTTCTTGGTAAACATAAACTGAACACTTTTTTTTTTCTTTTAATGTATATAGCTGTAATCAGAAATGTCACATAAGACTATCTGACCACAATGGTCAATTTGTAAGTCATTGTCATTTGTCCCTGAATCACTCTACTGACAGAGCTGAAAAGGCAGATCAGAGCAGCTGAGTCTGCCATTTTTAACCAGCATATTCTTTACCTTGTTTTCTTAGATGAAGATAGCTTCTTTTTTATTTACCTTGAATGTGCTTAAATAGAGTTGGCAAATTTCAAATTTCGGTTGGAACATTTCATAGTTCACTGACAACTGATGACTGATACTGAGTATATGGAATGACAGCTTAGCAAATTCAATTTCATATATAAAAGTCTCACTGGTAGTGAACTCCAGTGTAGGGTATGTTCCCTTCTGGTCAAGGAAACCTTGCTTCTTAGACCTGAAATTATTTTCCCTTGTATGTTTACAAAGACCATAGCCATCATACCGATATAACAGTATTATATTCTTTTAAAGAGCTTCATAATATTTATAAGAAATTAGTCAAAGTGCAAAGAAATCTTAATTTTGGTACTTATTACTTGAGCAACTTTGGCATGGTTTCTTACATAGTATATTACCCCCAAGAAAAGCTCTTATAATTTCCCTTATTTGTAGAATCATGTTGTGAAAAGGGCATCTACAAACTCAAAGTGAATCAATCCCCATGGCGATTGTTGCTATCCTGTTCCTCTGAGCGGGGAAGGGGAGAATTCTTGAAGTACCATTAGTTTTAGTTTTGCTGCCAAAGTAACAAATCAAGTACAACAAAACAAGAACACAGAAACTATAAGTACAGGTATTTCCATTATATTTGTTTCTTTTTCCTCTTTTTCCGTACTTTCTCACCACTGGATTTATCAGAACAGATTGCAAGAAAAACCTCCCAGATTTGGGAAAACACCCAAAGGCTAGAGCAGGGTTTGTCTGTCCACTGGAAGACCTAGATGTATTATTATCTAATTACATCAACTACTTGCATGTTAATTTTATCCCCACGCTGCTCTGGAGTGAACTTAATAATTCCCTTGGTGGGGAAAATAAGCTGTAGACTAGACAGTAGTACCCAGCTTCACCCTAGATGTGGTATGGAGTGGGGGAGATCTCTAGTACTGCAAACAGTGAAATGAAGTGCACTGAGTCACAACTGAGCCTAAGCTGTCAAATCCCAGGCATTACTTGGGTTTTTAATCTTCTTTTGCTTAATATGGCTGATTTTCCTTGAACCTACTTGAGAAATTGCTCTGCGTAAATCTTTGATTATGATGACACTTTCAAGATGCAGCTGGACAGGGTGCTGGGCCATCTTGTCTAGACTGTGCTCTTTTTATCATAATACTGTTCCAGAAAAGGCATGTCTCTCTAATTTTAATTTTTAAAAGTGAATTATCTTTACAATGCTTTAGCATAAATATTAATTGGGAATACTAATTATTATATAATATGCTTACTACCAGATTAATTAAGGATGCACAGAGTTTACACATCCACGTCATGCGGAAAAAGGAAATGATTATTCTGAATTATTTCAGAATTATTAGTTCATCAAAATCTGTGTACATGCATGCTCTGTAAGAGAAACTCCTCTTGGTTTGAATCGCTGTCTAAAATTTCAGCAGATCCCTGAAAAACTGGACTCTCTCAGTCTTCCAATCTAGCCACTCTCCCCAGTTCGTTACTTCATTGAATTTAAGTAAGTAATTTGCTTTACTGTGCCGTTATATTTACCATGGGATTTTGAGTACATCTGGGCACAATTCATTGTGCTATCTTTATATACAGAGACTTAGGTATATTAAACTCAGCACTTTTTACTTTAGGTAGATTATAAACATTTCCTATTGAAAGTTTTCTTGTAACTTCTAAGTCATATGAGTGTGCCACAGTACAAAAATTAAAAGACAAGCAGGAATTTTAGGTACATCTGAACAATGGCAAGAAATTCCCGACTGATCTTAAAGGGCAGTTCCTAATGAGAAATACAAACCAGGCTGACAGGAGAAGCAGGAACAGCAGAAAGAGAAACTGCTACTCTGAGTGAAACCCTGAAGCTATCCGTAAAGCTATTTAATTTATTTTTGCTTGAGTTCTGGAAAAATATTTGTTCCTATAAATTATGACCCTTGCTGCTACTTTTGACATCAAATTAGAGGTGTCAAAGGTACCACTCCAGTTTTTCTAAATAAAACAAATGTGCTTTTTTCTATCTGTTTTACCTTATTCTGATCACAGTTAATACTAAAATCATAATAAATGGGCATGTAAAAGCCTTAATGCACATGAAGAGGGTTTACATAGGAAAATTATTTTGACTTCATTGTCTTTATCATTCCCCACCAATGAAAAATACGTCTAGCAGTCATCCTCTTTTTGGCCATCCAGGAATTACAAGTAAACACCATATCCTGAGTACAGAGGTATGAGTAAATGCTTACTTTTGTTTCTGTGTATGTCTGTGGGTTGCCATACAATTTATCCTAGCTTTGGTGGATTACATATACATCAGAATCCAGATGAAACTTTGTTTTTGTGAACTAGAGAAGATTGAGGAGAGTAACACATAGTCCGAATTGTCTCATCACACCTTATTAACAGAGAAGCTGAGTTAAATATGTGGTGTAAAATGTTAAATACTGCAGTTAGAGCACTGTGTTTCAGAAAACTGTTCATTAACTCAAGTATAATTTGGGGGTTTTTTTAAAGCCAAATCTGTAAGCACCAGGTTTAAAAGCTTATATCTTCCAATTATCTTAAAACCAAAACAGTATCAAATTCAATGTAACAAATATTATACTCTCTTTTTTATGTCCTTTAAGAGAAGCATGACAGAGTATATCTGCTTTTAAAACTGGATTTTCTATTATTACCACATATTGGAAAAAGCTGAAACTGTCAATAGTTAAGCACTTGCAGCTTGGGGTTGTAGTTTGTCCTGGCACTCTTTCTTATCTCTGAGTAACTCTAAGTTTAACGGGCTTCTGTGTTAAAGTCAACTTTTCCTTAAGTAATGTGCAACACGAACTTGGTGAAAATGCTTTCAGAAGCTTGCACCATTTATACCTGTAAAACCTATATGTATTCTGTTGTGAATATGAAATTCAGAGGAAGTTAAAAAAAAATCAATCAAGGAAGCAATTAATGGATGGACTCTTAAATAAAATAGTACAAATAAATGCAAATGAAAAATCTGTGTAAAGTAAATCACATAGAAAATAAGTATAGTATCACTGGATACAAATATTTCTTATAAAAACTCTAAGCTGACCATAAAAATATAACAATTTTTATAAAATAAGAATTAATAATTACCTAATATAAAAACTCTTATAAAAATTCTCCTAAGCCGACCATAAAACTCAATATATTTTCTTGCAGTTGATACAGCTGTAAAGACTGAGAGAAGTTTCTGAAAACAGGCATTCAATGGCAGCTAATACCAATTTACTTTACTGTTTAAGGAACAGTTCTATATTAGCTGAATATTATTTTTCTTTAACTTTAGTATATTATAAACAATGGAACATCAGAATGGTTGACACATAATAGGCTATAAAAATCTACAGTTCACATCAACTATGAATAAGCAAAAAAAAAAATGAACACAAAACTGTGAGGGAACTTTTCCATCTTATTTTGTGAAGGAACAGTAAAACAGTCTATCATGCTCATTATTCTTTGCCATTGAGGACATCAGTGTTTCAAGCTTTCCAAAATTTCAGGCGGTGGCAGCCACTGATTTATCATCAATGTGCGTAGTAGAAGAAAAACCCATTTTCTTTCTTCAGCCTTCCCTTTAACTTCAAGAAAACCTTAGCTGCATTACTGATCTACCTCTTCAAAGATGACATACATTAGTTATATATTGCAATACTAATTACCAACCTCACCGCATACATTATGGTGTGAATCACAGTTTTAAAAAAACAGTTAATCAAGATGTCCACTTGACAATCCATTAGTAAGAAAGTAATATATTCTGTTAAACACAAAAATTACATTACAGCAACATAAGGGTCAGATCTCAACCAGCAAATTCAGGGAGAATTTCAGTAGTCATACTTTAACACAACCATCAGAATTGCGCTCAGTATTAATTACTTTCTAGAATTACCTATGTATTCAGCAGGTGGTTTTTTTTTTTTTTTTTTTAAGGTTTTCATAACAATGTCACCCTATGGCCTCTATGAAAGCTCCCAAAATTGGGTTAAGTAAGCTGAAGCCCAATCCATGCCTCAAAACACTCAGCAAAAATAACTGATAAAACACCCCACCTGCAGGCCAATAATCCACTGGTTACAGCTCTAGCAGTCCGTAAGCGTTTTACCAGACAGTCCTCACTGCACACGCTTTCCCCCCCCCTTGTTGTTAGAGCATCAAAGCCTTAAATAATCCCTTGTAACCCATGCATATTGCTTTTCTGTTCCCTTGGATGACAAAAACTCAACAAAGTGCAGTTCCATCAGACCAGGGATAACTGCCCAACCGCCACAGGACTCCGACTCCACCACCACAGCCGGGTACACTGGACAGCTGCTACGGCATAAGGGAGGAGGCGCGAAGTGCTTTTAGCTCCTTCCATAACTCCTTGCCTGAAGAGTATTACTCAGCTGTTTCCACTGAGTCCCAAATATTTATTTCAGTGACTCAAGTTTCTTACAGCTTAAGATCGTACATCTCAGAACATACACACCAGTTTTCATATACTGCAACATACACTATGTATCACATATGAATAAAAAATGATTGATTTTGTGGCAGTGACAGAATTTTATTAATTCAAACTGATACTTACTTTAATTTTCAAGACCCTGCTCTTATTTGTGTAATAAAATGCATTATGGGGGCATATTCAAAACCTTACTCAGCAATTATGAAGGACAGAAAGCATTTAAAGTTTTTCTGAGGAAACGTAATTTCTGAAATTTGCTTTTGTGATTCCTTTTCTTACCACAGCTGCCTCCTACCAGAGATGGGCAAGTCCCTTGCAATCCCTCCTTTTATAACAGGCCTTCTACTGCCACCTCTAGTTCTCTACTGGGGTTCCATTTTATACATAAACCATGGATTTTCTTACACTGAATGCTCATCCGAAACAGCGCTGGACCAAGTAACAAGATGATGAGAACTGTGGTAGGAAAAAAAAGGCAGAAAAAAGAATGAATGCACAGGCCTATCAGAAAGCTGGAAAAAGTAGGCGAAGAAATACAGGTGTGTAGTAAAAGGGAAAACAAGGTGAGGCTTGCAACAGACAAACTGGAAAATAGATAACATACTGAAGGGAGATAAAGCGCTGCGTGAACTTAAGGGGAGAAGAGCCACGTAACTCTAAGAGGGAACGCAATCAGGTAGACATATGAGAAGCATGCACAGACATAAAATGTATGTGTCTTTCACTCCTGCATTTTGTACTATTTTTGATCCAAGAATATAAATTCATATGCTATATGTGATATATATATATATCTGTGATAAAAAATGTCTACTTTTCTCTTGTGTGAACTCTGTTTCCCTTATATTTTCTGAGTACCTCTACTGAAGCATAAAAAAATGTTCATTTGATTTCAGGGGCAAAACCCATGCCATCTAGGATTTCTTAACTACAGTTATGCTTACTGAGGAAGCCATACAGAAGCGATGAAGCCCACTGTCACTCAGATTTAATTGATACACAAATATTCCAAAAGTAAAAGCAAATACCCTAACTAAAATGAACAATAACAAAGTTCTCATTGTCAGCTGGTAAAATCCACCTGCCAAGAAAAAGTGTCCTCAAAAAGGACAAATCCTGACTTCTTCTAACCAATAAACACTACAAAAATGTCTGTACTCTATCATGTCAAACAAGGTTAGATTTTTTTTGGTGCTCGGCTCCTGTTTAGGGAGAAGCTGGCTGATCACTTCCAAGCTAGAAAGAGATCTGTCTCCTTCCTTTCCAAAAAGAACACACTGCAACCTTGCCACGCCGTTGTGCAAAGTCTACAAGAAGAGAAGGGATGAAAGATTCCTACCATGCTCCTCCCAAAAATACACCCCAATAGAGATCCAGTGCTGGTAAGCACCTGCTAAAGGTAATTAATTGTTGTTAAGCAACTTTTTAAATGATCCTCTTCTCCCACCATGGCATTAGAGCAGTTTCTGTTTAAGAATTTTGGCACCAGAAAATTTACATTGGTCATAAAACCTTAAAAACCAGGCTACATTATTTCGCATTCCACTCTCTGAAACTCTTGATTTCCTGAACTGCAATAAAATAAAAATAAAAAAGCCTACTGTCATCTTGACCCGAACAGAACCAGTGATAAACTCTTAGGGAGAATTAAGAATCTTCCAAAGACAAACTGCATCAAGGAAGAACAGGACTTAATAAGAAAACAGCCATTATACCTACAAAACCAAACAAACTTGGAAATTGTTGATCCTCTCATGTTGAAATTACTGGCCCATGCATCCTTGTTTTCATCTGAACTCCCTTGTAACCATTTTTTGTCTCATTTTACATTTGGATTGTAACCCCTTCAAGAAACAGTCAATATTTTTTTTTTTCCTGTATAGTACTTACTCCTGATACTTGCTCCTCTTGATAAAGAATTAAAGTACTTAGACAATGAAATTAATAACGAATAATGACAATAAGATTATGTCTATTAAGCTTGTGAAAAAGTATGTAATTTTGATAGATGCAATTAAATTTAAGTATTTTACATTAAAAAATAACTTTTTAAAAATGAGACATGCTATAATCACTATTACTTTTATTAAATTGACATTTTGTTTAAAAAAACAAACGTGTCAGAACCAATGAACAAAAAACCCCATTATTAATAGACTACATATGTTAATCCCAGTAAATGAAGCCATGTTTCACAGAAAAAAATATATATATATATGAATACACTTCTGGGATGATATTACTGTTATTTTTAATACCAACATGTGCATGCATACATATTTCTTTCTGCAAATATAATATATACATCATACAACCATACTGAGTAAGTATGGAAGATGCAAGTCCTGGCATTAAGTGGTAGGATATTTTGCCAGTCAAAAAAATGTAACTGAAATATTTAAATCTGATTATATCTCAAAAATTGTTATACGTCCCCAAACTATTATCACAAAAGAAGCAGGACATTTTGACTTAAATTAAATCTAAACATCTTAAGTCACAAACATATCTGTAGCATTAAAGCTTACAATTACATATAATTTATAATGATACCATAAGGAGAGATGAATAAATTTTCAGAAATCTGCCTATGAAATCAGTTTACCAAATCTAGGACTGAAATATTTTATTGTCCCACTTTAAAATGTTTTATTGCCTTTTTAATTTTCCTGCAAGTAGTTGTTCGAATGTCAGTTACACCATGGTAGTACAGAGTAGCATGCTGTCACAACAGTGATTAAATTATTCTCAAATACATACAAGTCACTATTCAAGCAGAATTACTCATAGGGTGCCAATGAGTTTCAAAGATTCTTTAATTAATTTTCAAATTAAAAAAGACCATTTACGTGCCTACCAGCCCCTACACACTGTAGACCTTTGTCTTGCTGCTGGTTTCAATATTCATCCCCACTGTGCCCCCCAAACAACTCCTTCCTTCATCTTTGCCTCTCCACGCTCCTGCCCGGATTATCTCCTGCCATCATCCAGCTATGAGTACACAAACTGCTAAGCCCCTTTGGTTTATCTCATTTATCTCCTACCGCAACTATAGGAGCTGCTCAACACACTGCAACTTTCTTCATCAAAAACAGGAGGCTGCCTCTTGCCTCCCATTTTTGCTGGCTTTGATATGAGCAGGGGGAGACACTGTGACACAACAAAAACTGTATTTTGTGTTCTCTGCTATGCTTGCTTTCTGACAGGAACAACTGCATGGAAAGTAATGCTCACCCCTTAAAATGCATGATGGAGCATGTCCAGTTTATATAGAAACTTCATTGACTTTACCAGTGAACGTCTGTCAAGTTTTTAATGAGCATGTATAAAAATTATTTTCAGAGGCTTATATTCTAATCAAAATTGGACATAATATCACAGGAACAGTGGAAGATACAGAAACCAGCCTGTTGGCAATCTTCATAAACTGGTCTCCAAAAACTGGAGGCTGTGGAATCTTAAGAGTAATTCAACCATGAGTTGCCTTTAATATAGGTAAATCTGTGTATTCTTCTTGAATATTATCCTTTAAAAGAGACAGAATACAATAAAATAAAATAATGGCATTTAGGAAGACATGAATTGGAGAACTTCATCTGAACAGTTATGAAAACTGAATCTAGAATGCAATAGTGTAGGTGAAGCAATTACCAGTTTGTGCTACCAGATGTGGCTATAATGAGTAATTCTATAGACTCCTCAAAAGTTGGGAAAAAAATTGTTGCAATATCAGAACTACTCTATTTCTCATCTGCCCTGAAAAATCCTCTTTTTAGACTTCTCTCATTTTTGAGCAATGAAAACTGCAGTATAAATCTGGGAGGAATTGGTTTCTGTAATCTCTTAGCTTACTTTTACATTAGGACAATTTCAGAAATAACTGGATTTACTCTTTTATGAAAATATGGTGGCAGGGTTCGGAATTAGACACAAATTCTACCTATAAAGCCCTTACAATTAGCAATTTTTGAAATTACAGGTGCTAAAAATGAAAAAAGTTTATAATCTTCAAAACCCTTTAATACTCAATACTTTAAAACTTGCATATATGTACACCAATTCTGGAGATTGTAAACACTTAGGCAGAAGCCAATTCTGAAGAAAAGGTTTTTTTGAATTGAGATACTATAGGAAAGTTTCTGTTAATTGTATTACAACCAAAAAAGTAATTTACAAATACTACATTCATTTAATGTTCAACACTTTTTCATTGCTTAATTTTCATGCCCCTGTAAGATGAAACAAGGCAGCACTCAGCTTTTGTTTTTACAGTTTAAAACATCAAAGAACTTGACACAGGACTAATCTCAGCTCAGAGAAGCTTCTCTAATTCCTAAACTGGACCATCAGATTCCACTTTTATAGTTTCATTACACTGAGATTCTCATCCTCAAAGAGTGAAATGGGAAAATGGTAGGCACCTCTGGGTTTTAAAAGTTCTGAAGGATAGGAAAACCTGCATGAGGCAATCAGATACCCAGGGAACTGTGAAGCTTGCATCTCCTCTGGGCAGTGGGAACCAAAAGCAGCTGTTAAGCCTGACAAATTCTTAAATTTCTTTTTTTTTTTTAAAACTCACGGAAGTAAACCAGCTTAATGCTTAGCCAGATTAGTGCTTCAATGCTTGCTTTATCATTTACTGTGCATAACATTTGTGAATGCTGCAGTGCTAAATTGGCTAAGCTCTAAAGACAGTTTACATAATCAAGCATTAAACTTCAAATAGATAAAGCAAGGTCATTGCTGCCCCTAGCGCCAAGAAGAGCTCCTAAGTACTGTAAGATTTCTGGCCTAGTTAGCATGTTTTCAAAGTTCTTACTAGGACTCTCTTGATAATTATAAAAGCCCATTTCTCTACTGAAATGCAGAGGAACTTTACAAGAGAAAAGCAGCAGATGTTTTCTTTTTCCTGAAAAATCTTCAAGATTTGTAAGAAAGAAAGAAAAAAAAAAACCCTTGTTGCAAAAACATGTTAACACAAAGATCTAAATACATGTAAATTCCCATTGCATGGACTAAACTCTCCCTGGTTTAACATGCAGCATGTCAATAATGAGCCTAAGATTGTTCTGTTTGTCCTCAAGAAGTAGCTAGTGCAGAGCACAGAACACTGCAGTCTATCTCATAGCATAATATCTCTTTATGAGGTAAGATCTACCCATTCTGACAAGATACCTATTTACTGGACATTGTGAAATCTCTGTGGCATTTTCTGATACATCTTGTAACAGGTAATTTAAGATCCAAAAACATATTCGCAGAAAAAAACCTCACAGCAAGCTAGCCTTATCCTCAACGGTCACGGAAACAGGTGGAAAAAATACTTAGTTTACGGTAACTAGCACTTCAGCTCGCATCACTCACATATTCCCATTTAGCCTTTCTTCTCCGCTCCCTGAGTATGTATTTTATGGTTATCATATCTGCACCTTTATCATTCTCCATAAGAAAACAAAAAGGATAGAATAAACTCAACCATCCCTTAGTTAACTTTGACAATACAAAGTGTCCCAAAATGACAAAGGAAAATGGACCGTGAAATCCATGTGAACAATATGTCAAGAAACACAGTTATCACAAGATAGGAAACAGACCTTTCTCTTTCAAGTGCTTATCAGCATGGATTACAGTTTCTCATATCAGCAAGCTATAAGGAATCAAAGTTTCGCCTCCTCTAAACCCGAACTACTGAAACTCCCCGAGTTTCCCCTATTAAATTTCCCCTATTATTTCCCAATTAATTTGCAATGGTTAAATTTTATCTTCCAGAAATATTTCTAGTCCTGTGCTGAAATGTGAAGACTTGAAAAATTTATTTGGTAGTTTGTGCCAGGAGAAGGGGGGAGGCAGGGAAAAGATTTGGATTAAAGACAAAATGATCATTACGTAAGAAATCTGCAAAATTCTCTTCGGAGCACCTACAGGCATGTTTGATCCATTTCAGACACCAAGAATTCTATCAGTTCTTTGGTAAATCCACAGAAAATTTTCTACAACTTGACTTTGGTTTGATAATCCCATTTTGAGTGAAGCTCCTGACAACAGCAATTGACAAACAGCATTAGCTAAGCACAAACTCTTCTTCCCATGTAATTTAAATACCTCAGGAGCTTTCTCCCAAAGCAAAAGTTCCTTATTGCTTGAATGTTTTATGTATCAGCTGCACTTTGAAAAGTAGTATGATACCAGGTTTACACAAAGTCACTGTCACTTACAGAGCTTGCCTCAGATATTTAACTGGTACCAAAGTTTTATAAATTTTCATTCACAAATGGAAATGATAAAACTATCAGGTACGAAAGCCTACAGAATGTCCAGTTATAGTTGACTTCTAACACTTTAACTGCGGTACCTAGAGAGTCAGACATGCTCCTTAAGCAGTCATGGACGCATTCAGCTGTCTAAAACTAGCAGTGGTGGTGTTCTGCTGAAGAAGAAAGAAAATTTGTTTTATGAAACACTGCTCATCACTGGCAGCAGGTTCTCTAGGTTCACATATCCTCAGGGGAAGACATTAGCTCCGCGAATATAAAAACAGTTGAAGCTGATTTTACCCACTTGGGCCGAAGAAACCCACAGGCTGGAGACCAAGGACATCAAAGACAACATGACTGGAATTTTGCAGATATCTTCTGAAATGTAGTGCTAGGAGGACATTTTCTGAGAAAGAAAATTTCTGAAGCTTTCAGGTTGAAAGAGAAAATTGAGAAAAGTTTGACCACTGCAGTCAGGTTAGGGCTGAGAGAGACACATTGGCTATTATTTACTTCTTTCCTTTGAAAGATCCAAAAGGAAGAGTAAGAGGATAATTGTATGAGAACAAAATAGCAGGATAGCAGCACAGGGAATAATATCAAGAGGAGTACGGAGCTTTGCTTCATCTGTCAGAAAAATAGACTCAGCCGGCACTCGGGGGTATGTCTGGGCAAGTACTGCTTAGGTGAGCAGGTTACGACTGTCCTGTGTTCATTACAAACCCCACGGAAGTTAATGCTGAGATTAATGGGAATGTTTACAGCTCTCCTAGCTATTGCTGTAGTCTCTCCAATCTACCATCTCAAATAACCGTCACTGAATTGTTCATTATCTATTTACAACTTACTATTCATGGACATGAGGGCTAGAAAACTTTTTGTTGTTGTTTTGTTTCACAGCAAAGCTTCAATCTGAAAATAGAGTAGTTATTTAATGAACTCTGGTTTGGAGAAAACCTGGCGGCACCCAGTATGGGATAAAAGCCTAAAAAAGCCCAAGTGCATGAAGTTTTACCAGGATAGCAGCAGTTCTGAGGTTTGGGTAAAGCTTGTGGAAAGGAGCCCAAGTTAACAGTTTCATCTCAAAAAAAATCAAAACCAAAACCACAGGACACCAATACTGAGTACTTCACATATTTGAATTAAGATGAAAGATCTTTTATTATACCATTTGGAATGTGAGAATTATTCATCATAGCGTAAAACTTTCTATAAAAAATATATAGATAAATGATACTCGCTTTTTAATTATCTGTCAGGTGAGAAGCAGAACACAGGGTTAAAGATTACTTTGTTATGTATTTCAAAAGTTATTATTTTACCCACCTACCGGAAAAGCCCCAAATTCCATTTGCGGTACTGGTCTCCTTATTGCCATTTCCAGGCTTGGTCAGGCTGGAGGAAAGGCTGCTTTTAGCTACATTCTGACACATGGCACACAGTACATACCCCTTCCGCTTTTAACAGCCAAATTAACTGGCTTTGTAACTTGGTTGAGAACACGTGTTGCAAATATACACTAGTGTTCAGAATTTACAGGGCAGCCTCTGATTGCTGAGTCTGTTCCTAGAGTTTCTGTTTTCATTTGACATTTTTTTCCATGAACATGTGTTACTGCACGTTTAGAAATTATTCTTATTCATAACAGAGAAGGAATATGAAAAACAACTTTTAAAATATTGATTAAAAGAAAAAAAGTATCAATAAAGGATGCAAAAATGGTTTAAAGTACAGTTTTTACATAATTATACATAACATGCAAAGCATCTTCAATTTAAAAATTATAAAAAAATAAACCCCCAAACAAACAACAATAAAACCCCTGTTGACCAACCTTTATGTCTATGAGATCCATCCATGTCAGAAAACTCAATATGGTTTTCGTCAGCCCAATACAGTCTATGGTTGACATAATCTATTGTAAGAGCCATAGGTCTAGATATCTGTGTTTCTATGACAACTGTTTGACTGGAGCCATCCATACCAACACGGCCAATGTGAGGGTACTCACAGCAATCAATCCAGTACAAGTATCTATAAAACAAAATATGACAGCTGCTTTGTTTAGAGGTGCAAAATGATTAATTTATTTAGTTGATCACAAGAATAAATCACTACTTATTCTATATTTTTTTCCATTTTCTAGACAGATTTTTTGACTTTTCTAGACCTGTCTGTAAATGAGTGTGCTAAATGTAAAGGGTTTGAATGGCAGAGTTGTCATGTTAGCTGTGATTTCATCAAATTCATTATGGACTAGTAAAAAGTGCATTTAAATTACTTAGTCTTGATACCTTTGAATTTGAAGTACCATCCAGACTGGACTTCACGAATCTCATATCCTGCAAAAATGGCATCGTGGCTAAATTTATGACAAATATTGTATTACAGTTACTTTTTCTTTTAACACATATTACAAAAATCTGTTTTCTTGTTAATAGAAGTATGATGCAAATTGTATTACTTCAAGAAGTTTCCAAACATTAGAGCAGTTTCAAAATTAAAAATGGATAAAGCACGAGAAAGACTGCCAGAAAGCCAAGCAGCAATTTTCTCTTTAATATGCTATTTAGCCACAATACAGAGCATGTTTTAAAAAAGAAAGAAAAAGAGAAAAAAAGGAAAAACTCCTATTATTTGGTACATGGATGCATGTTGCTACTGCTGTATGCCATTACTTAGAACCTCAGGACAGATCTTTCCAGCTGGGAAGCTGATATGCTTCTACTCTAGGGGTTTTGGACAGGCTCTCAAAAACCCGGATGCAGCTCATATTCTTCATAGCCACCTGGAATACTATTTGTGTGCAGGAGAAAAAGGTGGCCCTAAGAACAGCTACAGGTATTCTGCAAAACACAGGTGCAATCTGTTGGCACGGAGTCTGCTCCACATCAGCAGCAGAGAAAGGGAACTTTCTCCACTGACTGCAACAGAAAACTTTTTCTTTGCAAACATAGCATTACTGTTGTATGGCATCAGCAATATAGTAGATGTAGCATTTCTCATTTGTGAGGAAAAAACTAAGATGCAATTAATACCATTTCAAACAATAACTCTGAATTTGAAATGCAAACACTGTTTTTATTACCAGCAGCTTTCCATATTAAAATAAACGAACAAACACATAAATATATTTTAAAAAAAAAAAGAGCTTGGCCTCAGAAAGCTAAGTCTGTACACGTGCTGCACATGAGCAGAAGCACCATAAGTGTATTACGTCTGTGTATACCCAAACCTTCCTGCAAGACTGGGACTCTCTGTACAAACTTCATAGAGTTGATTTTTGCATACACAGGGAACATATCCTGGATGTCCAGGCAACCAGAGAGAGATACCATGTATTTGTATCTTGAATACATTCAACAAATGTCTACATCCTCCCTGCCAAATTTTACAGGGAAGAAAGGGTACAGTTACAAGAAAACTCAATTCTAGTTCTAAGAACTGGTAGAAAATGGCTTTTGTCTTAAAAATAGTAAAGTAGATAGGTGACATTTCTTAGCTAGTAAATACACTGCTTTTCATTGTTTAGATAGAGTCCAGTCAAACTCAACAATTTTCTCCTGTCACTGACCCCTGAGGTGATTACTTGAGCCTTAAGACATAGAGATGGAAAAGAATCATTAATTTGCCATGATGGTGTAAGAGTGTATTAAGACACTAAAATAGCTTTATTCATTCAATTTAGAGATGTACCCTAATGTTCCACAAAACAGAAAGCATTACATATGGAAGTCAGATCTGAAAAGACAGAGGGCACACTTTCCATAGTTTATATTTTATTTATTCAGGGACTGGATAATACTTTAAGTATTACTATTCATAAGCGTTACTTTTCTTAAAGATTATATGCAGCATAAATACTTATTTAAGAGAATACATTTGGTTAGAAATTCACCAGGTTTTAATGACTTTCAATTACATATACACTGATGTTTTAGTAGATAGTTTTAATATAGATGATGGTTTACTGGTGAATTGAGAGGCCTCTGTTTATGAGGCATTAATGGCATATTGAGCCATATAGACCCAGAGACCAATGGCTGTGGCAGGACACATATTGTCACATAATCAGGAAACATCTCAGTGTTTTTATGTATTTTCTGTTTCAAGGACATAAAATCTTCCTTCTTCTATCATCTCAATTACATGGTTTATTTGAATCTAATGCTGATTTGGTTTTGATCAAGTAGAAATGGCTAGAAAGTTTCTGTTTCAACAAAACCCCAACCAAACAGAAAAAAAATAAAAAGGGCTTATATCTCTTGGGGTTGGACAAAATTACTTCAGTGGTCCATTCTAACCTCAACCATTCCATGATTCTGTGAAAATCAAATATTAACTAAAGGAAAGATGATTGATTTTCTTTCTTTTTAAAATTCATAGTATTAGGTTAATTTTCTCAAGGATATCAATTTTATGGGAAAAATTATAATATTTTAATATTAAAATATAGCTGTGAAAAAAATTGTCCATGGTTCCTATAGCTGTCACACCAGTCAGGAAATCAAAAATGGTGGCGGTGCTCAAAACTGCACTCAGAATAATAGCATAGATTTATATTAATAAATAAATAAGTCATGCATTAATATGATTAGCAATTAAAGGTACTTTAACTAGGCAGTTCTCATTTCTTATCATTGTAGTTGCAATAAATTTTCAGGCGTATTGATCATTCCAAATTTCCAAAAAACTAAAGTTAGAAACTAAGTCACCTGAAATAAACTCCTTGTATTCTAATAATTAAACAGTCCAGTTATTAGACTTGCATGAAAATAAAACTTCAATTTTATAGAGTAAAAATGTGGGATTAAGCATTTTCACTCTTCAGTTAACATACAAAAACTATTAAAAAAAAAAAGTCTTCAAATACGTGGTAGCTGAATGGCCTAAAGTATTTTGGAAACTAGTAAACACATAAAAGAGTGCTAACAAGACAGTTCACTTCAGTGAATAAACGAACCAAACCATACGAATTGTCTGCCACATAATAGGAACTTTTTGTTATTTAGTAACACACTTCTTAAAAAAAGATAGGGATATTTTTTGAAATACCTTCTTTCCTCCTACCAAAAGAAAACATTTACAGAGTAGTGGATGTAATAAAACACGGTATAGTACCTGCATTCGTCTCTCTATTATACCAATTTTATATGTAATTATGATATAGTAACCATTGGTAACACATTTTAGACAACTGAAATCCAATGTAGCTGCAAGTTAGATAATAAAAAACTAATTAGTATTTCCTATCTTAAAAAAATATCTAAATATAAAATTAGGATTAAATATGAATTACTGCAAAATGGCTGCTTCATACCCAGCTTGAGGATCTAAGGACAGATCTCTAGGAAACTTCACTCTCTTGCTCACAAGGACGGTAGGGTACAAGCCATTGAGTTTAGACACCTCAATTATTCTCTTTTCAGTGTCAGACCAATAGAGATTCTTCCCAACCCAATCGACAGCCAGTGCATTGGGAACAGCTGTATTGTGGACTACCTAGAAAAGCAAAAGTAACATAAATTATTCATCTAGATACCACAGGAAGGAACAACAATTCAAGAGTTAATAATACCAGAATACTGAGATTGGTTGGATTTATGATACAGTGACACACAACATGTGAAAAATAGGTGTTATGTCCTGTTAAACAATGACATTCTGAAGTAGTGACACTTCTTAAGTAACTGAGACAACATGAGTTTTTCCTTACAGTAAGGGAGAATGGAGAATACCATGATGTAGTAAATATCACATTTCCAACTTCCCTGCATTATACACTAATTGTTAAGAATTTTGTATCTTTCATTTTTCATCTAAATTTCTAATTTTCCTTCTGTCTTAATTTAAAAAAAAAAAAAAGAAAAAGAAAAATACTTTTTTTTCCCTTTACTACACTTTTTATTTTTTACAGAACAGAACAGGAGATGAGGCTTCTCTCCCCGTAGCATGCCCTCAAACATGTCTGCTTATTAGCTCACCGGTCTACATCTACATTTCATTTTAATACCACAGTGGTGCCATATGTCATCATGACAGATAGACCATAAGGACACTCAACTCAGGCAAACAGAAAAAGATTACCTAGTTGGAAAGTAAATACTGTGCTTTTATTTCCATTATTCATATGGCAGAAGAAAGAGGAACTTTCTAATAATTGTTTAAATTTCAAAAGGACTACATTATTAAGGAACAAACTAAGAGACAGAAGCAATTTAGTGGCCTACTGGAAAGCCTACACTCTACGGACAGGGATGAGTTATTCTCAATGTTTTTGATGACTCGAATAATTCCAAGACTTGAACAAATACCTCTAGATATACATGATTACAAATCTCATCATGATTGTATGACTCAATCTTCCTTGGTTGTGAGTACTTAATCTTAAGTGTTGAGTGACATTTGAATATTCCCAATCATTAGAGTCCAACTTCTTCTAGGCTTAAAAAGTCTATTCCTCATAAGGTCTATTCTGACCTATTCTATTCCTGATTAGGTCCTGATTAGGTCTGTGCAACTAGAACTTAAGGGGGGGAAAAAAAAAAAATCATTGTGTGTAATACTTGGAAATATTTGAGTTTTCTTAAGTACTAATAATGGATTTATTACTGTAGTGCGCATTCTAATTTATCGTCATCTTCACCACTAAAAGCATGTGCAGGAGAGTATAAACTTTACACATAAGCATGATTATGTATAAGTGAATGGGTTATTTTTAATTTTATTTACCATTTGAAGATACTGAAAAGCCTTCAAGATAAGAAGGGACACTGTGAGACGCTTTAAACCAATTTTCTATTTATGAATATGTAAAATCACCCTTTCAGGTGACCTTTTAGGTTACTTATTGCCTTATAATATCTTTTTGAAATTAAATCCAGGCATGCACCAATTTTTTAATATGAATAAAATACTTTACTTTCTAATACCTTAGCACTAGCATCTTCACTCTTTTATAAATGTGCAATTGCAGCAACTGCTGTGCTGTAACATGGGACATTTCACATAGAAATGCATAGCTTGCAAACTTAAGATAGTGGTTTAGCTACACTATCTAGAAGCATCAACCAAAGTAATTAGTGTCTCTTTTCTCTTGACTTTTCCTTTGGAGGGTCACTTTAAGCTTATTCCAGTCACCGAGATCATCAGTGTGACATTTAATGTACACAATCGAGCTTACTGCAGCATTTTCCAATAACAGATTTCATTTGAATCTACAATACTATACATAAACACTGTGTTAATGTGTAATGAACACATTTATGTAAAAACCTTGTTGCTTCAATTGGATAAATATCTCCTCCATGATCAGATGCAGAAGAAAAATAAGACACTGACACATTTCCCAGACTAAGAAAGCTAGAGCTGGTATGCTGAAAAGATGCTATCTTCTAAAAGGGAAATCCTGTGATATATTAAACTGTATCATTTACACTGATAGTGTATTTATTTATAGTAAATAGTAAAACAAGAAATTCATACTTCAAGGGAAAAGTTTTTCAACCATCAAACCTGTTTTTCGTGACAAATATTTAAACAGGTTTACTGGGAAACTAATTATTTTCAATAACAATTATGAAATATGTGCTATGGTAACCTATTAACCTAAGTCAAAGAGAGATAAAATTATCATTTGGCACTGGATAAAAGACTACTGACAGAATATCAGACAGCTACATTATATAATTCTTGATAAATTTTTGCACACATTTTTAGCTTTCAGAGGCCAAACCTGGGCCAATTTTTTCAAGAAAAAAACCCAAATATCCTTATGAAAATTAAATACACTTATTTTCACAATTTTTGCTTTGAATTTGCATCCTATTTGAATAAAATCTCTGTCAAGATGGCACTCGTTCTATAAATTGCAAAATAGTAATGTAGAAAAAAAGCAATATCCTCCATGCTCCCAACCTAATTTTCTTCTAATGTTTGTTCAAATTTCTAAAGTATTTCCTTAAAAATGGAATTATCATCACATCATTAGAAAGCAACAGGAGTGTTTTCTACTCTTCCACTTGGCAATTACAACTTTTTGTCAGGGAAAAATTCTTTGTTCTCCTTGAAATAGTTAAGATTAGAAAGAAAAAGTCTGCGACATCCCCAGTCCTGAAAACATTCCCTAAAATAACAAAATACAGATTCATCCCGATCGGACAAGAAACTGGATAGGATGTTTCGTAAAATGTCTAAAGGCAATAAATATGATTCAAAGATTTAATGGATTTTGAATTCCACACTTGCCTGTCTCCTATTTTTTTTGCAGGAAGAATCTTTGCAGGGACTCACTAGAGTCTTTTAAGTGCTTGCTGGATTTTGGGTTTACCCCAATGGAATCAGAGTGCCATAACTTATGTTCAACCACATTTTTTAAGTTCTAAGAACATTTATTTCTGTGTGAAGGACAGAAACAAGGTTCTTTCATGCCAGTCTTTTTCAAACCTTAACCCTCAAAAAGACTAAAGTCGGTGTGCTCTGAGGATGTGCCAAGTACATATAGTAAGCTGCAAATGAAAAATAGAAATCTTTTCTCTCCATATAATATGTTGGTGTACAGCAAGGGAACAAAATTCACAGGGTATGTTACTGCTCATTTGTTCCGTGTTTAAGAAGGTCAGACATAAGAGAATAAGTAAAGAAGAATTCCTTACTGCTTATCACAAATTCTAGAAAAAAGATTCACTTAAATCAACAAATGTACTTAACAGTGGATTTGTGAACTTATTCCACCACTGAGGTAAAACAGGCAGGCTGTGTAGAAATGGGAGTGCAGTTTCACCCTTGATTATTCACAGCAAAGACACTGAGTTATTTTAATTACCCATGTAGTGGATGCAAGACAAAAACAAACTGAAGACCACAGAAAATTGTATATGAAGAAATAATACCTCAGTGTATTTACACAGCTTACATCTAATTATACCACTTTTTTCTTTGGCGTCCTGTAAACTACACTGAACTGCCAGTTCAGTCAACTGAAGTTAATTAAGTCATAAGGAATTTAGCTCAAAAATACAGTCCACTTAGTCCTTATCTCTATTTCAAATATGATACAAATGCAATTAAATTTTATTAGGACTTGCTAGCTCATGCTGCGTTTGTATGCACCTACCACAACCTCACAGTTTGGGTTAAAACCATGAAGTAGAATTTTACCAAAATACTCAAAAAATTTAATTCTAGTAGTGACATTATTAATCCCCAGTTACCTTGATGTCACTTCCATTTAAACACATTCTGTTTATGCGACTGCCATTTGGTCTGCTGGAATCAATCCAATAGATGAACTCTTCTCTATAGTCAAAGTCTATTGCAATCACATTGTTCAGCCCCTACAAAAAGAAAAAAAGCCCATTTATTCAAATGTTTGAATGAAAACTGTTGGATAGCATTCAGAATGCAAAATACATTGCATGTATTATTTAAAATTCTTTGTTTTACTGACTGCATATTTTTGAAGTACCTCTCTCATTTTTCCATATGCTACTTGTAAACAAGCAGAATAAGATAAAAATTGTAACAGAAATAAATATGGTGACAAAGAAATATCTCACTTCCTAAATG
This sequence comes from Gorsachius magnificus, assembly GCA_034008185.1. NCBI lineage: Eukaryota > Metazoa > Chordata > Aves > Pelecaniformes > Ardeidae > Gorsachius > Gorsachius magnificus. Next base: position 6,256,558 of record CM067085.1, on the reverse strand, counting down.
CAGATGATGTATGAAACTAAATGAAGCTTCTGTGCTTTTCTTTCCTGTTATTAAAATGAACTTTAACAGTAAATACTTTAACTTTTGATCAATTTCTCTGTTAATGACTACCTTTGGCATTACTCTGGCAAACTAGATGACATTCATTTTATAACAATAAACTCAGAAATTTCATAAAAATTATTATCTTTACTTAATGAAAACATTTCATTATTAATATAAATTAATCAGGAATTCAAAACTGTGATGTTACAAAAAAGGATTAATTCTTCAATAAGGAGGTTTTCAGTTCATAGATGCTCTATTATAGGTACTGTGTGCATATATACGTGTGTATACACACGCAGAGGTAATATATACGTAACATGTGAAAGTTAGAGATCCAGCAGGCATCTGGAACTTTCCCATGGCTCCAGTTACTAAGCCAATACATTGTAAGAAAGAGTGGTGATCATATTTGAGGTACTCCTACAGGCTGCAAAGAGCAGTCATATAATAGTGGCTTTTCATCCCAAATGGCAGACATTGCCCTCAGAGAATGGCTCTTCTGTCCTTATCTGAGAATAGGAAAGCCTTGCCTCATAATCTGCTTAACATTCTGATATGTCATGAAATCACAATTATTCTTAATATACAAAGATGTTGTTATCAATCGAAGATGGATTAGCAGTGGTAAGAAGAATGAATGCAGTTTCTACTCCTTTTAAAACCACAACATCAGTTAATCAATTCCCTTATCAGCCCAATGACATTCTACTCTCAGCTCGATCGGCAACTTCCCTCGTTAATGTAATTCATAGTTGTAGAGGGGATGTGCTGGACTAGCCAGCTTTAAAATAAACAGCTATGAACAACAATATTTAATTGTACGGAAGGAGATACATGGCTTATCTGCCAACGACTACAGTGTAATACTGTAAATCTATCTTTTGATCAAAACGGAGAGGAAAGGAGTGATTAGGCTGCACAAACCATCATTAGAGAAAGCCTGAAACAATACAGTGCTGGAGGACCCTTCCCATTTCCAAAAATCACTTTAACAAAACCAACTGCAGTTCTGTCAGTCATAACTGTGCTGCAAAACGCTTTTCCTGTCTCTTCTTCTACCGTTAGTATAAATGCATCTATAGATAAGCCCCCCCCCCAAATGCTTAACGAAGAAGACAACAGGTGAAAGAATACAAAAGGCTACCAAAAAATTATAAAATTCTAGGAACCGAAGTCAGTAATTTGTGAAAAGTTAGCCTTATATCTACATATTCTACAACACCGTAAAAGTTTCTTAAGTATCCAGACTAATAAAGAGAATTGGCTGCCTGCAAGTCTTTGGTTTCAGGTGTTTTATTTTGGGTCAGTCTAGTTCCAGTATTTATCAGAACTAAAACTATAGGCAAAATTATTTCCACACATCTGCAACAGAGCGCTCTGTCCAGACAACATCTCCTCTTCATGACCTACATGTCACTTTTAAGTCCCTCTAGCACAATTCTTTGTCATTTCTTGTGTAATCTGCTTTTAGAAGGAATAGGGAAGCTTTCAAATGGCATCAGCTGCATTAGACTCATCTTAAGCCTGTGGGTTGGTTTGTTTCTGTTACACAGAGCACACAGTATCCTAGGCTGTGATTTGCGTTGCCTTGGTGCCCCAACTAAAAAAATGCAGGTAAAAATCACAAATAATGAGAAGGAAGATTCTATCTACTCTGTCTATGGAAATTCTAAGAATTTTGATGGCGAGGAGTGAAGGAAATGGAAGGCAAAGAACATACATGAGATGCAATTCAAACAGTTGTACTGTTTATGCATATTTGGGAAAAAAAAATAAGAGGAAAAAGCTGGCACGTAACAACTCAGAGTAGACTGAATGAATTCCTACTTTCAGCTCCTTTACTCTGAGTTTATATATGAACAACTGTTAGAATGTCAAAGCACAGATCAAATACACAGAGAAGGGTGGGTTTGCTCCTTTGCCAGAGCAGCTCTGGTATTTGCCTTCAGCTGGTTGATGTCTAAGAGCCGACCCATTGTAACATTACAAGGACAGCAAGAGGTCCTGATGAGGAAGACAGCCCACCTGTTCTGCTGGTATAGCTCCCTCTTTTGCTTTCACATTTGGATGCTTTTAAAAATGCTGTATTTGTAGAAGAGGTATTTATTAGACTAGTGAATTAACGCGATATGGAAAACACAGATTCTCTTCAGCGGCTGGAGCTACACAGTCTCTAACATACAGAAGAGGAGTCGATTAAATTCAAGACTGATGGAGCTCTGAGCCAATCTGTGAGCACCAACCATAAAGAAAATTTACTGTTGCTCCCCTCTTTTCACAGGCTTCTATTAATAGATATACCAGCAAAAGAGGAGAGAGGCAGTGAGATGTAAATGAGAGGTAGTCAGAAGGATTTCGGAAGAACAAACAGACTTTAACATAATGCTTGCTATGCTTAAATAAAGTCAATGTTTAATGCAAGATGGTTAATTCTGTAATTACTTTGTGAAGACCTGAGCACCTCACGTGTGACATTAAGATGCACAGCTTACTGACACAAGAAGTCACAGAAAGCCTGACGCTACTGACTGGCAATAACTGATTTTGTAGTCTTTCTACAATTCATTAATTAGTACTCAAGGAAATAGACGTTTTTATTAAAACAAATTTTGGAACTCTAATCTATGGTAAATAACTACACTTAGGTGAAGCATAGAAGCAGAGCAGAAACTGCTAAAAATGACAGCTCTGTACTTACTGGGTGACTTTCTATTTTTGTAGGGTTTTTTCAAATAAGGGTGGTTTGGTTTGTTTGGTTTTTTTTTCCTGTTATACTAATTTAGAGCAATTATTTAAAAAATTAGATTTAGCCAAAGATATATGTTCATGTATTGTAATATTGTAAATATTGGAATTGTCTGTCTAAATCAAAAAATAGATTTGGATTATGACAGTAAGTAGCCCAAATAATACATGGCCAAATAGTGTTTTGGGGGTTTTTTTTGGTTTTGGGGTTTTTCTTTTTTGAAAAATGAAATACACAAATTGTGCAAAACATATTGTGATGAAAGAGGATCACAAATAACATATTTTTTTTCGTACATCAGAATGACTGACGAAACAACTGCCTGAGCATTAATCATGTCAAATTCAGATAAAATAGTCAATTTAAAGTATTATAAATACTCTGAAGATACTGCAGTTGTTCTATGGTGCATACAACGCCAATTGTAGGATGATGTTTCTCTCAGTTGCACACTTTAGAAAAGAATAAAAGTATTGACTTAAACTTAGAGCATGGTACTATGATTATACCTGTTTCAACAAAGTGTAGTTGGATCCATCAGTGCTAATTTTTCTTATTTCATGATGATCAGCCAGAATTAAGAAAGGTTCCTCATCTAAACCCCGGGAGAAAGAATATATTAGACTAGCTTTTACGTTAATTTATGGAAAATCAGGAATACAATGCTGAAATACAGATGGTTTGAAAAATAAATGTTACATGCTCTGATCAATGTTATGGATGAAAGAAATATTTAAAACATTCAAATGTTCCAAGAAAGATCAATGATGCAGTATAAAAATGAACAAAGCAATCAATTAGTATATCTTTCAATGTAATTTAATTTTTTTGCCTTTGTAATATGGGAACTATACTGTATTTTATGCTAATTTAATGTCAGAGATTAAATTTGAAATATATTTCATACCACTGGTTTTCATTTCAACAGTCACTTTCAATTATCACTAAGACTATTACTTGTTACGGTTGCAAACCAAGCACTCTTTGACCACTGCTTTCTGAGATTTCAATGTTCTGAACAGTATAGATATGAAGAAACAGCTATTTGGACAAACCTTGACTCTCTATGAAGCCAGATTTGGCTTTTTTACCCCTGGTTTTCTAGTTTATCAAAACATATTCCTTCATGCCATCACCTCTTTGAAACAGCTCTGACACTGACATACATAATAGTAAAAAAAAAAAAAAAAAAATGTATTTTTCAAAAAGCTGTCTTTATTTTAGCTCTATTAACAGAAACCTCATCTAAAATAAAAAAAAAAAATTCCTAATAATAATTAAAAAAATATTTAAGAGTTGTATCTGCTGCTCATACATTCTGGAACGTAATGTGTTGTCCAACCTACTCTGCTCTTGTACTGAATACATTGTACCACCTCGCCTGCATTTTATGTTCAACTCAAGACATTCTCCAGTTCTTAAATGATCCAGGGCATCATCCTCAGCACCGACTGTTAGTGGTTTGTGGAGAACGGCTGTAACACTCTGCGCTGTTGTAAAAATTTCAAGGTATTTTATGCAAGAAATCAGCGTTAGGCCAAACATTCACGTTGGCAACTCCTCACAGCACAACCATCCCTGCCGCAGCACAAACAGCTTTGTCATGATCACTTTTGAAGTTTGAAGTATTACAGCTCCAATAAACTGTGCTATCATGTGTCCCAAATCCCCTTCTCATTGAAGTGATCTATGGCTTCTAAATGGACGCGTGGCTTGCGAAGCGTGAGATAGGAGTGAGGCAAAAAACAGATCCTGTCTTTCTGCCCTCTCCTGTCTTTCCTCTGACTTCTCAGGGAAGCACCCGAGACAGAAGGAAGAGTTAGACAGAGGTTCCAGTCTTCTTGTCATTTAGAAAGAAAACAGAAAAAATTTTATATTTAAAAACAAAACACAAACTTTGTGCAAGACTGGAATAAGAAGGAGTCTGCTCAAGCTGAAGGCTGTCTGCACTATGAAGGAAATCCAGCAGAACGCAGTGATTTTTTTTTCTTCTTTCCTGTTGACATTTTGCTCTTCCTTCACTGATCTAGCGAATCCTACTCACTGAAGCACGTAAAAATAACATCAGTGGCACAGACAGAGGGGTGAGGAAATAACAAGTGTTCTTATGCATCTTGAACTTCACTGTGTATTACGTGTAAGACTGGTGGATTTCATGTGCTATAGGAATAATGGATTTTGCAAATTCTATTTTTTTTTTCTTGTTCCTCCTTTTCATACCAGGATGTTTGAAGTACATTCTGATAGTCTAAACTTGACGAAATAAAACAGCAGAAGTCTTTTAGACACCTATCATAAACATACTATTATCATGTGACTCACAAGTAGAATTAAGTGATGCATTTCAACTTTCCTAATACTTTTTCTCAAAAAGTTACTAATTCAAACTTTCATAATCCACTGTAACTATTCACTACAAATTAGTTGAGCATAATACATACTAAAAATGGAACTTATTATTACATTCAGACGTTGACTCACATTCCTATTTTTTATTGAAGTAGTATAGTGTGCTTCAAAGTAACTCTATCTCGCATAAAAGGATAACACAGACTGTGGGGGCTAAGGTATTTTACAAATTATTTTGGATACAGCTGTGGATTTAAAAAAAAAAAAAAACAAAACAAACGTGATACCTGAAAGGGATTTGCAGCCATTTAGGTTATCAGGTTGTATTTCATACCCATCTGCACACAAGCATTTGTAGGTTCCATATGTATTGATGCATTGCTGGCTACAGGGAAATCCAGATGAACATTCATCAATATCTATACACGTTTTGCCATCATCCTTCAGCAGGAATCCAGGCCAGCATTTGCACTGGGAAAGAAAACCAAATACATTCAATCTGAATTACTAATTGATTCTGTTTGTTATTTTATGAACTTTTTTTTTAATAGGTATACATAGAGAGAGAAACTTTTTCATGTAGTCGCAGTTTTTTCAATTAGCATCTTAACTACATTGCTGTTTAGACTGTTTACAAGCAGACATACCTACATTTCTTTTCAACTATTGCTGGTGCAATCCTAAGTACCAATCCCTCCCAAATAACCCTGTAGAATGAGTAATTATTCTTTTTTCTTTAACTAAAGAAAAAGTAAACCACATCTTTTCAAAAATATGGAAAGGATTCTTCCATGAAAATAATGATGGATGGACACCATCCCATGCAGACATCCAACAGTTTTATTCCACAACTAAGGCAATTATACATTGTTTAAATATTTCTGTAAATGTCTTTGACTTAGAAAATCAGAGAAAACTCTTATTCCTGCTATTCACTCCAATGTATTTTCTTTTTTCACAACTGATTTTCAGTGCTCTGTATACATCAGTATGATTTGTTGTATTTAAAGCATTGTATGTTCTTTTCAACAGGTCTGAAGTATGTATTGTACCAGGTTTTTTTATACAATTAGCAATTGTTTGCTTACTGGAAATAAAAAGTTGAATGTTCTTACTCTGGTAGGTTAGCTACTTCATTACAGTGAAGTACAGCACACTGGAGTTTTATTATAATCACACAGTAGTTAAGAAACAGTTAAGAATTAAGAATTTGCATTATATCGCACCACATTTTGTAATTATTCACCTTGTATCCAACAGGAAGATCCTGACAATCTTGAGAACAGCCACTAACTTTCTTACTGAGGCATTCATTAACATGGCAGCTTTTCTCATCAGATCCATCACTACAATCTTCTTTGTTATCACAAACATCACTTTGAGGAATACACTTGCCAATTTTGCACATAAAAAAAGAGCTGTTACATGACTGCTCTGGAAAACAAAAAAAGAGAACACAACTTTGTCTAGTCTATTAGTATTTGGAATGAATTTTCTCATGGACCAGCTGCAATGCATACATGTGAGAGGAAACTATTGTGTAAAAAATGAATATGCATTTCTTACTGATAGTATTATAATACCTTTTTACATTTCAGTGTCTTTAAAGGTTTATTCCTCTCCTGGAAAATGTGTTCAACTTATTATTCCCTCCTACACATGTGTTTTCATTTAATTGAGAATCCTCTACTTTATCTCTGCCCAATACAGTTCTACAGTTTGCAAAATTTGAAAAGCAGGGCTTCTCTCCCCTGGATGCTCAGGTGTTTAGTAACATGACTGACTGAATTCTGACACATTCCTTGTCTGAGCACATGCATACATGTTTTTTTTCTTGTTCGGCAAAACTTGGAATACGCTGGCTCAGCTACATTCAGGTTCTTCTAATCAAAATCAGAACACTTATATTTAAAGCAGGTATATTGCCTTACCTGAAAGAAAATGAGTGATTTCCATCAAAACTGGTATGAAAGGATAGGCTACTGTACAATAAAGTCAAGATCTAGACAGGAGAACCGGTCTTTCAAAAAACCACAGAGTAGGATAAGATATGCACACTGGGGTTGATTTTCCTCTCAAAAACCTCAGAGACTCAAAGACCTCAGCAAACTTATGCCAGTAGAAAATAATAAAACAAATCACATTTGGTCAATAATTTACTAAAAAACAGACCAATGTTTAATATAGGAATTAGGAACATAGGAGGAACACCCTGACATCCCCTTTTGTATGATCTACTTCTGTGTGATGAGTATATTAAATACACTTGTGATGAGTATATTAAATACACTAAACATTTTCAGGGCAAGCTATAAACTTTAATATCATATAGTATAATATAATACCACCTTATCTTATTACAAACAGAATTTATGCATTAATGAACTAGCAGCCATCTTACACCATAGGAACTGATGGCTTGAACTTTGTGAGCTGAGGTTTTGGATGCTGAGCACTGACAACATATTCTCCTTGCAAGACATAAGGAATATCACCATGAAAGCCCTGGAGATTTAAGCTATGAGGTTTTACATCTGCCTATCTACAATCCTAAACCATTGCTTTCCAAAAACAAAGGTCACACATGTTACTCAAAAGATTAAATACAAACCTGAACTTTTGCATTTTATGTTTATAGGTGCTTCGTCAGAATGGTCTGGGCAGTCAAAATCACCGTCACATTGCCACTGGGAATTTAAGAGGCATCTTCCATCAGCGCAAGTGAACTCTCCGGGACGACAGTGGCGATACCCTAGAAATACAGCAATCGGTGACTTCATACTTCCAACAAAAAATTTTGTGTATTCAAGGCAATATAAGTAAAAGCATCTTTAGCTCCATGAAGAGATACAAAGCATTATATGCTTGTAACGAGTGTCGACCAACAGAGAGAGAAATCAAATGTCTCTTGCAGCACAGTATGGTCACGAAACAAGTCCCACACATGTAAGACATATTTAAGCAGCTCTCAATCATAAATACATTTTCTTTCAGGTGTAATTTAACTTTTTGCTATTACTAGGCAATAGCTTTCTAACAGACATTTTAGAAATTCATATTCCCAACAAATATTTTTGTGATATGCTTTCTGCTATATGCTTTCCCTTTAAAACCTGCAGAACACTAATCATTTTAACAACACCAAACATGCATTTTTTAAGATGGCCACAAAATCAATATATATATGAAATATATACATTTCCAAAGTTAAAGTGGCTTATTTATTTATATTATTATTTATAGTATATAATGAAGTAAAGAAACCATAGACAGGCATCTGCTTCTTAGAACACCTAAGAGTGTTTAACCTAAAGTTCAAAACCAACAAAGTAATAGAACAATTCAGAAAATTCAGCACAAATTTGGGTTTTTCTACTCAATTTTGAAACATGAAAGTTGAAAAATTACCAGAGGGATAATCAACTTCTATTCATAAGATATTAACTTTTAGCATTCATTACATTAAAACAACTACTAGAAAATTTATGTTTCAGTTCAGGAAAGAAAAGTTTAACTGTTCCTGTATTCTGGGTATATAAATTCTGCCTCAAATACTCTGTAGTCCTTTAAAAGAGTCTTGAAAGCAAGCCTTGATTTAGTTCAAAACTCAAGAAAAAAAAAAAATGAAGTAAATATGTTTATAAAGTAAGGATTACATAGCAATACTCATTCTGATTATAAAGAATGATTTTGCATTTTTTAAAAAAATACATGCTGAATTATGTTTAACATTCTTTCCTCTTGAAAAAACCACAGATTTTAAACTCACAAAAAATATATCCAAATTATAACAACTACTGAAGCGTCGATTTAACTACTGAAGCTGTGAACAACTGAAATGAGCACTCATAACTTTCTAATCTCTAGAAGAGAAAGTTAATATTTGTTCCAAGTTAATGTGTTCTTTTTTTTCTAATTATTGCATTTCCTACTATGTAATATAGCGTTTTTCTGATAGCAGATGGAGACATAACATTTGATAGTCTGGGATGAGATATCCCTCTCCATCAAGAGCTTTAAACCTCTTGTATATCTTTAGCAGTCATTTAGAAATGTGTCAATGTACTATTTTCAAAATGCAATGTGTTATTACATCAATTAAATACATTACTTGGAATTAAAATAATTCTGTGGCCTCCTGAAGGTTTGTGGTTTTTTTCTCTTTTTACATAGATCACGCTTGAAAGAAGATTGGCTGGCTTGATACGGAAAAAAAGGTGAAACATTTTGGTTGTCTGAGACTCCTTTGAGTGGAAGTTTTCACAGACCAACAGCTTTACTTCATGCCTGCAGCATTGCACAAGCAAGTCATCACCAGAAAGGTCATTACAAACGTGCAGAACAAGGGCCTCTGCTTAATATTGTTTCTGTTCTGGATGACAGGACATAAAGAAACTGGAAACTGAAACCAGAAAATCATTCCTATTCCTGTATTTGTCTTTTGATCAACCACATAAACAATGTATTTAATCTGCCTGATAGAATTTCATATTCTTGAATACAATTCCTAAATTTTTTTTTCATGTTCAAGAGCATAAGAAATACCTTACAGGAAGAGACAGTGGCCCATCTAGCTCAGTATTCTGTCTCTGATAGCAGCAATAGGAGATGCAATTTAGGGAGAATGTATTTGTTCTCATGCTCTTCCCAGCTTGAATTATTGGGTTTTTAATATTGGGTTTTTTGGTGGGGTTTTTTTTTTGGTTTTGTTTTTTTTTTTTTTACTAGCAATGAATTATTAAGATTTCATAAAAAAGACAGGATTATACAATGGAATCAAAACTTGTATCAAAGAAATTTTCAGGGATTAGAATAATCATGAACTTTTAAAATCTGTTTAGATGCAAATTCTGACACAAGTAGAAACTGGTTATTCCAGTCACCAGTCCCATTTTTACATTATATCTGAAAAATACTCTAGAAAACACAGGAAAGTATACCTTTAAATGATACAGATAAAAAATACGTTTTCAAATGGGTTCCCTTAATTCAGCTTTTAGGAATGTATTTCCAACCAATTTTCATCCCGTTCAGTAGTCTGACTGCTGAAGAGTTTTGGATATCAAGATGCAGAGGTCTAGCTCTAGAATTTAATAGAGCTATGATTAGGCTACCTGGTTTGCAGTCAAATCAGAAATCAAATGTTTAAAATCTTGGTGAATTAGGCAGTTTATGTTTACATCCTGACAACACCTCAAAAAGTCTGTTCTGGAATTTGATCCCTACTCTCTAAGAAAAGTTCCCTTTCTCGTAAAAGAAGTGTAACCCTTTCCCAAAATTGCACTATAATGAGTTTACCATACTAGTCACACATGAAGGTGTGTATTTGATTACCAGCAAACAGAAAATTGCATTAGAGCAGTCCAACACCTAACAAATGTTGCTGTAGATTTCAGTTTACTCAGTAGAAATTAAATAAAGCCAGTGCTTAAGGCAGGTCCATACTACAATTAGATCAGGAGTTTGCACATCCTCTGCTTCTGTTGCTGTTTCCTCCTTCTGTTTCTTTCCTAAAGTCTGTCAAACCCTCGCTATTTGTTTGCCAGTATTTTAAGTGACCACGCATGTAATATGATGGTATAGTAAACAAATGAAATAAACCAGCAAGAAATTAGAAGCATGTGGGAAAAAATGCACCGATTCGCAAAGGTTGTAACTGTTTAGTTCTAAATACTTATTTAGGAATTGGAGACTGCTTCCAAGTAAAATCTGATCAAAAATATTCTCCTAGTCCTCCCACCATACAACTCGATTGTATAGTGCAAGAGGAACAAACCCATAATGAGTCACTTTCTATAAAGGGTTCTGGCATAGGTAAACTATTATGCACGGAAGAAATAGTTTACAGTTTCATCAGTGTGGGGGTCCACTCTCAGCCACCTTTTACCAAAAAGCCCTGGATACCCACAGCTGTTAAGATAGCAATGTGAATATAACGGCATGTGCTTCGAACCTGGCAGGATGGGGACACCAACTGGAGCTGCATATCTGCCCTCATGAAGAGCTACAGCCCTCGGTGGATTAGTGGGCATGGGTGCTTGTAACCCCGTGTCCCGGGCTGGGGCAGAAGGCGCACGTAACTGCTCTGGGCATGTCTGTGTGTTCAGAACTTTTTTGGGACTAGTTATAAAATGGTGTTTAAAAATGCATAAGATATCTCAACATTTTGCAGGTGTGATCTACCCATTGCATTGCTGCTATTGATATTGAATGTATAGTTCACTGATTTCCAATTAGTTACCTGTTATTAATAAATCAATAACCTGCTTTGACCCTGGTTTGGTTTAAGGTACACGAACCAAGCAGTTTTTCCCTACAACAGCCTATTGTTGCAAACTCCTCCGTTCAAAACACCATGTAGTTTACACGAGAGAAAAGCAAATGGAGTTTCCTAGGAAAGGTGTGTTTCTTGCCTTCTTTCTTCAAGGATCTAGAATTCTACACAGGCAAGCATTGTGGTGCAGTAAGGGAGGAGCAGTCTCATGAAACAGTTGGTAAGGTGAACCTAATATCCCCACTAGATGTATTTCAGGATTTTACTTCACACCAGCTCTCTTCTGCCGTCATGGACCTTCATGCCCATTACTGGCTGAAGTATATTAGCTGCCTCAGCTTCAGAGGTTTCTGGTGGTGTGTTTTTTGGTTTGTTTTTTTTTTTTTTTTCTTTTTTTCCTATCTGTTCACTTGCTTTGACACTGCTCCATGTGAGCCAAAACAGAGTATGTGGGGGTGAGTGGGAGATTCGTTTCAAAGATGCGCTCCTGACCTGACCCATCTAACGTCGATGTGGCAGGAATGGCTGTGGCCTCTTAAGTACCAACCTACTTCTGCTGAGCACAGGCAGCAAAAAAACCAATTTGGTGACTGCCCAATTCATCACAGGAACAGATTTTTTTTTCCATGTCATATACAGTTCTAAGTGATGTTGATGAAATCTGTTCTTTATATGACCAGCAAACAAGTATGTTCTTCCTAGCTACTTTATATACTTTTCCTACAATGTTCCATTACATATTTGACTGAAACTTTATATGAAGAATTTTACCAAATGCAAATACCAAACATGCTTTTTCTTACAATCTTTGGATGTCTGCTTGGATCATTTAAGCACATACACTCTTCAGGTGGTGCGTACAACAGAAATACCTAAAATGCATAGCTAGCTATCTTCTGCTGTGGTTCTCATCTCTTGAGCACATTTAACAGAGTAAATAAGCAATATAGATTTTAACTGCACAAAATCAGCCATGATAATCAATAGCTTGCCTTTTTGGACAGAATATTTTCTCTGTCTTTTCCATTAATATTATTTAGAGAGATGGATGTTTCTGAGAATGGCATAGATAAACCATACAGACATTCACATAATATAAGAAAACCTAAATTTATATGAATGGTGAAAATTAAACATTTGCATATGGCTTTAGTTGATATCACTTATCAACTGCAGTGATAATCATGACAGAGATGTTTCATTATTTTACAGAAAAAAATGCGTACAAAGATATATAAAAAAGTTATACATAATGAACAAGAAATTATAGACTGTACATTTTTAAATTCTGTTAAATGTTATTAGCAATCAACTGTAAGTCACAACTATAGTAAATAATTTGTCATTGTAGCTCCACCTCCAAGTTAATACCAAGTTGTATTCATTAATGCATAATTTAAAAGTTAAGATTAAAACAATTTCAAAAAGCGAAGAGCTTTCTTTTTCAATAGTGACTTGAAGTAACAAACCTTGCAGAAGGCCTTAGAGTTAACAGTCTGAAATTTTTTTTGTTTACTCTACTTTTGTTATACTTGCCACATTCCAGAGATTCATCTGATCCATCTCCACAGTCATCGTCATGGTCACATACAAACTGTTTGGGAATGCAGACTTTGTTACGGCACATGAAAGCATTCTCGTCACAGGTGTTATTAGGAGCTAAGGAAAAATACAGGACATAAAAATAAATTAAATTGAGAACAGTAAGATATACAGCCATTTTCTTACAGAGAGATGAAATGAGAAGTAGTCTGAGTGGATTTGATGGAAATAACCATAACTTTTGAGTCAGACAAAAAGCAACACACAATTCAATAGCAGAAAAAGCTGATCATCACCACAAAGATAGCTAAAGAAGTAAGGATAGCTAAAACCTCATGTAATCCAAGATAGAAAGGCTTCAGAAGTTGATGATGTCTACAACTAACCTAAGATCTGCCTCCAAGGAAAGAACATTAGGGAGCTAGAAATGTCCTTCCTATGTTACTCTGCTCCTGAACAGAAGCTCTTTAAAATCTGCAAATACTCAAAATATAACTCAGCCTAGAAATGGTAAATGATAGAATATGCATTCAATGGAGAAAACATATTTGAGTGTTTTTAACCTGTGCCATTCTTATATACATTAATAAAACAAAACCTCTAATGAAACTACTAGTGAACTCCTGACACTTTTAATAGAAACGTATCTCAAAGACAGGAAGTAATAGTTTATAGGGCACAAGATGTCAAGATCTGAACAATTAGCTAGAATAAACTGGAGACAAAACTGTATCTCCCGTTTTGATGTACAACCTCCCTGACATGCAGCAGAGTTTTCTTCAGGGAGAGGAATAAGAATGCATCGTCAATAATGTGCTAATTTTCATTAGTAAACATGCTGTATAATGTCTGTGACGTGACACGCATACTGATCTTCAGCTGCTGTGCCTTGGTATGTATTAACAAAACCTGAAGGTGTTAGGCTAATTAAAATACTGAAGGATCCTGGTATGTATGCTCACATGTGGTCCATAAATCTTTACTAGCAATCTTGACAGTCTACATACTACAGACATAAATCTGTGTACTACAGACATAAATCTATGTGCTACAGACATAATCTTATATATAACAATCTTGATTGTCTATATGCTACAGCATCTGAATATTGTAAAGGCAAAAGGACCAGAAAGAAATACTATACATTCTTAGCATGCACATACCGCAGCCGGCTGTCGACAGTTCATCACTTCCATTAGGACAGTCTCTTTCACCATCACAAAGCCAGTGATGGGGAACACAGGCATGGGAGCCTAAACAACTGAACGTATCTGCAGCGCAGGTCACTGAACCTGAAAAAACATTACATGTGAGTGCTGAACACATTCTAACTGATTTCTTTTAACGGGTAAGGACTGGGTAAAGGTTTTTTATTTTAAAAGAAAGCTGAAAAAAGATTTTGTTCTGCACAGTATGATAAACATATTGGCTAAGTCTTTATTTTACAGTAAAATTTTGACAAACTACTATTTCTTCCATCCTTTCCATTTATTCAGTCTCAATTTTCTGCAAGAAAATTTAATTTACCTTACTTCATGAAAACTATCCAACAGAATAACTTTTCAAACCAATTTTGGTCTTTATGTTTGGACTGACCGAACAAAGGAACTCATCGTATAAACTGCATCATCCTAACATCACCATACTCTATGCCAGGAGCCTAAACTTGCATGAGTCAGCCCCATGTAGAAGAGAACAATGTGCAGCAAGTACAATAGTAGTGGGAGTAAGAAAATGTCTGATAGTTCTAATGCAAGTTGCTCAACATACTGTTTATTTGACTAATACTTATTTTTTTTAACAAGCTTTTCTCCAGATAAGAATATTATATCCTAGATTAACTCTTACTCTGTTTGGAAGCAAACTTTTGTGCAAGCCATCACTTAATGTATTCTGTTAGATAAGTTAAATATACTTCACTAAAAAGGAGACAGTGTATTTTCCACTAATTTAAATTAGAAATTAATAAAACAGTATCATTTTTAAAAATTGATTTTTTTGTACTATTTTTGCAAGAGAGACAACTTTTACTTATAGTCATTTGCCATTTTTGATACTACTTAAGTTAAACTGCATATTAAATAAATATTTCTTTTGTAAGACTGAAAAATATGAAGTCATCTTGATCCCTCTTCTTGCAATTCAGATCTGCCTCCTGTTCCTAAGGAGATATATAGCATTAATACTCCCCTCTTCATAACCGGTGTGGATTTTTCTCTCTTCAAGACATGGCCTGTAATTTTATCAGTGGGCTTTCTTCTAATAAGAGATCTACAATGTATTGCAAGTCAAGATATCAAAAGTAATTCTGAACAACCTTAAGAGGGGAAAAAAAATTGTAGTGACACTTTGCAGTGTGCTGGCCTTTGTTTTCCCTCTTCCTATTTTCTGCTCTAAGTTTCCTATTAAGCTTCAGGCCTTGATGTTTCTTAGTATTTCACATTGTTCTATGGTAGTCCTAGACGAGGTGCTTGTCTTCTCATTTCACACCTTCTCCTTCTCCTAGGGGAGAGAGGCAGACAAAAATCTTCCCTTTCAAACAGACATTGCCTCCAACTCCCCAGTCCTCAGCATGACCTGAATATCATGAAAAAATGTATTGTAGATGGATGTCAACTTGAAGTTAATGTAGTAATTCGTTCATAATTTTCATATTAGAACAGTATAATTTCCACCTTTGTCCTTTTCAGTTGTTGGCAACTGTACATCTGTGTTTCATTAAGAAACTACTTTAACAAACCACAAATCTGAACATAAGCTGAAGACATTTCT
The DNA here is from genome assembly GCA_034008185.1 of Gorsachius magnificus. Lineage (NCBI taxonomy): Eukaryota > Metazoa > Chordata > Aves > Pelecaniformes > Ardeidae > Gorsachius > Gorsachius magnificus. The sequence goes on along the minus strand of CM067085.1, from coordinate 6,240,827 downwards.
TCTCTGTCTACTTAAGAATTCCAGTAAAGTTATCAACAATATTTTTGCTGTGGTATCACACATGAAACACGGAATAAAATACTCTTTGTTGGATGGACTTTAAGTAAAAGGATTTTTGAAAAGGAACAAATATTTAAGAGTTAAAAGTTGAAATTTTAAAAAGAAAATCTTAAAATATAGCATAGATAAGGATGGAACCAATGCATAAAATATCATGACATTGTGACAGGGTTTGGAAATTTGAAAGGACTATTATGCACTAATGCTTATGACCGTATATATAAAAATTTAAAGGGAATAGGACTAAGCGCTGGGGAAAAAAAAACCTAATTTCAGAGTCTTCAAGAATGAACCACTGAAATGTAAAACTCAAATAGTGATACAGGGGCTTTACCTCCAGGATGGGAATTGGAGAAAATTTTGCTTCTCCTGTGGCTGGTGGGCCATTCATACCTTCACTGATAGACTACACACAAATCACACAGTCCCCATAAAAAAGTGTCTAGCTGGTGGTTGGATGGGGCTGGGAGAGGCTATCTTCTAATGCCCTACCCCTTAAAGCACAGGTTTTTTGGAGATGATGTACTTGTTTCCTTCACCACCTTCTTGGATCACTTGGTCTCTTTCAGTATATATCAACTGACACAATACAGAACTAAAATTATTCTACTTACCACAAATAGCATCACTCTCATCTAAACCATCTCCACAGTCATCCTCACCATCACAAGTCCACTGCTTAGAGATGCATTTATTTGCAGAGCAAGCAAACTGATTCCATGAACAAGATGAATCTAGGAATGACACCAGCCACTGCATTTGTTAGCCACAGCCAATGCAACAGCACTGCGTTCCCTGTATTTTCTAGCATAGTTTAGGACTCTCCACACCGCTGCTTTCTGTCCTCCCAATTTTAGTGTATTAAACCACTCAAATTTAACATAATCCTAATCTTGGTATTCAGGATGTTACCAGTTTGTCTAAGAGTTTGCATTCGCCAATACATTCATAAAAATAAAAAAAATAAATAAGAAAGCATTCAAAACTCTTACATTCTAATATTTTTGAACATTTTCCTAGTGGGATGAAGACAAACACTTTAAAAACATTAGTCTGGTTTGTGTATTTCACATGGATATTATAACTGTAGCTTCATTTTAGTAGTAGGGCAGAGACAGCACAGTTGAAATTTTCCAACACACTCTTCCTCTTGGCATTGTAGTATTTAATTGCATCTTTAAAAGATTTCATATTCTTTTCTCTCATAAGAAAAATTGCTGTGTATTTCCTTTCTCTTGTCCCATTTACACTTTCATATACATTGAAAGTAATGGCACGCTTCTGTGTTTCAAAATCAGTCTGCAAAACTGTTGTAAATAGGTGCTACCATTACGACCTTTCCTGAAAACTTCAAATTATCTGCTATTCCCAGACTTCCTTCTTTAAGAATAAAATTTATTTTGTTTTAACTGATGACAAAAAATTTTAATATTAACAATACAAATAATTTTAGGTAATACAATCTGAATAAAAAACACCTACCTCAAAATGGGTAAGAGCGATAAGCAGGGAATAAGAATGTACTAAACCCCCCTCCCTCTCTCCCACAAAAATTGCTAATAGGTTGTACAATATTGCATATGATTATGTATGTAATAAAACCTGGAAACATAAATACTGAGTTAACACAAACCCCTCTGATTTTCATAGTGTACAGCAGTCTTTAATTTTGAAGTTATAAGATGCATATATATATGTAAAATGCAAACCAAACATGGAAGCCTGTTAATGGAAACTGGGTCATGAAGAGAGTAACATATAACTTTCAGTCATGTTAAGTGGTAAAGCAGAAAAAATAAAAAAAAGGAATATACAAATTTCAGGTTTTATTTAAATGGGGAATAGGACAATTCAATACTGCTTTTACTGTTCTGCTATGATTTAGTTACAGAAATAATCCATTCAGGTAATCCATACAAATTTAAGTTAAAAGACCAGCTCTCAGCAAAACCTGCACTACTCCTCAGTAAGGTAGTGTTTAAGAATCTGAGACAGAATGGACCCTTAAGGTGATTCACAGCTTATGCTGTATTTTATACACATCACTTTTGTTGTTACTTTAAGTAATTACACCTGAATGGCATCTGGTGCAAATAAATGTCTATTTTTATGACATAAAGGTCTATATTGGTTACTTCCTGTTGGGGTCACACAACATTGATATGAATTGATTATATCTCTAAAACTGTCCTAATGAGGAATCATGAAGAATTAGTGAAATTGTTGTATATGAAAGCAATAGAAAGTCTGTATACAAATATAACTTGAGGAGAAAAAAAAATTAATTGGACTTTCATTCTGGCATGAGATAGGGTTTAAAATATTGGCAGCGTGAAGTATTAAGAGAGTTGGAACAGAAAACGAAGTATTAATGACCTTTTTATATAGCTCTAGATTCAATCCCTGAGATATAAATGAACATTTCTTTCTGTTTTCAAAGAACGTTAGTGATTACAGAAATAAAAATAAGATAAAATGCTCACCACAGTGCAATTCATCTACTCCATCCTCACAGTCTTTCTGCCCATCACAAAGCCAGGTGGTCAGAATACATCTTCCACTAGGACAACCAAAATAATTTTCTTCACATGTGGGTTTGTTTTGAACTGTGATAAAATAAAGAATGTAATGTAAAATGGTCTCTACTAGTATGATTAGGAGCCTAATACATTCTCCTAGATTTCTGAATTCTAATGGACAACAAGGTGTTTATGTCTAAAAATGCAAAACCCATACTACTTATATTATTTAACTGTCTTCATACAGATTAGAAAATAGCGACAGCTAAGTTGTTTTAGGGAGCTGCAATACTTCATTTATTTAGAGAAGAATCAGAGTACAGCTTCAACCTAAGTTAAAAGGACCTATAGAGGAAAGTAGTTCAGTTTAGGGGTTTTGAGCTCAGGTAGATCAACATTGCTTGTTCCTTTATACCAGCTGAAGAAACTGCCCTTCTGATCTATCTGCTAGCACCTACAAGATAACCTAACTGTGGCAGCTACAAACCTGATGCATGCACTGACTAACTGGAGTTATACCACTGATGTTGAAGCCAGAGACTTAGATTTTGTCACAAATGAAAAAGTTCTTCTTCCTTGCCTTTTTTCTTTGCGTGAAAGTCATTTAAGATTTTACTTTCATGAATGCTTAGAAAACAGATGTGAGGAGAGAAAACATACCATATACTTAGTTTCATCTAATGAGTGGCACAGGTTATTTTCAAAATCTCAAGCAAGGTCTTTGCCTGGGAAAACCCAGGTGATATACACTAGTTCCAAGCACTGGAGATCACAGAAACTCTCTGCCAGGGTTTCTATTACTGGGGCTATCAACACTTCAACACTGGGGTTTTTTGCCCCCTTTCCCACCAAAAAAAAAAAAAAAAAAAAAGATAAAGTTATCATATTTCTGGCTTCTACAGCTGTATGAATAGAAAAAAAAAAAAAAAGAATAAAGAAGTGGGATGTCTACAATGACTGGGTAGGTATTAGAGATTGTCTAAGTATAGTCACCCCTAAATAAGTATTTTGCCTTTATTTTCTGTAAAAACAATGACACTGAACAAAGACTGTTAAAGGGAATTACCATATTCATAATAGAAACAACACTCAAAAACTTAATGTTCCAAAGTTGGTCGGTTTTGAATGAAATGGCAAAGGAAATCACATGCAGGTTGAATTGGAATGGTATTGCTTCCAAGTAAAGGGAGGAATGATCCAGACAATTAGTCACACATTAAAATGATAAAACTTTTTGGCACACATTTGAAAGACAAAATAAAGTAATACAAATAAATGGACAATGGAATAAAATGCAACATTAGTTTACTTATGCAACATTAGTTTACTGAAGCTATAGCACACTGCCCTCAATGTCTTCCTTGGTATGGGAAAAAACCCCTATAGACAAGGAAATACAGTAAATCTAAGCTATTTTGAGCTCAGTGAAGCCTTATACACAGCAAATTCTAAAGAATTATTAAATAATCTGGAGAACATGGAGGTTAGAATGAAAACTATAATTTAATATGTATCTGGTTTAAAGGGAGGATGGAGGTTCTTAATGTCAGGTTGACTGATGTTAGTGCTGAGGTTCCAGGTACCTTCTGGATCCTGGTAATATTTTCATCAATAAATTTGGCACAAAATATATGAGAATTCTAACAGAAGCTTTTGGTGACATGATGGGCTCATCACACAGAAAAACAGAATTTTAAATAGGAATAGTCAAATGATGTTAAATACCACTCTAGCAAAAATCGGATGGTAATTAACATGAAATAAAAAGTTTTATTTTTACTAATTAATAAGCTTATTAATTAGTAAATATTTATTTATACAAAATAATTCTTAAAAGAAAGAGGCAGGCATTGGTCACAGGAAGACAAAATCTAGCATGAGTTAGTTATGAAAACAAACATAAATAAAAAATTAAAATGTTTTTTCACTGATACAAGGCAAAAGTAAGACTTCATCTGCTATACTGGATACTGGTCTGGTATATTCAAATGAGATGCATGTGGAGATGACTAAGATGACGCAGACAGATATTTCTGTCTTGAAAGCAGGAATGCTAAAATGCCTTTGCTTATTTGCCATTGCAAGTAAAGACTAAGGATATGGTTACCGAAGGACTACAAGGTCCTTCTCAGCATAAGAACAGATATAAACTGAAATACACATAGACTAGAAATTAAAAGAATGAATGAGGTCCTGAAAGATGATAGTAATAGGAATACTATGAGCAAAAACCACTACTAATTTTTAGTTCTATAGATTTTTGTGTAAGAGCTCAAGGTGCAGGAGAAGAGATATAGGCTTGATATCCCCAGAGGTTTTTTGCTAGTGCACACCCTCCTCGGTTTTATCAGAATTTCATAGGATGGCCATAATCCTACAAAAATGTATCAATAAACCTGTAGTATTCTAATTCCAAATACAGTTTATAATTTATATATTTATAGGTATGTGTACGTATTGTACTTAATATTTTCAAACTTAAACTAGGTGTTCTGAATAATAAAGGAGCAAACACATAAATGCCATTCTTCATTAGGTAAGAATTTAATATTGTGAATAATTAATTGGTTAACACTAAATATGATATTAATTGTCTCAATGATTTGGGTTAAGGATTGTATAAACCCTAAAAAAATCCTACAGCCCCAAACAAATTAGAACATAAATATTTATTCATAATACAACTAGATATTTATACTCATTCATCATTAAGAATTTGATTTTGTACACCACTTCAGAATTATAGAGTAACCCAAATGACCTATGAAATAATAGAAAGCAGATGCTAAAACCATGATTATGAGATAATGAGCATTTTTCAAGACTGCAGAAGAGACTTGCACAAAAGCTCTATGCTCCTGCATGAGGGATCTTCCCCTCCATTGCTACTAGATAGGCTCAGAGGGCAAAACTATTTAAACATTAAAAACTTTATGTTGAGTTCCGAAGTTCATTAACACTTACTGTGGTCATTCTGATAAAAATTGCATCATAAAGTCTCATGAAAACAGAGGCTTTCCTTCAAATTTACATATGCATAGATCTTGAAAACGTATGTTTCTAATGTGTTAGTATTCTGCCTTCTCACAAAAAACTATCAGAGCAGAAGTTGAAGAAATAAGACTTTAAAATGTTAAGTAAGTTTGATTCTTGTTTCTTCCATGCAAGATATTTACCTCAGTTCTTCCTGTTGCTATTGGTTCTTTGCCCATCTTTATTTTAATAATTTTTTCATGATTCATTTTCTAAGACACTAAGTTTATGATTTTTTTTTTGTCTACATGTCATAAGGCTGTAATGTCTTTCCCATAGGAGAGCAGAAAAAAACAGGGGAAACCTGGAAAAGTAACACAATCTGCAGCTGTAAATACCTCTTCCTTTTCTGGCAGCCTGCAATGTCAGCCCCAGGACTGGGACTCAAGGGTACCGTGATCTCTTTGTACTGGCTGAAGACCAGAACGACCAGAAAAGCAATAACCCTGGATTCTACCCTGGCAGCCCAGCCCAAGTACCTCCACAAAATAAAAGAAGTAGTAAACAAGAAAAGAAATACCATCCACTAAAGTAGTAGCTAATAAAAGTTCCCGAGTGATTGTGCTGAAGCTTGATGAGCTTGACATTTTAATGACTGATGTTTTACTTAAATAAAAATGATTAATGACAGACCTAACCTTGAGGAAATAGAAAGCCAGACATTACAGTTTTCCTCAGAGAAATGCATTAGTAATAATTTGCATAATCTAATAAAACACAAACTAAAGACTGGTGAAAAAACCTGCATTCAGCATTATATTAATCTCTGCATTAAATAAAACAATATTGGCTGAATAAACATTTTGCAACACAATTAGAAAAAAGAACCAGAAATATAGGAATATATTTTTCGAAAAAGTAAATAATTTTTTTTCCTTTTTCACAGTTACCTGGGCATTTTAGTTCATCTGTGTAATCTCCACAGTCATTAGATCCATCACATATCCATTCTGGCAGTATACAAAGTGAAGTCGAATTACAGCTAATAAATCCTGAAGATTTTATTCCAAGTTTATAGAAGTAAGCACAGTTTGTATTATCTGGAAAGAGACAGTAAATTACTACATCATACCTAATACAGACAGAAAACCTTATAGTTTGTTTTTCAGGTTTAGCTTGAGTTTGCGCAGACCGTGCAGCTGCTGGTATCCAACTAGTAATGCTATGAATTAACTGCTATATAACAAGGAATAATCATGGAACAGATGCTACGATGAAGCACAAAAAGGGACTTACTACAGTTCTTTTCATCTGAAGCATCTGCACAATCAATGATCTGGTTGCACTGTGCTGATTTTCCAATGCAAAGCCCATCTGCACAATGGAATTCTGTTGAAGCACACGTTGAATCTATAACATATGGTTATAAAAGTTGTAAATTTGTAAATTTGTGTACTAAACAGACTCTTCAGATGCAGATTATATGGATTTTGCTTAAGCTTTCCACCTTTTAGGATGAGGCATTCAGAACACACTGTACCCTCCATAGCTAAAAATTCAGTAGAAATATAAAGTTTAATATACTGGAAAACATAAGTTTCTAAATTCTAAATTTATTTTTTGAGCCTAAAAGTCTCTCTCTAGATAATTCAACTCAATTTGAGATAATCACTGTGTGGGGAAGGAATAACAACTTTCAGGACCATCTATGAATCTCAGATTTTTTTCATGTAACACCAGGTTGGGGGTTTTGCCTGTATGCTTTTCTCTCTACTCATATTCAGCTAAACAATTTAAAAATATGATGTGCTTTGGAAAAAATCTAGTTACTACAGCTACACAGGTTTTAGCTATATGTTGTAGGAATAATTTCCCCTCCAATCTTTCTGAATTTTAACTAAGGATTTGTGTTGTCTGCTAGCTAGCCTTTATTCATTGGCTGAAGCACAGACATAAATATTCATGTTTTAAGACATAAAAAGAAAAACAATTCTGATATAAAAAGGAGAACAATTCTGTTAAGTTTTGCAAAGGACACAGACATTGCCATGCATCTGAGATGCAAAGAAATAGAATACTAGCTACTTAAAGGAAGAAATAGTGCAGCAGATGCAGAGAAGAAATCATCCATCTTATTCTCTCATTTATTACTTCAGAAAAGAAGCAGCAACTGAGTTTTCCATCGCCAAACCCACTCTCCTAGAGAACTGTAGGTGTAAACCAAAATAGGTCTTCATATCAATCCCAGCATATGCTCTGTCAAACATACCAGTGTGCACCTGCTCATTTTTGAATTCTATCAAAACAAATCCCAGCACCTGTAATTCCAATAAAGTTATATGCATTTTCTAGCTCCTTCTATTTACATACTAAGTATTTACAGAACAATATTCTGGAATCACCTTGGAAGTAACTGTCATTTACCTTTACAATCAAATTCATCAGAGTTGTCACCACAGTCATTTGCACCATCACATACTTTGTTACGTGAAACACAGCGACGATTAGAACATGGCTTGAAACCCTTCCGACAGCTTCTATTTTCTGGAAAATTAAGTTCAAGCACATAATTTCATTTAGACACTTGATATGTAATAAAAATAGCCTTACATTAAAACCAGACAGACATTCCAGAGAAATACATTAAATGAAAATGCAGTTGAAACTACAGGGAAAAACTTCAGAAATTGTTCATTTATTGTCCAGAAGAACTTGGACTGATGAATAGATAAAGAATAATAAATGAAAGTACGATGAGAAAGAACGAAAGAATGACAAATAATTAAAAAGGAAAGCCGAAATCCCTATTTTCGTTATCTCATGGTGTAAAAAATTCATGTGCTTTAAATGCATTTATTTAGACACACTTTTTGTCAGGCATGTGACAACGTTTGCTTATAGCATCATTAATTCTATCATATAAATGGAGAGTAACATAACAACAAATATTAGAAGAAAAGTTTCTTGATTTCTGAATACTAACACTGCAAGTGTTCTGCTCAAGTAGGTACACTATTGAAGAATGTATGAATTTTACATACGTTGATATGTTTGAAAATTCAGGAATTATTTACTAAAACCCTAACCACTGTAGAAGTCATGTCACAATACTAAGTAAATAATGTTCATTGGATTAGTTAATGAGTCCAGCACCCTGTACTTTATCAGATTCAGACAACAACATACTGTATGTGATCTAGTGCATGACAGAACCACGGTTCTTCCTGCTTTTTCCAATGTGTAGCAAAAAGTTCAGTATGGTTGATTTAAATCAGGCAAGATATACACTTTCATACTACAAATTAATATAATGTCCTTCATAAAATTAAGTGGCAAATCCATGGAAAGACAAATTGTTGGATCTTGCATTTATATTTTTTTCAGCATTGCAGCATAAAATATAAAATAGTTTTACCAGCTCAGTAAACCTCAAAGCTGCAGTGACACATAAGACAACTTCTCTGGAATGACAAGAAAGAGTATTTTGAGATTCCTCACCAGCTGCAATTTTCTTATTTATTCCCAGAAGACTTTCTCTCTATTCCTTCAACCTACTCACCTCTCCTAACAAAGTAAAAGAAACTATATGAAATCTTAATCTCTCTTCCATTAACTGTGAATAAAATAAATTACTAAAATTAATAGTAGCAACAAAGAGGTTTAATCCATATAAAAATATAGCTGACTGGATTTTTTGGTGGCGGTGGTGTCATTTTTGGTTTATATTTTGGTTGTTTTGGGGTTTTTTTAATTACTTCTTATGTCTAAGCAAGATGGATACATAAATACAAATATGTCAACACATACTTAGTAAAGAAACCTAAGAAGGCATTCACAGACACAAGTAATTTACTTTTCAGTGATTTGAAGCTGTCCCTTTTAAGTCAAGGGCCTTTCCCCCCTGGTAACTAGAAGTGGCTTGTATATTCCAGGTTCTTACTTCTTTGTCTGATGTGCTGCTTTCCTTTTTTTTTTTTTTTTTTTCTTTTCAGATTCAGACAAACAAACCTCCTTAGTTATCTACATGTAAATGATCTGATGGAATGTTGCTATTAGTTTTACATGACATGATCAAAGCAATTATCACATAGAAGTCTGAAAGCTAACAGGGCACAAACTGAAGATGAAAGAAAAAAAATTACACAGCATCAGTCGCTATGTGGCTGGTGTTAATTTTTGTAAGGAAAAAGAAAAAAAAAGAAGAAAGTTATTTCCTTTTCTTTTTTCCAGTATCAACCTTGGCTACTACTCCAGTATCAACCTTGGAGTTAGACTCAATGATCTTCATGGGTCCCTTCCAACTTGAGATACTCTATCATTCTATTAAAATGGTGGAGGTGAACTCCAGGAATTAAAGCTGGCATTTGTAATAAAACTATAGAGGTGGCAGGTATAAACATAATGGGCGGGTTTGAAATAACATTAAATTGTTCATATGGGAAACAGAAGAAATACTAAGGCTGTGGTATGAATATACAGAGCAAGATAGAGGCCAAGAGTTAGAGTCACACAGGTAACAAGGAGATTTCACTTAACATGCAGGATACATGAATTCAACAGTGTGGCTCACTGATTTAGGAAAATCATATGAACAGTAGTATTTTAGACACTGCAGCAGGCAAATTCAGATGGACACAAAAAACCTGGAAGTGATTCAGTTAGTGACTATTAACAAAAAAGAGAAGGATAGAATCCCTAGGGAAAAATCTGAAAGTAAAGAGTAGATCCCCTTGCGTCTAACTTGTTGCAAGATGCAGACTGATTAGTGGGAAGAATAATTATATTATAAACTTGAAGAGAAAATTGACTGGAAAGAATTCTATTACACAACCATTTTTGTATTTTATAATATTCTATTCTGGAAAAAGCAGCTAGCTGTGGCTTTCCTTATTTTTGTTTTAGGACAGAAATATGAGAAAATTTGAGATGCTTTTTTAAAATCTAAGTCAATTAATACATGAAGTTTGAGAGGAAAATATATTCAGGTATAAGTAATAATATCCATATAATTTCAGGGGTTTTTTAATGTCTGAGCATTTTCTTCTTGTGCATCTTGGCAAGCAGTTGGTATGAATAAGTAGAAAAGTCACAGAGGAACCAATATAAGCATCTATGACCAAAATAACAATGTGAAGGTGAAACAGCTGGACCAAAATAACAATGTGAAGGTGAAACAGCTGGAAATACTTACCACAGTAGAAAAGTTTCTCATCAGACTTGTCCTTACAATGAGCAATGCCATCACAAGTCAGCTGATAATCAATGCATTCACCATTTCCACATTCAAACTCAGAATAAATGTTGCAAGTAGAATTTTTAGCTAAAAATAAAACATATTAACACATAATTTTTAATAGCTTTTACACTTTGTAAAAATGAGAAAAATGTTGGCTGTATTTAAAATATCTACTATGCAGTTTTTGAATATCTGAGTACAAAACCAAATAAAGCATCATGGCATCAGAAGTTAAAAGATTCTACAGAGCGGTGGCCTGCAAGACTGCTATATTTCTCTGCAGATTTGTTGATATGATGCAGGACAGATATCTAAATAACAAACAATTTTCAGATATGTTGGGGTGAATTCCAAAACGAGGTAAGAGAGAGTCCATAAAAGAAAAATAAATAGCCAAATATCCATGAAGGAAAGTGTAGTGAAGCAACTTAAAGGCAGCGATTCTGATAAGATGATGACATTGTCAGTACTGTGCTCAGCTGTCCTCTACCCACACGTGCCTCGCCACAACCCCCAGCTTGTATGCAACCATTTCTTGATAGATGTTCAAAAAAACCTCTTCAACATAGCACACCCAAAGCAAGTAGCAAACACTTACTATTACCCAGCAGTTAATTTGAACTATCAACTCTGCTTTGTGACCGTGTGTACAGAGGTACGGCATCAATGTACCACAACCAACATTGAAGATATAGCCTAGCCCCCAGTGAAGAAAATTTGCTGTTTGTACTTCACCTATTTCTTTTTATTCACAAAAAATCCTTGGTAGACAAAAATTTTTTGTGTTCTTGCCTTTGCAGAGTGGATTTTTTTTATTTATTATTTTAGAAGAGAACAAGGTGTACATTTAAAATGTTGAGTCCTGCTTTCTCTTGCACATAGATTTTCTGTTAGATCAGTTAGAAATTAAAAAAGTATCACAAAATTTACACAGAACAATTCAGTCATGAACTTTGTGATAGTACATTTACTCCATGTGTATGGTTCTAAACAAAATACCAGATTTGAGAGAAAGAAGAAATATATAGGACAATTGAAGAGGAAGAATAGGGAAATGATACCTAATCGTCAAGCTTTTTTTTTTCTTGTTTCCATTACAATTACTTCAGCACAAATTCAGGAGGAACTGATATCTGCTATGTGCAAGAGTCAAGCCAATATAAACTGAAAACATTTCTTGATTTGATTCAAACATGAAGAAAAATATGAAAGAAGTGCTGAAAATACAGATTCTGGACAGTGTGAGATCTGATCTTGTATATGATTTATACAGTCCTTTAAATGTTAATCAAGTTTATCGCAGCATTTGTTTTTCTCTTTTTTTCTCCCTATTTTTAGCATTGGAAGAACTTGGATCTTAGGAAAAGTAATTCTGAATTACATTTGTAGTTCACCTAGTTCAGCATCTTAGACTGCAATCTTTGGAGAAAGATGAGGGAAAAAAAAAATCAAAATGTATGTATAGTAGTATAATCTACCCTCAGTTAAAAAGTCTAACTGAAAACCCTTGTAGAGATTGCTTCAACCCCCAACTTTTAGAAACAAAGCGTTTTAATGCCTTTCAAAACAGTTTATTTGATTAGAAACAAATAGCCTGGGTAGTTTTATTACCCATATAATCATCCAATCCCTCTTTGAATTTTACTGAAGCTTTGTCTGAAGAATCTGGACTGGCAGTAAGTTGTATAGTCTAATTACACTTTGAAAGGGCAATTAATTCATTTTAGCAGCTGGAATTGCTAACTTTCAATTTTATTGAGTATCCCTTTCAACTGTGTTGCAAAGAAATAAACTTCTGATCTCACAGCTAAACTATAAAGTCTGTCTTGTTTCCATCTTTCCTGTGCCAGGCTACCCCAACGTGCAATGTCCAATCTGTCTTTTTTTTTTTTTTTTTTTTTTTAACCTAATAAAAATTTCCTAAAATGTGAAATTTTAAAAATAATTTAGAAGACAGAATCTTACATCATGGTCTAGATGAGGATTTAAACACTGTTTTTTTTTTTTTTTCCTAATAGCCATTTTAAGATTTGTAATGCTTTGGAAAATACAAATTCCATATAATACTATAAAATAGTTAGCAGACCTATGAATTTATCTGCCGAACCTCTTTCACTTCCACTGCTGATCACTGCCTTGACAAGTTAAAGAAGCAGGTGAGAAAAAGTGCTTTAATTAAGGTTCAACTTCAGTAACTCATCTGATGTAACCCTAGATAGACCCAACGGATGCAAGCAGATGCTTTATCTCAATAGTAATTACGACAGATATTTTAAAATCATAACTATTACGAAGGAAGTAGTACCTTACTACCATAATAGCAGTTACGTTTTTCATCTTGGTTGTGGGTTTTTTCAGCCTCTTTGGGATGCCAGCAGCCATCCTTCTCTCCCACCTCCAACAAACCAGGACCTTTATTGCATTCACGCAACGAGTTTAAATCATTGCATGAAATAAATAAATTCCATTACATTTAAAGAAGGTAAAATGAGGATCAGTGAAAGATTTGTCTCCTTACTGCTCCAGACATTAACAATTCCAACTCTTCTTTGTATTTTCTCTGATTCTAATTAATCTAGGAAACTGAAATGTTTATGATAGAAATACCTTAACCAAGCATTGAAAACATTTAACCTGCCACAATTTGATCCTGTCTTCTTTATCAGCCACTGAGGTTTCTGCCCTGCTGTGAGGAAGTAAAAAAAAATAACCCACTAGGCTCTTGCCAGCCTAGCAATGAAGGAAAAATTCCTTGCCAGATTCAGAGAAGGAGGCAGCGCTTAATTCCAAGTCCTTCGCAATTCCTGTACTTTACCATAGTCTATCTCCTGGGTAAAGGGATGGGAGAATGCTAGCTGAGTGAGTGACGGACCTAACCCACAAGACCAAGTGCAGACTAGCAGGCAATGGAACTTAATGAAATTGTCCAGCTCTAAGAGGTCTCTTGAATGATCAAGATAAATAAAACCTGACAGTGTGGGAGGGTGTAATAAGGTGATTATATAAGCCTAGTGGTAATATTCCATATGCAGTAAGTGGAAACATTTGGCTCTAGAGGAAAATATCTTTTGTAAAGTAGTAAAGTCTTAATTAATATCTTTGAACTGTTAATAATGATACCTGTCCATACAATCTCAATTGATCACTGGATTCTGTTACTAGAATAAAGGTCTGCCAGTCTGAAACTGTTATAGTTTAAATTGAAATCTTTATCATTGCAAATCATCTGTAAAATTCATTGTATCTCAATTATACAGCTAGACAAAGCGGCTTTTCAGTAAGAGCTGTAAATGTAATATAGGTTAGCTTAACACTACTTTACTACTGCATTTTGACTCTAGATCAGCTGTATATTCCCTGTTGTGAAGGATAAGAGTTTTAACCCTCATACTTCCATATATTTCATTACAGAACCAGGTCTTCCTCTGAAATCTCAGTGACCTTATAATACACTATGTAAAGATTTAGTTAACGACTAACAACATGTATGCATGAGCCAAAGGTAAAGGTTAAAGGTGAACTATAAACTCTGTGAAAGCGCAGATTAAAACTGTGTGTTTGGGACATGTTGGTAGCTACTGTAGGATTATACTGATTATATGGATATAAATATATGCATCTGGTTTCATTTAGTAGCAATTTTTTTTTTAAATTAAGCAAGAGGCAAAGCTATGAATCCAAAATAAATATGGCAAAAGAAAATTTAGGATTAAAATCTTAGATGCAATAACCAAGAAATTAGCTTGGTACAGTACAAAACTAATTACAGGCTCCTCACAAAGCTATGTAGCTGACCTGCCAAACCCAACTATCTGATTCTAAAGGACTGGGGTCCAGCCCTAAGGAAGCCTTAACCTGATTTAAAAATCACACCAATACTTAAAGGTGTAATTCTACCCTTTCCCTCATCACAGCCTTCTGTTCTCATTAATTCTCTTTAACTGGCTCTAGTGATCTTGCAGTGTCAAGCTGAACGAGCTCTGCTCACCAATCCCACCAAAACTAGGTCGAAAACCAAAAAGTCTTGATTCCCAGTCATGAAAGTTAAGTCATCATTCAGTTACACAACTGTTATTACTGATGAAAGGCATATGGTGGGAGGGAGAATAAGACTGTCCTTAGCAGAAGAACATTACGTCTTCTTCAACTGATCATTAAACAACAGTATTATTTCCTGTTATGAAAATACTGATACGAAAATACTATTGACTCAGATGTACCAGGAAAACCTACTATCTTTCTAGCATGAAAACTATCAGTGGCATGACCAAAATAAGCTCTATTAGCAAAGAGGTAAGCTTGCAAAATAACCAGTAGAGGTGTGTCAATGAAGGACTACATCTATTCATATCCCACACCAAAACAGCTCTGCATATACAGACCAGCATTTTAAAAGTGACTCTGTATCAGTAGAAGAGAAGCCACTTGTTAGGCTGTTCACAGCAGAGTTGGAAGCAGGTAAACTGTCTAAGCTTCTAGCACAATGGTAAGTCTTGCTAAACCATATACAAAACTTAAATATAATTTTTCTTGTATGTTATAGTGACTCTCGACTATTATGATCAAAAAAATTCATTTAGAGAAAGCATGTGTGCCAAAGTTATGAAACCAAAGCAGAACAGGCATGATTGGCAGATAGATATGGAAGTGGAGAACTTTATGTAAGAGTTGGGATTTCTGCCTCACAGAGGCAAAGGTCCAATAAAACACTGGAACTTGGAAGTGGTCTCTAACTGTGAAAGACGAGCTACAATACAGTGACGTCAACAACACGTGTGTCCCCCCAGCTTTCCCTCCATTCCAAATCCAGCCAGCTACGCTCGTTGGGGGGAGAAGCACACAGTCATGTTCCACATTATGAATGTGGGTCATTCCTGGGGAAGCAGCCCAAATCTTTGCAGTTAATTCAATCCTGCTAAGACACAGCATCAGCAAAGTGACAGAGATTTTCTCCAAATCATTAGAAAAGCTGGAAGAGCGCAAAGTGTATATATATCACATCCTTCCAAGTTACCAGCATATACTTCCATTTTCATAAATATCAATTTTGCACACAGACAGTGTGATCTAAAGAAGCTGCAATGGATGACCATATATTCTGAGTAACTTTTGAACTATGAAAAAATAGTTTTCTTGTATTTTTTTTTATCATGTGCTCAAGAAGTTCAAGAAGTGGGCCTGTGTGAACCTTATGAGATTCAACAAGGCCAAGTGCAAGGTCCTGCACCTGGGTTGGGGCAAACCCCTGTATCAGTGCAGTCTAGAGGATGAAGGGATTGAGAGCAGCGCTGCAGAGAAGGACTTGGGGGTACTGAGGGATGAAAAGCTGGAGATGAGCTGACAATGTGACAATGTGTGACAATGGCCAGAAGGCCAACCATACCCTGGGCTGCATCAAAAGCAGTGTGGCCAGCAGGTGACTCTGCCCCTCTGCTCTGCTCTGGTGAGACCCCACCTGGGGCCCTGCGTCCATTTCTGGGGCCCTCAGCATAGGAAAGACATGGACCTGTTGCAGTAGGTCCAGAGGAGGCCACAAAAGTGATCAGAGGGCTGGAGAACCTCTGCTATGAAGAAAGGCTGAGAGAATTGGGCTTGTTCAGCGTGGAAAAGAGAAGGCTGCGGGGAGACCTGATTGCGGCCTTTCAGTACTTAAAGGGGGCTTACAAGAAAGATGGGAACAGATTTTTTAGCAGGGCCTGCAGCAATAGGACAAGGGGCAATGGTTTTAAACTAAAAGAGGGCAGATTTAGACTAGATGTAAGGAAGAAATTCTTTACAGTGAGGGTGGTGAAACACTGGAACAGGTTGCCCAGAGAGGTGGTCGATGCCCAATCCCTGGAACATTCAAGGTCAGGTTGGATGGGGTTGTGAGCAGCCTGATCTGGTTGAAGATGTCCCTGCTCATGGCAGGGGGGTTGGAGTAGATGCCCTCTAAAGGTCCCTTCCAACCCAAACTATCCTGTGATTCCATGATTCTATGTGCTGAGACATACTGGTTCAGAGGAAGCATAGGAAGATAAGAGGAGAACTTAGAACAGTGTAATACAGAATATTCTCCAAAACAAGTCTCCAAGGAGTCTGCCAACTTAAAGGGATACATTCCCGAATTACTAAAACACCAGTAATTCACAATTATTTCATATGTCTAAGATCATGAAATGAAAATATTTGTACTCAACAGAAACAAGCTGCAAATAGGAAATGTTCAGTAGAACACAACTACCCAAACTTGAATTTAAGGAGAGTGTAAGTACTAATGCTTTTTAACCCCCCAAAAGCCTTATAAGACATAAAATAGTTAAAAGCCTGGTATGTGCTGAATTGCCAGATAAATTTTTACAGTAGATAGAAGCAATAAAATTAATGGCTTGGGCCAACCGTCTTTGCTTATGATAGCCAACTGCATCACAGCATAGAAAAGCATTGTGTCAGCTAGTATTACTTACTCACACATCTGTTATCATCTATCAGTATTCTATCCCCTCGACATGAACAGTTCACTCGTCCGTCAGGAGTCAGAAGGCATAAATCATGACAACCTCCATTCATTTGTGCGCAAGGAGATAACTCACCTGAAAAACAAATGATAAAAGATGGACTCTGTTTTATTAAATTTGCTTCAATGGCCAATGTCTTTGAGAGCGCAAAGATTACCATATCTTGGATTCACGGGCAATTGATTCATGTTTTATCAGTCAGACGAAAATGTCAGTATGCCTCAGATGCTAGCATACTAAAGATAAACAAATGGAGTTACCTTGAACGTAATAATTTAAAAAACCCACAACATTCAAAACTTTTCATATTTGACAGAAATGATTTAACTGCTATCAAATGAGCACAATGTCCATAGCAGAAAATAGTCATTCAATAGTATTTATTTACTTGGGGAAGAGGTTATATCCCATCTTTTGTTATCAGTTCCTACAATAAAAAGAATTTATGAAACACCATTAAATGTTTTAACCTGATTAAAACTAAGTAAAATTCTTGAAATTCATGATATTGGAATTAACAAAACAGTGTCTCTTTCTTTGTAACTTACAACTGTTAGTATCATTGGCAACAGCAATGATGCCCATTGGCTGATGAGGGATATCAGAACGAAGAACTTTTGTATCTCCTCCTGTGTATTTACTGGAACGCAGAATAGCTCTCCTCACTCCGTCTGACCAGAAGATATAATCATCATATACAGCCAGGCTGAGAAAGGTACCTGGTCCAGATTTGACAATTACCTGGAATACATAAGTAGAGAAGAGGTGCATGAGAAAGAATGTTGTCTCTGAATAAGAATTTTTAAAAGTGCAAACTGTGTCTCACATTATAGTTTTAGACAAAACACTTGATTATTCTATACTTGCAGCACCTGGAAAAATGAGATAGCAGCACTTAAAATGTGTTAAAAGGATGCTACAAGGGTTAACTTATTATTTCTTGATATGTCCAAACTTCAGAAATTTGCTCCTTAAGTAAAAAAATCACAGTTTATCTAAACGTGCTGGTAAAAATACCTACTCAGCACACTACCTGCTTAATAGCCCAAACGGAACAGAGAAAAAGAGGTACTGTAGCATGGCTGAAAGTATAAAATGAGTCTTTATGAACCAAAGCCAGAAACATGTTTCAGAACTGAAGAGTGTTCACCACTATGATCACATCAGAAACTTGAACCCAAGACAATAAATGTTTCTTTTTTCAATTAAAAAAAAATCTCGTCAGTCACCATACTAATTATCAGTTTAAAACCTATAAAGAAAATATGAATTTCAGTTTACTATACCGTAGGGTTTGAATGAAAACTGCAGAAATACAATGAATTTAATCCTAGTTTAAAACATTTTCATATATGTTCTTTATTTCTGTGTATCAGAATTAAAAATTTAACATGTACAGTTTCCGTTCTGAAGAACATAACGCATTTTTAATCAGTTTTCTAGCTGAAAATTTAATTTTGGCTGAATAGCAGAATTATTGGAAGGGGTCATTATTTCTCCATTGGAATTATTGAGAGATAATGGAAATAAATAACATTCTGAACATATTTATTGCATCATATTCTTCCGTGTTTCTCTGGGAAAATGAATAACATGTATATGTATAACGTGGGAACAGTTCTGATCCAGGCTGGCAAAAAAACCCCTGTATCTATGTATCTAGCTGCAACTTGTCATAAGGAAATTGTGATAAAACCAGAAAAAGAATATCTTTCTTTTAACAATCCAACAGAATTTACTCTCTTTTTATAATCATCAATGCTTAACCTATATTTCTACTTAGGTCGCCATGGTTTTCCATCTGTTTTCTGTCCTTTAGCCTCTTTCCCAAAGGACCTTTTGATAACAATGCGAGTTCACAGAAATCAACTTGAAATATAGAGGATAATTATCTGCATATACACAGCACATCTCATGAACCTGAGCTATTCATGCTGACTGCATACATGCACAGAGGCTGCACTGTGCATGCAGACCCAACTGGTATGCTGTTTAGCCTACCTGCAAGTGGAGGCTGTGTACCTTTTTTTTTTTTTTTTTTAAATGATGGAATGAGAAAGAACTAGCAGTGGTCAATCCAATATTTAATTAAAAATAATAATAATTTTTAAAAAGTCTTTCTTATCATATAAGGAATTCACCTAATATATAAGACAGCCAAATTTAATTTTGTGGAATAAAAAAAACCCCATTATTCCTACTACAGCTATACCTTGGAGATTAAGAAGGTGCCCTAACTCTGCAGTATTCGATACCAAGTAATGCTTCAGTGGCACTTTGTTCACACCGTTGCCAGTTCCCTGCCCAGGCCCAGGCAGTGGACAGCCTCCGAACCAGTGGCTTGCAAAATGCCTTTGGGAACATCCTTGGACTCACAAAGTGCCAAACTACTCCCAAGAATTGTCTGGAAAAAGCATTAGCTAGCACAGGGAATGTTGAGACACGTGAACATTTCAACACTTTGCTAACATAAATAACTGTATTCCAGTGCACAGGAGCATTTCTGGCCATGTTTAAATTCACTTATACAGATACAGTGTCAAAATTACTTATTCATCAGATAATTATAACAGATTCTGCACCACTACGCACATTATATATTTCTGCATATTTCTAAGAAGGTTTGACCAGCAAATCCTTTTTTCCAGCAAAGACTTTTTCCAGTAATAAATGTCCCAGGAGGACAACTTTTCTCTAACCAATCTTATTTCAAAATTAAAAGTATTAAAAGATAGATGGGAATGTATTAATAGCAAAAAGATCTCTTCTGCAATTGTGCACATTTACTGTAAGACACTTTTCATAATACACTCTTAAAAGCCTATGCTATTCATATTCAGACACATTTCAAAAAAAAAAAAATCAATCATGTATGTTTCTGAAAGATCTGTACAAAATGGAGTCATGTGGATTTTGAAACCCTATATTTGTTCTCCGTGATAATGTGAAACTGTCTCAGTTTGAAGGATTTTATTGTCACGACCAATGCCAAGGAAGGCACTACCCTGTTCACCGTTCTGTGGTCTGTAGCACTGTCATAATTTTTCTCAAATTGTAACAAAGGAATGTAAATTCGTTACAGAATTGATCATTGTTGTTCGGCCTTGGGAGATTAGAGGTCCAAATAAAGGGTCACAAAAGCTAACATCCAGGAACATTTGTTCACTAATGCCCATAGCACTTCATTCACACAGGTCTCCTCTATCATGTCACAGCACTATTGAAGCACACGAGTTTTTTTTCATCCAGAAGAAAGAGTTCCTTTTTCTGCCAGCTTTTGGTCAACTTTACAGACCTTTTAACATCCTAGTTTATAGAAAGTGCTGAAATTGATTGACAATTTTTTTTTTTTTTTAGTCTTGATGGCACTCGCAGAATCACTCCTGGATGATCAGAAGAAACTGATAATGAAAGCCTTCTCTAAAAGTCTGTTCATCCTTTGGTTACCTGCCAAATCATGTTTAAGTCCTGAGGATTCAGCATCAACCAAATTCGCTGTGCATCAAACCTGTTATAAGCTATCTATGTTTCTAAATCTTGTATTCTGTACAGCTTGCATATTCATTCTTCCCAGCAGTGTCTGAAGCTCTGGACAGGGATACCTCCCTATTCACCAGCAGGATCGTGTAATGTAAATTCAGGTTCTTACACTGTGACCCTACTGAAATCCTCCTCAGGTGGCCCCATCTGCCTGGCCCAGGAGGGGTAGGAAGCACAAAAGGGTCTGCCCAATTCTTCCTGCTTCCTTTTTTCTTGCTGATTGCTTGTCTCTAACAAAAATAACGATGGAAACCAATACAAGCACTTTGCAGATTTATTCCTCTGAGTTATTGATAGTAATCTGATGAGCTTTCGAACACGACACAAGACGACTGCCGCAGTCTTTCAGGGAATGCACGTACCCAAATACATAATACAGAGAAGAAAACCAATGCAGAATCAATGATCACTATTCAGCCATAAGAAAAATTGTGTTTTCAAACTCTAAAACCTCCAAGATAATCAACTTACAGCAAGTTTTATATAAACTGCTGGCTGGGTAGCAGCAAACGACTCAAAGCAGTGCTCCCACTTACAAGAATACAAGCAAAAACCTCTTTACATATCCCGTCTGGAAGCACAATATCAACACAAGCATAACGCCCAGTTAATCCGCAATTGTAAAATTGCAGTATATGCTGCCTGTTGTCCAATAAAGGTTGCATAAACTGTGCTGGAATCGTAAAGCCGTTGTGCACACTGAGTCAGAGGGAAAAAGGACACAGTTCTGTAAGAAACTGAGCGTCTATGTTACCCAGAGTACCATACATGAAACAACTTTTTAACACGTGCCCGCAATGTACAGGTAAAGAGAACTAGAAGGTACACCCTCAACCATCAAATTTAGTCAAGCATGATATAGAACACAATGTCACAGAAATTTAATTCACAAAGGCCACATTCATGCACTCCCACAAACTACTGCAGTACTGTATAAATGCCTAAGACCTTTTCTACAAAGGACAGGCACTGTGAAAAAAGCGTCCCCTGCCACAGGAAAAAAAGTAAGAATTATGGTTATCAGCAATGTTTTCTGTCACAGAGGAGGGAAATGTGATACTCAACGAATGTGCAGACATTAAAAAAAGCAATGCTTTGCCATTCTGCATTACAAAAATCTGAACCAAACTTTTTTCTTCCACAGTAACAAGTTTTTAAACAGGGTTTTTAACAGTATGAAACAAAATCAATCATATAAAGCCCCTGCCTTGACATATTTTGTCATAAGTCTATATTGATACAAAAAATTGCAACAATATATGTACAATTTTAAAACATTAAGGAAACCTGAACAAGACATCCCTACCATCCCCTTCCACCTGAACCAGTGAAGTCAGACACATCCAACAGTACATCACGAGTTTTAAGGCTGAATGACACTGACATTCAGTGACAGCATGTACTGCGAGCTCTGAATAAGAGATGAAAAAAGTTTTCTCTGCTTCCTGTAAAGAGATAAGGAGACTGGGGGAGGAATGTCACAAGTAGCCAGGCAATTTAATTTTAACTATGGTTCTTTCCTTTTTAAGGTCTGATCTTTACGTTCTCCAGATAGCTTTTGTTTTAACATAAAGCTGCTCTAAATTTGAGGTATGTGTAATGCTTCCTCTAGAAATGCAAGACTGAAAAAGGGGAGGAGCCAGCCAGGTAGATATGTCAGGTAGACAATTTGTGCCAGAATACAATAATTTCAATGAATTCTACAAATTCCTTATTAGATTGTCATTAATTAGATTCACAATAATTTTTACCATGACAATGCTTAACTTTTATGGAAAGATAGTGGTGCTTTTTTTTAAAGATGAGTGCATAAAATGAATGCATCAGCTTAAAATATGAGTTGCATTTAAGTATTTTAACTCTAATGAATGGCTTATTAATAACACTTCTCTTTCAAAATGCTTAATAAAGGGGCACTGAAATCTAATAAAGCTTTAAAAAGTTTTTTAAGGGCACTCTACTCCTCTAAGAAACCCAAATGTACTTAGAGTTCCATAACAGAATGACAAATAAAAATTAATGAAAAAATCATTACGCAAGCATAAAGCAATATCCATAATCTAAAAATAAAAAACATTTTAGATTAATATCAGAAAACTCAGTCTGACAGAACTGACTTATACAGAACACCACATTAATAAAAATTACGTAATGTATTTTATTCTTTCAAATAGAAGACATAAAATAGTATGGCATATTTAATATTGAGTTATGAATACCTTTTTTAAAAGAGTACAGACAAAGAATCTATGAAAAAAAAAAATTTGAGACTGTGATAGAGGGAAACCAGTTGCACAGCCAGAGGAAAAAAAAATAATCCAAGTCATAAGTTTTATATATTTTATTTAGCCTAAAAAAGATACACTTAGATCAGACTCCTTGTTTTTCTTGTTATTGATGTGGTTGCTTTAATAAAAAGCAAAAATGCCATCTCTTGCTAGATAAACACATCTATCAGCCTTGATCTGGAGTATCCTAATTCTGCCCTTCCAACATTGTGATGTTATTAGGACAAAAATCTTATGTTAACCAGAAAAAAAAAAAAAATTTGAGGAGGGGCTGAGGTGGAAGGGGAGGTTAAAGACAGAAGAAGAAAGAAATTTGGTACTGAAGAGAACACTTGGGAGTTTATAAATTCCTCATTCCTGTTACCAGAAATCAGAAGAATGTCTAGACTAGGTTTATGTTGGGTTTTGTGGAAAAAGAGTGTAAAACATTGCTATGCCCTACTAAAAATAATCATGCTTTTTGTTGATTGCTCTGAATAAAGACCATATTTTCATCATTGTCATATCTTTAATGCATGGAATTTTCTTTTAATTTGTTGTATCTTTCAAAAATACCTTTATAATAACTTGAATTGCAATCACATAACAAAGGATACAATGGACATACTAGAATACAACATTTACCAAGAACAGCAAGATCCTGTTTCCATAGAATTGTCCAAGTGCAATGTTACAAAATCAGAAGTGCTTCCTCTTCAATAATTAATTTTTGTCTCTCCATGATAGAAATGAATGTTTAAGACACTAAAAACCAAACTGCAATGCTAAATTTGCAGTGTTCCAGCTGGTACTTAGATTTGCAGTTCAGCTGAACGATATATTAAGCAACTGTTTATAACAGGCCTGTACTTTTCAGTGCCATTCAAATGGAAAGTATACATCTCTCTAAATTACTACTATATTAATCAGGTTCTTTAAAACTACATGCGCATTAATTACACAATACTTATTTTCAACATCATAAATGACAATGACAAGCTTCATATAACGTTACATTTATTTCTATCTCCTAGAATTTTATGGGATCCTGAGATATTATAAATAACCTTATTCTCCATAGCCTTAGAGTTTATTTTTATCTTTTCATTAATTCCTTTTTTCAGTTAATTTCTAACAGGCTACCATCACTGGACATGAAGATATTTCAGCAAACAGTCCCAAACTAATAGAGTTGGCTCTGTGTTAACCAGCTACCTAGCTCACATGGATTAGAGGATTTTATTACCATTGGTTAGGGAATCCCTTTCATTAGGTTTGATCTTAGTATTACTTTACAAAACTACTCAAAGAAAGCAATTTATTAATGTCAATGGCGTGAACTCCCTAGAAAAACAACTAATTAAGCAGCAGGGAGGGGTGTATTCATATTGGTTCTGGACTACTTCAGACATACGTTAAAGGGAAACATGGACATTTGGAAAGTTAGAAACATTCTTTTTGATTAGATTTGCAAGAGAAAAGAATCAAGAACAGAACATTCCCACTACAACTAATATATTTATACTGCAGAACAGAGAAAATTAAAATTTCACCACAACTTCACTTCTAGTAGCATTAATTTCCATGATTATCCACACCATTCTAGCTGCTTTTCAAGCACAGAAAGAATGAATTAATTAAAAAGCCCGGAACCTAAAAACAAACTACCATAACAGGGGAAATAGGAGAGGCAAACCATGATGAACTTAAATGTCTAGGTGGTAAACTGTGCATGTTGTGCTAACAGCATCAATTTTTACTAGCTTTTCTTGTTTCTTTACTATTATTGCTTCTAGTGCTGTTTAACAAAATCACAAGGAAGCAGTAGAAACTCATGAAATAATTTCTCTATGGACAGCAGGCTCAATTTTATTTTATTTCTAGACAACCAGCCAAGCTTAGTAAAATGTCTGCCTCCTAGTCGACATTATTTTCCTTTGGGTGAGTTTTCACATCTGATTGTTTATTAGTATACAGAGAATACCGCAATGTGATTCTTCAACTCAGAATCACATTCAGGTCCTTCATCTTTTTGCTCATGTTCAGATGTTAGTGAGAATCTTTTCTAAGACTTCTTAGCACATTCTGATTTTAATGGGGTCAGACATTCTACATTTCTCATTGTTAATATTTTGCATGATTTACCTCTGATGTTACCAAAATTACTCTACTGTCCTCAATCTTACCGGTACTACAAGTAAATATAATGACATGTCTGAAAATAAATTTTAGACATCAATCATAAAGTCAAGTTTTATATAAATACACAGCCAAACCTTTAACTTTCATTTCTGCATTTAGTAGTTTGAAGAACAGATCTGATAAAATGTTACTGAAGATAACAGAGGTTGAACACCAACTTCAGAACTTGTTTAATTGCTTAAATACATAATTCCAACAGAATAAAAACATATATTCTAGAAATTGAAAGTTATAATTACCAAAAGGTTGCAGTTACATGAAGGTTATAATTACTGCAGACACCTCTAAAACCTTACTGCTTTTAACAATCACACCTGTAGGCCCACAAAACCACAACTGAAACCAGAATATTCCAACCTGGATGTAGAAAATAATCAGACTTCTGTTCACAGGAAATTAACTATATTTCTAGGTTCTTGATAAAATGTTACAGAATACTCAACAGTGAAGAAAAGGAAAAGAAATCAAAATATCTCATGATTTATTGGAAAAATAAGTCCAAACCATAAAATCAGCATATTTGCTGTTGGCTCAGTCTCTGCATTCATGAACAAAATGTTACAATTTAAGCAGTAAGCACCTAAAAATAGCTGTGGCCACAATATTAAATCCAACTAAGGGCAGGAGCAAAAACAGAAGAAAAAGAATTGTGAAAAAAACAATTGCCATTTTTGGTTTTTTTTTTTTTTTAAACAGGAAGATCTGACAGAGCAGAACAAGACATGTTTAAAAAAACCCTGCATGTCTTCTAAGTAACAAAAAGGAACAAAAGCAACAACAAAAGTCTTCCAAACTTGAAAGAGTATTCCAGCAACCAAATACTAGTATTAAAATATCATCTTAATCAATAAACTCTTACAATCCACTTAAAAGAGTCAATTCAATAGTGCTAAATTTTTTTCTATCCATTCATTGTACTAGATTATTGTGGTGAGTGGAATGAAGAAAGAAGCTACTAACCTGGAAGAAATTTCATTACATTACATTAACATTTCATGTTCTACTACACAAATTCTACCTTTGTTAACCTAACAGAAACTAGAAAGCAATGAAGCAGAGATTGTGAGGAAACGGGTAATCCATTCAAAGTGGTTTTGAGGGGTGGCTGATGCCAGGACCTTAAAACACCCTAAAGAATCTCAGATCACCAGAACATCGGAATGATTATTACTTGTATAATCCTAATGTTACAGAAACCAGAGATCATATGCTGGACAGCATATGAATGAAGAAAACCAACTGCCCTGGAAATATTATTTCACCGGATCAATAATACAATTTCATGGTTGGATTCTGGCATTCTTGTATCAGTAAGAATGCATCTACGCGGTGACGAGCAACTGTGCTGAAGCACGGCTAGCGAAGCCACTACAGCTTAAGTGCAGATTTGAATGAAGCAGCCTGGTGTGTTGTTTTTTTTTTCTGGCACGACAATCCACATCCAACTATGGCAGGAGAAGTGCCTTCAGAACCCAGGAAACACACACAACTCTGTTTCAAAGCTCATAGCATGTGAGAACTCAGATCAGTGTTTTTGACAAGAGTTAGTTGATTCTCCCAGAACAGGTATTGGTGTAGGACAAGCAATAGTAGCATAGCTTTGTATAGGTAACATGCTAGAGCTCTCAAAAATACTTCAGAAGAGCATGCTGGACTCAGCTTAATGCTTTCAAGAGCTTTTTTTTTTGTTTACTGTAATGGGGAAGGAGAGTTAAAATGACAGAAATCCAAACAAAGAGACGATATACTAGGAAAGTTAGAAGTTTCAATGTTCAATGGCTAAGAAAGTTGAATGATCAGTTTGTCATGCTGATGCAAACTAAAAGCCAGAGGTCTGATAAAAGATGGGATTTTAGTAATGGTTTCTGCAGCTAAGCCGCATCATTTCCTATCTCACGTTTTTAATGCATATTTTGCTATATCCTGTGCATAGTGAAACTAAACTGCTTCCACATAACCTACTAATTATTTCTACTTAACTGACAACTTATTCAAAACCTTAAGTAGAACAGGATCAGGAAAGTAAAGCTAACTATGATAGCAAACCAGAAAAGCAACGGCTGTACAAGACAGACGTATGCATCAGAAAGTGGAAATGCAGTCAAAATGAAGAGGGGAAAAAAAATTAATACGCACTGAAAATAAAGTGTAAGAAAATAATTTAAGAATCCCTGTTGAACCAGAAGAGGAACAAAAGAATATCCAATGTAGAAGGAGGTATTTTCTAAGGTGACAATTGAATAACACATAGAAGATAAAGGAAAATATTTTTGAATTTACTATTGATGATCTAAAGATATTTTTCTCTTTTGCCTAATAAATGTGACAAAACTGGTAGTGATACAGATAAATAACTTAGTAGATGTCAATGTACTTAAGCAAAACAAATCACTGGAATAAAATGGCTTGTATCTAAGTATTTTTGGACATCCTTAAGCTCCAAGAACTTAAGGCTGAGTGTCTGAATTGGCAACAAACTTACAGGCAAACACAATGAAGTATTAACACAAGTTTCTACCTGTGAAAGAAATAAAAGTTGCATATGTGTCTTTTAAATAGGCATTTTTAATTCACAAATGAACCTTACTTCAAGATAGGAGTTTGTAATTTACAATTATAATAATGTAGATGTACATACATCACATGATGGAATAACATTGGGACAAGATACCAGAAAAACATGTAATTCTCATTTAAGATGCAGAAATATTTTAAAGGTTTTCTACAGTATATGAAGGAATTTTTGGTACATCAGCTCACTTTCATATCTATTCATGTAAAAAACGTTATCTTGTAGAGCTGGGAATTGAAAATACAAGCCAGAACATGCCCTTCATTTATTTTATCATGCACTTTGGGAGGTACAAAGTCCCTGAAAGGAAGACTTCATGAAATATGAGAAATGTAGAGCTAAACATGCAACAAAATCATGAGCTGTCTTCAGCATATTCCAAGCAAAAGGTCTATTTGAGCTGAAACTAATAGAGCACTCAAGGACCAAAATGTATTATGGTAAAAGAGTAATGGAGTGCAGTTGAACATATCTGAAAATGGATAGTTAGAAAAGAAAAAAAATATGATTTGTAACACTTAAACATTACACAAAAGAAATTCTACTGCATTCAGAAAAAATTAGCACTGGAGGGGAAATTATAATCATCCTATGTAAAGCAGAACATTTCTTTACCTCTTCTACTGAAGTTAGTTCTACATTTTTTTCAAGCTGATACAGATCATTTAGGACAGTGATGCCTCACGCTCAATACCAATGTGAATAGATTTTGTGGTCAGGGTCTGCATCTCCAGAAGGTCATCCAGAAATTGGAATGTGTTGAGTAAACAGAGCATTACTCGTAGATCAGAAGTATTTTCAGTTTTAAGTCTAATATACAATTAATATTAGGAGAAACTTAGGCAACTAGGTAACATTTTAAAAGTGCTAAAAAATGCAAACAAGCAGATTTACAAGGAATATGTTTGGGATTTTTGTTTTACTTACATATCTTTGTGATCCATCATATTCACACCTCTCAATTTTTCCCAAGCTGCCATCTGAAAAGTAAAGTTTCTCCGCCCTATGATCAATAGTAAGTCCATTTGGTGTCAGAATATCTGTACTAATGATAACCTGTGCATTTTTGCCTGAGAGGGTAGATCTCATGATGCTTGGGAGCTGCTCATTCCAGTTAGTCCAAAACATTAAGCTGTATTAAAATCAAAATAACAAAGAAAAGCATAAGATACATTTTATAATTTAATTCTCTATGAAATGAGCAACAGAAAAAACATATGTCTTCAGACACAGTTATGAACTGCATCTATAAGAAATTGTGATAATCAATGGTGAATAAGAAAATGTGATAGCAAACATCCTATAAATTATAGCAGTTTCCTAGTTCATTAACTTCGATATGAGAACAGAATTTTTTCTCTTCACAGGTCTGTTCAATTCTGATCATGGCTTTATACTAATATACCATTACAATATAAAATTAATTCTGCTAATGTGTATATTAGTAATTTCTAACAGTGAAATTAATCTGCAGCTTTCCCCATATTAGAACTGGTATGCAGAAGGGTGATAATGGGGAATCAAGCGACCTTAATATACTGTACAGGAGGCACAGCTGGCCCCTTGCTACTGTTAAACAATGGTGAACAAAATTCTATGGAATGAGCTGCAGATGTAATTTATACACTGATCAGCACCTGCCATCCTCCCGTTGCAATCTCCATCTGTATTTATTTGGTTTTTTTGTGATACCTGGATAAATCGTATTTTACAATACAGCATGGACTCTTAATTTGCATAAGCTGTACATGAAGTCACGCATGGAAATAACCTCCTTCACTACCCATGCAACACCATACGTTCAGCTATCACAAATTAAAAATAGAACATAATAAGGCAGAAATGTAGCCTGGCCTCCCCAAAGGGGAGACAGTTAAAACAAGAAGAAAAAGCAGGTTGCCTTTCTTCCAGAATTAACAGAGAAGATTAAAGTAACTCAAATTTGTAAGACACTTATAAGCAAGAGGATGAAGTAGAAATATAAACCCTCCTATTATCTTACTAGGAAACACAATCTTCTTCAGAGTTGCAGGAAGGGAACTAAATTAGACTTCTTTCCAGGATGTTGTCCACAAGCACCGTAACTGTACATCTCTTGTCATATAAATATATACAGCACTGATCTTTGTGATAAACACACAGGCATATCAATTTGCCACACAAGAAAATCATATTCCTTTATGTAAATGCTTAAATTAATTTTGTTTTTATTTAAGCAATGATAGTAACATCTCTGACAAAAGAAATCAGTAAAATGATAGCTCTTGATAATTTGCATTTAACTCACTTTTCTTAAAACCAGCTTGAATTTTTTAACATTCCATGAAAATATAATGATTATTTGGTCTGAAGCATAAAAAGATATAAAATAGTATATCTTAATTCTGCAATTGCTTTTAAAAAAATAATACTAACATTTCCCTTCTAAACCAATGACTCTACTTAACCTTCATAGGGTTCAGCAGTATTAGTTGACTGTGAAATAAAGAAGCGCTGCTGTATCCTTGACATTAGGCAAAAATTAAAATCTGGTAAGAAAGATATAATACATACTTTTGGCATTCGTCTAGAGCTAACACATGCGGATGATCATCTTCAGACATTGTTATTACTGCTTCCCGGTTGAAAGCTCCTCGACGTCTCTGGTCAACAGTGTGTCTTGTGATTGAGGATGTGGTTGAACTGGTCCAATAAAGAGTGTCCCAAGCTCTATGATAAGCAAGTCCCTCCACTGACCCAACATCTGGAAGACATAGTTACAAACAGAGCAAATAAAACTCCTTCTAACAAGATGTTTGTTTTTCTTTTTCCTCAAAGTTGATCCTGCAGAATTATGGAGTTCAGCTATTTCAGCCTATTGACTCTCTCAATTCTTTTATTGTTTCACCTGATTATTTTTTTATTGGAATCAAAGTCTTATTAAGTTTTCATAAATTTAAATAAAAAAAACAGAGAGCAAGATCACTATTAATAACCCTGTGCTATATTTGTCAATTCTAACACTCATTAAATTAATATTTTTACTACAGTGTCCCCAGATAATATATTAGAAATAATAAACATTTATTCAAGACAGCAATAATTTAGTCACAACTTCAAACATCATGTAAGCCAAGTCTTGGGCATGTTTTCACTAATTACTTGTATTATTTAGCATTATCTTTCGATGTATTTTCCAACACAGAAACACATTACATTAATAGGGATCAAAGTGTTCTGTTGTTAGTAACTGTATAGGCTTTTTTTTAAACACCTGAAAAATACTGAAAGACGACCAACTCTGAAGGTGTCAGCATCGATACATTGTTTTAATAAGCCACAATACCACACTCTTTCTACATAAAAAACATTCTACATAAAAAACTCTGAGCTAGAAACAAAAGCAAATATTAATAAGCAGCTAAAGCATATATTTAACATCCAGAAAAGATAAATTGTATCTGATTCCAATACATAAAAGTGACAGACTGTGAGAAATAGGAGTAATTATTTCCTACCATTATTTTTGAATTACTACAGAAATGTACGTTGATTACTTCACTTATTATTTTGTTAGAAACAAATAATTTTAGACCAGAAGGTTCATGCAGCTTATTAATGAGCTACACAAAGTGAAAATCTAGAAATATAGTAAGGATCAGATTATACTGGTTGTTATAATTTACATTCAGCTTTCTGGAAGATGTAATTTTTACAATGCAATTCAAAAACACAGAACAGAAAGTACCAAAATAAGTCTGATCACACTGAAAGTGCTAACAGTCAAAAATCTGAGGTAAATAAATCAAAACTATGATACAATTATTTATAAGTTGTTTACATTTTTCTTTCAAAAGCATTTGGAGATCTTCTGACTACATTTTTATGACGTATCTGTAGAGAAACCTCAGTGACTTGTCTTAAAGAAGAAAGAATAGAAAAAATAAATCAGGTGATGCTCCTTAAATGGAGAGGAATATATGTAAAATAGGGTTTACTACTTATGAAGGAGAATTTATGAAAAAAGATATGTTCGGCTTGCAAGTGACTCAAAAAAGTGACTTTTACTTTAAAAATGGCATTGAAGGCAACTTGAAAATTACAAAACATTCTTCTGACCATTGTAAAGATGACCTTTTAGATAAGAATTCTGGTTTTCAGCAAGATGAATGTGTTACAAGTATTCTTTCTTTAAATGCCATATTTAGTTGCCTTATTATTTTGAAATTTAAGTATCAAAACCATATCGAGATATCGGAAAGGTTTTATTTTTTTTGTTTCAGAAATCACCAACTGAAATCAAAGATAGGCAGATCATGACAGAGATGTGCAAACACCTACTGAAGTATTTTAAAACCAGTTAGAACATGCCTGAATGCAGGCTTATTATCAGCTATGGTTTATGCAGTTTCTGGGTACATCTGTCTATACTATGAACTGATAAAGTCAGTTGCTTCATTCTTGGGTCTTGCACCCCTGAGCACCCACACCACATGCATGTTACTTTATACCAGGACAACTTTCTGGAATGAAACGACTAATTCCTTCTGAGATGTAACCCAGGTGTTCTTCTGGCAAAAAATTGTTACTCTTTCTGTAAAAATGCTTTTTGGTAGTATAAACAAGACTGTACCAGGTTTTGTTCCTTTTGCCTACAGAGACCTCTCAACGACTAAAATCTCCATGCTCCAAACATACCTTAACTTTCTCACACCATGCCTCAGGACATGCAAAAAACATCCTGATCGTAACATCAAAATATCACTCTTAGGACTGATATACAGCCAGCACACAATTCTAGGCAGCATGAGCCAGAAGAAATCCTAATAATTATGTCTCAGAGCCAGAGAAGCACGACACTGGATTCAAAGGAAACCTCGACTGCCCAGTTTATCCTAGAGGCACCAGGCCAAGCTCTGCATACATGAACCACCCTGCTCCTTGGTCTGGGCCCAGGGATGACTCCCAGGGGCAGAAATCTGTACAGTTTAGATACAAGCTCTGATATAATACTTGGTCACTTATTGCAAATCTTCCACTAACTGAAATAAAAAAAAACTAACACCTTAGTAAGTGTGATAAATATTAAAATAAAGAGCCACGAATGCAATTCTAACTTAATCTACTGATTTCCATTAAAATGATATGCTGAATCCCAATTTACGACTACTTAAAATTCTCTAAACTAAAACCAACACTCTTAGATAAAATGTGGACAACTCTCTTAGATACATGCTTTAACGCTTAGGTTTCCCTGCCTGGAGTTCAGGAGTTGGTCTCGATGATCCTTGTCCCTTCCAATTTAGGATATTCTGTGATTCTATTAAAAAAAAGGCAGATGGTTTACTGACATTTTCTGACCAATTCTCCACTTTATTGGTAATGAACAAACCATCAGAGCATTTCTTGCACCATTTTTACCTTTCGTATCTGTGAATGCCGAGCGTTTCCTCACCTTTATTATGGAAGTTTTTAGAAAAATGAAATCAAGTCTTTCTTTGTCTTGTGGTTAAAGACATAGCCCTTAGAAGGCAAGGATTTAACTAAGATTTGCTGCAAATCACGCTCTTCATTTGCAAGATGATTATCAGAAAAGAAAATTCATTTCCCTCATGTAAACTCTTGAATTTCTATCAACTTTAGCTTTGTTTCTT
Organism: Gorsachius magnificus; assembly: GCA_034008185.1. NCBI lineage: Eukaryota > Metazoa > Chordata > Aves > Pelecaniformes > Ardeidae > Gorsachius > Gorsachius magnificus. Next base: position 6,207,328 of record CM067085.1, on the reverse strand, counting down.
GTCTGAATCTGTCAAGAAATTTGAAAGCAAACTGTTTATACAACATAGCCTAAAACTCTTCTGTAGTAGACAAAAGATAACAATGTTGTTCCTGCCACAGCTAGATGTGATGAACTAGAACACAACTAGAATGATGAAAGTGCTCTTCAAATTCAAGATGTGTAGGTTTACTTGCAATTTCTATACTTAAGAGAATAACTGAATTTTTCTACAGGAATCAGAAAATTTTGCTCCACATTCTTAAACTGGACCAACACACCATACTGCAACTCCATATCAAGGCCTGTAAATGGTGACAGAAGAATGTTTACTTCGACGTTACTATTTATAGAATGGTAATTTCTAAATTTTTAGTAAAGAGTGTCATGGAAAGTTATGCCATCTATACATTTAGCCTTCAGATCTCTTCTTGTTTTAATAAAATATTTAAAATGTGCAGTTTTGACAAACCTTGCCATATATACATATGTTCTGAGTGAAGAACTACTAAAACAAAGCAATCAGTAAAACACTTTATTTAAAAGAGAACAACAGCAACAACTTTAAATGGAAAAACAGAAGCTAAGATAAAAACCCCCAAGAAATCCCTATCTTAATGTGAATTTCAAAGATTAATGCTGTGACTGAAAAGAAAAAGAAAATCTGAAAATAACCCAGCAACAGAATCAGGCCGTGAAAGCTGCCTTAAATCAAATACCTGATATCCAATTAGGGAAATATTTTATCACAAATAAAACTTCAGCAACTGCTTTGATGTATATATGCTTTTTAAAGAAGAGAGGGCTCCTTATTAGGTGATCACATCTTCAAGCAAATTAAATCTGAAGCTATCAAAAGGTTCAAGTGACAAGCCTATGGATGATAATGGTTTCATAACACCACAAACACAAAAATTCAGAGTAAAAAAGAAATGCTTTTCTTAAAAAAACCCAAAAAACAAAAAACCAAAACCACAACCCCCCCAAAAAAAATCATTCAGAGGAATTCACTTGCCTGGATGTAACACAGGAATAAACCACCAATTAAATATGAAACTGTCTGCTGCAAAGACATACCAAGTAGATTTGACTAGCTCCACCAAAAGTACAATTTCTGAAGGATTTATACCAAGCACCCTTTTATTTGTCAATAAACTTTTTGTTTTATCATGTTCCTTACTTACAGAAATGAGAACCCCATCAATGCAGAAGAGAATAATTTAACACTTTTAGAAACCTGTAAGGTGGTTTTAAAGTCAATGGCATAAGATGTAGAGAGTAGGTGTTAAAGTGTTCCAAGATTTAGATAAATTCTTACAACAGAAAATACACCTAACTTTGTTCTTATTAGCATGTAGTATGAGCTGGATGAAGTAACATCCATATACTACTCAGGCAAATCTTCAGTATAACAACAGTGTTAATACAATAAGTTTTGTTAGTTTATATTGTTTCTACGTTAAAATAAACTTTTCGGTTTAGAGGTTAGTCAAGAATCCCAAAATTCATTAAAATCCTTTTATCAATAAGGCAGGTGCCAACTGAGGAAAGAAATGGGCCTAGATATGGTCCTCGAGCCACTTCTGTGTGGTTCCTTAAAACTAAAATCTTCTATAGCAACTCCGTATTGCCAAAGACAGGACACTGGCAAAGATTCCAAAGCAACTGCATTCTAATTTTATATCATTACCAGTTTGCATTGATATTATTTTGTAGTTAGTTACTTCACACTTCCTTAAGGAATATTCTAGAGCATTTTTTTTTTAAGTCAATTTATCACTAGATATTCTGTTACTTTAAAATGTATCAGAAATATGTTACTCATCCTATCTAGTGCTACAATGGGAGATTCAGTCCCAAAATCTACTGACAGGATCAAAATTAGCAATTTGCTTACTCTCAGCTTCGTATTTTCACAGCATCATATAATACTCTGAATTAGTAAAGCATAAAGAAACTGGAAATGAAAAGAAACACATTTGTTTCACTGACATATTGAATTAAAACACTGATGGTATTAGATGCCTACAGCACTGATTAAATTTATTCTAGCCATGAAGCAACAGTTTTTTTAAATTATTCACCGCCACTGACATTCTGAATTAAATCAGAATGGGGTGTTAACTGATTAAATATCTACACAAGAGAATGCAACAGCTTATGATTTACAAAGGCAATGGTAGAGTGATCACATCATTACGTTGCCAAATGCTATCTATCACTTTTACTGAACTTAACGAAGATGGATTGCATCCCACAGATGAGATGCAGCCTATAAATATTGTCATGCTGATCTTCATGTGACTTTCCCAGGGAACAGACAAGCAACAAATCAATAACTGAAGAATGCAGATTAGAGCTTGCTCGTTATTGCAAACACAGAATAAGGATATAAAGTTTAAATTAGCCAATAGTTGTGGCCACTGACTTCTGGTCATGTATATACTATTTCTCGGTTTCCTAGATTCTTATCTCCTATCTAATACTTTTAAAATTCTTTAGAAAGTTTACAGACAAAACTTTTCCAGTTGCAACAATTCAACTACCTTTGCCCTTTAATTTCATATTCTTACCAACTCCTTTTCTTTAGAGAAGTTGTAAAGCAAGAACAACTGTCAACATCATATTTTTTTTTAATACTGAAAAGCCATCAAAGTAATAAAACTGAACACAAACAGCACTTTGATATCAGAACTTTGGAGAAGGGTTTAATGTTCAGTACTGAACATTAGACACCTGTGTGGTCTTTATTAATTCTCTGAATTGGCTTTCCCAATTTACCTTCTAGGATACAGCCCACTAATTGTTGCACCAGACCGGTCACAGGAGATGGTACTGCTTTCTGTCATTCTGTTTGTGTAAGGTTATAGTGATAGATAGCAGGTGGTCACCATTCGATCTGAAGTGAAAAGAATGCCTCACAAGTAATAAAGTACCTGAAGAAAAGGGTTTATACTTCACATATCTAACTGACTGCACAATTAGAACCTTAAATAATTCTTTACCCTTCTACTTTGCTCTTCAAGGAGCCATAAAGCAGGAAGTTTTTCCGCTAAAGAAAAATTCTGAGACAGTAACAAGTTGTAATAAAAAAAAGCAAGATGAGTTCCATTTCACCCCTTCTGTCAGTCACATATAAAACAAGGCCATCGTACATTCTATTATAACAGAAATATTTAATATCAAATACAGCATAAACAACCCTAAAGTGTAATATAGTGAAATAATTCATCATCCTGTTTAGCTTAAGAATATAATTTTATTTTACATCACATTTAAAGTTTGCTGAAATTATACCATACATCAGCAAACATCTGTATCATTTTCCTGTATCTCCAAAACATAAAACCATGCTATATGCTATTACATGTTAAAGATTATTAAATGTAATAAAATAGTATAAACAAAGGCTTTGGGTTCTTCAAGGCAACAACTAGCTTACATTCAAGACACCATAAACATCTCTATGGATGTAACCTTATTATTCCTTCAAACTTACTGCAGTAGCCAGTACTGGAAAGAATGAATATTTATTGGGAATAATCTAAAGGTAAGTATATTTTTTTTTAGAATCTATGAAAAAACCCTACCTTTTTTTTGTAGAAAGTATAATACCAAAATCTCACATCTTCCAAAACATTTGGTGCCTTCCTAATGACAATTAAAAATTCAGTCATTTTGCAAATAAAAGTGAAAATACAAATACAGGATAATTGCTCAAGTAATGCTTATAATGCATTCAGCAAAAAGAAGCTACCGGGCAAACACCTTTTTGGATTTAAGACATTGCTTTAGTCTATGTCGATGAAGATATAGAAAATATTGTATGTAATTACTGTATCTGTGAAAGTAGTACGGTGTGAAAGATAGGCAGATGCCGAAGTAGTAGGATATTTATAGTCCACCAGTGAACTTACGGAAGTCTATACAAAACACCTGATGAGCCTATTCAGAGTAGGAAATACCACAATGTAGCATGAAAAAGACCATGAACCTAATCTGCAGCTGATGACTTTAATCATACTTACATCAACTAAGCAACCAGCTGAATAGTACAAGATAGATGGATGACATATCTGTGCAGTGAAAGGCATTAGATATTGAACCGAGGTACTAGTGGTATGACATTGGTAAAGCCCAGTTTGGAGCTAGACAAGGCATGTCTGCACCTTTGGGCAAAACTGGACCTTTGAGAGCAGGTAACCTGTCAACACTACAGAAATATCTTATTCACTCATACAAACATTTTCAGTTATTCAGGAGAGTTCTGTAAAAGTTTTACACCAAGAAATAGATAACTAACAGCTGCATTTCAAATTTTAGATTATTTGAATTTTTTTTTTTTTTTTCCTTTGTCCACCGGTGGTTTTTCTACATTTTGCTATATAGTTTAGCTTACTTCTGGATCAATCAGATGAGCTCAGAAACTCTCAGTGAGAGAACAGAAAAAAATGCCACTAACTTTTTGGACATTTTTACCAGAATATACATGGAACAAATAATCAGCTCTTTAAAATAAGGAACAAATTTACTTTGAAAACAGTAACATTGTTTCAGAACTATGATTTTGTATGCATAAATGCTATGTTTCTTTTTGGCTCCCAGTTAACAGCATTTAAAAAACACACCAGGCAAGCCACAGAAGATTGTACCATCATAATTTGTGGTAATAATCAGCTTTTAAAAATCAAGTCTGGTTTATGTTACTAAATAAAGTTATGTATTTAATTCTATGTCTACATTCTTGTGGAACACAGTATTTCTCCAAAGAATGATTTAGCCCTTTTGTCATGAGGTAAAAAATAACCAACAGCTTTTTATGAGGAAATCTTTACCTCCAATTACTTTTTTTCCAGCAATAGCTGTAGCCCTCCCATAGTTGTTTCTTGACAGCTCACTGAAGAAAACCACATCAAGAGGAATGTAAACCTGCAATATTCTGTCCTCTACTATCCTAGCTATAACTTATTCCTTGATTGGGTTTAAGGACTGTCTTGGGTCAGTGGGGAATAATGTAAAAAAGGAATAATAATACATCATATACATAAATAAATATAGAGAAATAAACAAATTAGAAAAGCAATAATATTTTGTATAACTGAACTGTAACCCTCCCATTATAGTTCAATATTTCATTACTAGTTAACAAGAGTTATAAAATCATAAGTTCGAAATAGTTAAAAGTATCCATGTAAAAGAGGCTTTAAAAGCAGAAAGACCTTTAGAATGGAAAGCTAACATATGGAGATGGAAGTGGTTTTTTAGGTTTTAAAAAAATCTCAACAATTGTCATGGAAGAATTTTTTTTTCTAATTACAACAGCCCACATTATCTTTTTATGCCTTACATGTAGACCCTCAAAAAAAAATTACTACTCAGCCTTACCACCTTTAAATCAATAAAAATTACCATTACCATTAGAGTGCCTACCTATGTCTTCTAATAAATACATATAATCACACATTTTTCTTGTTATGGTTGAAATAAAACCAAACAGTCTAGAGATATTAGGAACATTAATGGCAGAATGGCCTAATAACCTATTAATATTTGCTGGATCACATTACTCTCTAGAATAAAACAAAGGAGAAATGTCAAGAGATGTTCCTCTGTATAGCTTTTTCCTGACAATTCACCAAATAGAGTTTTGCATTTTATGCAGCTAAGCCACAGCTGCCGATGTAAAAATTTACATCAGCAAATATTTACATCAATAAAAATTTAAGGGCAACGTGGAAAGTTGAAGCAGTCACAAACAATATTAATTCTTCATGAATAATCTCAAGTTTAATAGGCTGTAGCACCTTTCCTGAATACTGAGGCTGGGAATGCTCTGGACATACTGAACTGAAAGATCAGCTCCTGTCATGAACACACTTCAGAGTTTCAAACCAGGAACAGCTAAACAAAGCACAAAATGTGCAGAAATACATATTTCTAGAACAACAACTGCTTAATATGAAGTTAGTAAACTTTATCCACCTATAGTTACAGTTGTTTACTGAGCAGCTTAGGAACTTTACCCATTAATCATAATACTCAGCCACATCCAGAAACAAAAGATAGTGATTAACGAGACACTATTGTTTTCGCTCACAAAGCAGCAATTGTAATAATAAATTTTAGTTTTTACTGCTTAAATGTCCTGGATTTAACAGTAGCGTCTCACTTTCATTCCTTTAAAAAGTGAAAATCACTGAACCTATATTCCAACATACACAATTATAATGAATCCAATTCATTTATGAAATGAAAAGCAACAATATTAAAGTATTTATTTTTAACAGATTAAAAATGTCTTTCCCGGAGAAGAAAGCTCCAAAACTAAAAGGGACCTCATACAATGTACCAAATTTAATGCTCTGTAAGAGAAATGGGAACATAAATGCCTTTTTGACAGTTAAATTGGACCCATTTAGTTAGAAAGAATAGTAGCACACATTGGAACACCTTTAAAAGATTCAGACTGTAAAAAGCCTTACAATACATCACAGGATCTGACACTTTATGTTAGCAGTGAAAAGATTTTTGCCTTCTATAGACACCGGCGCCTAAAGTTCAAAACAGAAGCAGCGTTTTTTCACATTAACACTTCCTTTTGTGCTGTGAAAGACATTACACTGGCAAAATGTCTCGGTGCCATTGTTTACGCACTCAGGAAAAAAAACCAGCTCATTGAGAGGATCTCATCTTAATACTTTTTCCTCTTTCTCATTTGCTTTCTTTTGCCTTACCTCCCCCTTTTTTTCCCTCCTCTCTCTTCTTTAGTTTCTAACTTCTTTGCTCTTCTTTCTAGCGTTGCACCACTACACTAAACCTACTTGAACGCTGCACTGGTTTTCTACAGATACACCAAGGCAGGCTTTGGTTAACGAATATATTATCTCAAACTTCTACCTATAATAAAAAAAGGACACTGCGCTATTGACTTAGTTTAAAACAAACAAAAAAATGTCTTCCTTACATAAACATAAGCTTTGAAACAAGTTGGGAAGACCAAAAGCTGTCTTCAGAAATGCTGAGGCAGCTTCTTGTTTCCCAACGCAAATTAGTCACCAACTAGTATGTCTTCCACTGTCTAAAGCTAAGCTTCATTTGCATTTTTACTGGGATAGAAGATAGTTCACACAGATGGTTTATCAGAGAGATGGTCTTCCCTCTGTTCTCAGTTGACAGAAATTCTGGGCTTTTTTGGAGCTGTTGATCCACAATGTCATGTTCGCCAGGAAAGGAAGAAGGAAAACAGACACTCCTCCAGCGCTCTGCTTCTAGGCAGGCAGGGAAGGAAGGATGTTGAAGTAAAGAAGAGGAGTTTAGCAGATATCTTGGGTATTACAGAAATAAAAACCCCATATGTTTATCCCATCCAATAAATGTTTTTTTTTGCTTAATGGGTCAATCCACAGTGTTAATCATCTCACATGCAAGAGGAAACAAAAAGTTCAGCGTACTCGTCTTCCTGATTTTATATTTAATTAAGGCTTCCATTAGTTGTTTGCTCCATTAAAATCACAAAGAATCTACTTTCTGCATAATATACTATCTTTCACTGACTTTCTCTGGGTCAACCTGAGACCTCTAATTCTGTGCAGAAGAAATGTCTATTCAGATCATCACATCATTAAAAATAAAGTCAAGTTGCCATTTATCATTGACAAAACAAAAAACAGTCAATGGGGATAAGCATATAATATTAAAAATCTCATATATCCAATAGATGCTTGCTTCTGTTGAAACATTTTCATTTTCAGTTCTTTCAATCTACTTTAAAATTACTTGCAGATGGAAGACAGGTCTATTTAGATCTATAAAGCCAAAGGTTTCCCATTTGAATACTACAGAAGCTGGTTCAGAACTTTGAAATAATAGTGTTGTTCTGTGTAGAAGTGATTAACGACAAAGAAAATAAGAGGAAAAACCTCCCCTGGGCTCCCTCTGAGAGGAGAATAGACCCTATTGTTCCAAATGAAACTGATAACCTGTAGCAATTTTGAACAAGTCAGATTTCCAAATGCCTCCTTACAAAACTCTGTGCTTTAAACGCTACTGATTTCTGTTCTTTCTTTCTGTGTACTGCTCCATTACCTCATTTTAACCTCGTTTTTCAGTAACAAACTCTCCCAGAGAGACTGGCGACAGCTAGAAGGTCTACTTCTGGTAGGGCTGAAGACAAATTGTAAAGATTATTCAGAGATGGCCACCCCAACATATTGATTTAAACTCAGTGTCACTTCCATGTAAATTTGTTACCTTTTCTACCTCCTTTTGTATTTATGCCTTCTTTCAATTTTCTACAAAGCCTACAGTCCATCGGGGGCTAAAATTAAATGAAAACCAAGTTCCACAGCATACGTAATCTCTCTGGATCTTGTCTAGAATATCAAGTTAGGGTTTGATTTATCAAGGCACTGGTTCTACCAATCTAAAGCTCCAGAAAGCTTATGTAAAATGAAAAAAAAGTTCTCCTTTTTGCAGAGTGAGTCCTGCACAATTCCTCAAACAGGAAGAACAGAGAAAGTATATAGAGAGAGCATGAATTTTCCAAATATAATCCCCGTGACTATGTTTTGTTTTACAAAGGACTACCATTGACAATGAAAAATAGGAAAGTCATCAAGGTTCTCAAACATTTTGCCTTAACAGGTTCATGAAGCTTTTACAATACAACAGGATACAAAAGCACACGTATGTATAGCTAGCTTAGGTTACAGGTTAGAAGCAGAAGCAGTCTAACCTGTGTAAAGTGAACTGCAAAGCTGACTTTTACAACTAAGATGTGGAAAGTTAAAAAGAAATTAGTGAGTGGGTGGGACCACACAGTAAGTACCTACTGTATTGGTTTTGGCTGGGACAGAGTTAATTTTCTTCCTAGTGGCTGGTATAGTGTTGTGTTTGGATTTAGGAGGAGAAGAATGTTGGTAACACCCTGATGGTCTAGTTGGTGCTGAGCAGGGCTTACACCAGTCAAGGACTTTTCAGCTTCCCCTGCTCTGCCAGGGGCACAAGAAGCTGGGAGGGGGCACAGCCAGGACAGCTGAGCCCAACTGGCCCAAGGGCTAGTCCATACCATAGGGCATCATGCTCAGTATAGAAACTGGGGGGAGTTGGCTGGGGGGCAGCAATCACTGCTTGGGACGGGCTGGACATTGGTCAGCTACTGGTGAGCAGTTGCATTGAGCATCACTTTTTTTGTAATTATGTATATTCTATTATTATTATTACTTTTTTTTCCCTCTACTGTTTTATTGAACTGTCTTTATCTCAACCCACGGGTTTTACCTTTTTTTCCCCCCAATTCTCTCCCCCATCCCAGGGAGGGGGGAAGTGAGCGAGCAGCTGGGTGGCGTTCAGCTGCCTGATGGGTTAAACCACACCACCTACTCATTCCTTCATAGTCTAGTACTTCTCAAAGTGTGTACTTAAAGCAAGAAAGACAATAAAATATAACCTCTTAGACTCTTTTTGGAAGGAAAGACTGACATCAAACTCCATGATATAGATGGTAGTCATGTCACGACATACTTAAAATAGGTATTGCTGCATCAATAAATTAATTTTAAAATTGTCTGCAGACTGGATTAAACTCAGAAACAAGGTAAATTTTTAAAAACTGGCAATCAAGAAAGATTAACCCACTTATAAAAATATGAAAGAAAAAGTCCTTACTGACTGACCAAAGGAAATAATGCTCATTTCATCAGTAGAGTTCAGAGATAAGAAAGAATCCACTACAAAAAGCTATGCTGCACAAAAAGTAAAGGTGCTAGGGTATGGCATACTATGCACATGCTACGCTTTTTTTGTTATTGTTATTGTTTCTCCTGCTGAAGACACTACCCTATCAGGTACTGGGTTCTTGGTGAGTTTTGAATCTGGTTTTAGTGAACTGGAACAAGTTAGATAAAGTTGCGTATGGGTTGTAAATCTGTTTTCAGAGAACTGGAAACATGTTAGATAATGGGTTGTTCCTGGGTAGTAAATCTGTTCTCAGTGAGCTAAAAACATATTAGATAATGGGTTACTCCAGAGTTGTAAATCTGTTTTTAGTGAACTGGAAACCTGTTTAATAAAGGACTCTTTATATATCTTAACTCTGTTTTTACTGTGCAGAAAAGTTCAAAAACGTGTTAGATTTGAGTGGCATATCTGATTTCAGTGAGGTAGAAATCCTTCAGCTAATGGATTCTTTATGAGCAGATCTACATTCAGTGAATTAAAAATCTGGGACAACAATATCATGTATACAATGTACTCTATTCTCATTATTTGAGTCAAATACTGAGTAAAGGTTTGCATGATTTGTAGCCTTTAACTTAATGAGGTAGAACAGGGTTGTCGAATTGTTAGAAACAGACTAGGTATTTCCAGTGTGATTTTGAATCTCCTCCTAAACTTGCCACAGGTGTGTAGTAATAATTTTGGAGGAAAAAGATAGCATAATGAATGTCAAAGATGTTATTTTTTAATCCTGAAATTAAATAGTACTAAAATATCTTAGCTGGATTCCATTTAGTAATTTCTATTTAATAGTAATTAGGAACCACATATAGTTAACACGGAAATCAGAAAATTTTAGAATTTTACGTCTTCCAGAGAATTGAATCACTGGTGTCAACCAGTTTTAGCTCTGCTTTTTCCTTTATAGGCATTACTGTTGGTCAAATACGTCCACTATTCTCAAGCAACCTCATGAACTGTTTCCTGTTTACAGTGAGAGAAAATCATGTGCAGACTGTGGAAAGGAAGGCTATATAGTACAAAAATACCAGCTTAAAATTAATGACTTGACATAAAGAAATGGAGGTTAAAACACGTGAAGGAGAACCATAAACTAACATAGACTGGGATGTGACATCCCTTCTCATTTACAATGAAAAAAACAACTGAAGCATTTCTAGAAAACAAACACTATTGTTCACAAACACATCCCAAGCATATACATAAATTTTTTGCAAGGATAGAAAATTCCATCTGACATTCAATTATTCAGAGTGCTGACTCTGCTAATGAAAAATGAAATCGGGCATATTAAGATTACAAGTAGAAACACTTCCTAACAATTTCTTAAAAGTATAATTCTCAACTATGCTTTCTGGAATATTTTTAGCTCTTGTACAACCTATTATAAAGTAATGAGGAATACTTTATTGTTCTTTCAAAAAAACAATTTGTATCTGCATTGGTGCTTCACCAGTATTTCTTTCTCCTCTTTGTCTGTTTCAAATGTAAAAATTTCCAGTGGCTTTTCATGTAATACTTCTAAACTCTTCCTATAACACCAGCGTAAAATAGTGCTTATACAGCACCACTGCACATTTCTCTGAGCTGTTTGTCTCTCTTGTACAGCTAACATCAACTCTGAATCCCTAGGTTTTAATCCTTTCCTGGGAGTAATGAGAACATCCTGACAACATTGCTTACTTTCTCTTTACCATATCTTAATACTGATATCATTAACTCCTCTAAAATATGCACACATAAAAACTCAAAGCAAAAAAATGCCTCATATTATATCTAACAAATGCTTTTCCATTCATTAGTGTCAACAGTTTTTATGACCACAAATACCTTCCCAGAACCAGAGTGCAGAAGGACATAATACAATTATCCAATGTCATTTGTAGAATAATATTTTGTCAGTTTGCAGCTGTTTAATTTCTTTCTTTTCTAAAAATATTTCCGTTAATATCCAACAGCAAAGGGCGATACATTTCACATCAGATGTACTTCCATTTTTCCTAATCACTTTCTTTGGTCTTGTTATTAAACTGTTTGACCCAAACAAATAGCTAAATGTAGCAATGCCATAGGCAACATAATTTACAACATTCAGATGAGAATTATCTGCAACTTAAAGTTCAAAAACTATACAACACTTCAGACATTTTTGAAAACTGATACTGATATGAACTACAGCTTCCAAAAAAGCCAGACAGCACTCAAAAATGGCAAGGAAGAGAAGAAACAGAGTAAACATATACATCTGATGACTACAGATGAATGAGGTTTACTGTGTATTTTAGAACAATTAAATTAGAACAGAAATGGAAGACAGCAGACTTTTTAGAATTTGGATTTTTGTAGCACGGATTTTTGGATGTTTAGCATTAAGGATATATTATGCATCCACATTCAGATTTTCCTTGAATTCTAATTTTACCATGGCAAACCACGGTAACTTTTTATGTATACCTTGTATCAAAGTTATGTTAGACTTTGTTGATAAAGATTTTGGTGCCAGATCCTCAGAAGATTTTACTGAGGCCTCAGCTGCAAAATATGTTTTGTGTCTTGTCCTGAAGACTTTGGTGATGACGTTGGCGTCAATTCCTTGACAGCAGTGTCAGGCTTCAAGTATTCAGAGGCTAAAAAAATGTGAAGCTTCATACAACTCCTCCGGTAGCGTGGTGAATGAAGGCATAGTAAACATGCAAAGCTACTGAGTAAGCCTCTACCAAAACCGGACAATTCTGTAGGTTGGAATTTACCTCCAATTATCATAAAGCACAAGTCACTTTTCTTGGGCTCACTACAAGAAGGGTGAGTCAATTGGACAGACTGACCCGGGTCCCAGTATGTTATACTGAGGAATGGCTGTCAGCAGAGATAATCTATAGTACTTCACCCCCACTAACTAGAAAAATAAACAACCAATAGGTTCTTGGGGTAAGGGGACTTCTTTCATTTCCAGGCATTGCACAATGAGGTTTTTTTTCAACAGTAAAACTCCTTAAAAACTCAGTAATACAAATCTAAACACCATCATTTTCACTTCTGTTTTCTAGTAATATGCTTCATGCATCTTAAGATTGTTATAGAAGAAATTATTTTGAAGTTATAATTCAAAACATAATGTTTAAATGTATCTTATAGGGATAAACTACAATAATTGAAAGTTTATTAAACTATGTATTTGGGGGAAATAATTTTTTACTTACTTTCAATTAGTACTTTTCTGCCAGCCCAGTTGTCTTTAATAACTTGTATGTTTCCAAAGTGTGCATCACTGAAGAATATGCGATTCGTACCTCTTCCTTTCAGACTGTAGTCAAAAGCAAGAGCTATCACATTTTTGAAGTACTCTGGATTTTCATATGGCCTTACTGGTGAATTTAAGTTGGTTTCATCTGAAAGATGTATACTTTTTAATATTGTCCTTCCTGAGTACAACAGGTAACCTTCATGTCTCAGGCAACTAATTCCATCTTCTGCAAGATAGCCATGTGCACAAGCACATGTTCTCCGTGCATTTCCTCGATAAAGGCAAAGTTGATGACATCCACCATTATTCTTGGCACAAACATTAGTACCTGAAAAAAAAAAAAAAAAAAAAATCTCTATTTTATAATATTAACTTAGCTAACTTAAATAAAAAATAATTTTATGTATTCTAAGAATTAAAAATTTAATTAATAAAACAAAGCATTAAAAAATAATAGCAAATATAATTAATGTCTTTTCCAATTCACAAGATTATATATTTTATTAACAGAAAATTATAAAATGGGTTATTCCTCCATAATCAGATGAAGACATAGAGACTTCAAGTGCTTTGAATGATTTTTTTTTTTTTTTAAAACACCTGTTACTGGCAAAAAGTCAAATTTAGATACCACCAGAATACAGTACTGTTTTTAGACAATTTCTATCAAAATGAAAACATATATATTGACAGGTACAAAACTGTGTCAATCCAGTTCTCTGTTTTTAATAAAGACATTTCCTAACATTTTGTTCTAATTTCCTTTAAAACCTGACTTGAAAAAACTTACTCCCTGACAAATGCATACCATTAAGAAATCATTGTCAAATTAGTAACTTCAGTGACTTAAACTACACTAGTTGCAAGTAATATTTAAAATTACAGTAATTGTCAATAATTAGGAGCTATTTTCCTTTGTCTTTTTTGGACTATGTATGAATTACTATTACAGTTAGTTTAGATAATTTAGTTTCTGTTTCTGACAGCACTTTCCATGTAACAACTCAGCTCTTTCAATATAGTCATTTTCCCATTTCTGAAAGTTTTCTACATAGTAAAGGAGAAGAAAACATTTTAAATAGACTGTTTTCAGGTAGAAAGCCATACTAATTGTTGGGAAATATGTAATGTCTGAAAGTACTGTTGATTGTATTGTCTAGCGGCTACATTTCAAGCTGAAGATACTTTTAAGAAAAAATAATGATGAGAGTTAACTTGCTCTTCAAATTAGAAATGTTGAATTTTGTGGTCATAGGCAAAGTTACATGAGACATTCCTCTATAGGTCTGTAAAAACATTTGGAGACTTAGATGTATACATTTTTACATTTGGTTTGTTTTAAAGATCATTTTAAAGTTATATTAGGCTAGAAAAGTTAATATCTGTTTGGAAGGATGAGAGGTCGAGAAGAGAAAGGAAAATATATGAAAAAGATTCTCAAACTTCTAAAATCTCTCTTTGAAAACTTCAATGCTTCCACAGCTCACCAGCTGTAAATATCTTTTAAAATGGCCAATTCTGAAATCAGTGTAGTTAGGGCATGTCCTTGCACATGTGTAAAATAGCACTAAAGGATAGGAATCCACTTGCAAATAGGACTGCAGGACTGGCTCATCAGAAAGGGTAAAACAGGTGTTTGAAAAAAAAGCATTCATCACAATCAGCACAGGTTCTTGGGGTTTTTTTGTTCGGGGTTCTCCTCTGTTTTGTTTGGAATTTTTTTGTTTGTGTGTTTGTTTGTTTTAATAATAGAAGGTTAGGAAGCTAGCTAATTACATTTTTTTTGTTTTTTAAATAGCATTAAGTACTTCTAGCTCAATGAACTTAAAAAAATATATATAATAGTGTGATATAGAAAAACATTCCAGAAACATTTTTCACCTGTTTTTTCCCTTTTGTCCTCCTGGCTCACTGACAGCCCCTCCCAAAGACATTAATCATTTGTACCCTAGTAAAATTTGAAAAACGTATTAAAAAATCATTCAGTTATGTTTTTCAAACTAACATCAAGAGAGTTTTAGCCTCAGAAATCGTATCTCTAATTCCTAATGCATTCAAGTCTTTAAAATTATCAATAAAAATCATTACATGTAAAGAAGCATTTTTTTAATCCAATTGTTCTATTTTCCTAAGACTATAATATAAAGCAGCCCTTCCAAGCAAGCAGACATTAACTATTTCTAGCCTAGTTAAAAGAAACAATAAAATTTTGTGTGGAGTTTATTTTTATCCACAAAATACGATGCCCACAGTACTCTGAAATTACATGCAGAAATTCTTAGTAAAATTAATATGCATATGTTTGCAAATTAATTTTTTTTCAAAACTATTTAAAACTCCCTTGGGGGAAAAAAAAAAAAAAAAGACAAGACAGTTTTTTTCTTACTAGTTGTTAAATATGTTTTCTTTCAAAATGCAGCTTTATTTTACATGTCATATTTAATGCAGTTATTTGGGAAAGATGCATGTAAAAGAAACAGGTTCTTCGGGTATGTAACACTTTGATTAAAGCAACTTGTGAGAGCTACCAACACCAGAGATATATTTGTATTAAAAAGTTTATCTTGTAACATTTTTTTCTCTCTTTTTGAATACATTTGTAGAAAATTTTGTCTGGACTGTCTGGTAGCAATTTGTTCTGAGGAAATCATCATAATTTTTTGTAGACTAGTAATCACCTTTGCTCACTGAAATAAGTTTTTCAAGGTCTCTTCAAAACTAAAATTTTAGGAGGAAAAAGGTAACTAAAAGCAAGATTGTTCTTCATCAGGTACTAGAAAGTAAAATCTATCCATTGATACCATAGATCACCAAGAGTACATGATAACTTTTGTATCTTGAATTCACCAAACAAATTGTATATAAAGTAAATCCAGTTATTTAAAAGTCTCTTCCCACACAACAAATCTAGGACTCAAACCCAAGTGATTTCAGGAAATAAATATTTAAGACACAGAGGCTGGGAATTTTTAGCTGTGAAAAAAAAAGTCTGGTTTGCTTTCCAATAGAAACCTGAGACTGCCTGAGAGTACTGCTCTTTAAAGCACAGATCAAGGTCCCTCATTCCTAATAGTGTTTTTATGCTTTTTAAAAAAAAAAAAAAAAAAAAATCAACAAAAAACCACCAAACCTGGAATGATAGGAAGTGTTTTGTTTTAGATTTTCTCCTTAAAACACTCAGAAGAATTTTAGTTGAATTTGTACTATATGTTTTCTTTAGTACATTAGTTTTAGCTTGAAAAAAATACTTCAAGAGTAAAAAGTGGAGAGAAAATCAGTGATTACTTAACTTTTGGTATGCTTTAATATACATAAAAAGTAGCAGGTGATATTAAAACAATTAATAGCATCCTTAAGAACAGCCAACCTTTCTCTCGTGCTCTATTAAAGACTTTCACTTCCTTCAGGTTTATTCCAAGGCCAGTCCTCATGTTCACAGCATCCGTGGCCTCATTCTTGTGGCCTCTTCTAATAGAGCCATTTGCATGTGCTCTGCCAAAAAAGTTGAAGATGTCTCATGAACAATCCTCAACTAATTCATACCAAACAAATGACTGAAGGGCAGTGGAGACTTCACCTAAGACAAGGTGAAGAAACCTGTTCTCATCTATGACACTGATATGCTTTAGCTTTCAGCTTCAGAAATGCCCTTTCTTTGGAAATCGCATAGCTTTATGTGATCTGTTCTGTGACCTTGCTAAGGAATGGCTAATCCTACAAAAGTGAAGCACCTGGCACTGAAATAACATTTTGAGACTCAAATACTTATGAAAAATAAATTACCTGTCAGACCAGTAGATGTAAGCTCCAAACACCGCGACTGAAAACATATCCACATTGCTCCCTGACAGCACAATCTCCCGATTCCCTCCACTCTCAAGGTCAATTCTTTCTATCTTGTCGGTACGAGCATCACACCAATATAATTTATTTTCCTAAAGATTAATTTTAAAGGAAACATCAACAGTCTTGTCCAAGTATTTAATTAAGAGTTATTGAGATTACATCAAAGTAGAAGACCAGCAGGCTTTCATGAAACATAACAAATACTGTACGTTTT
Source organism: Gorsachius magnificus (assembly GCA_034008185.1). Lineage (NCBI taxonomy): Eukaryota > Metazoa > Chordata > Aves > Pelecaniformes > Ardeidae > Gorsachius > Gorsachius magnificus. Next base: position 6,190,308 of record CM067085.1, on the reverse strand, counting down.
AACATATACTGGAAAACAGAGGAACTAACCTCATAGTCGATGGAAATCCCGTTAGGCCACGCAATCCCCAGGCTCACAAGCACAACCTTCTCAGACCCATCTAAGTGTGCCTTGCCTATGCAAGGAGTCTGTCCCCACTCTGTCCAAAATAAATACCTGAAATGTTGTAGAAATTACCAATTAAAATTTAGCATCAAAATAAGAGTTAAAAATATGCGATACTGTACTTCAGTTGCAAATAAAATGCACCATTACCATTAAATAGGTATTTAAAAAACATGATAAGGCTCATGTCTCTAAATAATCTTAAGAGATTAAACGTATCATATAACTTGTCTCAGAATACTTTGTTGAGAGATTTTTTGCAAATGATAGATATGAAGTAATTCTTAAAACTTCATTCAATCAGTCAATATGCAATTCTGTTCCTTAAAGAAGTCAGTTTTGTGCTTGAAAAAATAAAAGCAAATTAGAAAAAAAAAATACTGGAAGAGAAGCTCTTGCATCTAATTACTAACAAACGTTGTGATAATACAAGAGATGTATGTGTTAACTTAAAAATGTTTCAAATATGACGTAGTGAGGAGCACTCTGGAAAGTGGTAGAGCAAAGGGATTTTATTTGGGAAGAAAATGTTTTTCCTATTCTCCCTAATGCTCATGGGAAGAATCTACATCTTACTTATCTAATTTTATATTGCTGTATACTTACTGATACAGTAATATCACTATTTTGGGATAAGATGCTAGGTCAAACTTCTGCCTTAACATCCTACTTCTCGATCTGTTGCTTTAGGTACAGCAAAACGAGGCCAGTTAATCTACACAGAGCACTTCCTTTGCTGATGCTGAACAGTAACCTATGGAATAGCTTTAAGTAAATGTCTATGTGTCTACAAATATATACATGTATGTATATCAGAATGTATTATAAACACACACAAAAAATATATACACTGTGAGCAAGAAAGCTCTTTCTGAGATAACATAACTGAGGTCTAGCATATTGCTAATTGCCTGAAGAGAAACATTCTAACAGCAAATATTCATAACACAAAAACATTATGTTTAGTTATATGCTCACAAAATGAATGAACACAGAACCATTCTCCGGTGTTTTTCTCTTTGTGGAATGTATGTATTAGTCTGTTTTTAAAGATAACAAACGTCTTCTGTGCATTACCAACCAGTTCTACCCCTGAGTCTGCTGAGATCGTTGTACCAATTTGTTGTTAAATAGCTATATTTGACTGGATGATTTCAGACACGTGAAATAAAGAGGGATAAAAATGGGACAGGGGAGAACAAATATGGATCCTATCATTAGCTCATCAAATTTAGCTGCTGAAACAATGCCCACCTTACTTTGGCTCCAATTGTAGGGCTTTCTGGCTATAATAAAAATGATTTTTTCTCCTACTTTGTGACATAACGAACAGTAATACGAATACTAACTATAAAACTTATACTACATTAGGAAATTGAACTGCTATGTTAGCTAAATTAAAAATATGTTTTAGAAATGTTAAAATAGACACTATTAACCAGCTGGGTATCAGCAATCACTGCTTAAGTTTGCTTTCAGGCACCTAGTCAGAGGTACTTTCTTAACACAAGATAACTAAATGTTGACTACAGAAAAGCAGGCATTCAATGTACTTGAATTAAACATTCCATGCTCTTCCCTTAGACTAGTTACTCTGAGGAAAGCAAAACAAAACAAAGCCATAATTAGCAGGTTAAATGAATCTAGAATCCTCCAAGGAAAATCCTGCATAGCTGCCAAAAACATAAGGCAAGTTACTTAATACTCTTAGACCATTAATGATTATAAATATATATCAACTTACATAAACAACTAACACAGAAAAACTTGATCTTCCCATATGTTCCCAGAAGTTCTGGGGAAGTACCGTCTAAAATACCTTTGTAGGTAGCACTATAATACTGACACATTTGGTGTATATAGTGCAATGCTAGAATAACTATGACTCAACTTATTTCAGAACTATCCCATATATAATGTACACAGCTAACATGGAGATGCAAGCAGTGGAAATTTGATGCTGGCCTACAATCAACTTTCAGAAAACCTTCACGGGAAAAAATTAAGTTAGAGTTTAAACTCCCCCCTCCCTGCCTTGCCCCAAACCCTAAACACAAATAAAATTCCAAAAATGTTTTTGAAGGAGTATTTTCAAAGTCTAAGGGTTATTTCAGTATTCGCTTAACTCCACATTTCAATCACAATTCTGAGCTTGATTAGAAAAGTATTATTTAATTGATAAAAAGAAAAAGTAGCCAGGTGTATGTTACATGAATAAGCATACCTGAAGAGGGGCAAAGACATTCCTTTGTAGGACTACACATTCTTAACTTTTTACTTAGCAACAATAAATAATGTTACCAACCAGCTGAATTCTGGCTGCTTCATATCTTGGTATAACTGGCAGATTCAATGAGATCTAATAGCTACTATTTTCCTCTCCATTCTTATAGCTGTCAACTCAGGCTTCAAGAGAAATGAACAATGTGAAGTCAGGGCAAGGGGAGGGAAGAATACCTTTGAAAGTTTTGCCTCATGAAGGGAAAGAGATACGACAATAATGCAGAGTGTAAAAAGGCCTTAATCTTCCCACAGAAAGGTAAACCTGCACTTCACTAGCAAAACATTGCTATCCTTCTCATGAAGAGACTTTGATTGGAGACATCTCAAGATATCATTTTGTGGCACAATATTAAATAAAGAGAGATGAAGCTTACCTACTTTCACAGAAGATACACTGTTCTACTAGACACGTAAAACAATTACTAATCTGTGGTCCTCTCAACCTCCTGTGTTTTATTAAGCATGCTAAACACATCCATAAACAAACTATAAAACTCATCAAGATCAAAATGTCTAAAGAATGTTGCACAACTGAATTAATTTCTACATTTAGCATTTCTCTTCTTTACTGTTTTTTGTTTCAAGTGCAATAATTCAAACTCCTCCAACCCTTCACCATCTTCGTTGCCCTTCTCTGGACACGCTCCAGCCCCTCAATGTCCTTCTTGGAGTGAAGGGCCCAAAACAGAACACAGCATTTGAAGCCCCTTGAATGGTGCTGTTGGGGTTGATGGTTGGACTTGATGATCTTGGAGGTCTTTTCCAACCTTAATGATTCTATGATCTCTAAATATCCATTAACTTAAAAAGCAGAAACTGTTTATTTCCAAAGGATCTTTTTAATATTGATGGCTATTATTCCATCTGCTTATGTGCACGCTTATCATTTTGGTAAAATAAAACCATGAACTGCTGAGGCTGAAAGCATCATATGAAAATATTGTCATTAAAATAAAAGAAAAAATCCATACTTTAGTAAAAAAGCAACTTTTCTATCAATAGCAGTATTAAATATTATTCTGTCAAGGGTTCTGCATTTACTCTTCCCTGTAACAATTGTTAAATGCTGGATCTCAGCTACAACCCATCTTCCTTCTCCAAATACTGCAGAGGAGTTGATTACACTTTTTACCATTTCTAGTTGAAAATAATGGATTTTATTTATATATTTCATATTATTTTAATATCTAAGTATACTCCAGAGAAAATGTATCTGCTGAACTTAGTCCTCATAGACTTCATGGAGGCTTTTCCTTTCCTTTGATGTAAGAAAGGGGTGAAAACCTATCTGTATATGTGTACAGCAAATACATGACATACATGTTGAGGAAAATTGCACTGTAAATCAACTTCGTTTTGAAGAAGTTTGGTCTACCCTTCTGGCCAGAAGAATTTTGTCAGGCTTCTGTGTACTTACCTTCAAAAGTTTTGTTGTTTGGGATTTTTTGGTTTCTTTTTTGTTGGGTTTTTTGTTGGGGTTTTTTTTTGTTTTCGTGGGGTTTTTTTGGTTTTGGTTTGTCTGTTTTGGTTTTTTTTTTGGTTTTGTTTTTTTCTATCAGAAGAGCAGAGCTATTCTTGTACATTAAGGACAAAAATACAATAATTAATTCAGCCAGATACTGAGCAGGATCTGGAGAAGATCCTACTCTGAAGAGCAGCATTAATCCTAAACTGTTAGAAGATACTGCCAAGCAAGTGGTGCTATATGAACAGAGCTGTAATGATTTAATGGTTGGACTTGATGATCTCAAAGTCTTTTCCAACCTGAACAATTCTATGATACTATGATTTGTGGCAAAAGCTGTTACATTATGCAGAAAATAAAAGCTGTTACTGCTTTCATCTTCATTCTTAAATACATTGAGTTGCAATGCTCTAGTCTGCAAAATACACAGATCACTATGTCTAAATTCTCAAAAGGAAATCATGGCAAAGATCCAAATGGCATTGTGCATCACTGGCATCAATCTGGCCTCACTGAGAAATCAGGATTCTTCATTCAGCCATAGTTTGCTGCAAATTCCTCTGAGTACAGAGGCTGCTTTCCTGAAAATAGCAAGATACTGATTTGATTGAATCTGGGGAAAATGAGCTACACAGCATCATCTCTGGTTTTGGAGGTAGGCGGTTGCTCAAATACTTCTTTAAGTTTTGGATACACACCATTTAGAGCTTCCGTTTTAGCAGAGTAAGTGTACCAGTTCAATCCACTGAGTCTTGCTTATATGCCTGTTCCTCAGAAAGTACATTTCACATTCCCATAAAAAAGAGATGGGAATTCTTTGCAGAATTTACTGCTTCTGCTTTACTTGTAGCTCTGCTAACAATAGTTTTGGAGCTGGAAGGGGACAGAAAGTTTTCTGTTTCTGTAATGCTGCAGTGTCGTCCCTGCTCTCAACAAACAGTTGGATGAATACAGATGTAACTTTTGACAACCCTTACTCTCTTACCCACACACTTCATCTCGCATTACTTTCAGCTACCCTGAGCATTCTCCTTGGTTGTTGTAGTGGGATGTTACATGATACTAGAATGTATAGCTATCAAGGATTACACTGTTCTGTGATTTCATATGACATCAAGGTCTTCATTAGCTAATGTGACTTCCTTGGATTCGCTGGAAACTTAAGAACAGATTTAAGCATGCTTCCAAGAAATGTCTAAACTTCAGTTGAAATGACTGTCGTAGAAAATGAAAACTGTTTTGCAAAGCAAGTATAGTATGTCATGTATACAGACACCAATGAAAAAACTCAGCATATGATAAGAATAACACTTCCTTCCACCTGTGCTGAGTTACAGTACAAGTTTTCAATACTATCCTTCTGAGTTTTATTAAATGCTTATCTATTAGAATGAAGGCCTCAGTTTACTTATCTAGGAGCTTCACTGCTAGCACGCAAACTTTAAAAGAAATGCAAGTAGCCATGGTCATGTTACCCTTTTTCTGGGTGTACCGCAATAGATCTTGGCTGGTCCAAACCCTGGGATATAATTACATATCGGAATGAGCCGTTGAGCCTGGCAACTTCAATTAAGTTGAAGCCATGATCCGTCCAATATATGTTACCTAGGAAAAATACCTTGAAGTTACTGGAAAAAGAAAAGACTGCGTGAAAAGCATTTAAATCCTAAGTGCGTAAGTTAGGACCAGAAACTAACTGCTGTCTTTTAACCTATATGTATCTTATACTTGTAATTTATAGTCCTATTCAGCCTTCTGTTTTAAAGTATAAACTTGTATTTGTGGTTGTCACCATTGAGACCGTCCATCTAAGAAATAGTGTCCAAGATATTTAAATAATTTTTCTGTCTGTAGTAAAACTGAAAAAAAACAGTGGTGGTATCACCAGAGAAAAAATGTCTAGATATTTGGAATATTAGAAATTAAGAGCTAAAAGCAAATCAAGTTATTTTGTCTTGAGCTGAAGACACAAGAGCATACTGTCAGAAATCATGACAATTCCTGAAGCAGGTTAAGACCTACCTGCTATCCAGTCCACTGCAATGCCTTCAACTCTTCCCAAACCATTTGTAACAATGTCTTCTTTCCATGTTTGGTCTCGTTTAGATCTGCTAATTTTGTTGAAACCCATGTCTGTCCAATAGATCGTATCATTTCCTATAAAATACATGGCAAGGATTCTTGGATTAATTCAGTTCCTTCAGTCCAAGTATCTACATCAGTACCTGTAAAAACTATGAGTTATAACTTTATTAATATGTCTCAGAGTAAATAGAAGAATGGTATCAACACTATCAACTTTAATTCCTTTTTTCTTTTTTTAAAATAATTAAAGCAGAACAGTAGTTTTTCTACCCGTTCTATAGCACTGCACATATAACACAATAGGGCCATGACAACAAATGGAAGCCACTACCCCTGTCAAATATCAGACAATAAATATGCTGTCTTGCTTTGTGGTTTGTTTTTTTTCCAATGGATTACCTGTTTGAAAAAATTCTATTTTGTTTATTAATCACCATTCCAAAATATTTAGAGTTCTGAAAAACTATAGTGTAAAACTGCCTATACAGTCTTTTCCTTCAGTAATCATACAGATTGAAGTTCGGCAGTATAAAAAAACCCCTAACTAGTACAAAAAAAAAAAGTGATGTTTGAGAGTGATATACTGATAAAAGAATAAAAAATTGCCTCTATCCACAGTTCATCTTTTATTTTAAATGTCCTGACAAGCTTTCACTAAGAGTCTTTTTTTTTTTTTTTGGTGTTTTAAGGCATTTCAGCTCTCTTCCCTGCCATCCTGTTGCTGTTAGCTGTCCATAAGGCGGAAGAGATGGACCACTGCGTAGTCTCAGAGTACAAACCTGTTTTCACTGACCACTGAAACCTGTCATCCAGGCTCAGAATTTGAGCAGCCAAAGCACAGATATGCACTCCTCTCTGTTGCCACAAACTACCCTTGATAAAGAGATGGGGCAAAAAAAATGATGACGACCCTCAAGCAGAATTCTCTGTATTTCCATTGACAAAGCTCTGACTTAACAACACAGCCATCCTGCAACCCACATTTTGGCTTCAAAATTGTCAGCCTCCCAAGTGAGCTGTTTTCTCTGGGAAAGACATTGCTCAGAGATAAGTAATATTTTTTCCTTAATTTTTTCCATACTTTACATATCTGCTTTTAATTCCATAAGTGTGTGTGCATATATATATTTATATTCCTATATAAAAATATATACTTATTACATATATATATTTCTATATGTGTGTGTGTATAAACAATTAGAGAAACAAAATTTACAGAGATAAAAGTCAATTTGAAGACCAAAACTCCTAGCCACACCACCTCTCATTTTGGCAAATTATATTTGGAATAAATGGCATATAATAAAACAAACGATAAATTCTGACTTGAAGTAACCCAAATATATAGTTTGATTATCACATACTGGAGTCATGTGTTTTGCTGCTTATTTCAAATGAGTATGAAAATTACACAGTTCTTAATACTAGCTGCACATATATTAAATAATAAGATACTGATCGTGCAGGTGTATACCAGATACCCATCAGTGGAATATGAGATACACAGAATTACTACAAAGTCTTATGTGAAAGTACGTATTAATAAAAAAAATAAATCTATTATGTTTACCAACTGGATAAGACATTCTACAAGTGAAATTTATGTATTTATGTATTTCATATTGCAGTTTAATTATCTCCATAAAAATAAACCACTTTGTACTTATATATGACCATTTAAGTCAGCCACATGAGCAACAATCCACGTAACAGCTTAGAAACTCAGTTATAAGAGAAAAGAGATCTCTGTGCTTTCACTTACATGACTAAATCTTAATGTATATAGCACATCTGACTTTGCACCGGTGTCTTCCCACATTAAAGATTGAAATGACTATTTCTTAAAGTAGTATTTTTCAGTAATCCAAAGATTCAAACAACTGAATTACCTGGATTTGCTTCCAAATAATCATATGTTAAAGAGATAAAACCAATCTAAAAAAATCATATTTCTCTTTAAAACGTACCAATACACAGAACAGCCATTAAAAGTCTATCTAAATCACTGATTTATTTTCTGTAAAAGGCAGTATTTTGTGACACAGCTTTGTTTTGTTAATGATCAACATTTTTCCTTAAGACACACCTGAGTATAAGCAGGTAGAAAGCAAATAATGGTTATATGCATGTACAAAAAAGGATCATGAGGACATACAAGACCATAGAGATGTGCAGATGTAACCTCAGAGAAATAAAAAAACCCTTCCCAATAATAAAGGAAAACACATTTTCAAGCCAAATATTACAGAGAATAATATTTTAACATCAGTCAAATTGGATTTTTATTTAGTTGGTAGTGTTCCTGTAAAATGATCAGAATTTTTAAGCAGAATGAATCTGTTCTACAAACAAAAATTATGAAAGTAGTTTTGGGACTGGAACTAACCAGAGAAACTCAAGTACTATTGGCTGTGCTGGAGGACGTTCACAAAGCACATGCAGTCCACTTCTAGAAAGTATCCTTAAAAGTAAATGCTAACAGCTTGAATATGCAAAGATAATAATTAGGCAACCATACACTGATATTAAACCTCCGCTATCACACAGTTTCCTTAAAATTCTCATATTGTTTTACAGGCCTACACCTTACTTGCCTATATTTTGTTCCCTGGATTAAATCTTCATTAAACATAGCTGTAAAATGCATTGACTATGACATTTTGATATAACTGTTCAAAGATGCTCCAAGGCAAAAATAAAGGAAAGACTAATGTTTTTTTCTGAAGTACTGATAAAGGTTATTTATTCAGAGGAATGCAAAACTTTTCAGTCACTATGTTCTATATATTACACTGGAGAATATTTTTTGATTTTTAGGTACTTCGTGACAGCTTAAGAAAATAAAACTATACTCGTGCTCTATGGTGTGAAAATATCCACATAATTAATTTCAATTAAACTCATAAAGATCCCTGAGGATTTCAAATACAGATAATACTACAACGTTTGCTGAGTTTGAGTTTGCATTTGGATACAGATGGTATGATGCAAATGACAAACCCCTCTCATTTTATGGAGACAGCTATTTTTATGGGTTCCTTTCTGCTAATAAGCAAAGTTCTCCATATCTCAATAAAACATAACATTCTCAGTAGGACTCAGCCGCTGAAGACCCGTGCCATGCAGAACAGGCTGACAGGAATTCAGATTAGCAATCAGCCTTTATTTTGTTGTCGTCTGTTCACTTACAAAGGTGGATGATGTTTTCACAGATCTGTGTGCCAATGCTCTCTCTGTCAGGCAGCACTATTAATATTATAATTGCACAAACCTATTTTATTTTCCCAATTACTCTGAAAAATAACAGAGATAGAGACGAAAACTCCCTTCAGCATCTGGTTCCTGAAGTCAGTTCTGGCTTCAGACAGATTGAAAGAAGGCCTATACTCAATCTGGAGCCTTCAGTATCTATTTATCTATTCTATTGCTGGAATCTGAAGAGAATTACTACCTGGAAATGACTGTCGCCACAAAATGGGAAACAACTGTCTGCAACTTTACACAGCTTCTACAAGCATTTTGCTAAGTGGCAAGGATTAGTAACCATAGCCTCACATTGACTCCTACAGTCCACAGGCAGCTTTATCAGCAAACACTGAAAATTAATTCCCTTTAATGTGTTAGTATTTTGCCAATAAAATCCTGTAACTCAAAATTCAATATACGAAGTACTTGCTGAATATTACCCCTTTTGCCAGGCCTTGTCAGCTTAGTCTGTAAATGTTTAAAATGCTTATTTCAACAAAGAGAGTAAAATCTATTCTCCTTCCACCTATACACAACTGTGCGCACACTGCTGATACAATGCCTGGAGCCACAATGATAGCATGAGTAAAAAGGGAGACAGAAAATGGAGCCAAAAGTGGTGAAAAATATGTGACAGAACACCTGTGGGTTCTCAGCTCCCAAAACTCAGTGAGGGATTGGAAAGACTACGCTTTTCACAGAGGCAAAATCTTGCAAATCTTAAGCTGTTTCTGAGGTGAACTACCGCAGAACTGAAGGGGTTCAGCAATAACACTGTATTCTTTCAAAACTATCAACAATTTTAACTATTACTCCACCTTTATGGAGGCTTTTTGGCACAATCGAAATCACTCATGTAACTGCTCTGCATTGTTGTACTTTAAAAGACAGAAATACTACTACTCATTAAGTTGTTTGTGCCCCCTGTCAGCTGTATTTAAGACAGTGTCTCCTGATGAACAGGATCACTTTCTTGGAGACATAGTTCTACCCATCAATTTGAAGACCATCATTCTACAAATAAACATGATGTTCTTGTTTGTTCAATACTTAGAACACTTTTGATGTCTCAAATACAGTAGTGTTTCTCTGTCATGCAGATGCTCCTCCAGCCAGACCAAGCTTAAGTACAGAGTTCCTCCCACCATGTGAAATAATGATTTCAACAAATGCAAACCAGATACTAAGGTAAAAAGTATGGTGAGCTTCATGGAATAAAGTCAAGAAAAAACAATGGGCATTTGCCTGATGTACTGTGAAGAGGTTTTTGGCAGCAGTGAAGAATCAATGCCACTATCTTTAATGAAAGGCTATTAGGATCATGCTCCATTTTATAAACATGTGTCTTAAATAACACTGGCAACCCCACCCCCCAACAACCTCTAAAAAAGTCCAGAAGTCAAAAATACTCTTGTAGTTCTTTAATGAAAATTTAGAAGTATCAAGACATAGGGAGCCCTTCCATGCCTGTGAAAAATATTGCCATAAGTCTTTTAACTATGGTGTGTTATACTACTAGCATGTGCTAGTGTATTTTAGCCACTTTGCGTACCTAAACATTACTGAGAGAAGATCAGAATTTGGGAATGTTTCACAATTGAGAATGAAATGCAAGCAATAGCCTCTAAGTGCAAAAAGCCAAGATAAAAATCTGATAATACCTCCACTTGCCTTTATCATATTTGATAAACAAAGCTTTTAGGAGCCAATTCAGAAAATTCAAGGTAAGTCATCAAAATGAGAAAAACAATTGCTTTTTAAGCTGAAAAGCAGTTGAAAGCCATACTGTAAATTTTTATGACACAGTAGCCTCTTGTGATTTCACTGCTACAGAATATTTACATTTATGTTTAGCAATGCATTTGTCACTGTCAGTTGTATTCATGTTCCCTGTGCTGTAACTGATCGTCATACAAGTTGGTGAACCTCATTCAATTTCATCCTTCCTCAAATCGCATTTTTCCAAAAAGCTAAAAATGAGTACATGCATCTTATTCTTCCAAAACATTAATTTGATATCAACTAGTGAAGTCCAAAGTTCTCTAAAGTAGGAGCTAGCATATCCCATAAGTAGACTAAGCCAAAAAAAAACCCCAAAACAACCCAAACAAAAACACACACAAGATGCAAAATCCCCACTAAAATCCCAATATCAGTCTTTTAGAACAAAAAGGTCAAATTTCAGATTTCTGTCTTACACATCATGATTATGTAAAGCTTGCAGGACTTGAATTCAAAAATGGCAATTTTTTTTAAGGTAAGTATACTATAACAAAAAATATAATCCTTGGAAAACATAATTGCATTGTCTTAGTACTCTCTATCAAGAACATGTCTAGCTACCATTTCTCTATCATTCTGTATCTTTCCAGAAATAGATGAAATCAGCTTTATCATAGTCTTTCCCATTGAAGAGAAGACATGGGCTTTTAAGTGATATTTATGTCTCAGCAGACTGTGACTAATTATACCTAAGATATAATGAAAGTTCTAAACATTAGCTGTCACTGATTTAAAAGAAAAATATACAATTATGAGGATGCTGTAAAATGTTAAGTGGACTTGGAATTCTTCTGGCCACAGTAGATGTATGAGAGCATCAGTGAAGAAGGCAGCCCAAAATAAGAGAAGACTTTAATGAGTTTAACTCCTAACCTGTTAAGAAAGGATTAGCGATACCTGTGCGATGAAGTAGTCAAACAGAACTAGCAGAAAAAGGTCTGGTTTTAATATGAAGGCATATATTATCATATACATAATAAAAAACTTAGGACCTCTCAATGCTGATTTCCCAGGCAGAATTTATTTCAAAATGAAAAACAATGGAGTATGACAAAATAATTGTATGTTTCAGGAAGCCAATGTCCATAGGTACGTAACATAGGTAACTTAAAATTTTATTTCTAAACTGCTAGTTTGTAAACTCAGTGGGTAACAAAAACAACTCATGAGAAAATCAGTTTAGAAGGAAGGCTGACCAAGGAGTGAACGGGTTAAAAATATGGATATACAAGATGTTTTCAGGTCACTTTGTGGTCACCGATTTCTTATTGTCTGTAAACAAAGCATAAATTCCTAATGCCTTTGAAGATATTCAGACACCTTTTAGTACCAGGAGGAGATGTACCTAACTACTTTCCAGGATCCAATTCTTAATTTCTTTCTACCTTCTTTCACATCAATATGAAATAGAAACCTCCTAATTTCATGGGAAATTTGTGAGCCTATCTAAACTAAAAACTATTTCCTTTTTATACACTGCAGTGGGAAGGTATGCAGCATACTTAAGGTAGAAGTGCCTGTTCTTCAGGCTGTTAGAGCATCCTCTTCTAAATGGAAGACACAGATGTGGAATTGGCTTGTACACTGCAGTGAAGTGGTTGAGCTTTACTGAACAGAAAGAAAACTATCCCACTCAGCTTTCAAAACCACCTGCTAGGTACAATACATAGGACTAAGAAAATTCAGTGGAAAAATGTCACAATGGAAACAAGCTTTTTTTCTATGAAAAATGAAATAATGAAACCTGCTTTCCTACAGATTTATGATCACTTTCTCTGAAACCACCAGTTTCCTACTCAAGTTCTCAGTTATGTTTCCACTGAAAAACAGCAGGCAGTGTTCCTAGTGCAATCCACATATACATAATACAGAGTTTTTTATTTACTATAAATAATAAATAGCTAGGGGTTAACACTGTAACACACAATCAACTTCTAATTCCTTCAAATATGATTGTAATTATTTAGAAGGTTTGAAAAGTGGGATTTTATTTCATTTATAAGAATAGTATACCGTATTTACCATACATACAATAAACTATACATAATGTTTACCTGCATGGAAGTCTATGCCCACAGCAAATGAAGTTCCAGATATAGGCATTAAAGCATCCATTTTATCATTTGGATCAAGAGGAATTCCTCTAATTCCTTCATGAACAGAATACATAAGAAATGACTCAATACCTATGGTAAAAATAAAATAGCCAATGAGAACAAAGTGGAGACTCCCAATTAACAAGACTTGAGGAACTGACAAGCATTAGACATAATTTTCCAATATTGCTCCAGAGTATTCCAGAATGATAACTCCATCTCTTTGCAAAAACATCCATGGATTGTTATGGTGTACTTCTAGTTAAATGATAAATGCTGTCTTATAAAGAAAAATGAATAATTATCCATTTCAAGAATCACCTTAGAATTAAGTAATTAGCAGTAATGAAAATTAAAACTTGAGAGGAAAATGTTTTTGAATTACGAGAAATTTAAGAATATTTTCAGTGCACATCTGTACTTTCTGTACATATTCAGCAAGAGACAATTTAAAAGAACTTGTAGAAAGCAGGACTCAAGTCTGTAAATTGTCTTTTCAGGCATGGGATTCATCTCACCTCATTTAGTCATTTTTTGAGAAAAATAGTTTTAGGAAAAAGCTGATGCACTTGAAATGTCTACTTTTATGTTAGATTAATCACACTCCAGATGCACCTATTTCTATCAAGTAGGAAGAAATTCTACTGTGCAGGGGTCTTGTTATGTAGTTGTTCCCAGTTGAGATGAATCACACCTAATTGTTGACAACCGAAATTAGAACAAGTACCTTGTTGCCCTGCTCTGTTCATATAGAGAACATACTAAGTGTTAAAATTGATGATACTAACTCATATTCTTGAAGAATTTTAACTATCATACAAAAAAGTTCCTTTTTCTTCACATAAATTCTTTGAAAATTTCTTGCTTTGAAAAGAGCTAGCTAGTAGAAGACCGTAAGAATTTGAACAAAAAAGTTTCAGGTAGAGAGTTACAAAATTTTCTTCTAAGCAAGACAAAATCTAGCCAGCAAATGAAAAGAGCAATGCTAAACAAGTACATAAGTACAGAATAGTACTTGTCAGATTTTCACCATGAATATTCAAGACTGAATAAAAATGGTTTTGACTCATGATCTCTTTTTAACTGAAGGAAAAATTAATCATAATAAGCTGTTACTATCTAGAAAGCACTATATCTAGACATAATAAGGAATATATTTCAAATACAGAACATCCACCAGTTTTACCTCAACCCATAACTGAAAGTATAAATACCTGAAGAAGTAATTGTAAAACTAAAAATGACTGTTAAAAAAAATGTTAAAAGCATATTATTGTCACATACGAAAAGCACTGAAGAAGTAGAAAAGCCTCAAATCTGCTTCCATGTATACTTTACTATTAAATAGATGAGGTAGCCATCCCTCATAGGAATAAATAATACTAAATTTATACAACTATAAGGCACTTTGACCATAGGGCTGGTTTTATTATTCAGGCAAAATGTAAGACTTTTGATTAAGATATGCTTTGATTTTTTTCCTGCTCAAATAGACAAAAAATTAGAAATTATAAAAATAATTAAAAAAAAAAAAAGAACAGGCCTTACTTTATGTTAAGGACAATACAATAAGATGAGATACTCAACCTTTCAGATACTGCAGCCTGTAATGTAGTTTAACATTAAGGTATATGACCTTGAACAAATATGTACTGCTATTAATGATGACTCAAATGATCTGCTTTTCTGTCTACGTTTAAAAAAAAAAACCCTAAAAAATATTCCCCAGAGTTTCCACAAAAAGCTATACAGAACTAAATAAAGAAATTAAAAGCTAAACTGAAATTCTGTGCTAACCACAACAGACATTTCTCTGTTGCTGCTTTGATCGAGCACATTAAGTATGGTTATTTAACTTAGAATTAATAAAGAAAGTTTATTTACTCATTACAGTGTTCCCATAAAACTGAAGTTAGGTAAAATAAATATTGAAAGCCATTTTACCCTTGCATGCAATGCGGTTTTTTTGAAGGTTGTAGCCCACTGTACACACACAAGTCCTGGTGGTTTCTGATGTTGGTAAACAAAGCTGGGAACATCCACCATTGTTTAGCTGACAGGAATTGCTACCTATAACATGATGGGAGAAGAGACGAGGAAACAAAATTCAAACAGTGCAATCCTGAATAAAAATGAGTGTTGGCATCAATTTATTAATATTACCAAAACAAAAGTTTTGTTCAGCTTTCTGAAAAATTGAGATATGCATAAAATATTTCAGTCTATGCTACTATTCATATACTCTTCCATGCTTCACTCTTACAGTATTTCATCTGTGCACTTAGAATGGTGGTTTTTTCCTTAGAATATATATTTTTTTAAATAACTCAGTTTTCTGAAGAAAAATATGCCTATTTTAAAGTAAAAGCATATAATAAAACTGAAAATACTACACTAAGCTTGTGAGTAGCAATGCTGAAATCTCACTGACATTCATCTAGAAGGTGTATATTATTCTAGACCATAAGCAAATCATTGATCATATTGGATTAATTCATCAAATGTTATATGAACCTTGTATCTTCATGAACCACCATTTGTCTAGTATATTGAAGATACGCTCCAATGTGATCCCACAGATCCATGCTCCTACTTCTTAATTAAAAAAATATTTACTTTTAAGTAATAGAGAAACACTTTTTAATAGTTTTATAACAAACATTATGCAAGTACATAAATACATCTCAGAAATTTGAAGCTTCATGAAGAAACATTTAAGTCTACTAAGACATTCAAGGAATTAGTTGATTACAAGTTACCAAGCCCATATTAATCAGAGCACTACTTGTCACATTTATTTTTGCATTCCGAATTTTGAAGTAGAAAGCATTTCTTCATCTAAAACCATAGATGTTTTCTAACGATCCAACCATACAAACGAAAGACAGGTGAGGTCTCAAAGTCTCAGGTATCCTCAGACAAAGGTTGTATTTGTATACAGAGAAATCTGTAAGTGCCCTCACAGCACATTTTCTCTCATGTCACTTTGATTTAATGAAATGCAAGATGCATACAAAATATGCAAAGATTCTTTAAAAAAAAAAAACCCATGCAAGTGTAAAGCTGAATCCCACCTCCAGTGTTTAATTCTTATATCCAAAACCTTGACATTGCTCTGTCAAAATATAGATCAGCAAGGTGACATTTCACTATACCACCTCAGGGATCTTGCTACGATTAAAGTTCAGTAATATAAAAAGAAAGAACTGCTCCTTTTCTTGACTTTTGTACAATGGAAGACGCATATTAATGCCACAGACACCAGATATCGCTAACATTTGGGCACTCCTGAGGCTATCTGTATGCCTCCATGGTAAGGAGTTCAAGCATTTTAAAATGATAGAAATATTGCTGGATGCCTAAATTTATATTACTTACCATTCCACCACATTTAAAACTAAGGGCAAGATTAGCAAAGCACCTTTGGTGTTTCCTAGATTAGGTAAAATGGCAAGTGTTCCCAGAAGTGCTCAATATGGAGCTGAATTACTGTACTCCATTCATAGACTTATTGTCCATCAGATATCAGAGAGCTTATCTCCATCCTGTGCTCTTTTGGAAGCTTCTCCACAAAATAATTTTTTTCATGTAGCTCTCATCCTCATCAGTTTCAGTGCAACCATCAGCACTTTGAAAGCAGCTGGAAGCAGAAATAATCTCTCTCTAAACAATCTCCCAAGATGTCGTCTTCTCTGATCTCCAATTCCATAAAACTGTGTGCTTGACCCCAAATTACACTTTTTCATATTATTTTGTCTCCCACTTTGCCAATTAAGTTTTGGCAGTATTGGGAATATTTCCACATTTTTCTGCAGTCTCAATTTTGAGTTGTACTACTGTCACTTCTGTCAATTTAGATGCATTAAACTGTCTTAAAACAAATAGTTAATTAAGAATATTAATGATTTTTCTCATAATACTTCACTTACATGAAATTACAATAAGCTGAGATGAGATTCACACACTGATTTTTTTTTACTAAAAATTTTAAACAGATTCTTTAGAAGAACTTCAAACAGCAGGTATCATAAATCAATTATCCTATTATATTCAGCAATTTATTCAATCAATTACAATGAAATAGATATTATTTTGTTCTAGCCATGTTTGGAGAATAACGTGGGAAAATATACTATGCGGTGTAAAAGTTGGTTAAACATGCTTAAAATTTAACTTACCTTGCTGTGCTGCTTTATCATACACTTTCATATGTACAACACCTGAAGTTTTGTTTCGCAGGACAGTTGGGTTTCTTCCATCTTTTTTGTTACAGGTACCGATCTGAGCTAAGTTCTGGTCTGCCCACCAAAGCTTTTTATCTGTAAAATTTTCAAATTTTAAATATTAAGTGCATCACTATCAAATTATAGAAGTTTGAAACCTAAGGTGGAAAAAAGCTTTTGAGGTTAATTCTCAGGTCAATTTTAAGGAAAATCGCTCAAAGAATACATAACGTCGGGGTTTTTTTATTTTAAAACCATAAATTTTGGATTTATAAATATACTTTTTTCTCTTTAGGTGACAGGTTTTCACACATTTTTAAATTGAAAAACTGAATTATGGCAAATTTATAACTGAACATTACAAAATCTTATTCATACCTTATTCATATGCCATATACTACTATAACACGGTTTGTTCTCTAACTTTGCTATACCCATTCATTATGTATGTAGAGATGTCAGTAACCCTGGTTCCAGGTTTTCATTACTCGACTTGAGTGTTCAAATTAATACATATGACAATTGCCATAAAAATAATTAAGAAATAATTCCTTAAAGAAATTATTGAAATTACCAACTTAAATTGACAGCAACTTTTTCACTGTAATTTACACAAGATTTTAAAATAACAGAAAAAGTGAGACATGCTATGCACATATTAGCATAAAAATTCAAACCATCCTTGTCAATCCACACATGCAGAACATCAGACTTACAGCATGTAGGACTTGTCAAAAATTTATGACACAGAATTCTCACTTGATGCGCTATTGCACTATATGTAATGTATTTTTCAAGGGTTGGATTTCAGCTGACTTTAGTCATAGAGACTTCACTTAAATTCAGACAGGATTCTAAGTGACATGAGGATAGAAACACTAAGTTTGATCATATTGCTGTGGCCATATTAATTACTGTGGAACGTAAATTTTCATTAAATAAGGAATTAAGATACAAGTATCAGAATTAATGTAAAGATAATCTTCGTAACAATTTAAATGACAGTTTTTGAAGACAAGTAATCTAAAAGAAATTTCAAGAAACTGAAAGGTATACATAGAACGTATATTCTTTACTTCAATTCACTTACTTCAGGAAAACGTTATTTTTGAAGCCCCATCAATGTAATTTAAATATCAACATTAGGGATTGCTTTAGTTTTGTTTAGAAATGTACAACATTTATCAGTGTTATCAGTTTGCCATTTTGAGAATTTGACTCATTACCTTGCTGGAATTAAAGAGCTTCTTCAGTTAAAGGCAATAATCTTTAGTACTTTTCCTCAAAACTGGGGTGGTATTCCTACCAAGCTTTGAATATTTCATGTTTCATGCCATCATTTGATATTTCACAAATGGGGTATAAAATTAGTCACAACAAACACAAAGCAAAAAGAAAAAAAAAGCAAAGAAGACCTATCAGGAAACACAGCAAAAAGAAATAATGCAAAGGGAAGAAAAGGATATTAAATATACACTTTTGAAAACTTTCACAGCAGCTCTCATAGAAAATTTGTATTCACTACTGCTAAGACTTGGAAGATGAAATAGGTTAAAATGAGGGGAAATCGGAAAAACACTGGAAATGCCCTTCACTCTCTTGGCATTTCTTTATACCCCTATGCATATAAAAGGCCACAGCTATTAGCTTTACCGTAGCTCTGAAGGATGACATCAAGATCATAGAACTGCTTTCTACGACAGCTATGTCTTGTCATGCATTTCAACCAAGACGCTTGGGTGATGATGGAAAAGCTCTGTTACATGGTACTGCTACTTGCATTGGCCATACTGTCAGGGACTACCTTCAAGTGTCGTAAGTCAGGGGTGCCCAAGGGCTGCTCCCCCTTGTATCACATCTGAGACTATCGCAACTTGAGAATCAGGGTCCTGAACTCAGCCATGGCATGCTTTTGTGACTTGCCATGTGCCAAAAGAGAAAAAACCCAACCTTTACATTTCAAATATGCAGGCACCAGCATTACACATTCAAGGTGGGATCATTTGTTTAATGCCAACTAACATATTCTACATATATATCTTCCAGGAGGTACGTGGTGATAGTTCAGTCTAGAGGAAACTAAAGCATGGACTGAAATTGCAAAAGTGTATTTCTGAAAGGGAAGCAAACTTTTGTCAGTTCCAAAAGAGTAATAAATGTAGAAATGATGCTCACTGTCTAATTATGTTTGCTGTCTAATTTTAACAGACTAAACACTCGAGAACTTAACTTGCTTCCAAAACAAGAACTCAGCTAACTCATAGCGACTGAATATTCACAGTGAAGAGCTCCTTACCTAACCAATGCCAAGTCCTTCAGCTGTTTCCCTTATAACATAATATTTTCATTTTTATCATAATTAATTTCAGTCAGCTTGTTCCCATTATTCATCAATCTCAATGGTTGCTGGAAGCAAAGCAAATCAGTCCTTTCCTGTCTGGGTGAGACTGAAACACAGAGCATACCGAACATACAGAAAAGACTTAGCCAATGCTAACTCTTAATGTCATCCTTCAGACATTGCATAAAAGCATTTTTTCCATGAAGAACTTCCTGATGTTTCTATCTGTAGACATACAAATCCAAATGCAAAGCACTGCCAGCTATTTCTATCAAATGTAACAGGAACAACAACATCCTGTATTATACTTTTCACAGTAGAGGCATGAGCTACTTCTGCTAGTTTTTGATAAATATTTAAAACCTTAGGAAAAATTGATGCACAGAGCTAACACCCCCTTTGTCAAAATACAGATTTCTTTTTGAAGCGAAACCAAGAACACGCATATGCCATACTTCCCTGACGAACTCAAAAGCCACCCCATACAAAATCTTGTTTGACTGAGCCCCAGTATACTGCAAAATAATGGAATGATTGACTGGTTGAATCCCTTCAGTTTGCTGGCAGCCAGATGGCCAATGCAGCACACGTGCTGGCCAGCGTATCACGTCATGTGGAGCTCCAGAGTGGCAACAGCTCGTGCTTTGTTTTGACACAGAGAAGATGGGGAATGGAGGGGAGAGAAAAAAGGGAAATTTAAGGAATACGTGAGAAAGATCTGTGATAGCAAGTTGTGGAATTGTGAATGGGTGAAGGCTCTGCAAGTGCTTGCAGCAGAGACATCTGTTGCACAGATGAGCAGGCGAGAAACTGGGATGAGGTCTTAGGATGAAGGATGTGGAGGAGAGCAGGTTTTAGAGAGAAGCTGAAGGTACTTTGTTATTAAGATTCAGGAGACATGAAAACAGTCTTCACCCATACCACTTCTGCTGCAACAACTGCTGATTTGAGGCTACTTCCATAGAAAATCCTAAATTAAAATGCCTAGTTATATATGGAAATTCTAGTGACTTTACTCTAGGCAATAAATTCATTTTTACAAGTGAACCAAATTGCTTGTAATGCTAAACCACATTTTTCATTAAAACCAAATTACAATCAATAACTAAGAAATCCTAGGGGGAAAAAAAAAAAAAAAGAAAATAAAAGCAGGCTCTACCTCCCAATGCATTAAAATATAATTTTAAACAGCTTTGACATCAAGCTCAAACTTCAGTGAACTGATGGCCAAACTCTGTCACGGAAACCATAGCCAATCTTCTGATTTCAAGTACTTAACACGAGTCCTCACTGTCTCTCGAGTACACACAGATGTACGATGAGATGGCCTCAGTGTTCCAGACTGACAAGTTCCACAGCCCGTAATATGTTTCGCAGTGTCTGTTTCTCATTTTCTTTGAATGCCAGAACACCCTATGTGAGTCCTTAGTCCCTTCACAAGACTTAATCAGTGCAATGACCTCCCTCCAGCTCATTGTGAGCTACCAGTTTCTCTTGACTTACTCAAGTCATTCACCTTAGTGACGGGCTAACACCCTGTAGCTCACCATTTCAGAAAAGAAGCTACGGATTTTTTGTTATGAATTTAAAATTGTACTTCTGAGGATCCACAACCTGTATTTTTCCTATATTATAAAGCCATTTAATCTCTTTTGTTTGTAAAATTTAATCAATGAAATAAAGGCTAGGTACTAGCCTTCTAGGAAGTCTCAGTAAAGAAACAAGGCTTCATTAGCCCATCTCTGTTATAGTCTCTGAGTTAACAAAATGGTATAAAAATAAGTGCAAGCAACTTCCCTCTGCTCTCAGCCATTTGGAAAAGTAACTATTTTAAACAAACTGAACAAGCTAACATTTTAATACCAATTTACCTCAGACCTAGACCTGACCAATAGTCTCAAGGGCAACAAAATCTAGTTTTTGCGCGAATATTAAATTTAACCATGAAAGGGAAAACAACAGAAAAAGGAAAGACATTATAGCAGCAATTTGTATTCAACTTTATCTTCAGTTTGTCACATGTATTTTTGAGGTGGAACAAAGTAAATGGCAGTATATGGACAGTACCACATGCTTAGGTTACTAAAACTACTGCTTTGCAGTGAGTTAACATTTCACTCATGACTGCATTTAAAGTATTAATTATTGTGAAACAGTCTCTCAGCAACGTTCTACATGAATAAAAAAGTATGAACACTTCCTTTTTTTTCCCCAAATAGTTATGTATCTTTTAAACATCTTAAATGAAATAATTACATGGGTCAAGTCTGTATAATTACAAGTTTATCATCATCAGCGTTTTCATTTCTGAGAGAAAAAGTTGTTACTGTTGATGAACCAAAAGTAAAACCCTAAATCAAAAAACCTTTTAAACTTCGGGAACACTGCCCTTCCAACAAATATTGTTTATTAACTTTATTTCTAGTTCATTTTCTTTTCAGTTAAATTAATTGTTGCCTATGCTGGAGTTTTAATATTTAAATAACTAATTTATAGAGCCAGACAGTTGAGAGTCCCATGATGAAAGCTGCAGATCTGAAAAATTATTTCAATTGCAGTAACTGTAAAAAAAAAAAAGTTACTACACAGAAGAAAATAAACTCTGAAAATATCAAGGGAAAAAAAAAGCATTTACTGAGTAGTCTTCACAGGTGTGTGAGGAGACAACAATCTACAGAATGAAAATATTCTGAATATGAAGACTTGGAGACACAAATGGAACTCTCCAGTGAAACCTGTATAAAATTTAAAGAAAACATATTGTTCTATGCATGCAAAGGTGCTAGAATTGATTGAGTGAAAAGATCATCCTGCGATATCAATCTGTTCAAGACAGATGTGAGATAAGAATATAAAAGTGACTACGTGATATAATCCATAAGTGAAATATTGGGAATTTGAATTCTTTTTCTTTTTTTCTTTTTCCTGTGAGATTATGACTCACAATAATGAATTCTCTATCCTAAAGGTTTAGGCTAACTTTTTTTTGATTAAATGATTGTACATGAAGAAGTGATTTCAGTCTTAAAATCCTCTATTTGACTATGAATCAGAATGGTCCATTAAATAATTTTGGTAATGATTGCTGTCTAGCACATATACCATACTAGAACATACTGCTTTACATATTCAAACCCATCCATAAAATACCTTTTAAGACTGGAGTATGGGAAGGAAGCAAAAAACATAGTTTTGGTGTTGTGCATCATTTACTTCAAAGAAGCGATCAAACACTTTCAGCCATTTGTTTAATATTTTGTGCAAAAACTCATGCTTGACTATGGTTTTGACAGCCTCCCAAAACTGCAATTTGCTGACTTGCCTGTCTCTTTAGGGAAAGGAAACAAACAAAACCCCCAAATAACCAACTTTGCATATTCTTTTGCTGAGAGATGAAGGCATGACATGTGCTTAATCAAGAAGTTCAATTACCCATAATTATCTACACCACAAATAGTTTCCTTTCTCCCTTTTAGTATTAGTGTAGAGCCAAAGCATTTCTACATCACCAACTGAATGTTCTGCCATGTGCCTCTTTTGCTTACTGAGCTACTAGATGAGACTATTGCTGCTTTCATATACAGTAAAAAGTATCTAGACAATTTCTATCAATGGGGTAAGATATGTCAGACCATAGAGTTCTTCCTTCCCTCCCTTCATGACACAAGAAACAGAAATCATCAGAGCATAAACTCATTACTAGTCCTTGAAGTCACCTGACTGTGAACACAGAGGCCGAGTAGTCTCCTATGCCATGTATACCATTAAAAAGACAAATTACGACAAATCACAATTGAATACTCAAAATATACTTCATAATGATTCTTTTGTCTTCTTCTTCTTCTTCCATCCTTGTTAACATGACACCTGAATAAACATTTAATTAAAAATATAACTTACAAAATCTTACTGAACTAGTATTATTTCTTCTTTTACATGGAGGCTTTATATGGTGCACTACAAGTTTTAGGAAGAGATGTGTATATAGTATGGGGAGTTAAAAGAGAAAGAAAACCTGAAAATTTAAGTAAAAGGTGAAGCTCATGCAAATCCTAACATTTCAGGTATATTAACAACAACAACAACAACAACAAATCCACCAAACCAAAACCATGTCCAAACATAAAAAAACCCAACAAACAAAACAAAAAAAACCCCAAACCACAACTTCTGAAGTACAGTCATCTTGAGGTCAAACCTCTTATGACTACCTGCCAAAACCCATGAACTGGTCACAGCTGGCCAGATATGCCCTAAGACCTAAAGAACAGAGGTTTGAATTGTTCAGAAACTGCTGGGTGGCCAATATACACCACACCACCATCTGATACCAAAAAAACCCCGAAATGTTACACAGATATTTTTTACCATAATTCTGAGCAGAATTTTGAATTATTTCTGTCTGCGTTATTAAATTCTCCCAAAGATATCTCATCTGTGATTTCAAGTATTAGGATGAATTAATCTATTTCTATATTAATTTTAAATTATACTACATGATTTTTACAAAACCACTTGACTTAAGCGTAAATACAACTTGCTTTCACAAAGTAAGGAAGAAATAACTCTATTTGAAACCTTTAAATATCAAACTGAAGTTAAATGATTTATTTGCTTGATTATGCTAACAAGAGTTGTTCAATCACTAATTACAATCTTATTGCTGAAACTGGGTTATAATATACATTAGAATTGTTATATTTATCCATTTTGTGGGGTAATTAGCATTAAGCGCAGCAACATGTCAGGAAACAGCAAATTCAAATGCCAAAAATTGCTATACCAGTATTGTGGACAGTCCTTTGGAGATTTCAAGCAGTACTCTGCATGCAAATTTCGATGGGCCATTAGTTTTCATTAATGGTGGTTTGAGTATTTATGGAAGACAACTATGTACTGTACTTAGAACTGGGCAAATTGCCTAGATATATTTCATATATTAATGCTAATGTAATGAATGGTGTTACGGCAATTAGAAGACTGATGACTTGGAAAATTAAGGTGTATGTATTTGAAGTTTCCCAACCTAAGCGGCCCCTTTCACTTCACAATTTCATCTAGCAAAGTCACAGCTCCTGCCGTTTGAGTTATTAGAAATGCATTCTGGTTTTATTTTTGAAACTTTATTTAGGATAAACCAAAAATAAAATAACCAATATATCATTTAATCACATGAAGAAAGTAAATGGCAGCATGAGTATGTTTTGGTAATATGAACCCACATTTTCTGTCTAAAATGAAATACTGTAATTATTACTGTCTGTTTTGATTGTTTGATAATACACCTTGATGGTTGTATTATATACAGTTTGTGTTCAAAAGACATTGTTCTAATAGCTGCACTCCCATTGAAAAGCTATTATATATGTCTGTATGTTGTATAGCCTTTTAATTTTTTTTTAGATGAATTTCAAGAGAAATAGCACTTGTACATAGAATCATTCACTACATGAAGTTTATCTTATACTAGTAAACAACTAGAAAAGGCTACTACTTAGCACATGGAATATTTCCTTTGAGGCTTCAAAACAAGTATTTTTAAAAAATCACCAATGCACAACAAATTATATCCTCATTATACAATCTACATCATATTCCTATTTTGTAGTGAAATGAGCTGAATTTTGTGATTTTTTGTAAACTGTGTTTCTGTAAGGGCGTGATAGAAAATCCAATCAAATATCTCCACCAAAACTGCTGACAGAAGCCTTCAATATCATCTTCTTCTCAGTGACAAACTTACAGTAACTAATCAATACTTTTCTAGCAATGCTTAGTTTATGATTCAGAGCCATATATCATTCAAGAAAGAATACACCGGTTTGGAAATACATCAGATATTGCTGCAAGTTCCTTTGCAATTCAAATCTTGTAATATCATGACTCTGCTCACCAATCCAGAAATACATACAGTTCTCACCACAAAGGTAAATTTCCAACCAGTTTCAGTTACAACCAAGGAACCATTTTCATTAAGTAACTTGGAAGGTAGGAAATGAGACTTCATGCAGCATGCCAAATACATCTATATAATTTGATCACATTCAGGCACTGGCTACCAGGAAAACTGCTACTCAGTATGATATATTTAGCTCAAACCTTAACAAAAGTATAGGAAGAATTTTCTTAATGTTGAAAAGAGATCGCCGTACCGTATAAGAAAATCAAGAGATTCTCTCACATGGAACATCCTGAGTGGATATATGTTAACAACTTTTAAATGGTGTCAGTAGTAGGTATTGAAAATTATGCGGGGGATAGGGTGCTGTGAATTAGATAAGCTTCTAGAAGACCAGAAGACACTTCAGAGATTTTTAAAACAAAATCAAATGAACAGTTAACACAGTAAAACAAGAAAATTACTGTTGACCAAATGCAAGAAAATAAACAGTGGGAGGTACTAAAAGCGTTCACATGCATTTTTGAGTGGTAAATTAACTAAAAATGGCTGATGTTGCACGCACTGACATTTCACAAAGTGAATATGTATTTGAAGAAAAAGTGGGAAGACTAGAAAAGCAATTGTGACTTCATCATTGATTTGTAGCAACATTTTTGTAAAACAATGGCAACAGCAAAAATAATTTTTTGTATGCTTATGGGCATGGAAAAAATAGTAATTTTGTATATATTCAAATGTTTTACTTTCAAATGGAATATAATTTTCATCCCATCTATATTATGCTCAAAAAGATGCAGCAGAATCAAGCACCAAAAGACTAGGAATTTTGGAGCTCCGCATATGGAAAAAGAAAGATGACTGATACTACTGAGTAGAAAACCAATAAATGAAACAAGCAAAATACAGAAAGATGTGAATTATAGAACTTGTTTCCATTTTCCTCAAGGATAAACCTGAGAGTTACTTTGGCACCAACTTGTTTGCTATTATTTTTTCATGTCTTATCATTACCTTCTATATGCTCCCACTAAAGGATATAATAGTAAACAAAGCCTGGAAAGGACCAAACAATAGTAAACATATGAAAGAGTAGTAGTAACTTCCAAACAGTTTACAATGGCTAAACTGCAACACTAAAATAGAGGGACTGAAAGCAACAAAGTACAAACAATGAGGAGATTGAGTAGTATAAAAGGCATTTGTCATGGCCTGGTGAAGCTCTGAACTACTCCATAAGCTATGTTACAAAGCAAAAGAAAACTGTACTGACTTAGCTAACATTATTTATTGAGTTCATATCACAGTACGTAACCATGGAGTGCTTAACTGCTTCTCATTCCTCTTCCCATTTTGAAATTAACGGAATCAAAGATCAAGGTAACACATAGATATCAGGACAGCACAGAGATTACCAAAGCAAGAAAGAAGTCAGTCTTGGGCCAAATCTCTGTCAGTGATTAGGTTTTTTTATAGTTCTGAAAAATCTTCTGGAACGTAAACTGTAAGATATAGCAAAACCTACTGGAAACTGTCAGAAGGTCTCTTTCTGTGCAAAAGGCTGTCCAGACAAAGAATGGAAGACACTAGAGCTCTTCACACAGACTATTGGGATTATCTTGGGGGGTCTCGGGGAGCTCATGCTTTCTGACAACGAGACTCTGATGTCTGGGAAAGATGCTAGTAAAGAGATGATTCACATCAACTAAAAAAATGTTCAGAAGCAAGGACAACTGATGTGCTAGCAGAGATCACTGGCACAGTAAATTTATGAGAAATTCAGCAATTTTTCTGACGATCCTTTCTCCCCCAGTGCACCTACCCTTGGCGAGGGTAAGGAGGCATGGGAATGAGGGCTATCTCAAATCACATTACCTTGTTGCCTAAATCCACTGAGGTTCCATCCACCATTTCCTTTTTTTAACTCTTCAGACCAGTAAAGATTCTGATGATCAACAACAACTGACCAATATATGACCTGGTGAGACTACTGTACAAAGGGAGTCTCACAATATCTAACTTGATCTCCTCTTTCTGCCCAGGTAGAAACAAAACCCAACATTATGACATGATCATATACTTAAAGAAACAAAAAAATTTTAGCTGTCAAAAATACTGCTTTTACCTGGGGAGACACTAAATGCAAAAGACAGCAGAAGCCTACATAATATAGTAACGTGCATTAATATAAGCTGTAGCAGTAGCACCGAGTGGAACCTAAATGCCACAGAACAGTTAAGAGTTTGGGCACAGATATCGTATCTGTTTTCTTTTCAGTCACCAGTGAATTCAAATGATGATAAAAATTAGCTTAGCATATACAGAGAAACATGCCAGCTCATTTTTTTTTCCCTAGGTGTTTGCTGTGCTTTTAGATAAAAAGTAAAGAAAATTTATGAAATTGATCAAAAGTGATGCAATAAATATCTTAATTACTGTGATTCACCTGCTAAAACTTCCTATTAAACCTGTAGGCAAACAGATCAACAGAGGTACTAAATTTTCACAGGCTTTCATGTTAAATCTTATATTAGAAAAAAATATTCATTCTTCTTTATTTATATATTCTTAGTTATGGCCATTTATCAATTACAGATCTCTTATCTTGCTTCAGATGGCATTAGATTTTCTGTTCTGATCCATTTTACGTGCACAAAAGCCCGACTATAAGAAGCTGATGTAAAGCCACCAGAACTTCAGGAAAATACATGGCATTTATGTTGCTACAGTATGTTCCACAATATAGAAACATACAGGAGAAATGAATACCAAAATGTTCAATGTTTTTCAATCAGCACATACAGTATTTTTTTGCACTTTTCTCCAACAGATTTATATACAGAATTATACTGCAATATCATATTGCAGTTTATTACAACTATGGCTCCAAAACAAAGACAAGACCCAGAAGCAAAACAAACAGAAAAACACAAACACATTGTAAGTTTTGTTTACCAATTCTGAGTAGGAAGAACTGTCATCACCCATAAAAACAAACTATCATAAACTAGGAATATTAGATGTATATATGTTTAAAAACTATGCAGCAGACATTCTCCCATCTCCACACCTGCAAAAAGTCAACTACTTTCATGCAAACAGGCATGAAACACTCTTTTTTAAATGATAGCTATAAATTCTTTATTCAATATCCCAGATGGATTATCACTGTTGTAGCTTCTGTGAATCATAGGTGAAGACTTGATACCACAGACATCTCAGTGACAGTATGAACAAATACTCTTTACAACATCTCATATTAAAGACTGCCAATAGCTCCCTAAAGTAAAGGTCATATATTCATTTTATTTCTAGTCACAATCAGATCAACGAAAGAAAATTTGTCTATATTAGCATTCATGACTCCTTCTGACACAAAACTTGCTTTTGTTTATGAATGCATATATAAAAGCATCCCCTCTCCAACAGATTTGGACAGCATTTAGAGTTCAATACTGTCCAAATATGTGTATAATAAAACTATTTTAGCAGTTACTACTTTAAAATATGACTTAATTTACACCATGTGCATAAAGTCTTTGGAATTCATTTAGCATAACTTTCACCATCTATATATACATTATATAATTAATCAATCTATCAAATAAAATACTTTATAAAAAAAAATCAACTAATATTTTTTTTTAACATCCAAGATAAACATAAACCATTTTTAACGGAAATTTAAATATGGAAAGCTCTAAATACTAGTTTTGAGTCAGACTGGAATTTCTTAAGACACTGTATCCTAACTCCAGCAAGGGCCAAGAGCTGAAGATGCCTATGAAAAACATTCAATTCAAAGCAATATTCAGCAGTCTGCAACTTAAAGACTTCTTGACTTTTTAATAAGTTTTTCCTTATGTTACCGTTCTTCTTTTGATTTTTTGTAATTTAGATGGTTTTGAACATTCTAAACATTTCTAATGTGCAAAGTATAACATTTTTTTCAACTAATTAATAGACAGAATATTAACAGACATCTGAAAATCCAAATCATCAATTCATAACCCAAAGAAGTCTTCACAAAATGCAAGCCTATCCATCAAACTAGGGCTATTCTGAACTATGACAGTAGAAAGAAGTGAGTGGCAGAAGAAACGAGTCATAGATAATTCTTTGTAAGCATGACCCACCTCCTTCCAACATGCTTCCAAGTAACTACAGTGAATATAAGACACTGGTCTCTTACCTTCATCCTGTGCATATATATGCAAAACTATATTTAGAAACATAATACAGATTGTAAACTGTCTGCTCAATAAAATATAGAAAAGGCTTTTTTACAGTCTCACTAGTGAATATACTGTATGTATTATTTACATAAAAAATAGCTTCTCCAAGTTTTTGATATTTCATTATTAATTAGCTTCCAATCATTTAAAAACTGTTACTATTGCTGGACTTACCCATAATGGTTAAAGCTGTGGCTTTTGTTAAGTCTTCTTTCATTGATTCTATTATTTCAAGATTACCACCATCCAAGTTGCATCTATTTATGGTTCCATTTCCTGAACTGATCCAGTAAAGTTTGTTCTCCCCATAATCTATTGATAAACCTGTAATTAATGTATAAAACTTTAACTATGGCTTGAATAGATAATATACATTTAGTGTTATGCTGTTTTCATAATAGAAGCATATTTAAGAAATATATATACATACACAATTATGTTATCTATCCACTCATCCACTCAAACTTTAAAAAAATAAACGGTAAAACCAAACAAACTTGGCCATTTATAGTGGAAAAAAACCCATGCTTTTAAACAGATTTCTGCCTTTTATTTCTCCCAACATCTACAGAAATCAATCAGTGACTGACTGATGAAAGAGCATTATCTGGCAACGAACAACTACTTGACTGAACTGAGGTCCTAAGCAAGGTCATTAACTACTAGTATATGTGAACCAGAAGCCATCATTTATATTCTAAAATTATGAATACATAAAGACTTAGAAAACAAGCTACTTTTTGTGATTCAGAACTATAAAAAGCCTGTTCTCTCCCTGCATGCACATCCCTCTTCTTAGAATGCTAAAATACCAAAACCTAGTAACAATTCTTGATAAATTTTGCAGTATTAAGTTTAATTTTGCTTCATAGTGAACTGACCTCATGATCAGTTCTTTGGAGTTAGAAGCAAGAGAACTGTATTTCAGGCTTCTATAATCCTTTAAAAATGTTCAAATAATTGTAGCCGGAGTTTTTCCCCAGTGAAAAACGCTTGGCGTGGTGACAATACGTGCCATAATAATTTGCTTTTCCCAGAACTCATGTTAAGTATCCAGCAGCAAGTTGCCAAAAAATACTGTATTTCACTCCATAGGTCAACCTCTAGATACTGTACAGTACTCTTCTTCCATCCTGTAAACTGCTTCTCTGTTGAAAGCCAGATCTATTTTCAAAACCCTGATGGGAGAAAGCAGTGCCATGTGCTGCAGTACTTACAGCTGGCATCATGCCACAACTTCTTTACGCACATTTGACATAGTAGGCCAAAAGATGCCCGCTTTCTAAAGCTTTTGAAAAACAGCTTCCCAGTTCCTTTACAGTTACTGGTATTTTTTCCCCTCTCTACAAGTATATCACCCAGAAGAAACCAACACAAGCTCAAGAGAGGATAAGGATACCAAGTAGTGCCTTCAGGAGAGATTGATCTTGCAGCATCTCTCTGCACATACATGTCTTCTGCTTAAAGTGAAAAGACCACAGACCTTGGAGACAAGCAGTGCTTGCACTAGCAGGCCTAGCACAGGAAACTTTCTTGGGAATATGGATGAACCTTGCTACGGGTTACAAAGGTAATATGCAAGTGTAAAGGTTGCCTTACTCTGAGATGGATAGCATTTGCTGTTCTCTGTAACTCCTGACTGCTACCAGTCAGCTGCTCTCTGATTTCACCAAGACAGATCTATTTATGGGGTTGCTGTGAATTGCAATCTACACAGCAATTACAATGTCAGGTTTTCTACTTCTTAAGATATTAAACTGGTGTTTCTACACACGGGTATTCCAATTACACAGCAGCAACTGGCAGAAATAGCATTCCTATCTCCTTCTACCCAAGTCTACCACATTTTTCTTCCCAAAGTATTTTGCTGTTGTGTTATTCCCCCTATTACCAACCTTTGTGAAAACATATTATTTATAATGTAGGCAGAGCACATTTATTTAGAATTTTTCAGGAAATGTCGTGTTTTTACTGATGAAAATAGGTGACTTACTAGCCATAAGCATCACAGATACTAATGATGCATTCTAGCGTGGGTGACTGGCTTACACCTTATGTCCCAGCAGCAAAGTCAAACTAACATGTGGATTGTAAAATACAGGTCTCAGAATTCTGTTGTGTTTAAAAAAAAAAATATTACCATGACTTAGACCATCAGTGTTTTCACATGCATTTTCCAATTTCCTTACTCCATTTTCCTTATGCAAATTTCCAGAAATATGCTACTATTTAAAAAGTACAGTTTATTCCAGCAATTAATGAACAGAAGTTCCAACCTTAAAGCCATCTATATAATGAGATCTTAGCTTCCACTACCAGAAAATCAAGTTTGATATTTTCATTTGGTGCATCCCTGAAGTTCAAGGAAACGACTCTTGATAGCATTTTTTGTATACTTACTGTTTAAATGATGTGTGTTCCAAGAACATTAAAGATGGGATTAATTCTTACTACCTAAATCAATTAAATGTTGGACACTGCTACTATAGCTTAGATTTATTACAGGAAAAGTATTTGGAATTTTTGTTTACACTTCCCACCCTAGTGACTTAATTAAAGTTTTTTTAACTGTTTATGGCTGATTACATTTCAGGAGACAAAACAGTGCTTGAAACTAGGAAATCCTTAGGTTTATTTCTCTGCTAAACACACATCAATACTTAAGAAATAACTTTTTAAACAAACAAAATAAATTTAAGATGAAAATTTCAAGAACCAGTCTCAAGAAGATTTTTGGTTCACATCTGCAACAATTTTGCTTGTAGACTACGCTATATATTCAAAAGAAAGAACAAATTAGCAAGGGATATTCAAGTAGAGAGTCAGCCAAGAAAATGAAGCAAGAACAGCTAAAATAGCAAATAGGGCTGTACCATAATCATGAGCAAAATGGAAACTCTCAGTTTGTTCAGAAGAAAGGATTGAACTGTATTAAAAAAAAAAATACACCACCACCCCCAAACTAAACCCAAACAATACCCCTGCCACCACCCTATAATTATGGAGTTCTTTGAATATAGCTGAGAGTGATCCAGTATGTTTTTAAAGGTTATTTCTCCAAGCTATTTCAAAACTTACTAAGAATACAATACTATGCAATTTAATAACAGCCATTTCCTCAAAACCAATCCAATGTATGCATGATGCTTCACTGAAAATAAGTTCAAAACACCCATGATCAAATGATCTGCCTCACAAAGTATAAAATTAAGCACGAATTCTGAATCCCTAAGAATGCAGTTTAACGGAACTACAGCAACTAGTTCCTTTTTTGAATGATCTATGTGTGTTGCTATTTGAACCTTTTAGAACTGCAGAATGGACTAATAAGTCATGCCTAGCATGTACTAGTTAAGATAAAAATAAGAGATACAATCAGTCATTCTAAGTTTATCAGTTTCCAAAATCTCCAGTCTACAAACTTCTGGCATTTATACAAAATATTTTAAATTAAATAATCTCCTTCTTTTGATAGAACTCAAACTGAGAAAAAAATTCATCAGCATACTTCAGATCACAGATTGGAAAACTTTCCTTCATTCTTCAAATTCTGAAATTATGTCTCAAGAAAATTAAAATCCCCTTCAATTATCAGGATACCCAACTCAAATAAGCCATATATTTGTCTTTTTCAGTAATCCACCAGTGAACTCACTTATTAGATCATTCATGTCGCTCCCCAAATACTCACTGTATGAACTAGACTTTCACTTACAGAGAAAAACAGTTTCTCAGTTAGAAATGAAATATTAAATTAAGGTTTTAAGACAGCTACTCTCTGGCTTTTCAGCAGTGTTTTCTTGTTCTTTGCATGGGAATGTCTTATGCTAATGGTAAGAATAACTTAAACCATTAGAATAGGCATTTTGCATATATTTGAATTTAGAGTTTGGTATTGAAAACTTAATACTTGTTTTATCTATAGTGTAGCTGACCATTTTTCCTCAACCATGCAACAGAATCCATTTTCATAACCATCCTAACTGACAATAAAACAGAGCCAAGATGTCTACCAATTAAAAAGTTTTTCAGCAATAGACAGGTGTTTCCCTTTACATACATACAAATATCTCTCTACGCCCTTTACAAACTATACATCTTACATCTTACATATTACATATCCTACACTTTACATACTTTACAATTTAGCATGCTTTAAGACTGCCAAGAAGGAGGGAAAAACAATTAGATCTCTATGGTCTCCTTATTATGCAACAGGTCTCATTTTTATGCAATAAGAACCTTAAATCTGGAATATAACCTATTTTGAGTAATTCTGATCAGATCTCAAAGGTGTTAAAAATTAATCCAATACTACAGAAAGAAAACTAATTGTCTCACTTGCACCTCTGTGGTGAAGTAAAAAACTTACGTCGCAATCATCTCTTACAAGGCTTATAATAATGTTTAACTGCATGAAGAGTCCACATGATACCAGTGAAACTGTACGTGTCCATGAAGAAAAACATCACAAAACCCACATGGATTTGCACATGCAGCCTTTGACAGTACTGATATACTTACAGCAAAGAAAAGGAGGGGGGAAAAAAAAAAAAAAAAAGAGTACTTACCATTTTAACATGTATTTGGTTCAGTGGCTTTACTGCTACTCAGAACAAACTCAATGACAGAAACCGTAAGGACTGCAATTTAGGACCTTGTGACCTATGATCACAGGATATTCAGTGCAAAATGTTGCACACAGCCTTACTTAATATTGTCGCAATATTATTAAATGTGTTTATGCTTCACCTTAAAATTAGTGGGTTTACCACTTTTTTCCTCCAGATAGAGATAACTGTCTCTTCAAGGGGACAGATAGAAAATCAAATCAGCAATTAAAACAGTTACCAAATAATTTCTACAAAATTATTTTAATTTAGGCTCTAAAATGTATGTCGTTTTGCTCTAATGTCAAATTTACTGAATTATTTAACGAAGTCATTTTTGCTTCTGCTTGCTTAATGCATTCAGTTATGAAAACCCATAAATGCTTTAAAATGTAATCACTGTATTGATGGACCACTAATAAGACAACAACTGATGTAATCACTTTAACTCTCTAAAAAGTGAAATTACAAAAAGAAGGAGACCTGAACCAAAAATAAATAGAAAGAGCTTTTTTTTTTTTTTCCAGAAAGTGCCATAATTTATCATCAACTATATTAATTCTCAAATACTAAAACTAAGGTTAGGTCATTATATGGAATGTATGCTTCAGCTATTGCTCTTTTCTATATGTGAAAAATTAAGAGCCAAATTATCTTTTTATCATGCAGCTGGGATTCTGGGGAGGAAGGTTCTACATTTCAAGTCAAAGTACCCTCTCGCATATATCAATAACTTATTAAAACCCTGCTCTCTACAATTTTTTACCCATGATCTAAAGATTGAGAGATACAGATGGGTCCTCCTTCACCTTGTGTTGACACGACGATTGTAATACTAGAAGTTATCAAACTATACTGAACCTACTACAGTAGAATCCAATTAGAATGGACCAAAAATATCTTAAATTATGAAACACAAAAATACATCAACGTTTTTCATATCTTTATGCCTGTTCTTATCACTCATATAGTATATGAAAAACTTCATGGTAGACTTAAATAGCATTTCAAGATAATGTCCATAATAAAGCACTATCAAATAAAAAAAGAGACAAGAAAAAAGGTATTTACCAACAGGATCTTTTTGATTCTGAAAGAGTATTTTGCTGTTGCTGCCATCCATGTTTGCCATGTTAATTGTGTTGCCATCCGTCCAGTAGAGCTTACTGAAGAAGAAAATGAACATATTTATAATGTTCTGTTGTGTACACAGTATTTTTA
Organism: Gorsachius magnificus; assembly: GCA_034008185.1. Classification (NCBI taxonomy): domain Eukaryota; kingdom Metazoa; phylum Chordata; class Aves; order Pelecaniformes; family Ardeidae; genus Gorsachius; species Gorsachius magnificus. The sequence continues at coordinate 6,154,717 of CM067085.1, read as the reverse complement.
ATGCATCAGTAGTAAAAACATTTGTAAATTTAGAAGCAGGCAAAACATACAGGTAAAGTTTACATGATTTAATCAACAGTAAGCTTTGGTAGGGAAGCAGTACTCAGTTAAGAAATTCTCAGCAAACTCTTTCAAACACATGCATTTGCTTTAAGTTTGAAAGAAAAGAGAATGAGCAAACTCCAAATCTGAACAAAGAAGAAAGCTGATGAGCTTTAAAGTAGTTTATTTATTAAAATTACATATTTCTTACCCTTTTACTGGGTGAACTGCAAGACACTGGGGTTTATCGATTCCATGGATGATTGAGGTTTTCAAGGAACCATCTAAATGTGCCACATTAATTTGTGTTTCATCAAATTCTGAGCTAATCCAATATAAATTACGTGATATCCAATCCACTGCAAGACCTCTGATACTCTGAATATCTGCAAAAAGTGAAAGCAGTTGTTCTTTGATTTTCTTTCTGGATTATTCTCAGTCTTGAAAAAAAACAAAAAAAACCACAATTTCTTCTAGAGTTTGTTAACAATAATGTGCAATATTCTATTCACATGTATTTATAAACTAGTTGCCAAGAATTAATAATCATTATTTTTCTTCTTGGGCCTGACACACTTGCAATAAAACAATAAAAACATGGAAATTGTACTGAAGATTTGAGAAATCCTCCAAAAATACTTCTTTAAAAATTAGCATAAAACCTACTGTTCATGGCTACACATCTGTCAGCTGATGGAAAGTAGTGAATGAATTCTTTATTTTGCTTGGCTTGTGCATGCAGCTTTTGCTTTTCCTATTAAACTGTCCTTATCTCAACTTGTGAATTTTCTCATTTTTACCCTTCTGATTCTCTCCCCCATCCCACTGTGGGGAGTGAGTGAGCTGCTGTGTGGGACAGCTGCCTTCTGGGGTTAACCCACACCACCAGTATTACCTGAGGTAGCAAAACCTAAGTAAGATATGATTGATTTGGTAACTTTGCAAGTGTCTTTTTATGTGATAGTCTTCCTTAGCAAGATGTTGATTAAAAAAAATATATTAATATATGCTAATATTTGCCTTAAATGCTGCTTAAGATCTAGATACTAACATGCTGCTCTGCCTTGGCATAGCAATGGTTCGTATTGGCCAGCATCTTTGTAGACGAGGAAACAGGCCAAAGGTGATTTAATGATTTCATTACAGTTCATAGCTTGTACACTATCTCTTTGTCAACTTAATGTGGTTACTTCCACTGACAGAATTACTGTCATTGACAAACTAACATGGATGTGGCTGTGGCTTATATACATAAGGTCAAATGGTGATTGGGCATTAGGAAGTTTGCCAACTTCAGAGAATTCAACAAAGGACACCGATACATAGCTTTGACCCATTTTAAACTGATCCCCTGACTTCTGGGGTCTTTTTTTTTGGGTTGGAGGAACTAGAAAACAAGCATTTCATACTCTTAAAAAGATTAAAGTATGACTTTGGCATCTTTGTGACACTGGCATAAGACTTCATCCAATAAGAATCCCACTAGTATGTGCTTACAAAGCTTCTTATGTTCTTAGAAGTAGAAAATTATAACTCTAAGCAAATGAGATCATTTAAACATAAGTAGTCTTTATATAATTTTGATGTACCAGAACACTGTAATTTTGCAAATTTTATAAATAAGAAGTTACATCTGGCACAAAAAAGAAACCCCAAAAACTCCATCACAGAAGCTACCATAATAAAAAGAATATGAAAGAAGGCTGATAAACAGAATCACTCACACATAGTATGTTTGTTAAAGTTTCATTAAGTTTCTTAAAAAGTTTTGTGATTTTTCACTATATATTTTATGTCATAAGCAGTGTTTTTATTCTACTACCATTTATAAAAAACAACCCTTTCTCTTTTGGGCACCTCAATTCATGATGTAAAGAAGAGCTCTAAGAGGTAACCTAAACCTCGTTCTCATTACTAGTTCTGAAAAACGTCTCCAATTGTTAATAAAATTGTCTCTGATAATAACAGAGGAAAAATAAAGATACCCACACTAAATAAATTCATCAGTCTACATAGTCAAGTGGGGATATTGCCATATTAGTCCAATGATTTCCCAAAATATGCTAATACAGAACAAATTTCTTCTACAGTGACACCAAGGGTGGAGCTTTAATTAATTTTCTGAAGTCCCCAAATAATCAACTAGTTGTTTTGGTTTTTTTTAATTTGTTCTCAAAATCAAAAAAGATCTGATCTTAAAGAAATGAGTTATTTCTTTTCTCATCTTCTCCTTCAAGTGTAATTGACCAGTTGAGGAACTACTTCCATAATTTGCCTCCAGTCAGACAGTTTTCCTATTTTCAAGCAGGAAGGTATGTTACAAAACAGAAGAACACCATGTGCTGCCAGGAGAGGAACTGACAGTGGCTGGAAACAAATAAACAAAAAAAACCCCACCCCTAGCAAGGACAACAAATGGTATCACTTTAATACCGGGGCTACTGACACAGGCCTGAAGCAATCAGGTATGGACTTTACAATCCGTTAAGTTTCTGTATTCAAAGTACAGAGCAAAACTGTTGGAACAATAAAGGTGTTAACCACAGAAAAAACTGCCAGTCATGATTTTCCATTTGCAATAATTTAAGTTTCCTCCTACCGCTGTAAGCAAGCTACCTATAAAGAAAAAAGCTCAATAAAAAGGAAAACCTGCACTGTAGTATTTTAAGTAACTGAAGCAGCAACGACAGAACAAACTTATACAAGATTCATAGAATCACAGAATCGTTTAGATTGGAAAACACCAACCGTTCCCCTAACCCTGCCATCCCACCACTAAACCATGTCCCTAAGGATCTCATCTACCCATCATTTGAGTACCTCCAGGGATGGGGACTTGACCACCACTCAACAATTCGAAGACACAGAATCAAAAGACTCCACTTCCTCATGGCATTCAATTACTGCAGATAGCCTGATGGCAATCAGTTTGAACATGACATGTGTTGCAAGACAACAGGCAAATGCGTAACACCAGTATCACCAAAATTACAAAGCTACTATATTAGTGTGTTTCACTGATGTTGCCAAAGCAGAAAGATCTAGATGGACTGGAACGAACAAATAACTCTGATGGAGCCAATTTCCTCACTAAGTCAGCACAGATAGCCAAAAGCACATAGGAAATCCACATGAAATTCTTCAATGCAAAGCTATGTCAGGATGCTATTATTTTTCTGCTTTTCATCTTTGTTCTTTCTACCTTCCCCATAAGGCATTATTTCCATTGTTTACTACACATTTCCATCTTGTATAAAAGCAATGTTACAATTCCATCCCAATTTAAATAAAAATTAATTATGAATCAATAACACGAACTAGAATTCTAAATACAATTGCACCTTCTGATTGTTTAGATCAATCAACCCAATACCAGTGAAAGGTGTACCTAACAAGAACTTGCACTCATACTTTAGCATACTTATAACACATTTACCTATAATGAATTATTTTTACTTCAATGTTATGCTATTTACCTCTTGAAATAATGGTTTCTAAGCCAGTCCCATTAACAAAGGCACGTTTGATGGTCTGTGTTTTTACATCAGTCCAGTATAAGCGTTCCTCAACAGCATCAAAATCTATGACTGTCACATCATCAATGTCAGGAACAGTGAAGGCTGTGATGAAGTTGAAGTAGGGGTTTTCTATGTCCACCCCTCTTATTTCTGAATGCCTTGCATAAAGAAGAAATTTCTTCTTTTCTGTTAGAAAAAATGAAAACATCACTCCTCATCTTCTTCACAACATTGGTAACAGAAGTAATTCGAGATCACTTTACAAATGTGTAAATAATTTTTTTATGAAATGATTTACTAACTCCATAAAACCTGCAGCCTAGTGACAGTTGAGGAAAAAAAATATGTTACAGAGCATAAAAATCACAGGAAAAATGTATTTTGGACACTGGACAAGAAGTTACTATACCACAAAATCAATATGGTCTTGTGCAAGTCTATGGGAAAAAAAAGTTAAATGATATTTTAAAAGTTTTACCCCACTTATCCCAGTCAAAAAAAAAACCCCAACAACCCAAACCTGTTTCATTTGCACATCATAAAAGATATAACATTTGGTATCTCAGGGGAACAAGGAAGTTTTGCAAACAACAAAACTCAGGAGGAATTCCACAATGTTTGTGTAAGCAGTGAAAGCCAAACAGGTGGAAGAAAAAGAACACACTGATTGTTCTAATTTAGACATCCGCTAATGAAAAAGGGTGATACATTAAAGGCAAAACAGAACTATTTTTTTTTAATCTCAGAAGTTTAAATTATTGGAGCAAATGTCTGTGAATGTTTTTTTCCCCTCAATACCCTTGATATGACAAAATATATATATTTTTTTATTTTCTAGACACTATTAACCAACACTGAAAAGAGTAATGTAGTACAAGGTTTTACAGGTAATAGGCACAACTATTTGACATTTTGAGGGATTTTAGAGCTTAAAAGTGTTTATTGTAATTTTTTATAAAACTCCCCTGCAAGGCTGCATGTCTAATATTTGCTCTTCATTTCATTTTCTTAATACTTGAAAAAGAAACTAAGACAACACTAGAAGAACAGGTAGAGATTTAAGCTATTAAGCACCTTTTTGTTATTCAGCTTACCTGACTAATCATTTTCTGATGACGCACTTTACAGCGTAAATCTTTATGTTCTGCAGAGGTAAGTTTTACTAACATATCACACACATAAGCAACAGAAAAAATGGCTCTGGTAATAAATATCAGAGCTCCACACACCTCATATATTATAAGTTATCCATTCCCAAAACGTAGATGTCCCTTTAAAACATATCATTAAAATGCACTGTAGAGATCGTTTTTAAGATTATGTATTTTAATATGTACAGTTCAAAATTCTAAAATCAATACAGCTGTTAGGCTTTCGAAGGAAAACTTACCATAACATGTTTTCTTGTCTAAAGACAGTTTCATCAGATGTGGACAGGCACACGCAGCACTTCTGTTGTGATTGATGAGACACATGTGAGAACACGGACCTCTGCCCTCATTAGCGGCACATGGATTGGAAGCTAAAATTGAATAATGAAACACACAAAATATAAAAACATCTTCTGGAACTAAGGTTTGTCAAACTAGCATAAGCTACACTGGTGAGAAAGTGGTGAAAATTCTGTTTGGAGACAAACCCGGCCTCATTGATTCACTGAGCTTGTACTTTAATCACCTTTTCTAAGCTAATATTCAACTCTTGTCCAAGCATATACCTTTTATATTTTTTTTTGTCAGTACAGCCATAAAATTTATCACTGTAACTTCATGAAGCTACTGGATAAAATTTTCCCAGTGAGATATTAATTTTGCATTCTATTTATAACATTAAATGTCAGGAATCATATGCTTCTAACCAGGACACATGGCAAAAGAAAATGTTGATGTGATGAGGACTTGAACAACAAATTTTGTTTTGTGAGGAGTCAAAGCTTAGACTATGCAATGAATTTTGGCAAATTCAATGTTCCCTCTCAATTTGATCTACCTACTAGAATATTAGTTGGAAATCTAACATGCAAAGGTAATCTGAAATAACATGCCATAGTATTTCTACTTTTCTCAAAGAAAAACCTCTTCTAAGTGTAACTTTTTTCAAGTGGCTTCCTATAGTTTACTGATTGAACACGATGTGCTAAAATTGCTTCAAAGTGGAGAAAGAAAACTGACCAGAGAAGACTTCTTAGTCTTACAAAATCTAGAAACTGTGCTTATTCTCTCCATTCATTATTATACACGCACAGTTCCAGAGGACTCCTGAAGAGACATCCCAAGCATAAACAGAAAGTAATGTAGCATTTTCCATTTACTAAAAAACCTTAGAAAATTAACAGTGATGAAAAGGGAAGTGGGAATGACTGACTCATAAAGACAAACCTATAATTAACAAAATCAATTAGTTTATAATATATTCCTCCAATGCTGTGCTAGCCTGCAATACAAGTAATTAGATAACTAGAGAAATCTGATGTATGAATTTCTTCGCAAAATAAATTTAGCTCAAACTCAAGCACTAAAATTTGAAGACAAAAATCAAGGTTTGCTTCATTGAACCATTGCTTTTTCATCAGTGCATGCTGCCTTGAATTTATCCACCAACTGCTGAATCTTTTAACTACTTATTTGTCTGACCAGTACTACAGGAAGAATGAAACTTCTAAAACCTTGGATAAACAGGTCAATGAAATTCTATCCTCATCTTCCATCATTCTAAGAAAAACCCACATATTTGATTCTGCCTTTCCCAAAAATTACAAGGTAGAAATGTTTATTTAACATCATCACTTTTCTTGTATCTGTAGTAACAATGTGAAAAAAAATTGGGGTGACATCTTTTCATAAGTTCACAACTTTAGGTGGAAGATAAAACATGTGAAGCTGAGGAAAAGAGACTGAAGTTAAGAAGGTTCCAGGAGACCTTCAGGATAAGAATCAATTATTAATGGACTATTAATATCAGTAAATATAAGTCACCTATCCCTATGAACTACACATCAAAAATGAAACAAAATTTAGGGGTTTGACAATATTGTGAAAGATATCATAGAATCATTTAGGGTGTAAGGGATTCTCAGGAGATCATCTAGTGATTCAACCTCCTGCGTTTTTTGGCATTCTTAATACTGCTGCTGCAAGATTTAAAATTTAATCATACGTTTTGTGAAACAGCATTTCTTTTAATTTATTTCCAATACAAAGCAGTAATTTCAGTGAAGCCTCAAACTCTTTGTATGCATATAAGGAAGGTTAGGGCCTGAAAATAATAATCTCCATCTTGTCTTTCTGTGCAAGTAGTGTATTACGCTCTTCTCTACCAAAGTTGCTATTTGAGCATGGAATTCAAATAGAAGAACACAGAGAAGAAAAAATAAAAGGCATTCTGTTTAATGATCATCTTAAAGAAAGAGTTGTGGTTAAAGTATGCTACGAACATCAACAGAGAGGAAACAGTACAATTTCTGTCCACATCACAATTCCCGTCCTATGTCATGGAATACAAAATTGGTGGAAAAAGAAGTGTTATAAAGCAGATGTATTTGTTTCCACATGCATGCACAATTGGAGGAGTAAACTACCATAATCTAAAAGTTACTTATACCAGTACATTATGTATATATTCCCTTCATATTCATACTGCTTTCACTGAATAACAGCTAAGCCCATTCTTTACTTACTAATAAAAACTAATTCTCTTGAAGGCAAAGAGGTATGCTATCACTTTGAATCTCAAAAATTTGGCTCTTTCATTTCCTTGCGCTGATTCCAATTCTTCTTGCTATTTCTATCATGAGTAACCACATAACCATTCCTTATTCACCTTCACCGTGCCATTTATAATTTCACAGACTGCCATCATACGGAAGCCTGTCTATAAGCTGTATTTCAAGAAGAATCAGCGTACCTTTCCTCATACAAAATCCTTTCCCATACTTTTGCTCAGCCTGTCAAGCTTTTTCAGTATCTTTTATATGATCTGTATACAGTATTCAAGATATGGGACTGATATGGATTTATACAGCATCATAGTTCAGTATCTGTGGTTCTTTATTCCTTTCCCAATCATTTCCACCAATCTATTTTCCTTTTGATCACGGCAACCCACAGAACTGGCATTTTCACCAACTGGCCAGCCTTTTGCATTATTTAATTGATTTCCACTGCTGACTGCTTGTCAATCTACTTCTCTTACAGTACTGTGCACAGATATACGCATGTCACTCTTTGCCATCATATTTCTTCTTGACTGCTCTTTAAAACACTATTTAAACAAAATTTTTATTTTTCTTGACCAGTAACCCTTAAAAAACCCTCAGACATTCTATCAGCAGTTGACAAATGAACAGTTACTCTGACAACCTCTGAATATGCATTCTCTCTGGACCAACTTATCCTCCTTATTAACTTCGTATCAAACCTGCCCCTTCTCAGCATCAGATTTTAGCTAGGCAAAATTCTAATCTTATACTTTAATGGTGCAGGACATGATTAAATTCTTCCTACACCTTCAAACATATGCACTACAGTTGCATCAAAAGGGTACTTTTAAATCACTGACAATCTATTCCCACTCATATTTAAAACCAGTTATAGATCTAATCCTCTGCTCACTGTCAATACTTTCTGTAGTACTGCTTTTCATAAGGCCAAAGATCCTTCTGCTGAACTCAGTTAACATCTTTATACTACCTCATTATATCTGATTATTTTAGCATGAATCTTTAGAATTTGCAACTTAGGACTGATCAGAGAATGTATTAGTTCTAAAGTACATATTTATTTCCCATATTCACTATTTCTACTTCTGATTTTAGTCATTCACTTGAAGAATTAGTCAGCATACCGTCTAACAAAAATTTACATATTCAACAAGAAACAAAATAAACAAGAATATTATTGGCTCAAAGTTAGCACAATTCTTCATGATACTCTATTGTATACGGTAGGATAGCTTTATGGTAATTATGAAGCTCCTGTTAATGAATCTCTCTGACTCCCACCCCCCCAGTGTACAGTTTGAGATGAAAGGGTACTGCAAAAAAAAACAAACAGAAAAATGTAATTAACGAAGAAGGGACTGCCTGAAATAACTGACCTTAAAAAAAAGCATACTGACATACTAGGCAGATAGCAAATGCAGATGTAAAAGAATAATAAATGTTGTAATGCTAGGGTATTAACATGTGGAAAGGCCAAAGCCAATAGTACTTTTAGGAGCAGGTGCTATGCTTTATAGAAAGCTTTGAAAAAAAATCAGAAATTTACTGTTAAATTAAGTAACAAAAAATCGGTAACAAAAGATTAAATTAAATCCAAGTGTGAAAAATGACACAAGAGTTACATGACAGAGTGACTGAGAAATAAATCAAAATTCAAATATATATAATATACAAGGAAAAAAAAAAAACAATCAAGTTACATACACAAGGATGAGCACTGAAACAGCATCCACACTCTTCTTAAGCAACAGGTTATATAATGGCTGTCCAATCCCCTTCTTACTACAAGAGGCAGGACACACTGAACAAAATTATCAAGTATTAGGGTCAAAACAAGCAAGATGAGGTCCTCTTTCACGCAGTGCATAGTTAATGCAGCAGAGCCATCAGCCCAAAAAATTGTAAACATCAAGAACGAGTTTGTGTAAGTAAGTTCAAAAGTCAGCTACGAAAGTTGATGCGAGAAGATTCAGTCAAAGGCTAGATAGCCTCTGAAGCACAAGGATATAATTTTAGGTTCAAAAATCACTGAGTTAGAGGTTGCTGGAAGGGGACAGGCTATACGGGAGGAGCGCGGCTGTTATCTTCACCCAGGTCCATACTTTCCTGTAGGCACTGATCATTCATTCTCAAAGACAGGATGCCGAGTTAAGACAAAGGTAGGAAAGACTGCTTTTATAATTCCTATAACAAAAATGGAAGTTTCACAAGGCACAGAGGAATCCAATTTAAAGTTCAGAAAGTTTGTATATATTTTGCATGATACATATACCAATCTTGTGCTGCTTTTGAAGTAAAAAGAATGTACACAAGAAGGTTGTGATAAAATCTCAAACTAATAAAATTTTTAAAATCCCCCAAAATAAAATAGCCAAAACTTTGCTTATATGCATCTTAAGCTACATTTCTGTAACAAGATATTTTAAAAAGCTGGCAATCCAGGCCTCAACAGAATATCGTAACAAAACATTACCATGAAGTGAAACGGGGTTTGTGTTTTAATTACAAAAGAGCCCAGTGGTACCAATATACTTTACATTCAGCAGTTATTATATTATTGCTGGTCCTGATTTTTAGTCTATAAAAATTCGATCTGCAAAAAGAAAAATAATGTCACGGCCATGTGGGGGGGTGGGGTTTTTTTTGTTTGGTTTTTTTTTCTGTTTTTTTTTTATTATTCAGAATACTGCAAAAAAACTGGGGAACGTGTGAGGAATTTGAAGCTTTCTAGCTGTTTTCAAGCTGTGATCCTTCCAATGCACTATATTTACTCCTCTCATCGCTGTCCTCAGTAGTAAGCCTGATGGTACAAGTACAACTTCTTGCCTAAAATAGAAGACCTTGTTCTTTGCAGCAAGTGGATTTTTAGAATATAATGGTACTTGAGAAAATATTCTTCCTAGAAAACCTGTGTTTGCTATGTTAATAGCATTCTTGACACACAGCATTGATTCTGTGAAGATGAGTAGGTCTCAAATTCATATTCCGGAGATGTGACATCATTCTGCATTAGATCATGAAGCCTTCCACAATCTCCTGTGGTTTACTAACAGATGAACCAATCGTCCATAGAAATATCTTGCTATAACTGCACTACCTTAAATTAGCATCTGTCCTAGATTAATTGAAATAATGTTGCTTCAGGCTACAGGAATTTATCTAGCTCTGCTCTACTTTATTTCAATCACAGTAAGTTGCATGAAATATTTTAAAAGATAATAATCTTTCACCTACATAGGTGACCCAGATGTATACCTACGGAGCTGAGACTACAAAATGTTTGTCCTTCAGTGCTATATTTATACTGACATTTTGCAGTGTAAATCTACTCTTAATTTTATCTTGGAATTCTAAACTGCGTGCTATGTTGTTTCATTTACTGCAAAAATGCTACAAATTCAAAAGAAAAATTAAGAAGTAATCACATAGTATCACCATTGTTCTCTAGCTCCAGTAAAGCTAGGTACTGGAGATTTGTAGAAGTTGCTTCCATTGAAAGAGAATAACTTAGGGCAAAACCAGAAGGCCAATCATAAATTGGTATCTGGTGTTTTCTACATCACAAAATAAAAGCTGCAATTACACAACTTGATATTTGAACTTCTCGATTCTGGCAAGTAACTGCTGAAAACTCTTCTACAGCTTGTAACCTTGCCTTGAGGCCAAGATATCTGTGACTATGGAATACTGACTGATGTCTCCCTAGGCTATAGTCTCTCTCTAAAGACGTTGCCTGGCCCCAGTCTAAACAGAAAATAGTTGTTTTTTTCTGACAACAAGAAATGCCTAATGGGAACTCTACTGCTACTGTGAAAACACCGAATAAAGAACACAGTTCCTCAAATCCCAAAGTTCAGGAAGTGACTAATTATAAAAAATAGCAAAAACCATTACTTGAAAGGGGTGTGCAGAGATGCATATTTACTCCACCCATATTTTAAGATCGTGGGCATATGTGCTCCTTTGTCCAGAAGTCAGAGAGCTTTGTTAGAACAGTACCCTGCCCTAAAAAGTAAATTCTCCTAAGAGGCTTATTTCAAAAAGTAATAAATCCCAAGCAACTTAACATCCACTGAAAAACAGTAACATTCTTCTTTAATGTAAATTCATTATTATTTTAAAATAAAACATTCAGAAAAATGTTTCCTGACAGCATGTGTCACATATTGTAAGTTAGATTAGGAGTTGTTCACTGCGAGTCCTTATCACAGTTGTCATCATGGTAAACTCCCGAACTAACAGTGAGTTGTATTCATTGCTCTCCTTTTTTCAATGCATGCTATTAGAGAGCATTCTTCAAAGCTTTTGACAATGAGTGTGCAGGGAAAATTTTACTTGCTGGTACTCATTTACATTAGAGCTATATCCATAGTCTTCTGTGTGTAACTAATGCAGAACTGGGTTCCAAGACATTTACAAAGCCATATAAAATTGTCAGGATTTATGTTTTCAAATAAAGATTGCTCAGAACCTGCTAACATAAAAGTCTGAATAGCTTACTGAGCAGTATAACCCTGGGTGAGAAGAAAACAAAATATCATTTCTCAATATTAAAAAAACAAAACCAAAACAATTATACGTGACACAAATTTTAAAGTGGTTTCTAGGACCACAAACTTTCCGGCAAAAGTGTTGAATTTTTTCTAGAGATCGTGAAAAATTCTAATTGGTGGTCACCCTCCAGTAGTATTTTTTACTTTCCTACATGTACATACAAATTAAGTCACTGTACTTTGTCATGTCTCACAATAAAAACACATATACAATTCTTTTTTCAGCATAGGTATTTTCCAGGGCACATCCCAAGAGCTTCTATAGCTAGATACGACCCAGATGTGTCCTATAACAACAGAACTTAATTAACTAATAGATAGTGCAGTGGGGGTATCTCAAGTATGTCAGAATGTAACATTGAACTCAAACCTATGAAAATAAGGGGAAAAATGTACATATACATTGGCATATCTAATGTATCTATATGTACAAATGTATATGCGTAAGTATATATTCACATATTAACTATGCATTATTCTAGACATGATATCTATAAAATATGTATTATTCACACCCTAGATAATCTGTATCTTTAACCCCATTTACACTAAATAACCTACAGAAAGTCAAAGATGGGTGATGGAGAATTAGAGACAGTGAAGTTACTAGGGAAGAATTAACTGCTTGAGACAGCACACAGTAAGACCACTGCAGAAAAATATTTGCTGGAGTAAACTTAAACATACGTATAATCAATAAGAGGGCAACTCACCTCATTCATTAATCATGACTTGTTCTGTTCTGGATGATCTGTTTTGTTGTTTACAAATAACCCATGAGTTATTGATATAAAAATATAAAAAAGCCTGCAGAGACTTAATTCGTCCCTCCAATGGCTGATACAACTAATACAAGATTTGCTACACGTGTATAGGAAAACTATATTGAAGAGATGGACTATATTGAGAAAGCTGGCATTTCAGCTGTGGTTGAGAGGTTCTGAGCTGTGTTCTCTTTTTGACCAATGGTCTAATGTATCTCTCTGCAAAATTGGGTTTTGAAATTGTCCGCAATATCATAATAACGTCTTCCTGTCTTATATTTGGTTTTGTAACTTTAAATTTATTTTAAACATCAACATAGCTACAGTCATATCAAAAAATGTCACTTTATTTTGTTCTTCATTTTACAATGGGATCCACTGAGATAACTGATCTCCAAGTATCCTTCCAACAAAATAAATGAAGAAGTTTAATCAGGACTGTTCTCTTCTGCTCAGCCTCCCATCATATTCTTTCATTACTACTTCAGCTAACCACCTCATCCATGTTGTTTCACATTGAATAAAGTTGAGCATCTGATTTAGAAGCCCAAAGACTCCTAGTAAATGACTGTAACAACACTTTCCAGTTATTTCCATTAACATTTATGATTTCCAAGTCAGGGATACAAGGACTTTGAAGAGCTCAACATTTGAAAAGTCCAAGAAGGAGGAACTATAAAGCCCAATTAAAATTATCTTTTTTTATGATGGTAGAAGTGGAGATAACTGTCAGTAAGAAGAATATTGCCAGTTGTCAGCACTGTGCTATGTTTCTTGGATTCACCTATCCTCAACTCGACAGCAGTTGGGGGAAAAAAGGAAGTACAAGGGAAGGCAGGAAGACGTGTTTGGCCCAGTAGCAGATAGTGCTACCAACAGGTAGGTATCAGGATGAAATCACAGCAAAATGTGCCAATACCCTCCATAATTAATTTGGATTTAATTATTGCATACATTATTAGCAACATACTTAGGTACAATCTATATATTGCCATAACCAAAGCTAGAAAATTTAGAGTGGAAAATAATTTTACACCAGTTAAACAAAATCTCTGTATTTGTAATCCTCATAATCTTCAGAGAAGTAATAAATACAGTTATACTCTAGAAAAATACTAGATGTGCAACTAGGGCTACTCTATGATTTCTTTCTTGGTCCTCATGAACCTTCACATGTACAATCACTGAAATCAATAACTTAAATTTATTGACTAAATTTTTACCATCTGAATGAGAGATTCACTGTTCAGTGATAAAATCATTTGAAGCTGCAGTTGAAATCAGAGGGAAATCATTAGTCTTTTTACCTGTGCAACAGATGTTGTAAATCTGTCTCAAGGAGCTAAGTTTTAGCAGGTTCCTGCATTTTTCATTAGGAATGAAATAGAATATTTCATTAAACCTGATAGATAAAATCTGGTCAGTTTTCATTTTCAAGATTAATTTAATCTTACATTATAGAAGCTGAAGATTGCTAAATACACAACTACTGTTGGGCTATCTATCTAATGACAAAGCCTATGCACTTACCATAATTGTGCAGCAGGTATAAATAGATGTTACACTATAAAAGCTGGTGTAAAATTGAAATGGAAATATATACACATGAAGAGGTAAGCTTCACACAGATCAAAATGGGAAGTTAAAGTTACAAATAATGTATCAAGAAAGAATTAAAGAATTTCCTATTATTCAGTTAATGCATATACTGTAAGCTTCCTTTCAGTTTTGATTGTTAGCCACACCAAAAATAAGTTTTGATGTTTCTTGAGGTTTTAAACTCCAAACTCATGCCTCCAGCAGGCTGAGTTCATTCTCCCATGAAAGACATACTGTGTTAATTTGAAACTGAAAATTTTAAATGTTGTTTTAAAATAAAAGCTGTTAAGTGAACAGGATATGCTTTGGAAAAGTGTCAGTTTATGGAGAACACTCAACTGAGGCTATTTAGGTAGAAAAGTAGTGGTCTGCAGTGGTGGGATCTAAATTATGCAGTCCTAAGAGCGAAAAAGACGACTGAGAAGCAAATAAGAGACAGACAAGTGAATTAGTAAATAAAGGCAAATTACAGCACAAAGTGAATATTTACAACTAATAATTGTATACACAGTTTATTTCACAGATAAGTTCATCTTCCCCTGGAGAGAAGCAAGAGGAAGACAGCTAACATTGTTATGTTTACTTTTGTCAGACTAGTTGCTCCAGATAACAAAATAAGTAAGTTGGAAGCCTTTTAAATAAATGTGGTTCGGCACTATATTTGTAACATGAGTCCAAATGAGCTATATTCACAGACACTGGTACCGTGAAGCTTCTGGTTCGACTAAAGATTCTATTACCACCCCAGGAACACTAGTACTGAGTACGACATTTAATCAAGAATTGTCAGTTCAAGGCAAATTCGTATACAGATATTTGTATATAAAAAGAATACTTTTTTTCCCCCTCATAGGAATAATAATTAATTATTCTATAAATAGTCACCTTGTGGTTGACGACTTGGATGATATATCTGAAGATCAAATGGCTGAGCACTTGTTTTTTGTATTACACTGACATTTTGGCCAGTCCATTTATTGGCTTTTGCAAGTGTATTGGTCCGCCAATCTGTCCAATAAACTTCACTCCCATACAAAGAAACAGCAAAAGGGTGAGAAAGATACTCATGACCCCGTATAATCTCTATCATGCTGGTTCCATCATATAATGCAGAATAAATGGCATCCGATCTACAAGATAACCCCAAATTTAAGATTACATAAAAACAAAATAAAAATCATAGAACCATTACAACATTCATGCAAAATGTATAAAAAACATTACTCTTACATACTGATAAAACTAAAGAATGTTTACAGTGCAGTCATTAAGTTCAGAGATGGCTTAGTTCACATTATTGATTTAACTAGGGATATGAACTACTGGTTTGTTCGTATACTGTTTTAAAATTCAAGTTTACCTCCACGCTGTGAAAATGTAGCGGGAAAATCAGTTTCCATTCAGATGAACTTACAGAAAAAAAATAATGAAATAATTTTGATGCTTCCATGTGTAAGTGTCAGGGAGGACAAATGGGAGACTGCTCCCTCAGGCACAGGGAGCCAGGAGCGATAGATGATGCCACAGCTGGCAGGGCAGAGGCTTCACTGTTCAGGGCCACAACCCATTGCCCCTGAGCGAGGTGAGCAGGGCAGGCCCCGGGGTGGCAGCCATGTTCAACCAAGAGTCTAAATCACCAGAAAAGTTTGTGGTGCCAAGACCGGGTCAGGCCAGGAAGCCACTCTATTGGCTTGGGGACTGGACCAAGAGGGCCCATTGCCAGGCAATGCTGTGGCTGGGCTGGAGACTGGTGCTCCAGTGGTGTCACTCAGGCAAGGGCCGAGCTCCAGGCTGTGCTGAAATGGGCTCCTGGGACCATGGGCAGCACCCATGGAGGGAGGTCCCTGAGAAGGCTGGTAGGGGCCATTAAGGTCTGCTGGTAGAGAGCATGAAGACTGAAGAAATTATGTATAATACTAATGCAATTAAAGACATGTACGTACTGTACATTTGCACAGAAGACTCTCTACATACATAATGTACGTAACTATGTTCCACTTACAATGTAGTTCACATTTTTGTATGCAAGAATAAGGATTTATAAATAGATAATAAGAATACTGTTATCACTTTACCTGGCATCTGTCCACACTATTCTTTTTTCAAAGTGATCTACAGTAAGGCCATTAGGCCAGGCTCCAGTATCCATATCTTTATATATGATCTTTCTTTCCGCTCCGCTCATGGAAGCAGATTCAATGCGAGGAAAATTTGCATCCCAGTCTGTCCAAAACAAAATTCTGGTGAGAGGAAAAGGAAAAGAAAAGAGAGATAAGAAAATATTAAAGCATGCAGAATAATTTCAAATGGTTCAGTAAGACAATAGTTGGAAAAAAGTTCAAATATTCACATTTTTTAAATGAAAGTTATAAACATAGATGAATTTGGGCAACTATTTAAATTCCTTGAAGTAATAGGGTAACGTGGAGGTAATATTATTAGTGTTGGAGGAATCATGAAACTCAATAAAGTTTTTTAAAAAATAGAAGTTTAATAGAGTTCCCTTTTTCATGTCCATGAATACAAGTAACTGCTTGTCTTGTCTTTCTTCTATAATTAGAAACGCAGCTCATTAAAAAGAATTATAATGAGAGCCTTTTAAAGCAATGAACAGATGAGGAGGATGGGGATGGGAGAAAGGGAAGAAAGGTAATTTGAGGTAGCAGGGATTAAGGAACACGATAAACTAGAGATTTCCATTTATTATTAATAGTGTTTCAATGGAGACCCCTAGATTTTGGTACGTCACTAATGAATTTTATACAGATTAGTCTTGCTAAGAAAACTGAAAAGATGTATTGTAGGGTTGGCTCCCTCAGTTACGTACTATATTTTTTTCCAATAAGGAGAGCTCTTGCTGTATAACCAAAGAAGTTTCTCGTTCAGTAACAGAAGCAGTGTCACCAAAAGGCCAAAAATACACTCCAACTGTTCTTAGCTTATGAAGTTTTCAACACACTTTTTTTTTTTTGTTAAAGCAAAAGAATACCTTTGATAGGAAAACTTTTAATTAGTTGTAAAGAGCTAATTGCAGAGTGTCAGACTGTAACAAAACTTTTGACAAGTAATGTCAGACAGCTTCAGTCCTGAATATATATTCTAATAAGGCCCCACCACTTAGTGCCTGTGAACAATAGCAGATGCTATGGTTAAATAATAAGGGCTAAGGGTATAAAAAGGCCTGTCTCCCTGCCAAACTCCATTTCTAGCTCTCTCCCCGGGTGACGATGTCTGCGCCGTGCGCGCTGGCTGTACAGACAGCTCCCAGGGCCTGCAGGGCTGGGGTGCCAGCAAGAGCAGGGAGCGGGGGTGTGGGTGTCAGCCTGTCATCACCGGCAAAGGCGAAGCCAGACGGGTGAGGGGGTAAACGGGTGGGAGCCGGGTGCCCACGCGCATCTCCAGGAGCGAGGCGCCTGGGGGAGGTGGCTACGAGAGGGACCATGAGGTCCTGGGGCCTGACTGAGAGACACTGACACTTGTGGGGGTGTGTGGCAGTGGGGTGTGTGGTGGTGCATCCCCCCCCCCCCGCCCCTTCAATCGCTTTAGGACCTCAGGAGTTCCCACCGGACCTCAGGAATTCCCGCCGGTCCTCCTCCTTTGTGAAAGCAGTTGGATGGTTAAGCGCCCCTTAAGTGTACCAGAAATTCCTACGTGGCTGAGGCGGGGAGAGGCACTGTCTGTACTAAAAGCACCGCTTGGCTGGGCAAGGTGGGGAGCAGAACGGGAGCAATCCGTTATCCCCGACAGCCTTGGAGCATACCTCACCTGCGCCGCAACCCAAGTGAAGCGGGACCATTGCTACCAGAATTCCAGTAGTGACCAGCCAGATTGTGGTCGGGGTGAAAGCTGACTAATGACTAAAGCCAATCATCTCACAACCCTACAAACGGCGGTCATAAGTGAGGCCCTCCGAGCAATCCTGGACCGCAGTGGGCTGCGGACAGCACCTCCCACTGAGGGGGACGCCTCTCGGAGTGTGCAAACTCGTGAGTTTGCGAAAATCAGAGGTCCATCACCAAAGCCCAACAGCGGACCCTGGGCTCAAACCCTCACTCCTTGAGGCTCAGCCCTCACCCGCTGAGAAATGCCAAGACATTCAATGCGAATACTCAAATACTTCACTGAACTCTAGAGGAATTTTTAACAGGTATACCTTTACATACATATATATATAAAAAAACCCCATAATCCTGTCTCTGTGTATGCATGTGTGAATCAATTTAAATAATCCATAAATGTGTGATTTAATTACAAAGTGAGTCTTAGACAGCTGCTAGATGCATACTATCCTTAGACATAAATGGTTAGCCAAGTCTGAGACTAAGATTGGACCTAGCTGCACCTAGACTCCTCTCTGAGAAGTTTAGAAAGCAAGGGGATCTATTCTGAGCCTCATGACCCAACGGGAGGGTCCTCCTTATCCCCTGCATCTGTGATCTCTCTGTGAATCATTCTAACTCAAGCGTAACTTAAATTTCCTTTGTGTACTTCTTCCATGCAGTAGTAGAGTGAACCTTGCCGTCTTCAAATCTGTAACTAAGTTGCTGTTTTGCTTAATTTTGCTAAATCACTTTGTTAATCGACTGATGATTGAGTGCTGTTGACATATCACAGTCAAATCCTGTGATTTGGCAGAAAGGCGCAAATAAATTCTAAACTGCTACTAAATTGAATTGTGTAGAAACATTCATTCACGACACGGGGACAGCGAGGATCCAGGGTGAGCTACTGGGTAGGACTGGGTGCCTACACCCAGCTACAGCGGTGTGTTTGATGGGATCCCCACCAGCAGCTGGTGTGGAGCTGCAGCCTCGGGGCCTTATGTGGCCAGTCATGTGTATATGTATATATGTCTATCTATGTTCTATACATGCATCTGTGCGTGTGTGTACTGGGTATACATGCCCAGCCTCACTGCAGGTTGCAATCAAAGGCATGGAGCTATGGCAGCCTCACCTCCATTGAGATACAGCATTTGTGCAATCTTAACACAACCATCTACTTTGAAACATCAGCGTTTGCTTATTCATATTTATTTTTGAAAAGATTGCAGAGCTCTTTCCATCTGGGTTCAGAGATTTTATTCTTTCCTCACTTCTAACAAAAATGTAGCACACAATTGCTTCTGGCTTTTCAAAAGGCAGATCAAGCCTTCAGTTTCAGGAAGAGCGGTGATTTGATTTTTTTTTTCCCCTCCCAACCATTTAATTTGAACAATTTATCTGCCAATTCTTCTGCCAACAGGATGCCTCTTTTTAAAGATCTCTATAGATAAGTGATGCATTGTGTAAATAAGCTTTCTGGCACCTCAATTGAGAGGGCAGGGTCCTTACTCATTAAAGCATGTACTTCCTAATTCAGAATTTTAGGCCCCAGAGGGACCTCAGGTCTCAGAATCTGGGACCTTTATCTACATTTATTTTTATGTTCACAGCAGTGTTTCTGAAATAAACACTCAGTGAAGACACATGATAGACCACAGCAGGTTCCTAAAGAAAATGAAATATGTTGATTCTGCAAACTCACTGTAATTTATATTATTTTTGGCCATAAGTACTTTGTCTCGTTTTTTTTCTTTTCTCTCTGAAAGAACAATGGTTATGAGAAGAGGATGTAGCTACTGATCATTACCTTTTGGTCATTCTAAGAGGATCCAGCTACACACAATACTGAGTAATGAGGTTTCTGTAATGAGTTTGCAGTTTCATATAGCCTCAAAACACTGCTCTAACTTGAAGAATCATAAAATATTTGTAGTAGCAGACTGAATTTCAATACAAAATCAGAACTGACACCTAGATCAACAGGGAGTTAAGGGTTCCATGAAGAGTTCTACTTCCCTTCCACTACTTAAGTCTATTGGCTTAAATTTTAATACAAATGGCGTGCATGGGACAAAAAAAAAGCGGCTAATTTTAAAAGGAAGCAAAAACATCCTAAGCAAAGTTTTAATGTTAGTGTTTGTGGTTTTTTTTTTTTCCTGTGAAGATTTTAAAATGGAATTGTGAA
Organism: Gorsachius magnificus; assembly: GCA_034008185.1. Taxonomy (NCBI): domain Eukaryota; kingdom Metazoa; phylum Chordata; class Aves; order Pelecaniformes; family Ardeidae; genus Gorsachius; species Gorsachius magnificus. The sequence goes on along the minus strand of CM067085.1, from coordinate 6,134,514 downwards.
ATACATTTATACATCTGATGATTGCTAAAATGACACTTTATGGAAAAAGAGTTTTTATCGAGTTAGCATATTGCCAAAATCAGGCAATATTTTAATTTAAGCACACTTTTTTTTAAACACCCAATTTTGGCCTGTTTTAATTAATATTTTGTTTCTTATGATGAAAAACATTCTAATATTTATTAGAAACATTTAACTATGACAGGCATTAGACAAAAAACATGTTTGTGGTTGTAGGCTGAATCTACCACACTCAGTTGCTTATGACTACTAATATTCCAGTTTATAGACTATCCATTATGAGTAGGTAGAAAAAAAAATACTGAAAGAAGTTGGCACACATTATCTCCACTTTAAAGATGGAGAACCAACCACAAAAGGTGGGATATACCTCTCTCAACTTCTATTCTTCCAGTGACATCTAAGCTATACTTTTATAGTCCCGCCAAAAAAAAAAAAAAATCAATCTCGAAGTGAGATGAATCACTTTGGCAATACCTAAATCTGTCCATTAACCACACAGGGAGCTTAGACCAAAGGCTTCAGTTGCTATCACCCACATTAAAAAAATTAAATAAAACAATCACATAGCAAGGGAAGTAATTTGCCAACAAGTAGACCCATGTATCTCCTGACTTACCTTTTTTTAACCCTTTTCATTGGGGCAAAACACACTAATAATGGATTGTATTTCACTCAAAATACACTTTCAAGAACAATTAAAGACAAATCAGAAACTATAACTCACAGCAAAACAGGAAATCGAATAATCTCATACTTAAACCTCTACCTTTAAAATACTTTGCAACATAAAGTAGTAATGTTTTTTTCTATTTACCCATATCTGGGATCCAAAGCAATAGCCCTTGGATGTTCCATAGCTCCTGCTATTAACGTTGTTCTCAAAGTGCCATCCAGTTTTGCTACTTCAATTTGGTCCAAATTGCTGTCTATCCAGTATATGTTTCCTGCAATCCAATCTACAGTAAGACCTTCAGGTGTGGCCAGGCCATGTTGTACTACCACCTCAATGGCACTAACACCTTGGTGGGGGGGGAAGAGACAGGGGGTGGGAAGGAGAAAGACAGAGTCTTAAAAAAAATAATATAGAGTCTGATACAGTGAACAAGGGCATACAAGTCTATCATATGCTCTTGGAGTAAAGTCTTGATTAATCTGATGGATGATAATACTTCGCTTCATGTGATATTTTTTTCTTTACAAACACAATAGACTGTTATAAATAAGTACATTTTTGGCAACGTAAAAATAAACTTCATTCCACAATAATAGAAATTTTTAGTTCTCTGATGATTTAGTGAGTAAAGTTCTGAAACTTTCAGTAAAGGTCAGAGATCCCATGCAGTGTAACAAGGGAGGCGTACATGTGCCCTATTACCAGGGACCTCTTTTGCAACATCTGTGAAGGACATGCTCATGCTTCACCTCCCAGACACACTAGACAAAACTCATGCAAGCTCTTTCTTTCCCAATCAGAAAGAGAGAAAACTGAAACATTGTGGTGAAAACAAAAATAGCAGGGAGAACCCTGTTTGGACTACACATTTTGAAAAGCTCTACAATAAATACTCTTTATTTTGTTCCTTCAAATTCACATGCACAATTCATACTGTCACTGTCTACTAACAGCTCTTCCCTACCAAATACTTCCTCTGGAGAGTCTCAAAATTGTTCACACAAACGGCAACTACAGAAGCACTCTGTTAGCCCTCAGGACTTCCAGGAAGGCACAGTGCTCTTTGCAGATCAGTTCTTGACAGCTGCAAGACTGAGGGAGTAAATAATTTTCTTTTTAAAAGAGCACATGAGTCACGTGGGCTTTGGTATAGAGTGATTATATAGCGTGACGTGAGCTTTGGTATAGCATGATTATAATACAGCAGGACACCACCAGACTACCTTACTGGTTTCATAAAAACACCGCAAATGTTCATTAAAAGTAACAAGTCTTTGGCTGTCTTTACATGCTTAGCAGCATAAGATATTTCTTTCCTGGTCTGGGTCTGTGGATATAAAAAAACCCACAAATACCATCTACTAAGGAGAAGAAAAAGAAACCCAAACCAAAAAACAAGCATGTCAGAGAATACATACACATATGCATATGCGAATTTTTACAAAAGCAAGTTAAACATGCTTATGCCTGTGAGCTCATGCAGGAATGAAAGCACCTGAATACACACTTCAACAAAGAACACTTTGTAGAAACACTTTTGTATACATTATGAGATTGTATTGAGTTATAGGCCATAATTATGTCACTAGGGCAAAGAACAAGTCTTTCCAAATGCTATAAAATTATGAAGCAAAATCTTTCACCCAGTGAGAGCAGATAATTTATCAGATGTCCGATAAATTCTTATACTTTTTTAATAAGGTGAAGGTAAATTACAAAAAAATGAAAAAAAAAAAATCAATATTGCACCCATTGAACTGGGAAGAAATATAAGCCCTTTGCATTTGCCATTTTCTTTCTCCTATAGCCTATTTCAAAAGGAAACTTCTGGAACAAAAAGTCTTTTTCCAGCTCTACGTCAAGTACAATCTAGATATACAACTTTTTAAAGGCGGAATGCCATAATAAATTCTGTTCCTGTGAATGATAGCTCAGTTATGATTTATCAGATCTAACACCCTGTAACTGCAGTTGTTCTCAGTGTTAAGAAATTAAAGATTAAATTCATACCTCCAGTATCAGAGAGCTTGCCTCTGTAAATTTTGTCCTCTACCACATCCGTCCAGTACAGTAAACTCTGACTGAAATGAAAATCAAGTGCTATTGTATTTCTTAAACCAGGAACTAAGAGGCTGTAGTCACGTTTGTGAAGATCAATTTTTCTGATCTCATGTCGAATAGAAAAAATTATGAAAGCCTCAAATGGATCTGGAAGCAAAAGATTACACATTTCAAAAGAATAATAAAGAAGATACTCTTACATATTGATATAAATGACAAGTGGAATAAGAACAACAGAATACTTTCTCAGAAGAAACAGACGAATAAAACAATTCATCTGCTGATAAGAAGTCTTTCAAATACATTTCTAGTCCCACAGACTTCTCACTTCTCCCTTCTAGCATTATCTTTGATCACAACTAGAGATATTAAACATTAAATTCAGGGATATCAAACTCAACTATTGAACCGTGTTTTGTAGCTTTACCACAAGGAGTCCATAATTAGAGCTTTAAAAAGGCGCACATTCTCAAAATTAAAATCTTTTTTCTCAAAAGTTTCAGAAAAATGAATCCATTAAATTACAGTTTCAGATGTCAGTTAGTTGAAACAATTTACTAAAATACATATAATGTACCTTTTGAATATATATACTGTCTGTTGTGTTTTCAACTGAAGTGCTTAAAAAAAACCCTCACCCAAAACTACCAAGCAAGGAAATGAACATTTTGTATGCTTATTAACACACCCCGTCACAAATCCAATGACCACTAAAGTTCTCATTTCTTTGTTATTCAATTAATGCTAGATTATTTGTGCATGTGAGCTTATATCAAATTGTATGTAAATATCTGTAAATGCTCTCTGCATAGGTCTACTCTACTATAAAATTGATTTTTTAATTATTTTTTAATATACATATTTTAGATTAGCAAAAGTTTTTTAAACAAGTAGCTGTGTTAATAAAACAAACAAGAAAAAATTAGATTCTGTAAACTGTTGAATCAACTTGGTATATCCACTTCAATAAAGAAAGTTTTTCACACCAGTCCTCTTCTGTGGGAAAGTAGCTTTTTTTTTCCCCAGTTCTTTCTGTTTTCCATACAATTAAACCTCCATTTTATATAAAAGACATGTTATTGGCAGTTTACGGCAATAGGTAATATTACATTGTTCTAAAGTATTCAGAAAGATTGCACAAATTATCACCAAATAGCAAGATGCTTATATACCTCTTTTTAAAAAGATTAAATTAATGTTCTTCTCTTGATAACCACTGCACACACTGATTAAATTATCTATGATGTTTTAAGTTAATCGGGTACCTCAGTAGAGCTATGCTTCTACTCTTGAAGTACTTGTTCATAATCTGGCTTGGATTTTCCAAATGATCCTCCTTATTTGTTAAAGCAATGAATGACTTTCTGCTAAAGCAATTTTTCAAAGCTCTGCAGTAGTTAAATAATTTAATGAACAGGATCACTGACATTAGCAGCTATTTTACAAGTACCAGTTATCTAAACCTGAGAAACACTTTAATGGCACTTCCCAGTTCCTGATAAATTGGCAGCTGTTATGCAGGAGACCACAGACTACTGATGCACTGCTTTTTAGGCAACTCCAATGCACAGGAACACACCTGATGGACATCACCAGTAGCTTCTTTCATGTTTCTCAGTAATTAACACCGCAATGGAAAAAAAGAAATCTAATAAATCTGTGCTATGTTGGATGGATTTTTTTTTTCATTCAAAGTGGAAGTAGTATATCTTAAGCTACATAACCTATGGTGCAAACTATTAAGTACACTGATGAAAAGTATTAGAGTTCAACGGGATCTTGACAAATTTAAGGTACAATACTTAAGAATGTAAATCAACAATGAGAAATGTGTAAGAAAATATATGTAGCCAAGGTAACACCATTTTGTTTATTTGGATGTTTTGGTTTAAGTGAGCAGGTCACATGTTTTTTTTCCCCCTCCTTCTTACCCTTCCTGTAACAATGCAAAGATGTAAATTCAGACCCTTAGTTATTGTGGCTGATATACAGTCAAGTCACAGATGTGGTACTACATAAAACAAGAGAATGACGATGTTGTGACAACAAGAGGCACTGCACTGCAGTGCAAAATTTCTCTGGAAAGATTTAGAAACTAGACAGCCAGAATCCAGTTTTACATAGGCTCCTCTATGATAAGGCTATGTGCATACAGCCAAATGGACAGCAGTAATTATTGCCTGGCTGGTGAGTTGCGAGCCACCACTCTGCTTTTTGACTGTAGCAATCAGTCCCCGTAACCTGGATGCTGGGTTGCGGTGGGTTGGCCCTGGCTGGACGCCGGGTGCCCCCCAGAGCCGCTCTGTCCCTGCCCTCCTCAGCTGGGCAGGGGAGAGAAAATACCACGAAAGGCTCCTGGGTCGGGATGAGGGCAGGGAGAGATCACTCAGCATTCACTGTCATGGGCAATGCAGACCCGACTTGGGGAAAGTGAGTTTAATTTGTTACCAACCAAATCAGAGTAGGGTAATGAGAACGAAAACCAAATCTCAAAACACTTTCCCCCCACCCCTCTCTTCTTCCCAGGCCCAACTTCACTCCCAATTTCTCTCCATCCTCCCCCCAAGCTGTGCAGGGGGACAGGAATGGGGTTTGGGGTCAGCTCATCACACTCTGTCTCTTCCACTCCTTCCTCCTCAGGGGAGGACTCCTCACACTCCTCCCTGCTCCAGCCTGGGGTCCCCCCACAGCAGACCGTCCCCCACGCACTGCCCCAGTGTGGGTCCATCCCTCCCACGGGGTGCAGTCCCTCAGGAGCAGACGGCTCCAGCGTGGGTCCCCGCGGGGTCACCAGCCCTGCCAGCAAACCTGCCCCAGCCTGGGCTCCCCTCCCCAGGGGGCCACGGGCCCTGCCAGGAGCCTGCTCCAGCCCGGGCTTCCCATGGGGTCACAGCCTCCTTCGGGCACCCCCTGCTCCGGCGTGGGGTCCTCCCCGGGCTGCAGGGGGAGATCTGCCCCCGGGGGTCCCGGGGGTCCTCTGTCCGGCAGCCGGCCCTTTGCCTTCTCAGGGCTGCTCCTCTCGCATATTCTCACTCCTCTCTTCGGCTGCAAATGCACAGTTTCTTTTTCCTTTTTTCCCCCCTTCTAACTATGTTATCCCAGAGGTATGACCACCATCGCTGATGGGCTGGGCCTTGGCCAGCATCGGGTCCGTCCTGGAGCCGGCTGCATTGGCTCTGTTGGACATGGGGGAAGCTTCTGGCAGCTTATCACAGAAGCCACCCTGTAGCCCACCTGATACCAAAACCTTGCCACGCAAACCCAAAGCACTGGAGTAGTCTAGAATTTTTTATTATTACTGCCTGACCTCCTATATTATTGTATGTGAAGTACCATGTTTCAAGGATAATAAGCTGCATAAAATTGAGTATATAACTGATGGGATACCAGATCTGTAGGAAAGAACCTAGAAAATTAGATCAACAATGGCATGGCACTGTAAATAAGGTCAACTCAAGGTTTGCACTCGAAATAAAAATGACATAACCCTTCCAAATCCCTCCTCCAAAGCTTTGGTGAAGACAGTCTACAATACTGCACCCTGTTCTGAGCATGGCTCAAAGTAGAAAGTGAATTAACTACAGGAATGCAAGAGGAAATCAGTAAGTGTTGTAAAAGGTCTAAAAAGTATGGCCTGCAAGGAAAGAATGGACTGGAATTGCTTAGTTTAAAAAACAATGGAATAAGATGATGCGTGGAAGCACATAAAATTCTCCCAAGACATAAAAGGCTGATGAATTGAAAATAGGAAAAATCTTGTTTTCTATGTAAATAACAAGTAGGCCAGGGATTAGAGACTTAAACTGGAGCAGGAAGACTCAGAAAGATTAGGAAAAAAATAAATCTTAAAGAGAGTGAGGCACTGAAACATCTCACCCCTGGGAAACTTGGGAGTTCACTACTGAAGGTGTCTTGAAGGTCTTTGAAAGCAGATAAACAGCAGCAGCATTAGATAGCTTTTGATCTTCCTTCCAACCTTATCATTCAATGACTGTATAAAATGAACTATTTAGAGTGAATTAGAATTTTCAGACTGAATCAAACCAGTTTTATTTAAGGTTATGCTTCCATCACTACATAAAACAAAAAAAATGATATTATTTTCCCACTTGATTCCTCTTCTGGAAATTGGGAGCAAATACTTTATTTTACCAACTGATTAAGAGTATTTACATAAAAACGTCAACTTAATTCAATGTAATAGTTATTGATTCCATTCTTTAAAGCTGTTTAAAGGAAAGTAATTGGTAAAAATTTATTAGAGAAAAATCATGTATTTCTGTACTTTTGAATTTCATGACTGGACCATGCTTTTTGTACTATATAGGTAAGTTTATAAAATACAGGATACAAACATAAAGCCTGAACTGCATTAACAGTTGTAAGAAAACATTCTGATAGAACTAAACTGCCTAAACAACACACTCAAAAAAGACTGTATAGAAAAATAATGCTTCACCTTTTCCAGTGGTTTTAAATTAAAATTCTTTCTTGGGAAAAATGCTAACTGAAGCTTACTGTAACAACAGTAGCACAGCAAGCAACCTACACTGTGCTTTTATGAAATTTACCTCAAAGGAAAATGATAACTTTGTAAAGAGTCTGGGAAAAAAAAAAGAAAAAAAAACTTCATTAAAAGTTTGACATTGCTCAGAGAGGATTGAACCATCTCTTTTTTATTTTTTCTCCTCCATTTTAGTACTGAAAGCTATCTGGAACTTATTACAAAATTGAATTGAAACCCAGCTAAAACAGATCAAACATACAGACCCATCATCCTCTTTTCCAAACATATATATCTAGTGATATAACAGAGCTCCCACAGCTTAGCAAGGGTTGACAGTAATTTTTTAACTAAATCTATACTAAGCTAAGTGTTTCTGAGTTCATCTAATTTTTATTATACCAAATTCTGAAAGGCTGAACATAAACATCAAGTTTAAATAGCTTTCAAGAACTTTTTTTTTCCCCCTGTATGCTTATTATCATCTAAAAGAGTTCAAGTGCAATATATCAGCACAAGTTATTTTGAAATGCATTTCAAGAGACACTAGGAAGAAGAGTATGAAAATATATAATTTATATTGACTTTCTATCTGAATAATGGAGCTCTGTAGCATACTTTTAGTTCAATCAATACAAGTTTAAACATGAATGAAACATTTAGTCTTTGGGAAGTCAGTAATGTAACAGTACACATGCCACAACAGCAAAAAAGCAAATGAGATGAAAACAAGAGATATGGAAAGTGAAGAGACTCTGAAGGGGAGAACCATAATAAGAAATGAAGAGAATATAAGCAGAAATAAGGAAAACCAGGGGAAACTAAGAGAAGGACATTGAAAGAGAAACTAAGAAGAACTGCTCAATTCAACCGATTTATTTCTGTATGCTTATTATTCCATAACTCATTATATTTCTCTGGTAATTAATTAGATTTCTCTGACAAACACTATTTGATTCTGATGTGCCATCCGCCCCCCCCCCCCCAAAAAAAAAAAAAAAAAATTACGTACATTACTGCATTTTCAGTATTCATATTCCCATTAGATTTCTGATGGACACTCAACTACATGTTTTTACAATATTTTGAAAAAGTGAAGTGCTGCATGCTAACTTTACACATTATTGCTGCGTATTAGTGAAATGTTTGTATATAGGAAAGTGCTGTTTTAGATAGCAAAAAAATGTAGCTAAGGGCAAGGTAATAATTTTCTTCTGAGTAATATTTTTCTCCTGGAAAAGGATTATTACTTACTGCTCTAATATAATACACATCTACTCCCAGTTCAAGGCATTTTAAATCACTATGGCTATTCTAAAAATTACTTTATACCAATCGGTATTATTGAAAAAAGTAGTTTAGCATTTGGGGGGCTGTTTATCTCACAAGATCACCTTGAACTCTACTTGTAATAGTATTATATGAAAGCTTTTTTCTTTATTTTATGTTCATTGAAGATCTCATGCACAGAGACATAAATGGTATGGACATTTTGAGGTTAACAGATTTACAAATGAGACCACAATTGTGCTCACTTTACTAAAATGCTGTTCATATATTCAACAACTAAAGTGTCAGAGGATCTGTCCTTCAGAGTATTTATCGAGTCTTTCAAATGAAATAAACTGAAAGGGGCCAAGATTATTAGTGACTACAAAAACGTATGTTATATTTAATATGGAATAATTTTGTTGCAGCTTTGATGTCACTATATAGTATCTTTATGGTTTGGAAAGAAAGGTACCATTTTTCTTTATACTGGCTGACATTACTGGTCTCGGATCATATATTTAATATTACATTCTTTGAGAAAATATGTAAAAATCAATTTGTAACTTCAGATTCTTACCAACATCAGTAAACATTAACCAGAACTATCTCATGAGCTTAAGAAAAACTGAGAAACCACAGTCTCACTTTTCTTAGTTTTCAGCATAACTAAGTATATTTTGCTTTGGTGTTGTTTTTTTTCCCTTGGATTCCAAGCTTTAATTCAAAGGTCTTTTTCAGGCTTTCCTCCACTAAGCTACTAACACTGTATTTATTAAGTGCTTTTAATCTTTTCATCTCTGTAGGCCAGTAAGAACGAACTTTTTGAATTATTGGAAATGTCCAAAATAAAACAAATTAGATTGATTAAAAGTCAATGAGAATAAGACTAAAGCAGTGTCATAAAATACAAATTTAACAGCAATAAAATGAAGTTCAGAGATACAGAACCACAGTTATATGCCAGTGAAGCACGATTTGAGAGTCTACTATCAGCATAGCTCAGTAACATCTGAACAACACACGTTCCTGATCTCACACTGTAGTAGTAACTATTTACACACAATAGTTACAATTATGGAGACACAAAGATTCAATTTGGAGAACATTCTGGAAATTATAACAATAGTTATTCCAGCCTGGTGAATGTAAACCATATTCTTAATGGATTAAAAAAATAGCTTGAAGGCAAGACATACTATTTAAGAAAACATCCATGACATAAACCTAAATTTTAATTATTCATTGTTTTGGCAAAGAGAAACATTATTTTTATTACACGCAATAGATATTTTGGCCATAAGTAAATTGTGGGCTTCATTACTACTACAAAGTTCTAAAATGTTTTGTAAATTAGCTCATTGTGAAAGCAGAAGGCTTAGAATTTGCCTTTTCTGCAATATGGACCACTAAGTTTGCTGCAAGCTAATACATTATTTCAGGTTATCAGCAATAGGAAACTTGGGCTTTTATTTCTAGCTTAGTGATTCAGAATTTTTTCATGTCATTCATCTGAGTAAATGCTGAGTATCTGGAATAAGTCAAGAATATCTTCATCATGATATCTACTGAATTACAAAATATCCAAATAAATGATAGACAGTTTGGGAGATATTTCTACTCAGGATTGATAAGGTGTTATCATAGAATAACAAGAATAAAAAATAAAAAATATTGGAGAATCCTAAACTGAAATTTTGAAAATCTAGACAGCAAAATCAATGTTATTTTTAACTCCCTGCAGGGGGTATAAAGATGTGATGGCACTTTATATTGCACATACATGTTTGCATTTCACACACATATTCACACTGCGCTAGAAAAAGACACCCCTAACATAGTTTCTAAATCATGCTTCAGTACAGATCGATAGTGAACAGTGAGGGGAATGCATTCCCCACTCCCATGTTGGCTTATGTTGGTTTTCTTCTTGATTAGAGAGCTGAACAGGCTTACTGATGCCAAAAAACAAGTACCCGAATGTCGTAGGTGAAAAAATAGCTTCAACTGTGAACGCTAACAGGGATCAGATAGTTGACTACATGTGTGTGCATGCACATTCAGAATTAAAATTCTGAACCCTCAGGTAATACTGATCAATATCATGATGTCACAGACTGATCCATTTCTTCAAAATACATAGCAAATCCCCCATATTCCATATATACACACACACTTACAAACATATATCCCCCATATTCCATATATACACACACACTTACATATATACGTCTCCCCTGCATATTAAATATACATGAAAAACTGTATTCTTAGAAAGTCTTATAAGCAACGAACTAACATTGCAGTACCCCTACATCCCGCATCAAGAACAGGGATAGCTGTAATGAGTTCTTCAGATTTCTATCAGCCCCACATTTGGACAATCTAAGGCTATATTTCTTACTAAAGAAAAGGAAATAACCTCCCACTAAATGGACGTAACAGCTATTAACATCTGGTATATTGAAAATACACTGAATTTCAACTTACCAGTACTAATGCAATTTTCTCCATCCTTACTGAGCTTCCAGCCTTCGTAACATGAGCACTTGACGGTATTTTTATGCTGTTCACATACTTGACTACACTTCAGGTGCTTGGTACAGTAATCCATAATCTCACAAGTTTTGTTGTCTATATTAAGACTGAATCCTGCAGGGCAGGAGCATACAATCCTTCCTCCAGGAACCACAGAACACTGATGGCTACATCCACCATTGTTAAGTGAACATTCATCTGAAATAACATGAAAAAAAATAAATTAAGGGCCGCAAGGGCTGTCAGTTATATTGCATATTCTTAAAGTCACCACGTCAACTAAAACACATAAAAGGCCCCTAAGAAGTGCAAACTGAATTCTAAACTGCATTCTATGCTTATTTTTAAAATGATCTAATTTGTAAGTATTCAGCACGGCAGCTTTACGGCAATCTTTCAGGATTTTAGAATGGCAGATGTACAACGTATATACGTTTTTTACAGACCTTCATGGATATTATTTCATTCACTTAAGAATTAAAGAGTGTTCACATAGAGTCAGTCCAAAGACTGTTATGGGGCAACCACCTTCAATGGTGACCAAAAGCTGATGCACAGAGAAATAAGCATACTTTCCCAAATAATTCCCTTGCCTCCAGCCACTTGAGCTTGCGTGGAAAAGGCTCCAACTCTTAGTCCTATGTATCTATATCCCAAGCAACTTGTCAAAGAAACATGTACAAATAAGATTTAAAAATCAGGATTTTTTGTCGTCTCCTTTTCCAGTAACAGCTGCTGGAGAATACTACTTCTGCATTCTGTGTCAGTGCACTCACATTATATTCTGCAGGTAACTGATGATTTGCAAAGCTCTGCTAAATGGATTGAAGGTGATTCATGAAACCTTTAAAGCATCTGAATTAAAAGCTTGATAATTGTGTCTGTGAGAAATTCTGTGACCTCTGAAGCAAAAAAGCATAGAACTACTCCTTACCTCATAGTCCTATTGACATCCAGGGAATCAATGAGATGGCCAAACTGGTTCATGGTTACACTGGAAACTAGGCTTCACTTTTATTTTCTAATCTATTTGTGACTTTTAGTTATTTTGTTTGATTCTAACAAGTCTCTGAAAGCCTTGCTCACTTGTGATAAGATCTATAAAACATAACAGTTTTCTACAGAATAATTATTTCCTTCCGACTTAAAAAAAAAAAAAAAAAAAAAAAAGCAAGCCTTTCTTCTAATAGCCCTTTGTCCAGATTTCAAGTTTGGTTTTTTGTGTCGTTTTTTTTTAATCGTGACAAAAAAGGATCCAGCTCCTTAATGTGCCTTAACATGCAAATGTGTTGCCCAACATCCCATATTTGTCCTTCAGCTCTGGAATGCTTTAAAACTAAATAATTAACAACTTGCTAAAATACTGGTTTACTACTAGCACACCATGAAAAAATTGTAACAACCGTTAAAATCCAAGCTTGGTTTTTATATATACACCTATACAGCATCCAACAGGATATAGGTGTCATAATGGGCTACTACTAGTAGGAAGACAATTGCCCAAACACAGAAATAGCATAGAAGTAATATCAATGACCTTACACTATCATTTCTTTCACCTGGAAGATGGATAGCATGGGATTCCTATGTAGCTCTTGGAGGATTTAGGTCGACAACTTAAGCTTAATATATTCTGGAGGAACAGCGAATTACAGATCCCCCCTTACAGCAGAGTCTGCTGGCCCACGGAGCAGGACAGGGCAAAGACCCCTTTGCAACATCCCCAGCGGCTGCTGCCCAGGCAGTGAACCCTGGCCCCTGCGCTACGCAGTTCAGGCAACTCGGCACAGCCCAGAGCAGGGTCTCCTAATAAAGACAGATCCTAGAGGGTGAAAATGCTTGTAAACATCTCCAAATGCTTTGTAACGGAATGCTGGAGATTGTAAAACATTTTATGCACTGTAAGGTCCGTGAGGAGAGGCAAATTGTTGATATAATAAAAAAAAGAATTACAAAGTTGCCTGAATTTTTTCTACAAGCCATCTTTCACTTCTTATCCCTAAACCATCACTACAGTACAATACTACTGATGTAGATTCTTTCAAAATCTACTCATTTTATCTTTGCATATATTTTATAATAATTCAGTTAGGTTATCTGTTGTACTTCTGTCAGCTTTTTTGTAGATTTTTTACTGAATACAGTTTGCTGAGATAACCTACATTGTCTGCCATGCCATGAAATCCTTTCAACACCATCGTCAGGGAGATATGTTAGCTCCTCCCAGTTATCCCACTGCATTTCTTCATGAACTCCTACACAGCTACTGACAGGATTCTATCAACTCAAGCTTTTGCAGTGTGAGAGAACCACAAATTAGCTGAAATCCTTTCATATATACCAGAGCCTTTTAAATTGTTTACCTCCAGGAGTATTTTAAGGGGTTAGGAAATTAAAGACTTACCTAAGGAACTATGCTTTCCCTTATTGGAAGAAAAATACTACTTCAAGCACAAACCCAGTGTGATTTAAATTAAATAAAAATCCTCACATAGGCTACTGTGATAAAATTTCAGGAAGATTAACATGAGAACTGCTTTTTCAGCAGGAAGTATTGTGACAGACATATCAAGAATAATCAGGAAGATGTGTCTAAAAGAAGTACCACAAAGATCGCCTTCATCAGATCCATCAGGACAATCTCTTCTCCCATTGCAGAGCTTCTCAGGCTGTAGGCAGATGGAGGTATCATTAGCACAAGGGTATTTTGGTGGTCCACACATATAGCCCTCGCAATTATCCTCATCAGACTGATCCTCACAATCAATATCGCCATCACATAGCCACGCTTTGCTAATGCATCTCCCTTGGAGAAAAGAGACAATAAACACAGGAAATCAGACTGGAAGCAAACTTTAGAAAAAAATTTCAGTAATATCACACAGATCTTTTTTTGTTATGCTTTTCTATTAATAGTACTTTCCTCTTAGATGAACAGAAAGAAACCAACTTGTACTTATATTCTGAAGCATCATCCACATCAGTGTTGACAGTCTAATTTTCTAAACAACATGAATCCTAATTATTTCTATGCTGAACAGAACCTCATACAGGCAGCACACATCCTTATAATCTGCAATATATACCAAATTATACTAAAATGTTTAATTTTATTTTTTAATTTCTGCTTTTCTCCATCTCTCTTCCTTTACTTTCTATTCCAGCAGCCTTCCACAGGAGCAATATTTCAATATATGTCTTCCTCTTAGCATGGGTTTGAGAACCACAAATCTTTCTAGGAAGTACACACAACACATTCCCAGATTATGTCAGAAAAAATGATCAGCTTTTAGACAAAATACAGAAGATGAAATATATTACATGATTTCAGTTTTATCAAACCAGGTTTTACATAATTTCCTTCATTCCTCAAAAGGGGAAAAAATAAAAAAATCTCCGCTTTTGTGCTGACCATCAATGTTTAGAGAGGCAAGACAGTCTCTTGGTTGAGAAAGGGGTTATGATCTTTAAAAAAACATACAGATATTAAATTAGAATCACCCAAGCCAGGGATTTTAATAGGTGAAAAATAATTGAGATTGTGAATGCTGCCACTTACAGGTGGTTCCTGTCCCAAACTATTCTTCAACTCTCAAGCATAAATTTGTGACTTGCTAGCTACAACCACTACGGTCTAGTTGTAAATTTTGATAACAACTGAGCTGAACAGAAGTGGCATGTACTTTATTCTCCAATTAATAAAGAGAAAACATCTCTGATGAGTCACCATCCCTGGAGGTATTTGAAAGCCATGTAGACATAGTACCTGGGGACATGGTTTAGTGGTGGACTTGGCAGAGTTATATTTACCATTGGACTCTGTGATCTTAAAGGTCTTCTCCAACCTAAATGATTCTATGATTCTAGTCTATGATTCTAACAGGTAGAACCATGGATTAGGAAGCTGATCTTGCAGTGTGCTTCTGCCTATAAACTATTTAGGTAGAGAAAATCTGGCTGGAATGGGAAGGAAGCTCCATTGACAGCAGTGCTAGTGGATGCCCAAGGACCGGCTGGTTACGCCCAAGACTGGTAACTGCGAACTCTTGAACAACATGAACTGACACGACTTTCTGCCCCACCTTCCCAGTTTAGCAGCAAACTTCCCAATAGGAAATTGAGACTGATTATGACTTGGGGGAGGAGGAATTGAGTGAGTGTGTGAAATAATCAGCTAGGGTAAAACTCTAATCTCCTTGGTTCTTCAATACACCTCAGTGCCAAATTCACTATAGGCTGTCTATTACGCTGTATCGCCCATGAGATGGTTCAATATAAAACCAGGTGCCCACACAACGTAGCAACTGTCCCTAACTGTAACTCTACTGTCTGTCATAATACAGTAGCAGAATTCAGTTTCCTTTAAAAGAAATATTTGCTTAAGATTAGCATAATGGTTTTAATCTGATATTTTAGTCGTCTTTTAGTAGGAATGCTGTCGTTGTCATCACAGAATGACAATGGGATAAAATACAGTGAAACAAGAACAATGAAAAAATACATTTCTGTAGCATCTCACAAGGGAAATGTGAGACCACTTTCACTTTTGGTGAAGAAAAAGCAAGAAGTGAAACTTCAGGATCACAGTACAGTGAGCGTGGTTTCAAACAACACAACATAATTTTACCAGTGCAAAATCACCTGGGAAAATTAAACATGGAGTGGTGTCAATTAGCATGAAAAGCTTTCACCATTTCCTAGAATGGTCAAAGTCCCAAATACCCTACACTGAAAAGACAGAATTGCACAGGCACAAGAAAACAAAGTTGTATGTATGATATGTATGCAGTTTATCCTTACATGCAATCACAAGGGTTTCAAAAAAGTGTCCATATTCATCATTAGCTTGAAATTATCATTGATTTTAGATATTATTATAGCACAGCAGTGGAATGAAAGCTAATGAAAAACAGCAACGTTAAGCATACTAACTAGATCCCAGAGTAAACTGATGTTGCTTCCAGTAGAGCTCCTAATCTGTTTTTTAATCTTTTATACATATGTTTACAGAGCAAATCACTTTTCCTGCCTCTCTTTTACCTTAACGAAGATGTATTTCATAATAAAAGATTCATCTTCCACTACGATAGCTATGACATGTTCTTAAGTAGAATATACTTACAAGGAATTAATCTTTGCCAAAATTCTAAAGGGATGGACTTAATGAAGTATTATGACTGTCTTGAAATCATTAATAAAAATTCACTGAAGTATTTTTGCTTTATTGCTCCTTATTGAAATTCACATTTTTGGTTTCCAGGAACCTCTTCAGTAAAATTCTATCACAAATTAATTGCCTCAATGGATATATCCGATCTTTTCCATAGCTCTTTTGCGTAACACAGAAGAAATACGTGGAAAGTAGTGAATCAGAAGCTCTGAAGCAACAAGCGTGTGGGAAAGCCAGATTCAAATGCTTCTCCAACATTTTTCATTTCCTAAAAATACTAGCAAGTACAGCAGAACTAACTTCTTATATACTGTTCAGTCTTTGTTGGGATACTGAGCCCAGGAAGTTTTCTATTTAACTGTAGGAAAATTACTTTGGTGGAGCATTGCATTAGGTTTTCTCTTACAGTTACTTCTTACTGCCACAAGCTGTAATGCCTTCCTAAGTTTTAGAATGGACTCAATCTCATCCCTGTCAAAACAAAAGAATGTTTCAATCTGACATATTTAACAAAATATTGTGGTGGTCAAAGATATTGCTTGCCTTGTAGAACAAACCTGAGACTTAGATTGAACTACTATGTTTCAAGAACACGGTCATTTCTGGTATTTAAAGGCTTTTAGTGGAAAGCAGGGGTTTATAAATGTCTCCTGGTTGAAGAAGAAAAAAAAGTCAGGGCCTAAAGAAGACAGTTGTTACTGCAGAAAATAATGAGAACACGAACTGAGGATAAAAACAGTACTGGACCAATTTATATAATTTTTTAGATTACTTTCTGTGGTGGTTTCTTTTTATTTACATTTTTAATGTCAACTGAATCCACCCCTCCAGTCAGAAATTTCGTCATTCTGAACCATCATTATGTTCAAAAAGGTTATTAAAGTAGTTGTACAAGACGTGCAGCTCTAAAGATCTAAAACTGAGAGAGAAGACTGAGCAGGCAGGGAAGAAGTGGAAGCAATGCTGGAAACCCACCTTACGAACGACATCCTTTCCACCCACCCTCTGAACTCCACCATGCTTCCCATTCTTCTCACTAAATCTCCTCCTCTTCCAAAAGTCCTCTCATGCCATCTCTCTCCACAGCGACCCTTTCCTCCTCATCAGCCTTCACATAATCTGTAGGGCAGCCCTACCAATTTCCTCATCATCTTCTTTCTTGAAAACCCTTCCTTCCCAGCCTTCCTCAGTACCAACTTCTCTCCATTCTTCTCTACTTGTCACATATTTGTATCTTGACCTCCCCATCCAGACAGTAGTTTCTTCCCTCATATTTTTTTTTTTTCCCCATTTACATTGAAAAAAGAAGTACAAAACAATAACCCGCAGGGTAGCATTAAAAATGGTAAGATACAAAATTAACTGCTTCTTGAAAGAAATACAAAAAGCAGTAAGTATGACAAATATAGAATACAGTTCAGATCTACTGCTTACTAAATTGAAGTATTGATGGCTCTTTTGCATTTGTCTTCACAGAAGTACTTGAGTATGATCATTAGAGTAATTAGATGACTTTTTAAGCGAGATTGCACAGATTCTGCTCTTGGTCCAGTATTACTAACTGCGTAGGAAGATGGAATAAAAAGGATAGATTTATGTAGTACATAAAACTGAGTTGAAGCCTGTAATAATTTTTGGAGGACAGAATCAGAATTTAAAACAGGAACTTGGATCTTTGTCTGATCTAATTTAGCCTAGTCTAATTTAAAAAAAAGTCTAATCTAATTGAAAAGCAGAAAATAACGGGCTAGAAGCAGCCCAGCAGTAGTCAGTCTCAATCAGATAGTTATTGTTTCTCATATCCTACTGCTGCGTAAACTCTAGTGTATTTTTCATCACACATTACCACAAACAACCATGTGATGTTCTTGAAAAAATTAGAAATGTCATTCTGAAATCTGTTAACTCAACTGCCCTGCAGCATTTTGGCTGACTTTGGATACAGCAGCTCGAGAACTGCACAGGTCAGACAGTTCCAGTGAGACCACCAGAAATACTGAAGGTTTAAAAATATAAAATAAAAATAGAGGCATGCAAGGGGGAAGAAAAAAAAAAAAAAAAAAAAAGTAGTTTATTCAGAAAAAAAAATTGTGGTTAAGGAGACGTATGACACAAGTCTTTCAATATTCAAAGGATTTTTATACTGGTGAAAAGATGAAGACAATCAACTAAGGATGCAGCAAAGATTCAGATGACTTACCAGGAAAAAATGTTCAACTGTTAGAGGCAAATTACTAGAAGGCTATTTATATAAGTTATAGAATACCCTCTATTGGATATTCTTAAATGCACATCAGAAAAGGGGCTGGATATGATGGGTTCTTGAGACCACCATTACTCTAGGCAGAAAAGTCGTGTTTGGCTGAAGGCTGACAAATGCTGTAATTGTAACATGACACGCGTGCCTGCGGCATTGTGACAGATTAACCAGAGCCAACAAAAACTACAGTAAGGAAAGACCCTGCAGCTACTATTTACAGCCATAAACCAAAAAAGAAGTAAGCAAAAGAGTGGGCAGTAACATTTCACTATTACTGTTCTCACCAACTGTCATTTCCCTCAAAACATACTGGCTCTTTCACCTCCTCCCATACACACGTTCCTACCCAGACCCATCGCATTCTGTTTTAGGAAATCAGATGCCACCACCCAGCAATCTATAAGGGAAGAATTAGCCAATTTCTCCTCATCTGAACAATTCTCATAGATCTGGAAGCCAGGCAGTATTATTTCTTTAGAATAATCCACAGAGAAAATGGCGTTTATTCTGAAACCCGAGAGGATCATGATAGAAACTGTCTCTCATAAAACTGTTATTAGACATTTGTACGACCATAGGGAATTCAACTGAAAAGTAGCTAAACAAAAATTTGCTTTTGCATTTTCTGTTCCAATGCATTACCAACATGCCTCCTCCAGAACAGAAGTTTTGCTCCTTCCAGGATTGATGGAAGGAAAATAGTAGATTTAAAAAAAAAAGATGGAACTATCTCAACTGATTCCTAAATTGATGTTTCCAAACAACCAACAAGCATGATTGCATTTTCCTCTAAATCAAAGCCATATACCCTTGAATTTAGCAAATGTTTGATGAAAATAATTTTTTTGCTGTATTTATGTGGCAGCTAGGTAAGTCACATTTCATCTTTCATTCTGTAAAATGACTGAGATGTTGTATTCCTTGTGCACGACCGTAAACATACATAAGTGTATAATGAGGCAGCATAGACTGAGACCTTTTCACCATGTAAGCACGAGGAAAAAGATCAGGAAGAAGTGTATTTCCCATGTCAGGGTTTCTGTCAGCCTGTTTCAGGGAACAGACCGTTTTATTAAAAGTGAATAATCCATTTTTACTTACTGAAGCTATTTCATTTAACAGCTACTTGTTCTATACATTTTTATGGAAACTGTAAGAACACAAAATGTTTTGTTTAGATGAAAATTCAGTATTCCGTATTTATTTATCTGGACATTATGATTTCTATAAAATCCAAGTAGCAGCAAACCTCCAAGCATTTTTAAGACGTCCTAAAGTAGTTCACATATTAAAAATTAACTGTCACACTGTAGATTTGACTAAAGTATCTTACTGTATCCACACACATTCACAAATACTTTCAGACAGAACTCACGTAACTAGATGGCAACATTTATCATGCTTCGCTATAACACAAGCAGTAGAATGGGTTCTCCTTCACTGTAATAATTATAGTTGCCTAATGACAAAAATTCTTAATATATGCTTCTTAATATATCCTGAATTAAATTTTGCTTTTAAAAGTTATTTTACCCCCAGTATTTCATTGAGCTTTGAAAGAAATTGTAAAAAGATTAATACAATGCTGACATATATTAATTCCTTCCTTAATTGGGGTGTCCCTTAAGAAAACATTCTGTCTAAGCATTATTTTGCAAACTATCCTCACATAAAGACTGTCACATTCCTTTCATGTTTTTTAATGAAGTATACCTAGCAAAACATGATTTTAAATGTTCTCCAAAAATGTATTTTTCTTCCAATATCTTGGTTTGAATTTCCAGTGCTGTAGGTCTAATTCCTTGAAGTCTTCTACCTAATTACTTTATACCATTTTAATCAACTTACTTCTAGGGCCAAAGATGGAAAACAGAAGAAAATACCTGGACTGTGAAGTACTATTAAGTGCATTTAAGTATTTCTTTCGATGTACTATTTTATAGAACAGTTTCAGCTTTAAGTAATGTCAAAATCCATGCATTTTATATTGTAAATCATAAAACAGGGTAGGGGAAGTATATTAATATTCTTTTCCTGTGATGAGTATAATAAGTAACATCACCTCAGTAGTATTAAACATTGAAAGCAGTATTCAAATAGTAGATATTTGATCAAGTCACACAGACACACAGACAAAATAAATAAATGAGAGCAAAACATATCTGCAAGCATGTACCTGTACTCTTGCAGGAGAACTTTGTTTTTTCATCACACAATCGTATAGTTCCATTACAGCCCTTTTCATCACTACCATCTTCACAGTCTTTTTCTCCATCACAGCGCCACAATTCAGGAACACAGCTCCCATCAGGACTGCACTGAAATTCCTTCCCATTGCATCTTCCAGGAGAGGGAGTTTCTTAGATAAACAAGAATAACATTGAAGAACTTGCTCATGTGAGGTTTTTTCCATGCCAAGTCTACAATGACTTCGAATCCCCCTTCCTAACCAAAGCCAACATCAGACTCCCCAAGTATAACACTCAAAACTCACTATTCCCTTCTAACTCATCACTCCAACACAAGCTTCAGACAAGCTCACTCTTACCCTGCTCACTGACTTCACTCCACAGTCCAGGCTCAAGGTAAATACCAATTTATTTATTTAGTTATTTATTGCACAGCTGTCAGAATTAATTTGGAGATGTAAGGAGGGCCAAGGCTGATGAAGTTTTCCTGGCCCTGCCTTTCACCCTCAAGCTACATTCCCTCCTCCTTCTTCATTTTCCTTTTTTTCTTCCCAACAAGGCCCATCTCTAGGTCACACCTCTGTTCTGATACAAGAGTTCTGGCCCCAAAACCTGCCTGGCTTGTGCTATTACAGCACGGGCAGACTAGTTGTAGCCTTTCCGAATTCCACACCAATGAACTTCAGTGCAGCTATGGAATCAGTCTTGACTGTTTCAAAACACAACGTGATTTTAATTCTTCATCACATACTTAATTCTCTAAGTATGATGGCCTGAAAATTTTATCCTTGCCCTCATTTTACCACTAGTATTTCATAACATACTAATACAATAACATGTACTTTAAACTAATGATAAACTTATGCATTCCTGTTTGCACCAAAAAGCAGTATTTGAATACACTCTTATACTACTGTCTATAAATATACAGTTTATTTTATTAAAAGTTGACTTTTATTTTTTTCTAAATAATCTGCATTCTTGCATTCGATTGTAAATAAAGTGAAGATGAGCTGCTGGAAAGTGTGCATCACGTAGCAGAGCAGGACACAGAAGACGTATGAACTGACAATAACTGTGTAAGCGCTATTTCAGAGACAGTGGTGCAAATCCCAACATGACATCGTATTGTATAAAAAAGTAGAGACTTTAAGCTCTGCAATGGACGTGAACGAGGGGAAAGTGAGTAGTTTAGTACCAGACCAATTATTTTGATACAGACAAATAATAATATTTTTTGTAAATACATAAATATTAAGGACTTTATTCATGTACAGCATTCTGCTAATTTACCTATTTGCATGAGGTCCGCAACTAGATATGGAATATAAACTCATGAAAAAGGAACAATAAAATCCTGTAAAATTACTTTGTTGTGGAAAAATCACTATGAGAAAAAAACGCAAGAAAAATATTCCTTCATTCTTATCTAATTATTCTTTATCCTTTGCTACAAGCATCCTCATCTTCTCTCCCCACCCAAATAAATACAATGTATGGCATTTAAATGGGGCTTTAGTTTGTCAAAACGTTTTTATGCTTCAGTGAAACTGTTGAAAAAAACCCAAAAACTTGTATCATACAAAAATGAGAGTGCTACTGCGTAAAAAATCCAGAATATATAAACAACAACTTAAAAAATGCTGCTTACTGTCTCTTTATCTAGGCAGCATGCATCTCTGTAAAAGGACAAACATCACATTTAGCACAATTCAGTAAAGTAAAACTACAAAACTTATCTCAGTATAATACCCATTCTGTTTTGAAATGCATTCTTCTTCTATGATACACTTCTGTGTTATCATATTACACTTGACATATTTTCCATTCCAACCTTTACCAAGGTTAAAAGCATTTTCTTTTTTTCCATTGACTGGAGATGGGTCCTCTGTATTTACAATAAAGTAATCTCTGTGTTTGTACGTATTAAAATGTGGGAATAATTAAAAAAGCTAACCTTCCTTGCTGCAGTTTGTTTTGGTTTCATCACTGAAATCTCCGCAGTCATTGTCACCATCACATGCCCAGTGACTTGGGATGCATCTACCATTATGACACCTGAACTGATCAGCGGAACAGGAGTGAATACAGCCTAGTTCATCACTTCCATCACCACAGTCGTCATCTGCAAATATTAATTTTATTATTTTAAAAGATAAAAAATCTGAATAGAAGTTGTGAGGAGAGAAAGATATTTCCAGAAAGGGGCGAGAAAAATAACATGCAGTAAATAAAATGGTATGTTTACTGCCCACAGGCATACAGTAAAATTATTTCTCATGCAAGTAAGTTCTTAACTCTAATGTATCAACAGGACTTGACTCTGTCATTTCGCACAGTCTAACCCCTTACACTTATTCACAGTTATTCAATCGCAGATGCCAGCAAGCAAGAGAAGGCTGTAGGTTTTCTTCATTTCTTCAGCCCTGCTGCCAAACACAGTGGTTTTACTTTATTCTCAGTAATTCATTAAGCTTAGACAGTTGAGTACACACACAAAGAGTTTCATACAAACCAAAATGAAAACCCGATGTCAGAACCTCTTTTCAATAGTATTACAAATGTTGTTTCCATGTACTAGAAACAGTGCAAGGTGGAGAAAGGTGGTAGCACATAAATAAGGGTGGAATGTAGTTTCTCATTACTCTAACATTGTAGTCATTACAACAGTCTTAAGGCAATTCCCACAATTTGAATGGAATCCTGTCAGCCTCATAAAATTACACTAATATCAAATGCTACAGCGGATGAAGAACCAACGCAATGTTACTCCGACTGGTATGACATCACTCCCACATCACAAGCTCTGAGAAAAGATTCAGTTGAACATCTGTCATTCAAATACGTGTTCTTTCAGACAAAAGATATAAGACATTGTAAGGTCTTCCTGGACTTCTCTCTTGAGGCATGCTATTTATTAAATCAAACTTGCCTATAAACAACAAAAAATTAGGTATTGTGGTCACTGGAAATATTTTGTTCTCTAAAAGTAGAAAATACTTAGCTTAGGGGTTTTTTTGTTTGTTGTTGTTTTTTTTTTTTAAATAATGAAAGACTACATCACACTTCATTCTACAAAATGTACTATTTGTAGCTATTACTATATCCACTGCACCTTTCCTTATATGAAGCTCCAATATTGCTGCTTTCTAGGTCAGGTCAGTAATTTAAAAATAATGTATTTATTCTCTGGCCGCTTACCAGCCAAACTGGCAATATCAGTCTCAGAAGAAAAGAATGAGTATCAAAGCAATATTTATGTAATACCTACCATATTCATTTCAGATATGGAATGCTTGATACTTGCCTGAATCACAGAGCCATTTGCTGCTAATGCATCTTCCATTTTTGCATATAAATTGAGTTAGTGGCTCACACGTTGGGAATTCTGTGAAAGCGTTCAAAAAGAAATAAACACTATTTATTGTATATCATCTTTAGTAATATTCTTCCACCCTCCTATATGCATAAATTACACAAGTGTATTGATTAAAACATTTGCACCTGTGAGACACTTAATCTGGAGAGGAGAAAAAGGTGAGACACCAAAAAGAGAGGATAAAAAGGCTTTTAACTGTAAATACCAGTCCAGGCGCTATCCTTCCTCACCACGGATTATTGAAATACATCATTCTGTGTCATGACATGGTCCTGTATTCCCATCAGATCAGGGCTGTCTTTGCCACTAAGCATGCTAATATTTACAACTAATTATAGCTTGATGACTGATACAAACCGTATTTTCAACGTTTATATTAAAAATAGCTCTCCACTGCAATAACACTGCCAGTAAAAGACAGGAAATGGAAGACTATAAAATGAGAAGGTTGAGTACCAAGCAAAAGAACAATCAAGAAATAAAGTTATGTACACTGACATAATAAAATCCAAAATTAAAATGTCAGTATTTAGAATCATAAAATCATTTAGGTAGGAAAAGACCTTTAAGATCATCAAGTCCAACTGTTAACATAGCACTGCCAAGTCCACCACTAAACCATGTCCCTAAGCACCTTGTCTGCCTGGCTTTTAAATACCCCCAGGGATGGGGACTCAACCACTTTGCTGGGCAGCCCATTCCAGTGCTTGACAATCCTTTTGGGGAAGAAATTTTTCCTAATATCCAACCTAAACTTGCCTTGGCGCAACTTGAGGACATTTCCTCTCATCCTATCACTTGTTACTACTTTGGGAGCAGAGACTGACACCTCCCGGCTCCCCCCTCCTGTCAGGCAGTTGTGGGGAGCGATGAGGGCTCCCCTCAGCCTCCTCTGCTCCAGGCTGAACACCCCCAGCTACCCTAGCCGCTCCCCAGCAGCCTTGGGCTCCAGACCCCTCACCAGCTTCATTGCCCTTCTCTGGACAAGCTCCAGCCCCTCCATGTCCTTCTGGGAGTGAGGGGCCCAACCCTGACCCCAGCATTTGACGGGCGGCCTCACCAGTGCCCAGCACAGGGGAACGGTCACTGCCCTGCTCCTGCTGGCCACACTATTCCTGACACAAGCCAGGATGCCATTGGCCTACAAGCCTGTGCTATTGGGAACACTGCTGGCTCACATTCAGCTGGCTGAGTGATTTACAATAATTTCCAAACATTTCCTCCAAGTATTAAAAATGGTAGAAAAAGGAGAAATTTCATTCATAAAGTAGCAACTCATCTCTATTACACACAGAGATTTGTTTTTGTATTTGTCTAATATGTTTTGCGTAGAACAACTTCATTTTTTTCAGACTTCTTTTTCTTCTAAAACCAATGACATAGCTAGGTACGTGCACTGATACCATTAACATGTTAAGCAGTGCTTGTACCCACTCAGTTTGGAAAATACAAGATCTACTTTACAAAACCTGGCAATTCGTAGGAAACATTCTGAAAGTCTAACTTGATCCAAAAGGAATAAGGAGGAGCCTAAATTCTCTATACAGACCATCAAGAGAATGAACCTCTGAGGTAACTGATACCTAATGCAAACCAAAGCTGGCAACATGAGCAATCTGTTTGAACTGCTACTTAGAGGCAAGTTTGTCCTTCAGTGAAGGATTTCAGGTTGGAAGTTCCTACACAGTACATCCTAAATGCAACAGAATCACAGAATCGCAAGGGTTGGAAGGGACCTCGGGAGATCCCCCAGTCCAACCCTCCTGCTAAAGCAGGTTCTCCTAGAGCATGTTACACAGGACTTCATCCAGGCGGGCTTTGAATATCTCCAGAGAAGGAGACTCCACAGCCCCCCTGGGCAGCCTGTTCCAGTGCTCCGTCACCCTCAGAGTAAAGTTCCTTCTCATGTTCAACTGAAACCTCTTATGTTTCAATTTGTATCCATTGCTCCTTGTCCTGTTGCTGGACACCACTGCAAAGAGACTGGTTCCGTCCTCGTGATTTCTGCCCTTAAGATATTTGTATGTGTTAATGAGGTCCCCTCTCAGTCTTCTCTTCTTCAGGCTGAACAAGCCCAACTCCCTCAGCCTTTCCTCATAGGGGAGATGTTCGAGTCCCTTTATCATCCTAGTTGCTCTCCTCTGGACTCTTTCTAGGAGTTCCTCATCTTTCTTGAACTGGGGAGCCCAGAACTGGACACAGTACTCCAGGTGGGGTCTCACCGGGGCAGAGTAGAGGGGGAGGATAACCTCCCTCGACCTGCTGGCCACACTGCCCTTAATGCACCCCAGGATGCCATTGGCCTTCTTGGCAACAAGGGCACCCTGCTGGCTCATGGTAAGCTTGTCGTCCACCAGGACTCCCAGGTCCCTCTTGGCAGAGCTGCTTTCCAGCAGGTCAGCCCCCAGCCTGTACTGGTGCATGGGGTTCGACCTCCCCAGGTGCAGCACTCGACACTTGCCCTTGTTGAATTTCATCAGGTTCCTCTCCGCCCAACTCTCCAGCCTGACCAGGTCCCACTGAATGGCAGCGCATCCTTCTGGCGTATCAGCCACTCCTCACAGTTTTGTGTCATCAGCGAACTTGCTGAGGGTACACTCTGTCCCCTCGTCCAGGTCATTGATGAACAAGTTAAACAAGACTGGGCCGAGTACTGAGCCCTGGGGAACTCCACTAGCTACCGGCCTCCAACTGGACTCTGCCCCGCCGATCAGAACCCTCTGAGCCCTGCCATTCAGCCAGTTCCCAATCCACCTCATTGTCCACTCATCCAACCCATACTTCTTGAGCTTCCCTATGAGGATGTTATGGCAGACAGTGTCAAAAACCTTGCTGAAGTCAAGGTAGACAACATCTACCGCTTTCCCCTCATCTACCCAGCCCAAAGTGGTGCATAGCCCTGTCAGCCACACCAAAAATGCCCAAGATTTGAAGAACTCTCCAAATGTATTCCTCATGAGGTTGCTCTGACTACATTGGTTTGTTCTAGTGTTGTTACAACTGAGATGACAAACCTAAACTTCACAAAGATTTTGAGAGTTAGGCCATGTAATTAGAACTGACGAGTTTTTCTAAACTTTTAAAACATGCCACATAAAAGTAAAATTTCCTTAGGACAAGAATTGAAATAGTCATTGAAGTCAATGCATTTCTGACTTGGGTTTGCTGTCTCTTGCCATCTTTGGTCTAGAAAATGCTTTAAAGTTAATGCAAAAGCCTTTTTTTTCTTTTTTTTTTTTTTTTAAACAGGAGCAGAGGGAAAGTTTTGGCTTAAAAAAAGTCATGCATGAAGCACCAAATCAAACCTGCTGCATCAAATAGTAAAATTTAGAGATCACCAAGGACATCATAAGACTGAAGTGATTACTCTGTTTCAACACAGAAAAGGATGGGAAGAAAAGTTAACACTGATGACAAAACTGTCAGTTACTCCTAGAAAGGTGTTTGGTTTTTTGTTGTTGTGGTGGTTAAATTAAAAAAAAAAAAAAAAAAAAAAAAAAAAGGCTGTTTTTCTTGGGGGAACACATTACACTAACAACAGAAATTGTTTCCGAGACAAATAATGGAGATGAGTAACTACAATGGTACTCAGCTACAATATATGGCTTATGTGCTTCAAAAGCAAGGCTGAAAGCAATTTTTCATTTAGCTTTTTAGCTGTTCAATAATTTTTCCACAAATTTAACTCATCTATTAAATGCAATTTTCCCCTTTTCCATACATTAATGTCTTCATGACTTTATTTTCTTTATGCTCATCTGTCTACCTGCATAAAGAGACAGAAACTGAAATGAATTGGGATTATCCTCACCCCTACCCCTCCATCATCATGATTCTCAGCCCACCACAGTCTTTCCAAGGATGCTTTGCATCATCTCCAGTGTTTGCTTCTCATAGCCCCAGCCTGCACCATCATCCTTTCCCTATTTTGCAGCAAAGAGATGCACATTCTGCGGCTGATTCACAGCCGTCCCTGTGCTGATTGCTCTGCAGCCAAAACAAGAAAGGTACCTCTTGAGCTAACAGCGAAATCTCTCCACGGTGTGGACACCAATCTCATTTCCATCTGCTATCCAGCGGTCTTGTAAATCTCTGGTTCTATGATACCTCTTTTACCCTTCTGTTACTGAGCGCAGATGCTATGACAATGAACTGATAAACAGATGGAATCAAAAAACAACCGCAAGTCTTGTTTCCTTTAGGAAAGCAGTAAAAAAAAAAAAAAGGAGGGTCTCTTTTCAAATTGTCTTCAGAAATGTCATGCTTCTTAGTAAATCTGCTTGTATCTGAGGAAAATGTGTATGCATTATGACACTGACATCCTCTTTCCACTCCTGCTCACCCCAGCTGTACACCAACATAAGTACGCTTAAGTTCCTGAGTGAATAGGATCCAAAGATTATTCAGAGCTGAAGACTACTGCAGCTAAAAATCAATGATTCGTAATGGTAAGCAAAAGCAAACCACGATTTTTACTTTTGATATAAAAACTTGTAAATACAAAAAGAATTTTAAACTGCTTCATAGAAGAAAATATATACCAAGAAATTGAATAGCTAAATAAATGCCATTAGTGTGCCCATTAGCCATCAAATTGTAAGGCAGAATGGAAAATGAAATATTTTACACATTTGCACAATCACAGTGCTTAAGGATAAATAAACAAGATTCTAAACTATGAAACTTATGTAAAGCATGGCCAAACTGAAAAACAGCAGGTAACATCAATGCTGATTAAATGATCTGCAGAAATATTCCAGATCAGCTGGCAGAATACCATACAAAAAACATGGGAAGAAATTAAAAAGATGCCATTAGCATCTGTATATTGATAAGGTATCTAAGAACACAAGGTACAGCTAGTCAGATAAACTATTCTAGCACCAAGTGCCATGCTGTACCATTACACAGAACGTTATAATTTCAGAGACCGCAAAATACAACGAGTCCACAGGCTTTGCCTATTCTACCTCCATACACAACAGAACTTACCTGATTTGAAGCATGGCAATTAGAAGTCTACCTTAATAATATTCTCATTTTCACTCACAAAATGATTTTTATTTTGATTTAGATTTTATCAAATGTTATCTATTTTGAAGTAACTGATCAGATATCAATTACTGTCAATATAAAGTTAGCTTTCTTTTTTTTCTGGTTTATAACACTATTAAAAGATGAAAGAGGAAGAAAGTATTAAGAAGTAAGACAAGATAAAGCAGGTGAATATTCCAGGAAACATAACAACTATTTATACATAAAAGTCCTGAGAAATCTTGAACACAATTATAGAAGGACTAATGCAACTAATGGGTATTAGCTGGTTGTCCACATGAATAAATCAAAAATAAACAAACTGAAGGGATTATGGATGACCAGAATTTACTGACTGGATCCTACATGTTGCCTTCCATAGGTTCTCTGGCAATTGAGGCCCTGGAGACTTATGTTTATGGAACACAGGGCATCATGGCATCAGTCTATGACTTTCATTTACGCGTTTACTTTCTATTTTTCTCTCGCTCTCCACTGCAAGTGCTTCATCAGTATTGGGATTTTTGCAGAAAAACTGCTGTCAGTAATAGAACTCCAACACTTCTGCTGAAAAGGTTTACAGCAGTAAGAAGTTTCAAAAAAGAAAAAAAAAAGCTATTGTTTTATCAACTACGGTGCTTTTATAGTTTGATTTTGATTAAGAAACAATGCATTTTTATAACAGTGAATCAACTTAGAACATCAGCTATATCTGAGATAAATACAGGTCTAACCACTAAGTACCGCAACAAATACACTTTAGATGTTCATTCTTTTGTGCACAACCTGCCACTTCAAATTTACGTGGTTGATGCCACTAAAATAATCAGTCAGCATTCTTTCTTGAAAACTCTTGAAAAGTCATTTCAGAAACATATCCTATTATGCTGCGACACACTTACTAATTCCTATTAGTAAGTCAAATAATATCAGAAATACTACCTTGTAAACAGGTAACACCCTGATAAAATATTTTGCCGACAGCTCATTGACCCTTTTGCTCTCAGACTCACAGCAGTTACCTGTGACCTGCCAAAGAGATGAAGGCAGCCGCGCTGACTTACAAAAAACCTTAATTGCTTGGCAGCAGCTGATTCGAGAGAGCACCTCTCTCTGCAATATCTCAGTAAAGCAGCAATCAGCAGAGCTGCTGATACTATCTCATGGCATAGCTGAGAAAGACTAATTTTTTTCTGCAAAATATATCAAAATATCCTTCTGTTCTGACTTGAAACAGTCCGATTGTATTGACATCTAGAATATGCTGAGGGGGCCCATGTGAAGAGGTACGCGACAGAGACAAATATCAATTTTTAAGGGTGACAGTATCTGATAATGGGCTGTAAATTAGAGAAGTGTTGACTGATCTGCATATTTGGTATTGTAGGTAAAAACTCATTAATAGAAAATGCAACCTTTGCTTTGGGTTTATTTATTAATCAAATAAATTATATTTGCCATTTCAGAATGAATAAGATCAGTTCATATAAAACCAAAAAAGCTCTTCATACTTTTTCTATCCATCAGTTCAGGTGAAAAGAGATCCTTGTATTTTTAACTTTTTATAGAAGAATTTTACTTTTTTCCCCCCAAAGAAAATTTACTTACCACAAGATGTCATTTCATCGGTTTCATCTCCACAGTCATCCTCCCTGTCACATAGCCATGCTGTCGGAATACAGCGTCCATTCCCACAAGAAAACTGGTCAACCTGACACGTTCTTGCTGTCAAGACAAAACACTCCAAAAATACAAGGGAAATGGACTGAACCTGTTGGGTCTCTTGGTGCATGTCTGTATGTAGAAGCCACATGCCTGGAGGGCATCTCCTGGCCTGCTGCGGACTTTACCTGATCTGACTAAACATCATTCACCTCCTTTGATTTCAGAGAAAATTGAAGCCATCTGCAGCACTGTGTTCCACCTCTGTTATGTAGAATTCTCAGTGGTTTCTTCAACATATGAGAACATGAAACTTTGTATGTAATTATACAAAGCTAGGTAGTAGAAGAGCATTCCATCCCTGGAAACATTCAAGACCAGGTTGGACGGGGCTCTGAGCAACCTGATCTGGTTAACGGTGTCCCTGCTCACTGCAGGGGGGTTGGACTAGATGACCTCTAGGGGTCCCTTCCAACCCAAACCATTCTATGATTCTATGATTAATGTTTGATAAAATAACATCAGTGCTAGAAATGAGTAAACAAAAATCAGGGCATAAAAATGTCTAACTTAAAATAGGAAGATTAAAAAATTGTATTTCATAACATAAACAGTGACCTAGCGAGATTCATGTTTACACAGAAAAATGGTAACATAGCATGTGTGTGATGTGCCTGGCCTCTCTGGTCTTAGAATCTTCGCCTTTGCAAATATGCAAACTGTAGTGATCCATTAAAGGGAACGACATATGCCTGTCTTCTGAAGAGATAAAGATCACTAAAAGAAATCATGCTATGTAACTATATAAATTACTTTGAAAGCTGATGAACAGTAAAACTTCAATACAAATCTAACATGTAAAAATGACATCAGTTAATTTTTTAATTCAAAATGTGAACCCATAACTACAATGCCAACGATAGCGACACAGATTTTGATTTAAAATTTGAGCTTTCAGAGTTCATCTCTATGTGATTCCACACTTCAAAAAAATGACTGACACATCAGAAACCCCAATAATCAAAAGAATATTTCTTCATTTGATATTCTCAACTACCCTTTTCCTTTTTCTTGATAGAAAGAGCCCAAAATACAACAGAAGAACAGAAGTTTAAAATATTTCAAAGCAGTATCGTTTTGGTGGGTTTTTTTAAACTCAAATAGTGTTTGCCACTGCAGGAACAAAACGAAAACCAAGAATACAAAATTCAACCCACAGCCAACTGACAGAGGGATGCAATATACGGTCTTCAAATCAGACTCTATCCTACAAGTAAACAGTTGAATTTCAAAGGATATCAAGATGTATTACAATCTGCAGTAAAACCACAGAGGCTGTACGGACACTATAGGTCTGCATTTATGCTAGAGTGCTTTTAGTCAAGCCACACGAATAACAATCAGAACATATATATGTATAATATATATGAAATTTTAAATCAAGGAAAATGAGTTCAGGGAATATTTTAATACACAATGGATGCTGTTTGTCACTGCATTTCAGTTTAAAACAGTCATCAGCTTATTGATGCCTGATATTTTGCATATCAGATACTTAATGATTGTTTAGCGTACTCTACCGACAAGCACTAGATGCCACTTTCATACAAGCAAAGGACAGATTTGGAACTCCCTGATTTATTGCAGTGGAATAAGTAAACAATCTTCATCTTGGTATTTCCTTAAAAATCCACTACAAAGTTAATAACTTAGAAATGAAAACAATTTCAAGCTACCAAAGGGAAGCTGAATAACTAATTATGCTTTTGTCAGCATAAAATAAAATTTACTCGTGACACGGTACTCACCACAGCATCTAACGGACAAAAAAGATTTAGCAGGGACAAGTTTGTACCTAAGCAGTGCTTTGACAGTCAACCGATATGGATAGATTAAGTGCTGAATTGCTTTGGAATGCACAGTCAAGCGTAAGTATTAAGTAAAATATAATTTGTATTCCAGCCTTAGTGGCATCAAAATCTGCATTAATTTAAAATGGCAATAATCAGATTGCTAGTAGCAGACTGGTTCAGCTGAGTTCAGATCAGTCTTGGAACTGTTTATGGAACTGGAGTTAGAGAACTTATATGCACAGCCAGGTAAAATCTTTACCTGCACAGGTTTTATTGGATTCATCTTCATTATTACCACAATCATTAGCTCCATCACAAAGCCACCTCTTGGGAATGCAGCGATTATTTTGGCACTTAAACTGATCCTCAGGACAACTATGATTGACTGGGGAGAAAAAAAAAAAAAAAAAAAGACAGTTTGTTTCCTAAGAAAATAATCAGAGAAAAACAGTTGAAAATAAAATATTAAATGGTATTCTCTGGTCACACAGTTAGTATGGTTACCCTGAATATATAATCACCAGGACATAAAAATTGTTCAGCAAACCAACTAAAAAACATTGCAGTATTTTCATCACAAATTAAAGAATACATAGTAAAGAGTCTCCCATCATACCAGTGTCAACATGGAGATCCTCTTCTATTAACTACTAGGTGATAAGAGGCAGCAGCATTTTACAATATTGCTATTTCCTTAAAGAAAAGTGACCTCGATCACATTTTATCAATGTGATGAGGTTTGCAAACTGAGGTGCCTAGAAACAAAAGACAACACCAAAGGGAACAGATACAAGTTGCTAAGTGCATATCCAAAATATTATACCACAGCGAGCAGGGATTTGGGCAGGTTACAAAATGCTTCTAAAATTATGCACATTACTGTCAGTGGCCACATATAGACCTGCTGTTTACTTACCATGAAATTGTAGGTGTCAAAAAGTGAAATATGCAACACAGTGTAAAATTGACAAAAAAAATGTAGTCTTCAAGAGTGAACAAGGTATCTCACAAACATTTTTTTGCTAGCTGCCAAATATCGTGGGAAGGATGAAGACTGAAAGCACAGAAATGATGTAAATACCATTGGCCTGCTCTTGCAGCTGCAGTTAGTTTAGATGATCTGCTGCTTTCATGCTAATAACAAGGATCTATTTTTAGCAGATCTTCCTAACCTTGAACAACACAAGAGCAGTAAACTATCCACAGTATCAAAAGCTGAGTTAAAAACAATCTCAAGCTCTTTTCCACCTACTCAGCCATCCACAGTCTCTTTTTTCAAGTTTAACATATATCTGGAAACAAACGGTATTTAAAATGAAAGGCCGTCTTACAGGCTTATGCTTGACATTTCAGTAGCTTTTATCTTTGACCTTTCTACCTATTCTTCCTCTTGAAAACAACACAGAGCGAGTGTGATACCAATAGCACATGAACCCTCCATGAGTATTTTGTGTGGCGGGTGCAAGAACACTGGAAGTAAAGATTAATTAATAACCTGAGCAGGAAGGTATTCCAAGTCTCATAACGCTTATGCACCAACCTAGTTTGCAATGTGACTGGAGAACAGAACTGTTACCATCCATGTAATAAAATTAAAAATTGAAGACTTTCTTTTAAAATCTGACCTCAATACTAGACACAGATATTTTTTTTTAACGGTATTTAAGGTTTTGCTCATATATATTTACTAACACGTGTGTGTAATCTATTCAGAACTGCATATATTTCAGACTAACTCAAAGAGAACTATTGAAGTTACTATAGCAACTGCTGAAAAGAGATTACTGTTATCATACTGGCCACTTAAACTACGTATCACATACAGATTTGGGTCCAGATTATGATTTCATTTATATCTGTATAAATCCTCTGAGAATTACAAACTTTGATCAATGAATTGGTCTAAATTGCACTAATTCAAATAAGAATCAAGTCAAAGATTTTCTTTCTCGCTGTCTTTATTAGTTGAGCTCCTTATTTAAGTGTAAGAATCCCTGGTATTAAAATAAAATGTTAGTAAGCACTACAGTTCAGACCTGGAGAAGTGTTTTGAAAGGAATTAGGGCTGAAATCAGTAATGAATACTACATGGAGCTATCAAAATACATAAATGCAGGGAAAAACCCAAACCAGCTATGTAACAGACATACAGAAAAAGACCTAGGCATTACGGAGGATCACAAGCTCGGTATGTATCAGCGACATCAGGCCAGGGCGAAGCAGGTAGGATTTACCCACGGATGTAAAAACAGGATTATCACCCCTCACCAACACAGTCTCTCAGCCTAACCAGCTCCACAAAGGCCTGAGCAGAAGTACATACATCCAGTTGTGGACATCCAACCCCAAGGATCACTTGACAAAGTTCAGAAAAGACCAATAAAATCTAAAAAAACCCTCATAGTCTACTGGAGAAAAAAAAAAAAAAAAAAAAAAAAGAAATAAAGATTAGAGCTGTTTTGCCTCAAAAAGATAAGAATGAGAGGCCATGATAAGAGTTTTTAGACACACAGAACAACACAACACAATAGAAGAGTGCATCAGTTCTTCATGTCTACAACTGATAGGAAAAAAAAATGTATTTTCATTTCAGTAAAGGAGATTCGGTTTAGAGAAATGATCTTATGATAGAAATAGCATTGCAAAAAAACTAGTAAGGAAAAGAATTTCACTGCTGTAACTCTAATTTTATAGCAGGCTACCTAAGTATCTTCCAGGAATGACACAGATATGTAACTGGTATGTTTCCTATTATTTTTCATTTCAACATCGGAACTCCTCTGCAGCAAAAAAACCCAGCTCTACAACAACTGTATTTTTTAAGACTAAATACATCTCATTTAAAACTGGAAGTGTGTGTGGGGCTTGGGGTTTTTTGTTTGCTTTTGGTTTGTTTTGGGTTCTTTGGGGTGCTGTATTTTTGTTGGGTTTTGTTTGAGGTTTTTTTTGTTTGTTTGTTTGTTTTGGTTTTTTGTTTTAAGGAATACATTACAGAATCACAGAAGTGTTTAAGGTTGGAAAGGACCTGTTGAGGTCACCTAGTCTAATCCCCTGCTCAAGCAGGGAGAACTAGGGCAGGTTTCCCAGGAACGTGTCCATATAAGTTTCGAGTGTCTCCATAGACAGAAACTCCACAACCTCTCTGGGCAATCTATTCCAGTGTTTGACTATCCTCACAGTAAAAGACATGCTTTCTTGTGTTCAGATAAAATTTCATGCTTTTCACTTTGTGTCCATTACCTCTTGTCCTGCTAGTGGGCACTACTAAGAAGAGCCTGGCTCCCTGTTCTTCATTCCATCTTCTCCTACCAGGTATTTATACACAATGGTAAGATCCCTCCAGAGCCTCCCCTTCCCTGCAGACTGAACAATCTCAGTGCTCCCAGCTTCTGGGACACATGTGCCTGTCCTTTAATCATCTTAGTGGTCCGTTCCTGGACTCACTGCAGTATGTCCCTACCTTTTTTGTACCGGGGAGCTCAGAACTGGACAGAGTCCTCCAGATATGACTTCACCAGGGCTCAGCAGAGCAGAAGGATAGCATCCCTCAACCTGCTGGTGATACTTTTCCCAAAGCAGCCCAGGATGCTCCTCACCTTCTTTGCCGTGAGGTGCATTGCTGGCTAATGGCCATCTTGCTGCTCACCAGGATGCCTTGTCTGCAAAGCTACTTTCTAGTTGGGTGGCCCCCAGTGTATACTGATGCCTGGAGTTACTCCTCCCCAGATGCATTTATCCTTGCTGAATTTCACCATATTCCTCTCCATCCAATTTTCCAGCCTGTCAAGGTTCTTCTGAACGGCAGCGTGCTCCTCTGCTGCATGAGCCACTCTTCCCAGCTTCATATCATCTGCAAACCTGCTGAGTGTGCACTCTGTCCACGTCATTAATGAAGACCTTACAGACCCCAGAATTAACCCCTGGGGTACACTGCTAGTGACTTAGCTCCAGCTGGACCTTGTGCCACTGACCACAAGCCCTAGGGCCTGGCAATTCCAACAGTTTCCA
The DNA here is from genome assembly GCA_034008185.1 of Gorsachius magnificus. Classification (NCBI taxonomy): domain Eukaryota; kingdom Metazoa; phylum Chordata; class Aves; order Pelecaniformes; family Ardeidae; genus Gorsachius; species Gorsachius magnificus. The sequence continues at coordinate 6,097,890 of CM067085.1, read as the reverse complement.
ATCCATCTCTCTGTCCACTTACCCAACCCATCCTTTGTCAGCTTTTTTATGAGGAAGTTACGGCAGACAGCGCCAAAAGCCTTACTAAAGTTGAGGCAAACAATATCCGCTGCTTTTCCCTTATCCGCCAAGTGAGTCTCATCAGTGCTGAAGGCCATGAGGCTGGCTGAGCAGGACTTCCCCTTCAGAAATCCACGCTGAATACTCCCAATCACTTTCTTGTCCTTCATGTCTTCAGAAATGGTTTCCAGGACTAATTGATCCATCACTTTCCTAGAGGTTGAGGCGAGGTGGGCCCTGCTTTGTGAAGGTTGGACTAAAGATTCTGAGACCCTTTTCAACCTGAATTTTCCTGTGACCCGTATAAAAAAGTGCAATAGTGGGAAACAAAGCTAAGAGTACCAACCTTTAAAGAATCAGAAATGACGATGAGATGACTGCTCTTGTGCTATGCTACAAAACGAGTACATGACTGTCATTTGAAAGGACTATTATTGTTATATGCAGGAAAAGAAGAAAATGAAGTATTTACATGAATGACTTAAGGATTATCACTTTTGTTTGACTCCCCTCAGACTTCCGTTACTTTGCTTCCATTTTTTAAAATAAAATATGAATTGTGGGTTAAAACGTAAAAGCATACATACAGCAAATTTCAGAATGCTCATCGCTGCCATCCAGACAGTCATCATCCCCATCACAGCGCCAGCGATCCTGGATACAGCGCTTATTCTTACACTGAAACTGTTCAGCTTTGCACAACTGCGGTAGCACTTCTCCATGTTTAACTAGGAAAAATATCCAAGAAGCACGTCTATTTTATCAGCTTGATACATACAGAATGCAGTACTACCTCTACATAAATAAATTCTTGTTACCACTCTTCAGAACATTTTTTAGTAAACTTTGCATATTTGAGGTAATTCCACCTGAAGCCTGTAGCAGCATACATATCTGAGTGTATGGTTGAGGTAATACATTTTTAATAAATGGAAGAACTCAGAACAGAATGGCACTCAAACTGTTTTTTAAATTGGTGCTTAGATGATAGCGTAAAAATATCAGTTTAAAATATTGCAATGCCTCATCAACAATGAAAAGAAAATATTCTTACAGACGCAGATCAAATTCTGGTGCATGTTAAAGGGCTAGAAAATGATTACTTAAGAGCTGAATTCTTGTAACCAAACAACAACTCAAACACCTGCTTTATGCACTGGTACAGACTTGGCAAAGAAAAAAGGATAAAATTCTACTGAGGTAGAATTAAGTAGTAAGCTACAAGCTTATTGATAAATCCAGACAGATACATTTCTCGACATAAGGTTCAGAATGCTTAATGTGTAAATACTACACATCACTCTATGGCCCTGTGAGGAACATCAAAGTCCTGGGAAAGAGCCGGGCAATGAAGTGTGCTGGGGAAAAAGCAGGCAACCTGCTTCATTCAGATCTGAAAGTGTCTAACCTCTCTTCCTAATGCTTACATTCCATCTTACCAGTGAGAAGTCCACCTTCCAGTATATTCTGCTAAAAAGAAAAATAGTTTTCTTTAGCAACAGTGATGGCTCTGCCAGCCATGCATTTGGGTCAAATTCAAGGTAATTGCAAGCTCAATAATGTTCATCATGTTATGAAATAATCCTTATGCTTTACTCATCTCTACCAGGCTTATTGCTGGAGACCTATGGAAAGTTTTACACAGTACACTTCAAGAAATAGATCAGTGAGATTAAAGAAAAAATAGTTTTGAGTAAATTACATTTAAAAACCTGCATTATCTGATGAAATATTATTTTTAATTGAAAATCCCACATTTTATTAACAATTTTTTTTTTAAATTGGCATTTCAATGAAGATATCTAAGGAAGGGATGCAAGAAAAAGGCAGCAAAATTTGCGTAGTCTGTATCAGGACCTATTATATACAAATATACCTGCTTGACATGTTTTATGAAGTTTCTCTGCGTGAACATTTTCTATGCCAGAGTTCAATTTAACATACTTAGTCCATATAATAATCTGAAACTAGTTTATATAGATTTAATCACAACATTTTCTGGTATTTCTGATTTTCTTTAAAAGAGACTACTGAAATATTTGAGTGCTTTATCATATTAGGAATTCTGAAATATTTTCCAATTAATTTTATCCTCGAATACTGTGTACTTAATATTTTGTCTTTTTTAAAAAAAATCTTTATTATATTTCATAAACTCTGTTCAATTAGAATCTTTATTCAAGGAACATTTCTTTGTCGTGTAGAACCTCAAAAAGCCTCTAGGAGACTGCACTTTCTTGTTTTATTTTCAGATTTGACCTGAACCCTTAGCAGGAGTATCAACTTCGGTATTCTTTAAAAATCTTACTCGTGCAGGTTGTACTGTTTTCCTCCAAAAGCTGATTATCAGCACAGGCACAAACTCTGCCTCCAGGAATGGCTAAACAAAGAGTGCTGCAGCCTCCGTTGTTAACACGACACGCATTATCACCTGTGAAAATAAAAAAAAGCAACATTAAAACGAAACAGCCATGCTAGAATGAAAAGGTTTTTTTTTTTTTTTTGGAATGTAAGCATGTGAAGAATTTTTTTACAATTATTTTCCTCTCATTTTAGGGACACGTCATTGTCATAGTTTGGATACTACAAGTTATGATATTTAAACAATTTAAGTTACAGGTTGCAATAACATGTAAGAATATTAAAAAACCCAACCCAAACCCAAACAACTACACCATCAGCTCACAACATTCTATCTCACTTTTTTATGAGGGTAACAAATATTTAACAAGACATGGCTACATGCACGTAGTAGTTTTAGGAAAGTAAATGTTCTGAAGTATGTTGACGAGCACATGTTAAAACAATGTGACTACAAATGCAGACTAAGAAAAAAGAGCAAGGAAACAGAACTTAAAAGTATAATGAGATCTATGGCAGACAGAATACAAGGCGGGTATTTCACCACTCTTTTTCTGAACACATCTGCTATTTCTCTGCCTTCTTTTTCTGTGTTATTGTTTCTTCCCGAAAGCTGTACGCTGTTCACATGAAGCTACTGACAGCTGTCAGATGTTTTAATCATCTACCAAGGACTGCTGCATCTTCACTACCTCATTTCTTAGGCGAGCAGACTTAAAACCGAAGCCCACTGAAGCAGATATTAGAGTTTCTGTTTGTGTCACATTGGTCACAACCTAATTGCTTATATGCACATTGCTGAGGACAGTCAACTTCTCATGATCAAAGCTCAGTTAATTTCAAGTGTTGGTGATAACTGACTGTGATCAGACAAGCTATAAAACTTCACGTCTGCTGAAACTTTAGATTAAAACTACTTTTTTTCATCTTTCTGGCTTAGTAAAAAGCAGGTGTTTCTTCCTCTGCATCTCCTTTTTAGGTGTACAAAACGTTCATCAGCTTCCTGGGTTCAAACAGACTCCACACAATTCCCTCTCCTCAAAGCACTACCACTTCTCTTTTCATAGAAAATATCATATTAAGTTCTCATAGAAGTAGCTATGAACACACATATTAAACTATCCTGTTAGAGCCATACCTGCATGTGCAGGAAACATTTTCAAATTATGAAATGAACACCAGATAGCAAAAAAAAAAATATAAAAAATTTAAGACTTCAAAAATTTTCAAGTTTTAAGATATAGCTCAATACACCTTACAACACTGTCCTTGACCATTTCATAATAATCTATTCCCAGACTTTTTTCTGATCCACCATACATCACCTCTAGGAAGCAAATGTGTTCTGCAGTCCATTAAAACCCCACTGAAATTTCAAATAAATTTGTAAAATAATTAATACAGAATGCCGTGGGAAGCCGCTGTGGACTTGTACTTACATCAGGCAGGGTGTAAGGGAGATGGCAAGAACATAGCTGTATAAACAGGGAAAACTGGAAATCTCTGAAGTGGGAGGGCTGGATCACAATTTTAGATAGAGCAGTTCCAACTTAGACTGGGCACTTAAAGTACTTTATTGGATTTTTACTTCGTGTTTTAGACTATGACCTAAAACACTGTACTGAAATCAACTCCTTTATTATGTCTGTGCTTACCAAACCCCAAATAATATGAACAAAACATCAAAAGAGTACAAGGTTTAGATCCAAATATATCTTTGAAAACTCAGATACAACACCACTTCAGGAAAAGCAGTCTTGAAACTCTCTACATCTTTACAGGACCACCCATTATTCAAATCAAAGGATGTCAGTACCGCAAAGATTTAAGCAGGTATCAGAAGCTGCCAAAACAAACCGCAATACAATCTTCAAAAGGGAATCAAAAAATTATAGAACACAAGTCAAGGAGATTTGCCATTATTTAATCAGAGAACATACATGAGTTTGTCAGATCACTAAAAAAGGATAAATCTGTACAATAAAAGGCTATTTAAGATAAATATAGAAAACACTTTGAACACCCATGATGATTCTGAAGCCCAATACAGGCCTAAAATAAATAAAATCAAAATTAAAACACTAGATCAAAGTCAAGCAGTCCATCTTGAAGATGAAAGGTTCTTGCTTAACCTTATAATTGGGATGACAACCTGCAGTAGAGTAGGTTACTTGCTAAGTGATAAAAAACAAGGAAAATACCAAGTACCAAGAGTTAAAGCAACAAGATCCTGGAAAAATAGGATTTATAAAGGGACCTTTAAGGAAGTCTTGAATCTGAAAGTGCAATGAGACCTTCAGTCCCATCAGCCTTGCTGAAGAGAATCCTAGGCTAAAAGTCTCCCGAAATGCAGTACAAAAAGGTTAAGTCTCTTTACTGAGTAAGCTGTGGAACTCATTTAGCTACCAAGTATTTAATGAAATGAAATTTCCTCAACTGCTGTTCATAACAGCTGTTCTATATGGGTGTTCTTAAAACATTCCCAAAATTTTAAAACCACGTACAAATCATAGTTTTCATATTTTTGCTAGCTTTTAAAACAGCTGTCCCTGCCACTTGCATATGATTAAATTAGGCTGATTCCATTTTAACTTGCTAAAAATTAGAGGCCAGAGCTAAAACAACAAGGTAGTGGCATCTCAGTCATCGTTCTCAGAAGAAAAATTATAGGATTCTATGAAACTATATGCATTTGTTTAATCATCTCATGTAAAAGATCCTGTGAAGCATTTATCGCTGCTTAGAAATTATTGTACTTCTATGCTTTCATGAGTATTTATTCATGTTTGTACCTTCCCATAAACCTAACTTCAGGTACAGCTAAAGTTGTGTAAAGCCTACTTCTAGGACCATACTATGCATATGAAGAGCAGCAAGCCTGTGGCTCAAGCAGCTCTTCTTTGCAATCTGAGGAGTTAAAATATCAAGTGATTTCAAAAGAGGCTACTTCAACATGTACTTACACAAGAATTACTTACATATGAATAGCAATCTCCCCTTTCATAGCAGTGGAAATACCTGCAGGCCTTGGCAGTTTCATATGCTGACTGTAAATCCAGCTCCTATGATTGCTACGCTTCCTGCCACCTCCCCATTTTTTAAGGGATTCCTGACGCATACAGACCCAAAGACTATGCCTAAGAAAGTAAGATGAAATCTAAGCTCTGAAAGCAAGAAAAAAAACGTTCCTCTGTAAGAGGATCATACCTCATGAGATACAGAGACAGTGAAAAGCACCTCTTCTTAAGGAGGTACCAAAGGAAGCTCAAAGTCACTACCCCTAGTACTAAGCAAAGCAGGATCGGCGCAGCCAAGTAGCCCGTAAAAAGGTCTCCTAGTAAAAATGCCAGTCTTAACTCAACTATGTAAAAATGAATTGGCATGGTTTCTACTTGTGCAGACAGTGACAGTAATGACAGCATCAAAACAGTAACCTCCACATATCAGAGCCAAATGTTTCTACGGTACATGTGCATAAGATATAAAATATACTACAAATTGAACTACTATGGTTTTCTCTGTACATGATTCAGCCTTTCATCTTGCTCTTTTAGAAGAAAAACACACACAAAAAAGAAAAAAATTCGCTTCACTTTCTTTAAAAGAAACGCTTGTGCAAGATCTACATCACTGAGCATGACGAAAGGGAAGATCCTAAAGGCTGCAGTTAGCTTGCAAAATTCAAATTGTAATTTCAAACAAAGAATGCAATAGTGAGCCAAATTCTCCTTCTCAAGATTTAAACTCATTCAGCTAAAAATGTCTAAGAGAAAAGATTTCAGTCTTCTGTCTCTGGTGTTGTTAGCTTATATGGAAGATAATAGCACTTGCATTAATTTTTAAATTTCCTTTTTTTTTTTTCTAAAAATAAAGGAACTTTCTAAGAACCGAATAAAGCAGTAGAAGTACTGGGTATTTAAAGCAATCACCACATCCTCTCTTAGTAGACACAGTTCAAAGTATTCTGAAATTTGTCCAACTTGAGGGTAGATTTGGAGGCAGATTTTCCCTAAAAAAAACCCAGACACACGTTTTTACATGGCATTGGAAGTGAGAGTCCCTGAAAAACATCTGTGATAAGAGACACACTGTTACAATGCCCTTGAGATACTACAGTTTGGTTTAGGTATTGAAAATTTAGATGTTCCAATATCAGAAAGGAGAAACTTTCAGCATTGTCTCCATACTCATAAAACCAATTACAAGTTGGCCGTCCAGACCTCAGTACTCCATAATCAGGTATTAATCTCAATGGCTTTCCCTAAGAAAGCCTATCTGGACAAATAAAAATATTATCCAGCAGGAAAAGGAAAAGTTCATATTAACCTGCTGTAAAGAAAATCACTAAGATTTTCAGTAGGGCCTCAGATGGTTGAGACATTGTTAAAAGTGGTTTTCCCAATGAAAAACAAATTGGAAGATGCACATTTAGATAGAGAAGTAGTATTTGTCTTCCCCAAAGAATATTAACTACATATTTAAGTCTTCAAATACAGCAAATTCTAAAATGAAAGATAAAACTAAACAACCCTATAGATGCAGATATTACATGCCAAGTACTTTGGCTATACACATATTCACGTCCCATTTTATACTTTAGCACTGGTTTCAAAACTAAATTGTTTCTTCCCTTTGTAAATCATGGTTGTTTTTTTGCTGGATGGAAAAAAATGGTAAGACTAGACAGAAGAAAAAACAATAAAATAATATTTAGTATGTATGGCATATAAAACCACTGAAATAAACCTATGCAATTTATTTAGCTCGTATATATAGGGAAAATATTCACTATACTTTCATATATACATGTATCATTTTTGTATACACACAGAGGCATGCATATATACACATTCTGCATATAGATATATGCCTATAACAAATATAAAAGCAAATATATTTTCTCTCTATCTATGACTGCGAAGCATTTTTTCTAATGTTTTGATTCTATCAACTCTGTACTGGTTTTATCAATTGCTCTCTGTGCCATTCATCGACTACAAGCAACAGAGATATGGTCAAATCTTCCAAGCGCTAAGAACAGACATGAACAAGACACTGTACCTACATCCAGATCTGAAGGTGATGATGCCGTGAAAATAAAATTGAGCTTTATGCACAGGGAGAAACTACTCATAATAGGTCCTGTAAGCTTTAAAATAGATACCATACACCCCCCGCTCCAACACTCAGAAAAAAAAAAAAAAAGAATCACTGTTTTAACAAGTGCATTTTAACGCTCTATCTGTACTGAGTAGCATTTGGATAAATGGTGAAATTTACATTTTGTTATTTTTCTGGTTCATGTACAGAATCAAAGGCAGCATGACTGCCAACACCTTCGTGTCTCTGATTTTCTAAAGGAATTGTTGAACTGGAAGCGTTCTTCATGTCAAAAATAATTATCTATAGGGATTCATGAGATCTATAGACATCAATATTTAATATGGTCATCTTTTAAACAGTATTTTATTTATACTAATTCCTGATGTTCAGTTTTATGTTTGGTAGCAGACATTAACTAGAAATGTTGTCATTAAAGAGAGCAATTATTTAACAACTCATCTGACCACCGTATGCAGTAAATGGATTTGAAAGTTTTCTTCAGTAAAATAAATTTGTAAATTTACCTGTATAGTAGCAACTGTATTTTCTAAACTCTATCCATGCAAACCTATGGCCTTTATCTCATTTCTCTACTGATATAAGTAACAATAATTATGGATTTTCCACTACTCTTAAAGGCCACTTACTCAGATTCTGCGTAACAGCACCAGGTACTTTCAGGAGATTAAGTCATGTGGTGCTGGTGTAGACCAAGATGGGGAGGAAAATTACAAAAAGGAAAAGACAGACAGGATCTATGATCTTATTTAAGTAAAGGTAAACACAATACTATATTTTACATCTATGAGCCAATGTGTATATATTAGCTATTCTATTTTATACTTCCACAGTATCTCTTTGACACACAAGAAAGATGGCAATAAAGGCAGTGTAAATACACAGAAGAAATTCAGACGGTTTTAATACTGTGATTCACTTTTTAGTAAGCATGAGGTGATCACTTTCCACATCAATGGATTGAAATGCTGGAAAGCATCTTGCTCATGCCATGAGTCATATATTTTTTTTCCTATTATTCATTAGTCACCTCAAAATACTAGGAGACTGTAAGGGAAAATATCCTTTTATAACAGACCTTTGGAGAAATCATATGCTATAAATACCTTGCTGTTTACGTGGATCGTAAATCTGGAGCCCAAACAAAGGTGGCCTCTCACTTCTTAAAAGCGTCACATTCTTTGTAACCAGATCCAACTGGAAAATTGACCCATTCATATAATCTGTCCAGTAAATATAATTTCCATGATGCGATAGTCCAAAAGGATGATTCAAATCTTTTCCATTGTAGACTACCTGCAATGAATTAGTGGTAGGCGAGCATTAGCAGGGTTAAAATAGTTATTAATTTTTTCTTAGCATACACTGCAGAGAACATGAGATGGGAAATAGAAAAACTGAGATAAGCACTATACCCAAACATAATGACTTAATGCAATAAAATCAAATAAGGAGTGCAAAGCTGTTCTATGTGCCAGCATCAATAACTAACTTCAAAACTTTGTAAAAATTCATTTTAAGTGTCCCCTGCCAGATAACACAGAGGAACGTAGGTAACCACGCAATCATTATGTTCAGTAAATATCTACTTTCCTTCCTAGCAAGGTTGTTTACATAACTTTGAATATCTGTCAAGTATATCAAATATCTGCTGCTTTTAAAGCAAAGAACAGTGTGTATGAGTTGCTTATTTTGGCTGAAGTGTGAAGTAAGTGCAGAGATTGCATTATTCATTTCTGTGAACTTCCTCTCTAGTTTGGGTTGTGGTAACTTAAAAAAGAACCAACCAATCAAACAAAAAAACATGCCACAGTTTGTTCCCAGAGTAAGACAAACTTTCTTCCATGCACCTTCTACTTCTGGTTTATTAACTCACACATAAAGCTGCAAATTACACCCCAAATGTTGTCTTTTATTTTATTGGCTGCAAAAATGTTTTAAAACAGCATCACTCGCTATAGCTCCGGTCTCAGGACTCCTTCACAAGAACTGCAGCTAGCACTCCACAAGTGCTGTCTGATAAAGAGGAACAGTTTAAAACCATTTGCAATCCCTACCGAATGAAAACAAAACTTTAAGAAGAGTCTAAACTTACCATCAAGTAAATTACAGTAATTAGGATGATTTGCTTTAAAAAGACATAGAAAATTGCAGAACTTGCAGTTACTGCAGAATTGCTTAGGGACATGGGTTAATGGTGGGATGGCAGGGTTAGGGTAACGGTTGGACTTGGTGATCTTAAAGGGCTTTTCCAACCTAAACAATTCTATGATTCTAACTCTGAATCATCTGCTTTTGGGAGCCCTGCATTTATAATTAATCATTACAGCTGCAGTTTGGAATGACCAGGCCACTGGGGTCCTTGCTTGAACTAATGCCCAACAGCGTATTTCTACCTTGGCTCTAGAAAGAGGGAAGCAGTTCGTCAGATGTCCTACCTTCTTTAGAGACACAAACCCAAGAGAAGAAGGAGTTAAAGCCCACTAAAATACAACCACTATGAGGTGACAAACATATCCCCTTTTGCCCTTCAAATATTCTCTTTGGGCTTGGAATTCTTTTGGGCAGAACTCCTCACCTCAGTTAACTGCTTTTGATCAACATTAACCCATCAGTGAACCATCCACCACCTATGGGGGGAATTTTAGTAGGACTTTCCCACCCCCTAAAATCTTCACTATACTGACACTTACAGAATTAAAGATGGGATTGACCCAGTTATATTTTGACCAAAACATCCTATAATAAAGAACAATTTATCCAGCATCAAAAGCAAGTATCTCCTAGTTATTTTTGGCTACATAACTTTCATTCAAATGGCTATGCATCTTATTTAAATCACAGGATTATAGAAAAACTTTTCAAAAAACCAGACCCATCCCGTGACATACTTCAAAATAAAACCTGTAAAGACAGGTTTTCTGCCTGTTTTCTTTTATTATTCACCAGTTCTGGTGGGAGGCAAAACGAGCAAAAGCAGCAAACCCAGCAGTTCTCACTAGCAATCCATGTGTAATCCACGGCAGCTGCATTTAACCTTCCTAGACCTGTTCTGTCCAGGAACTTCTCAGGAAGTTTAGCATCACTTGTAGACAAGGATCTCTAATTAAAAAAAATGTCTTTCTGTCAATGTGCTTACCCTCCTCCCCCCTCCATTACAGGACCATAATGGATTTGGAGCAGAAGTAAAAGCGCTAAATGTTAATCCCAACCTAGGCATTATGACAAACCGAAGACTACAGCATTAGTACAGGCTTAGCAGCAGATCATGTAATATAAAGGATTTAAAAAGGAATATTCAAGCAATATGAGCTTGTACAGGGATGAATTCCAGGGAGGACTGTGTCTCCAGTTACTACTTTGAGTAGCAGAGATCTGCCTGCTGGTCCTATCAAGGCCATCACACAGAGGGAATGGTGAGTGAAGAATGAGAAGTCACAAGACACATGACAAAATCCTCCCACAGAAGGACTTAATGCCTGCCATTCTCAATTAATGGTGAGGTTTCAGTTGTCAGGGTACTAATTTCAGGAAGCAGATGCTAAACCTTCCCCAAATTATCAGGCTCCAGTCTAAGCATCAACCGTTTTCCAAATGTCTGTTCTCGGCTTGTTACTTCTAGAGAACAACACAGGACGCCTATACAGACTTGTATCTAGCTCATATAGCCACGGGTGACAACTAAACCAATCTTTCTCCATCTTTGACTGCCCCGGTGAGTGCCTCCCCTCTCGACATTACCACGATTGCTCAAACGTGGCACTGAGATTCATCGAAAGCAGCTTATCCAGGGAAGTTAAACGAAAGCTTCTCTCTGGCAGAGCAAAAAGAAGTTTGGAGTTGGTTTTTTTTTTCTACTGAAAAGCTCTTTGTAGCTTCGTGGCTCAATCAAAATGTAACTCATTGTCACATAAGAAAAATAGATTAAAAAAAAATCAACTTTTGTGTCACTTTCTAAAGAGGAACATTTTAAGCTGTATTATAGTCTCCCACGGGAGACTGTGAACATCGGTTGTTTCAACAGAGACAACACTGGACATGCTGCAGGGTTATGCATACTTTAAAAAGCTTGAAAAGTATTTTTAACATGACACAATAAAATCCAGAGAAAGAGCATGCCTGCGGTAAAACAGCAGTATTTTTCTTTTACCTTTCTCTCAGTTCCATTCAAAAATATCCTTTCAATGTGATCATAATAGGCGTCACACCAGTACAATACATTGGCATGATAGTCCAGAGTTAAACCATTTGGCCATAACATCTTTGATGTTACAAAAATCTGCCGGCTGTAGCCATCCATCCATGCCTTCTCAATTCTTCCCACACTGTCATCTATTTCATCTTCTTCCCAGTCTGTCCAATACATCCAGCTATGAAATTATAAAAATGAACATTCAGATACCATTTTAATCATATGAATTATACTGTAGGCGTTTAGCAGACGTTCACAACAGCATACCCACAAGCCAGAGTGATTTTGACTTTTGCATGTCTCATTCCACTTGTACTTCTACAACTATATTTACTTTCCCTGTGGACTGGATAGCACTGAAATGCCACTTAGGGAGTTTTGCTCATATCATAATGAATTGCATGAATACCAAATGGGCTAATTGCCATGAAAAGGGAAAGAATTGTTCAAGACCTTATTTAATCACGCCAGAGTTATGATTTTTTTAAAAACCAGCAATTTTATTGCTTTTGTCACATAGCTCAAACTTTTACTGGGTTTTTTTTGTTTGTTTGTGGTTTTTTTTTGGGGGGGGGGGGGGGGCGGGGGGGTTTGCCAAGTCTAATTTGCTTTTATGATGCAAATCTGCTTTTTATGATGCTTAATATATCAAAAAAGCTGCAATATAGGAATTAATTGCACTCTAGTTTAATAGCTACAGGATAACCTTGACATTCTGTGACCTTCACATTCCACATGAAAGCAGCTAAATTACTCAAAAAACTATTATGAGTACTCTGTCCCTCAGAAAAATGTTTAGAAAGATAGATGGCTATAAAAATTATTTGAAAAATAGCTGGTAGGCAATTTTAGCATAGTTTTATGGCTTGTAGTGCAGCAATGTGAATAACCAAAACAACTTTGAAAAATAAGTACCTATGCTACTTTGGAAAAAATAAGCAAGCATTGTCATAAGTCATCTAAAAGTATTAGCTCAGATGAGTTCTCTGAGTCCTTCTCTACTGGACACTACAGAATACACCCTGTGTTTCTTTTTTTTCCCTTTCCTTATTGAATTAATCTGATTATCATATTTGATTACAGAATTGGCTGGTAATAACTCTGATTTCAACAATTTAAAATAGACATCTTGAACTTACATAAGAGCAGAAGGTAGCAAATATGCTAAGAAACACTACCTTTCTCTTTTTTCTTACTTCCCCTCCCCCCCAAAAGGAAAAACAGGTTCATGGAAAGAAACACATAGAAGCCTGAGTGTAATCTATGAAGTGGCTAAACAGCATTTCAGATCATATGACACACAGTGACATCAATGTACTGAAAACATTTACCAGATAGTAGACATTGACTTCTAAAATCAAATCTAGGATTTCAATTATTAAGCATTAAATAGAGGAAAAACATTATACGGATCTTAAATGGATCCTACTTGATAAAGTTGTCATGATTTAATTGTATTTATGTGCCTCACCTTTGATTTCACCAAATTTGTGTTTCTGAAATTCTACAAATTTCTCAAATAACTTCTGTGATGCTAACCTACTTAACCTGTCCGTACTTTGAAGAATAAAGTCCTGGAATTTAAATTCTGAATTTACAAAGGAATGAAACACTGAAGTGTAAAACAGTTTTGTTATTAAACCTGTGTAAATCATGCCAAATCTACTGGTCAAAAAATTTATTCAAACACACTTTTATGTATAAGCATGACTGGCTCTATTAGTTTTTTTATATAATAAATGGGAAAAGATAAAGAAAAAAATTGCACCGTCATTACACAAGTTTACAGATCTACAAATGTACCTTTTTTTTTTTCTTTTCTGTCTCTTGCAAGTCACCCACCAGCAGGTTGTTTTGGGTTCTTTTAATTTTTTTGTAAATATAGCGCTAAGAACATAAACCAATTTTTATCCATGAGGCTTACAAAGTTCATTGCATGTTTGACTCAAACAATACTAGGTTTAATCACAGAATGATAAACATGCATATGCCCTAAAGCTCAGGCAGAGATGCAGGTCAGTATGGTAGTTATTTTATTGGAAGACAAAATATGTTTTATAAATATTTAATGACTGCTCAACAGCAATTACTGAGCTTTTCTCCATTAACTTTTTGTCTGAACTTATTCTAGTTATCATGTCATAAGCTAGAACATGCTTACAGTAACAGACATTTACATTAATGTGCTTTAATTGTATCTCAAAATGCAGTTAATGCTTCCATATTGGTTAAATCAAGACTAATATTTTCTAAACATAATTAAAATGCCATAATAAGTGCTATCCCTCAGGAAAAGCTTCCATGAGAAGTGTAATCACGAAAGGCATGTTATTTTAATAGAAAAGGGTTTTATATAATAGCCCTTTTCAGACAATACATCTTCATACACTATTTCCTGCGCCACACATTTACTGAGCTGAAAAACTTAACAGCGTAATTGTAGGTTTGGTTATGGCTTGTGGTCTGATTGTACATCCTTACTATCTGACCTTAATTAATTGTAGTCTTTCCACAGTCACTTCCATTCCTCAAAGGACAAGCTCAAAAGTGAAAACCCGAGAGTGTAAATACATTCTAGTACTAGGAAAACAGTGATCCATCAAGCCACACTAGAATTACCTGCCTACATCATTCCCCAGTGACAATTCCCTGAATAAACGTAACAGTGAATTTTTAGGTAAACCACACTAATATAATAGTCTATTTATTATGCAGCCTATCACAATTAATTATGCTAGTAAGTAATGAAAAGTACCTGTCTCATTTAGTTTTGTAAACCAATGTGTGCAAAGATATGGTTATAATTACCTCAGAAATTGCGACTTACAAAGAGAGAAATAAAGGAGAGTATTATCAAGTTCACTTAGTATTAAAAATACATACAGGTCCAATACACTCAATTTGTTTGAGAAAAAGGTGAATCACATTCAAATTAACTTGACATAGGTTCAACCATGTTTGGGCACACATATTCTTCTGAAGGCTTCAGGCAAGAATGCTGGACAGGAATTACAGATACTATAGACTCCTGTAGAATTACAGACTCCACAAACCCCACCCTAAGCAAAATTCAATCCTGTACTTATACTATAAAGACATGCATTAAACAACATAAATTAGTCTACTTCATACCCATTGACAGGATCAACAACAATTCCTCTAGGGTGGGACATGTCTCCCTCCAACAAAGTTTTTCTACTCTGAGCAGCTTTTTCCAGTCTTGCTACGGCAATCGTTTTCCTGTGGCCATCGTTTGTCCAATAAAGATTATTTCCAATCCAGTCCACTGCTATGCCTTCTACATTATCAAGATCTGTTGAGAGAGAGAAGACAGTAAAAAGACATTAATACTATATTATATACTATAGTATATATCATATACTATATAAGTTTATGTTCTAATATTATCCATTGGTATAAGCAATGGACAATACATGGTCCATAGAGCTAAATTAGATTATTTCCTTGAATCTGAATTATATTTTCTGTGTCTGTCAGAATTAGTCTTTGCTGAAAACATCCTACAAAAGACAGACTGGTTATAAAACTTGTGCATTAAACCATAAGCCTTCATGTGTTAACTATAGCTGGCCCTGGGCAAGTCACTATTGAACAAAACCCTATTTAATTTTGACCCTAAATAGCAATATCACTCAAGTCAAGAACAGCTTCCAGGATCAGCTCTAGCACTCTAAATTACCTTGCTTTTACCAAAATCACAAATCTCATTCTCATTAAATAATAAGCAAAATGGGCATTCAATTTACATTTGTTCCATTGTTCCTTGACCTTGCAAAACATGTAAGCAAGAACATCACAACATTCTGAGTTATTCTCCACAGCGAAGTGAATGAGAACAGTATTAACATAGTAGGCAATACATAAGCAGAGAGCAATGCCACCACTGGACGTACCATCGGGCTCATGAGTTTGACAGTGGAAGGGCTCCATCCAGAACCAAAGAGTCAACAGTGTTCGTTCCATACAGCGCAGAGGTTTCCCCGTTGGAGAAGTATTAAAACAATTCCCCAAGCACCAAGTTTTCCCTCAAGCTTATCTAACAGCCCGTAACATTAACAGAGCTCTGCCCTCTCCCACATGATCCCAATTCCTTAACTGACAGCATAAGGTCTCTAAAAGGTTTTCCATCTCTCTTCCCCTTTTCCTTCAGAAAGATCTCAAAGTCCAAGTGCGTGGGGTGGGATATGGAGAATTTCCAGTCATTCTTTCCTGGCCTTTGTAGCATTGTGAAAGTTGAGGCACTACCCAACTTTAGCCATCGCCCTTTGCCACACAGCTGATCTACAGCAGCCTTCCCGGGCCGGTCAGTCCTCCTCTACAGGATGAGCCCACCATTTCCTCAGAGGCGGCTGGGACCCATCCTGACCAGTTGGGACCATTGGTGGCCAAAACACAGCACCCAGCAGTGGCACCTGACAGAGGGCCGAGGGGTCAGTTACCAGCTGCTGCCTCCCACTGCCTTCCTACAGCTGAGGAAGTTTTTTTGTTCTATTATCCTTTCTGAGGTCAAACTTGGGGTGGAAACACTCGTTTTCCTGTTACCTCATTTGGCGTCTTGTCACAGGTAGCCAGTGCATGCACTCGGATTAAAAAAGATAATGGGGTAATATGGTAATATCTGACTCCAGTGTTTCCACCGAGCCTGAGAATTCACAGCACCAAATTGTGCCTCCCTTTGCTGTGATAAAAATGAAGGTTGGTGGGGCTGAAAAGGTGGAAATAAAAAAAAACACAAAACAAAACAAGCAAAAAACCACACTAAAAAAACCCCTTCCTTACTACGATGCCTCTTGACAATCTGGATTGTATTACCCGTTTGTCATACTCAGATATACAATCCTACAGTACAATTTCAAGAGTGGAATCATGAAGACTTGAAAAAAGGAATATAGACTGCTTTTTTTGTTCACATATACACCAGTAATGCCATCTAGACCCAAGCTTTCATCAGATTCATTCTTTCTCACCAGCGTTGACGTCCTTTGCTGATCAATATCAGAGTTTTTGGAAAGATTTTCTCAGAACAAACATGATGCAGGGAGATTTTTATCACAATGTACATAAAAAAAAAAAAATAAATCATGCATTACCATTTTTTAAGAAATGCTGATATGACCAATTCACTGATCCTACTTAAACCCTGCTTACACCAGATCCACACATGAAAATCTGCTAAAGAAAACTGTTTACTATTTGAACTCTGCTGCCAGATATATGTGATTTAATTGTCAGCTTTCCAGACAACAACTTGACATGAACTCCTGAAGTGCTGGTTTGGGACTTCTCAAGTTGTTACCAGAGCCACTTTTACAGCAACAGCATTGTGCAGTGGTGTTGTGTCGCTGTCGTCTAAACCGTCCCTCGGATTTCTCCACCAAGATGCTTCCACACAACATAATCAGTAAGTATTAATGGGAAGCTCTTACTTGCTAACAACCATAACTTCAGTGTACCTATGAATTTTTAGCAACCTATCAGATTTGTTTTCCTTAGGACAAACTCCTCACCTGTAATATTTTTTAGACCCCAAACACCTTTACTGACTGTGACTCCAATAATCTAATTCCCTACAAGAATCCAGTCAAATTCTTTGTGATGGACAGGAATGCAAAGCTCTCTTACAAAATCACACTCTATGTAACTTATTTAGAGCAGTACAGAAAACTTTCTGCTTACTGTGACCCCTAGATAACATGGTATGTCATCAACAATACACCAAGATAAAATATGACAGTTTTACACAATAAACGAAATATTGGGCTTTTTTATACACTTGGACGCAATAACGACATCTATAAAAGGCACTGTTACAATCTCAGTAGCATTGCAGCATGAGAAATTACTTCACAGCTTTCTTTCTTGAACAATGTTTTTTAGTGATTGTAATACCACCGTATTCCCTATCAAGTTGGCAGAGCTACAATGTTTTCAAATACCTTGGCATTGCAAAATGTTTCATTTTTTGTTCATTTTTTATTTTCTTTTTAAAAAAAAAGCAAAACTCACTTAAATCTAACATTGAAGTATATTCAGATTATGATATAAACTTGCACTGCATATGAAAATATAAAACCAACAAGGATCCCCTTACTAAAAGGGATAGCTCAGTATTCTTCCAATGTTTAAAATTAGAAAATTAAATTAAGCTGGTGGCTACTCAAAGTCATAGCACAGCAGCCATGTTATATTTTTAAAACTGCTTTTTTCCCTTATCAGTATCCTCTGTCTGGGCAGAATGGCAGTAGACAAACAGCATAGATAAATAAAGACAAATATGGAAATGAGATTTTTTTTTTTTTTAACATGAAAGAAATTTTTGTCAATAACATAGAATTATATATGAAAGTAATTAAGAAATAAGTTCATTTGTCTTGAAGAAGTTAACAAGGTCTAGAGTAGTTCAGGATTCAGACTGGAGGTTCTCTCTAGCTTTAATACTGTCCATGATTCCAAGTGTGTATTCATCCTATCCCATGCATATTGATTATGCTAAACTAAACACGCGGGGAGATGTATGTTCATAAAACTGGGATGTATTTTAGGCTTGCTAGATTTCATTTGTTGTTTCTTTAATTTAACCCTTGAACTGCAAAGTACAACCTGCCTGTGAGACGCAATATGGGAAAGTTATGGAGGGGAAAAAAAAAAAAAAAAAAGAGGCATATGCTGAGGGGTTTTCCAAAAGGCATTTAACTTTTTTAACTGTATTTCTGATACACCTAAGCATCACTACACTTTTGGGGAACTATTTTTCCTTGTGATCTAAAAAGCTTGAAGGAAGCAATGGTGTCAAAATTCACTCTCCAGATGGAGGATATAAACCAATGGTATGATGACATACCTAACCTGCAGCCACCTAGTCTGACAAGAATCATCCAAGCCAAAGGACGCAACAACCATGGGTGAGTCAGAGCGGGTGAGATCAGTGCCAGGAGCTCACCCAGGTTTCCCAGGCTGATGGACGCTGTCAGTTTTCTTTGTTGTCCCTCAGTGCCTTTGCTACATTCTTTTAAAGAAGCAATGTTAGATTCAGATGGAACCCTCTGGAAGTGGGAGAGTGACCCATGGTCTTGGAGCAATCATGTATGTTGAGAAAAAGAGAAGTGCAAAATATGGTAGGGAAAAGAGGAGAGCATCTCATGAAGGACCTTGGAGCCCAGGGCTCACAGAGAAAGACTGGGGAAAAGAACAGGCAACAAAGATGAGCTTCAGGAGTAAAAGAAAAGTCCTTTAGGGCTCAGAGGGGTCTCAGCAGCATTTGCTCAACTCAGGGAAACGCTGACGTAACCAAAATCAAGCTTGAGGACAAGAAATGGTTTGTTCAAAACCTATTTTATTTTTATCCTGTCTGACCTAGACATTTTGGGTTAAACACATATTTTTATATGAATAAGATCAGCTTTTTAATGAAAATGTTGGGGTTTTTTTCTTCTGTGGGAGACAAAACAGTCCAAATACGGACTGTACTATTATCAACAGCAAAGCTAAATATTAAATTAGGATGCTAGATACCTCCCAAGATTTACAAGCATATTGCTTCAAGTGTATTTCGTTTCATGTAACAGCTACTGTATCTGAGCTCCAATGCCTTCTGCAGTCATTTTGGAGCATCTACATTTCTAGTCCAAATACAATTGAAGTTAAAAAAAAAAAAAACCCCTCATGGTAATTAGATATTAGATATATCAGAAAATTTTAAAATAAAGGAGAATTCTACAGCACAATCCTATACAGAAGCTTCACATTCTTTTTGTAAAGTTATGGTTTAAAATTCACTTTTATTTAACTATCTAAAAGCTTTAAATAACTTACTTTTTAGGTGGGCTTCACATTAAGTAGCAAAGAGGAACAAAATAATGGCCATTCTGGTTAAATAAAATTAGTTTGACTAAAGTAAGCCAGGCTTTCTGCAGTGAAGCCCTTTCAACATAAAAAGAATTAAGTGAATAAAATACTATTTTGATATTTGTTTGCTTGATAACTGAAAAATTAACATTTTTAATTCAGGAAATTTTGAAATCAAGAGTAGTATGTGGGCTCCAAAGATACTGAATATAGATAAAATATTTTTAAAAACTCATATAGGCAACAACTTGCCACATTGGTTTTATATATGCAAGAGAGTATAAGTGCAGTGTGTAATTTGGTACCGAATGGCCTAGCTCATCAATGGCAGTTAGATCGTGTACAATAATAGTGCCTAAGATTAACATGAAAACTGGTGAAAAAAAAAAAAAATTCTTCTGTACACCAGCCAGCTGAACAGCCCCCAAAAAACTTTACGGACTTACTTTTGTCTTGTGTAAGCAAAAAGTTAGCCCTTGACCTTCTTTCCTAATATTTACAAGTGAATAATGTAATACTTCGAGGCTCAAAGCAACCCCAAACAACATGAGGAGGACAAAGATAAGTAAAAAAAAAAAAAAACAACCTTGAGTTTGATTATGTTGCTTCAACTGAACAATATTTAAATCCCCTTTAAAATAGCTGGTTTGTTCTTTTTTTTTTTAATTTAAAAAAACCCCCTGATTTCACATGAAAGATTGAAACCTTAATTACAGCAATTTCTGTTGCTGCTGAAAGTACACTACTACTGCAGTTGTGCTGCCAACTCTAGGGTAGGCCATGCTGTGGGCTGTCAAATAGTTATCAATACTACACAGCAGTTTGTTTCCCAAAGTGAAGAATAAGAAATCACAGCTGAAGCTGTATGGGAAATCAAACTCCAGCAGCGTTAGGTGCTCAGCGTCCTCGATTCCCAGTCAACAGCTTGCAGGATCAGGCTCTCATGTAGGCAAACTGTAATTATCTGAGTTACAGTGTTGTTTGAGCTAGCATATCTGTTCTTGCAAAACCTGATAGTCACAAAAAATGACAACTTCTAATCTGAGAAGTGACACCTACCACAGACAGAGTTCCTTAGCAGCATGCTGTTCACAGCGAATATTAAACCACCTCCTGACACACCTGATTTTCTCTAGTAGCCTTCCACCAAGGAATGATTTAATCTGTCCCTGCTGAGTTCTTGAGAGCTGACAAGAATAAGAGCTGAGGTGGTATGGCTGGAGGCCATATTAATTTTTTAAATCATGAAAAATACATTAACAAGTGTTCTTTAAGCATACTTTAAAGTTATGAAACTACACCAAGTTCTAACTAACAATGTAAGCTCCTGGGGAAGGAGTGGGGGGAGAATATCTGTGACGTTTTTCTGGGTTTTGTAAGTATTAGGACCACCACCAATATATCATCAGATAATCCATAACTCGTTTGGTATTGCATTGGTATTTTTGCTATGTTGTACTTATAAAGAGTAGAAATTCCAGTTAAAATTTATTTAAATGAGTCTCTTCGATTTGCTGGTTTGGTATACAAAGTTTATTCATGTTTGCATGTTTGATTAGAGTAACCTCAACCTGTCTGACACCTTTCAGCAAGGATGCTCCTTGGTGTGCCTTATAATGTTTAAATCTACATACTGTCTGCTCCTTCATCCAGTCCACATTGGCTTACTTGGTTGTAAAATTAAATGCGTGTTGTTTAGTAAAAGAAAGTCAGCGATGGAAGTTCTGTGATGTATATTACCCATTTTCATATTCACAGTGAAATGAAGAATTACCAGACTGACAGCTGAGTATTCACTATTTACTCAGACAGCTGCCTTTCATTAAGCCATCACCCATATAGGGTAGAGCACCATCCACTCCTTGCAACCGCTGCTGAAGGGGTCTTTGGGCAGGCTCTGAGGGCTGCAGAGAGACCTTACACCAAAACAGCACCACATCGCTGCGAACTGGAGATAGCTTCTCTGAGATGGGTGGATTAAAACACGGGTTATGAATGACAGGCAATGAAAATCCCTGTGCTAAAACAATGATATTTTAGTTACTTTCAGTCTTGAGCTTCAATTTACAAGTAGAGATATTTACAAGCAGCTCTCTGAAGGCCAACATAAATGTTCACACTGTTCATTTTTTCTTGAGTACTACAAAATAATTACTGTAGAATGGATTTCAACCAAGGTAGCTGCTACCTCCCACTGAAGCGGTCTTTCATGAACAGGGTCCATAAAAGAAAAAGAAATACAGGTTGACAAACTGGAGGGTTTATCACTGAAACAGCATTCAGTATGACGAGATATCATTTTAGACCATGGAGATCCTATGAAATGCGGTGGCAGAGGTGGAAACTGGAGAACTGCTGGAATTTTCTCTCATTGCTATAATAAAGGGTACTAACATCTTAATGAAGGTTCTAAAAAATGTTTAGGTCTTCCTGTTGCTTCCACATATACAACGGAAAATGCATCAGGGAAGACAATGTTGGTTTTTTTCTTCCTAGTGAGTTTGTAAGCACTACAGGAGGTCTCACTCTGCCAAACTACTTGACTAAGCTCCAGAATCCACACTGAGGCACAGGTTGGAGTGAAGTAGTCTTATAAAGTCCACAAGGATAGGGGATGGCTCAGTGAACAATTACGAAGAACCACATTGTAGATCCACTGTATCTAACTACTGAAAGAATACAGCGGATGTGTAGGAGTCAGGTATCAGCTTAAATGGGCAAAGTAAGAATTCAAAACAGAGCAACTTAACCAAACGTTGCATTTCTGAACTCAGGAAAAATAAACAGGAAATTGTAAAAAAAGAAATATTTCCATCCCTGTCTAGTTTGGGTCTGTTTTCTGTGGGAGACTTAAATAAAGTTTGAAGTTATCTGTAAACGTCAGTTCAACTCCTCCTTAGAGAGATTCTCCAAATGTCACCATCAGTTAGCATTACCTACCATCTTTGAGGATTGTTTCTCGCTCTGTGCCATCAATTTTCTGTCGTCCAATTAGGAAACTAGTAGTATCAGCAAAATAAATGTAATTGGTTTCGGCATGGAAGTCCAGAGCACGAGGATTGACCAGGTTTTCTATAGGGATCATGTATTCATCCGATACTTTGGTATTCAGGTCCATTCCCCGTATTATTCCTGGGCGTCCCTTCCCATAAAAAAGAAACAATTCATTCTTTGGTCCTGCAAAAGAAAGATTACAAACATAAACAACTGACGCTGCCTAATCTTCTTCACAGTGCATAACGTCACTGTTTAATTAACTGGCACAATTAGTGGGGGAGCAGGAGCGATATTCAATACCAAAAATTAAACTTTCATATATTCTGAAGGTATCTAAACTCAAGAAATCTAGCTAATTACATTACCTTAATTAAAATACAAATTACTTCAATGAGCTGCTTACATCTAATTATTTTTTTCTATAAAAGTTCACACTGAAAAGTAATGCTAGATCACAGAATAACTTTGCATCTGCTGTGAAATGGACATATATAGTGTTGTAGACATTTGATGTTACAATTCATTAGGATCTATCAGGGTAATGTAGACCATGACTGAAGTAATCATTAAATCTAACAAGACCATAAACTCCAGCAAATACAAAACACCACTTTTTTCACTGGAAGTTTCTCAGAAACAAACAAGACAAAAGATTACCGTAAATTTCCTTCAAATGGGAAGGAATACAACAAATCACACACTGTTCGTTCATACCGAGACACAAAACATGGATACCAATGTTTCCTATTTTGAGGAGATTTTTACAATCTAATCAAGTAGGTTAATTACAAATAGCTGAAGCTTAGTAAGGTGATTTTCCTTCCTTAATGATACTTATAAATATCCTTAGATCCTTAGTACTATCAATATACCTCTTAATATTCTCTAAGATACATACTTTTCCAAATGCCTTTCAGGGTTTTTTGTTGGAATTGTTAGTGGAAACCATATAAGGTTTGAGTAAGGTCAGATATATCCATCTACCAGCATCCACCAAAGTATCCAATTGCATGCCTTTCATTTGAACTAAATCAATGCCATTTGATCAAGAAACCAGGCAAAAATAGGTATTCCCCACAACCTGCAGGACTGTCCTGTTGGCTGTAGTTGACCAACAGATTGCCTATACCTAACAAGAGATATAATCAGAGTTACACACATCAAACTTGCTTTCACAAAGCATTATGAGAAAAACTTTGTTTGACTTATTCACATGAATGATCTGCTGCTGAGTTACAAGTTGACTGTATGGGTAGAAATTGGGTGTGACAAACTAACAGAATTTCAGTACCTATGTGCTGCGAGAATGCATAGCATATAAAGAAAACGTAAGACTGATTAACTTAAAACCTGTGATAATTTTTAGAATTCTTTAAAGAGCATCCCAGGTTTAATTTGTCACTTCTATGAACCAAGCCAAATCAAATAATTTTAAGGGAATGGAAGGAGTATATGGACAAAGTGTCAGATACATGTTGCAAACAAATTTCACCCAAAACGGCCCATGTGATTTCCGTGGTTATTGATAAGCATTTTAAATAACACCCAGAACTATACCCTGAAATATTAGCGTCTAGCAGACTCTTTGATTTAAATAACGTACGTTTGCATGACCTGCCGTCACTTCCCAAGATGAAGCCAGTCCTGCAGCGACAAGTCCGTGCTTTGTAGTTGCTGCTGAGCAGACAGATGTGTGAACATCCCCCCGGCATTCCATATGGGTCCACTTCACACGCATGGCTGCGGACTACGGCGAGTGAAAAACAGCACAATCAAAATCCATTTAAAGCAAGATAATTATATGCATCAGCATGTAGAAAGTTCAGGCAGGGAGAAAAAGGGAATTTGTGTCACAATAAATCTTTCCCCATAATATAACTAGAAATGAAGGTGGTTTTTAAGAAGATACCCAAGACATACCCAAGATCTTGTGGCTACCAAGCCATACCCTGCAGCGTTGTACGTGACCACCCCTTTTTGAATAAGCTTCTGCACAGCGTTCGCCAGGCAGCACTCCCCTGGGATAGCCAATGCTTTTGCCCATTTTTCTTCATTGCTTTGGTTCATTTGGTTGGTTGGTTGGTTGGCTTTTGGGGAACAGTGTGAACCCCATGCCAACACAGTTTACTATTCATTCAACTCCATTAGACAGCACCTTTCAGGGGCAGATGCCTGTGCAGAAGCTAAAGAACAGAATGAGCCTCGTAGCATTTTTTCATATTTGTACAGTCGGGACTCAAACCCAGCTGAAGAAGCCAAAGAATTCCTTTCCCTTGACTTTATGTTTTCAAATGCATGGTTCTAAATTAGCAGACTAATATATCAAATTAATTTTTTAAACTCTTTAAGGTAAATCCAATGAAAAACCAAAATCTATCTTTCTATCCTACATTTCCTAAGCTGGCTTACAACAGGCCGACAGTATTTTAGCAAAACATGTTTTTCTCTTTTCTCTCCTTTCGCTCAAGATTTTTAGTTGTTTTTTTTAAAAAAAGTAATCAAATGGTTTAAGGTCCATATTGTTTAAGATATACCGAAACTCTACCAAGCTGAGACAGCCTTTACAGCGAATCTTGACAAGCAACAAACATGTCCATTCAAAACAAACGAAGCAGCAGAGCGAACAAAGGGCAAGAGGAACGGAGTAATCACAGGATGTAATAAAAGATTACACTGTGCTCATGCCTCTCCTCAGCCTCTCCGACTCCCTCAGGGGTACAAGAGGGGGGCCTACAGCACGGAGAGAGGCTTTGCAGCCTCCTTCAGGCACTGACATCTGCAGATCAATGCCCTCAGCTATAGGGTGAAAATTAGTTCACCCAGTCTACATCAATTTAGAGTTTGTTACCACTTTAGAAACTTCTCTTAAAAGCAGTCAGCCTGTTTCAGAATATTGATGTTGATCACCAGGATTGATGCGTTAGCTTTTCTGTCCAAGCAGTCATGGCAAGCATTTATTGCTATCAGTCATATAAAAAAAAAAAAAAAAATTCTCATAAAGTATCCCTGTAAACATTTTGCATCTTGCTGTCTTTGCACAAAGTTCCCACACATCACGCTGCTGTTCTGAATGCAAAAAGCATGCGAACAGAGCCAAGGTTAAGAGTCATACAGGACTATGGACCTCAGAAATTGCTATTTTACCAAAATTTCTGAGATGAGTTTTTTCATTCTAGACGGAAAGATTTCTTTAACAAAAGGCAACAAATGGAGGAAGACTTAACAGCGGTTCCCTATCTCACCAGTGGCTGGTACTGCCAGCTTGGCAGGCCAGCGGCCCACACCTCCACGTTATCTTGGCAATCCCGAAGACGGGGGCTCTCTTGAAGTTCGTAGTCTCTTCGAAAAGCAGGCCCAGAGAAATCAGGAATCTCTGAGGCCTGAGAGCCAAGCATGCGGATGGTATTGGATATCTAACAATTCTGAAGGTGTTAAATTCTGAAAGCATTAAATGTGTGGAGCCAGAAAACTTGCTCTTTGGTAGTTCTCCAAGCTGAGTGCTCAGGAAGCGGTTGTGTTAGGAGCTCGGAGACACAGGAAAACTGGCAGTAAGCACATAGAAAACTGGGCAGATGAAGAATCACCTAAGCACCTCATCTGCCCGGCTTTTAAATACCTCCAGGGATGGGGACTCGACCTCTTCCCTGGGCAGCCCCTTCCAGTGCTTGAGAAGCAAGAGAGTTTTGCCACACTGACAAATTTTCCCTGCATCTTCTGATATATTTTTTTCTGGAAGAACCTTTTTAACCACCCATCCACCTAATATCTAGTTTTATTTTTCCTAGAAAGAGGACTTGTGATCTTACCTGCTGTTTGAGTTCTTTTCTGGTATACGCGGATCTCTCTAGCGTTGTCAACTCTAGCAAGAGACTGAACATCAGTGCCATTATATCTGTTGATCCGTAAAATGTTGAGGTTATCTGAATTAACTGTGTATAAATAGCTTTCAAATACTGCCAAACCACAAAGATGCCTAATCTAGAAAAGAAAAAAAAAAAAAAAAAGATGTAACTATTTTAGCTGAACGTTTTAGGTGCATCTATGATTTGTAAGCATCAAACATTACTGTGAATTGTACATGCTAAACTGTACAAAATTATTTGAGTATATCAACAAATATTTGGAAATAATAAACACAAACTATGCTACCAGTATAGTTCATGTTCTTGTAGTCCAAAGCTTATAGTTAGAAAAGCTTTGTACAAGAAAGGTAGGAAATTCAAAATATTTAGCAATCCAAATCAATTTATCTTCCGAATTTCCCAGTTTCTCTTTTAAATTAAAAACTCCTGCATACTTTAAGTGCAACAGCTTATTTTAGTATTCACTAATATTAATTAATAATAACTAAGATAACTAGTATTACTAGCATTAACTAATAAATATAGTTAATATAGATATTTAAAACAGTTTATTGGTTGAATTGATGTATTTTTTTATTATGTTATAATCACAGCAAGGCAAATGGTGCAAGATATACCTACTGAATATTTTCTTAAGTGAGTAAATGAATAATGAAATTTCCTCAGCTATGCTTGCGTTCCTTTTGCGTTGGTGTCTTTGAATATGCTTGCTTCTCAAAAAGCAAATTCTAAAATTCTATCAATCTGCAATGCGTCTTGGTACACTGATTAAAAATTACCTAAAATTAGTGAGTTAGTTTAAAAAAAATTTTGTCACAAATAAAATCTTAGTTTAATCAATAAATTATTCACCATAAAGTATTTACTTAGCTCATTTACTCACAAATTCAGACATACATCACAACCCCCCCCCCATCATGAATCAAATATTTCAGTCCTTTCTGGAAATTTCTCCCCCCGGTGGCCAAATCTTGCTATTGTATTCCGCCCTTACACGGGGGGGGGGGGGGGGGAAGTTGAGATCAATGGAAGTGTTTGATTAAGATCCAACAGAAATTCAGTCCACTTATAGTAAGATGGAGAAAGAAAACATAATAATGGAAAATAATGATGCATCTGTACCAAGTTGTTGAATTCCGCCCTGCGTTATAATTCTCTCCTCCCCATTTCCATGTGCATTCAGTTTAAAGCTTTATTTAACTCCCGTGAGAGCTTTTCTATATTTACACTGTTAAAACTATGTGACTCTTTTTACAATACATTTTATAGTGACTTAATTATTTGTATTTAATTTATGCATTTGTTGGGTTTTCCCTTCTTGTGAAGCTTCCCAGCTATCTTGGGCATGAATGGAAGTGTTGCTTGCTACAAAGAACAGTCCTTTCAAAGCCACACAGACCACCAACCATAAAAACCCGTATCATTTGGAAAACGTGTCTTTTGATACGCTTGTACTTATGAAATAAACTTTAATCCCTAAAATTACTTGACAATAATTTTATGGTCTGCTCTTTCCTTGGACTAATGAGGAGTAACTCAGAGTAACTGTCATTCTAAATCCTGGCAAGTGCAAGCACAAAATGTAGTGAAATCACCAGGTTTTCATTTGAATGGAAAGGCAACCAATTATGCTTCTCCTTTTGTGATAACAGTGACCAACTCAAAGGCCAAATTTTTCAATATCCTTCACCCATATTGGCAGAAACGGGCATCCTTCTCCTTTCTAAGCTAGTGTAGAGAACAAAGAATCCCTCTGAACTTGATAAAGAACCCTCTTTTATATCTAAATTGCAGAAAGAAGAGAAAGAACAAGCATCTCTCCTATGACACCAGTGCAACTTAGTTGCAAGCCTGTACAAGTATTTGTTAGTTGCTTGTGAAAATACCTTTCTTTTTTTAAGTATCTTTCCAAAATGTTGCCTGATAAAAAAAAAAAAAAATAAAATAAAATTACAAGATCTGTTATTCCAGAACAACTGGCTGAAGACTGGGAGTAATTTGGTAGAAAATAGGAAGGTGTTTGCCATTTAGCCAGGGGACCTAGCCTGTTTTTTGTCACATGGCCTTTTCTTAAATGCCAGTTATGCTAACCAGTTGCCTCTTGGTAAACAGCAATTACTTGGAAGCAAGCAAAGAATGACAGCAGAACAGAAAAAATGTTTCTTCTGTCTGCACATTTTTTACGCACTCTGTTTAACCCCAGGCAGAAGGAGATGTACTCATGGTACCCACAGCAGCTCTGGGATTCCAAGTAGCAATGAAGAACAGTTTGGTCTTTGTAAATCAAGGGAAAATTAGCATCAGTCTCACAACTACCAGGGAACCCTTCCTTTCCCTGCTCTCCAGGCTGAAGCAAGAATTACAGATTCATATCCCCCTGCTCAAAGAGTCATACAGCCTCAGCATTTGTATTTATGGCTCTGAACATCTGCATCAACTGGGAAACGCATCATTTTCATCAACGAAATATGATTTAAGGGCATCTAGATTGGTCTGAACGGGTAAGTTGCTTTTGCTGTTCTTCTGTTTCTTTCACAGTCTTGTGCCTGTTAGTCTCTCCTTCCTGAACTGGCAAGGATATCTTCTTGTCATTAATAATTTAACCCCTACTATCTTTCCATTGCCCCATATTTTACCCCTTGAAGTCTGTTACAAAGGGAGAGAGTCTAACATGGTGCATTGTTAGTGAGACACTGCATGGACGCTTGTCCATAGGCTGAAAAACAAGCTAAATTGCAAATAGAACAAAACATGCAGATGGATATTTTGCTGACATTTGAACTACAAAGAGAAAAAAAATCTGAAAATACTGTAACTGTTAGCATTATATATGTTTATTTATTGATACCATTGCTTTTTACTAATTTGCAAATAAATACCTACTTGTCTGCCTTTAATTACTGTATGCCTCTTTCTCCCTTGATAGTCAACAACTTCCACACTATCCAGATACACATCAACCCAGTACACATATTTATTGATGAGATCTAGTGCAAGAGCAGTTGGCTGTTCAATTCTAGAGTCTACTATCCACGTCCTGTTCATTCCATCCATGTCACATCTCTCAACTTTGGCAGCATTCCCGTAGTCCGTGAAGAAAAGCTTTCTGTTGAAAGAAAATAAGATGTTGTAAGTTTTAAAGGGTGTGAGCAGAGCGCAAAGCTCCTGGTGCCTCTGTGCAAAGCAGGTTTTTGTTCATTGTTTCAGGGGGTTCATCTATCAATAACCCATAGAACCCATATTGATAATCATATAATTACAAAAAAAAAGTCACCATATTTTCTAACAAATTCACAATTACACAGAATTTTCTTTCAAATGGAACGTACAGAAATTCTAAGTGCATTTCCTTATACCACAGATATACCATGTAATATTTGTCTTTTAAATGGATGGTATTCATAAATACAGAATCTACGTTACAACCTTAAATATCTCTTTAACCGCTATTTATAAAAAAATGGCAAGACAGTTACAAACAACAGAGTGGCAAAACCACAGAGCACTTACACGGTTTGGAGAACAATTCATTGCATATAAGGTAAAAAAAATACAGTGATCCACACTGTCAGGTTTTTGAAAATATATTTCTAAAGAAGATGCTTTAGTCTGTAGTGCATTAGTATCTGGTCTTGGAAGGATGTTCAGGCTTTAAAAGGTTTCCACAAATCCAATGCATCATTCCATCCAAGAATAATGGGAGGCTATCGAAGACTTAAAATTGCTACTAAAGCTTCCTAACCCAATACTTGATTAGCATTCACTGGGTTTAGTACACACAAATCAATTTTTATTAACCTGACAATATTTTAACAAGATTACCTATTTGTGAGACTAAATTACACTTGCAATCTGAAGACCACCTTGCCGTGTCTTTAACATGCTATAAAGAATAATCTGATTCCAGACTGAGTGTTGCTAAAACTACTTTGAGAATCAGGATTTCATTTTCCAAATGAAGTGAATTATCTCCTAGTTATTATCACTAATGGGAATAACACTGGATCAACAGCATATAAACCTCGAGATATCTTTATGTTAAAGAGCAGTAATTTATAGTCTTGTAACCTCTCATAGAAATTCAGCATTGTAGTATTTTTTAGACTGGAAAGAATACATGTTTGCTAAGTAACCAAATGAGACCCATATGCTTTATTATTACCATCTTCAAATAAGAAGAATACATTTTAAATGTAGTTAAGGTGTTTCACATGCAAAATATGTAAATTAAAAAAAAATCATTATAAGTATTAAAGGCAGTAGAATTGTTTATGGTATACGCATAGCAGCTGTCAAATGTGTCAAATGCCAAAATGATTGATCACGGATTAATAAAACAGGCTTGAAGAGAACTTGAAAGGTCATGTAGTCCATCACGAGGCCATAAGGCAGAATAAACTTTACCTATAACATTCCTGAGGGATAACTCCGTTCCTGACAGGGATTTCTATTTATCAAAATAATTTTGAATTCCTGTCTTGTCCTTCATTGTCATTCTGTATCCCAGCTCTACTTTAAGAACATTATAAAAACCACATGCTTAACATTCAGGTTCATATAAATCATAACTGCATATCACAGATGATGTGCAAAGTAAAAGTTATGTCTGCAAAGCAAATATTTAATTTGGAATGAAAACAGCCAAAGAACTGTGTGCATATGTACGTATATACACTTTTATATATATATATATATTTCATCAGCAGTAACAAGGCCAACACCTATTACATTTAAAATCAGTTGTTAAAACATTACATGTACTCTCGTCTACAATCTGTACTTCTGAGGATTTGATTTAGGTTATTTAATGGAACTTTGTATCTCAAGATTCAAAAATTCAAGCCAAAGCTCATTTCGCAATCGTAGAACCAAACGGGTTGTGAAGTGATCAGGCACCCCCACCTGTGTGTGTGTATATAAATATATATAAATAAATACACATACGCACGCACAGCAACTAGAGACCTGGAGCTTGACTTCAGACTGACTCTACTTAGAATCATAGAATGTTTTGGGTTGGAAGGGACCCCTAGAGGTCATCTAGTCCAACCCCCCTGCAGTGAGCAGGGACACCACTAACCAGATCAGGTTGCTCAGAGCCCCATCCAACCTGGCCTGGAATGTTCCCAGGGATGGGGCCTCCACCACCTCTCTGGGCAACCCGTTCCAGTGTTTCACCACCCTCATTGTAAAGAATTTCCTCCTTATATCCAGTCTAAACCAACCCTGCTTCAGTGTAAAACCATTACCCCTTGTCCTGTCACAGCTGGCCCTACTAAAAAGATTTTCCCCATCTTTCCTATAGGCCCCCTTTAGGTACTGAAAGGCTGTAATCAGCTCTGCCCGCAGCCTTCTCTTCTCCAGGCTGAACAAGCCCAACTCTCTCAGCCTGTCCTCATAAGAGAGGTGCTCCAGCCCTCGGATCATTTTAGTGGCCCTCCTCTGGACCCGCTCCAACAGTTCCATGTCCTTCTTGTGCTGAGGGCTCCAGAGCTGGACGCAGGGCTCCAGGGGAGGTCTCACCAGAGCAGAGTAGAGGGGCACAATCACCTCCCTTGACCTGCTGGCCACGCTTCTCCTGATGCAGCCCAGGGTACGGTTGGCCTTCTGGGCCGCCAGCGCACATTGCCGGCTCATGTCCAGCTTTTCATCCACCAGCACCCCCAAGTCCCTCTCGGCAGGGCTGCTCTCGATCCTTTCTTCCCCCAGCCTGTACTGATACTGGGGGTTACCCCGACCCAGGTGCAGGACCTTGCACTTGGCCTTGTTGAACCTCATGAGGTTCACACAGGCCCACCTCTCCAGCCTGTCCAGGTCTCTCTGGATGACATCCCGTCCTTCTGGTGTGTCAACCGCACCACTCAGTTTGGTGTCATACACAAACTTGCAGAGGGTGCATTCGGTCTCGCTGTCTAAGTCATTGATGAATATATTAAACGGCACCGGTCCCAGTACGGACCCCTGAGGGACACCACTCGTCACCGGACTTGATTGCTTAGTGTGCAGCATTCTTATAGAAGACTTCACATTTCTACGTGGTATCACAAAACAGACTAATACACAAGTTAGGAATAATAATTTGCCTTTACAACTATATTCTTTTAGATCAGACAAAAAATAAAATGTTAGTATGTCAATAACAAATAGATACAGTAAAGAATATCTAATTTAAGATGTTTCTCCAGCTTTCAGGGATAAGAGGTCACTTCTCGGTTTTCTAAATGTCTGTTTTATATTAACATCGTTTGTGCAAAGGAAGCTAGCATGACTTCATGTGTAAATGACATACTTTTCATTTTAAAAATAATTACTCTTCTCCTGGAGACTGACAATAATAAAACTTTATCTTTTAATGTAGAGGCAAAAGAGCAAGAAAGCAGTTGTGTAACTGCTGCCGTGTGATCAAAGCATACCGAAAATTAAATTAAGAAAATTAAATGCTTTGCCATGTAATCCTGAAATGCAATTCTGTATTTAAAGACTAATGCAGCTTTTTAGAATGAGGTTTAAATCGGAATTGCATTTATAACACATGAAGCTGACCCACAATTACACTGTACTTCCTTTGCCTTGGGAGTTCTCAAGCATATGCTGTAGTAGTATTTATTTCAGCTCAGGACTTATTTTCTTGCTCACAAATGGCGCTGGATTTGCCTATCCATTTTCAGCAGGGGGTGGTGAAAGTTTTTTATCAATTCACTGAGCAATTTCAGCCAGAATACCAACCGCGTACATCTCCCTGTACAGCCCAAGCACTATGCATTAGTTCTGACCTTGAGGGACCAGCTCTAACAGGGCCAGGGAGAGCTGTGTTCATTACTGTCTTTATTTCCTGAGACTACCAATGAGGATGCTAATGGAGGCTGCTATAAAATAGTAAAAATTTGGGCACTAAATTGAATTTTATTAAGGCATGTTATCTTTTGAAAGCTACGGACTACTTCATGCACAGAAATTCTGAATATTCTCCTAGCTCTTTGAAATTGCATAAACCCCACGTTCTGCCTATTGTTAATCAAGAACAAAAAGGGCCATCTTCTTCATCAAGTCCAGGTGCTTGGCAGGCACCCTATACTACCTCTTTTTCAAACTTCTTAAACTCATAAGAATACTTAGTTATTTTGACCCAAAGTTCTGTACAGAAGGTCTTCCAGAATGGCTTCATTGTTGTTCCAACACTTAGGAACCTACACCTAATAACTAACGATGATATCTTCAAGGCTAAATTACACCTACTGATTTCTGCAGCACACTTCTTTGGCTTAAACAGTTCTTTTCACCTCTCTTCCCCTCCAAAGGTATTTCTAGATGGCAATCAAATCCTTTCACTCTCTTCCTAGCAGCTAGAGATAACCCAAGGAAGCTGATCTCTCTCATCTCATAAGACAAGGTCTTTATATTGCCCTTCTGTGCAGTTATTCCAATTTTAGGTCATGGTCAGTGCTGGATGCGCTGTTCCAGAGTGGAGTTTGCCGGTGTCTGTACAATGGCACTGTAACTTCCCTGAATCAGCTGGAGACTCAGCCACCACCAGATGACATTTGCTGTTTTCACAGCTCTATTACACTGCTGATTTACAGTCATCCTCTCACCAGCTATTACATACATCCTCCTCCCTCCGCTGATTTCCCAGGGTTTAGCTGACTTTCTCCAGTCTATGAAATACAACCCATTTTATAAACTTAACAGCTTAGTCTTAAAAAGTTATGGTTGGAGTTTTTCCAACAAGAGTTTGGTTTCAACTAGGAAGACACAGGGAATATTCCCTCCACATCTGAGCAACGAAATCTCTAACATTTTAAATTACCCTCAACTGACAAACCCACCGACTACAAACACCAATAAAGTCATGTTACCAAATAAAATAAATTCCAGAGAAGAACACTATCATGAGACAAAAGCGACAGTGAACTTCCCAGTCCCTGTTCTCATACCAGTGATGACAGATTCATCTTTCCCTCGTTATCAGGCCCTGAAAACACATAAGGAGGGCCTCAGAAGGCCTGCTGTTCTTTCCCAACAGAATACATCTGTCCTCAATAGAAACCTCCTTTCAGACCCAGATAGTCACTGCCTTAGTTCAGCCGCCAATGCTGTGTGCATCCCCTATCACCACTGGTTTTGTCCAGCAGCTTTTCCCTCATCACTTCCTTTTGTTTCCAAGCGTTCAGTCACCACATCCATAAGCCACCTATTAATTAGCTGAGAAAGAAAGCTGTTTCCCTTGCAAAACTACATTTGGATGATTGAAAACTCTTCATTTCTGATGCACCTAAGAAGCCAAACACTGTATAGCACAATCAGACTTTTTTTTGGGGGTGGGGGAAATCCCAATTCTGCAACTCTTCGGCAAAAAACCCCCCCACCCATGTATGGAACAATATTATAAGGTATCATAAAGTAGTTTTCAATTTTTTCCTGACACACACAACCGTGCTTTACAGTTGAGTGTATTCATGTGCCATTATTATTATTTTTTATTCTTTATTTCCCTCCTCAGTCTCTCATCACTCTTTGTAATAGGGAAGAGGTACACTTGTTGCCATGTCCTGAAGCTCATCTATTCAGGTGCCTGGCCTCAGACTCTAAACTGTTCCCTGTATAACACACAAGCCAGCCTATTCCCACCTCTTATTGCTCCTTTAATTCCCAGGTTGATTTTAGACCTCATGTGCTCCTTCAGTGGACCTATGGAAGAGGAATGTGTTATTGTACAGTAACCTCAATCTCTTATGAGAAGCAAAGCACAGTCTCAGGCATGGCCAAACAGGACAGAGGTGCAGAAGATGAACCATATGAACCATCATGCATCTGATAGTATGATGTGGTTTAAGACCTAATGCCAGCAGAGAGGCTAAAGGGACTGAGGTACCAAAACACTTGGTATCGCAGATGTATCCAAATTACGCATCTTCCGTGTTGTGCAGAAGGGAAGACACTCTGCCCTAGTGAGACCACATCTGGAGTACCACATCCAGTCCTGGGCTCCTCAGTTCAAGAAGGATGAGGAACTCCTAGAGAGAGTCCAGAGGAGGGCAACAAGGATGACGAGGGGACTGGAGCACCTCTCCTATGAGGAAAGGCTGAGGGAGCTGGACTTGTTCAGCCTGAAGAGAAGACAGAGGGGACCTCATCAACATGTACAAATATCTTAAGGGTGGATGTCACGAGGACGGAGCTAGACTCTTCTCAGCAAAAGGACACAAGGCAATGGGCACAAACTGAAGCATGAGAGGTTTCAGTTGAATATGCGGAAGAACTTCTTTACTTTGAGGGCAACAACACTGGCACAGGGGGGTTGTGGAGTCTCCCTCTCTCAAGACATTCAAAACCTGCCTGGATGATGTCCTGTGCACCCTGCTCTGGGTGACCCTGCTTTAACAGGGGGGGGGCAGACTGGATGATCTCCAGAGGGCCTTCCAACCCATGCCATTCTGGGATTCTGTATCCTGTAGAGTCGCCTAAAGCTTGTATGTTAAGACTACCGTCAATAAGACCCAACGTGTGCCAGCTGCCACATAGCAGTCAAATGGCAATGCCAGGGAAAATACCATCTTTTATCTCTCCATCTGTTTCTGTCTTCCTCTGGCCTTCTCTTATCAACAATAAGCCTAAATTAGCATAAGCACTACTTGGTAGGAAAAGAATAAAGGTTACAAATACACACACATGTAAAGGACAGCACCTTCTACTCAAGCTGAAGAACCAGAAAGGATGTTCTTCTGAAGTCATTAGAGGTCCACCAGCTTAATCTCAAAAAGTTGGGAATTTCTGGGGCATATTTTGAAGGGAAGAATGACTGAGAGCTTGGCAGTTCACAGGGATGATTCAACAGCAATGCAAATTTATCAGAGGTAAATTAATATAGTATATATAGAAAGAAGGCTGCTTTCTTAAGCAAAGCTACTGCTGTGGACCAGACCTATCTAGATTAAAGTAAAATAGCTGATGTCATACCTCAACAGGAGCTAAGAGCAGAAAGAGCAGCATTTAATTTCCAGAAATTACACTGAAAGGATCATTATCAAGACAGAAAGCTATAAGAGATATTCCGTTGATCCTGGGAAAATGAATGAGTGACAAGTTGGAAGCTTTTTTCCAATTTAGAATAGGTATTGCAGTGTGGGAAAAAACTCTGAATTGGAGTAACAGAAAGGAGGTGCAATTTAATCAGTTTACAAACTAATGAGAGGACTCTTGGCATTGAGTGGCACCAGCAAGATATGCTGTAGGACAAATGGTAAACACAGAAAGACAGTATAGGATAACTGAGATTATGGGGACTGTGGTGAGCAGGGAACCTTCTTCAGAGAAGGTGATCAATTAAAAAGGTGACCTAATTAAAAAGACTGTGTGAAAACATCTGTGGATACTTTGCTTGTAGATTAAAGCTTATGGTATCAGGTTCTACCTACTACTTATGGATCTACTTACTGCCATTCAGTCCTGTATCTGATTTCTACTGCCCCTCTTTTGGTAGTAAAGGAGCCAGGGCCCTTATCATACCAGACAAATCTGAGGTACTTGAAGAGAAGTACCTGCTAACACACCCACATTTAAAACAATTGCCAGCTTGGGGCAAAGGCAAATTTTTCCCCAGGGTAGAAATGTAAAAGCCATTGGATTTGGGCATTTAGGTTCCCCCCTCCCCTCCCTTCTATCTGGATGCAGCACCTGTCACCTTGAAGATGATTTCTCCTTGCAAATCCATGCTATTTTAGGGGGGTTACAAACCAGGAGGTTCTCCAGCACCGTGCCTTCATTTCTGTAACTGGTTTTGGAAGGCATGGATGTTTGCGTGGGTGGATGGATGGAAGGGCGGATGATTTTGGGTCTACATAGGAGTGAAATTCTATTAAAGCTCTTCCATGATTTCTGCAATGTGAAGGAGGTTCCCAACATTCCTAATATTTTGGAATCCTGGCAATGAGCGCGTAAGAATAAAATAACAGTGTCTTCTCAGGGAGAGCTGCAGTTTTAGTGCCACGCAGGAAGCAGCACAGAGCCGAGCTGCAGGTAAAAGTAAAACCCAAAAGTAAAACCCAGTTGGACAACTCGTTCTCATGGCGCAGAGCAAGCTGGAATCACCGCTTGTTGTGCAACGGAACATGGGCAAAATCAGCAAGAGCTCAACCCAAACACCTTGGAATGAAATTCCTTTCTCTCACATGGAAATCACCAGTTCAAAGGTTTTCTTATTTGCAGTAAGGAAGATGGAAATCTGAGCATCAAACAGGGTAAATAGATGTGAATTTGGGGACCATTAAAAAAAGAGCAAATCCCAGTTCACTGCTAAAGTAGCTATAAATTGTCATAATCTGTGGAATTCTTATTGAACAGAGCAGCAAACGTGGGGGAACAAAAAAAAAAAAGATAAATCCTGCAACTTTTTTTTCTTACTTTTTTTTTCTACTAAATCTTTCTATTTCTAGAAATATGGTTAGTATAAAGCCAATTTGGTTCACCAACAAGAGGAACACCACCCCGCCAATATGATTTCCTTTGATACACAGAAATATGCATTTTCAGAGATGCTATAAAGTGACTCTACCATGATAATTCAGGACTGTGGTTTGTTACATTGCTGCAACTGATACCTTAAGGGTCGAAAGACCCCCAGATGTAAGCGGCCTACATGCATAAGATTTAGGCCTTATTGTCTAGTTTGCTGATGCTTTGCTAAAGTCAGTAGTGTCTAGTTTGGATGTTTTGCTAAGGTCAGTAGTGTAGTTACTTAGTAAATTTAGAACCCTGTTCAAGGATGGGAAGAATCGGGAGGGGATGAAGCAAAAGGATAATAACGGTTTGTCAAGGTTGCTAGACTAGAAGGAGTAAGAACTAATTGACGCCGGAAGATTTGTGGCTCCTTACGAAGGACAGTTTTTGATAAGAACCAGGAGTTTACCTTAAGAACTGGTTTGCACTGACCCTGCAGTTTGGGCAAGAGCCAAGGAGCAACTGAGTCTGCGCAAGAACAAGGGGTTACTAGCGGTGATGAAGAGGAGCCAGCGGCCTTCATCCCCACGACTCCCGACGACCACCACAAGGAGGCACTGAGCAAGCGCAGTGGGGAGGGATTTATGGAAATGACCTCCTGAAGCTAATTTTAATACAAAGCGGGGACAGGTTACATATATGCATATTGGGAAACTTCATGCATATGTAACACTTTGCTACATATAAACGGGACAAGTTGCCTCTTGAAGGTACACACGTTAGGTGGAGCAATCCCCCGTGCATCTAGCACCGTGAATAAAGAATGCCTGCCTTTTAACACTACATTGGTGTTACGAGGTTCATTCTTCCCGATTTCGGTGACACAACTATGCTCTACTCTTGTTTTAGCTTATCAAAACAAAATCCTGCCTGGAATCTTTCAACTTCGATCCTTTCCACTTTTGAGGGGATAAAAGCCTTCACCTTCTTTTGATTTAGTAATGGCAACCAAATATACATAGAGTGTTTTTAAAGGTCATAATGTCCCTTAAAAAGTTTTGTCCCCTCCCTTTTCCACTCAAATGTGCTTTCTCTGCAGGGAGGTAAGTGCAAAAGGCACTCCAGCACACTCATCCACCACCTCTGGGAGCAGCTGGAATAATATATGATAGTAAGATGTACAGCTAACTTTCAATCTCACGATATCATTTCACAGTTACAATTTTCTCTCACCAGCTATACTTCTTCACATTCAGAGTAAATATGTAGCAAACCCGTATCAGCCGTACCATATTCTTTCTTGCCCCACTTATGAATAGGTGTGAGTTTCTGTACATGCTAAAAAAAAATGCATGCCTGGAATATAACACCAATAAATCAAAGACAAACACCCCCAGAAATGAAAATTCAATTCATAGGTTTTGCTAGAGGATAAAAATGAAAACAAAGTTTGTCTTGCCTCATTCTTGTCATAATAGTTAAGTCTAGGGTTTTTTCCACCCCCCATCGACAAGATTGAAGCTGTGAGACGTGCACTTGAAAAGCTGCATCCCTTAGCATATATCAAATTTATACTTGCTCAATCTGTTTTCTGTCTAAATGCAATTCAATATCCTTTCATTAAAGCCATATAATTACCTTGAGTAATTTTGTGCAGCAATGGTGCATTTTCATTGTACTTCTTTCTTCTGAACAAAAGGATGGTGCTTGAATTTTGAGAATGTATTCCCAATACAAAGTTATAGGAAGTCAATAAAATTTTAGCTTTTCTGTAACTTTTTTCATAAATATATGCACAGTTTTAATAACCGTTATTTTTAATTGAAGACACATTGCAAATGTATTCCTGGATTCATTAAGAGCCTTAAACATTAGTATCTAATTTGTCCAGCTATTGCCATTCATCTGCAAATGTATGGATTTGGGTTTAAATCAGATGCAGAAATCTGGAAGTAAAGTCCTTTCAGACTGTACGTGCTCTTGCCCATGTGCTACTACAAGCTCATCAGTTAGAATATGAATGAAGAAACATTGATTATTCCCAGTTTATCACAAGCCAGCTGTGCCAAATTGCTGCGTTGATCCACTGAAAGTTCATTTTTTAAAGACAAACTGCCATGTAAATGGGTTTATATAATCACTTAAGTAGACTTTTAACATGCCAGCCAAATAGTACCAAGAAGTCTTTATAATATTTTTAAAAAGATATACAAACCCAAAACTATTTCACAGACAGACTCTATATTTACATAAAATGTGTGTTTACATCCAAATCATGCACATACCGCTGTTAGATTTAAACCTGTAACTCTGAGCCTGGAGTTCTTGCATTATCTTGAGTAATTATTAATGAGGATTAGATGCTTGATCTCTGCTGCTGTATATTTTATTAGATATACAGGATGCAGTGAAATAATTTTGCCATAGAAAAATAAAATTCTGTTTCTTCACTGGAAACTCAGGGTCTGACTTATATGCTATCATTCAAACGCAACTAGAGAAATGTATTTTTAATGTATTTTTTTTATTATTCTGATTCAAATTATTTCTGGAACAACAAAATGGTGCCACTTGACCTTTTATACTATTTACATGAACCCAGGTATCCAGCAGAATACACATATTCAAAGACTTATTTTCAAAGATTTAATTAGTATTGTACTGAAGTTCTTTCACAGAGAAAATAAACACAGTACTTTTCCTGAAGCTATTTAATTTTCACAATATGTTATTATATGCAGTCAGACCCTATTTTTTCTTCCACTTAATAAAAAACCTTTTCCTTTAGATTACATGAGAAAATTTTTAAAATTACTTTTTAAAAATGGGATTTTTTTGGGGGGGGGGGGGAATCTTAGTCTTTCAGAACTTGTAGGGGAAAAAAAAATAGAAAAAAGAGAACCCCTGGAAGTATGTCTGACTTGCAGCCTGATGAAACTCAGGGTAACAGGAAAGCAGTCTGGAGCTCGGTAGATTTAATTTTTGTCCTAGAGCTAAGTCCAGCTGCGGAGCAAATCAGGACAGCACCAACAGCAACTCACTTTTTAAAAAGTACTGTCTAGACACAGAATGCTATTGTTTCCCAAACACGATCCCACTTCTCCAGTGGCTTTTCTTTTCTAGAGTTTGAGACGTGGTCCCTTCACCCCTGTTTGAGAAACGCTAGTTATACAGACCGTTTGGCACTACGAACTGCAAAAAATGTACCCGTTCAGTTGGTCAGATTTAAAATCATGTTTTCCTCCATCACCTACATCTATCACAATGCAAAACGCTTTGTCTTCAAATTTGCGATTTGTCAACAACTTTTTCTATTTAGAGTTACAGAGAATGAAAAAGGCAGTATTTTTGCAGTATTAATTAATTTAAAATTTATTATTAATATGAAAAATATATCGTAACAATTCTCCACCTTGGTATTTTATGACCTATACCAGATTAAATGTCAGTAATAGCTGGCATTTGAGAACCTGTCTCATCCATCTTACACAGAAAATGCTACAATCATCATCATTATATAGGATTATATTAAATTAATCAAAAGTCCACAGTTTGCAAACTTGAGGACTCTCAGGGCTCTTCCTTCACAGGCAGACCTGAAGAAAGGCTAGGATTTTATTTAGAGCTGCACTCTTTAGATCCCAAATGCTTCAGACCCCAGTTTTGAAAACTGATGATTTAAAGTCATGATGATTTAGCAGTCAACAGCAAGGATGAGGATTTCTTC
Organism: Gorsachius magnificus; assembly: GCA_034008185.1. Taxonomy (NCBI): domain Eukaryota; kingdom Metazoa; phylum Chordata; class Aves; order Pelecaniformes; family Ardeidae; genus Gorsachius; species Gorsachius magnificus. The sequence goes on along the minus strand of CM067085.1, from coordinate 6,056,267 downwards.
TTTCCAACAAATGCACAGAAGAAGAATGTATTGGTGCCTATTAAATGCAATGATGTTTCTAACCCTGAAAATCACAATATTGCACACCTCTGGAAGCTGACAGGTTTGCTCTGGGAACTACTAGTGTATGCTTGTTTTATTCTTACTTTCTCATCTAAGCATGTAATTTTGCTACAGTTCTGAAAAGTCACATCTAGGATGCTACGCTAAGGGACTGTGCTAGCACATTCTTCAATACCACTCTTCTCACAGCTCTGGGTTTAGCTTTAAATCATTAAATATAATCAGTGACATCAAAGCTGAAGATGATCTTGGATGAAGACATAGACTTGCTGTAGAATAACTAATTTGACAAAAATTATACTTCAAATTTATATTTAAATATATATATTTAAATATAAAATTTTAATTTACATAAAAATATACTTTAAAGCAATCTTTACACATGATAATGTCATCTTATGCCAAAGGGGAGTAAATACATTTCATACTTGATCTACACAAGCAACCACTGCTAACATAGTGAATCCTTAAGCTAGTTTAAATTGCACATATGGCTATTTAGTGCCATGTAGAATAGAAAACAGCCAGCCTGTATTTGACAGCAAGGGACAGAGCTGATCTTTACCTCAACATGCAGCTTTCCTTTGGGATGAAGGAGTAAACTTTGCGGGTTAGGGAATTGCTCCAATCTAATTGATGATTCCAGTTGTGAACAACAACGAGGTACTCAAGGCTCACCAAGAAAAAAGTATCTATGCAAACTATAACAGCTGTTCAAAATGAAATAAAAATAAGATTCTCATCCAACACCTCCATGTTCCTATTTAGAAATCTCCTTTCTTTAATGTTTTTTTGTAAGGTAATAAATTCTGAAGTGAATATTGGAACTTGCCTTACATCCTGAGTTTCTGATCAAATATCTTCTGTTGGAGAGATTGGTTTGGACGCTGCCAGTCTAGGCAAGGCTCGTTAACGGCACATCTTTATGCAGGGCTGCAGAGCCCATAATCTCCCCACTCCAGATTCCTAGCTGGAGCATTATTTAATGTCAGCAACAACTAAATTATTTGATGCCATGCCTCACCTGTGCATTTGACAGCAAGTAAAGAAAAATAGGCAGTCCTGCTTCCCCATTAACTGCCAACTAAACAAGTCATTTTCTCCCCAAAATTGTACTTGCAAGTTAATTAAAAAAAGAAAAAATCCTGAAAAACCCAAACCCAAATTCTGGTCTGAAACAAAGATCAAAGACAATGAATTATCAAGTTAATAGAAAGAACAAGCAAAACATTGTTTATACAGAACCAAAATATTGAAATTAGATTGGAAATATTCTATCTGCATTATTTTGTATCTTCTGAGACTCTAAGTCTTCATGGTATTTTTTCTTAAGGCATTACAACACAGAACTCAATTTTGGTTAAGTGGCAATGAAATTGGTTGTATTCCACCATGGAGAAGGCTCTAGTGGTTTTTCTGTTGTCGCTCTATTCTTGATCTCTTAACCTCCAATTTGCAGCAGCTAGTCCTAGTGGGAAGGCAGATTTATTCATAATACCACTAATAATTAGTGCCTAATCATGAGAATTAATATGAAACTGCTAGAAAACTGACTGGTTTGCAGGATATAAAGCCAACGAATGCTGATTTAAAACACAAATGTATAAACAACAGAAGGATTTCCATTTTGGCTTCCAAAGGTCGCCATAACTGAGAGCCCACCGATGACCTGCGACATTACTTGTTGTATCTCCACTGTGGCAGAGAAGTTTTACAAATAAAAATCATCAAAAAATGTTCACGCCTGCTACCCTAGTTAGCAAGTGTTTTCATAAACTTTTCCTCAAAGTTTTGCTGAATTCTATGAAGGATATAAGGACAAAAAAGTTTCTATACATGGTGGTATCTAATAAATAAGCAGATATAGATGCGAGTGTAACAGCTAATTAATGGAGGCTGGGTATTTTGATTCCCAAAGTGATTTTAGTTGAGCTGGGGCATTGAAACACGGCATCACACATGGTGCACTCATGCATCTACATTAGTGAGAGGATGGAATAGTTGTGTTACTCAGATATTTTACAGCAAGCGGCAAGATAGAAAGTAAGATTTAAAGCATTTTGCACTAAAGAATGTTGCATTTTGGAGCCATTCTGTTGTCCACTTATTTGTACTGATAGATAGATATGAAAACCAGAAGCTCAGATACCGGAGCAGGAACAGGTCAGAGCTGTTCCAAGTGAGTTCACAAGTACAGGAAAACCAGAGGCAATAAATGCTTTCTGCAGCCACACACTATGGCCCAACCAAATAGCCCCTCATTTTTGGGGAGTACATCCACGGTCATGCCTCCCTTACCAGGCTGAGAACAGCTTCCCCCAGCTAAGCGTCAACACAAAGGTGGATTCCCCCGCTCAGGAGATCAGAAAGTAAGCGGTTACAGTACATCTAAGGAGGAATTTAGGCATATTTCCACAGCTTGCTTTCTGTTTCACTAACACTTACCATCACATAATCATAAATTTAAGGCATAACTCAGCAATTCATGCAGCTGCTTGGAATTTGCAGTATTGTCGCTTTTCTTTTGCTCAGCCAAGCTATGAGAAGAGGTTATTTTTAAGAGGTTATTTTTTGGTCCTGAGGCTTTTTGATGCTTTCAAATTCAGGGCAATGGGTAAACACACATAACTTCTGAAAGCTGCTTTATCCTCTCATTAAAAAACAACTTTATTGCCTGTGACAGTGACTATAAAAAAATACGTTTTCCTGAGAGTCTGAAGTCACATATAGTTTGCTTTTGACAGTTTACATTCTTGTCTTACCTTACAATTTTCAGTGGAGATTAACTGATTCTTGATTAATTTTTGTTGAGCCTCATATTCAGAAAACTAGCATATTGGTACCAATTAGAGGAATTATAATTCTGATAATAGTTATTGAGTGGCTCTAGGGCAAGGCTCATTCCCTAACGACCCCTTACATGAATGGGACATATGGGGGAACTGCTTTTCACTCTTTATGCATGAGCAATAGTTTGGTAGACAAAGATCACAATATTCACGTTTTAGTCATGTATTTGTAAATGCTAAGCTATGGTGTCTACTTCAGTGTTGGAAAAGTATAATGGCTTCCACTCCTGCAGAAATCTTATTATTTCATAGGAAAAATAACAAACATTTATTATCCTCCATTTATATAGACTTTATTTATTTATAAGTAAAATATGGTCAGTGGGTATTAAATCTTTATCCAAAATTACACCTTAGCACAGAACTCATATTAATGTCAACTAGTCAGAGTTAAATTTCATTCACTCAAATAATCAACTGAAAATACGAGAAGATTAATAAGGCAATTTCCACTCTGGGAGAAAACAAAATCTGATTTTTCTTAGTACAATACTGATTAAGATCCAATATCTACAAACCACAGGCATAGAATCTGACAGTCAATTTTTTTTATGTTTTTGTTGGTATTCATAGCTGTTCAGTGAACAGCATGTGGACAATCAAATCGTATTCTTAGAATAGTTTCAAATCTGAAAGAATTGTTACTGTTCATGACAAACTGAGATTAAACTGTTTTACATCCTTTAGTGGCCTTTCCTATCTCCCATTTATTGAAAAACATTTGCAACTATTCCAGATATTAATGTTTTACAAATGGCTGTAACAGAACTTCCAGATTAAATAGTTTGAAGTATACAGTGTTCGTGGTTATTCCAAAATATATTTTGCAAAAATATTCTCAACCAAAACCGTATGACCCAAGAAGCCGCTAATAAATACACATAATGATTTTAAAATATCAGCAAAGCAAATTGGTGGCTTTTATTCATGTAGTATTCATAGGCAGCTTCTAATCCTGTGTTCTCTCACCTTTCCCAAGGATTACAAATGTTTCCTTTGTTCTTCTAAATTTTTGCTTGAGAAGTTGTTAGTACTCAGAATTAATGAATTTGGTTTGAGATTTTTTTGGAAGCTGTTAGTTCCATGAATGCATGGCATATCTGAAATTTGAAGATCTGAAAGATGCCTGAAATTTTCTTTACATATTTATTTGTGTTATTGGCTTGAAATTTCCCATTTCATTTGAGTGGATCATTCTAATCCTTATTTACTGAATCATCTGCCACTATTTTCTACCTGAAGCTTGTCTCATTTCAAGAACAGTGAAAACCTCTGCTAGCATGACAAAGTACTTCATAGAAAAGCTGTATCTGTAAGCCACTTGCTTACTTGTTACAGAATTCTGAACATAAGTAATGAATTAAACAAGAGACTGCAGGAAGCAACCTGGGAATTGCAGGATTAAAGAGGCTGTCAGCTGATCCAGAGGCATAGCATCCGCTTCTGCTCCAAACACACTTTTTAAAAATTTTTTTTTTGAGATGTTGGCAAAGTTTATTAGCACAAAATTATGTGTTATCTTTGCTTACAGAAATGATTGAAGGGATTTAGCTGAAATAAAACCCCCAGCCCTCCCTTTGTCCCCAAAAGAACCCACAAAACACGCAGCCATGGGAAAATTTCACCCAGTTATGCAACAACAACAAGACCCCACTATTTCAGGGAAATACTGGGCAAGTTTATATCTATACCTCTATCTAACTCTATCTGGTAGACACCTTCAGCTATGAGACTGCGACTCCTGCTCTACACCTGCTTGTTCCCCAGGGGGAAAAGCACGGCACAGTCACCATGGGAAGAACTCCAGAAAGTCACAAACCATTACTGAATTAATAAAAAAGAAAACTAAAGGCCACTTCACTACTTCCCTTCCCTCCTGTTCTAGTCCACTCACGGGCCTGGTGCTTTCCTACACCAGGAGACCTCATGCAGAAGGGAGGACCTGGCCCATGGAAGGAAACCTCCATCTCCATCTGCTCTGACATGCAGCCACAGGCTAAAATCACCCACCAGAGTGGGTCCGCACCAGGCTGTGCACGCTACTCAGGAACAGGACCATGCCGTACCGCCATGCCCCACATTTCCCTTCGTGATCTGCAAAGATCCAGTTCCTGGATTAGAAACTCAAGTAAGAAATTTCACAAGCAGTTTCAAAGCAAGCGCACAAATCTACTTCCCAAGTACTCTTCTGAAACACTGAAAGTGTAGAGATGCTTTATCAGCACTGACTCCAGAGCACAACAAGGAGGAAGAGGCAGTGGGTTTGGATGGGAGGCGAAACCAGCACACCCTGGTGATACCTGCATACGCCATTTCTGTAATAATTCTTTCAAATACCAATGTACTCTATGTAGGATTAGGCAGGAAGACAATTTCTGAAAATGACTAAACTAGAAAAAGTTAAGAAACAATTGCAGAAAAATAAAATAAAAACACTTTTCTGGCCAAGTATAGGATTATACTCACATGTGGCGTAGTTAGATTAGGTCAGCGTGAACTGAAGCATTGATAGCTGAGCTCTCCACCTACCTCACAAATTATAATACCAATTCTAAGACAATTTTCACACTCAAAGAAGAGACATAGTGGCATTAAAAATATCTGAGAAATGAGATTCCAGAATATTTGATGCACCACAGCTGGCCTCATGGGTGTCTATATGCCAAACCTGCCTAAGCAGTCACAAAGTCGCCTTTCCCCTCCTCCAAGTAGTATTGACCCCCCCTCAGCCTCCAGGCCACTGGGCACACAGTGATGCGTACATTTACATTTCGGAGCTAATTAACTAATTAGTTTTATTAGTTAACTAACTGTTCACTTTTAGGAAAAGAAGAAACTATATAAAACCCAATAATAATAATGCCAAGTACGTTATACCACATGTGCTGTGGCGATAGGCGAAAAGGAGGTGAACACCTCTTCTTCTAACGCTGTGCAGGGAAGGGAGCTACGCCTTCCAGACCAAGGTTTATCGACAGAGATATCTTTTATTAAAGCAGCTGATATAGTTTGAGGAGAAGATTCTCTTTCTGGTAGACAGCCCCTTCAAGTCTGAAAGCATATCATGGTGTGCCTACGTGTCAAGAAGGTTTAACTTCTTTGTTTGAAACCCAAATTGATGCACGCTGACATGAGTGGAGAGGGGATCAGAATGCAGCCTTGTGGGTTTTGGAGAGGGGGGATAGTGGGCTGCATGCTTGCTTGCCAAAATGAAAGACATAGTCTGCAGGCATAATTAACAAAATACATTTCAAGACTATTTTTGTTATATTTATACATTATTTGCCGTCAGAAAAATAATGAATATCTACTTTGCATATTAATTGCAATAGCAGTTAATTTACTCTGATCAGCCTGAGGTGAAGGGAGCACAGATTAACTGGAGGCTTGTTTTCCCCCCTACTTTGTTTTGACATAATTGTCCTCCTCTGACGTAATCCCAGTGAATAATCTTATGATCTCTGGCACTATTTTAATCACTCAAATTCCTCGCTGCTCCCTGTAACAAGGTGGAAGATAGCCTGGGTTGGGACGTACAAGACACTACCTGCTGTAGAACAGTTATTTCCTCTCTTACCTTACTAAAAGATGTGTTCCTGGTCTTTTAACTTTTTATTCCAAAGGAGGGAAAAGAGAAGAGCGGTAAAGATACCACTTTATATTCTTTCAAGGTGTTCCTGTGTTCAGCAACCAGTAATTGCTTGATATAGCCTGCTTCTTGATAGTACCTGGCAAGGGACGCGCTTACTTGTCAAAGCATAATGGAGAGAGCGCAGCGGTGACAGTCGTCACAGCAGATCATATGGTGCCCAAATCCCAATGAAACCCACGGCAATACAAAGGATAAACCCCTGGGAATTAGTTGTGCAGATGCTTTTGAAAATCCTGATTGCTTTCTTCCCATGTCTAAATGTCTTTGAAATCTATTCTTCATCCCGGGGAAGGCAGATTCAAACAAGAATTCACAACACAAGGTATGAACCCCAATCCCTGCACAGCAACTAGGGGGAGTGAAGCACTTTGAACTAGGATTCACAGTAGCACTATTCAATTATAATGCAAAACTACATTCTTTCTGATACTGTTGTGGGTTTGTTTTTTTTTTTTTTTAATTAAACTAGTAATTGAGGCTGTCCTATGCGCTGAACTCAATTAAATATGTCAGGGTATGTTCAAAACATGCTCTCAAAACTCTGCCACTCAAAGTCCAGGCTGGAACATCTAATCTGCAAGTATCAGGCAGCTGTAAACAGAAAATAAATTACCATCTGAGCATCATGCTATTAAATGTATCTTGGAAAAAGGTACCACTCGTCTCACCATCTACGTAACAGTTGAAAATCTAAGGACAATTCCAAAGGTGAGGAAAAATTAAATCAAAAGGATGTGTAGATGGGGGGAGAACTGGGGGTGGGAAGGGCATTTCTTTTGTTTGTTGGTTACATTATTCCTCATGAGGAATTTGGGTTGAATGTTTTACCAAGCAGTGATTTTGGCACCACATGCTGTTTGCTGTGAAAAGGGCAGCACAGCATAACGGATACCCCACTGGCTGGGTTAAATCTGCTGCTGACTAGATGGGGTTTTCAAATCTGCCTGTACTTATTTCAGTATCAGAGAACCTGTCCCAACATTTCCTTTTGAAGCTTTTGCACTTTCTATTAGTAATTAAACATACAGAATAAAAGCAGTAAGAGCATGCATGAAATGAAAAAATTCTCATCTCTGCTCTGATGAAAATTATTTATTTATATGTTGATAAAAAAGCTTCGATGAGAGAGTATCTGGTGGCTAAACACTTGTCTGGTGTATTGGAGGAGTGGAGATACCTGAACCTGGAAGTCCCAAACATTATATGAGGATCCTCTGTGGCCATGGCTTTCCCAAGATGTTTCCTCTCTCCTGGTAACTTTGAAAGTTCCCAGGTTCACCTCAACATAGAACACAAAATCTTTTGCGGGACAGAAAAAGTTTTCCCCAGCAGCTCTACTTTTGAAACACTAAAACATTAAAAATCATTTGACTTTCTTTACAAATAAACAGAATAAGTCCAACCCCATTTTCAGTCTAGAAATCCTAGATATCAAGTTATTCTGTATTCCAAAATGCTCTCCTTGAATCATACTTCTATGCTCCTAAACTGAAGGAAGCAGGTCAGAGGAGCAGTAGGTGTCCTGCTTGACATGTTTTGTGTTTCCCTAATCTGTTAAGGACATCCAGCTAGTCTCATGTTCAGGAAAAGATAAGCCGTTTCAGATCAATGCTCAGTAGTTTTTAAACTGCACACTGCCATCACACATTTATGAAAATGCTAGCTATTTACAGAGAAAAAAATAATTGGACATAAAGCTGCTCAATGCTCATAATAGATCACTGGATGTTGGTGAGATATTCATTAATCTTTGTTTCAATTTGAATGGGAATGTGTTCTGTTTGAAGTACAGAAACAGAACCAGTAAGAGCAGAATACACGTGTTTTATTAGCAGTTGTTTTTAGAATGCATTCTCCCATATCACATAATGAAGTCAGTGATCCAAGAAAGCTAAAAAAATCACAGTGTAAAAGGACTGAAAAGGATGATATTTATTAAGCCTCTTTTCAAGTTTTCCTAATAAAAATACTGTCAGTAATCAGTCATTCCTAACAAATACTCATTAGTTTTCATCCTTCTCAAAGTGCTCGGCACCAGTACGGTATTTTTAGAGGTGGCGAGGTTGAGATACAGAGCAGTAAACTTGCACAAATGACAAGTATTAAAAAAGTAAACAAATCAGGGGTTTTTTTTAGCTCATACACCTGTGCTTTATCCACCTGTTTAAAGTTGGGTCTTTATTAAACACCCACCAGGCAGCATGCCTAGAGCTTAAACACATCATCAAGTGACAGAGATGCATTTGCATTACCTCATTTGCTAGGTATAGCAAATATTTGCTTTCATTTCCCAAACTCTGCATTGATGTAAAATAATTTATAAGTCTATTGAGTATAAAACATCTAAATTGTATAATTTGGCTCATGCAAAATTAATCTGATGTGCTACAGAAGAAGAGGAGGACTCTACATGGCCGTGACACACCAAAAATTTATAAACACAAACCAAGCGCTCAGGTCTGCCTTCTCCTGAACACACAGCTACAAAACTTGGTAACAAATCGGTTTTGGTAACATTTCATTAAAACCTTCTCTACCGTTTTAGTAAAGGCTTTAGGCCTCTGCCACAGGCAATACTACCTAGCCACAAAGGCAGCAGCTGTAATTAAGACAAGAGGCTTTATCTTATCAATACAGTGCACATATGTTTTTTGGTTTCCCCTACTTCTCTACAAATTTCCCAGGCATATTTCTGTGCAGAGGACTCACTTCAAGGGGCTGAGATTTTGCAGCTAAACTGCCTTATACACAGGTCCTTATATTTGTTTTTGCTGAGACCCAGTTGCTTTTTGCATGCTGGATTCATAGTTCAGTTTTCAAGGACATGCACTCAATAGAAGATGCACATACTCTCTGTGGGTTCCCCCACCAATCAATTTTTACATCGCTAGCTCCAATAAATATTCAGGTGTACCACAGCTTCCCCATGAGCGTTGAACACTTGTACATTTAAGTTAAAGACTGAGATTGTACCACCTACCTGAGGCTTCTTTTCAAAATGATGGGAGTTTCTTTATATTCTTTCTTTAGTTTTCTTTTCCATCTATTCCCAGTGTAAAATGAGACCCACTCTATTTTTTCTTTAGCCTAAACTCCTGCCTCTCTCTAAGCCTCTTCTATGCATCTATTCTTTCATACCAACACTGAATTACTCAGCCCCTTGGCTGAATGTTTATCCTTACCCCAGTCCATCACCTCACTGTTTTAAAGCACTGCCCCTTGACTGAAAGCCATGAAGGTTAAGCAGTCTCAGCTGTCTCCATTTGAGAGATCAAAGGCTCAATTCTTTCAGCTTGTTTTTGAGATTTTGAGTTTGGCATTCAATACACCGTAACTGCATATTCTTGAACAGAACTCATGTCGCACATAGATAAATTCACTGTATTTTAAACATACAATTAATTTTAAAATGCATATAATGATTAGGAATATTTCTTCATTTCTGCCACAAAGCTTTTGAATTCTTTTTTCTTTAATCTATCATGACTGTAGCTATAAATTCACTGATGGAAAAGAAGCATTTTTATTTGATTAAGCATTTTTAAGCAGCACTGAGTTTGGGGAACACTGGCTTGAAGCACAAGATGAAAAGTAAAACGACACGGTGAAAAGTAAATGTCACCAATCTTATGAATTAAAATACAATTAGAGAAGACTTCAATCTTATTCTGTGTATGAATTTTTTCTTTAAACTGTACCATATATGCAAATATGCATGATGCTATGTAGAGAATTTCACCTACAGAGGCCGGGGCATGGTCAGCCAATGACCTCGGACAAGCTTGCTGCAAGGCATCCCGGTCTGGCCTTTGCTTTCTAGATTTTATTGGGGAGAATGCTGTTGGAAACAGAAAACAAGAGCAAAAAAATCACATAAACCAGAACTGGATCAACTTTCTAGGTCATGTCTAGACCCAGCAGCAACACAGAAAGGGTTCTCCACAGGGAATTTTCCAAATTTCTTTAAGTCTACTTTTTGCTATAAATGAATTAAGTGATCGGGCTATGCACGGATGTCTAAAGTTTCACGAGACTTCCCAGTTAGCAATATAATTCCTAGCCACAGACAAAATAAAATACGTATCTGCAGGAAATCAGAACGGTCAGTGAGAGCCACCTCCCAGATAAATCTTTAGCATCTCACCTTTTTTCCTTGATCTTATAGCATGATTCCTGTCAAAGCAGCTTCCAAGAACACCTAATCCTACAGAGAATCTGAAATTTGAAGTGCAGTTTGTCTGCCAATTAGATTAGGGAAATGGAGGAAGCAGAAAATATGGTCTATCAGCATCCCTCGAAGCTTGAGGCTTAGCTCTAACATCCACAGCGCCAGTCTGTTTAGCACTTCAGTAGATTGGACTTGACGGTACTGGGTTTAAAATGATACTATTTACCTTCACAGAGAGGTAAACAAAATATGGAAACTATCAGACTGAGTTCAGTGATGTATACATAATGCCATTAGAGCTAGACTAAGTGCCAGTACTACCCAGGCTAAAGGGGCTGCTGAACACCGTGAGAGCTAATTTACCTTTCTTTCCCTTCCATAATTCACAGTGGCTGGCATTGCCCTGCTTGCAGCTTCCCAGAAAAAAATCTATTCCGCGATGGTACCCGTTCCATGAGTCAGGTAAAGCATTTTATTGTTAGAAAAAGTGCTTGAGCAGCTCTCATTTTATTCATTTTGGTTGCAAACAAGTAGTGAGTGAGAAGTGTTATGGATACTTTCTTTTTTCCCCAATCTTTCCTAGCCCAAATAGAAACCTCTTTTCCCAGACATTTGGCACTGACAATGACGGTCATTACTCTTAATGCTGAAATACAGTATCATCGCCCAAACCCATACGATCTCTACGCAGAAAAGGGGTTCTGCAATCTTCATCTTGAGGTTTTCTTACCATTTGTAGAAATCTATACTGCACTGCAGTGGCAAAAGCTTCCTATCAACACCTGTGGATTTCAAATTGCAAATCAGGAGCTCTATTTCTCTTCAGTATCACAACAACAAAATAAAATAGCAGCAGGACAGCAGATGTGAAAAAGCTAGGATTTGGCTCCTCAAGAAAGATTTGGGTCACGTCCAAGGGTAAGGGGAAACTGAAGCTCCTACAATTTTTTTTAAATTCTGTTTTACATGAAGTGGCCCATTCATTGCTCTTATTTTCTCTTTACCTAACCAGAAGTAGGTGACTGAAGTTGATATGCAGTTCAACTAGAGACGATTAACAAATGGAGATTTGTGTCGCAGCACTGAAGAAGATGTTTTCCCACCACAGAAATATATTCCCTTCATTTTCCTTCGGGTGTTTGGATAGGCACGCATTTAGGAACATATAGGCTGTCTGTGTGACTATATCTAGGAAGACATTGAGTAAACTCGTTGTTTACATAGGATCATAGTTGCTTTCTAGCTGCTTGGAAGACTGAAAAAGTTACCAAGGATTATTTAATATGTGCACATTTTATAACAGCGCGTAATTACTTACATGACATTCAGACAGAACTTGCAACTTCATAAGCACATGAAAGCTACTGTCATAGCTTTTCTATCTACCATATTCTGTTTCAGCAGATAGAAAATGGCTAAATTACCTTCCCATCCATGGCAAACTGTTAATACGAGCTCTCAAACCACCACACGCTGAGGAGAAAATACAGCCCAGGTGCCCCTTGTTATTACTAGCTGTCATATTTTTTTTTATTCTAAGAGGCCTGTAAGACTTCATTATCTGATTTTACAGTGGTACTTTGCTGATAACAAGTAAAATCCAAGTAAAGAAAGCGCAGAGAAAAGAAACTACTCTGCGGGAGAAGGCCGGCTGGCCATCCCAAGAGCAGGAATCTCCGTAGCAAACAGTCTGGGTTTGAACTGTGGCCAACTCATCTTAAACACTGTAAATCAAAACAAAACCTTTGCCCTGGGAACAATCCACAAATTGCATGAATTTTTTACGAATACGTGGGATCATGTCTTTTCTTTTTCCTAATGCCTACCCATGTCATCTCCATCTGCAACATCCTAGTATCCTTCATCCTGAAGCTTTCTTCACTTTCTTCCTTCTTTCCCTTGGCTGTTCTCCTTATTTTCTTCTCCAAATAAGGTTCTCCACATCCTCCTCACATATTTTTGTCCCATCTCACCCAATTTGCTCCTTTTGCATTTTCACATGTATCTGCTTGCCTGATCTCAGATTATTTTTACTGCGCAGTCTATGACCTGGCATTTCATATTGTCTTTTCCACGTCTATCCATACTCATTTTAAGCACTAAATTGTACTTTCTTTTTACAATACATGATAAGAGACAGGAATTGGAGCTTTCCAAAGTGATGTTTCAGAACTGAAGAAGCAATGGCCTAGAGACACTAAACCCCATACATTTAAACTTGATCACAGAAAAGACACTGTAATTGTGAAGTTCACATCTTTATTACCATCTCTTTTCCCCTGAAACATCTCTGCAATGAAATAACACGATAGAATAAAGTACCCATCATTAAGCCCCAGTATGTGTGAATATGGAGGTAAGCCAAAACAGAAATAGATAGCTTATTTGGCTTCTGGCAAGACAGTTTTTGGCATTTAATATATTAAGTGTTAATCTGCAATTGTATTTATTCAGTTGAGCATTTAAAGGTGCATTTAAATGTGCAAATGATAAATAGAGAGGGGTTATACAAACTGCAATCAAACCATATGCTATTCTAGGCCTAGGAATTATTAACATGTGATTTAATACAAAGAGAATTGGGGGTGGGGTGGGGTTGTTATTATGAAGAATAATAATAGTAATACCTCTAGATTTTTATTTGTGGCACAATTTTTTTTTTTTCTGCCCGTGGAAAACTGGACCTCTAAGGCAGCTGTCTTACGAAATCCCACCCACGTGTGGTACAACCGTCTATATATGAGCTTGCTTTTCTCATTCCCCTCTTACAAACCCTCAGGTGCAACCCAAAAATTTCTGCAGATTGCTGGTTAAAAGCCAGTGCCACAAACACAAAATCCACAGATCAGGCACTGACTCAGAATAAACTCTTGTGATTGTAGCACATTTATATTTTTGGAGTAATTTGGGGAGTTTTATACTGTTGTATCACTGTGGTCCAGCTGCAGTGACTTGATTTCAGATTTGTTCCCCTTCCCGCCATGATTCTAGGTATATTAATTGCCAGACATTTACATGTAGTTTGTCATGTGTTTATATCATTATCTTCAGGGGACAGATGTTGAACAGCTGCAGAGGTGTACCATCTTTTTTATGTGTAAGCAAGTAAATTTGTACTTCTGCCGGGGATTCCAATCCTTCTCTGTAGGATACCAAAATTTATTTATCTTTCTGCAAGATAACGTTTGCCATTTAATATATTAGAGGGTAATTCGTGTTGTATTTGTTTAGTTGTGCTACTCGGGACATTAAAATCCGGGAACGTTTATTCCACAAACGGTGGCAGAAGCTGACAGCAGAATTTTCTGGAGATTCGGCTGCAGCTGTTTCTTGGGTTTGCTTTATGCAGTTTATTATGCATTACAGTCAGTACTACAACCCCTTCATCCATACGTTTACTTGAATGCAAATGCCCAAACTTGTTTGTGTGCAATTTTTTAATGATGTTGGAGCCAGCTGAGGCAAAAGGAAAGAGAGTGTCAATATACACATCAGTATTGCGTTTCTCTAACGAGAAAGAAAAAAAAAAACATCGCTTATTGAAATCTCTGTTTGACCTTGCTTCTGCTAAGGGTACCTAAACTTTGTGGAATTCTGAGCTCTACTTTGCAGGAGCCTAAAGGTCAGACCTACTGCTGCAAAAATGGAGCAGAATGCATACTGCTTATTGGGGTGTGATATATGTATAAATTCAGGCAGCCAAAACGCAACACTGTTTTGTCCGCAAGGTACATTCGTGGTCTCCGTGACAATGTCTGTCCCCCAAGACCGCCGCCTTGGCGTCAGTGACTCCAATACAGCTGTGGCACTTCAGCCCCTGGCTTCAGGTCTTACCCTCTCCTGCAACCCTATTAACTAATGAGTTTGTTAGGGCTAAACAATACCACAATGTGTATCCACTCTGTATTTAAAGTGATGTTAATGATCATGCATAGTCTTGCAACGCAATGAACAGAAGACCATACTGAAGAGCAGTACATTGCGAGAGGAGCTTGCCTGTGAGGGCCTGCAGTGGGTACACAGTCACTTTGTTGTTGCCGGTTTTAATTAATTGTATTCTTGGTATCCTAGAATGCAAGCAAAACTTCACCCTAAAAGATTAACATTTCATACGCAGTATCACCTGCCACCTTCATCAGTTAAAGCTGCGGCCTTCAAGGTGATATAGCTAGCTGGTCTTTGGACAACAAAAAAACCCAAACCAGTTTGTAATACTGATCTCGCAGAAAGCAAAAGCACCATCTGACAGAGACAGCACAGACAGCGCCGTGGGGCGCAGAAGGCACCAGGGGCCCCATCTGGTGTGACTTGTATCGTCAGCAAGCACGGAGCACTCACTCGTGGATACGTTCCTGCTTACGCCTTGTAACTGGTCAACGATGTTAATTACAATTAGATGTTCACTGCAGAACTTTATAGCTTGTATGGACAGATGAATGTAGACTTGGTTAACTAGCTACAGATTAAACAGAAATGTTTATGAAGCCAATGTTTCTGAAAACTATTAACAGAATTTAGTCAAGTAGTATTTCCTGATACTACCTGGCAGCTGGGCAACAGATAATACAGCCATATCCCAAGGAGTACAGTAGAGGCAAGATATGACTATCCTTACCCAATCTCATGGTTTGTGTGTGGATATTCACAGCAATACATCTCCTGTCAAAAAGCTTTTGCATTGTATTTCTCAGCATCTGTACTCCTACTAAACCCAGCATTATCCTGTATGTGTGTGTTTGGGGTTTTTTTCTTTTTTATAGAAGGGTCAAAAGCCAGCTCACATGCTACCGTGCCGGTAGGCAACCACTGCCGTCTTTGCTCTCCTGTAAGCAGCGTAACACTAAGGTGATGACAAGCAGGAGTCTGCACTCCCGACACTCCGGCAAGTTGTGCCTCTCCCTGCCTTCCATTACAAAAATGGAAGTGGAAAGACTGTAGAAATTTTTTTTTTTTTTTTTAAAGTTTTGCCGGGCAGAGGAAAACTATCTTTAAGCATAATGAACAACAGGTAACAGATCACAGAACACATCTTGCTTTGAAAACCAGCACCAAAACATAAGGGATGACAAGCAATATGGAGAAGAAAATTAGCCATCATACTGTTCTAACTGGATGTGATTGAGTAAGAATTCATAGGAAAAGCCGTATGTTCGATTTCAATGGAAGCTGAACCAACCAAATGGCTCACCTCTGTGCAAAATCCCCCGACCCACCCTTCATTGATTAGCGAACCATGTACAAGATGGTACCTGGCTCAGCAATAGGTCTTCAGGAAAGGATCTAAGGGGTGGGAAGATCTCAAAGCAAACATAAAGGTCCCAGTCCTGTTAGCCTTCTCTGGAGAGCAGCAGGTACAGCTGGAGCTGGTCTTACCCTCACGCTGAGTCTGTTGTGTGTTCTCTGGCAGATGACTGCCTGCTCTATTTTCCTAAGTCACTTCCTGCTGTGACCATGTTTGAGCACTGCTTTAAAACTGGGTTTTGTTTATCTTGGATTCTATTACAGGCCTGGTTTAGAGTGTGGCAACGCAAGCTGCTCTCTGTTGACTTCCCTTAGCTGAGGGAGTGAGACCTGGAAGGGCGTGGAAAGAAAAAGTAAGAGCAGAAAAATGTAACTGGAAGAGGGAAATCTGAATGACTTTTACCAAGGTGATACCTAACCCAGAATCCAGCCCCAGTTCAGTTTTATCACAGTGCTAAGGAAAAGCTCTAGAAAAAGGGCAAGTATTATACCAAAGTGTTTACAACAGAAAGCCAACCAACTTTCCTACTTCCCTTAGCTTTCTAGGAAAATGGAGACCAAATGGAGACTATACAAAGCACAGCCACTAAATAATCAGAAGTTTGGATGAAGGGGCTGCTGGTGGTGGGCAATATAAGGAAAAAAGTTGCAAGAAGTGAGCTTTCTTAGTCTAGATTAAAAGAAGGTCTGTTCAGTTATCCTGAAGTACCTAAAGTCACTACAAGGGGAGGGAAATAAACTATTCTTCATGTCAGCTCACAGCATAATTAAAGGCAATAACCTTAAGTTGTAAGAGTAAAGGAACGTATAGGTTCATGGAATCTCTTCTCTGAATATTATAAAACTGTCAGACAAAACCTCCTTGAGGATTGTTGCAGGCTAGTTTGTCCTGCCTTCAAACAAGGTGATAAAACAGGTGAGCCCCCCAACCTCTAACTCTAAGCTCTACTCTTTTGCCATATAAACAGGAAAAGGTAGAGCGGGTGTGGATTTATGCAACTTGTCCCACACTGTGAGATAAGTAAGAACAAAATAAAAACTTGCATCAGAAACATTACAAGTGCATTCAAGCATTCAGTTGTCAGCAAGTGTCACAATCCCTGTGTTGTCTCAAATTAGCCCATGATATGACCAACCGAAATTCTTTGATTACATCCATGCCTATTATTATTTCAAAGCACCCTGCCTCGTGCCCTGAAGAGTGGCTGTTGCTTTCCTACATTATGTGCAGCCTCGTGCCCTTCGACAGAAATGCACTTTGTTCAAATCCTGCTCTGAATACAAAGCTGTTCATTTCCGAACGGGCCCTTTACCAGCGCTCGCACCACTGTCTCCTACTGCTTCCCATATGTTAATGAATTCTTCTTCACAAAATCCTCCCAGCTTAAATGGAGTAAATCTCCCACAGAACTTAAACCCAGAATTTCCAACCTACCACTAATTATAACTGCTAGACTTAAAACATGCTAAGCCTGATACTGCACAGCCTCATTCCGCCTCTGACACCGAGACATTATATTTTCAAAACCTTTGTTCAAATCACAGGCAGTTGATCGCAGTCAAAGCTTCTGCATACCAAGGACACAGGTGGCTCGTGCTGGCTATTCAAATAATATAAAATACATAAGCAGTAGTGTCTCGTAGAACTAATAAATAAAATAATTCACCAGCAACAGACAGGAATCCCCTCCTAAAATCTTGGACAAAATCCTAAGTAGAATTCAGTTTTCTTTCCCAAGAAAAACTCTTCATCCCTACCTCATTCATGTCCTTCCTACCAAATGCAGATAACAAATGAGGAAAGCTTCATTAAGCTTGAGAGTCACTATGGTCTACGATGTGCAAGCCAGCTGTGGTAAGAGAAGTGAATGTCTGTGGATGTGTAGTTTATGTGTACGTCATACACAGACACACACATCCTATACAAGCAGCCTAACTTACACAGTTCTGAATAGTCTCAGCTGTTAACTGAATTGGGAATGACCTGTAGGCAGTCAAATCTTTCAAAATAAAGCTGCCAGTATATTGAACGTGTAAACATGCATTTAAGTGCCAATATTAAGATTTCACTTTTGGAAATGTTAGAACAGACATCAATTTTTGAAATGTGAGCTGCATAGACTAAAGTCTTATGATATACTAAAATATTGCTACGTTCAGAAAACTGTCTACATGACAAATAACAAAACAGTATTTTAACAGGAAGCCTAATACATAAAAACACAACCAACCAACCAAATCCTTAAACTTTCATAAGATGTAACACTTTCACATCAGTAAACCATGTCAAACACTCAGGAATACAAACAAGAGCTTGGCTTGGTGTAGTCAACCAATTTCTGTTCCAATTTAAATATTTTGGTTAGAGGTCTGATTTTCTGTTGAAGTCAATGTAATCCTTGTTGGAAAAGCAGTTTGCTTGTTCTCCTCTCCTTATGCTCAGACAAACGAGACGTGCCAGCAGAAAGCACCAGATATTATTCTGCTGGATAAGATCAGCCAAGAGGTGGTGCTGTACAATTTTCATGTCTGAAGAAGTCTATAAGCAAAAAGCATATATTTGTAGAACTTACAAAACTCTGTGTTTCTAAGTGGTTATTTTTCAGCAGGTAAAAAAGGCAGTGAGTTTCAATTATCCTACTAGTAATATAATCTTCTCATTTAAAATCTGTTAAATATAAATCCCTGAGTATTTTGGTTTGGGGTTCATAGATTTGCTGTCAAATCCTAATGAATAAAAATTATCTAAATCAAGCTGAAGCGGAATCAATGAGACCACTTTTTTTCTTGATGGCCGCCTTCTAGATTTCTCTGTGCTAAAAGTTTGCGTCTTCAATGAGCTAATTACCAATTGACTCAACGTAAACAAGTTTTCAAGTGCCAGTCTGGATACTTTCCAAACTCATAAATTCTGTAGCTTAGAAACACTAAGCCTGAGGCCAACTGCAAACTTGGACAACATTTTGTGTGTGTCTGTGTGTGTGTTTGTGTGTGTTATCTTATCTCCGAAAATGAATTAACGAGCTCCAGCTAACTGGTAATGAGCAAGCTTAAAGACAAAAAAAAAAAAAGTGTCTAGCAGTACAGCGTATCCATTTTGTAAACTAAAGAAAGCAAATGCTCCCCCCCACTTTCAGTCATTTTGCCACAGTTTTCCATGCGGTAAAGCAGCAATTGATTCTCCTTCCACTGTGGGTTGACATAGTTGTGTATTGTGATAAATAAATTTAGACAACTTATTTAACAGCTACATAACTGATCAAACAGGAGGAAACGCTGTCAATAACTTGGAAACATTTATATTTAAAGAAAAACTGCTCATCACCCACCACGTCCATAATCTCCTACCCAACACAGTAATTAGCCTTCTCATCCTCAATAGGAGAAAGCTGTTCACGCTGCTTTATGGATGCAAAACTAAATATGACTTTTAACCTCACAATTCAATCGCAGTCTCTGTTAAAATCATAGCAATTCTTAAAAGGCAAGGATGCAGCTCATGGACAGGAATTTTTGCAGATGTTCCATTGTACATTTTTTATTTTGGTATCAAAATCCTTTTAAAACCCAGTTTTCAGTTTCATTTGCAGTAAATCCTACCACCTCTAAAAGAAAAAGAAAAAAAAAAAAACCTAAAATTTAATTTTTGACCCTTTTTGCTTAAAACCTCTCCAATCCCTTCAGGTGGTGAAACAAAACAAATTGTTACTGTGGTGATGTTTCAGCTGTACTTGTAAAATAGCCACACTGAAATGTTAGCAGATCCATTTATTCACATTTATTCTTCTAGCATCCCAGTCTTTGACATTATAAGCTTATAGACACGTACAGACATAGAGCCTCCCATACTGAGGAAGCGTAGCGTACGGCTAGAATATCCCTGCCAGACAGACATAGCCCTAAGCGTCCCTAATGACAGAGATTACAACTTTTACATGAGTCATATGCTAACGTCTCCTCAGCCTTGTAAATTTTTCCTGTATCTATCAAAGTCTCTGTAATTAATTTCTTTCCCCTGTCCTTTCTTTAACAAGGAGAATAATAAACCACCTTTCTATTTAACCGCTCTTTTATAGAAAATAGTTATGGATTTTCTCAACCTTCTCTTTTCTAGATTAGACTACCACAGTTCCTGCAAGTTCTGCACAGGTCATGTTTTTTTACATCTTTTATTTCTTATTATTACCTCCAAATTTCCGCTGGCTTTTCTGTATCTTCCACCAAGAGGGGTCACATTTCAGCTGAGCTTCAGCAGGCATATTCACACCGCTGAGCATACCAATGAGGGCGCCGACATGCAAGAACCCTCAGGAAAACAGAACTTGGAAAACCAATATGAAAAGCTAACTGTCCATGTAAGCAGCCCCAAGAGAACAGCAGTTTCCACCAGGATGATATCATCATACTGCTGATGAATTAACTGAATGGATTTCACCATTTTTGTGAGTTTGGGTGGTTCTGGTTAATCCAGCAGAAGAGTAATGACTCGATGATCTTAAAGGTCTTTTCCAACTAAAGTGATTCTATGATTCTAATGCCGACGTTTTTATACTTCAAACCTTGCATATATACAGGTGGTGATTTATTGTCAGCGAGGAAGGAACCAAGTGGCATGACAACAGCAGATTAGAAAACCTGTGGTTTACACCCGTTTGTGCTGCTACAATACAAAGACTGGCATAAAAACAACACAGGACATGGGTGGTCATCACTAGAAAAGATGATTTTGGGAACTTTATAACATAATGTTGTATCTGTGTCAAACAGATAAACTTTTTTGCTTAATTTAATTTTGTTCATTTTATTGAAAAAAACTTTAAAGTTCTCTCTCTAAGTCCACAATAATGCAAATACAACTTAAAAAGAGACGGGTCCTAAACAGTTATTTTTTAAGATATTTTTCTGTGCTTCCACTCATGCAGTGCTCTAACTCGTATAGGAAATGGTCATCAACATAAATGACCTTACAGAAGCTGGTTAGATAATAAGGCAATCAGGTAATAAAAAAAAATATAAAAGGAGAATTCAGATGGACATGAACATCATGTACATACATTATAGAGCCTTAAACTCCCATTTATATTCTTGTTCAGAAACAAAGTGGCCTCAATTCTCTGTAGCTTAATTGCTTTCATCTTGAAGAAAATCATTGATAGGGTGATTTAAATCATGTAGCTTTTGCCTGGACATTTCAGTTATTAAAAAAAAAAATAAAAAATTTCAAGATTTCCATACTAGGCAGAATAACATGCCCATTTTCCATGTCCTTCGCAAACAACAAATTCTAATTCAGAGATTCATAGTAATTTCAGTAAAAGATGAGCATGTTGATCAGAAGCTTAATTAGCTAAGGACTGAAGGACAGGGATCTGAGGGCAGGCGTGAGAGTAAATACACTAATTACAGCAAGACAGTTCAACACGAAAGTGGGAGGGCATGTGTTGCCTCCGCTGTGAATTGCCCCAAGCAATCAAACTCATGGGGTTTTATTAATGTTGTTGCTGCTCGTGTGTTCAGCCTGGTTTGTTGAGACAGTTCAAATGGTTATTAACCAAAAGCACCAGGGACACCGCATAAAAAAGCAGGTTTGGATAATGAAGCTGTAGTCAGATGAGAGCAGAGTTCTTCAGGAAGATTCTGGAGAACCTGACCCAGGTGAGGGAGGTGTGATGCTGCGTTCAAGGTCCTCTGGACCAACTATCCAAAAGGCTGCCCAGGGAAGTGGTTGAGTCCCCATCCTTGGAGGTATTTAAAAGCCGGACAGACAAGGTGCTTAGGGACAGGGTTTAGTGGTGGGATGGCAGGGTTAGGGGAACGGTTGGACTTGATGATCTTAAAGGGCTTTTCCAACCTAAACAATTCTATGATTCTATCATTCTACGGAAACTTTTGATAAGTGAAAAAGTTTTACTGACTTATAAGATATTTTATGTTTTGCAACATTTTTACAAACTACAGCTATTTTGTGAGTTAATTGGCATTTTTATATTCCCACTGAATTTTTTCCATAATTATTGATGCTACTTGAATACTGCTCCTACTAGTAGCAGCATAGCTATGAAACCCATGACTGGGCACATGCTGCAGAAGCAAAAAGCTTACTTAATTCATGTTGCAAGGGATGTATCACCAGTATTAACTAGTTTTTTATTCTCCAGACAGCACTCCTGACTGTTAGATAATGCTGTCGCCCAGAACACCAGTAAGCTGTTCCAGCAACACTGCCAGTGTCCACTTTGACGACTCTTTCACAAAGCTTTATGATCACTAGAAAAATATATTCTTTATCACTCACAGATTAAAATTGCTAATAGTACCTGTTGTTTCTTTGAATGCAACTTGGTTTGGGTACCAAGTATGGTACATCTTCGAGTATATACAAAAGACTGGATATTAATTGTGGCCATCAGTTATGAATTTCAGTAATATTTCGTTGATCAAAAGGCATGCACAATAGCAAATATAGTCACATAATTACTTGAAAAAATGCATGTACCAAACCTGTTCAAGCTTATTCTATTTTTGCCTTGATTATATAGGCACTTTGATCCCAATCTATAACCTGATACTGTTAATGAGTTCCCTTTTAATGCAGTTGTGTAATGGGCTTGTTTTGATTCCTTCAGTTTTGTCAGTGACCGTGAATACATTCCAGCTGTATGAGCTGACTTTCCCATACAAGCTTGTAGCTTTCTATCTTCATAAATCCATTTTTTTTTTCTAGTTTATTGAAGAAAAACCATTATTTCTTCTATGTTCCGTTTGCACATGCATGCAAACCCGTGTCGTGTTACTTTGGGAAACACAGCAGATGAAGTTACCCCTAATTCCTTTCTGTTATTAAGGGCAGCAGCAGCAGCAAGGTTTCCTAGTGAGATGCTCTGTGCTGCTGCACAAGAAATAAAGTTTCAAAGGAGATGGGGTCCAGAGGGAAATGTAAAGGCAACAAGAGTTTTATGCCTCAGTTTTTAATTAAAATGAAAAGATGGAACAGCACAGAACTGGGAGCAGTTTTCTGAAAACCTGAGATCAGACAAAAAAAAAAAATCTTTTTCTTAAATGTTTAGCAAACATTTGAGCTAAATGGATGGCAACAAAGATAAACATAATTTTAAAAGATTTTTTTTTGCCTGATTAAGTATCTTTTCTCCTCGCAGTTGTTTAGGCTTCGCTATTATACCATTCCCAACTGTTCACAGCCTGCAAGGGGCTGTGGAGGGGGAGGATAAGCAACAAAAACTGAATTCTTAATGAAAACTTTTATATTATCAATTATTATAAAGTTTTTTTGGTGTTTTTTTTTGGTGGGCTCTTATGAAGAGGATTCTTTTTCAGGTCACCTTTAAAACTTTCTAGAAGTTAGTATCTCTTATATGTATCTTACAGCTCTTTGAAACTGCTTTGTGACAAGGAAAGGAACTGAGCTCTTTTAATAATGGCATGTTATTAAAATACTAATGATTTTGCTGTTTAAAAGTGTGCTTTAATGATTATAATACTCCTCTTTGATCAGCAGAAAATGGTGACTAATCTGAGAGGGGGGAAAAAAAAAAAAAGTTTTAAGACCAGAAATCTCTCCCAAGCCTTGTGACTGCTATAAAAGCTCAGAGACAAGGGAGTAAAAAGAGAATAAAAAAGGCAGCAGACAGTAAGTGTAGATGTTTTATTTTTATCCTGAAAGACTCTCCTGTCTAAATAACAATGCAGCAAATAAAGATGAATATATACTGGTTTGACCTGCCCTGCTTTTTGAATTTGTACTCTC
This sequence comes from Gorsachius magnificus, assembly GCA_034008185.1. Lineage (NCBI taxonomy): Eukaryota > Metazoa > Chordata > Aves > Pelecaniformes > Ardeidae > Gorsachius > Gorsachius magnificus. The sequence continues at coordinate 6,032,529 of CM067085.1, read as the reverse complement.
CTCCTCCCCTGTAAGAAACTTGATTGCCTCATTGATAACAAATTCCTCGACTTTCACTCCTTTTGCCTTATCCGAGAAATCACTCAAAATCCAATTGCCGTTTATTGCACTGTCAGGGCATTCTGCCAGGTCAGGCTGAAGACTTTTTCCTCTTGCTCTCTGCCTACCCGAGCAACCCCTCGGGCATCGCGCCGTCTCCAGCTACTGTCTAAGAACAGGCAAAGAGCAAAAGGCCACGGCCCCGCGCAGCCCGGGCTCAGGGGACCCCCCTTCACTACTCAGGCTAAATGGGAAAAATGCTTCAAATCAAATAATTTCCAATTTAAAAAAAAAAAAAAAAAAAAGACAAAGAGAAAAATAGGGGTTTAAAATAGATACTGGCTGGCTCCCCACTTTGCTGGCCCCTAGAGCGGCACCCGCTCTCCTGCCCTGGGAATGGGGAGGGGGACGTGTCTAAAAGATAGTGCGGGTATGGTGTGGCTTTTTTGAAAGACACAGGTACAGAAAAGAAGAAAAATGGAATTACTTTCAGTAAAGTTGGTTCGGAAAGGTCTCTGTTCACCTCCTCGTCAGCTGACTTGCTCTTTTCTGGCTATTGCAGGTTCCGTAATACAGGATTTCAGGGCTGGCCCCAGGCTCTGTTTAAGTCAGATGCTCCATCAAAGACTTTACCTACACAAAAGTTTCTCTTAGCTTTTTTCTAAGGTCCCACCAAGTAGGATAGCTCTCGCTGGCTTACAAGTCTTCCCATGCTGCCAAACATTGAATTGTCAGGCCAAAACTCATTCTATTTATACCTTCACGGGGGGGGGCAAAAAAAACCAAAAAAGAAAATATCTTTGACCTCTTAAGGGTTGTTTTCCATCCTCTGGCATGGCTTTTCCATACCCCAGGCACTATCTCCTGTACTTAGCTCTCGAGCAAGGAAAACTTTTAATTCAATGATGTGTAAAACCTTTCCCATTCCCTTGGCTTTTCAGTGTGAACTGCTCAGCGGACCTTACATTACATTTCAGTCTGTCCAATAAATGCAAACATCCCCGGAGGACAATCACGCACAGCTTGAGTATGGACATACGCAACAGCAGCTAAGGGCTCTGGATGGCAATGGGGTTCACTTGACCAACCTCCAACTCCATCCTCTGACGCCCACCAGGATTATCCCAGAAGCAGAATAAATTTACAAGTAAAAAGAAAAAAAACTTTAAAAGGCAGAAACAACTGTTTCTTGTGATTTTTTCTAGTTCTTCTCTCAAATACGCTATTTCAAAGATGCTGCTCAACTCTGTCCTTATACAGAAGGCTGCATTTCCAAATGCCATCTTACCCCGTGCTTTCTTCTATTTTTGAGACTGAGGCAAATTTCCCTACTGTGTTTCAAAAATATAATTATGTATTTTTAATTATTATTAGTATTTGCACCCTGCGGCTTTGATTTTAGCTACAGAAAAATCTGTGCTTAGAGTCCTTAGAATCAAAGAGGAAGTTAATGGAATAATATTTTTATATTTTTTCTTCCTCAGAACAGATTTCTGAGATGAGGAAGAGGAAAACTTAGGCTATTAATTCTTCCCTCATTTCCCTTGTTCACCTTTGTGGATCCTAAAGGTATCAACTGATTGCTATTACAGACTTAAAATGCAACAGAATATATATTATTTTTTTTCCTGCTGTTGTGCAGTTTTTGTTTTTTTTTTTCCTGACTTATTAACATTACCAAGAAATGGTACATAACACCATAACACATTAATAGATGTTTTTCTTCTAACATCATCATATCACGACCTCTTCCTGTATGCATTTACAAATTTGTGTGAAAGAAATGTACAGAGCTCGTGGTGTTTTGTTGTTGGTTTTTTTTTGTTTCTACAACACAGCAGAAGGAAAAGCTGATTAAAAGATTTATTCAAATATTTACATGACACGCACTGTTGCAGTATTAAAGTGGGAGCTTGCTCCTTTTACAAATCTCTTTAGCAGTTAAGTCTTTTCTCCCCATTGTTAGTAATGCAACTTTTAAATGGTAGTTACAAGTTCCAATGACTTCAGGCTCTAATTGGGCATCCTCTCCGATTCTTCTCCCCCTCCAGTACCATACCCCTTGCCGTTATAGTGATTCCCGTTGGAGGCATCTAACCCATCTCCGCACTCCCGGTACTTCTCAACGCTCTGCCCCGCGCATCCTCCCACACCCCAGCTTTGCTCTGCACATCCTCTTCGTAATCTCACCCTGCGCCCCCTTTCTCTACACATCTCGTGTTTGGAAGAGTTTTGTAAGTGGGTGCTAGATCAATACCCTCTGCTTTTCAAAGGTTCTCCTTAAAATTAATCTTTTTCCATAAGCCTATGAAATAATAGTAGAAAATTGTGGTCAGCATCCCAAATAGCACCAGAGCCACAATTACAAGTCACACATTACTGGAACCAGGAGTAGCCCTGAGCCAACAGCCTTATCTGCTATTCCTGCCTTCCCCCATTTCCTGGAAAACCAAAATTTCCAAAGAAACTGGAAAATGGGTCCGAGGTGAAATTAAGACACACTGATATTTATATTACTCCACCTACGGTAGATGTCTAAGCAGGACGATCAGGACTGGACATTTCAAGTGCTCATGTTGGGAGGGAGCTGCAGTATGTCCCTGCCCCTGTGCATTTTGCTGTTGTAAAATGTCGCTATACATTCTCCGCTGCCACTGTGGTACAGTGGAAGGCAACGATTTACCTTGAACACTGGAGGTAATTAAATATACATATTTACAGTATAAATATGTAGATGTACACAGCAGTACAATCTACAATATTAATTCCTAATGTTCCTGAACGCATCCAAATATCAGAATACTTAAACAACATGCATTTTATGCGCCGTGTTAAATAGAAGGAGATACTGCAACACACACACAAAAAAAATGCCTTCTCTATAGACATTTAGCTGGTCTGTGGCAGAGCTGGGAGGGAACCTAAATCTGACCTATCGTCTTGTAAGTTTTAAATGTATCACCTTCCCTACCATATAGGTTTGGTGACCAAAGTCTCATTAACATGCAGGCTCATTGCCAAGCTAGCTGGATTCCTTTAAGCAGTCATTCCCCGTGAGGACAGCAGACGTACACCAAAGACCTCAGCTAGAGATAAAATCATTCTAACTCAGCTCATATTTGTTTCATGTGGCAGTCCTCAGCACCACCATCAATTTTACACCAATTTCAAGGACCAGTAGGAGCAGTAGCTTCTGTTTCTTGACCACCGAAGAAAAGAAGACACATATAAAAATTTATCAAAACTATGAACTGCAGGCATCAGGAGCCAAACATCTTAGTTCAAAGACATCTGATAGATAATATATTATCGTAAAACAATTTATTTTTCCTCTCTGTTTCTGACTGCCACCTTATTTCCTACTAGCATTGTTCTAGCTTTATCTTTGATGTATGTTCAGGGACAAGTCTGGACCCTGAAGTACTCACAGCGATCAGCAGAGGCATGGCCGTTCCCTCTGGTAATGGCCTCCCTACCACAGGTCCGACACTTACACTGTGCTACTCCTAAGTGGAAATTAGTTGGCGTAGCAAAAGAGTATTAGTACTGCAAAACCTCTAACTAGGTAAATTATTAGTTAGTTGTTTAGGGCGGGAAGGAGGTTTGAATTCTTTCCTGATTTTTTTAAGTGGCCTTCCGTTAGGCGTAGTCTGGAATAACCAAAAAATGAAACACGGTTCAGATTGATAAAAGTGCTGAAACCCTAAACCAAAGAAGCATGCTTAGAATAGAAATATAACAAACATGCTTGTTCAAGAGGTTTTTGAATAGCAGAATCTCTCTCAATTTAAAGTTCAGTTTTAGAAAAAAAAGTAAGTTCTTTCATTCCTTGTATGTGATGAAATAAGCTTAGTAGCTCAAGTTCCACTGTAAGCTCAGAGAAGTATATATAAACCCCTCACCACTAAACATCTAACAAAACTCGCAGGCACAGAGATGTATAATTAATCACACGCAAGATATATTCTTGAGTGCAACGAGGGGAACCATTTGGAATTAAGAATTTTTCCACCAGTGCTTTCGTTGTTCTATTGATAAATGCAGGATTTCTGGTTCACGAAACAACTAAATGCGTAACAGCACAGACGTGAACATGTAAGAATAGCAGAGGTTGACCCTGTGCTACTACAGCAAGTTTATCATAGGCATAAAGGCGTGTGATCAAGCTCAGAATTCCTCAGCATAGGAAATGGTCTCTGTGAGAGCGTACCTTCAGCCTGGAGAAGAATGCTGGAGCCGATGAACGTACTACGACGGCAATACATGTTACAGGAGCAAATGCCTTAGAATGCAATTACATTTAATACCTTCATATGTAATTCCTACAGGAGATAAAGCCTCCCAGAACAGCCCTGGGCTTCATACTTAAATTAAAAAAAAAAAAAAAAAAAAAGTGATTTATAATCATATGCTTACAGTGTATAAACATAATGGCCTTAAGAAGCTATTGCACACACACTTTTAGGCAACTCACTCATTGAGTGATCAACTTCCAACATCTTTTTTAATATGGATGTTTCTGTGATTCTTTAAATAAAATATAAGCAGCAAGTTACCTTGACAGCAATATCATGCTAATACCTGGACACAGAAACAGGTCTCAACTGCTATCAGCATGGAAGAGTAACAAGAAAGAAAAAAGACCAAAAAAAAAAAAAAGGAACAACCCATTTTTATGTAGCAGGAATGCTTTTTGATTATTTGTTTGCGTTCTGTACCAAAACCCAGTCACAAACAAGCAGAACTAATATATAAGTTGGGGCTTATCAGTTAAAAAGTATATTAGATATCCGATTAAGAGAATGACGTATGTCAGATAATTAATAGAACTGCCAATAAAAATAGTAAATAACTGCTGAAATGCAAAACATGTATTCTGAGACAATTTTCCACCCAGTGTTTCCATCATGAAATAAATTGGTATTGCTATATGAAGAATCACACTGTGAAATATCGCAATCAATTCTGGTCTTTCCTACAGGCCAGCACTTACAGCTACACTAAAATAGACACTATTACTCTCGTATATGGCACGGAAAAAGGCAACTAGCGGAATAAGAATGGTTTGTAGCTAGCAGATAACAAACAAAGGAAAAACAGCCTATTTTTTTCCTGTTCCGTCCCTCCTGACGGAATCAAAAGGGTTGGACACAATTCTTACATCCCTGACAGATCAGATTTGCTAATGACAAGCTTTGGATTCATCTGGTAAATGCAGCAAAGAACGTACAAGCAAACATATAGAAAACAGGCTGCTGTTGGCAAATTTGAAAGCTTCTAGTTCTTTCAGATCAGAACTTGCAGAAAATCAATTTATACATGAATTTTTCTTTTTCTTTTAAAACAACTCTGCAGTCAGATCAAGTCAAGCTTACCATCTGCTGCAGACAGAAATACAGCTATATTCAAGAATTACATTATAAAACTTCTTTGTAAACTTTACATGCAAGCTGTTCTTGTCAGAATGAAAGTCATTGTGATGATGCATCTTAATATTCAATCAGGCTTTAAATAAAGAGTGACAAAAGTCCACATATGGATGACAAGCTGTTCTACAGTAAATATTTTTGTATTTATTGAGAAGGGGCTTATGGCAGTTTAGGACATATTCCACCAGGCATTTCAGTCAAAACTACATACAGACTAATAAAACCAAGATAAAATCCCCATTCCAAAATCCTCAGCAAAATCTAGTTTTTAAATTAACTTGATCTTATTCCTATTCCTTTTTAGTTATGCTTTTACTTCATCATTCTCTTGAAAATGTTTCTCAGCTGGAGGGTGTTATGGAACGGAAGACTTTTAGTACCCTGTATTTTAAGCAGGGCTTTATTCCCAAGTAGATGCTGAATGTACCTATGGAAGAGGAGAAGCAAATACACTGTAATTTTACCATTATAGCTGACCCTCTAAAGCAGAGTAAAAATTCTTCCACTTTTTTATGTAATTAAACATGTTAAAGCCATTTCCAATATTCCTGCAACTGAGGGGATACAGGATAAAAAAACCTTCAGAAGTTCCTTTTCCACATACTCTAGTTAGAATGACAATTTACAGAAAAACAGACACAAAAGAAAATCATACAGCAAGGAGGGATAAAACTGTTTTTTCATTATCAATTCCATTTTGAGAAGTTGCAAGACACATGTTGCAATTAATATACTTAACTACTTACTACAAGTTCATTACATGCTACTGTTTTGTTACAGCAACTAAGCGAGTAACTCAATACAGCAATGAAAAAATAATTTTTAAAACACCTGAACAAAACAGATAAACGATGGGCAATCACAGACAAGCACACATCATATAAAATAAATCCTAATGCGGACAAATGATCTTACCCTGATGTTGGATCAATGGCTATGGCCTTAGGGTTATTAAGATCCAGCTCGATGAGGGTAATGCACACTGATCCGTTCTGGTTGCAAACGAAGATCCTGTCACTGACGTGATCCACAAAGTAAAAATTTCCAGTGATCCAGTCGATTGCTATTTGCTGTACATCTGCCAAAAAAGAAAAAAAAGAAAAAAGCTCAGAAGTGCAATTGTCATACAAATAACTGAACTGCTAGCTGCTTCACCAAGCAGATGCTCTACTCAGTTAAAGAGCTCAAGCTCTTTTTCCATGTATTATGTGGTATATAATAAGGAATCCCATTCTCAATACACAAATATTGGTTGGAGAGGAATTCTCCCTTTTTAAATACAAATGTCTGATTGCAACTTCACGGGCATGAAAGATACACGTTTGTTTGTAGTGCTTTTAAACCTTCTAAATTTTGTCACTGTCATATTTTTGTGCCATATTCAGAAGGAACATCACTGCATGGCGGTGCGCCTGCGAAACAGGGGTCCGCAACGCTGACGGTAGGAGATTGCACTGGGAAGGCAGCCTCTGAGCCACCCGAGTTTTGAAGTCAGTGTTCTAGGACGTCTGTTGCACCGTGGGGATGCTACGCTGATAAAGCTTATATTAATTTATTAGTTATGTTTTAGGGGGACCAAAACCAGATAATAAATAATTCACAGAAATTCAAAAAACCTCTGTAGATATGCGTGTCTAAACCCACAGCAGACATGCGTGTGCACGCATTCATTTTCATTTTCATTTCAATTACTTTTTCTTTCTTTTTTTTTTTTTTTGTAGTCCTAAGAAATCTGGATGCTGCCAGATTTCTGATTCAACCGCCACAGTAAGTACCATCAAAGTAATTGCCCGGGTGACACTTATATAGAGAAGCTTCTTAACGGTGACGCCGGGAGATGTCCTCGGGACGCAAGGGTAGCTTCACCACTACCTAACACAAGTCTTGTTTTAAAACAGTCAGTTCTTTTTCTTCTGGGATCCTGGAAACCACCTTGTGTAAATGTCTTCTAAGTCCTGCACTTTTCTTGTAAGTCAATCTCCCTGCCCATACATAGTTTTACTCTTACAGCAAGCAAAAGCATAAAGAAGCACAAGGAACATAACTTTAACTAAGATTTCTTTACTTCCCATACAGTTGGCAGTACTGTATTGATACCACCCTGTAAGATTGAATTAGTTACTCTTAAATTAATAACTCAGTCACGATATTCCCTGTTAAATATTTTCAATGTTAAATATTAATGATTTTTTTATTTTTAAAATGTATATTCATTATATTAAAATGGTTTCAAAATACTGTTAAAATAAGTTGCAATTCTTCCATCATGACAGAAGGCAGATGAAATAAAATTTCATTTCACATAGTAGTTTGGGTTTTTTTTGTTATTTTCAGTTTTCTCTATGTCTACCATCCTTTACAAGCTGAATTTTTAGGGTTTTTTTTCCCACTCCAACAAGGACCTGTTGCTACCATCACATACATGCTGCACTGGGGACCATAAAGTAAACTTGATTCAGAAACAAATTGTAGTCATTAAGTTTTTGACAATAACTGAGGGCTTATGAGTCATGCATTTGCTAAATACTTAAAACAGACCTGGAGACTCATGTGTTGTCCTTCAAAATGCAGGTAACATAAACAAGATTTACTCAATAAAATGTCAGGAATAGCTTCCAGCTGTATCCCATCTCAGCCATCCCATTACACAGTTCACTGCTGTCTCTTCTCTCTCAGATTTCTCCCCTTCTGCTATTCATTTTCCTTTTAATTCAAAGCGAATATTATGCCTCTTCCCTTCTGATAGCTCCTATTACAAAGATATGCTGAGCCAGAATAAAGAAATGCTCCATTTAGTCCAGTATCCAACCTCTAGAGGAGGCCAATGTCAGGTGCACCACGAGGCAGACGCGAGCACTAATATATTTTAGACAATAGGGAGCAAAAGGATATTTTACCTTGTCCAAATAAAATATAGGACATGCTTTGAAAAATACCAGAAAAAACCTCGGTCCCTCTGGAAATCAGCAATAGTTTAAGCATTTTCAACGTGTCTGCTTTCCATTTTCAGAAGTTGGATTCATAGAATTAAAGGTTTGTGGCTCACCGATTCGGTGAGACTACTGAAAATTGAACGTAGGCTTCCATGTAATAGAAGCAATTCTGAAAACGTTATTTATAAAGAATGAAGGTTATGAAAGGGATTCCATTCTAAATATTCATTGAAACAAACCCAGTAATTAAATTTCTCCAACGAGAGCTCTGGCAGATTGCTGTACATTGGGAAGTGGATGAAAAGGAACAAGCTTCAGTAGCAGCCCGTTGGAGGAGGGTACTGTTTTCTTCTTAATGTGTGGGAAAAGCACCTATTTTCACAGAAATATGACATATACCCGAAAGACATGTCACACACAGATTGTAAGTTCTGTTAGCATAACCACCCTCACATTTATAAAATGTTGGGTGTGTTTTTTCCTTTGTTAATACCATTTCACAAGGAATCACATTAAACAATTATTTACATGGGAAACAAGGATAATTAATTGAAGGTCATATCAGAGATAACTATTTGCATCAAATGGTTAAAACCGAGGTTGCTCAGCAATCCAGGAAAAGTGAGGCATCCAGAAGCAATTTCACACCATCATCTTCGTGTCAAAGGCTTCAAAAAGGATTGGTAGCTCTTAACACCAATTTACCTGGTTTCCCTTCCCCAGCAGGCGGTCTCTGGGAAGGGCAGGGAGCAGCATGCACAGGTTGTTTGAGAGACTTGGGCTCCCTACAACTGCATTCCTCGGAAAGCTGATCATTACAAAGCACGCTCTGCTTTAAGACTTAACCACAGAGTTTCCAGAAAAAAAGAGGCACATTAATTCACATTTTTCATCAGAGGTCTACTGCATGAAATGGAGATCTCCCACTAGGCAAAGAACACTTCTCTCAAAACCAGACCTTCTTGGGGCAGTACAGCACTGGAATCTGGTAATTAACCTGGGCATTCAATGCATGTAGCATCTGCATTTGGCAGTTACAAACACGTTGTGTATTGCAGATACCATTGCTCTGGTTTGGGGTTTGTCGGTTTTGTACCATGCGCTCTGCAGTGAATCGGATACATCCAGTTTCTCACAAGAGAAGAAGTTTATAAAGAATTGTCCGAGTCCACCCCTCCATAAAATTATATTCTACATGAAAAATCCGCTTAGCTTGCAGATAACAGTTTTCTGAATCAAACTTTTGATCTCTATGGTTTTGCTAGCAGCTCTGCATTAAGCTGGTTTGAATGGCCCTCCAGTTATCACACGAGCTGAACGCCCTGTATTCAAGACAGACAACCTCTCTCTATTTTAAGGGAAAGAACTTAGCTTCTACTGCCTTACATGCTTAAAATTCCCTTGCTCTGAGCATGACTGCAATGAGGACTGCCTAAAGGAACTTGGAAATCTGCTCGAGACTCAAGGTGCAGCAATGTCATTGACAGTGACTATGGGACATCAGAACCATGATTCGTTCTTTCTCTTTGGGCATGGTTTTGGACCTTTTTTTATAGATATAGATATAGATATTCAGTATTGATTTCTTGCTTGCATTTTCCCAAAATTCATGTATATATTTGAAAATGCTTAAAAATAATCTTTATTTTTGTCACTTTTTTTTTTATTTTGCAAAAGTTGATCTTAAAGGAAGAATTATTTTGATTTACCCAAAAAGCTAGGGGAAAAAAAAAAAGTTACTATTTTTTTCTTCTACAATGCATATAAATCTATTCTGAATTAATATAACATTCAGACTTCCACACAGAAAGTATCCTGGGCTTGCCTGGGGGAGATGAGAGATGGGGAAGTGGTTTAAAAAGTGGTGGTTGTATCTTTGATAAAAGAGCATGGGTGGGCAGGTACCCACGGCTGACTCCCCATGACTGCAGCCTCGACACCACTGCTGCAGGGAGGGAAGTGTTTGCTCCTCTTACTGCACCAAAACACCAAGTGTTTATTTTATAGACATCTTTCCACTTTGCAGAGAGCAGCTGAGCGTTGTCACAGGTAGCCAGGTCTGCTAAGAGTCTAAGTGTTTAATTTATTCTATTATACAAGCAGGGTAGTTCTGAGGATTGTGCAACAGTTGTGTGGACGGTTGGCCATATGCTAGGGGAATAAACGCTTTGGAGAAGCAAGAGAGGATCGATGTAATAAAACTTTCAGGAGCTTAACATACCTGTAATGAGCATCCTAACACATGGAAGATGTCAGTAGAGTCCCTAACGGTAGCGCAATATAGGAGTGCAAGGGTGGTACTGCTCAAGTGCCTCGTGCCAGGAAAAGTCACCTTCTGGTCCCTCTTTCCCCAAAGGCCAGGGCAACAAATCTGCAGATCTCCTAGGCACGTTCACACCCGCTGATTCTACAACCTGTTATGTCAGCAACTGTTTGCCTCCAGGGCTCGCCTTCATAAACCGGCCTGGAGTAAATAAGAGTTTGCTTCGTTGTATTGTGACTAAGGAAGCATCTCCTGCTTCCTGCTGAGTCAAAAGCACTGAGACAGAAAGAAAGGTTAAAAAAAAAAAAATAAAAAAATAAAATCTGAAAGCTAAAACCATGAAAAATGAGGTAACATAAAAATAAGTAAAAATGGGACAAGATATTTGAGACATTTTGCCTTTCCCTATGTCTTCTCAATCTTCAGGGTGTATTTTTTCCACATATATGCATTTTACCTCTCCACGACTAGACAGATGCTTTAATTTTTTGAACTGAAAGCTGAGATTTTAGCAGGTGAGGCTTTGTGAATTGTGTAAGGTAGATAAATGATAAAACTGCCAGACATGGACAGACCCGTTTAGTTTAATTTACTACCTATTTAGAAAAGAGAAAAAACAAAAAGAGATAAAATTACATATTTGTAAAGGAGCCAACAAATTTTATTCAAAGAAAAAGAGCAAGCAGCTTGGCAATAGGCTTTTTGCCTCCACTTGAGTAAAAATACAAGTTCTGAATAACAAGACAAACAGTAGCAAACCTTTCTTTTTCTAAAACAGCCGGCCATGGTGGGACCGGGTAAATAGTAGTTAAAACACACTTAAATGACAGGCTGTGAAATCTTGCAGAAGAGCTGCCTTTGCTGTGCCTCTCTTCTGAGAGTAATGTTCCTAATTAGCAGCCCAGACAACCTTATGCTGACACTGTGGCTTGGGAAAGTTAAGCTGGCATAGATTTTTCTGTGCCCCTGCTACTGACAGCAATTTGCCGTTATTATGTCTGCAATATCATTTACAAAATATGATTTTTATTAAAAATGTCACCATTCAATGTTAGACACACTGGTGTCTAAACTTTTAACAGCCACATCCTGAGCAATTATTGCATATGTTTAAAAATGAAAAATCAAATGAAAAATATCCATCTATCTTTTCCAAATGACTCATCCTCAAATATCTAATTTCTTTGAATTAAATCAGCCTTCTAAGATACTGTTTGTAAAGAGCAGAATGAAAAACCTAAACCATACTAAATTTAAATAAGCACTATAAAGCATCCAGACTTCAAGTTCCTCAAAAGAAAAGAAAGCTTTTCCTCTTGTTTGCTGAGTAACATAATATAAATTCCAAAAAATTACGGTTACTATTGAAAATATAGTTGGTATTTTTCCAACCCTACAGGATATTGGAAGATACGGCTTTAAAAAACTATAAATGTGAACATTTAGACAATAGCAGTTTCCCCAAGCTAAAGAGTTTTCAAAATTACGAGCCTAATCTAAATATTATGAATACTTAATGAAAGCATCTTGATAGCTCACAAAGACACCTAGTTTCTCAGAGATGAAGTCTATCCAGTCACTCAGAGGTTCCAGCATTCAGCTTCCAGCTAGGTACAGAAGAAAACACGTTTAGGCGCTCATTCCGTATGGGCATTTCCCTTTCTGTTTAAAATCAGAGTTCTATCCTTCTACAGGATGCAGCCCACATATTAAGAAGAGAAGATCCAGTGTCTGAAAACTCACAGCTTAGGTGTTTCTAAAATTAGCAGTTCCATACCTTTCAAAGGACTCCATGAAGACCGTGACAGAGTCTGGCCTACAGGATCCCTGTTAGTCCTCACATCTATGAATTAATATGTGAGCACCGATGATAAGATATGGTCATACAAGCCAGTTTTGGGCCCTTAAGGCAGTTCAGCGGATAGCTATGCATATTTGCTGCTCAGATCAAAATACAACGCTAACCCACCTGGTGGCCCTGTTTTACCTACATCTTGCCTTGCAATAGTCCTATTGTACGCTTCTATTTCTACAGAAGCTAGACATTTTCAGGGGTTTTATCGCTTAGTTTCTTAGGATGTTATGAGATGTTACTACAGATGGCAGTCAGGCAACGGAGTGTTGTTAAGACAGACACGCTATAGCATATCAGTTGAAGTTGAACACTGAGTGGGTACTGAGAGAGAAATGCAGGTTTAACAATAAACTTCTTCCTCCCTTTGGGAACCCAAGGATCTACAGAACAATAACAACAAAAAATCACATCTTCCTCTTCTAACAAATCCCTCCGTTTACAGAGCATTCAGAGGAAATGGGATGGTGGCAGACGCCAGGTATGCTTGGGTCTGTGCCTTTGCCAGGAATTTTAAATCAGGGTAGCAAAATGTGCTCCTAAATTTTTTAGTGTATTTCTTCTTTGACTCCTATTATTGAATGATTCTAACACACAATGCATCAAGTTTCTGGAATGAGTAAAAGGGGTGAAATTTTCTGCTACGGGGTCTTGAGTCATAGAGTTGGCTGTGACGCAAGGAATAAAGTGTGAAACAATGAAACAAGGGCCTTATGAACGGCTCTATCCTGAGTATTATTATTTTTATAAGGAGTGAATTTCCTGACATCAATCTTACATCAGAAACAAGTACGAATAGTTGAAAACCACAACGTTTCTAATTTCTGCATTACTGAGTTTCAAACACATTGCCCAGTGATTGTAAACTTGTAATGGGGTCCCAGTCGCCTGCATACATGCTGAACAATAAAGACAGATTTATAGAGGTACACAGCTGTAACAGTCTCTCTTTTTTTTTTTTTTTTAACTGCACATTCAAAAGCTTCTTATAAATCTGCAGAGATTGTAAATCAAACCCAGTTATTTACTTCAAAGCAGTTAAGTCATCCACTGTTAAAATTAAAGCATAATTCAGCCGCAGTAGGCATCCCATCGAGCATGTGGACTAAGAGAACTGCTGTGGGGAACACGACACGGCCACATTAGGCTGTGTCACTTGCCTCGTTTAACCACCTTCCATCAAAGGCAAAAGTCTACAACCTTCCACCTTCCTAGGGCTGCCTGCCGCACTTATTATGAACTTCATAAACCATCGTCACACAAAAATAAGGTCACTTAAAACAGTTTCCCATAAAGACGTCAAGGAGTAGATTATTACAATTTTAAAGATACGTCAATAAAATATGAAGTTACTTTTGCAATTCAAAGTATTTAAGGAAAATTACTTCCAGAGAAAGTTTGAACAGTTTCATAGCAGAGGTAGGCAATGGGGCTTTAAGGAACACTTTTGGGGGGATAATGTAGAAGTAAATTATCTTTGTCAGCTCTTAAAGAAAGGTTTAGGGAAAAAAAGGAAACTCAGCTTGCACATTTTTGGTAGCAGGTAACATTTGTCAGACAACACTGGTTCCCAGGATCTGGAGCGTGTTGTAGTATCTTGCAGGTAAAATACAGGTCATAATTTTGTAGGATCATTTCATTTCAAGCTCACTATAGTTGCTATTAGCAATATATGGACTAGACAATATGAATATGCAGTACATGACATGACCTAGTGCTACAAATCAATCTGTTTCTTTTCTCCAAAGGGCAGTAATACATTAAGTTTTAATCAGAAGGTAACACTGACGTAAGAGTACTTCATTCTGATATACATATATATTCATATTGGGCACAAAAGTCTTTATCTTTGTCTGAAACATATTAGGGGAAAAGACATTACACTTTTCAAAAAAAAGTTTTTGCCAAAGTAGATTGTATTACAGAGCTTTTTTTATAATATAATTAAAACCTGCATACAGAGTCCAATTTAAATCCAGCTTGCAAATTACGACTTAGAAAATACTAGAAAATGTAAAATTATCTTCAATTATAAAAAAATATAACCTGCACAGTTAGCAAATATGTACCTCATTGTTCCACATAATATCACTGAAACAAAACCATATCATGTACTTTACTAGATGAGATAGCCTCATTTTTAGGGTTGCCAAGGAAAGAAAAAGAAATTGCTTCTTATATTAAAGGATATTAAGCTGTTTTCTTCATCTTTTCCCCTCCCTCTAACGGAGGGATCACTGTCACCACCATCAGTGTGCTTGTGCTTCTGCAAACCACTCAAAGCCACTGAACTGCACCCACCAATGCTGCTTGCCTCATATCATAGTTTGAGCAAAACAAATAAAACTCTTCATGCCTATGAATGCTGACTGCCAGCTGACTGTAACAAATGCACATAATCATCACCATTACCTCATCCTCCCTTTTTTCTTATCTGTCCTTTTCTTTCTTTCATCTATTTATTATATCTTTTCAATATCAAAATAGTATCTGTGGGAAAATAATGAAAGATTGGCAAGGAGGATGTTAAACACGCTCAAGTGACTTGCAGGTGGGATGTCGAAAACCACATATACCGTGCTAATTGTTGTTTGGCCTTGTGTGTTGGACAAGTAGAACATCTGCGCTTAGATAACATGGGCCCGTGGTAGACTCAGCGGCACCCTATTGGACTGCTTGAGATTCCTGCCCTGCCATGGGAAAGATTAAAGCACAGTGGTGAACTACATCTGCACGAACCCCCTAAATACAGGTGAAAACAGCAGGTTTTGGTGATCATAGAATCATAGAATCACTTGGTTGGAAAAGACCTTTAAGATCATTGAATCCAACCTTTAACCTAACCCTGCCATCCCACCACTAAACCATGTCCCTAAGCATCTCATCTACCCTTCTCCAGGGATGGGGACTCGACCACCTTCCTGGGCAGCCCATTCCAGAGCCTGACAACCCTTTCGGTGAAGAAGTTTTTCCTAATGCCTAGCCTAAACCTGCCCTGGCGCAACTTCAAACCATTCTCCCTCGTCCTATCGTCTGGCGCCCAACGTGGGGTGCGAACCCATGACCCTGGAATTAAGAGTCCCATGTTCTACCGACTGAGCGATCCTCCAGCACGCCCCGAGTGCCGCAGTGCCCACGTTCCTGCCTGCGTGCCTCTGCCTGGGTGCTGCTTCAGGGACCCCCTCGTTCGCAAGGTAATGAAAATAAATTTATTCTTTGCATTGCATCCATGGTTTTGTGGTTGTTCCTGCATCCTGCCTGTGGCAGCTCACACAGTAACCTTTGAGAAGGAGACTGTTATTTTTTATATGTGACCTGACCAACAGAAAAGACAAATGCCCAGACTTCATACAGGAATTGTTGATGCACTAAAAAAAAAAAAAAAAAAAAGGTTTTTTTCCTTGCTGACTTATTGCCAGCAATGCAAGAAATAAAAATAAAACATGCGTTTAGAGTTATGCATGAATTAATTGTCTATCCATCTTCAACCAGGCATCAGGACACTGCTTTTTCTTTTTTTTTTTTTTTCATTTATTTCTATCATCATCACTATAGTGGTTGGATCCAAGCATTGGTCTACCTAAGCATTATCTTAAAATGGAATACCACCATAGATACCATTTAAAAGTCTCATAAACCACTCAAATAGCTATTGCTTCCAGTAATATGGCTCAAACTCAATGCTCTTATCTTTTAAAACTTCCAGCCCTTTCCAAAACTAGCCACTTCAGAAAGATATGAGGCCATAATCCCACCTCTCCTCAACTACAGAAGTCTTGTGTACTTTGTGCTAACTCCTTCTACCTTGCGTATCATTTTAGCATTTCAGTTTTTAAACCTCACGGCATCCCTATGCCATATGGAAATACTGTTATTCTCATTTTACGTTTAGAGGGGAAAAGACAAGATTACTTGCTAAATGTCATCCTGTAAGTCTCGGGGAAAACAGTGGTCTCCTGACGACCAGCATATTGCCTTTCTTCCTAAATCACTCCTCCTTTCATGTAAACAGTAAAAAGAATTTGTCCCAATACTTGCAAAGAAATACAGAGGAAAGACATGAATATGCATCGCATCCCTCCTCCAGGTCCCCTCTCCAACGTATGCTCTCATCTTCCTTGTAGTAATATCTTTTGCCTATCCTAACGTTAAATTACTTGTGCGGTGAGTGATCCCACGGGCAGCAAGATACACGGTGTTAATGCTCTCCGTGTTTAAGAGTGGACCGGGAGCGCGGCACCGGGCGCTGCCCAGGCTCTGCCTTCACCTCACCCGGCACCCTTCCAGCCAGCCGTCGGCTCTGCCTTGCACGAGGCTCTCCAGACAATTTGACAGTTCGTGCAGAAGTGTATTCCAATTCTTTTCAGAGCAACTGTCCTCCAATATTTTTTTGCTCAGTCTACTTTATGAAAGAATAATTGTCTGTCCAAGTATATGTTTGCAAAAGGAAAAAAAAAAAACAAACCCTAAAACTCAATCTGTGACCAATTATTTTGGAAGATACAGAACATGGATTACAGTGCATTCACAGACCGTTATAAAATACGTTTTTCCACTACTCCATCTCATTTGAGTCGCCTTTTCCCAATGGGTTAGTTTCTGAAGCGAATGCAGTGGTTATGACTATTTAAAACAAAGCTGAATTTTGCAACCAGTTGAACAGACTCAATGGCTAATCAATATATCCTCCAAAGAGTCTTAAAATGAAAAAGCTTATTTTTAGTATATTCATAACTAGAAGAGAAACTGCACTGATCTTTTTAAACATACTATACTTATCTCCTTATACATAAACATAAACAGTCCCCCATGTTAAAAAATGGAATCATATACTTAAGTAAAATAGCAATATATGACAGGGAAGCAAAAATTCAAAAAATAAGCGCGAGTGTCTCTGGAATTGCAAATTGTGGCTGGTATCCCCCCCCCCCCCCCCCCCCCCCCGACTTCTCAATCAGCTCATTATTTTTGCTTACATAGTGTGACAGAGATTTTACGCAATTCCACATGCAGAGGTTACCCAAACTTTATCATCAGCTCAAGAGCTGCCATGGTGAGTGCCTAACCCAACACATCAAACTGCAGCCGTTCTGTGACGTTTGCTAAAATGCAGGGCTTCAGCTTTGCGCAAACAGGCCAACCCTTTTGCATATTCTGTTCATGTCTTCTTATTTAATTACTTACAATAATTAAAACACTTTTTTTCCAGAACTAGGACATTTATACAACCTAAGCCTGGCTTTAGCAAAAGTGTTTTACTGCGCTTAGACGATTCGTTACGCCAAATTTTTCAATTTCAGAGTAAGTGCTTCATTAAAACCACCATTAAAAACTGTAAAGTCAACCCAAGATTTTATTTTATTTTACTCAACCTAACTGACACATAGTAAGAAGGGTAGGTTTTGTTCTTCCATTTTATTTATTTCACAAAACTGACATGATCTGCAAAGTTTTCAGCACTTCAGGTTCTACTCCAAAGCTGAAGTCAAAAGAAAGTTTTAAATGAAATTTCTTTCATACTAAGTAGAAATCTACAATGTAAGTTTTGTGGATTGAGAAGACAAAAATATTTCTGTGAACTGGAGATAATCACTTTTTGAGCTAGCAAAAATTATTTCTGCCATTCAAAGATGTTAAAAACTGAAAAAAAGAAATCATATATTAAACCCCCAAATCAGATGGCGGTTGTAATTTGCCATGTCCAGCAGAGTGCAAATAATAATCACAGTTTTACCAACTTTTGCAAACATGCAATTCCTCTTTTTGTAAGAGCTCCTGATAAAGTACTAAGTAAAGAGCAAGCCCTTGGTTTTACTCTGACCCATACAAACTCTTTGGTGCGTCTCCGCCACAGACCACAGCTCAGAAACACCCAGGCTCTAGTGGGTACTGAAAACAGATTAGCCCACAGCCTAAACTGATAGAGTGATATAATTTCTTAAAAAGCAATGACAAAGATGCTGCAGCTGGGTTTTTTTTTAATGATTTTATCAGATACGTAGCTTCTGCTTTCAGCTTTACTTGGATTAATACAATTTCTTATTCATTTATGAAAAGCATGATCGTTATTTACCCTTTTCCCTGTAGCAACACAAAGCATTATATCAAAACAAGAGTTGCAAAACACAACAATTAGTAGAGGCCACAAGCTAGATCACAACCCATAATACTTGTAGTTTTTACTCTAATAGTCTTTTCACTGCATAAGATATGTAAGCAGATTTTTAGTATCAAAGTATGATACCGGTTATGATGTTGGCTCTAAACAAACAGCCTTTGGGGTTTATAGTTTTTCTTATGCCCCCTTCTTTCCTATAAAGACAAAAGTGCTTTTGAAGAAGCCACAGACTTTTCTTTTTTAATTTTATTGCAATGTTGGTGCAACTTAAGTTCGTTATCTGTGTGCCAGAGAAAATTCTTTAGGAGGGATGAACGACTGATTTTAATGACATGATCCGAAGCACATTATGTAAAAATAAAGGCTTTTTGACTTCTTCATTTGACTTTAGTCGGTTTTGGTTGGTTTTTTTTTTGATGAAGGCTGAATGAAATATTTGCATTAATAAATTAATATCTGGAAGTAAGTGGCAAATCTGCTGTCAATTAGTCTAATTGAAGCAAACCTGATTAACATTGTGTGTGACATGAATTTACAAAGAAATAGCTCCACTTTGGAAGAAAATCACTAGCTATATCATAAAAAATGTGAAATTTGTAAACAAAATGATAAAGTACAAGTAGAAAATAAAAAAAATGTATATATAATTAGTTGGTGGTATCTACTGCTAAAATATTAACCATATATTCTATTGCCATTGAAGACAGCTTCTAAGAGTGTGCACCTGAAGCCTCAAGTTCATAACCAGCTTTACTGAAATGGGAAGGTTACAACTATATGTCTCCTATGTATCTCCTACATACGTCTCCTTCCTTAGAAGAAAGGCAGAAGACAAGCTGCTGTGAGTGCTGAGGATATCTGAAGGAGTTTCTGGTTTCAGCAGAGAGCGAAGAAAGTGCTCAACCAGCACTGGAATGAGGGAAGCCATGGAGCATCTTTCCTGATCTCTGAGAAGGCTGGGCTATGCAAATGTCTGCGTCTCCCCGGACATTTGCCCGTTACTGAAGTCCACACTAAATTTACAGAAGCAGAACAAGTTCAGTCTTTGTGAAAATCATATTACAAAGAACAGTTCCAATGGCTACCAAGTAAAAACCAAAACGAAGCCAACATGGTGCATATGGATGTCCAAGGTTTATGGGAAATGTATGTCTAATCCCATCAAACATGCATTATTTAATTCCACATTTCAGAAAAAAATTATGTGTGGATTTTTTTTTTTTAACTGACATTTCATTATTCTTGTATCTGGGGGTATAAATGCATTTTTAAAATACTCACTACAAAACTGTGCATTTTGTATTTGCAGCAACCCAGTTATCTGTACATTAGATCTTTACAGCCCCCACAATTATTTTATTTGATCTTCAAAACCTTGTTAACACAATACAAATGTTAGTGTTTTACAAGCAGTATAATAATTCAATTTAACAGAGAGGAAGAGTCCTTCAGCATTATGCCTGATAAAGATAAATTTACCTGGTTAGTGATACTATGACAAAGTGTCCATTTTTTATTTACAAAATCCTCTGCTGCTGTGGGAGATAGCCTGCTTGCTCTTGGATTTCCTTCCTGGTGCAAGAGCTTTTCTATCAAGGAGGAGTTGGGATGTAAGGAAGACACACAAAAGATATAGTCATGTCCCACTGTTAGGACAATAATGAAGCTAATCAAGATGGAAGTCCAAAAATGGTCAACTAGGAAAGTGATAAATTGGGGAAAATGGAATCTGACAATGCAGGACTGAGAATAAGGACATGCAGAGACGTAGGCTTTGCAGAGACAGTGTTCAGGAGACTGTCCCAGGCAGCAAGCACAAAATCATACTGAGAAACGCCATTGAGATAAAACATTTTATTTTCTTTACTCAATTTGAGAATTAACTGTCCCGGGCATGACTACTGAAAAGCATACAAAAAGAAAATAGCACGCCAGATTTCCTAAGAACAGAAGCAGGGTTTTGGCTGATGTCAATGAAAGATCAATTATGGAAGTTGGATAAGTAACAAAGCTTGAAGGAATAGTAGCATTTTATCTTTGAATGACTCAAAAATTCCACTCTTGGCAATTAACAAGCAGTTAATAAATTGCTCTCGTGTCAAAAAGGATTAAGTGCAGGTAACCAAACTTCGGAGGGAAAAGCCACCAATTCAGAGCATTTGCCATGGAAGCTTGTGCCTCAAATCAGCGTAACTCAGTGTTACAGGGACACTACTCAAGGCAGCAGCACAATCCTCAAGTCAAATTGAATGGACTGTATCCAAAATAAAGCAGACAGACCCTTCACAGCTAACATTTAGAAGGTCCCAATATATGCAAGGCCGTCTCAGGATCTCCGATATACAGATTATATCTTAACTTTTGTGCAAACACCATCACGCATTGAGATATCCACCCAAATAATATGAATACCATTCATAAAAGAAGATAATGGATTTGCAACACCCACCATGGTCAAAGGATGAGATCCAACTGATCATGCTTGTTGGAACTAAAAGGTTGAATGAAAAGATATGAACTACCCTTATTCTTCTAGTAAATCTAATGATCATCAAAAAGGCTATGTATAACCAATAATCAGAAAAGATCAGCCAGGAGCTAAAGACAGGAGCATACTGATAAAAGGAAGGGGTTTTTTACAGGCCTAAGTCTCCAAAGGAGTCTTGTCATTACAGGGGGCAGAAAAAACTGTACACAGAAGGACAATTATCAGGTAGCATTGTTTCCTGCACTAAATAGAAGTCCATACTGCACCGGGAAAGCACTTCATCAAGGCTGTCTCAAATACTGGATCAAAAGTTCTGTAAGTCCAGGTATACCAGAATAAGGAATGAATTGTACGAACAGATGCAAAGATGATGCAAAGAAAACATATCCCATATCAGGCCATGGAGAATGGACACCCAATTAAAGTTTTCGACTTGTGGCTGCTCTGAAGGTAAAATAAGTAAAAGCACATAGAAATTAAAACAACACATAAACATAGAAACATATGAAAATCCCAAGAGACATTCAGGAAGACATGAGGGAAGACTCAGGAAAGATATAGTCTTACAGATATGACAATGATGGACCCACACAACCACCCAAGATGGGGGCCAAACTTGGTTCCCCGTTAAGCATCACCAAGTTCCACAGCAGCGGTCTGTGCTGGGACCTGTGTGAGATAACATTCACAAGTCGCCTGGAAGAAGACATTAATAACAAGGTGATAAATTCCAATAATATAAATAAGGTTTCCAGAATAGTAAAGAGGAGGGTCAGATTTGGAGAACTGCAGGACCTCAGGAGACTGAGTGACTGGGCAGTAAAAGGAGATGGGAAATTCAAGCTGAGTAAACATGAAATTAATGAGAAAAGTATCTTAGTGTTGTATATTTAATGATGGCTCTGTCTAGAGCACTTAAGAATGAGATATTGACACTATAAAAAAAAAAACCACAAAAAACCCAACCAAACAAAAACGTTTGGACAAAGTAAGAAAGGTCACTATTCCAGAAACAGCATTTGTTCCCAGAAATGCAAGAACAGCAATGCAAGATCAGCCAGGGCTCTAGGAGTGCCAAGTGGGTGACATATACAGGACAAGTACCCTGCCATATTTCTTTACGATAGTCTTCTCACATCCCAATTCTGGCTCCCATTACTGCATCAGATGCTCTGAACACTGCTGAAGTGCCATTTGAGGTGTAAAAATGACCTTTGACATGAAGCCTTCTCATTTCTGCTCATCTACTAGGAGGTCTGTAAGCATGGGCTGTCTATCACAGAAGAAAAAGAAAAATCACATTTTACAACTACATGACATCTTATAACGCCTGTCTGGAGACAAACTCGGGGCTGACTTTATGTAGAAACGAACACCTCCCCCCAGACCTTCTCAGTCGTTCTCCTCCTGAGTAAGCCAAACTTTGATTTCTTATGAATATTCACAGGAACTTCGCAGGAAGGTTGCTGACAGAAGCCCCGTCCCTAGTGCTTAGTGGAAGAAACCAGGAATGTAACCAGACAGACACTTGGATCCCAGACAAAGCCCCTGGGCTCTCTGATGGTCTTCACAGCAACCACATTCAAAAAGTGGGAGAGCCAAAAAGTCAGCTTTGGTTTGGGCTTGTGAGGGTAAGGAGAAGGCGCTGGGTTCCACAAGCAGAAAGATAAATAATTCCCCCCACCGGACCCTAGACACCCATCACGGGTTTCCAACCCTGGAGCAACTCTTCCCCCATGCTGTGGTAAGGCACGCTAGGGAAGGCAGCTAAATTCAAACGGGATTAGAACGGAAGGAGCAAGCTGTTTCTTTTCATTCAGATCAGTCCTGTACAAGCAATTTGCCAACAGAGAAGCCTGGGTGCCTTTCCAAGGCGAGGTAGGATCGACTGTCTGGAGGTATAAAACACCACAAGGTGGCAAAGCGAAACACAAGCATTGCAGGATTTGTGCTGGTGTGCTGTGATAACTGAATGCCAAGAAAACCTGAATCAACTATCAGCCAAGCAGAAAATACCATGCTCTGAAGCATCATCCCAGAAGAGATTTTGTTATATTCTGCAGAAGAACACTGGCTAAAACCCAGGCTGTGCTGTCTGGTGCTTGTTGGAGAGCATGTAAGGTGCTTGGTACTTGCAATGATGAAGACACAAAATGCCTATAAAAATGAGGAAGAAGGAGATTCTGTTATCCAGAAGATGCTGCTCTTGCCGCCCCCCAACTCCAACAAACAAAAGCATTAGTATAAGATTGCACATCGTGGCTTTGGAAGGGCAGAAAATTGTGAGAGATTTTCCACCTTTGTGACACTAAAAAGAATGTTTGCTAGTTTGCTCCAAGAGGTAGCACATTACATAAATGATTGTTCCTGGAAGATTTGCTCTACTGGCTGGAAGTGGACCGTGAGCTGGTGTAAAGCATCAAGAAGCATCCCTGTTATGATGGGCAGTGGTTGCACGAGCCTGCCTTATGTGAGAATCTTCTCTGAAAGCTTATTTGGCTCTGACACTCTCTGCATGGATCTTTCCAAGAGGAAACTTTCCAGCTTCTCGTCCAAAAACTTCCAGGTCTTGAAAAGACAAAGATGAAACAACATGCTGATGCCTGGCCTTGGCTAAGACAAGAATGCTTGTGCTGACATTACCATGCCTGCGGAAACCTACCCTTATCTAAAAGGATAAACCTATCTAACAAAACCTATCTTACAAGCTTGAAACCAGCTTAATACCTAAGCCCATGGCATGCCATCACTGGAGATGCACCCGTTGTCCCGCAGCCAGCAACACCCGAGCGCAGGATCCGCCTCTCCGACTGCTTTACCCTTGCGCAGAACAAGATAATGCTGCTCTTCAAAGGAACCTGCCTGTATCTACCTGGGACACAAACATACCAAAATGAGGTCACATTGGACTGTCTTTTGAGGGAGAATGTGAGTTATTAAAGGACTGTAATTTCTTTTTTTCTGTGACTCCAAATCACATGCTCACTACCTAGAGCTGGTACTATATGACCTAGCATGAACACAAAGTCATTTACATAGTCCCTGCTTTCCTAAATGTAGTCATTCACCTTAAAATATGATTGAAATTATTTGTTCCTAACTACAAGACTTACTTGCCTTCACTAAAACAAACACTTTGAATAAGTTGAGTAGTCCCAATCACTTTGTATAACTGACTTTTGTACCACTTTTTGTGTCATATGCAGATAACATGTTTTCTTCCACTAACAAAAACAACAGATTTAGAAGACTGGGATAAAAAAAAAAAAAAAAAAAAAAAAAAAAAAAAATCAAAAATCCACAAACACTGCTAAGAACATTTTTTTTTTTTTTTTTCCCCTCATACTTCTAGGATTATCCTCTTTCTGGTTACACACAAACACACACACACAAAAAAGTTTTGTATGAAGAACAGACCTTCCACTTTTATGTGAATAAATCCATGGCATGACCATTTATTTGGCTTGAGCTGCCAGAGAATGCAATTGCACTCGAAAATGCTCAGGCTGAAATTCTTGACAAAGAGTTAAAATGAATTAATTTCTCTTGTCAGGTGTAGAGCTATATAATGAAGATAAATAGCAGAAGTCGCCTGATGGGTAACAGAAGGTGGAGGGAAGAAAAGGAAGAATTTAAAATTAGAACTCAAGTTTGCAGTAGCCACAAAGACA
Source organism: Gorsachius magnificus (assembly GCA_034008185.1). Lineage (NCBI taxonomy): Eukaryota > Metazoa > Chordata > Aves > Pelecaniformes > Ardeidae > Gorsachius > Gorsachius magnificus. The sequence goes on along the minus strand of CM067085.1, from coordinate 6,007,736 downwards.
CCTACATGTGTGCAGGCAAATATAATAGATACAGGAACACCAGACTCCTGCCATGCCTTTGCAGACATAACTCCAGATACATGTCTGGAAGAGAAGATATTAATCAGGTGGATAATTTCTGCACTGAGTACTGTGGGGGAAAAAAAACAAAACAAAAAACACACAGACAAAAACCAACCAAACAAAAAAACCCCAAAAGCCAACCAACCAACAAATCTGCAACAGGTGAGTTCTGGTTGAACCTTTGGAAGTTATTCCCATAAGGAGCAGCATGTTGTCCGTGCTGTCTCATGCCTCAGATGCCCCAGGGAACCAGTCTGTCGAGCCCGTTCACTGCAGAGCTGAGATCGGGCGCGGGACAAAAGTAGCTTTCAGCCTACTTGTCCCTGCGAGAAGGCATGCCCAGACCACGGGGACTGACGCTGCCCCACTGCAGCAACACTGTGGCGATGAGTGTGCCTGGGAAAACCACCATGGCAGCTAAATCTGCTAGATATTGTCAGTCATAGAATTGTTTAGGTTGGAAAAGACCTTTAAGATCAAGTCCAACTGTTACCCCTAACCCTGCCATCCCACCACAAACCATGTCCCTAAGCACCTCGTCTGCCTGGCTTTTAAATACCCCCAGGGATGGGGACTCGACCACCTCCCTGGGTAGCCCGTTCCAGCACTTAACAACCCTTTTGGGGAAGGAATTTTTCCTAATGTCCAACCTAAACCTGCCCTGGCACAACTTGAGGCCGTTTCCCCTCATCCTATCGCCCGTTACCTGGGAGAAGAGAACAACACCCACCTCACTACAACCTCCTTTCGGGCAGTTGTAGAGGGCAATAAGGTCCACCCTCCCCTCAGCCTCCTCTTCTCCAGGCTGAAGACCCCCAGGTCCCTCAGCCGCTCCCCATCAGCCTTGAGCTCCAGACCCCTCACCAGCTTCATTGCCCTTCTCTGGACACACTCCAGCCCCTCCATGCCCTTCTGGGAGTGAGAAGCCCAACCCTGACCCCAGCATTTGAGGGGTGGCCTCACCAGTGCCCAGGACAGGGGCACGATCCCTGCCCTACTCCTGCTGGCCACACTATTCCTGATACAGGCCAGGATGCCATTGGCCTTCTTGGCCACCTGGGCACACTGCTGGCTCATATTCAGCCGCCTGTCAACCAGCACCCCCAGGTCTTTTTCCGCCGGGCAGCTTTCCAGCCACTTTTCTCCAAGCCTGTAGTGTTGCATGGGGCTGTTGTGACTGAAATGCAGAACCCAACACTTGGCCCTGTTGAACCTCATACAGTTGGCCTTGGCCCATAGATCCAGCCTGTCCAGACCCCTCTGCAGACCCCTCAGTCAGAGCTCCATACCTCACTCCAAGAAATGCTTCTTTAATTCTTCAAGCACTATTTTCTAAATCAAAATTAAACAAGAAGTTGGAAGGAGTCTCTGCAGTCAACTCGTATCCATGGGAATTTCTATTCTTCATTTAAACAAGACTGAAGGATTACACTGAAGTTTCGGAAAAATATTAGAGACCACAGGCTGATGTGTAATAGCACTATGAAAAATGATTAGCTCATTAATTCCAGGCACTGTATTAATTTCAAACCCATCATACAGCCTTAATTTTGCAAACAGATGCCCTAGTCAAGATCAGAACACAATCGAGCTTAGCAATTCTCGTCACATGCAGAGAACAGAGGGAGAGGAACACAGTAGAGAACTGGTGGAGAACTAGAAACGTAGTGCTAAGGTCCACTCCGATGATGAAGATAAGTGACGGAACAGAGACACATGCCATTCATTACAAAACAAATTTTGCTAAGGACTGTACTTAATTTGATTGTCTTTAGTAAAAGGAAAAGAAAATAAAATATCAGTAACACAGGTAATTAAAAAAGCACAATTAAATACTCTCAACAAAATTTCTAGGGCTTCTAGATATCTGAAGTATGAAAAGCCCTCTAAAATACATTAACGCACACACCCCCCCAATAAAATAGAAAGAAGGCAAACCAAAATACAACTATACTTTAGATCTAGAATAAGAGAGTCCTCTAAAAGTAGAATAGTCACAATGAGTGGTGAACAAGAAAACCAAAACCCAAACCCTACTCTTTTTTAATTTATTTTTCTATTCTAGTAAATAAGTAATTAGGAAAATAGGTTAAACCCCCCCTCTTCCTCTGCAGAAATGACCACATCTTACAACAGCTATCTTAATATTCTAAAGCACAATCTCTATGAAGAACTTATCACTTTGACAGGTACATCTAGGAGTTATAAACAAATTTGTGATTTTAATATTCCTGAACTGGATAGTCAGAGTTTGAGATCTGTTCAAAGCTATTATTTGATGCCTGTGTCTCTTTAAAAGGATTTTTCAAAATCTTATGTCCAATCTTAGGTTCCAGTCTTGAGTTTTTAGAAGCCTGCTATTAACACCTCCACTGCACTCCTCAGTGCTGTGGCTTCTAGCTTATAAACCTGTGGATCTGTGGACATCTCTTCTGTGAAAGATGAAGAAAATTGCATTTTTCTTGATTGCGTGCTATTTTGCAGTCTGTTCACATGAGAATGTGTAAATGGACGAACACGTCCTTCAGAAGATAACAGCGTTCCACAAATTGAAAAGCTGATTGAGAAATAATGCTGTAATGTCAAAAACTAGTTCAGTAAGATGAGTTTAGGTATTTTTAATTTTTTTTCTTAATTGCAAAAAAGAGCAGCAATTTACTTCCAGGAAGTCAGGAAATATTTTTTTTTATTTTCAAGAACTAACATACCTCTATGATAGTTGACAGCAAATGTGATAAGCATGTGCCTCTTTAATTCCTTGCTAATATTGTCCCAGAAGCAAAGAATCATTTTCAAGCTTTATGTAGCACTACTTTGCCAAAGAAAAAGAAGCATTTTGCAATTCTTCTTCCATTGCACCACTGTTTTTGTAAATTCCACCCATTATATTTAGTCTATAAAAACACACATCTTTAAAAACTTTGCATAGATACAAATATTGCAGCTCATACTGAAAAAAAAAATATAGGAGTGCGAAACATAAAAGTGCTTCAGTATGCGTTGCAATATTTAATGCCTTAAGGCTATTTTCAACAGCAAGCCCCAGACTACTTCTGAAGGCTCCTGCAACAGTTTGCCAAGACAGACACTGCTTTTTTGCTAAAACACTGTCAAATACTTACTGTGAAGGTACTGAACAATGTTTATTATCCACTCATCTGTTAACTTCCCAGCTTTTGTTATCTTGGTACATTTCAGCTGACTTGAAAGATCTCTCGATTCAATCCAACAAATTGTGTCCTCTTTGTAGCTATAGTCTAGCGTCAAAATTGCAGATCCTTTTACAGGAGTTCGGGCAGACACTTTGCTTCCATTAAGATATAATATCTCAATTGTTTCAGAGCTTGCAATCAGAAGAAGAGGAGGTCTATCAGCAGGCTCTAAAAACAAAGTAAAGAGAATTTAAAGGGTTAACAGACTGTGTATACCATATTTATCTGTTTAGTTTTAACGTAGTTTTTAATGATCTTACCTGCATGTTTTAAGAGATATAATAAAAAATTGGTTTTGTTTTTATTTTCATAACTATCATATATTCCAAATTACTAGTCTATTTTATCCTGCTGTTCTAATGGTTCACATCATTAAAGAAAATTAATTACCCCAGCCCCACAGCTTCTGTTTAATTCCAAGTATCATTATTGCAACATTTTTCATGCCTAAGTCATAAAATGAAATACAAGTTATGCAAATGATTTCTATCCAGATTACTGGCATTTCTAAAAGAATGAAGGCCAGGAAAATCTGCAGAATTTATAAGCACACATGAAATAGAAAGGTACTTATCGTGTTCGAGTCTGTGAACTAAGACGAAAACTGAGACAAAAACCAAACAAAACAACCTAAGAAAAAACCCAACACAATAAAACCTAGCTACTTCGTACACACGGTGGGCCTAACACCGTGTGTTATAAAGGAGAAAGCATCATACAAGGGAGCTTCCTGACAGCGAAAAGGGAACAGAGGATGCGTAGTTTCCATTGAGTTACCATTAATGTCACAATATGCAAACAAACAAAAACTATGACGAAGCAATTAATATTAAGATATTGTGTGCAACTTAATATGTTGCCACATTCACCTGGATCACTGCCTAGAAATCTTTTTAGTAATTTATAAAAACACCTGAGCAATGTGTGAATAATTAAGAGAACATTAATACCCCAATAGTGAAGAATATGTATCTTAAAATACAAAATCTTCTACTGCAAGTTAAAACTTTAAAAAGTTAAGTTATCCACATAAAGCACCAATTCTCCTTGAGACAAAGTATTTTTAGAGTTATGATGAGTGCTATTGGGCGCAAAAGCAGCTGTTCTTGCTTTAGGGGTATCTTTAATTGCATTACTGTCTTGAACAGCCAGGGCTGGTTTGAAATTATGCATCTGATTTAGTTAACTGCAAATGAATATTAGTCTCCGTATGATGCAATATGTGGTGTATTTCACACACTGCTGAAATTAAGTGGCATCTTCTTCTAGATCTAGACTAGTACTTTAAACTGAAATGAGGTCCCAGTTAATCCAGAGCTGTCAGGGGGATGTCTATATCACAACCATATGCCAGCAGTTCCTTTTTTTTTTTTTTTTTTTTTTTTTTTTCTGGGAAGAACTCCTTCATTAGAAACAGTAGGGTAACATTGCTTTGCTTCAATTTATAATTAAGAACTGCTGTTGACATAAAATATTATGTGAATTGGCTGGAAAAAAAAAAAAATCAGACAGATGTCTGTGGTTTAGATAGAGGCAAGAGAAACTGCTTCCTGAAACACCCCCTTTCTATCGGATGTTGTTCAGCCTTCAGAGTCCTGCTCCAACCAAGACTGAGCTGATGCAGGACCTTATGAGACGGTACCCTGAGAGAGGAAGATATGGTGACCCTAAAAACTGCTTCAGGTTTAACTGGAATAACAGTGACGTCTAATTTTGCAACGAGGTATGTTCCTGTGAATCACTTAATGGGAAGTTGTCCTTTGCAACATGGCCAACACCACTACAACATGTCTATTTGCCTATTTGTTAAGTTAAATAATGTTGTCAAGTGAGCAAACTTTCCAATGTTGTATTTAAAAAAAATTACCCAAAACCATAGAAACTCACACTGCAGTTGCAAACATATGTGAAAATATTTGTGTTGCCAAGTCAAGAGCTCTCACCCCAATGTAATCTGCTTGAATTCAAAGGAATAAATCAATGTTTAAAAGCTGTATTGAAATGTAGTGCTTTCTATCAACATTCTACTTAATAAAGTTTTCAAAATCTTACCAAGTAATTCTAGCTGTCTAAATGGAGAGAAAAATTTGCATAAATAAAAGGATTTGCCAGATAATACTTCATCAGCAAGTCTGATTAAAGAGAAAAAAAATGCTTCAGTGAATATGGTGCTCAGTGGTCTCACTCCAATCCACAGAAGTAGGTGTTAAATTCTGTTCTTTGGTGCGATCTGCTTTTATCTGAACATCTTTTGCTGACTTTTTTTTTTTGGTTTTGGTTACATAAAAAAGTTCTTTGCTAGAATGGATACGCATGTATTCTTTCTAAAGTGGATTTAATTTAGTCTTTTCCTATTGTTTCTCATTCCATCACTTATATTCTACCTTGCAACGTACTTTTTCCCTCCCCAGTAAATCCCACACTGACATCTGCAAAAGCATGCTTCTCTAGAATTACTCTCCAAACTTACTGACTGTCCTCATGTGCCTCAAATTCACTTCCACAAATACCTCACTCATATCCATCCATAAGAATATTTTTAAACTTTCGGAAGATCTCTAACAGCTGAAGGGATTGAACTTATTTGTGAAGCAACCTCTCTTGTGGTGTAAGCCACGAGTGAAACTCCCTAGTCTTTCTTTTTCTGAAAGAGAAGGCAGTTGGCTTCTTACTAAGCAATTTGATTTGAAATTGTCCAAGTAGGTCCATTTGCAGCCAACAAGTGGCTGGTGTACGTAAATCTCTCTTTACCCCCGTCTTAGAAAGTTCTTCTACCCATCAGAAGAAGAGAGCCAGACTTAAGAGCTTCTGTGTCTATCACCAACTCACCCCTGAGGGTCTCCAGGCTGGTACAAAAGGTGTGTTTCCATCTGCATCCTGCTTTGGGGTTCTTTTTCCATCTAACAGCTCGGTGCTCAGCTCTTCCCTTCCCACAAAATAATACTGCTGCCTAATTCTGGATTCAATCAGTCCTTTCCCAACCAGCAGCAGTGTGAACAATGCTTTATTATTCTTTTTGCCCTTATACTTTGTGTTAAGTCAGATATTTTCACTCTCTGCAATCTCCAAAGCCTTCAAGAGGAGGCAGCTACGTGGGAGCTGTTTGGCATTGCAAAGCCAGCATGGTTGGTCAGTTGCCCGAGGGTGCGACACAGAACCATACCCTTCCTTGCACTGTTTTGAACTGACCTATTGAAAACCGTAACGAGGATTTAATACCTCACTAAACTCCGGAGAAAGGTTGTATTTTAGTATTAAAGTCTAAGACGTAAGGGAATTCTGAAAAAGAATTAGCGTCAAACCTCCTGAGCAACAGTTGTAATCGAACCTGGCTGCAGACAAAGGAATCGTAAAGACTCGTGACACTGCTAAGAGGTTCTGCTCAGCAGGCACTATTAAACATTAAAAATACATCTGCGTTCTGGCAGAACTTATCCAGAAACTAGATTACTGAGCTTGAAATTATATTTTTCAAGCAGCCCATACATGAAATAATTCAATGGGTTGAATCAGTTAATCATGTTTTTTTTCCACAGCAGGGTAGGCAACCTGTTTATTTCAGTGTTGCTCAGATAAAGGCTGATTTTATAACTAGTTATTTAAAAAATAAAAAAAATAAAAAAACCAGAATTATTTTAGTGATAAAACTATATAAAAAATATGAAAAATATTTAAAGCATCTTACTGTATTGTATAATGCAGATGAAAATCAGAAAAGAAGATGAAAATAAATCACGCCTTCTCCCTCACAACAACCGCTTGTTTCTCAGGAACAGAATCTACAAAGCTTAAAAGTTTAGTGGACAGATCTAGCATGAGTTACAGTGAGCTGACAGCAGCTTTTCAAATAGCTGGACATCATGTGTGTTATTTCTGCAGGAGATTTTTTGGGTTTTTTTTGGTTGTGTGGTTTTTTGGTTTTTTTTTTTCATTTTAATAGGAAAGATAAGAAGTGAATAGCTCTCTAATCTGGGAAGGTTTTATGATTCATCCCTCTTGACTAAAATGAAAGCATCTTCCTTTGAATTATGTTTAAGATAGAGTAGTGGAAAAGATGAAAGACTTGCATTTCCCCCCTCCCTCATCTTCCCTAAAATACAGATCAATAAATGATGTCACAACAAACCAGAAACTGAGGCGTTTTGCTCTGCCAACAGTCCCACTTCTCTGGAAGAAAAGCTTCAAAATGGAAGCAATTCTTTTTTATTCACTACAGTGATATGAAAAGGATAAACCCCAGAATTCAGTGTTTACAAGCAGCTTAGAAACCCTTCTGAGGTATGCATTGTAAATTATAAGTACCTTGCTCTTACCAATACATCTATTCTATAAAAGTCTGAAAAATATTTAGTAGTGTTGAATAAAATGCAGTCCAATTTTATTTTGAAATTAATTTTCGATGTTTATCCACAATATGCCCCACAAACGGGCTGCTTTATTTCTAAACCCTCAAAACTTTCTCCTGTGATATTTCCCAAGAAAACTGTGTTGTGAAAGGAATTTAAGAATGATGAATGTTTACTAAATATCAGAAAAAAGCTTTTTGCTGTGATCATTATCAGTTCCTCCTGCTTTATCTACACGACAAATGTTTCTTATCACATGGCATTTCTCCCTATACAGGCTATGCAGATATAAAACATACCAGGAACTTTTGGAAGAAAGATGAGAGTTTTTTCCTCAGCTAAAGATTTCCAATTCTGTCATTTTGTTTCCCTAAACATTCTTTTCATCAAGTGCAGGCCTTGCAGTATAGGCATACAAACTTGGTAAACAAAGAAGTTCTAAAACTCTGTTCAGCAAAGCTATATTTTGTTTCATTTTCACTTCGGAAGAAGTCATTAACTGCTTCTTTATTCATAAAAGAAAATGTGGCTAAAAAGTCTGGAAAAAAACATGGTGTGCCCCCAGCTGTTTTGATACCTATTTTAACATCCTTCCCAAAGGTACTGTGCAGCTAAAAGTTTCTGGCTCCTAAGTTATTTAAATGAGCTGAGGAAGAAAATGCAGAATTTAATGAGGGATAAACCTTACCACCTTCACAGCCAAGCATTTGGCTGCCTGAAGGGTAGTAAAAAAGGAGCTTCTGTGAACATCTTTGCTAATTGTAACGTACCACATGTGGAATGACGGTTGTGTGGGGATGGGCTGTGAGTCTGTGCAAGAGCTGCAGGTGAGGGAAGGACATGGACCTGTTGGAGCGGGGCCAGAGGAGGGCTACTAAAATGCTCCGAGGGCTGGAGCCCCTCTCCCATGAGGCCAGGCTGGGAGAGTTGGGGGTGTTCAGCCTGGGGAAGAGAAGGCTGCGGGGAGACCTGATTACGGCCTTTCAGTACTTAAAGGGGGCCTATAGGAAAGATGGGGAAAATCTTTCTAGCAGGGACAGCTGTGACAGGACAAGGGGTAATGGCTTTAAACTAAACCAGGGTAGGTTTAGACTGGATATAAGGAAGAAATTCTTTACAATGAGGGTGGTGAAACACTGGAACAGGTTGCCCAGAGAGGTGGAGGCCTCATCCCTGGAAACATTCGAGGCCAGGTTGGACGGGGCTGTGAGCAACCTGATCTGGTTGAAGATGTCCCTGCTCACTGCAGGGGGGTTGGACTAGATGCCGTCTAAAGGTCCCTTCCAACCCAAAGTATTCTATGATTCTATGATGCTACGTGATCTCCAGTGGCCCCTGCTCCCGTCTCCTGCATCAAGGCAGGGCTCCTCCAGACCTGTGCTCACAAACCCAGGTCACCTGCTTGGCACCTTCGGTAACTGGGGCCTCAACCACAACCCCCACTTCTCTACTCATAAATATTCAGAAACCTCCCACTCAATTTACAGAGAGAACTAAAATGTGGCAAGGGGTTGATAGGGTTGATAGTTTGGTGTTGCGTACTGTGCCATATCTAAGATCTCAACGTGGACGGCAATTCATATTCTTAGCAGATCTGCTGCTGTTATTAACATTGAAAGCTTTATATAATGCCTAACCTATCCTAAACCTCTACTGCTGCTTCTTATCTTTCATAGCTTTTACACACAGAGCAGAATATTCCTTAGCTCATTTTCTTTATCTATTTGACAACTACTTTTGTTAAATGTAGACAAAGCGGATAGCTTGCTCTTTCCATCCTTATTTTCTTTAGGCATTTTAAGGAAAAAAAAAGGTTGATAATTTTTCTAAGTGCTCTTATTTTTTACTTTCTTTTCCCTTAGACACCTTTTTTTCCTGTATCCTGTTCTACTGATCCACAGCAGGCTTGTGTGATGCCCCTCACTGGATGTCATATCCCAGCTGAAGCCTTCCCAGCACTGAATAAGTAGCAGGATTACTTCCTACGTCTTGGAAGTAATAACCCTACTTATATGTACCAGCGTAGTACCTCTTCACCTGCGCAACCAGATGACATGGGCTCATTTTTGACTTGTGATCCATTTACACATTTTAGATACTTTTCACCAGTCTGTTTGTACAGGGCCACACTTTGCTTTTGTCCCTGCTCGAACCTTATCCTACAAGGCAGAAATTTGTGAAAAGCAGCTTGTATGATGGGTGAAGCAATGAATGTAATGGTAAGGGTGTAGGAAAGCAACCTGCTCATACATGGAAACTTCACTATTTTCCACCCTGGAAGTCGGGCCCAGTGAAGCAACATAAGCTCTTGCAGAGCTCTGCGATAAAGGCACCTTCATTACTGTGCCAGGCATCTTTTTGACCTCTGTGCCCTGTGATGCATTTGACCCAAATATCCAACATATTGATAACTTAATCCAGCATTAATTCAAGGAAAAGTTGTGTTTACACAAAAAAACCCCAATATAATGAGCAGCAGTCATTTCTTTGCAGCACCATGATCTTGATTTGTACTGTCCCACTGTGACTTCTCTGACTAATGACTAGTGATTCCCTTCTGAAAATGACAGAAAAGATGAAAACTACTGTAAAATAAACATGATGAAGTATTAAGAAAGACAGAGGAGCAGTTCTCCCCTGTTAATCTGATTCATTTCATCAATACCACCAAGACCCTGACAGCTCACTACAGCGCTCAGCTGTTCCACAGTCTGCTGGGTCTAAGAAGGGAACTCAAAGGTTCATCTCAAGCCCAGTACTGGCACCATGAGGATTTTCTGGTCTAGAATTGTGTTATTGATTTTCATGTAGTGGAGGAAGAAGAATATTAAAATGTTTTTCCTTTGTATGGACTTTCTTATCTCACAACACTTCACTGTGCATTTTTTTAAAAAACTTGCTCAGCAATGTTGTGTGGATCAATACAAAACTTGGTACAAGCAGTAAAAAAATCTGTAGTTCTTACTGGTGCTCAACTCAGAACATACTTAGCAATGCTCTTTACATGAGAAAGCCTCAGAAAAACCACTAGAGCTTCCTATTTTCTGATGGCAAAGTAACTACAAAAATGTTCATCTCTGTCTATCTTCTTATGTATCCTCTAGATAGGACCAAACTACAAAATATTTTCATTAAGGTGAAAAGATGTTAAAACTTACCATTTTTGGCCTTGCAGGATTTGTCATCAGACTGAAGTACATAACCCTCCACACAGCTGCAAGTGTATGATCCGTCTGTATTTATGCACATCTGGCTACAGCTTCCATATGTATCACATTCATTCAAATCTAAAGGGACATCAATGAGATCTTGTTTAAGGATTAGAAACAAAACAAATTAAACAAAAAATCAGAATTCTAAGAGAAAAGTTTAAGTCATTAAGTCATTATGGTATGTTGCTTTATGTTCTCACCCTTCTCAAGCCATGACCTTATCATGGATATTGGCTGTTGAAATTACTCCAGTAATCAAACAAAAGGCCAGGAGCTTTCACATTTAACAGCTATTAATTCTGAAATTTGTTCAAGTAGTATCCAATGACTACACCATATTAGGGAAACATTTGGGTTTTTGTTAGTACTAGAGACCACTGGTTATCAGGGTCGATGTATGAAGCAACATTTCAAGAGAGGAAATAATTGATTATCCTTCTCAACCTATTTATGCTGGCAATGCCTTATAGTTCCTTAAATGAACTGTCACATCTTCTACATTAAACCATCATCCACTACATCAAACCCTATATATTTCTCTAATAGATATAAAGAACAATTTTCCCAACTAGGGTATATAGGCATAATACCATAAAATCAAGGCATGCTATTTAACAGTGGTTGAGGGTTTAAGTAATAAATTGACATTTAAAAAAACTGCTGTTGAAATTATTTCCTCAGATATATTTTCAATCACAAAACATGACAACCATAGAGCAAAAGAACTTATAATAAATTATATTTATGAAGAATCTGGCTTAGCACTATTACTTGGAGAACGGAGTGATTGGTAATGAGCACATACATAAGGCAACAGCACTCCAATCTGCACATAAAAAGAGAAAAAATAAAACAAGAAACAAATACCTGGATAGAGAATTAAGAAGTCATATATTTAAAAAATGGAAAAGAACACCAATTTCAGTCTACAATTAATTACGCCGAAATAACATTCCCAGCTAAGTCGTATGATCTGGGAGCGTTCATTTATCAAATTCTAATCTAGGTGTGACTTTATGGGCACAAGGCGGAATGCTGTAAGTTTTACAGGGTCTCCTGGCAGTGAGGTCTGGAGAGCAGCCCCCAGAATGAGCTGTAAGCTTGTCTGAGCGGTGGGAACCACTCCTCACCTTCTCCAATCTGGGGATGCTTTCCTCCCAGTAACTTGGCAATAACCACCGCTGGGGCACGGAGGCACCAAAGGATCAGCAGGGAGGCCCTGACTCTCGTTTGAAATGGGGTTCTTTCCCCCTGCCTGCCCACAAGCCCATGCTCATTCCTGATGAACACCCTTGAAGACGGGTGAGGAAAGAGCTCTGCTGGCCAGCCTGCTGCTGGCCAGAGCTGGCAGCCCACCGCCAGCTCCCTGTCCCTGACAGCCCCCAGGGAACCACTAGGAAACCCGGGTGTAAATGTTCCAGCGCATTTCTTGCTTACCTGTGCAGCTTCTTCCATCGCTGCTTGTTTCATATCCATCTCCACAGTAACACCTGGTGCCATTCCTGGTAATGGCACATTTGTACTGGCAATTCATCTGTTGGCATTTGGGCAGCAATTCTGTAATAATATTATTTAGAGTAAAATGTTACTAAGTATTTTTATTATTATTTATAAATTGCAAATTTTAGAAACTTATATATATATGTAAGTGCATGTCTCAGGAAGGAAATGCCACCACCATTGACATTAGCTGTTTTTGGAAATATGACACATAATACATCGCAAAATGCTTGCTCTGAAAATTGTATTTCAGCAAGTTAATGAATAGAAATCAGCATTTTATTTCCATCAAAAGTTGCTCACAAGTTTATTATCGAGGTGTGCTGTTGCTCTGCTTAGACATCCACTTTTTGTACATCAGTCATTTTCAGTCAAAGCAATGACTTGGAAAAAAAACCACCAAAGCTCAAACAGTTAGATTAGAGCTATAAAAACCAGCCAAGGTTATGAGAAAGGTTTCAACATCTGTGTCTTTCCTATTCCTCATATCAATTGATTTTCTATCTTTTTAAAGCCTGTTTTGATTTACTGATACACATATAACCTTCACAGCAATCAATGGGAATACATCCTGGCTCAATAATTTAACGTTGGACACGTAATGTTGGATAAACAGTGGACATGGTAGATGTCATTACTATTGAAGCCCCTCACTGAATCTATTGCTTAAATACACGCCATCAGCACAAGGCATGATGTTAACAACCAGAGGAAATATTGTAGAAATATCCAGTGTAATGATTTCCAGCATGAAACAGCATGAAAACAAACTAAAAAAAAACCCCCCTCAAACACTTCCCAGCCCTAAGCTGTATGACATGTATCAATAATTTTGCTGATTAAAAAAAAGAATATTCTAATGAGCAACATCAGTTTTCCCTCCAGGAAAATAAGAAAAGGATAGAGGAAAACAGCTTAAGGAGTTGATCCAAAGATATTTTTCAAACCTATATGCAGATGGATCAGAAAATAAGCTGCAAATGGAGAGACAAAGGATCTGTTACAGGGTTGGCTTTAAGTAACTGGGTATGTCCTAAAGAAAAAGAGAAGTCTGGAATTTAATATGCGGGCAGTTTTAATCTGTCTGATCATTATTCACCAAGTTCTACTCGGGAGTAGAATAAAAATGAAGAAGAGTCTACAACAGCATCTGAGCCCCAGGGGCTTCAATTCTGGAACATCTGCCGGTGTCAAAGTAAAGCTGAAATTTTGGGAGAAAAGTGGTTTCGGCTGGCACCCAAAGTTACTACTTACTATAATGCAGCTATCCTAAAAACAAAGAGGTTTCACACAATTTTCACACGGCGTTCCCTAGAATTCTGTAATCCACACAATCTACAGGCTGACTACAGGCTGATAAACCATCCACTGTCTAAATCTGCCCATTTTCCAAGTGGTTTGTGTGTTATTTCTCTGCCTTTTGTACCCTTGTGAATAGGAAGATAATACATTTTTTTGGCCGTAGCTTGCTTTGTTGGTTTCTTGTCCCTAGTCCAGTCCTTAAATCTATTACACCTTTCCAAGAACAAGTCCATGCAGAATGCAAACCAGGAAGCTTCCCTAAAGGCAAGCTAAAATGGGTCTGCAGGCCAAGGTGTGGAGCTGGAACCGAGGCCGATTAGGTGGTATCTGTTTATTTAATATTTCTATCTGAACAAAATGGACATACACACTTCATTTTCTAAGCAGAGCAGGGATCAACCATCCTTTACAACCTATAATTTTCTTCCTCAAATATTTGCCTTATGCTATACAGCCAGGAGCTCTTACCGGACAAAAACTATTGGACTCACAAGCGGGACTTGGCTTGTTTGCCCTCCTTCCAGAACAGATGCAGACAGAAAGCACTTTAAACCAGAACTGTGGGACCTGCATGCAGCCAGTAAAGGCTGCTGGGGAACAGCAACAATAAATTGGCACGTGACATCCATTAAGGGAAAATTAATAAAAGCAGTCTATCTGCTCACATTTTTTACAAAACCTGTTGCATTTCATTGATTTTAAATCATTGCAGTATCAAGGGGGTGGCTTTTAACAAAAAAACGGTTGCATTTTCCTTACAGTAAGCACAGCTGCACCACTTCTGTCAAAAATATTTCTCGTCACACATCTCAACCCTCATTCTTTCCGCACTTTTTCATTTTTCATGCTGTCTCACAACTTCGTTGGTGTCCTCATCCCATCTGCTATGCTTTTAGAAAAGGCTTCTCTGAGGAGGCATTCTACTTATACTTCCTTCTCTTACGCAAGTCCTTACGTTCACTTCATTGTGAATACTGCCTGATCCTATCGATCAATTAACGAATTCATTTCGAATTTCTCAAAAGACATGTGTCTGGTCCGCTGTCAATAACGGTTTGAGACAGTTAAAACTGGACCAGTGAAAAAACCCAAAATATCTTCTCTCATTTTAGCCAGCTAGGAAAAGAAGCAACCCATCATTTGCCTCAAGTTTTACACTAAAACTACTTTTACTAGTTTCCCTGCAGGGAGACGCTGGCCAGCCAGGAATTCTTCAAACACACCAGGCTTCCCCACAAATCCATTTATAAAGTACTGCTGACTGCCATACATTTCTGACTTCAAACCAACATTTCCCCCCACCTAAATTATCCATCAGATTATCACAACAGTCATTTGCCTCCACTCGCAGCTCCGGTGTAGAGCTTTCTCATTGCCTGTGTGAGGGATACCTTCATGCCCCAGAACATTTTTGCTCTTTTGATGGTCTGCTAAACCGGCCGGGGGAATCCACAAGTGGGAAAGCAAAAAAACACAACAACATCAAGGGTAAGCAAATATATCTTCTATTTTACTAGTTCTTCTGTTTTCTTCATTTCAAGTAACTGATCCTGAAAACCTTTGGAAGAAAATGGAGTTTGCTTGCCTCTGGAAATGTTTGAAGTATTGAAGGACATGCTACGGAAGACAGTGTATACCTTTATGGTTTGGCTAGATTTGTAACAGGCTTCTTGGGAAGAGGTGAGGAGGCAAAGAAAAATCATAAAGCAGTGAACACTGATATTTTTAATGCTCCAGATAGGATATTTAAAGAGGTAAAAACCAGGGGCCCTCATTTCTTGTTCTTTCCTACCTTGCTTTCAAATCAGAGTAAAATTCTGCACCCACTTTGGTCTCCCTTTCTCAATGGGAATTGGTTTACACAGTACATAGGCAGTGAAGAATGAGCGTCGCCGAGCTTTACACTTTCATCACAGCTACTGAAACCTCTGAATTTGTCAAAGCATGGTATTTCTGCCAGAAGATTTAAAGGAAGAAGCTGCACCGAGGGAAAGCAAAAGGACAGAGCTTTATAGCTCGCAAGGAGACCCACAATTCAAGACCTGGAACTGCAGAGCAACATGTGAGATTTGCAGAAATACAAGGTAGCAGAAGTAGTTGTGAGTGCCTTTAGGATGATCTATTTTCTCAAAGCCCAGGGAGTACTGACACTTCATCTAGCTCTGATTTAGGTCATTTTGTTCAGAGTTTTCTTTCTTCCACAGGAGACGTGAAGGGCGGCCTTTTTTTCTTCCCTATGTCCCTGTGAACGAGCCTCTCAAGTTGTGCTCCAGCTCTACCACAAAAGCCACCCCGCTTTCTCAAAGATGCTCATGTCAATCTTACGCTTCCCGACTTTCATATTCCTCTACCTCCCAGGTATCTAGTCCCATAGGAGAGCAGTCAATCAGGCAAAGATGCTGCTGATCTCACCTCCCCTAAAGTGATATACCTTTGACAGTGACTCAGAGGAGCTGTAAGCCTCTTGGACAAACTGCTCCCACAGGACTTCATAGTAATAAAATCCTGGCTTCATTTATTCCTTCTGTGTCCAAGGAAATACACTGCTTATCATAGTCCATCCAAGATGAATGATATAAGGAACTATCATCTCCTGAATGGCTTTTTAATGAAAGGATTAACCAGTCGATCTGGCTATCCTTTTTGTCAGGTCCTCCTGAGCTGACGTGAGGTTCACAATAGGTTCACACCAGGTTCTCAAGCTTAGATGTTTTGGCTGTTTCTATTAACAAAAAAAGCAGTTCAGCTTGCATTTTCTTAATACTGGAAACTTGGGGAATTTCGAGCAGTAGAGTGGATTTATGAAGATATCTCAGCCTTCCCTGAGAAGATGAAAGAGGACTAGATTCCCGCCCAGCGAAATGCATTATTTCTGAGTTACCTGGATGATAATAAGGCCTTTTGGCTGTAGTGGGTTCCCAATTACGTTTCCTAAGTACATCTGTAATATATAAACCCTGTGCTGCTCTTTTTGCAATGAAACTATATGCTGGAGAGTATAGACAAATTTACAGTACTCCATAAATTAAAATTCACCAATTACATCATGATGATAATCATCAATAATACAGAGCTGGAGTAAATAAAAGAAGCTGGCTGAAGGTTAATAGTCCAAAGTGCAAGGTAATATGCTTGGGGATTAATAGCAAAGCTTCTGCTGTCAGTTTGGGATTTCACAATTTGAAACAACAAAAGAACAAATAGTTCATCAGAGAATGATTACAAGCTACCAGTGCAATGTTGCTTGGAAAAAAGGCAAATGCATCCCTGGGAGGATTGGGATAAGTATTTCCCATAGGAAAGTGTTGATATCAAGGCCCAGGATGCTCATGAGTCCTTTTCTTCCAGGATGCAGCTATTTGTGGCTGTGACCCACCCCAATGGATATCTGGGGGACGACCTCAGATCAGGATCAGAGAACAGCCTCAGGGATTAGCAGGGCAATGGAAAGCTGCAATCTGAGGGGAGACTGCAAGTTTGTGTGTTGATTAGTGCCAGCAGACAAAAGCGAAGAGGAATTATGACTGCTGCCTATGAATACATCAGAGGATCAACAGCGGGGAAAGAGATAATTTAAGCTATAGGACTATTGGTAGAAGTACACATGGGTATAAATTGCCCATTAAAAAATTCTGGCTGAAAATGAGAAGGTTCTTAGCTCTTTACCATAATCGGGTTCTAGAACTCCTCTGAATGGGAAGAGCAGAAACAGAAAATAAATAAATGCTTTTGACATGGATCATGATAGATTCACAAAAGGCAGCTTATGGAAAGGCCCCTGAAACACCAGAAACTATGTTTGTGACCCAGGAGGTCCCTTCTACTACTATATTCCTCAAGCAACACACTCTCTTATGCTAAACCATAATTTTTCATTATGGAACTAAGATTAATCCTTTTTTCTTTGTCTCTGGATCACACACAAAGGAAAACTTAGGGGAGCTTGTTACTGGACTAGTCTTCTAATTGTACTCCACACATATTCTTATTTTTCTTAGATACTCGCATTCTTTTTGGCAGCTTTGTGTTTCATGAATTTACTTGATCTTATCATGGTGTTATTCATTTGGGTTTTGTGATTCAATATTCATACACTGATGTCTAGACTATTCTTATCACACGTATGCTGTAAGCCTTATTTTTCTTTTCTAGTTAATTTTCCAAGTTTTTGAAGTACAATTCTTTTACAGATTAGACTCTTTAATGCAATCTGCCCTAAGTTTTTGTTTGTTTGTTATTGTTGATGTTACAGGCACAACATAAGGCTCTACGGTTTGCTTCTCTGACAGAAAAGGGTAGCTTGATTGATAGAATTCAATTGCTGGATTGAAATAATGCAGGGTGGTTTTATCTTACATTTGCTGGTCATTTTATTAGTTTTGACTATCATACCATAAAAAAGTGACAAAAATGTAATGATCTTTGTCACACACCTCGGCCTGTAACTCTATTATGGTAGATAAACCACTGAAAGAGATATGGAAATCAGAGCTCGGATACAGAGCCTTATACTCCCACCAGGGGTGACCTCAGCCAAAGTTCAGCAGAGAAGCAGAAGGAGTCAAAGTTCAAAAAAACATGCAATATATGGCAGATGTGCCCCATTACACTCAAATGGGGGTGGGGGGAGAAGGGGAACAACACGTTAGGATAGAAAAAAGATTCCTGTTTGCCCTTAGACATTTCCTCCACCTCCGAGTGAGTTGGCATCAGCCGAGTCACTGCTGCTTCCTGACGCCCAGTTAGGAGGCTTGGGAAAACACAGGACTAAAGTTGGTTTTTAGTAGTCACTAAAATAAACCATCCATTTAGAAAAACTAGCTCAAAGTTAGATGTGATAAAGACTGGGACATTTACCATTGGGGTCTGCAAGCCAGTCCCCAGCTGCCCAGCTCCAGAGATCTCTTAGGCAGTGCAGGATTCCTGTATAATGCACAGACAGGGTAACAACAACCCAGAATGACAACTGAAAAACCCTGCATCCTGAAATGCCTACAGCAAGTTACAGCAAATTGTAAGTCCTGGGTATAACTGCAATCCTTTTCCTTCTTAGAGCTTAGATGTCTAAGCCGGGACTGCTGTTAGGTAACTCCATTTGCGTAAACTCCAGAGTGCAGAATCTTTTCCTAAGGCTAGAGTGCTACAGTAATATTTCCAGGACATAAGCAGAGAAATGATGCTTGAGAATGGTGCTTTGTCCTGGGTACCAGGCTGCTCCTGAATTTTCTTCCATAAAACAGTTACTGGATAAAACATATTAACAGATTGCTGTATTTCCACCCTTTGCCATTACTATAATCATCAGGCAAGAGAGTCACACGCTAATGTGCATTCTCCGAGCCCACAAAACTCCCTTTTTCCTAACTGTTGATTCAACAAGAGGCCACCTTACACTGAATAAAGATGTAATGACTGGTACATCTGTCGTGGTTTAACCCTGGCTGGACACCAGGGGCCCACCAAAGCCGCTCTATCACTCCCCTCTAACCAGACAGAAGAGAGAAAAAGTAAATCAAAAGGGCTCATGGGTCGAGATAAGGACAGGGAGAGATCATTTTATAGGTTACCATCATGGGCAAAACAGACTCCACTTGAAAGAAATAATTAATTTATTATCAATCAATCAAAATCAGAGAAGGAGAGGAGAAAAACTGCTAGATCTTAAAAACCTTTCCCCCCACCCCTCCCTTCTTTCTGGGCTCAACTTCACTCCCAGCTTCTCTGCCTACTCCCCCCCAGCGGCACAGGGGGATGGGAATGGGGGTTGAGGTCAGTTCATCACACGTTGTCTCTGCCGCTTCTTCTTCCTAGGGAGAGGACTCTTCCCCTGCTCATGCATGGGGTCCCACTCACGGGAGACAGTCCTCCACGAACTTCTCCAACGTGAATCCTTCCCACGGGCTACAGTTCTCCATGAACTGCTCCAGCGTGGGTCCATAATTTCCACGGGGTGCAGTCCCTCAGGAGCAGACTGCTCCAGCATTGGGTCCCCTGCGGGGTCACAAGTTCTGCCAGCAAACCTGCTTTGGCATGGGTTCCTCCCCCACGGGTCTGCAATGGCTTGCCAGGAACCTGGTCTGGCGCAGGCTTCCCACGGGGTCACAGCCTCCTCCCTTCAGGCATCCACCCGCTCCGGCGTGGGGTCCTCCACAGGCTACAGGTGGAGATCTGCTCCACTGTGGACCTCCATGGGCTGCAGGGGGACAGCCTGCCCCACCATGGTCTTCACCACGAGCTGCAGGGGAATCTCTGCTCCGGTGCCTGGAGCACCTCCTCCCCCTCCTTCTTCACTGACCTTGATGCCTGCAGGGCTGTTTTCTCTTGCATCCTCTCACTTCACTTCTCTCTCCGGCTACTGAGCTGCAGACGGGTTTTTTTTCCCTTCTTAAATATGTTATCACAGAGGCCCTTCCACTGTTGCTGATTGGCTTGGCCTTGGCCAGCGGCGGACACAGGGAATACTTCTAGCAGCTTCTCACTGAAGCCACCCCTGTAGCCCCCCCACTACCAAGACCTTGCCACAGAAACCCAATACAACATCCTACAGGGGAACATGTGAGGTGTGAATACCCCTGAGGCTGAAGGCACAGCTGGGTAATCCTGGGACCCACCTCTTAAGGAAACGCTATAAGGACAAAGCTGCCATGTAAAAGCTGAGCACCAGCTTTGTCATATTAGTTATCATTTATTAAAAAAAAAAAATTGTCTTAACTATACGGTATCAGGGCTCATCCCCATCAGGAGGTGTCCCACATTGGGAAACCTCAGTCCATGACACCAAGTGATGCAGAAAGTTTTACTTGAAATAGGGAAGGTATTCACTCAAGGTAAGCACTTCTGAGCAGGGTGGCACAGGGATGGTACTGCATAAATTCTACCTGCTGCATCCCAACCCTCTATTGGATCTTTCTACACATCACTGTCTATGTGTTGGCAATCAGTTGCTGAACAACTTAATACGTTATTTTAAATAGACGTTGCAATATATTTCTCTATTTTATGATTACAAGAAAATTACACATCTTGTTTAATGCACTTGTCAGTCTGCTCAAAAGCAGAAGTGTCTTACTGTGATTATTGTTTGGTGAAAATGGGCATGTCTTGCTGAGTAAGTTCAGGCTGGTTGTGATTAACAAGATATTATTTTTAAAAAGACAGATTCCCCCCACCCCCCACCCCCCCCTTTCTCCCCCCATTTCCAACCTAATGAAGTCAGAAAGAAGAAGGAAAGTTGCAGGAAGAACAAAGCTTAAATAAGCAAATCAAATCTTTCAAATCCATACCCCCATCAGCACTCCTTTTCAGATGTCAGTGTATCTATCTTCCAAATATTACCTAACAGTATCTCCCTACCATGTTCATGGATAAATTTATTCTTCAAGGATGTACTATTGAAATTTCTTCCTGCCTGAATCTTGACCTACAATATTTGGCTGAGCTTCAAAACAATTTGTTTTATGTGGTGTTCTTCAACCATAGCATCACAAGACACTTGAAAAGATGAGATCAGCAGGTAGTAGGCATGTAGTAAAATATCAGCTTCACCAGTGGAAATGGCTCATTATTTTGACCTTTTGCTGTTTTAGTTATACCTTGGCTGCCACACACAAGCATAAGCATAAGCATAAGCTAAAGAGAAGTTCACATGGGAAAATTTAAACTGGGTAAGTGATTTCATGACTAAAGAGAGTCATTTAGCTGGTTATTAGTCTGGATAGAAGATATAGATAGAAAAGAATATGAGAATATTTATATAACACAAGTTTGTTAAAATTTATATAAATCGGTTTACAGTTTTAGGTATTTTCACGGTATCGAATACATACTGAAGCAGGTTCACTGAATTACAGAAAATCATCATTAAATTAAGTGTGTCTAATGAGATATGAAGCCTGACAATACCGAGCATGTTCATTAATAATCCAGAAGTGAAACTAGTGACTAATAAAGTTTGTGAATGGTAACAGAGACTGGCAGAATGGATAAATTACAGAGAGGACTGACAGTCAACAAGAGCAGACCACCTGGGCTTCTTAGTAGTCAGGACCTACTCATATAAAATGCATTTGTAGAGTTGGCTCTACACAATTTCTCGGTCTTATAATTAAATTGTATTTCAGTGTCTGAGGAATGCTTGGAGAGAAAAAAAAAAAAGTAAGTTGGTGGCAGGGGCAGAGCGGCCTCTGGTGTGAAAAAGGTTCAGTAATGTTTTGGGGAGGTAAGGGATATGAGAAGGCTTCTCAAGGGGAGCACTGGAAATCTAAACACAGTTGATGAGTCTGTCCTTAATGAGGCAGGTCTTCTTCTCCTAGGTTGTCCTAGAAGGCCTCCTAAGGCCTGTCTTCAATTATTCACAATCCAGAGGTATGAACCCTATACCTCTCCCACCAAAAGTCTTTCTGGGATTTCCATCTGAACACTTTATCACTGTGAGGGTGGTTGAACACAGGAACAGGTTGCCCAGAGAAGTTGTGGGGCCTCCACCTTTGATGATATTCAAAACCTGACTGAACATGGTGCTGGGAAACTTGATCTAGGTGACCCTGCTTTCAGCAGAGAGTTCGTCAGCTAGATGGCCTCCAGAGGTCCCTGCCAACTTCACGGAATTGGTGGATCCTACAGGCTGTCCCTTCCTTGCAAAGACCTGCTACCATGACTTCATCCTGCAGCAGCTGGCAATGTACAACGAGGAAGGGGTGCGATTAAATACCATCTGCAGAGGGTAGGTGAGATGGAGAGCTGGCTTTCTCTTCCTCCCCCTTCTCCTGCAGGCAAGATGGTGGTGGGAAGGCACATCAGGCTGCGATTGCTCCCCGTGGAAGCTGCTATCACCTCCCTCTCCCACGTCTCTTCTAACCCTTAACTTCCCTCCAGCAGTGACAGCTGCACAGAGTTGGCAGGACACAGGAGGCTGTTCATCCTTGCACAGTAAATCTCCGTTTCTTCAGGCAAAGCATACAGCATGTCACCTTCGACATTTTGCACTAGTCAGCTATCTACTTAGGCAATAAATAGAGCTAGCTCGTGTATCTTAATTCAACAAAAAGCAAAGTCACACACCAGGGAATAGGAAATGCAGGCTATTCACCAAATGAAGGAAAAAAGGAGTTTACATTTCCTAATTGACAGGCACTCAAATGTAAACTCCCACGTGACGCTGTTCTACGCTATCGTAGAATTGCTGTTGTAAGGCTCTGTACAGTTAACCTTTGGATGTGGAAAGTAGCAAGCAGTTGTGGAGGAGAAATAACACACTGACAGGGCCCATATGGCACACGCATATAGCCCTTGCATGGGTTGTTTTTTAAAACTGAAGCAATTGGAAGGTCTGGACATCGTAAATGGGCTGTACAAATGCTTCTCATGTGCTGTGGTGTGAGGTCAACCAAATTCACAGAGACTTCTGTCTCAAAAAGTAGAGTTATACATTTTAGAAGAGGTAATACATAAACTTTCTCGCTGATGAAACATCTTCCACTTCAGCTTCTTAAACATCGCTTACTTTGACCATCATTTCAATGACCTTGTTCACTCTCATATTTATATACTCAGCCTCATTTGACATTCTGCTGGTGATATTCTTTAATGTGCTCAAACATACCCCTGTTGAATCTTTGCAGCATTCATTTTTCAGTACTGCTTTATATTTTTGCTTTTTTATTTGTAAAAATAGATACATATGTGCACACATACCTACATGTCAGTAACTTCAGACATTTACTGAATGCATTTGAAGAAGTAATCTCAGAAGTGAAAATTTTAATCAGTGTTTTAATACAACAACGTCCAACTAAAAACAACTGAGTGAGCCTCAGAGTGCTCTGGAAACATTAATTAATAATTGAAGCCCCACAGTGTTCTGTTCTAAGGGTTATCCACTACGTAATTAATGTAAGTTCACCAGTGACGCATACTCCTGTATACAATTCCAGTTAGCTCATCTAGCCACTGGATAAGAAGGATTTCTACGTGGAAGAAGTGTGACTGTTACTGCAGTTTCATACATGTTTTCCAGCTCTGTTTAATGGGAAGCCAGCTCACAGTATGTGAGTATGTGACTGTTCAATGGCTCTCTTAAAACAGTCTCTTGTAGATGACTGAAACATTGAACTTCCTCACGCAGGTCTTCTCATTCAAAAAAAATTGTATTAAAGTCCATCTACATTAAGCAATACAAAGCTCACATGAACTTGTTGTACAGCTTCATATAACATATGGCTTAAGGAAAATCTCCTTTGTTAAAATGTGCCTTAGCACCAAAACCATACTACATATCTTAACACTCTTTATAGTCCAGAAAGCAATTCTGAGGTGAGTTTCATATAAACTTAGAGGGAATATTTATGTTTTGATATATTACTGATTGAGAAGCCACAGAACAGAACAAATATCTTTTTATTAAGGCTCTGACCTAAAACCTCCTACCATCTCATCAATGAAGACTCATGGCTGACACCATCATTGCCAATTTACACTAGTCAGAGTTTTATCGTAAAATAGACCAGAATATGACTCCGAAGGTTTTTAACTGATATTCTAATTACAATGAAATTATGTGAAGCTGTCCATGCCAGTAACCTGTCTTCCTGTTTCACTAACCCAAAGCAGCAGCAGCTACGCAGCAACTCCTCCGCATGTCTCAGGAAGAAGTGACCTCCTCAGTAGCTCCAAACAACTCCATGAAAAGAGCAGTACTTGCACGGGGCCAAGACAGATGTAGATCCAGTGACCAAGGGAAGACACCAGAGAGCAGGAATCCCTCTCCCATACTTAAATAACAGCAACTGATACTATGTGCTACAGCCACAGACCCAAATCATCACAAGAGTTCTTGGTTAACCAACCCAAGTCAATTTTCTTGTACGAAACGCTTCCGCTGAAATTCTTAATACTGTAATGTTCAGTACTGCTACCTATATCTAATTAAATCAATAGGAAGTGTTTCTTGCAGTCCTAGTGGCTGCTAGGCTTGGACCTTACACCATCTCTACAGGCATTAACATTTCAACCACTCAGCAAGTTCAAAGAAAGTTATGGTTTTGATGTTTTCTACAACTTGGGAGCCACATACGAGGTCACTGTGAGTCACACAAATCTTCTTAGGTTTCGATTAGCTCGCCTTTGCCCACAGTATAGAAACAACATCATTAGTGGTCATCAATGCCTATTGATTCCCCCCTAAATCGGGCAAAGTTAATTGCCTGATACTCTTCAGCAGCTTTTTAGTCTTTCGGCCATCACTGATCACTTTTTGATCACCTGTGGTGAGATGCAGGCAGGCAGTGGTAGACTAGTTCATATATTATTTTACAGGGACACAATTTACAAAAGCGTAATCTATATGGATAACAGCGATGTGTCTTGAAGTCTGTGTTACACATTTATGCTGTGGAGCACTTTGTTTGTTCCACTGGGTATTCAGCTTAAGAAAAAAGATCCGTTAAGCAATACATTTTAAGAATTACTTTTCCAATATCTAACTACAGTGTACTGGCTTCTAAGTGACCAAGTTGCATTCGTAAATGAACTTTGTGGAAATGAGATGTCCTGCAAGCCAGTAGCATAGGTTAGAAAAAAAACTCAGCATAGTTGTTTTTCCAAGAGAATTCCAAAATGAAAAAAAAAATATCATTGTTCAGGATTGATAATATCAGAAGTTATTCCACATACATGTACCTTTGAAAAGTGGAGCCCAAGAGCTCTGCGATCAGTTATCACAAACCTGTGTCCAGTTCATGTTTTACCATGCCCTAAATCTGTCTGGGTAAGAGGAGATATTCTGCTTCCGGCTCCTAAACGTCTGTTCTGCCTTCATAGTAAACTGCTGCTTAGTCTTTCATTATATTGTGAATCAGAATCAAAACATTTTAAAATATCAATCCTCTATTAAAAATAAAATCAGCGAGGCTGTTACAGAACACAGGCTGCTGTGAAATGGTGGACTTGATGATCTTAAAGGTCTTTTCCAACCTAAACGATTCTATGATTCTATGATTCTATTTACAAGTGCACCCTCTCACTAAAAGTCCCAGATTTGGGAGAAGGTGCATGCAAGGAGTAGAGGGCCATTTGCTGGCACTTCAGGTCGCTACTGGAAGAAAACAGGACAGCAGCGTTGCCAGACCGACTCTTAGATGAACAAAGCAGGATCCAAAGGACATTTCACACAAGCTTTAATAATGCTGAGGAGTATCGTGCAAGGTCATGAGGACTCAGTGGATGTAGGAGCCGCCATGCATAGAAGCCCCTGGGTCATCTGACAACGTAAAGCAAGGAATTTGTGGATTTTGATGTATTGATATATGCCAAGGGCCCAGGCCAATGGCTCAGTAAGTTCAGTTGATAATTTCCTTTGTGCCTCAAGCGGATACAGCCTGGCAGTTCCCCTTATGCGGCACACCAAGATGCCTTGGTCCTCTCCTGGGACGACAGTTTGCAGAGATAAATGACAAGTTTGTTCTGTTGCCTGAACTAATGCTGCAGATATAATGGTGCAATGGAGCTGGGAAGGGTGTTCGAGTTTTAAAACATTCCAGAGAAGCCAAAAGATTATTACTTTTCTTTTCCTGACACTGGGGGGAAAAAACCTAGCGTCTTTATTTACTTTGCTCAGTTCTCAGTTATGCGGAAAAACATAATTAAATAATTTTGAAATCATAAAAGACACCTATAATAGGTTTTTCCAACGTCCAATTTCATGCCTCTTCATGGACGTAGTACCTCAGAAATTGCTTCTCTTCATGAATACAACTTCACTTGACAGATAAAATCCTCAAAAAATTGCCAAGCAGAAACCTCAGGCTCACAAGGCAGTGCCTTCCTGGAAACTCAGCCAAGGACTTGGAATCAATTACATAAAGGGATTGAATAGCAACGGATCCCAGAGAACCAAATGTGCGATTCAGTAACTGAACCTTTTTTACATGCACAACTAAACTCAGTGACGGATAAGAGAAAGGACTTTAAGCTAGAAGAGAATTAAAAACTGGTAGCAAGGAAAAATTACACTGGAGAAATAATTTTTTTTTTTTTTTTTTTTCCTGGGAGACAGACATACAGACTTCTGAACTGTGGCAGGGGCTGGAACAAGTGCTACAGTTTGTCATGAGCAGCGTTTACAGTGTTTGCCAGCTAAAGAGACTGAACATTTACATTTTTCTCTGGAGCAAGGAGGGCTGGATTGCAAGTTGGCTTCTGGAATGCGTTTGCCCCATTGGAGGTGTACAATTCATAACAAATTCCACTTAGAGTTGTGTATTGCTGCCGGTGGCTGGGAAGACTCGGAATTGCCAATTCTCCAAATACTGTTTGCAAGTGGTTTTCTTAACTGCTCACTTACCGGAGTGTTACAAATCTGAGTCTTGCCTCATACATGTATGTTAGTGTGCAGAAATGCAGACGTTCAGAGAAGTGAGAAAATGCGAACCTTCGAATCCCACACCCCGGAAAATCACTGTGATTCAAACCTACTCTCCTGATGGCTGGGAGGAGACGCACAATTGTATGTTTGGTGTTTTGCTGTCATCTCACCTTGCATCCAGCTAGGACTGCAGAGCGGTAGCTTTTCTGGAAGAACTAAATAGACTTAGAGCATCAGCTGAAAACGTGATCAGCAATAACACTGTGAAGTACGGTAGCATTTCCTGCCATTTTACCATGACTCATCCTTCCTTGTTGCTTTTCTTATATTTTACCCAACTAACGAGACTTTAGCCCTTGGCAATGTGTAATTGATTCGGTGTTGCTGAGTTTGAAAGCAGCAGAAGCACAAGAACTGCTTTTCATTCATTGCTTCATTTAGTTATAAGTCAGTGATCTACCCAGGGCAGCAGCTCCACTGCTCAGAACTGTGCATCATTATTGCCCATACATGCTATTGTCATAGGCACAAATAACACACAGGAAAGCTTAATTTTTACAGAATAGTTTCCATAGGACAACAACATTTGTTATTTTTCATTGTGAGTTCCCCGGCTCTTGTTTCAGGACTTCTTTTTCAAAGCACTTCAAGCTTCTAAAGCCCAAAATAAAAACCTTCCCTTAGCCCATCCTATAAATCAAACAACTAGTAGGGAGCACACTCCAGTGATGAATCTTTTCAGCCACGTGTAGCTTTTATGGTTAAGTAACGGTGATATTTTTTATGTAGCTCTATGTACATTTGCATGTATAGGAAAAGAAAAATGCAGTTTTTCACAGGAGATGTCACTGACACATTTTCTTAGTGGGGATAGTGCAAATAAGTCTCATCCTCATACCCTGTCCCTTTAGCTTCATTCTCCAGGGCCTAAGCAGAAAAGGCTGATATAAATAAGTTAATAAAACACGATGTAAAAATTCTCAATGCCAATTTACGCGTGCCAGAGCCTGAGATGATCAGAGGCACAGCTGCGAAGGATAACACCGAAAATGAGCGACTCAGGTGATGTGCTTCAGAGGTTAAACTGTACTACAAAGATCAGCCCTATTTCTAGCTACTGAGAATAAATAAGGAATTGCCATGGTATTTACCCAAGGGCTTTATGCATTACTTCAACATTTGGCTACTACCTTCTGGCACATTAGAAGTTAACCTGGCTCTCCCCTGGCTTCTGGAGGGAGAAAAAAAGCAAAAGGAGGAGAAAAAAAAAGCATCTGTTTCTTTTTCTCCACTTTCCTTTTCTAAAGCCTCTGATATTTTTAGAGAAAGTCCAACTGTGCCAAGTGCTTGGCTTAAGACAATGAATATTGGTGCAGGTTCGTTGGGGATCGCTGCTTCTGTCCAACTCTATTTTTATGTGTTCTCTCCACAAAGTATAGCACAATTCTCGTATCTCTCCGTGTTGCTTTTCCCAACTGCTTTGAGTAGGAACACAGGCGATGGATGTAACTCTAGTTGCTCTTGGCTCATCCCAAGTTTGGCAGAGAACCTGATTATTTTCTCCTTAAAGGACTATTATGCTGCATCTATGTAGGACTCAGTAAGCAGAGCCACCTACATCCTAATTAGGAAGCTAATAAATAAACACATTGCCTTAGTTTATATTTATAGCTTTTTTTTTTTACATCTCAGCAACACAAGAATGGATTTTTGCAAGATTAGATTACTCAGAAACAAAATTATTCAGTATAACAGTATAACATGAACATTTTTGCAATACTGTTATGTCTATACTGTTTATAAGTAAAAGTTTGATTTATAGTTAATAGTTAAATATTCCAATATGAAATACTGAACAAAGCCTGTATAATATATAGTTAACAGTATTTTTCGAAGACCTAAGTTCTCCTACCTAGTGATATCATCAGAAGTTACACATCAGAAAGTAAAGACTTTATCATTTGGAAAAATGAAGAATAGATTCATTTACTTCTCTGTAAATATTTCTTACAGGAGACTGTTCCTAGTACGCTGTAAATTTTGTGTGTCATTTGAAGACTTTCATAAAGAGTTTAGTTCTGCCCTCATAAAACATCATTTTGTAATTGGACAAAATGTCTTATTATTAATTCTTTTTCTGTAGTCTTCACCAGATCGAAGAACAAGAAGCAAACCTTTCTCCTGAACCATGTTTGTTTGTTGGGAGGTTACTGGTTATGCAGTCAAAGAAATCCATAGCAGCTTTTATCACTGTCAAGAGTAACAAAAACCTTTTCTCTGAAGAGCTCTCTGAAGGCAGGAAGCCTTTTACAACTGTGGAACATCTTTAGTTGGGATTAGATGTCCTTTTTTGCTTGACTTAGTAGTGAAACTTCTTAGAGGATGCTCAGACTTCAGAGACTTTTTCTCCACAGAGATAAGTACTGCCATCATTTCTAGAAAATTCGATCGTGCTAGGAATTTGAACAGCAATTACAAGAAATTCACAGTTACAGAATCTCCTTTTTTTCCTTGAAAAGTAATACTAAACCAAAAAGGGGATACAAACATCTTGCCTACAGTATATTTGCATTATTACTATTGGACTTGTGCCTGAAAAAATTATACTGTTTACATATTGCTGATAGCTACGTCCTTATGCACGCGTGTGAAGAGACATGCCAAAACGTATTTATAAAACATCAGTGAAACAAACTAGATACATGGCTCTTAATTATCCCCTTACTCTTCCCTGTTACCAAGCCTAGTGGAAAAGCTTCGATATACCCAAAGTTAAAGACGAGATTGGAGTAGCTGAGAAGAAAAAAAAAAAAAAAAAAAAAAAAGTCCTTTATTTAGTGACTTTTAATAAAAGCCATTAAGTACATGAATTTCAGTATAATCTAAAATTAAAAAAAAAAATTAAAGGGGGAATTTAAAATAGTTGAATAAAAAAATTTTAAAAAAAAAATTGAAAATTAAATCGGGAAAGCATTTTCAGCAGCAGCTAAATTTTAAGTGCATACGGTTCACTTTCACTTTTTTCTAATCACCAGTATGTAATCATTCAATTTAAATTTAGAAAAAGCCTTGCTTTGCTTTATTTTGTAAAGCCTATCAGCACAAACTAATCTTTGTTTCAAAAAAACACCCCAACTTTTCCAAAGTGCTGGGCTACCTTGATACTATATAAAGTATTAGAAATGATCCGTCCATCATTGCTGCCAGGTAGGTGAAGGGAATGGTCTATGTCAACAGCAGAGCAGCATTTCCGTGCTTTTCTTCTTTCTTAGCAAAGCAGCCCAAAACACACATGCACATTTCTTTGGATAAAATGATGCTTATTATTTCTATGTAACTTAACGCTATAATACTGCTTCTGCGTAGAAGATGCACTCTTAAGCAGTTTGAGTTTCAGCTTTGCACCTTGAACTCATTATTCAGAGAGGTGGGCCTGTGTGAACCTCATGAGGTTCAACAAGGCCAAGTGCAAGGTCCTGCACCTAGGTCGGGGTAACCCCCAGTATCAGTACAGGCTGGGGGATGAAAGGATGGAGAGCAGCCCTGCTGAGAGGGACTTGGGGGTGCTGGTGGATGAAAAGCTGGACATGAGCCGGCCATGGGCGCTGCCAGCCCAGAAGCCAATCATACCCTGGGCTGCATCAGGAGAAGCGTGGCCAGCAGGTCAAGGGAGGTGATTGTGCCCCTCTACTCTGCTCTGGTGAGACCTCCCCTGGAGCCCTGCGTCCAGCTCTGGAGCCCTCAGCACAAGAAGGACATGGAACTGTTGGAGCGGGTCCAGAGGAGGGCTACTAAAATGATCCAAGGGCTGGAGCACCTCTCTTATGAGGACAGGCTGAGAGAGTTGGGCTTGTTCAGCCTGGAGAAGAGAAGGCTGCGGGGAGACCTGATTACAGCCTTTCAGTACCTAAAGGGGGCCTATAGGAAAGATGGGGAAAATCTTTCTAGCAGGGCCAGCTGTGACAGGACAAGGGGTAATGGCTTTAAACTGAAGCAGTGTAGGTTTAGACTGGATATAAGGAAGAAATTCTTTACAATGAGGGTGGTGAAACCCTGGCAGGGGTTGCCCAGAGAGGTGGTGGAGGCCCCATCCCTGGGAACATTCAAGGCCAGGTTGGATGGGGCTGTGAGCAACCTGATCTAGTTAGCGGTGTCCCTGCTCCCTGCAGGAGGGTTGGCCTGGATGCCCTCCAAAGGTCCCTTCCAACTCAAAACATGATTCTATGATTCTATTCCTGCCGCACCTTTGTACCTCCTGGGTTCGCTTGCTCACAGTTTCTTCTGGCTGAGGGTCAAATTTTCCTTCATCTACCCATGGCAGCTGCTGAAGACATACCAGTAATTGATTTTATGGCTTGATTATATACATGTATTGGCACTGATTATATTCATATTTATATTATATAACATGATAATACAATATGATGTTATATTGCATATTATATATAATATTTCTACATTGATCTTTGAGAACATTACCTGGCCCTCTCCTTCTGCATGTGTTTCAATAGACAGGCCTTGTTTTCAGTACAGGATTGGAGATGGAGTCTAAAAACTTGTAAATACAACTTATAATACAGAGTCAGCTATTACTTGTTTTCAGCAACAATATGCTAGTTGCCAAACAAGATACAAAACAACACTTACAGGCCTGAGGGGTTTGAATATTTTTTAAGAAAATAATTCTTCTTTTCTGACTAAATCCTTCATTTGATCTAGTTCCTAAATTACGTAGTTGAATTTCAGAAGCACTGAACATTTTTTAACTCCAGCTGCTAGAATGAATTGACTCAATGGGAGCTATAGCTGCTCACCATATCTCAGGAAAACATTTAATTTGTGCATCTAAATCTGAATATAAGTGATTAATTTAGCTGCCATCTCTACAAACAAAGAAAAAATAAGGTCTGCTGAAACAGGAAAACAAAGCACATTTTTAATCAGGGTTCTTTTGCAGCTCCATCAACTTGCAGTGGAATCGGGGTTGAACCAGTTCTGACATTTCTAAGGGAGGTTTTTGCTTTTGCTTCCAGGTTTCTGGGTCTAATCCCTGCAGTGAGCAAGTCTTGCCCTCTTTTTGATATCTCCCAAGTTTTTAATTTTGCTGCACTGCTCCACCGAAAGTTCTCCATTCTGAACACGCTCCATAGCTTTCCAAAAAGCACCATTTTCTACTTCTCCCCAACTGTTTAACTGGCCTCAGCTCAGCATTCAGGACAAAGGATAGGAGAAACAAAAGTCTTTTCTTTCCAACTGCTGCTACCAGACACAGGCTCTCCAACTAAAAAATTAGTATGCAATAGTTACACAACTGTGAAAAATAATTCTACTAACACATTTAAAAGAGGAGAGGTTTCAGAAGGCAAAAAGGGATTATTTTGCAGCACTCTTCCTTTCTCATTCCTGTTAAGGAGGTTGTAGGGCAAGTGAGAATAGAAAATTCTTACTGAAAGCTCCTCACTGTTACCTGACTACAATGGTACTATTACTTGAATCTACTTAATATACTTTAAGTCTATAATGTATTTTGGTGTTTCATGCTTTAGTGGCTACTGTGAGTGAACTTCTCTACCTCCAACCATGCTGGCTGCCAGCCCCCCTCTAGCAGCTATGGACTCCGCCTCCCCTCAGGGCAGGTTACCACTGAACGGTTCCATCCTGCCATCATCTGAAGCATTGCAAACGCACAGTTATCATTAACTTAATCAGAATTTTTCTGCATGTAAGCGACAGCAACATTTCAGAGCGATGAGGAGGCAGTAACCGCCATCTCCTGCAGCAGCTCTTTCACGATCCTTCCATGCATCTCTCCATAACTCTAACCAAACCCAAAAAGAAGAAAGCAATGGCCTTCGGTGGTTAAACTTCAGTTCATAAGCAGCTTTGATGATTTCTTTTGTGTAGCATTACTGTTTGTTGGATGTGTCTTAATATAAGAAAATTGGTTTTGTGCATGGCAACAAAAAAATTGTTCGTTTCCTACTGCAATTCTGGTGCTAACTTGCTTTTTGAGCTTTGTCATGCTTCCCTTCCCTAAACAGATCCTCCCCTCCTGTTCTTTCCCCACAGTTAGTTATATACAAGCACCAGTTAGTTATATACAAGCACATGTAAGTTGTATCTTATATTCCAGGCATGTAGCATTTTCGGAAACATACCATGGGAACCAACTGATAACAGACACAGCCATCAGGAGAATAGAGTAGATCATGAGATGGTTCTGCATTAAGAAGATAGCAACAGAGTGGGTTGTTTTTTTCTTTCCAGAATTAACTTCATTATTGCATAGTATGGTTTTTATATTTGTAATAATACTTAAAATACCATGAAAAAATCCTCCATCTCTGGATACCATAAAGCTATGCTCTACTGACCTCAGTCACAAAATTATGCCATGTACTTAGTCCTACACTACACTACTACATAGTGTAACTTAAGAACTATGGTACAACATATGGTGCGGTTGTACTGTGTGAAAACATCATTTTAAACACAGTTTAATTATATGAACATTTGAATATACATAAATCCATCCATACATATTTAACACACACAGTTTCAGAACTCCTTTCCAAGCCTTGCATTATCTAATGCAAAGTCAGCCTTACATTTGCCCGATGTAACCTGCAATGTCCATCGAAAACCTAACCCAGAGCACAACACAGACAGACAGCGTGCACCCTAGCAGTCACAACCAGTTTCAAGCTATGTCCTTTAAGTAGCTGATGAATGGACATTATTATAAAGATATCTATAAGACAGGTCTATTAGAAGAGCCCTGAATAAAATAAAGACTTCAAATACCATTAAAATTAATGAATTAGGTCAAGTCATGTAATTCATCACCTGACTGAACTGGAATCCAATCTGAGGCATCCTTTAAAAAAGACACATTCAAATGAGGTAGCGTTCACAGGGAAGTTCACAGTGAAGATAATCATAATTTAAATGAGAAAATGCCTGCATAGTTTTAGCAAAGTCTGACAGGGATTCTGTGCAAAAGCAGCATGGTAAGCAAAAGCAAATCTCCACAAATTAATTTGACCTTGATGAAAGGCACATATTTTTATCAATCAGACTTAACAAATATTGACTTTAGGCATTAACCAGAGACATACATAAACATTCAGGTTGTTAAAACAGTTGTCAAGTTCATTTTCCTTCTGAAATCACAGTTTGCTGATAAAGATCTAGCTGAACTTAACCTCTTTAAAAAAAAAAAATCTGTATTGCCTCAGAAAGCAGGAGTCGGACGGATTAGTCTTCTCTGCCTATCAAGTGCTAAAAAAGGATGTGTCACACAGGCAGACTGAAATCTAGAGCCGGAGCGCCGGCTATGACAGACATACAAATGAAACGCGGTATAATTATAACCACAATGACCATGGCCCATCCTCCTCCAGCAGCACCAGCCAGGAGGCTGGGGGAGAACGGCAAGGGCACCGCTTTTGCTTGTGACTACCACTGATCACGGAGGTTTTATTTCCACTGTAAGGCCAGTAGGGCAGGGTGAGTCAAGGTTACAAGTCACCAAGCAGAGGACTTCCCTAAGAAGAAGGCAATGCACAGTAACTATTTAATTTTCAAAACTATGGAAGATGAGAAGACACTTTAATGGTACTTTGCACTCTCCATTCTTAGTGAACTACTGGCCCTTCCCAAAAGGGGAGGACAGCAGCTTGTATAAAACGGTGCTGGCTTCTTTCAAGCCACTCCATCAGCAGCTGAATGAAGACTCAACCATCACTTTGAGAAAAACAAGATTCCCCAGAAATCGCCTGAGTGCAGCGTGCCCACTAGCACCCACTGAGAAGGTACAAGGTCGGTACCCAAAGCAGGGCAGGAGCTCCGAGCCAGTGCCGGCTGTCCCCGTGGGAAAGGCTCCCCGCCTCGGAGCACGGAGAGCTGCTGAACTGCTCTCTCCTCCAAGATCAAAACCTCCTCTGAACTGCCAGCTGCCCTGAAAGGAGGGAAGAGCAGGGACCATAGCGGCAGTCAGGCTTCAGCCAAGCATTTTCAAACATTCAGTAAGGTGAGTGTGAGATTAGATTGGAGGAGTACACAAAGGCTTTATTCTGTACCAGCACTCACACATCTATTTTGTGTCATATCCAGCCTTCACCGAAGAAACACCTTGAGGCATTTCATGACTATGTTGACATTTCAGTTATGCTACATTTAAATAGATTTGGTTGTGCTGAGTTTTATTTCTTGCTAAAATACTTTCCATTCTAAATATAGATGCAAAGAGTTATTTACTAAGTCAAATTCTGACTGGGAACACACCGAGGAAGCAGCAAAGCAGAAAGTCACAGCATTTGCCTCCCCTTTTTAAAAATTCTTTCTGTCCCTCCGCCTTTTTTCATCTGCCCTATGACTGGAGGCTGTGCACAGAGAGCTCTGTAAGGAATCCTCAGAATGGATTCGGCGTGAGAAAAGCAAAAGACGGTTTCTTTTCTCGGCAGCCTCCTAGAACTGGCTATAAAGTGAGCTGGATGGAGATCAGCCTGCCCGCTGGCTGGGCCAAAAAGGGTGCGGGCCAACAGAAGAGATCTGTGAGCAGCCTAGAAATGAAAGGCTGTAAGTAACTGAGAGAGCCACTCAGCCAACCAAGTACACCAATACTTTTTCCTCAAATGTCCTCCAAGTTTATAGGAAGCAGTAGTAGCAAAGAAGTGGAAGATAAAAATCGCTTCCATAATTTAGCAGCCACTCTGCAATGACCGACTTCCCTACAAGCCATGAAAATGTCAAAGCCTTTGCTAGCAGAGTTTGCAGAGCTCTGTTAAACAGCACACACAGAGCAAACCCTTAGGACGCCGCAGGTTCCTAAAACGTACAACAGCTTCATAGTCTTGAAGAAAGATAAAAACCTAAGAGTCAGTTAGGTTTCGTAAATGCCTCTGCTTCTGCCTATTTGCGGCTAAAGAAAGTGGAAGATGGCTAATTCCAAACTCTCTGGGTATAAAGGTTTACATTAACATTCTTCTAGCTCAGGCTGTGCATCTCTCTTGCTTTAGCTGTTCTGCAAGTGGCAAATGTTATAGAGCCTGAACATTTTCCTACATGCATATTTAAGATTTGTATTAACTGTTGTTTATCCAAAGAAAGTAATGGCTTTGAATCCTGTCGAAAAATATACCATAATATTGGTGAAAGTTTTACTGAATCGGGTTTTATGAGAAAGAATAAACCAAGTGTGCACAGCTATTCAGCAATATATACTGCTCACTTTTTTAACACGCCTAGAAATATTTGAGGGAATGTGAAGGTGATCTCTTGAGAATATATCCAATACCCACTGTTACCCTTAAAATCCCATGCTGAAACATCATTGCCAAAAATAGCCTCCTAAAGGTGACACTTCTGTGAAAGATGTCACAAGATGCAGCAAGAGCCTCGTGAGTATATAAGCCATATTTACAGTGCTACTACAATTTGCACATTTATTTCATGCATTCCTTTTCCTATTTGGTATTCCTTTTCCAATTTTACATGGAGTTTTTTTGGTTTGGAGAATATTTTTAAGTGCAGGCAGTTTTGCACAGGGCTTGCTCGAAAAATCTCATTATTATGGGAATGTGAAATAGATCTGCAAAACAGTGGGTTTGATCCAAAAAAGGAATCTGGAAATCAAAGAGCAAGAGACCAGTGTTGTACACCACACTGTTATTCCATGAGAAAAAAAAATAATGTACATGGCAAAGAAAGCAAATATTCCAATAAAAAATATAATTTAATAGAAGAAGCCAAAATGTAACCAGTTCCCACGTAGCCTCATATGAAGCAGGTAATGAACAGATGCTAGCACACCTACTCATGCATAGGCTTTCCCCTGCAGGTGTGTTTTACAGGTCAACAATATGTAGAATTATTTGCACATATCCTTACATACATCTTCGGATGCTCAGTGTAGAAATGATTTCTCACCAGCTGCCTGCCTTCCCCCAAACCATATATGCACTGAACGAAACACGGGAGACAGTGAAAGCAAAACAGAACAAATCCTTTTGAAAATCCCCTGGAGGCTGACAGCGCTCAGCCTGGGCTGGGTATTTTGGCACAGGCAATGCTCATCTCTACTGCAGCTCACCCGGTCGTGCGGAGCATGGCAGCTCATGGCAACACCAAAACCTGGCTAGAAAGAATGTGGCTGTGACTTCTGAGACTTTCTTCTAGCCCAGGAACACAACTATCATCACATTAGTGAGGTAATCCAAAGCCATCTTAGAAACATTTTTGAAAGACTCAACCCTATCACAAGCCTTTATGAGGCCAGGCTGGGAGAGTTGGGGGTGTTCAGCCTGGAGAAGAGAAGGCTGCGGGGAGACCTGATTACGGCCTTTCAGTACCTAAAGGGGGCCTATAGGAAAGATGGGGAAAATCTTTTTAGTAGGGCCAGCTGTGACAGGACAAGGGGTAATGGCTTTAAACTAAACCAGGGTAGGTTTAGACTGGATATAAGGAAGAAATTCTTTACAATGAGGGTGGTGAAACACTGGAACAGGTTGCCCAGAGAGGTGGTGGAGGCCCCATCCCTGGGAACATTCAAGGCCAGGTTGGATGGGGCTGTGAGCAACCTGATCTGGTTAGCGGTGTCCCTGCTCACTGCAGGGGGGTTGGACTAGATGACCTCTAGGGGTCCCTTCCAACCCAAAACATTCTATGATTCTGTGATTGCAGTATCTCCTGAAAACAGGCTTTTCGGTACAAAGACCATCTGTGGCTGCACTGACTTGTACATTCCTTAGCACAGCTGGGGCTCCAGACTTGATTCAGGTTTGGGGGTATGGTATCTGGCCAGTGGTAAAAAAGTAAAAAACTATGGAATATTTAAATAGAAGACAAAAATAATTTTTCAGGTGACATAAAGGTTGTTGTGGGATCTAGTAGTGATGCTTATTTTAGATCATACTGTTAACTGCAGTGAATAGCTTCTTTTTTTTTTTTAATATTTTATTTGACTTCCATTTGCTCTACTCATCTCTGCAGAGGGTGATTCAGCTACAGGATGCAGATGAGCTGCAGGGTGTCAGCTACTGGCATAATTTACTGTAATGCTTTGGACTCATTTCTCAAAGGCAACCATTAGTATAAAACATGGGGAAAAAAACAACCCTGAATTGTAAAATTAATAAGAAAGAAGTTATGTAAATTAAGTAGTATCACCGTATCCCACCCCCTACTCTATTTGCGGGGAGGGAAATACAGTTTTTTAATAGCTTTTAGTACAATCAAGAAAAATTTATATTTTAAAAAGAAGCTTGAAGAAAATACTGAAGAAACAGAAATTCTAGTTTTCCTTCAAACACAATTTGCTATATTAATACAACACAACTATGAGCCTCCTAGCAGTCCCCCCAGCACAAAATTCTTTCTTTTGGGATAATGGGAACCTTTATTAAAAATGTCGAACCTAGCAGGGTTTTGTTCTACTCTGATTTAAGTTTAGTGAAGTTAATAATGGCTACCCTTTGCAAAAAAATGATAATTTCACAACCTAAGATTGAAGTTGGATTCATACATATCCTCTTGACTCTGATGTTAAAGTTGATTAAAATGAGAGATAATCAAGTTCTCTGGTTTTGACATCGTTGGTATGAAACCAAAATGTATGGATTGTTCTGATGCACCGT
This sequence comes from Gorsachius magnificus, assembly GCA_034008185.1. Taxonomy (NCBI): domain Eukaryota; kingdom Metazoa; phylum Chordata; class Aves; order Pelecaniformes; family Ardeidae; genus Gorsachius; species Gorsachius magnificus. The sequence goes on along the minus strand of CM067085.1, from coordinate 5,969,105 downwards.
AGTGATGAAGGGAGAAAAATCCCACTGAGAGAGCAAATTAATATACCTTTACACTCTGCTAATATGCTACAGTATTAAAATTATGTCTGCTCACTCTGAGGTTAGATTGCGAGAGTTTATGCGCTTTATATACCTGGGGATGCGATGTTAGTTACCCTCTGTCCCAAAATATATACGGGAACAGACTACCACTTCCCCTTCATCAGTTTACTGAAGGATAGGTAAAGGATGTGTAAGGTTTGGGCTCCCATCATTTTTAGTGAAGAGGATCATATTCCTACTGTTCCCCTCTCTTTGTAGAGCTCTCCTTGTCTCTGTTAAGCATAGCAAGTTGCATGAGAGCTACACAGACATAAAAACTGGGATTGTGAAGAACCACATCCCTACTACCATTCGTTACTGCTATTCTGACCTGCTCGGGTGATGAGGGAGGAGAGCTTGGCCTCTAGGATTTACTGTTAATATATTTAAACAAATTGCTAATTGTTACAATAATATCGGCTCCTTGGAGTAAGGATAAAATGGAAAGGCGATTTCCTTGTGAGAATGAGGTATGGTATCAAGCAGAGCTGTGCCAAAATTCAGACTTCCATCTCTTAAAGGCAAAACCAGATCTTTATTTCAATACAAATGAGAACAAAACTGGGTTTATACTCTGATGTAAGGACTACTAACAAGACTCCCAATTAAAATTATACCAGCAAAATCCAGCAATGTGTCAACCAGTAAGAAATCCAATTGTTCTGCAGACCCCAGCTGCTTACCAGGCTTAACTGTCAGAAAATACAACCACATCCAAAACTATTTCCAAAAATTCGTATGGAGAACTTTTAAGGGACCAGTATTATTTTTACTGAGTTTTTACAAGGTAAAATGCTCTCTGAAGTGCCTTTATTAGTTCATTCGGGGTTTTAATAAATTGAGAGACCATCCAGGATCAGAGATTTACTTCCTTTCAAGCAGTACCTCCAAAAACCCTTCCAACGTTCAGAAGTTCAAACCAAATGCTGACTATCACAGTGTGCTCTTCCTGACCTGAATATTTCAAATTCAGAGTTTCCTAATGAAAATCTCCCATCAAACACTTTTTTTATTGACAATGGTCTGCTCTTCAGAACAAAGAGAACTACATCTTGAGAATAAGAAATGTGGACCTGCAACCCTCCATATTTTATTGGCTACAAAAGTTCTCTGACTTCATGCTTTCTCCATACAAAAAAAAAAAAAAAAAAAAAAAAAAGACAGAGAATGCTGTGCCATTAAAATCATACGAGAATCAAGACTGCACTAAGAGCCCATTATTGCTGCTAATGAGGCTGATACCGCTGCGACGAGTTGCTCTTTTGCTACTGCTGCTCCACGATTCAGGCAGTCTGATGAACTCGGATCCGCATTGTCAAACATCAAGAAGGCAGCGTAGGAAGGTCACAAAGTCTATGAAGCATTAGGCACATCGGTAAAGTTGGAAGACGAAAGATTGTTTAGAAAATAGCGAGTATGCAAATGCCCTGCCTTTTTTCATTAGCAGAATATATCTCTAGCATAGGAGACTGCTGCTACTAAAAAACCGGAACGCTCCCGTGCTCCACCCAGGTAGCTGCAGCTGCAGTATATCACGACTTCCACGGCCGTTGCAATGTAACAGGGGGATGACTTAGAGGAGCGTTCAGTGCAAAGTGTCACCGCTTTCCGTGAGCAACCTGAGATACGGCACGCTCATGCAGCCACAGCCACACGATTTGTGCAGCCTCCAACTCGGCGTCAAATCATGCACGTTAAAATACGACAACCATAACTTCACATTTTCAGATGGTACCATTTGCTACAGGACGGTTGTCTGCTGTGTATTTTATCTTTTTACATATGAAAAATTTATGCTCGCTCTTGAAAACGTTTCTGAAAAATTCAAGGAACTCACTATCAACTTTCTATATAAAACAGCTCACATAAAGAATATCTCCTCAGTGGCAGTAACGCATTAGTGCTCGGTGTCGGAAATCAGGACTCGCAGAAACAGCAAATGGCTGACTGAACCCCTAAAGAGCACGCACAAAGTGAATTAACCAACAGAGGCATAAGCACCCGGGAAAGGCTATACCGACCTGTCAGAGTAAGGCAGGAGCCACAACAGTCCAAGTATTGCTGTGTCAGGCAGGCCAATGGACTAATATAATGGACGACTGGACCATATGGACTATAAAAATATGGCTATTTATACCCAAAACATGATTCAAAACTGAAAAAAAAATAATCCAGAAATACATTAATTCCATCTTTAAGATACTGATGTCTCCCAGACTTTTGGCAATCACTTCACCTTTGGTTGTATTTTCCACAATTACGTGGCCACGTGCTGTGTACATTGATAAGCAAGGATTTATTAGCTACATTTACCATTTCATTCTGTATCTAACTGATTTCATTTAAGTTCAGATGAAATTATTTAATTTAATTCTCCAAAGATGGAAACGGTGCATATTGATAAAAATCTGTGGAAAAGCAACTGAAAACTGGGAAAAAAATGAACAGTAGAACACCAAAAATCCAAAGTTAAAAGATGTGGTAAGATGACAATTACAGCTGAAAAAAATCTAATGTATTTTCATGATCTCCCATCTCTTACAGGAATGACTATATCCCTAGATAAAATCTTTTTTTTTTTTTTTCTTTAATAAAATGACATTCAAAAAGCCCTTCAAGAACAACTGGCAGCAGCTGCAATATTCTTCTTTAGATTTTTAAAAAGAGAAAGATGACCTGATTAAAAACGCGGTCACAACAATAGCTTTGTCCCATCTTTTTTTTTTTTTTTTTTCAACGGAAAGAAGTGCTCCCTGACTGAGAAAAGAGTGGGCAGAAAGCATGTTCTCCTAATCACTCTCAGGTAACAGGCCCCAGCTGAGCTCTACCAGACAACAAGCTTTCTATTTTCATTCAAAGAAAAGGAGGTAGACCTCATTTAGAGAATTTGAGAAGTTGGATGATTTTTTTTTTTAATTTTTTTCCCCCCCTTTCATGAATAGAAAAGGCTGCAAAATTGGCTGGCTAATGCTGCAGGAGCTCTTCAGAGCCATATTGGGTTTATTGAGCAAAAGGAGGAGAACTGGATAGCTCTTCTGCGGGAAACAAACATGCCTGGATACCCACGAGCTCTTCTCAAACTGGCCAATATACCCAATTCTGCAGCGAGTATTAACAAATCTGCACTGCGATCCCTTTAAAGCTGTTTGTAATGAACCATTGGAGTATTTCAGAACAGATGAGAGATACAGTTCAATCCTTATTTTAAATAATAAGATCAGCAAAGGAAAAAAGGAGGAAAAAAAAAAACAAAAAAACAAGCCAATGGCATAATTTGGGCTGGTTTCCCTTGACCCTGACAAGGAATGACACAGAACCTGGGGTTAATTTGGATTCCATAATGTAATGAATGGAGCCTGTCAGAGAGGAAATGTGTTAATAAAAGCAAATCAGATACAAGGGGGGATTAGAATGCCTTTCTCTGCTTGGGACTACAGTGGCAAAAGGCTATCGTTCAGAATATTAAAACTAAAAGATGCTGACAAAACAGCTTAGCATGTTGAGTAGCTGGTGCACAAACACGATAATCATTTCCACACTGAGCACAGAATCAATACAGCGAATTACTTCCAAATGCCTAACGGAGGTTTTTCAATGTCACCAAGGAAAGTTCTGCTTCAAATCTCAGAGTCTTTATCTCTTGCCAGTACAGCTCCCACTCACTTCCCTCTGCGATCCTTTTTGCTAGGTCTGAACATCTCCTGCCTTGTCTTTTGACATCCTGCTCTTCTTCAGCTGCACACCTTCAAGTTCCATCCGCCCTGTGGTATCCATCCTCACCCACTCTGAACACTAGGGGGACCAGCAGAGTTAGTTATTTTTTAGGCTGCTCCATCAAAAATAGGAAAAAAAAAAAAAAAAGGCAAAAAAGCAGCAAAATTTTCTCCAGAAGATTTTCTAATAAGTTAAACAACTTGTTTTCTTCTCTTTCCCACCTCCAATGTAATAGAAAAAAATCTGTGGCAAGTTTCTATCTGCTCTCTCTCCAGCTTTGTAATTCAGTAATTTTCTCTCATAATTCTGTCTTCCAGCATTTTTCTTTTTTCCTTTCAACCTTCAGCGCTTTGTAGTTAGTAACATAACTTCTAGGTCCTCTCGTAATTTTGACTTTCCATGAGTCTTTTACTGTCGAGTCTTTTTGGCTACCATATCTTCTGGGTTTTTAACGAATTTCTATTACACTCTTTCATAAATCTTGTTTTAAACTGAATATGCTGCTCTTGACAAATCTGCAGCTCAGTGGTTTGTGCATCCCAAAGCAAACAGTACCAAACCCCAACATGTCAAACATTACAGAATTAATCTACTTTTATCTTTGATTTGAACCAAACTAAAGCAGCATTGACAGGGTAAAGTATTCCACAAAAGTGTTACATGATCAAAATCCACTTATGTAAGATCAAGAAATTACAAAATGAGATATTAAAACAGAATGAGAGACTGAGTGGAAAACACCACTGAATATCTATATAAAGAAAAGCAAGTCAAGTTAACAAACAAGAATGGATGATATCAGACTTAATGAGATCTTAGACAGAAAGCACATGGAGAGCTGGAAAGGGCAAGAGGCTTCCCGAATGATGGATTCAGAGTAGAAAAACGTGGAAGAAAGTGGTTGTACGTGTTACTGTTCACTATCATGAATGATGTCCTGCTGTCTGTGTGCCGCCCTTTCCTTTAGCATCCTCTGCTTTTTCCTGATAATTTTTTGTGGACAAATAACTATATTTTTTTTTTTTTTTTTTTCCCACTCCAACCCAGTTTTCATCTATCTTAAAATCTTTGCTTCTATGTAAATGGTGATACTTCTAAAATATATTCTTAAGTCTGCAGGGCATCCAGATGAACAGCAGTCCGCAGATCACCAAATTACCAGGCTAACAGATAGTGTCCTACAGTTCAGTGATAGTCGCTGTTTCATCTACTGAATGTGGGATATTACTTTATGGATATTTCTACTTGATTACACCAGCTCTACCTGGAAAATATTTTTTCTTGATAAAAGCAATGTTTTATATTAAAATGGTATGATTAGGTTGAATCCTTGAGTCTTTGGTGCTAAAATGTTTAAAAAGGGGGGTATGGTACCTGGGCATGGGTAAGGTGCAGACACCTGTTACTTATATCCAGTGCTTTGATAGCAGAATTACCATGATTCATATTTCATCCTTAAAGAAAAAAAAAAAAAAAAAAACCCACACCAAACCAAACCCCAAAACTCCTCACCTCTTCCATGCTACGCTTCGATGTTTAATTGCCAACTGTAAACTATTTGCAAGAACTTATTCCTTAACTGGGGGGGGGAAGAGAAAAAAAAAAAAAATTAAACATATACTACCAGGTTGCAAGATTAAAATTTCAGTTAAAAAATTAGATATAATCTCTGGTAAAAATCTTTAAGAGTACCAAGAAACTCTCTTCACATAACCATATGTTTTAACTTTTTAAGAATTTTTGTTCTTTTACATCTGAATCATGCTACAAACCATACACATAAAATTTTGTGTGAGTAGCGAAAAAAATTAAGAAAAAAGAAAACCAATGTGAAGAACAACAGTATTTGCAGAAATTATGTAAGTTCTGATATCTAGGTTTGAACACACTTTTTAAAGATGGAGAACGTGTCTGCCTCTGGTAAAAAAGCTTCTAAATCAGAGAAAACTTCTAAGTAAATTGAATATATTCCTCCAGCTCACTTATTAAGGTCAAACTAGGAGCAATATTGACCAACTGCCCTCCAGTTAAACATGCAAGACTCTGCAGGAGAACTCCGAATTCTGTGGAGCGAGGAGGCGCATTCACACAGCAAACAGCTAGCACAGAAAATAATAGATGGCTATCGTTGTTTCCCTTATTTGTTATTGCTCTCTCTGTGGAGTCAATCAAATGCGTGAGCACTGCTCATCAGCTTCAGAGCAAAGCCACCTGGTAGAGAGCGATAGCATCTTACCCCATCGGAGCTGTGTCACCTATGTGCTTTTGCCCATGGCCATGTATTCAGAAACCGTCCTGTTAATATTAAAATCACTCCCTGCATATAAAACAATCTGTGCACGTATGCTGGTTCATGAACTCACCATCTTCCACACTATCTGCTCTTCCAAATTTTTCTTTATATTGTACTTTGCTTGCTTAAACATCATTTATTGGAATCTATCTAATATCACATTATAATAGCTATCCAAAACCACAGAATAATAATTATTGTTGAAGATACAACAGTGGTCCTGGCATGGGACTAGAAATGCAGAAAGAAAGAGACTGTTCTCTGGGGAGATCTAGTGCACAATCTGAGTTCTAGTGTGAGAACTACTGTTTCAGTGACTCTTTTGGCCACTTACCGTGCAAATTTATTGTTAAATCAGTGGTTATTATTGGTATAAATCTACTTCTCTACAACTCGGTACAATGGAGTTTTTAAATCAGGAGTATAAAAAGTATGATTTCATGGCCAGCAGCTTCCCTCTGTTAGAGAGTTTGCAGGCTCCTGAGCTTTTACTCTAACATCAGAGATTTTGAAGGTTCTGCATTGTACAATGTCTCATGAGGCAAGGCAGACAGCTCACGTATTTTTCCAAACCAGCTGTAATTTCAATATCACGTTACGAGGTTAAGATTAAGATATGGGTTTTGTTCTCTATCTCAACACCCTACCCTTCATGGCTGGAGTGGAATAAATGGCATCCACCATCTAGCTGCAGGTGCCAGTTAGAATATTGTTAGAACCCTAAAAAAATGAGAAGCTGGGCAAACCTACAGAAAATGCATGGAAAGAAGAGGCTGAGGGGTGGATTAATTGGGAGGAAAAGAGATTGAGAGGATAGAAAGGACAACTTGAACAGTCAGGAAAAAAAAAAAGAGCTGGTAAGGAACACATTATGTATATATATACATATATGTATGTCATGGCTGTGTCCCGTCTGGTGTACTGATACTTGCCTGAGTGTCTCTGGGATGGAATGAGCAGATCATAAAGAACATCAAGAATCCTCATAAGAATCTCAGTTCTTAGGATTTTCAGGTTTGGGGCAGTAGAAATGCTCTGTATGACAGCTTTGTTCCTCTGGGAGCTGTGCAAAAGGAAAACCTTGAGACAGCAGCAAATTGGCATGGCCAGGAAGCTGGTGCTGAGCCCACCTGCAAGGCTACAGAAGTTGCATAATGCAAATTAAACTAAAAACCATAATTCCTGCAGAGTGGCTCTTTTCTGTATCTTGTGATGATTGTCACTCATCTTGATGAGAACTGTTATGCTCCTCGGTGCAAAGCTGTTACTGTTTTTTCCCCGTGTATTTCAGGCACACTGAATGCCAAGTCTTTTACTGCCTAGCTGCTGTTCTAAGGATCTTATCCTAACTGTACGTTTTTCTGCCCATTTCATTGTTTCTTCATTTATGCAATTGGCTCTAGCCTAGACTCAGGCCCATCAAAACTTTCTTAGTTTTGATTAGGTGCCTTTTATGCAAAGTAAGATTTTTTTTTAAAGATGAACATTCCTATTTCACACTTTATACGTGAAATCCTGGAACAAATAAAAATACCCGCCCTACCCAAGAAGCAGCAGGTAGCCCTATGCTGACCACATCTCTTATTTCTAAGTTGTTCAAAATGTATGTTTAGATCTAGGGAAGAGGAAAAAACAGTTACTTTCAAGTCTAATTTTGAAACACTGCAGGTAATCAGAGGAGAATAAAACTGGGAAATATATTCCCAGATTATTTAACTCTGTTTCTACAATTTGAAGGATTTGAAAATCAGTTTGTAGGATTTCAGACTGGCAAATCAACTGCACAGTTGCTAACATTATGCCCACACATTAGTTCCACCAGCAGGCCTCAAGAGAGCGGGACAGGATGCGCTTTGGACTTGTCTACGGGATCGGACGTAAGGGTTTGCAAAGCCACTGAGCAAAAGGGACCACATTGTATACACAGAACAAAAAAATTTATTGCTAGTCCAATTCTTGCTTACAGAACAAAAGTCCACTAGTCCAAACTATACATGTAACACAGAAAAGCCTCAGTAATAATAAAAAGCTTCGCTTTAAAGCTAAGCCAGGTCAGGCAATACTTGCTTGCTCACTGCAAAATGAGGTACAACCGCTCAAGCGCAGGCAAGCCAAGGTGGGTGCCCAGACCTGGCTTATACCAGGAAAAACTGCTGTCTGCACAGGGTGCTCCTTGTCAGTGGATTCCAAACCAAGAAGGATAAATCACTAAATACTATTAATAAAATATTATTTTTATTTGATTTTAATAGCTTTATGCTACAGCCCTGTGTTTAACTAGTGTTTGAGCTTAAAAAAATCCCCAGAAATATTCTTTAAAACACTACTCCATCATGTTAGAACTCTTTTTACTATAAAATATTTTACTTATATTTTTCCTTGTGGTAAAATATTTTCCCTGCCAGTGACACTAGACTAATAATCTTCTAATAAGACTTCTGTCTTTTGTTATGAGATGGTACTATGGCTTGAGATTCAATAATTAATAAAATGTGAGATATGCTGGTCACATAGTTTAAGGTCCTCGCACTAAGGTCTCAGATAGTGTGGTGGTTAGTGTAGGAACCTCACCAACACAAAATTTATTTTCCTACAAGAGAATATTATAACTCTTTATCTACACTTATCTAAATTTTAGTTTGTACTTGGACACCAATGAACACTTTCAAAAATTAATTCTGTAAATATTTTAAAATGTATAATGTGTGCTACCCTGTGGCTACTCAAAATAAACATAACCTTATTATACAAATTACTGGGTTTTTTCCCAGTAACTGAGGGCAGAATTCCTTGTAACTGTAATTTATCCATTTTCTTGGTAATACATGAATAGCTCAATTTCTCTCACTTGCTCACACCGAAAAAATAGTAGAGTTGTGCCTCTATTAAAAAAAGCAGCAGGTATTCTTTCTTGACTGTATTGAATGCAGGTAGGGGGCAGATTTAACATGCAATCAGATTCCACTTTTACAGACTTGGATTTCAGAACAAACCCTCTTTTTAAGTTGGTACTATCTGATGATGCCTATAGGATCTACCAAAATCGAAGTATTAAAGTGTTAATTAACAAAGGTAATGTTAATGAAATATAAATATTCTAGTGGCTTAGTGATAAAGAAAATGATTGCTTTTGGATCATGCTTGACAGAGCTATATAGAATAGAGCTACACTTTAAAATTGCCCTTCCGCTTGCCTAGACGTCTGATACTAGCTTAATTAGTAGCTTGCATCCAGTGAGAAAACAGAATTTCTTATCCTCTTCTTACTTACATTTTTTGAAACATTACCTTAGAAATTGCTTTCTAGTTTGGTGTTTGGACCCTGGAAACTGAGAACTTTGGCCAAAGCCCAAATGGTTAGGAATAAAGATGAATGACTAAAACAGGAAGAAACCTAACCAGAAGAAAACCTAGTAAGAAAGGAGACAAGGTGCGTAATTTCCCTCTTTCTTCCCATTCACACACAAACAACCCATGGTGACATAAAAGGAAATAACAACAAAGAAAAGGGTACTCATTACTGCTGAGCAATGAGAGTATCTGGAGTTGGGACAAGTGAGGAAATGTAGTGCGTTCCAATTTCATCTCATTGTACTGGAAGAGGACTATCTAATGACACTCCTTAGGAAGATCTTCTCTTACCTTTAAAAAAACCAACCAACCAAAAAAAAAAAACCACCTCACTGAAGATTATAGAAATGTATATATCATCTTGGTTTTTCCTTTGCCCTACAATAAGTAGTGGGCCTTAGAGTGAAACCACTCCAGCACGTTCACTTTCCCAGCTGCTAAACTTCCTGCCCATATTTTACAATCTCAAGTTTTTTTTCATTATACCATTAAAGGTTACTTCATTTTCAAAGGGAAGTGGTGGAAGGTTCTTCAAAATTATACTACAGGGAACAATTCTGAACTAAAAGAGGGATGACCAGAAGACATAACATAAATATTTCAACTCTAATTTCTTAGATTCATTGATAAGTAACTCTGTGAGTTGATCACAGTAATTGTAAGAGTGTTTTATAAATGAGAAAGACTGCTCAGAAGAACTCTGCCCATAATATAATAGTCAAAAATTCTCCACCCTTAGATCAAAACCCTAGAAATTGGTAGTAGCAATTAGTAGGGAGAACTACAGGATCACACCCTACTTGTTCAAAACCAGTCATTACCTCTTTGAGTGTTCCAGTGAATAAATATTTACCTCGGTACTGGTTCTAGTAGATTACTGGATGAAAAAAAATGAATATTTGATCAATTTCATTTTTGAATTGAATATTCATTTTGCATTTTGTCCAACTTGTCGGCAGACATACTAAATCAAAATTCATACTGGAGTTCTACCGAGTGTGCCTAACTGATAATACCAGCTAATTGAATTTACAGCTTCTATGCATATTAATTCACCATTTTTATTTTGGCACTCTGAAATTCCATCAAGCTTCAACTAATAAAGAATGCAAACATTAATATATAGCCATCTCTGTTGCTCAGCATACATCTGGAGTTTCAAAGCACAGGACTTGCTACTTCTAATAAAAAAAAAAGACACCTGAACTCACTTGGAGTATGAAAGACAACCTCAAAAAAGCCAGGCTTTTCTGAACCTATAAAGATCAAAGCTGTGGTTTATTAGGAAGGTTAGCTACTTGAAATTTCTTAGATCAGTATATATATCATCGTAAACAAAAAGCCCTACAGATCTGTTTTAATGCACAATATCAAGTTAGAGTTCCCTTCCCCTACATAATTCATAAGAAAATATAATGCACAGCAGTTAGTGATGGATGCTCTTTGGGTTGATATAACTAAAATCAAAACATTCTGTGAATTTGCGCCCCCCCCCCCCCAGGTCGTCCTATGTGATTTTTATCTTTGATATCATATGATTTGGAAAATCCTCCCAGTCTGTGGATTTGTCCTTAGAAGGCACGCACAGGTGTCAGAACTGTATTTTTCCTTATTGATATAAGGCTTCTCATGCACACAAGAATTCAGCAAAGAGGGCCATATCTGTATTGCTATAATTGTCACAATTGCTCTCATTTTGCAGCCACTTTCATAGCTCTGATTGCCACAGTTTCTATTGGGTAAAAATAAAACATTTACTCTTTCAAAAGCTCATGCTTATTCGATATCGGCATCATCTCACACCATTTTAAAGGAAAGCAAAATAACAAAGACCAGAAAGAGACGATGAACCCTTGGGTTCAGAACAGTAGCAGGACTCCCACTGGTGCTGTACATATGTCCAGCCACCAGAATATTCCAAATCCAAGATTACATTACTCACATGAGTGGTCAACACATTTGACAGCAGTCGAAGAAAAAAATGAGTTGTAGGGTGAGGAGGAGATTGACTTTTCCTTAGAATATTCTGTTCTTTGAATTATCTCTATATTTCAAAAGAAAGATATTTTCTGTGCAATTTGAATTCCAAAAAAAAAAAAAAAATTATAAGTATTACAGCACCATAAAGCAAAGAGATGTTTTCAAAACTGACTGAGACCATTTAATTCAATAAACTACTTTATCTGAAGTCAGAGAAAAATGGTTTTGACAACCAATAATAAAACTTGGATGTTTCAGAATGTTGTGTTAATAAGACTTGAATTTAATGGATGAATTTTGCTGACCTCACCATAAACCTTTTACATTACAGAAATGTCATAAACAGCACTCAGTAAGAGTAAATGTGCTTGTTGAAGAAAGGAACTAATGTGGATACATTGGCATTTATTAGTACATCATTGTTTTGTTAGATTACACTTTTATTTTTGAAATCAAAATAAAATTCGGGTCACTGATAATAACCACCATTCATTCCCCAAGGTTTTTTTTTATGTAACCCCAGTGAACTTCTATTGCTATCTATTATAAACTCCAGACGTGTACCACTAAACAAGCTGAAATTTACAGCTTTCAGGAGTAATTAGTAAGTGGAAAAATAAAATTAATAAACTATGCACTTTTCTGTATGATAAACTACAGCTAATCGTAGGAAGACTCTCGTTATTGCTAAAAATCTCAAAGAATATAGCAAAATATATGACTGTTTGTCAAAACTGCTGTCAGCTATTGCTTACTTTAATGGAAAGAGTCCGATCTACCCCGTGTCAGTCCCTGAATGAGACAGCAGTAATAACTTATGATAGGAATCCATCCGAGGGTGCTAAAATCCACTCCTTCACAAGTGACACCAAGTAACGGCCAGGCAAGTGGAGGAGGAGGAGGATTTTCACTCTGGCTCAGATCAAGCTGCTGCCAGCCCCGCTGGGACCTTCCACAAATTCTCCCCGACCTCAGAGGCAACACCAGCGCAGACCACGAGGCTTGATCTCACTCATCAAAATCCATCTATCGTGTGGTCTCATGTCTTACCCCACAAAGTCTGATGGAGCTTGTGGATTCTTCAGCTGTGAAGAAGTTTAAGACATTTAATACAGATCTCCTCTCTGCCTGTTCTTGTTAAGATCATTGATTGTATTACCAAGACCTGATAGGTGATAGACAAGATCATGGTCATACTTTTATGGGGAAAATGTATATAATGTTTCAAAACAGATGAAAGAAATCCATAAAACTAGGCAGAAGAGGATGATCCAGATGCAACGTGACTCTGGAAGATGCTAATCTTTCCAAAACAGAGGGTGTGCACACCTCATCTCTCCACCAGTCTTACTTTTTGCATTTTTCCCAAGCACTGACTCCTGGCTCCTGGCAAAGCCTGGATCCTTGGCCAGATGGACCTTTGCAGAGAAGTTCTTTTGGGGTCAGAATTACAAGAAAAAGTTTCTCCCTTTTCCTTGTAATCCCCCTTACATTTACCTTTCTCAGTTACAGCACATAAGGCTACTGAATTAGTCAATAAAGGCCAAGTATTAAAGCTATTATTTCTGCACTTCTGAAGTTACACTTGAGAATAGAGGGCTTGGAAGACGTTCTGCTTGATTCTTAGGGGAGAAAAGGCTTATTTATAAAAAGTAACAGATGTAGCTAGATGAAAAGAAGCCAACCACACCGGCTTAAAAAAAGAAAAAAAAAGAGGGTAATACTTCATTCGCAAAAATGGATACTTGCAAAATGTGAACATGGTATTAAAATGCTTCTGAAATTTTCAACTTAAGAAATGCATTTATTCATAAGTAAATCAAATTATGTGGAAAAAAATAATTCCTAAAATCACTGAAGAACTTGGGCAGGATTTTTCAGGGAATCACAAACATGAAGGCTTCTCTAGTTTTACCAATAAATATGTCTTTCTCTTATTCTTCTAATTCTTACATTGATTAAATGAGCTTCAGATGTCATAATTTATATCTGAAAATAGTTATTCCGCACCCAATAGTTTGCACTAGTAGGCCAAGTTATGCAAGTCCCTAGTGTGCCCTTGCAGTGTATTTACAAGCAGAATTTAGGCTGAATTCGAGAGATGGGGAGGACAACAGAATGACATGTGAATGACAAATGGTTACCTCTCCTGCTCTCTGCGCAAGTTTACAGCCTGATTTGAAAACCCGGTTCTTTCTGCACAAGGCTGTCCAACTACCATCTCATGGTGGCACGTTTTCTAAGATGAGCACTGTGGCTCATAGACCTTAACAAATGAGGGACAATTTAATTCTTTCGTCAATTCTCCCAGGTGGCTTATGAAGACCAAGATGTTTTATATTTGCATGACAGAGAAGCAGAGAGAAAGTGCAGTACTTCCTTGATGATTTGCAAAAGTCATCAGCAAGCTGCAATCTGTAGTCTAACAAACATGCTATCCTGAACTGTGTTGCCACCATCCCTTAAAGTATCACCCAGCCAAAATTATCCTAACTTTGGCCTCTTAAATTCTACCACAGATTTATACTATGCAGAGCTCAATGGGTCTAATCTGACACTACTTTTGCTAATAATCCAGTGAGTAACACAGACCTAATTCCCAGCAATATCACCACACACCACGCTGGTGGAAATCCACAGGGCTAAGGATTAAAACAAAATGGCAACGATTAGCATAGGTATGTGTTTTGTATTTGCAAACCACTTTTTATGTTTGTGTCTTTGAAAGAGTAACGAAGCTTGTTCTTAGAAAGACTGAATAAAAGCCAGAAAGGACATAAACATAAATACATAAATAGCATTGGGTTGCAATTAGTAGGAGATAACAGCTATGTCACTTGACACTTAATTAAAAAAAAGTAGTTGTGTAGCAATGGAAGAAAGTAATATGGATTGCAGAACCAGAGAGTTGAGGAAAAAGCCTCTTCTGTTGCTTATTCCAGGATGCTCAAGTGCAGCAAATGCTACCTGTGCTGTCTTCAGTGAAAGTAAAAATCCAATTCCATATATTTAAAACCAATATACTTTCAGCAGTACTTTTTAAAAATTATTTTTGGTAAAGACACAGAAGAGCATCAAGGATACTTGAAACACAAACATCCTAAAACTTCACAGAGTAGCAATGTCACCGTAAGTCTCCAGTCTCCTGCGCAGCTTTGGTCCTTCCTGTGTGAGCACTAATGAAATCCAAAAGCAAAGGAACAACCCAAACCTTGGCTGAAGCCGTTACCACTCTCAGCCTCTCTGATCAGAAGGGTCCCAAGGATATTATTAGCACAAGGTTTACATTTTTGTGTACAACAGTTACTTGGAATTTAGTATTTTTCTTCTGCATATTTACAATTTAGAACGGATCTGGGTGCTGGAGGTTATTTCCTTCTAGTACAAACAACAAAACAAGCGCAGTATCAACACCTACACCCAAGGGAATAATACCTTCAGTGGGGAACCCCAGCCCCATCCATTTTCTGTAACAGCTGAATGGGAATGACTACTTAAAGTAATAGGTTTTAAAATGTTTTCTGAGATAAAGCAGCAGTACTCCAGCACTTTTTTTCTTTTTTTTTTTTCTACTGTGATTCTGTCAGGAAACAGGTAGGCAGCAATAACTCAGTATATAATTCCATTCACACATAGATCTGAGTGTAGACTTGAGACTCCTTTGTCTAATCCAGGGCTCTGGAATTGTCACATTCAGTGTATCTCGCTAAAGCCTCGTATTATAGTTTGCAAATGCAAAACAGTTGTTACGTTTCCCATCCCTAGGGAAAGTGCATGCATTGCAGATATAGAGTGTTCTGTCTGCGAGCGAGAGCCAGCCAGAAGCTCCATGCATCAGCTTTTCTCTTGGCCAAGGAAAAAGTGACCTTGTTCCCTGTCCTTCTTAGCAGATTTGAAAGACGTGGGAGAAACTGCACGGGAAGTAGCGGCAGCGGAGAGGCAGTGGTTACACTGTCCTTTTGGGCTGTATTGCCAATATGCTCCCTACGACTGCAAAAATACGCCTGACTATCTTTCTCTATGCTTGTTTTTCCACATTTTTTTTTCCCCCGTTCACTTTCTCCCTTCTGCCTTTCCTCTTAGGCAGGCCGTTTCTGTCTGCCACCTTGCCGTGGGACCCGGTGGCACTGGCACGCAGGAGGAAGCAGCAGCCGCCCTGAAAAAGGATGCAGGAGCCGCACAGATAATCACGCGTGGCGTTAAAGAGGAGGAGCAGCAAAACAACTGGCATCCAGCTCCTCTGCGTCTGTTAGCAGGTGCAGCAAGTACCCGTGAAACTAAACTGCGCTATGGGAATACAGGGGGTGGTTTAAAAATAATCTGTCAATAGACAGAAAGTCTATGCGGACTCCAATTTGCTTATCTGCTCCAGTTGCAGTGTTCAGCTGGGCAGGCTTTTATGTGGCACCGAACTAATGTATATTCAAATACACATATACATACGCATAGGTAGATATAAAAATATGCTATATATCTTGCACTGATCTCTACTGGATGTAAAGTCAGCTTTGTCTCCATCCATGTCAACCTCCTGTCCCCAAGTCCCGCAGGGATGCTCTTGTCCTTTCTAGTAATACAGCTATCGGAGCAAATGTTGTGTGTCTCATGATCTTCAAAATCAGAAGGCAGATGGAAAAATATGCAAGAGAAACGTTGGGACTCGACATGACATCTTTTCACGGCAAAGCCATCGGACATTCATTTTTGTTCATGTATAATTCAGAGTGGGAATTCAACCTGAAAGGAACACATTGTATGTGCGGTTATGCACTCACAATAATGAAGAATTTAAGAATACTGTTTAAAAAAAAAAAAAGAAGAGCTTTCCTCTTCAAACCACAGCTACACTTTTCAAGCATTTTGCCACTTGAACAGTCAGTTTACCATTTTTGAAGCTGTTGGCCTATTTCAACCAAACTGAAGGTTGGGTGTTTTAAAGGTATTAAATCCGGACAAGATTTGTGAAAATCAATAGCTTGGCAGGTGAGAAACTTATTTCCCTCTGCTAACAGGGAAGCTGTGAAAAAACTTGGTTTGGTTTGTCCCCACGAGCTTGGCGATCACCTCGCACATGCTGCCTTGCCAAAGAACACAAGGGAGAGCATGGAGCGGGGACAGCGGGCGAGGGGACAAGCAGGGGCTTTGGGGAGCACAGCAGGGAGCTGGAGCAGAGACAGGGAAATGCAGACTGGGGAGGGAGGGATGGCAGCAGAGGTGGGGGCTGGAAGGAAAGCTGGGCTTAGCACAGGAAGGAGAAAGGTACACTGGTGGGTTTTGGGAAGATTACATAACCGGCTTTTTTTTTTTTTTTTTTTTTTTTTTTTTTAAATGCAGACTGGGGAGGGAGGGATGGCAGACTTTCTGACTCACTGCTTTTTTCGTCTTTGCATTGCTTCCAACAGTTCCTTCTTTCCAGGAGCACAGAATCATAGAATGTTTTGGGTTGGAAGGGACCCCTAGAGGTCATCTAGTCCAACCCCCCTGCAGGGAGCAGGGACACCACTAACTAGATCAGGTTGCTCAGAGCCCCGTCCAACCTGGCCTTGAATGTTCCCAGGGATGGGGCCTCCACCACCTCTCTGGGCAACCCATTCCAGTGTTTCACCACCCTCATTGTAAAGAATTTCTTCCTTATATCCAGTCTAAACCTACCCTGTTTTAGTTTAAAGCCATTACCCCTGTCCTGTCACAGCTGTCCCTACTAAAAAGACTGTCCCCACCTTTCCTATAGGCCCCCTTTAGGTACTGACCGGCCGCACTCGGCTCTGCCCGCAGCCTTCTCTTCTCCAGGCTGAACACCCCCAACTCTCCCAGCCTGGCCTCATAGCAGAGGGGCTTCAGCCCTCGGATCATGTTAGTGTGCTTTGATTCACATCTTTTATTCCTCTCTCTGGTTTTCAGAGTCCTAGCCCTACGTCCTCCCACAATACCGATCCCAGGCCTTTTCCTATCTACTGCAAAGTGCAGACATCCAGTTTTCCTGCCTCCTCCCCTCTGCCTTATTTTATTCCTGTAGAATGAAAGGAAAGGCAGGACCAACATGGTGGCCTCGGTCCCTTTGTCTAACAAGACTTTATAGCCACCTCTAGGACTTTGCCGGTCATGAAACTTCTTGAATATCCCGCAGCTGTTTTTCAACTGCTTTTACAAACGTCTCGAGATGTTAAAGGGAATACGATTCCCTTCAGCCTGCATGGCTTGGAATCAGTTATTGCTCTTCTATACCAAAAGGCAAATGTGGATTTGATGTCTCTGATGGCTGTCTCTGTTCAGGTTTCTATACATCTCTGCTTGTAGGCTCCAAGAAGCATTAAAAATATTAGTGGCATTTCAACTGACAGCACATATATCTCAGTATTAATAATGAGTATATAAAGAAAATCAGCTTGTTTTATGAACAGGCTCTGCTGCAATTGTAGTAATAGACCCGGTGTTATTAAAGAGTGACAGTTTGTTGTATTTTCATTACAACTGTCAAGTTTCGGAATTGCGCAGGCTTTTACACGATTGCCTCTAGTAGCATGCCATGCCTACGATGAGCAGGAGCAGCAGAGCGGAAAGATTAACTGCAAATCAAACTGAACGAATTACACAGGTGAGGAAAAGTTTGTCGAAGGGCAATGGCTCTGTGCTTCTGAGGAAGATACAAGCTCTGATGGGGAAAGTCTGTTTTCCCAGTCCAAGATGAGATCAGGAATGTCAGAGATTTAACTGCGGTCCTGCAATATCTGCTCAGGCAAGCTCTTTACTTGCAGATACTCCAGCAGGATGTTGCGAAGCTCGAATAATATTTGCAAAATGTTTGAAATTGAAATGCTAAGAATTAACCTTGCTATCATGAATTATGCCATATCCCCATACCAGTGGGAATTATGCCAAAATCCTGTTTTTCAGCTATTCATAATTTCTCCCATAGATTCTCTTTTATAAAAGAGTTGCAATCGCTTCTTGTTTGTGATAGCCTATTATCCATTTACCAGCTCCCTTTTAACAGAATCTTCTTAGTAAACAGTTCTGGTTTTCCCTATTTAAAACTGTTAGTTCTTATCTCTCTCTTACGTTCTATTGCACAAATCAAAACCCAATTAAAAAAAAAAAAGGTAACTGTTGACAGATTATTATCAATATTTTTCCAAGGAAAAAAATACTTAGATATTACTACAAAGTAAAAATATTGTTTACAATTAAAATGCAAATTCTAGGCCTTTAAACTGAAAGTCAGTACATGAATTCTGTGTGACATAAGCTGGTCAAACCCGATATTAAATTTCATTTATCACTTCACATAAACAGACAAGAAGAAATCTGGTAGTCAAGTCCTTCTCTCTCAGATGTATGAAGTATTCTGCTGAGATCTGACACCCATCAGGACGCCCTGCAAAAACTTATTGTACTGCTAAGAATGATTTATAGTGTGCTATGAACATTGTTGTTTTGTATGGTGAGGTCTTGTTAGAATGCTGATGTATTAAGACAAAATACCATCACCTCCTAAACTTAGCTGTGATAAAAACCTGTCTTGGTGGCCATCTAGCTTTAGCATTGCCATCCATAAGAAACAGTATCTTTCATCACCGAGGAGCTTTTCATAATGCAGCACCTTCCCTCAGGGCTGACAATTTCTGATCAATCCTGAGTATCCAAAACCACATTAAAGAAAGACATCTCAAACGTTCATCACTAAACAGAATCACCCCCTCACCCCACCACAGTGTGTTTATTGTTAGTCCAACACTGACATTTCAGGGGCTTAGGGGTTGCAGAACACACAGTCTGAGTGTTGTGAGTCTGCAGTGGTTTCCCATTTGGTGATTAATTTTTAATTAACTCACAGAGTCTAAAATGTAGGGAATTCCTCTTATGGCAGCTGAAACTACACAATATAGCATTTTGGCCAATTTTTCTGCTTGAATTGTATTTTCATGATGGTTTAAACACCATATAGTAAGAAGACATAACAGCAGAGTAACAAACTCCCTATAACAAAATATTATATACATGCTAATGGCACCACCCAACTGAATTTCCCTTCTCCATTTACATGCATCTCTGATATACCATAAACAACTAAAACCCAACATCAATCTCCCTCTGCTGCACACAGGACAATTACAGATTTCAGCCTCATTGCATACCAGATATCAGAATGCAGATCAGCAGAAACTTGCTGAACTAAATCAAGAAAGAGTGAATTTTATTCCCAAGAGAGATCTTATGTAGATGCTGAACGTAGGCCAAAAATTTGACAAATCTTTGTCTAACTGTTGTACAGGCTTACATCTTAGGCATGGAAATTCTGGCTGAAAAAGCTTATAGAAAAACAGAAATACGGAAGCAGTCAAGGTGCTGCTTACGTCCATTAGTATGTTAATCAAGGAATGGGATAATAAGCTTTTTGTTTTGTTTGAATTTAGCAATCAGACTGCTACAGCTTATGTATGAGCATATATTTAGCAAAATTAGCAAACAAAGTTAGCAATCAAGTAGCTGAAAGAGATCGTCCCATGCATCCAACGAGGCACGAAGGTTTGAACGTGAAGAAGATGAAGGCAGGGTCCTTGGGTTTGTCTGCATTGCAGCAGAAAGGCTGCTGCAGGGAGAGAGGCGCTGATCACCCAAGTCTGCAGCGGCCAGCTGATCAAAGGAACGGCTAATTGATAGGGAAGCCATTTGGGTAATTATGATTTGGTTGCTCAGATCTTACACATTTTTAGTCAAATAAATCTCTGCCTTGACAGATGGACAGTAGCCTGGTACCTCTTGAAGCTGAAAGGGTCGTATCTGAACATCTAATTGGAGGTTAGAGGAGTGCGGAAATAATGTTCCCATCTGTAGCTCTCAGTTACACAATGCAAGCATTAAGTATCTAGTATCTGATACAGAGCAGGGTCAAGATTCATTTTTCATATGGATGAACTACTATTGGATGAACTATCGAGCAATATTTCCAAAATCCCGTAATTTGATGAAAATGAGTTTGACTCTACTATTAGTACCCTTTAAAGTGGCTGATGAAAATGCCTTCCTGCCAAAGTAAAGTAGGAAATAAAGATATCAGTATAAGATTGGTTCTAACAAAGAAGAAAAAGGTTAGAGTCAGTGGATCTGGCAGTCACAGGGGTAAAATCAGACATAGCTGAATAGTTTCACTACTAATTTAAAAACTGGTATCTTACACACCGACTATTAAAACTGCATAGTCATCTTGCAGAAACCACATTATCACAGTTAGGAAGAAGTTTTACAAAAATGAAAGGAAATTCTGAATAAAAGGGATCCTCCACCTGACTTTTATTAGACTGTTAGTTAAAGATGGAAAGACTGGAAGCATATTTTTCTGTTCCCGGGTTGGAAGAATGAAGGGATTTCCCTTGAATGCAAGGAAAAAAAAGTGGACCTTTGCTGACTTTACCAGAAGAGCTATGTTCTAACTATTTCCCTTTCTTATTTAAGATCACCTCATCCAGATGGCTGTACTCTATCAGAGCTCCTTTGAAAAGCCTTGGCAGCACACCCTTAAAATTCACCAAAGCTCCCCTTTGCCCTTCCAGTTGCTTTCAGTGGAAGTTACAACTACTGCTGTGCAGGATTTGACCCACTCTGACTTGCAGTACTTGGGGAAAATACCATGCATCTCTCCCTAAAAGCTTTTGAAGCCTCGATTTCCATCAGTCTTGATGCTACAATAAATAAAGCAACAGCCGACAACTTTACGAAAAGATGCTATGAAACACGGCGTGAAGAAAAAACCAACCCACCAACCTTACTTGCATTGGGATTTTGATCCATTGAATAAGTATCCGGATTTGCATTGAACATGTTAACAAATTCCTAACTAGAACCTCTTTTTCTAGGCAAAAGCATAGTTAACCTAATTGCCCAAAGCAGTAGGATCTGATAGTAATTTTTATATTCAACAAACATGTAAGAAAAATTGGTTTAGGACAAGCTATAGTAGGGAATACAATCATTTGTTCTTTCTAGTCTTACCTTCAGTAGACAACTATTCGTGTTACAGAGTAAAATTTAGTGACAAGTGCTTCATACACACATATCCAATTATTTTATTCTCTGGGGACTGTTTTTTTACGTATTTGGGAAAATAAATCTGTGAGGTAGAGACTGTGATCTTTCTCAGATGCAGCAGATCTGATTGCTGTGTGTCTGCAAGGCCAGGTAGCTAATACAGCTTAAATTTAAGGCCACAGCAAAATAAATAAATCTCGTTACTGTCAGTTAACTATAATCTTTTATTTACTTGGATTTGACACTAATTATAGTAGAGCTTTCATGGTGTTAAACATCTAATATATTTATCAAGGACAAAATAACAACTACTGTAATAAGACAGTGACTTTGGGTCAAATTCTATTAATTTAATTGATATAAATCACAATTAATTCTTTGGATTTATACCACAATACAAAAAAAAAATAAAAATAGGTTTTATGCTTTATATTTTGATGCTGTGCCTGTTGAATAAAGGTAATTTAGACTCCATTGTACATGTCCATCTTCTATGTGTCACTTATATTTTTTAATACAAAACTGTTTCCACATACATTTCCAAAACAAAACATTTCCATGAAACAATAAGGAAATCAAGGTCCTCATTGTTCGTTGCTCAATGCTTCAAAATGTCTTTTGAAAAAGGAATTGTTAAGTACAGTTTATAGATCCGTACCAAAAATAGCTTATGCAGTTGTATGCAACACTGGGATTTTTAGCTGAATGTGCTCACAACAATCTGGCACTGTTCAAGCCCCTGCCAGAGCTCTCCTCATCAGATGTTCACCAGGTGTGTTGAGATAAACAAGCAGGCAGCATTTGGGGCAGGAGCCTTCCATAGGGAACAGTCTGATTCTTGACTGTGCCATAAGAGGTCTTTTAATTTCTTCCATCTGGCAGCTCCCATCGCAAATGAAATCTAAACCTCTGGAGCGAGATTTGCATGCACCCTTGAAATGCTGTGCCTGGGTGTTTAGACCAGGGAATCTGTACTAGGATATGGTGGTTGCATGAAAATTTAAATTATCACATCACTGTCCTGGTTTCTGCTGGGATAGAGTTAATTTTCTTCGAAGTAGCTGGCATAGCACTGTGGTTTGGATTTAGGATAAGAATGTTGATAACTCACTGATGGTTTCATTGTTGCTGAGCAGGGCTTGCACCAGGCAAGGACTTTTCAGCTTCCCCTGCTCTGCCAGGGGCACAAGAAGCCTGGAGGGGGCACGGCCAGGACAGCTGAGCCCAACTGGCCCAAGGATATTGCATACCGTATGATATCATGCTTTCGTGCTTGGGGGAGAGTTAGCTGGGGGGGAAGGAGGGATCTCTGATCAGGACAGGCTGGGCATCGGTCAGCGGGTGGTGAGCAATTGCATTGTGCATCACTTGTTTTGTATATTCTGTATATTCTATTACTATTTTTATTGTTATTGTTATTCTTTTCTTTTATTAAACTGTCTTTAACTCAACCTGCGGGGTTTGCATTTTTGGTTTTTTTTGATCCTCTCCCCCATCCCACCGAGGGAGGGGGGAAATGAGCTAGTGGCTGTGTGGCGCTCAGCTGCCTGCCTGGTTAAACCACAACACTTACAAATGCAGAGGTGGTTTTTATTATTATTGCTATCAGTATTTTGAACATTTGCTGAAGAGAGCTAATAGCTAATGATAGCTGGGGGAAAGAAGAGGAGACGCGCTTGCTCACGTCGACTCTACTTTCAATGTGGCTTAAGGTGCAGGGAGGCATTAGTCTCTGTTGCAAAACCAGGACTTTTCAAAAGGTGGTGGAATCCGATAGACCTTCGAGGTGACCCTCCATCAGGTGCAGGGGACAGCTGATAGCGGGCGGGCAGCAGGGACCGGGCAGCAGATGGGCAGGTCAGTGGGAAGGTAACCCCGGGCTATCAGTAGATGGCCAGGGCATGGAGGGGAGCTCTGTGTAATCAGCAAGTGGATCAAACAGCAAGAAAGATTTCACCTCTTGGTTCACCACAAGTCATTAATTCCACCTGTTGGGTTTCGTGAACATCTTTTTTTAAGACATTTTAAGGGCGTGGCCAGCCCTTCCTCACTTCAGTTTGTGGGATTAAATAGCACAACCTGAATACCATACCTTTCAGCAATGCCTTTTTAGAAAAGTGCATCTTTCTTTTGTTAGGTTACATGAATATCTTATCTTAATTCCCGTTTGAAATATAGATGTGTTTATTGTACAAATTTGCAATAGGAAAGTATTGCTAAAGACTATGTACTCGCTGTAGGAATGCAGTAGCTGTAAGAGCTAAAGGCAAGGACAGCAATGAAGGAAGGTAAAGAAAACACAAAGGTAAAATTCCCCTATTGAATATCACTTGTGAGGCATGCAGTGCAAAATATTAATGACGTGAGGCCCTTAAAGTTTAGGCTTTTAGAATTCATTAAAACAGCACTATTTTGTTACAATGAAAATCATATAAATGCAACACAAAAGCAAATTTATAGAACACTTAATTATTTTGTATTACTTTGGACTATAGTTCCCATCTCATGTCGCATTTTATTTTTCTGTAGAAATGAACTTTTGTATTCCCAATTCCACAAATGATTAAATCTAGTTTGGCTTTGTTTGGTTTTTGTTTTGGTTTTTTTTTTTCTTACTGATACTTTGGAAAACTGGATAGCACACATCAGTGGCACTTTGTCTGTTTGGAGACCAGCCATTAATTCAGATAGTAAGTATCCAATTTGCATTTCTATCAAAATAGAAAAAGACAAGAACACTGCCCACCAATTTAGCACCTCCTCATGCTCCCAACCTTCTTTTCCTCTCCCGCTGCCCTTACAGACCTTTCCGGAGCTGGGCTGAAATTAGCCTATCTGCATACACAGCATTGACAGACACATTCAGAGGTTCTTCTAATTTGATTTTTATCAACTCAACAGGGAAAATGTGAGTCTTCACCGCGTCTCATTAGGGACTAACCAATTACACTTACTTGAACTCCCATGCAGAGATAGATAAATAATTAACAATTTACTAGATGATTTAAGATACAATTTTTAGTCATAAGAAGATTGCCTTTTTTTGCAAATATTTTTATTATTGCTTTTGGAAATACCCTGTGAACTATTTCTGTAAACAATTCTTGGTCTGTAGTTTCTAGTTTTGTAACAGATCCTCTGGGGCATTTGTTATTCAGCACTAACAGGCTGAAATAATTGTCTGAAACCATAGATCACATCTTATGTTTCTGTCATGTATTTGGATGGCTGCAATAACTATACTTATTTTCTGATGTGAATATTAAATTTTTACATCTGAATCAAAATTTTCTGCAATATTATTTTAAAATCTAAGTTTCTATAGGCATTCTTGTCACTGAAACCACTGGATGGTTTGAATATACCAAACCCCATGTTCATTAGAACTAATAAAATTATACAGGTAATGGTGATTCGTAATCTTTCTGCAATGTCATTGGAGAGTAAGTTCTAAAATAGATATATCATTGCATTTGCTGAGGGTTGCTTCTGTTCCAGTGCTCGTCCAGCCTCAGGGGCAAGAGAGTCAAACACCAGCCTCAGATCTGGAGTCTGAATGAAAGTAAAAAGGGAAAAATCTCAATACGCGAGCAACCAGAGCTGGGATCAGTAGGGATCTGTTAAGAACAGAAACAGATATGGAACTGAGAAGAAATGAAAGCAAGTGTTCTCTGCTAACAATGTATAGAATATTTAATGGTTTTGTTCCAGGACCTAAACAGCTCTCTACATGAATAAAACATGTGCTGCTCTGTTTCAGACATTATTCTTCCTGGTTTTAATATTTTCACAAGTCTTGAGTATGTCCAGAAACCAAGGAAAGTAAGAGGCAAATAAAGGTATGGATATGCAGGCTTGTATAGGTTAGAAAATATGCACATATATAAATTTAGAGAGCTTTCAACTTGGAAAGCAAGAACTACTAATGAATGGATTTAACCCATACTTAATTAACTCTATATTTAGTTGTTAAAACACCACAACTACAGCAGTATAAAAACCACCTGCCTGGTGACTGTCCTGCTTTCCAAACTGTATAATTACAAATTCCACAATACTGAACTCATCCTAATACTACTAAAAAAAAAATTATCTACTAACAGAACATGTTATGAATATTGCTAGATAACTGAAATTGTGCAAAACCATTCACTTATCAAAAGAATTAGAAAAATATTCATTTACACAGCTCCTGTTAAAGAAATGTGGAGGCATACATTTTTTTAATAGGGGAAAAATACCCAGAAATAAAAATATATACTGTCACATCAAAGAAAAAAAAAGTGAGATATTTTTGGAGAATAAACAACATTATGAAAGGAAGCCTCAGAAAAAAAGTACTTTTTTTTTTTAAAAAAACAAGCTTTCCCCCCCATTTCTATTACTAAAATCAGAGGGGAAAAAAATCTGTGGTAAATTTATATTAAGAATGAAGCTCAACAATTCTTTTGGCTTCTCAACATTCTAAAATAACTATGTCTTGTTTTAAATCGTCCTCTAATTTCTTTGAACAATTCTTTGTCTGCGGCCTATTTATCAGGGAGTTAAATACTCAATAATGCAAAAGTGAGCTGCTTTGATTATAAGCTTGCTATGTTCTGCTTCTTGAGTGGATGATAGGTCTTAGAATTAGCTGTTTGTGTGAATTCATTAAAGATACCAGTAAGAAGCCGGTAAGCTCCTTTGTGGAACCAGGTAGCTGGAACAATTTGAGGCCTCCTTCATCACTATTCAGCTTGATAGGATATGCACAGGACATTTGGAAACAAGAGTTTCACTGAATATTATTTTGTGAGCGTTTTTCTATCAATGAGAGAGAAGTAGAAAGATCAGTGAAGCAGAGAAAAAAAGCTGCAAATAAGCCTGGGGCATAGCCAAAGAGGTTCTGGAATCTCTGTCCTAAAAAAAAAACCCAACAAAAAAACCCCAAAAAACCAACAAAAAAAACCAAAACCAAAAACCAAAAAGTAAGAAGGAAAGCTCCTGGCTGAACATCAGAGAGCCAGAGACATCATGTGTGTCGCAATTCCTGGCCAAGGGAAAAGAGCTTTGGATAGTCTCCATGACTAAATAGGATTGTATAAAAAAATCCAAAAAAATTACTTACAGCATCGTTTTTTTCTTCCTACCCGAAAAAAACTCCAAGAGCCTGAATTTGGTTAACTGCTTAAAGAAAAAGGTGCAATGTAAATGTTACACAAGGAATTCAGTTTCCAAGGGAAGTAGCTAAGCATCGGTCCTCCTGATGATCCATGATGGAACAAACAGTGTAGGCACTTTTCATAGCTCATTGATGTCTCAGAGAATGAAAAATATGATTTAAAACAAGGGCTGGACACATAAAAATGAATTAAAGCGGTGTCTGAAAGGTTTCTAGAAAACAGCTGAGGGATGTCTTGCTTTTGGAGATCAAACATCTGTTAAAGTAACAACCAGACCGTCTAGACAGATTATGAAGTCCATTTGTCTCACAATGGTAAGACAAATCAGGACGAAGTGACTAGTAATGCAATTACTACTGACAAAAATATTTTTCATGGTAAAAGGGTAGAGAAGTTAAAGGAAACTTACAATTTCTTAATAGAAAAGAACCACAGCAAGGACTTAAGCACTTGAGAGAGGACTGGAAAGACTACAGAGGGGTTATTTGGCAATATTTGGAATACTGACAGAAAAAAAGCCCAAAACTATTTCCAAAAACCAATCAATGGTGCTAAAGAACTTAGAACTTCTATCGCTAATGTGACTTGGTTATCCCAGTTTAATGCCTGGACTTTTTCCAAAGTTTGGTTCCAGCCATTTGTCAGAGATGGGTAAGGCACAGCTACAAGCTAAAAGGAGATATAAAGAAGAAACTCTATCCAAGCTGATAGATGACCTTGGGAGACTTGCCTTCTTGGCATAACAGATCAATTGCTTCTAGGATAAACCAGAAATGACCCATTTTATAGCTCCGAGGAAATCTGTCCTGGAACTTGCAGTGATAACCAGGAGAAGCATCTACCGGGGCAGGGAAATCAAGCTGTTTGCAATAGTCCCCAATACATCCTGGTGTCCAAGATGTCCATGGGACAGAGGCTTCTCATCTGCTCCATGACATTCCTTAACAAACATGATCAAATTGTGAAATAAGAAAAAAACAAAAAGCAGTGAAAGAACTAAGGAAAGTAGCTCAAGGAGATATATGTAATACCATGTTGGCTCAGTCACAAAATCCATCAGCTCAGTGTCCTGCTTCTGAAAACTGCCAGAAGCAAATGCTTAGGAAAATAAACTACCAACAAGACTTGTGCAGAGTCATCTTTCCTCTGGTTTCTCTTCCCAGGTACTGTCAGCCAGTGGCCAGTGAACGCCTCAAACTGATGGCTGTATCAGGTATGCGATCAATATTCCTACCCGGAATGTGACTAATCCCTTTTCTGCACCTATACATACATATTATTTTTTTAATTGTATGGATAATTTAACTATGTCCTGAGTAAAAAAGCTGTGAAGAGAATGGCTACAAAACCCGATGCACCACAACTATTAGGAAGTCCAGTTATGCTGCAGACCAAGTAATAAAAATAAAACAAACCTCAGTTGAAAGTCACTTTCCTCTTGTCAGAAAAAAAGGCAACACAACTTGGAGGCACCAGTCTGGAAGTGTTGTTCACCTCCGGACCTCTGTTTTTCTTTGCTTGCTTCAAAGTAATAATAATGCTAGTAATGCAATTATGTACAGGAATAGGAGATATTTGCTGAAACTTAATAGTTATTAGATCAGACACACTGAGACAGCCTGGGGGAATATTAGCTGCTGAAGGTCTTGTGGATCTGGAGGAGAAACGCCATACCTATCATTGCCTGCTGAATGTTTTAACTGGCAGAAAATGGTAAAGAAGGAAACACTGGTGCAAACCTGAAGTAGAAGCCTTAGTAAGTACTGAGATAGAAGAAATTACAAGAAGGTGGAGCTTCCCTTCAAATGGGCAGGTTCATTTTTAGGACACTTTCCAGTCTGGGACAGCACTTGCACTGTTCAATAAAGACAAACTTAACTGGTCCAGCCAAAATCTGAAATTGGAAAAAACTGAAAGAAATATTTCTATGAGGCTCTACTTGAGCATTTAGGAAAGAAGGAAGAAACTTTCCCAGCTGTTTGGTCATTTATCAGAGGTATAACTGAGTCTTGGGCCATTCTCTAAATTCCCACACAGTTCCAAAAAAAACCCCAAACGTCACTCAGGCTACACTCCAAGGAGGCAAGCATTATATGTTTATCTTAAGAACTGTATGTATACAAATACGTCTTACCTATACTCACTGATATATTATGGTGTCTAATTTTTATTGGGTATATGAGTGATTCATTTATAGATATGTTAATCAGTATCAATCCTTCTTGTATTATTACCTTATCTGCATAATTTCTTAACATGGGTTTTATTTCCTGACCAACAATTTAAATAACCTTTGTGGGTTATACAGTAACTTGTTTATATCAGCATTCCCACAGTTCGATCCACTTAGGTCAGGCAAGAAAACTTCTAATTAGCCATGTCTCTCAAAGACCTAAATTGCTCTGCTTGAATTGCTGCAAAGTTAAAAATCTCAATAGGGTCAACATCGTTTCAAAGGATTTTTATTCATTAACATCTTAGATGCAATAGAAAGTTCAATTGTTTTTTCCACACCACTTAAAAGGAAGGTATTGGCAACTGGAACTGGATCTGAAGGAGAGGGAGAGATTGCTTGCAGAGCAAACGGAGGCCCATTGTAATTTAAAGTCATGGCCTTTGAACCTGGCCACATTTAAAAGGCTAATGGTGGTGACAGTGCATAACCTGCCTCGTCAATTTGTTTGTTATATCAGGCAATAGATTATTTTCTGTTGCATGCTAAAACCTTTGAAATGTACGAAAGATGCGTGAACAATTTTGCAGAAAGCTAACTTACACTGTGAACATAAGCCCTGAGTGACAATTTCCTCTCAATAAATGAAAATGCAGATGCTGTAGAACTGTCTATGGCCAGACACAGTGGTACGGAGTGTTAAGAACTCCACTCTTTTAAAAAAAAGGAAAATGTTGTCAATTTACTGCTTTTTTGGTTGACGTAAAATATATATTATGTGTCCTGAAAATAATTACATTTTAAAACTTGCAAAGTTTTGGCTTTATAACAAAATCTGTGATAAAAATATACAAAGCTGTTGTCAGAATTGTAATTCCCAATGGAGTAAAGCACAACAGCAGTGAAATTTTTTTAAAACTGCACAGTTAAGGCAGCTTCCATAGACCTCCATAAGTGAAAGATGAAGCCAACTGAGCTACATCTTTTAGATAAGATCTGACTATCATCTCAACCATTTGAATATCTATGATAAACTCGCATTGGGAATCAATGCTGTTCTCTGACCTGGTCATGAGCCACCTCCCTCCTGGGCAGCGTGCGGCTCCTGCGCAGGTTGGGAAGCTGCTCAGACCCTGGGGCACACCCAAATATTCTGTATGGGGCCAGCTGAGAATGCAGGTAGAGAAGCTGTAAGAGTTGTATAGATTCCTAATGCTAGGAAAGCTCACCTTCACGTGTTTTATATGTGCTTAGTAACACACACTATTTATTACAACTCTTTTCATGAGTTATTCAGCAAGGTTATAAATTCCCTATTTTTTTCTTCCAAAAAGGCCATATTTGATAATTTTAAGAAATATGCAGCAACGGCTGAACGCACTGAAATTCCCAGCGCTGCTAGGACAATGAGCAGTATCTCACCTGCCAAATCCAAACATGATGAAAAGGTCAATTAAGAAAGGCTAGGATCTTAAAATAAAATAGGCAAAGGCATAGTATATTTGAAAGGCAAATAAAAGGAGAAATGAAAAATTAATAAAAAATAAAGCTGATGGAAATTTTGCACTAGCAAACACAGTACTTTTTTTTTCCCTTGGAGGACACAGTGGACCCTGTTAGAAGTAGAAGCCAGTGAGCACTTGCAATGCGTATTTAATTCAGCAGGTAAAGTCCCAACTGTTGAAAGCATTAAGCTCAGATGTTGTATGTTCCATTGGCATAAAGGAAATAAAATGCTTAACCACATACCCATCCACTCCCAACGTTTAGCTGTATCTGGCCTATAATACGTATTTGATGTAGCAATGCTCTCAAGAGGGTTATGGTGACTAAATACTACTTTGTAAAGAAGATCACATTTCATTTATATTGTGCACTCCTGAAAAATTATGTGCTTCTCTTACACAACATAAAGGTCAAATCATTAGCCTGGAAAATTTCTGCATTCAGAGTTAGACGGAAGAGCTGTCTGAAGCTTTCTTGTTCAATATCTGTTCAAAGGTTTGGCTTGGTATTTCATGGGATATCTCAGATACCTTCAGACTGCTAATAGGTACTGTTCAACTTAGTCATACAATGCTCTCCAGAATGCAATATTTCTGATTCTTATTTTGTTTGCCATGAGAAGTCTTATGTTAAGCATAGTTTCTCTGTCTCAGCCCTATGAAAATGTCTTTCAGTATCGCTCCTATTGACAGATTATCTACGTACAATGATGTTAATGTCAAGGTCATGGTTATGGGCAGGGTCACTGATCACTTGCACCTTTTTCTTCTCTTAAGAACCATAAAATTTTCACCTACCAAGAACCTTTCCACTCTTTATTTCCACCAAATCATCTCAGCAAGAGAAAAGAAAAACAATTCTGGCTGAACCAGTTCTGTCAATTCTTTAATATATTATATCACTATCTGAAGTGATTTATGTGGCACATCAGATGAATGGGAGCATATATCAGTTGTGTGATCTATGATGCATGTGTGTCATGTATTGTGACAAAAAATTGATGAAACAATAAAATCTAATAGGTGCAGTCACAGCAGACCAATATTTTTGTTAAATGTTTCAAGGAATACCACAGAGCAGAATATTTCACATATTTTAATATTTACCAAAAAATTGAACAGGTGGGGAAAAGAGATACAGGAAAACTTGCTCCCACTTAACTTTCTTGATGTTGTGACATATTTAGGGGTGGCTTCCTTCATTTTACATGCTTTGCATTTTTCAGGGTGGAGAAAGAAGGACTACCAGTACAAGAAATCTTCATCCTTTATCTGCCAAAATCAGAAGGCAGCCAAGGCATATATGTTCAAGTCATTCAAACAGCTTGTACCAGCACCTGGTATTCAATTTTTTTAGGTTCATTCCTTCTTAGGAAAAGAAATAGCATGTATATATTTAAATGGGAATGTATAATCCTACATAAATCTTGTAATATCACAAATATAAAAGTATTTGGTCAAATAAATGAGCTACACACACTAATCTGGGGGTGGAGGGACATCAGTATCTCATGGAGACCAGCTACAGATCAACAGAGATAAAGCAAGTCAGGTCCTTATGGTAAATAATTCCTGCGATAACAACATATCTCCAAAATAAATTACAGCCCTTGCATGGGGCGGGCACACCTGGCAAAGGATCTGTGGGAGACTTACGCCTATGTGGAATAACAGCCCAAGGCTGGGTATCCTACGGCATGGAAAAACCATCAGACACTTATGTTTAGTCCTTGACCCCCCTCTTAACGGTGTATAGATTCTCTGTCAGCTTCAGAACGTATACAGCGTGTACACATAAACATTAGAGAGGTTTTGCATTTAATAAAATGGTCTAAAGCTTCACTCTTGCATAACTTTATTAAAGAGGCAACCTCATATATGCAAATCCACACGGTGAAAACAGTACTTTTTCTTTTTTTTTTTTTTCCTTGCAATTTCAATAAAGCAACAAGCATGGTATTTTAGTGGAACTGAAATCTGACATCTGAATTTCCATAAAATAAAAGAATAAATTTATCTGACTTAAATTAATAATTATGTAAGCTCTGGTAAAGAACTTTCATGATCAAAAGCAAAGTAAAAAAAGGGGAACAAAACTAACTTGGTAGATGTCTCATCAACTCTCTATGTACTATAGACTGCGCCTTCCTTACATTTTTCATAACGCTTTAAAAATCCTATTCTAGAATTCCCACAGTCATCCATAGGGGTAAATAAATAGCTAAAAATAAAAAAAAATTGTCTGTGATCATAGCTACTTCCTAGCTCATGCTTTGACACAGACCTTTCATTTTTATTTAGTTTCCTTAGCACTGATGACTCAGTTCCTACACTGTCATTTCCATCAGCGCAGTCGATACCTAAGCCGGGGCTGATACTTACCTGAAGCTGATACACTTCAGCAGTAGCTCAAAAAAGCAAAGGAGCCAACACCCCTGGCTCAAAGGAACGTTTTTAGAGCAAACCTCTCAGAGCTGCTGTGCTGGTTTTGGCTGGGATAGAGTTCATTTTTTCCATAGTAGCTGGTATGGGGCTGTGTCTTGGATTTGTGCTGGAAACAGGGTTGATAACCCCGGGATGGTTTCGTTCCTGCTGAGCCGGGCTCCCACAGAGCCACAGCCAGTTCTGCCTCTCACCCCACCCCACCAGCGAAGGGCTGGGGGGCACAAGGAGCTGGGAGGGGGCACGGCCGGGACAGCTGACCCCAACTGACCCCAGGGGTATCCCACACCGTATGGTGTCATGCTCAGCACATAAAGCCAGGGGGACAAGGAACGGGGAGGATGTTGGGAGTGATGGCGTTTGTCTTCCCAAGTCACCATTGCGTGTGATGGAGCCCTGCTGTCCTGGGGATGGCTGAGCACCTGCCTGCCCGTGGGAAGCAGGGAATGAATTCCTTGGTTTGCTTTCCCTATGAAACTCTCTTTACCTCAACCCAGGAGCTTTCTCAGTTTTATCCTTCTGATTCTCTCCCCCATCCCAGTGGGGGAGTGAGTGAGCATTCGGGGGGATTTCAGCTGCTGGCCAGGATGAAACCACGAGAGCTGCAGAAGCAGTTGCAAGGTCTCAGACTTTTGCCTCTCTGACTCAATATTTTAAGTATCTAATATTGTTAGGTTTCTAAAGGAGTGTGGGGAAGAAGAAAGAAGCCAACTTACCACTCAAGGTCACAAATTTGATACTACAGAATGTAGATATTTACAGGATGACTTTACACCCTTGCTATAGCTTGACTATTGTTTTATTTCCAGAATTAATTTTCTTCTGTATCTTGATTACGTCTCTGTGTATTCCCTTAATCTCGCTGTGTAATTTGGAACATTATCATTTCCTTTGAACTGACTTCTCCCAATTGTTTCATGCCATTAGCCAGCTTCGGCATCGCACTGCCTTGTTCTCTTTAGAAATAAAATGCAGAAACGACGGCTGCATTGTCTGAAGACACCCCCCCAGTCACTATCTCGCCTCAGAACACCCATCTGTCATCAGCATCTTTAGCCACTGAAGTCCCTCCCGGTTCTATTCTTGATACATTCACCAGTTAGTGTTTTGTATTACACTTTTATCAAAGCTTTCCAAAGCTCAGATCGAGCAAGTACTTTTACATTAATGTTATTGCCTGGCAAACATGCCTTATGATGACCAGCTCATATACCTCTTCAATACATGCTGTTTTCTAAATTGGTAACAAGAGTTCCATGTAATCCACTCAGCAATCAACATAGCTACACCCTCAGCAAAGGTGGGCTCCTGCTTGACTGAATAAGAAGGAAGAATCTGTAATTGCTAAAAATTATGGTCCTAGTGCGCCAGTTGGGGATAAAATACACAATATTATAAGAAGATTTAGAACAACTATCAAGTTCAGCACTAATTTTGTAGACAACACTGTAATTGCAGGAAATAAAGGGAAAGAGAAGGGAGCAAGGCATAAATCGACGCATAAAACTACTAGCATGTATCGTGTTTGATACACGGTCTAGAGCTTCCCCGAATGGGAACCAGAATGCCGGGACAACCAGCGAGAGCTGTGCCGCTGCCTGGGTGGGACTGGACATTCCCACGCAGACACGAGCCCACCTCAGCTGGTTCTAACCCACATTGTTCGAGCGCTCCCATTAAGGAGGTTACACGCCTGTGTGCCAGACGAGCCTGTCCTCAACCTGCCAGCGGAGCGGCCCTTGAAAAGCCGCTTGAAAGGGAGGGTCCTGCCCCTTGCACCCTCTTGTCCTGTGCACGCTTGCAGAGCAACCCTGCGGGCGTAACAATGCGTAATGAACATTGCTAATCCTTCCTGGCTTGAGCTGAGCTGATTCCCTAGGTTTGTTTTTATCTTTGAATGTCACCGTTAAGCAATGATGCATATAAAGCAATTTATTAATAATTATGCGTATATTGTATGTTAGATAACATATACTATATACTATATACTATATAATTATGGGTATAATTATGCATATAAAGCAATTTATAAAACAGCGTCACCATTTAAAATTGCTGATCAGATGGCCTTGCACATTTAAAGTTTGTCATTATCCCATTTAAAAAAAAGTTTGACAAACGTGAAGTATTTTATATTAATAGATGTTGATT
Source organism: Gorsachius magnificus (assembly GCA_034008185.1). Classification (NCBI taxonomy): domain Eukaryota; kingdom Metazoa; phylum Chordata; class Aves; order Pelecaniformes; family Ardeidae; genus Gorsachius; species Gorsachius magnificus. The sequence goes on along the minus strand of CM067085.1, from coordinate 5,934,227 downwards.
TGCATTTTATTTTTTTAAAGCCATCTAGAAAACACTGTGTTTTATTTACTGGGATTTTTAACAGCGGAGATCTTAAATGTATTTACAATAGTAATGCTTCCACACATTTAATTGTTGCATTGTTAGTGGTGTTGATATGGTAAGATCAACTCCCTACATCCCGTGCTTTTGCCCTGATCGTTTGTGTCAGCCTTGTAAAGCAAGGTGGGGCACAGCGTGCTCTCCTGGTCTCTAAATGGCAACGTGAATGGTGGTCATTAGAGCATCCCTGACCTGTGTACAAATAAGGTACCAGCGTTAGCACAGACCGAAGGATCCCCTGGGACACAGATAATTGCTCCTACTGGTATGTATCAAACTCTGTCTCCACTGCATGGCTTTATGAGTTTCAAAGATGAGAGACCTTTTCACTTTGAGGTTTAGGAATGATATATTGTACAGTATACTCTATTTTCTTTCTAGAAATAAGATTTATTGCTCATCCAAGGATAAAATAAGGATGATACCAAAAAAACCCCACCAAACCAAAAAAAGCCCAACCAAACAAAAAACCCACAAAAACCCAAACCAAACAGACAGTAGTTGGAATAAGGCCTAGATCTGACCACTGTTAAAAGGAAATACATATCAAATTATGTATCTATCTTGTGATCGATACATCTTATTTATTTATGAATACACATCTGCATGTGGAACTAATAAGACTGTACATAAGTTTAAATGAGGCAACTATATCATTTTAATTCTATTTTCTTTGCCAAATCCCTTGAGCAAACTGAAAAACAGGAATTAAAAAAAAATGTGTGGGTCAGCCAAAAATGTGTATTCTCAAGTATTGATTTATTTATTTTTGGCAGAACCATCTTTCCCCCAGATATTCTCTAATTCAGAATTAATAAGGCATTTGTCCCATGGTGGATCCTGCTCAGTTATTAACAGTGACCATACCTGATGCCCATGGGAAGAGTAAGAAAAGGGCATGTATGTGACACTTTCACCTTAGTAGTCTCTCAGGCTCTGAACATATTTAGGTCAGTGATTTTCCAAGGAAGCTACATTTGCTATATATTCAATAACCCTCAGCGAATTGTTCTTCCATGCACTTCTTCAGTTTGCCCTTGCACCCATGTGAACTCGCGCATTTACAACATCCTTTGGTGAACAATTTCACACTTTCTTATCCAACGTGTTGAAGAAATACCTTCTACTGACTGTTCGGAAACCTGCCACCCATCGGTTTTGTCTGATGCCCTGTAATTTCTGTTATGCAAGAGATACTGAACAGCGATCCCTATCCATTTCACTCATGATTTTATAGACCCCTAAAATATTCCAACATGGACAACCATTTCTGAGGATGAAGAATCTTAGCTTGCTCCATTATTCCTAATAAAAAACTTACTCCATCATCCTTGTTGAATAAAACTTGTAGCCCTTCACTAATTTTCCCCCAGTTCTACAAAGTGTTTTATTTCTATCTTGGGCATTTTTAATAAAGTTCGACAATAAAACTTAAGGACAAATTTAGACATTTATTATCAAAACAGACAGGAGGAAGCTGTCTTTCATTCTCTAACTAGTCTCATTGATCCACAGTTTGTAAGAAAATGAAACAGAGATCCCACTCGCCTAACTTGAAATTATGTATTCCCAGGAAAAACCTTGGTTAGGATGTTCCACTTTGAGAATTTAAATACATATTTTAACAAAAAGATAAAAAGATAATTACTCTAGAACTCAGTACTTATCCTCCAGAAATATACACCTGGGCTCCATATTTTCACTAAAGGATATCTCAGTAATTTAATGAGAAATCAGTGTCAACGGTGTTTGAGAGCTGCTCACCCAAAACACCTTGCAGCATGATGATCTAGGAAACTGTATTAAGTGAGGCGGGGAGAAGTCCACATTGAACCAAGCAGACAGAGTTTGAAAATGTGTCTCTTGCTTCCTGATGAAATGATTTAAGCACAGATATTTTAGTTAAAGCAAGGGCCCTTCCCCTCAAATTCCGTGCACCTCAGGATAATATGTTGTGAAAATGTGATTAAAATTCACCATCACTTTCATATTGTTCAGTAAAACCTGAAATTTCAACTAAAAATTCACCAAAAACCATTCACCGAGTCCTAATCTGTTACCAACCTTTCTTTTGCAGGAAAAAAGTACTACTTTTTAAAAATCCAAATCAACCCAGTAGATTTATTCCATACAGTGCTTTAAAACTTTACAAAAGCCAGTAACATGCAGTACTTCTCTTCACGCGCAGGAACATGTTTTCACACAACGTATTTTGCAAGGCAGCAGCCAAGTGCAGTATTCAAACAAACACACTCCCACAATCTCTAGATCCGAACAACATATTAAATCTGAGATTCAGAAAGGGAATAAAATGTCAAAGTTGAGTTTTGAGTAATGTGTGATAAAGAACTGATGGATGGAGCACGCAGGATAGGCGATAATTACTTAGTGACGACTCAACTGAAAAAAAAAAAACGAAGAAAAATTATCACTAAAGGAGATTTGGAAAAATGGGTTCGCACCGAGGCAAACATGCAGTGCTGTCTCCCATTGCATGAACCTGCTTTTCAATTTTTCACTTTTCCTCTAATTAGGTTAACAGCAAACTGACAAGTGCATCTTGACGAGGTAGAAGACATGTATATCGCTTTTAAGCTGTGTGCAGGTTTTCTATTTCTGTTCATTTACCTGCATCTATTCTTCACGTCAAAGCATGCTGCGTCCAAATGAATACTGGAAGTCTCAGAGCTTAGCAGGTGTTCTATGTTTGTCTGAGAAAGGTATTCCCACCGTCTCTGCAGTCAGTGAACAGCTTCTTTACGTCATGTTTAGTAGATGCTTGAGGACAACTCTCTAAGCCATTTAAACTACTTTGTTTTCTTTGTAACCATGGAGGAAGAACAACATTCAATGGCATTTTTAACTACTGCTCTTCCTAAACCATTTTCAAACTTCAAATTCAAATGCAGATTTAATTTTTAAACTAAAAAGAATATATTTCTAACAGCCTGCAACTGCTATTAGTCTCCAGAGATCAACAGTGAGATTCCTATAACTCACATTTAGAGAGCCCCTGTCCTGCAATGTTTCAAATTTCAATGCACAAAACAGGCAAGGATTACGAATATACATTGCCTCTATCTTGCCACTGGGGGAAAAACAGCCTTGAAAGTTTAAGATTTTTACAATAAACTACGTTGAAAAGATCAGTTTGGATGAGAAATGAAAGGAAGCTCTCACAGTCAAGGTTCATCACTGGATATGGGATCCTCATCAAGGATTTAAGCGATTTGCCTTTAGACACTGCCTACAATCCTACCATAGTTCATAGGAATCTTTCAATAAGGGACTATTAATTGTGTTGATGTCTGGTCAGCCAGCAAGAATCCCAAGTGCCTTTCTACAGGTAGCTTTATACCTATACGAAATTACATAGATATTATTTCAATTGTGTTACCATGAGGAAGAAAACATGAGTTTATGAATCAGCTTATCTCAGTTTTGGAAGCTGCAGAGTAAGGGAAGATGAATAGAAATAACAAATGTCTCGGGTTTTCCCTGAGTTGGGTTTTCAGTCGGTAACATGCACTTGTTTGTGCAGTCCTTTCAAGCTGCTCAAAAGAAAGATGCTCTGAAATATACTGCTGTTGTTATGGCAAAGGTCACCAGATGGCACTGTTAAACATTTAAAGATTTAACCGATAAAGATTTATTTTTCTTTTACACGAGCAAGGTTTTAGTCTTAAAAGAAAATGCTATTGTGCTGCTCTGTGGTTAGAGAGTCTTTGAGGAAGCCCTGACAATTAATTAGGAAGTTTTCTGTCCATCCTGACTTCTCTGACTGGAATCAATAACAGTGAAGGAGTGATCTCCTGAGATTTCTGGTTTAAGTTCTCCAATGAGAGGCAATTGCCCATGTGGGCTGCTTCTAGCTTCTTTGTTTTGAAGACCAACACATGCAGTGTAAAATACACTCATTACACAAAGAGCTTAAAGCTCCGGTTGTGTAGTGCTCATTTTTCTCATTTGGAAGCAAGCTGCAAAATTTTGATAATCGGTACCACTTGCCAAGAAGGGGAAAATTATTATTTACCTTGGAAAAGTGGTGGTAGGGAGAGGCCCCACATTCCTCTATTAATATTCCCCTCTATTTTTCTCCACACTTTTTCTATAGTCTTCAGGGAACATATCTTGACAGAAAATTCTTGGCAATGCTTTATACTAATTGATACTTTATGGTCTAGGACAAAACATACTGATAATCTCTCAGTATTACTCTCTTCTCATGGGAAATTCACAATCTACCCAACAGTGAAGATTTCTTCTTCCCAAAGATAGGTGGAGTTCCATCAATTTGTTAACCTGAAATCTTTATTTCCAAGCAGGGGAAGATATATTGATCATCACTTTTTCACAGGATATATATATCATATTTGTCTACTTAGAGCTAATAGTAGTGGAAGGAGTGGGAATGTGTACAAACTTGCACATAAAATGATAAACAGCATAGTCATGTTTGACATGAATTTTATCACCTGGCTAGATGCTGAAGAGATTTATGAAGACAAGTTCTCTAACTGGACCTGAAACGATACATAAAATCTCACTAGCTGATCACTCAGGCAGGGAAAGCTCTGAGGAATTTTAGGCCATGCTTTTATATTTAGTGAATTTCCTTGTCACTTAACATGTTAGAATAAATAATACTGTATTTTTGAAACTTCATCCTCAAGAGTATAAAACCGTCAGCATGTATAAATTGTTGTAATAATATATGACAGCATAGTTTGGGCAAGTCAGCAAAACTGTATTTAGAATTAACCAAGTGATTAATTTCATTGGCACTGATTGAAAAGAAAGTCAGCAAATACACTGCTTTTACCACGCCATAATACTACAGAGAGGACCTATCAGCACATGGTTTAGGTGCATTGGTATGTAATTTTATTCCCTGGTGAGTCAACTGACTTCCTGATAAGTCACTTACTTAACTTGTTTGGTTTTCCTCCTCATCTATAAAATGGAAATAACAATACTGTCTGACACTTTTTTAGCTGTCTTTTGAAATTATAATTTCATTCTCACCAATGACAACACTGGTGAGAATGATTAATTTAGATATTTGGGTATTTTAGGGTATCACTATTTTCCTGTATTTTGTGGGGAGGAAAAACTGAGTGCGCTGAACCCATTCTAACGTGGAGCAGAAACCTTTCTGAAATCTCAGAAAGTACCATCAGAATATTAACATGACCTTTTGCACTGCCGATGTCTCTAGACTCTGTAATTAGTAAATAAATAACATTAACTTAATACCTTCCGTATTCTGGAAATTGCTGTCTCCTTTTATATTAAATGCAGATGTGCTTTAGGAAAAAAAGTGCATTTCCTTCATCATAAACTTAAATTTGCTACAACGATTAGTCTAGCTACATCTGGAATGCTACCAAGAATTTAAAGAAAAATGGCAAATACAATCAACTGAATATTACAGTACATTTGACCACGTAATAAAACTCCTGAAATCAGTCTGAAAGAACAACACCTAAGTCCACTTCTTTCAGTTAAAATTCCAGGTGCTCAGAGGCTCTGCTATCAGTCTAAAACATTTATACATTTATCTTCCAAGTACTTAGACCTACTGTCTTTCATACTATAGAACACACGGTAAAGACCGTCCATCTATCTCTGCATGAACAAGGACACAAGTTTGTATATTTGATTGCATTTTACTGGAGCACTCATCTAAGAAAGGCTTGTTTGTTTAGGTTCAGAAGCCAGTTCTGAACATTATAATTCAAATAATCTCACTGAAATCAATTGAATTACACTGATTCAAATTTTCCAAGAATTTGAATTTAAATTTGGACTAAATTTAAGATTCATTGAGGCTGTTACAGGTTTAATTTCTATCCCTTGGAGTCTTCCTGTGTATCCTTTCTTTCACTCAATGCATGGCTGAACTATAAAACCAAAGGAAAGAAAAGCAGTAGGAGCTTGGGAAGACAGAATGCTTTTTTAAACTATTGATTCAAAGGTCTGTATTATTTTCCTTTGCATCTTTAATCAGTTAAGTGACATTAAAATAACTAAAATGCACAGACTTTTGGCTGGGGAATATTTGTCAAAAGTGTAACATCTGTTAAAGCTGTGGAAATAAACTAAATTTAGTTTATATACCTGTAAATGGCATTTAGGGGGAAAAAAAAAAAAAAAAAAGACAAAAAGCACCCAACCCCCTAAAAAACTCTACATGCAACCCCGAAACTGAGATGCTAAAACAGAAAATTTCTATGCAGAATTTTTTTGTTGTTGTTCTTGGTCAGTCAGATTTCTTACTGTCTACACACTAACAGGAATGAAAAGGAGAATTTAAATGGACATTTTTGTAGGTGTCTCACCCTTGGTTCCACAACCAAAGTATATAAACTTAATCTGATTTTTAACATTAACGTTTGCATTAACTACATATTTGCTGCCTCCTTTAAATGAATTTACCACTACTGTTGGCTCTCATCAGCTTCCAGTGTCAGAAATTGAATATTGTCAAGAAATATTCTGGAACATAAAACAAAACAAATCAAAATAAACCCCCAAATATATCCGGAGAAAAACATAAAAGAATGAAATCATATTGGAATGTTTGGGACAAGGAAAATCTGCAAGGAAAAAGTTTAAAACATTTTCTCAAGTAAAAAAAAATCATTTGGAATAACAATAGAAAAAGGCTCCCAGGTCGTGGTTATTAACCAAGGAATCATTACACATGCCTTTATACACACACATAAAACCATTAGCAAAAATAACTTCTACTTTTAAAACTTTGTGCCAACCTTGAAAATGTAACGTATTTCAAGTGGGAAGGTAAGCACCATATCTGGCCCTCTACCCCAACTCAAGAAATAACAGGTTAGCAATAACGCAATAGCTTTTTTAGACTGAAGATTTTTGTGTGACACAACACCACCACCCCCCAAACCAACACTCAAAGCCTTTTTTCCAGGTCCATCCCATCTACCCAACAGGAAGACTGGAGCTAATTTGAGTAGATCTAGCATATGAGAAACCTCAGAAAATGAGTGCTCACATAAGCTAGCAGATATCCCACTGACGGATATTCATGAGGCTTAAACCCTGAAGAGCAATTTATTTACCTGTGTGCACCTACATGTATGTGTCCTTCTGTTGACGTTTTCTACCACAAACCGACACGAAGTGTCCTCTTGTCATGCGTGTAACAAGAACAGAGGAAACGTGCAGTTGCCAGGAACTTTTCTGATCATGCTCATTATTATTATACATCCCCCTAGATCACTCAACTCAGTTTTAATTAGAAGGAAAAGCTGTTTGGAAAGAGACCAATGGATTGGGCCTGGAGGAAGGACAGAAAATACGAGAAGACTCTCAATGCCATCTTCATGCCATTACTCAGAAACTCTCACCTATGACTTGAGGTCTGCCTATAATCATTGGCGATTTCAGAAACTGGAGTAGACAAGACAAAAGCAAAAGGTTTAGAAATTGCCTTGAAGTGAAAAGAGCAACTAAAAGGAAGAATTCTGCTGTTTTCACAACTTTTCTAAGTTTACAGAGTAAGAAGATAAACTGGTGGTTTCTAATGAGAGACTACTGGCAATGACCTGAGAAGATGGAAAAGTCCAAAGATGATTAAATGGAGAGAGATGTATATTAATTAACCTTCAGTGGATTACAGTTTGAAAGATTCTGAGCTATGAAACATTAGAGCTCATCTGGAAAGACGCGGAAGAACTTGAAAGATAGTAAGAGAAGAGGTCAATCCACTTAAAAGTCAGAAGAGAAAGTAAGCAAAACAGGTTTGGGGTCATTTAAGTTGGAGACATTCACTAGAAGCCATGGCAACTCATGCAATTTCAGTGCTATTTTGAACACTCTGTGAGGGAAATTTTTTTTTTGAAGATACATAGCAAAGAGTACCACTACAAACAAGAAGGAGAGGAGAAGTACTCATGATGGGACGGATTAAAGAAGTAATTGCATAAGTGATGTGCTGGGTAAAGGAACCGACCCATCCTAGGTATGTATTTGGGAGAGGTCAAAGGAAACACTTGAGGCGTTAGGACACGGTGGTAAGGAGTTAGAAAAGCAAAAGACATTTTAGAAACTGGTAAAGGAGATATTAAAGGAATAATAGCAATAGGATAGTAAAAGAAGTGCCTGTGACCACGTAGAGTCACAGCGACTACAGTACTGTAGTATGCTTGGAGCGTCTAAAAGTGCAATGAAGATGATGTTAGAGATAAAGAGGACAGGGCAGACTGTCTATCTACGATGCAATCAGGACTAAATGAGAGTATATATATGTCCTGGTTTCGGCTGGGATAGAGTTAATTTTCTTCACAGAAGCTAGCATAGTGCTGTGCTTTGGATTTAGTGCTAGAAGAATGTTGATAACACGCTGATGTTTTTAGTTGTTGCCAAGTAGTGCTCAGACTGTTCAAGGACTTTTTGAGCTTCCCCTGCTCGGCCAGGTGCATAACAAGCTGGGAGTACAGCACAGCTAGGACCCAAACTGTCCAAAGAGCTATTCCATACCATAGAACGTCATGCTCGGGGGGGTTGGTGGGTCGGTCGGTCGCGGGGGGAGTGATCGCTGCTCGGGTACTGATCGCTGCTCGGGACGGGCTGGACATCGGTCGGCGGGTGGTGAGCAATTGCATTGTGCATCATTCGTTTTGTATATTCTGTATATTTCGTTATCATTCTCATTATTACTATTATTATTATTTTCTCTTATTAAACTGCCTTTATCTCAGCCCTCGGCTCTAACCTTTTTCTCCTTCCCGATCCTCTCCCCCATCCCACTGAGGGAGGGCGGGGGGGGAGTGAGCGAGCGGCTGCGTGGTGCTTAGTTGCCAGCCGGGTTAAACCACTACAATATAAATGGGCTCTGTTTAGTCAAATCCACTTTGGAGTGCAATGGTTGAAGAGATTGAGGGGAATATCAGGCGTCTGTTATGCAGACGTGGATTTAACTGACAATAAAACTTGTGCGTTAAAGCTAGCAGGAGAGTAGCCATCTATTTCGGGGCAGCGTACACGCCTAAGTGGTGCCTGGTAGTACTGTGGAAATGACTACAACCTCCAGTTAAAACTGGCTCCATTTACAGGTCGTTGTACATATTTCCACACAGACGCATACCCTGGTTAAAGCAAGTCACTTCTGCACGTGACAAGAATGCACAGATCAAACGCATAGCTAGGGGGGAGACTGGCACAGGCTTGTGATTTAAGTACCCCGAACTGCTTTCTAACCAACGGGAAAACTTAAACCACAATGTATTACAATGAATTTTTCACTGTGAAGAAATGTGTTTTTCACCATGTTTTGGCAGGATGGCCAAGAAACTTAAAATCAGAATTGCTGGACAGTTAATACCTGGTAGGCACTGCCTGGAAGTGTGAAAGTAACGCCTGGCATCACCTCGTTTTGAGACTAGAGATCATGGACTGGAAAAATCTCTTCTTTTTGGAAAATTAACCCAGCATATATGCCCTAGTAATGAAATAGTTCTCTCTTCAAGAGGAGAAGCATGCTCTTGATAGTATCGTTTATCCTGTGCCCTTGCTCCCATGAGTTTCCCTTAGCAGACTGCAATTCTTCCCATGTAGAAGCTGCGATTCTTCCCATGTAGGAGGAAAATCGGTAGTGAAACAGTTTTTATTTTCCTTCTAGAGTTCCAGCTTTGTAGAAAAAACTGTTAGAATTTGCAACAGAAAAGACCCCGCAGCTTGTCCTTAAAGAAAGTACATCTGATATGAGTAAGTGTTAGGGTGGACACAAGAAAAATGGAGCATCATTAAAATAGATTCTAATTTCGTGCAGTATGGAATATTAGAGCAGCACATTCCCCATTTGTTCTTGCCTTCGTGCTACAGGGGTCACTCACAAGGTTAACGCTCCTGCGCAGGACAGATGGTGCCAGAGCCCACTGCACGATCTCGTCGGTGATTCGGGGGCAAAGAGGGGTGAGTCAGTGCGAAATACTGAATTGCGAATCCCTTTTTTGAAAGTAGACAGCAAGGAAGATTGACAGAATCCACATCGAGATTCTCAGTTGTTTAACTGCTTTTCTTATGGCACATAAGTGTCTCTGGGAAACTGAAATGCTTTTACAGGTTGTCATGTCACCTTAAATTTTGGTGACTCAAGCATCATAAATGACTTCCCTGAAGTACATAAAAAAACAGCAGGAACAGTAGAAGTAGCTAGTGAATACCTCTGGATATTCAGCACAATTTAGACTCCATGAAATACAGATTTTTCAGTACAACTTATCCATGGCAATAACATGCTGATATTTACAACAATACACTTGATTATTTCTGCGTATTGCGTTAAAATAGGAATAAAAAAAATCAGGAAATCTGACAGCAGAGTGGATGGTGGCTGCTTTTGATGCCTTGGCTGCTCTCCACTACCTTCATTACTCAGCTCAATGGGGTGCAAGATCAAGAAAGTCTGCTTCCACCTCTAGGCCAGGGCGGCATAACTCTAGCAGGGTGCAGTGTTCTTAGGAAAGCGTGAGAACTGAAATCACAAATTACAAACCCCTCTTCTGTAGAATATTATTATTCTTCCAGAAGTCAATAGCAAGGAGGAGATGGAGAAGGCAGAAGAAGGGACGAAAGGACAGACAGTGCAGTAATGAATAACCATTTTGTTTAAAAATTCTGTAAAAACAGCCTACTTTCATTTATTGTCTTCTCAGCATGCACAGTTGGACTTCTCTCATATTTATGCACTTTTGCCAATATCAACTTATTTCCATTGAAACAGTACATAACTTCGTTGTACTGCTTCTAATGTGTAATTTATTTTGGCGAGAATAATCCTGTGCTTTAGACTAAGTCAGAAAACAAATAAAACCAACATAATGAAAGTAATTTCTTTTCTATTTTATTTCCATGCAGACGACTTAAATGTGTTTTGGGAAAAAGCATGAGGACGGAGCAGACATTAATGTTGAGAAACCACTGAGGGAAAGGTGCAGCAACCCCGGAGACCTGCATGCCAGGAGGAGAACAGCAGCCTCCATGCTGCACAAATCCTCCAGCTGGGCACAGAGGCAATGTATCAGCCTCCCCAAAATCAAAAGTATGGGCAGGACATTAGGATTTCGTAACTGTTTCTTATAACCACTTCATACCACAGCTCTTTGGTGTGGGAGGTTATGCTTTTATTCCTCTATTTTGCTTCAAAGTACCAAGCACTTGTATTAATACATAAGAAAAATATTTGTGTCAGTGCTGAACAGTAATAATCTTACATGCAAAAGGATCATAAAGTAATTGCAAGCTATCCAAGACTTGTCTTCAAACTGAAATGCATCCATGTCTGGGATGGAAGGCAAGAAATTTGTCCTGTAATAGTGATAATCAGGATAAAATACGGCATCTAAAGAAAGTTAACTCTATATGGACCTCACAGAACAAATATAGTCAATCCAATGAAGGCAACACACCTGGACTTTGGAATAAAGTACCGCGAGAACCAAGTGGTTTCCCAACCTGAGACCTGGGGGTCTACTTCTGTTCTCGACACGCGCAGAGTACTTGCAAGGCAGGAGGACCAGTGCCAGGCCCATCACTTGGTTATTCCTGAGGCCTCTGGCATGGCCATTCTTCTCCAGTTTTACTCACCTACCCCGTGTACCGCATTTTCACCTGTAGCCCATTGCCATTTAGGAACACACGTATTCTGTTGTCCTTTCTACAGCCAAGGACATTGAGGCAAGTTGTGTGTAAGCTAAAACTGGAACATGCATGAACCCGTTCAATCCAAATTGTCCTCAGTGCTACACAAAACACTCTGTAGGCAGCCTTTTTTTAAGGAAATAAATTGTGTAAAATGGACTGAATTTGACTCAAGCTGTGTGAATAGGTGAACAGTTCCTGCACTAAATACTTAAGGATCTGCATTGGTTCATCAACATTCTTAACTTCTGCCATAACATGAAGGAGATAAAGCACAAACAAGCTCTGAAAAGGAGATAAAAGAAGAGCTGTTAAAAGCAAATATTCTTCTTTCACTGTGCTGTTAATTCTCTCTTTAACAGATGACATTCCCAGTCCACCCTGAGCAAGGCAACAGTCTCGGCAGTGGCGTATTTTGCAGATCTCTCCACAGTAGCACACATAAAACCGTACCTATATAGGCCACAGCTGCTTGAAATTTCCAGGCAGCCGACAGATTTGTTTTCGTTTGGGAGGATATCCCCTCAATTGATGCACAGATGGAGAAGGCAGTTAACTAGCAACAATAATAATCATCCTCCATAACAGGCTTAGAGCTGAATCCAAATCTAAGGTGAGGAGCTCTGGGAGATTTTAAGGCACGGAGTCAGTGCCCTGATTGCCGGTGAGAACAGCAGCAGGCAATGGAAGGAAGGCACCAGCTCACTGTTTCAGTTGGGGATGGACTCTTCTGCTTAAGCCTTTAAGCCCAGCTAGAGCTATTAGACAGAATCATTTATTAACATGCCCGCTGCAGTGCGGGATGCAAACCAAAGAGAAGCCACTGTTTCCAACAGCTATTAACCTTGGTGAACAGGTGAATTCTGTAATCATAAAAATGTGTTGTCTTGGAGGCTATCAGAGCTGGGAAGAACAGTCTTTCTCAACTCCTAATCTCTCCTGTGATTCCAATATATATGATACAAAATCCCTTGGAAGAGAAAGGTTTTGTTTTTGTTTTGTTTTTTTTCTACACAGTCCCACTATCCCAAAGAAAAGTTTATCACACAAATGTTAGATCCATTATCTTATTAATTATCATTATCATAATATTACTTACAGGCAGAAAGATTGATTAGTGTGGTCTGGGTTTAGATACACATACTAATATGGAAATTTAATTTGCAACTTAAGATGAAGCCCTCTGAGGCAGGCTTCCCGGTACTTCTGGCTCCACGCTAGTGTAAAATATGAATAGTGGGTGAAAATTATGTCAATGCGACAGAGTAACTTTGAATGCTGGGGAAGATTAGAATTCAAACATTTTAGAGTGCACCAAATTCATGTTTTCAGAATGTTACATCAGCTTTTCCCTACATACTGGAAACTAGGGCATAAAAATGTTCCTCTCCCTCCATGAATAACTACTCGACCGTATCAGGTTTTTAGTGCATGGAATACTCTAAAACCAAAGTAGTCTTATACTTTCTGTCTATAGCACCAAATAAGAAAAAGGAAGGTGCTGCAGATATTTTGCAAAAACAAAAGCCAATTCATTTTGCTGTAAATAACTAGTGAAGCAATAATAGAAATATACAAATATAGATATATATAATGTATCTGTCTTACTAGTTTTAAAACAATTCAAAATACAATTTCAGCAGTTCCCAAACTGCAGCTTAGGAGAATTTATGATGAACCATCAGACATTGTGGAAATGTCTACTTCACCGTGCTCCTAGCCTACCCGGGTAGATTGGACTTCCTCACCATGTCTGGTCCTTTGCCAGCAGTCATGGCTGCAACCACAGTAGAAAATCGGATTTATGCTCCATGCAGTTTCATTGAAAAACAAAAGTTTGGATTGTTTTTTATTTGATCCCAATGGTTTCAACCACCCTTACATGGCAATTGTGTGAGCAAAGGACAAACAAGGTCAAAGAAGAATGAAATTATAATTCAGTGACAAAATAACCAGCAACAAATGAATGCATTGGCAAATCAAGCCCAACAATAGAACATTAGTCAAACAACAACAAAATGATTAATAGGTTTAAGTATTACTGTCAGTGATTAAAATACCTAACTCCTGTACTTACGAACTTCATCATTTTCTCCCTGTGAGTAACAACAGCCACGCGGTAATTGCTGCCGCCTTGAAGTCACCAGCACAGATTTGATGTGCTCAAAGTAAAGCTATCCCTGCTTTAAAGCCATGCAAAATGACTGCAACCTTTTTTGGCATCTATCAATAAAAAATGGGTTTGTGGTGATATTAAAAGATGAAAATCACTTCCTTTTACTTACTGACGTCTCCTTTCTGAAGTGAACTTTATGACTGAAAAGAGAACAGCCACCTTTTGTCACTGTTGAAAGATGGATGGATTAAAAGGAGCACATATAACCACGGCAAATAGGCTACAGATCTTCACCAATATAAATCCACAAAGCATTTGACTGTACCAGGGAAACATATTCAGAAATTTTCATTCCATGAAGAGATTATGGAAACTTAAAAAAGACAAATAGCCATTGATTCTTATTACACTAACTGTTAAAGGAAGGAGAAAAAGCAAACATTTAAACTACTCCTTCAAAATCTCTTAACTTGTGATTCTTCTTACTTAAATGCTAAGCACTGTTAGCAATTTTGTGGAGTCTGTGCTATGTTTTCCCCTTCAAACTTTCTTTAAGTTTGCAAATCAATCAAATTTCATAGAAACTTTCTTGTTTTTTCATTAAGGCACAGCAGGCAACATTTTCTCTGCTCCTGTCAGTACATTTTTTCACTAGGAGAGCCTGTTGAGTGTTCTGAGCAGTCACGGGTTTTGTATTTCATACTGTAGTACCTACCCAACGGGCTCACTGATCCAGACTGCATGTAACAACCAAATGGTTTTCCCTTATCTGCATACTTACGCATGTGGTAGCTGTCTCTGGAGCACCCAGTTATAATTACTTTAAGGTAATAATTACTACCTTAGTACCCAGGAGCTCAAGCCACAGACCAGATTCCCTCTATCAAGTCAGAGTTTTCTCTGTGACGGAAAACTTCCAGTCCTTAACAAACCAGCTATGCAGGGAAATAACGAATGACAGCAAATATGATGGCCAGGATGAGAGGCAATTGCCTAATGTGCCAAGGGCTCCATTTCATACAGACTAATTAGACCTTTTTGTGTCTTTCCAGAACTTCAATACATCTTTTGATTTTCTTAAAGATACTAAGTACCCAATATTTTTAACACAAAATTTACTTTTTGAAACCTTTTTGACAAGAACTATGAAAGCATATTATGAATCCTAATTAACTTAAAAACAGTAATAAAAGCTTTATCCTGCGGTGTTTTGGATTATGTATGCCTTTTTTTCCCTGCAAACATCCATCTTTAGATTACTCTCTGAGGAGACTAGAGAAATTTCAGCACTATGTTCTAAAAGTAAATTACACTGCAGCTGGTGACACGCATCTCTTTAAAAACAGCATATATGGGCTGGAGTACAAAGAATTAGTAAGCTTCTTTACAATGGCATGGCTATTTATTCCAGGTGACATTAGATGTGCTTTCAAAGGTTCCTACCAGTCATCCTCATATATCAGCATCAGTGGTAATCTGCTGCCCACTGAACGGTCTGCTCAGAGCAAACAAAGGGAGGACACTGCGGAAAGAGTAACGATGCACCGGGAAGAAGATGCCCCATTTGAGCACTGTGATTTCAGGTAGCACAGCGCTCTCCTCCCTCAGGTGCTTTCCAGCCTGGACCCAAAGATCTTCTGCATCTCAGCACCACATCCACTCCCTCCACAGCCAGAACTTACTTGGATCAACTGCTTTGTTTTCCCAAGTTCATCAACCTACTGTGCTTTACAAGTTGCACGGAAAAGTTACCACATAAATACGAGACACAAGGCACCTCTGATCTAAATGCGGGGAACCTTCAAATTCTTAAAATACTGCATGTTTTGCAAGATCTTAATTTTCAGTGATTATTTTAATTCTTTACCACAATGAATAAAATCTATTTTTTCCCAAAGTCTAGATTCTAATTCTATAATATACTGTCTGACCTGTCTCTAAAGTAAATGTATCTATGTATAGCATGGATTTTTTTCAGGTTTCTACAACTCTCTTCCTAAAATGCATCAGCATGGGGGGGGGGGGGGGGGGAGAAGCCCATATTCTTCATATTTAAAAGGGCAGAGTTTCTGTGATGTTTTACTAAAAAGCTGACAATGTAACATTGTTTTAAAAAATCACCTTTGTCTTTTTTAATTTATAAATATTTCAGTCTTCTGTATACAGCAAAATTTAAAATACCTTTAGAGTTTTTATTTAAAACTCCCCAAGTTGTTGGATAATGTCTATTAAGAAAGAACAAAATCAATCAGCATGTTATTGTTTTCTCCCACACATTTCCCCCCTCCCAAAAAAAGGCATGTTTAACATTCAGATGCAAGTGCTTTCCTCCACAAAGTTAGCAATAAAATACCGCATATAAAAAATTTCCGTATTGACTATGCTCAAGAAAACCACTTATTGTGCCAGAACTACCTATATACGAGTCTTGCTCACCTGAGAAAAATCTAAGTAAAAACTGGGTAAGTCCTCAGGCTGTGCCTCAGACCAGCAGCTGAACCCCCGCCTCTACTTGCACTAAGTCCATAAATGATCAGGTCTTTAGAAATACATATAACAGTGGTAGAATCTATACAATCCTAATTAACAGCTTACCACTAATGCTAAAGTTTGTTCTGTTCATAGTTTCCCAAATACTGCAATTACAAATAGGCAAGCTTTAGTTATGGTCACATTTTTGGTGTAACAGGACTTCCCAGAGTGAGAGGAAATGATCAGTAGCTTTTTAAAATTAAAACTACATTTTCAACAGCACAGGTCATTTTACAATAGAAAACAGCCTCTGCTACTTCTAAAGCATCGAACACATCCTTGATATATGTTTAGCACTACAATCAACATTTCCAAGCTACTTGCCAGCAGAACTCACAGTGCTGAACATCAGCATAGTCAGCTCCTTGGAAATCTCTGACATATTTTACATAGCCCAAATAGACTTCTTTTCTACATTAATAATCCTTTCACACAGGGAGGCAAGCTCTTGAACAGAAATTCAGGATAGATCATGTGTTACAGCTAAAGATGATCGCAGGTGTCATGGTTTAATCCCAGATGGTAACTAAGCATGGCACAGCCACTCGCTCCCCTGGTGGGATAGGGGAGAGAAGGGTAAAAGCGAGAAAACTCTTGGGCTGAGATGAAGAGAGTTTCATAGGGAAAGCAAAAGCTTCGCACACAAGCAAACCAAACAAGGAATTCATTCCCTGCTTCCCATGGGCAGGCAGGTGCTCAGCCATCCCTAGGACAGCAGGGCTCCATCACGCGTAACGGTGACTTGGGAAGACAAACACCATCACTCCAAACCTCCCCCCGTTTCTTATTCCTCCCCCAGTTTCTATACTGAGCATGACATCATATGGTCTGGAATAGCCCTTGGGCCAGTTGGGCTCAGCTGTCCTGGCCGTGCCCCCTCCCAGTTTCTTGTGCTCCTGGCAGAGCAGGGGAAGCTGAAAAGTCCTTGCCTGGTGTAAGCCCTGCTCAGCAACAACGAAACCATCAGTGAGTTATCAACATTCTTTTCATCCTAAACCCAAACCACAGCGCTATGCCAGCTACTAGGAAAAAAATTAACTCTGTCCCAGCCAAAACCAGGACAGCAGGACAGAACCTTCTCTGCACGTAATCAGCATGGGATGGATGAGTAGAGTCCACCTCTCCATTGGGCAAACACGACTGCCAAGGATGAGAGCTGGTCAGGGGAAATCAGTAGGTCTGTGGCTGCCTACTCACCTCTTCCCACATCCAGGAATAGGGTACGACCATGAGAAAACTCCAGCTGGTATGTGGACAAGCTGGGAGAGAACGAGCATACTCAAAAGCTCCCCTTGTTCTCTTGGTTAGATTTCTCACTTGCAGCAATCATCTAGCTATCCCCAAAAATGTGTCCCGCAGGAGGCAGCAATGGCTATCCAAAGCAGTAAAATGTGTGGCAATGAACAAAAAACACCCCACAAAACCAAAACCAAAGAAACCACCAATCATTTCTATTTGAACTACATGTTTTCAGATTTTACAGAGCCTGTGACTTGTTCAGCCAGACCTCAAAACCAAATTGAAACACAATATAAATTCTGGAAGACGCAAAGATTTACTGAACTGCTATAGCTTTTCCATGCTTCTATCACCAAAAATGCCCACAACATGAGACAATAATAAATCTCACCGAGAATTAGTTGCTAATAACAACTCTTTCTGAAGGCAGATAAATTATTTTGGAAGTCTAGAACTCCTAATCACGCTCTTTGTCAAGTCCCTAAATGCACAGCTGTGCCTTGATTAAGGGAAAAAGAAAGATGTGAGAAGCACTTTCACAGCTGAAGTCAGAAGCAAAGGCCTGCAGATGTATCAGTTAACAAGAATTGTATTTTGTTCACATTATTTTTTTACTTGGAAGATGATTGTAACCCATGCTAACGCAGGCCAGCAGCAATTTCTACTTTCATTTACAGTCCATATATTGAAGAGAGCCTCCCGGATCCTTTGCTGAATGCCGAGAGTGGCTTTATTAAGACCAACAGACTGAATTTCCTTACGCAAGTACTGGAGGGCTAAATACTTTGAAAGCGCTATGGTTGCTTTTATAAGCACGTTGGGGTGGACATGGACGTCTACAGAGCCGGCGTTCAAAACAGCCCAGCCGCTGGGTAGCTCTATGTGAATTTACCTTAGACCCAGCTTCTCCCTCCTGCTGCACGCTGGGAACTTGCATATGATTTATGTACATCCTTAGGTATGTATCATCTGTATTATGAATATCCTTAGGTATGCAGCAAGGTTTCTTTCTGACTTTGTGATGAGTCTTAAAAACCTGAGGCATTCTGATAATGGCTCCTCCCAGCTGTAGACCCCTTTGGCATCAGGAGGGAAAAATTCCCTGGTCTGACAGAACGATTTTTTGTTAAATGTAACGTATGGACTTTTTATGGTATGTAAATCATAAGATTGCAAATTTCTGCATTTAACAGGAAATGTTCGTCAGTTCTTACATCCCAAAAATTTAATAGTTTTAGCACCGGCATGATTCATGTCTTTACACCAGTTTCAAGACAACAGCAAAGAAACCCGGCACATACTGGTGGACTTCAAAACAAAAAGTTTTCCAATAGTAGAAAGCCTGATTTTCTGTGGGGATCATGTAGGGGCATTTTTGGTCTTTCATCTAGTTCTCCTTTGTAAACCCAGACAGGGCACATATGTGGAAAACAGTAACCTTTTCAGTAGGAGAGGGGGCATTCAAGATCCCCTTTTTACTTAATCTGAACAGTGATCCACAACACATCACTAAAAGGTATGTATGAGCTACGTAAAGCATTTTTCCACTAAGCTCAAGTGGAGAAAATTACACTTTGATGATCACTGTGTTTTATCCCTTCCTCTAATACCTGACATTGTGACCAACGTGAGATTTGGTTTGGGTTTGTGTTTTATCCCCTTCCTAAAAATCAAAACATCCAGCTCACATGTTAAGGGGAGGACGCAAGAGCAGGTTTTCCCAAAGGCCTAGTATAGCACTTCACATTTTTATGCATCATAGGCCATTCAAGTTTACCAGAAAGCAGAACTCTGGGCCCTGCACTGTGTCCACTTAAATTTGTAAGTACTTCTCTGATTATTTTTTTAACATAAAATATTAGTGACAGTTCATAGCAGAAAGCAGAACAGCTGCAGTTTGCAAAAGTATTTTTAATTACAATGTACCTTGAATGTGAGTATTCAGGATGTCAGAACGGTTTTGGTTTTATGTAACTGTGCACATTTTATGTAACAATTTGCAGAACAGAACTTATTCCTGTACTGTTTTAGCCTCCTGATGCCACTGCATGCCACAAGTTTGAGAATTTAAAACTATATTAATGGCTTTCCTGTAGAAATCAACTCTTACATCTAAAAACCACCTGCACATAAATGTTTCTCTCTATTTTTCTATCACTTTATTGTTTTTCAATGAAGTAAAAAAGCTCAAATTTGCTAAAAGACAACTAAATGTTTTGCTGCTTCAGAATTGTGAACTATTCTTTTTAATCTGTAAGTCTATGTCACTTTCTGCCTTGATCCCAGATGGAACTCTTCTACCATAAATATTTTAAAATAGAACATAAAATGTGACTTCACATTGTTTTTATTTTTCGTTCAATAATTTTGTTTAGCAAGTAAATCAAGATCTGAATGCTCATTAAATGAAGATGTTTGTTTTGAATAAATAAATTATAAGAGTCAATAACAAAGAATGCAGCTAAACAAATGATGACACAACTGGTCCAGGGCACAAGCCATTATTTTGGGACCATTGCTGAAATCATCTTAGGATGACACTGAGGCAGTGTGCCATGGTGGTACCTTATTATCACATTTAAAATTAATAGGCAGACTGAGATTGTTCCTTCAAGTACCAGAGCTTTAGCCTAAAAGCAGGGGAAAAAAGGCCCTGCACGGCATAGTTTCTGAATAGAATATATAGAATATAGAATAGAATATAGAATCACCTCGGTTGGAAAAGACCTTTAAGATCATCGAGTCCAACCGTTCCCCTAACCCTGCCATCCCACCACTAAACCATGTCCCTAAGCACCTCATCTATCCTTCTTTTAAAGACCTCCAGGGATGAGGACTCCACCACCTCCCTGGGCAGCCCATTCCAGAGCCTGACAACCCTCTCGGTGAAGAAGTTTTTCCTAATGTCTAGCCTAAACCTGCCCTGGCGCAGCTTCAAGCCATTCCCCCTCGTCCTATCATCTGTTACCAGGGAGAAGAGGCCGACCCCCACCTCGCTACAGTCTCCTTTCAGGTAGTTGTAGAGGGCGATCAGGTCTCCCCTCAGCCTCCTCTTCTCCAGACTAAACACCCCCAGTTCCCTCAGCCGCTCCTCGTATGACTTGTGTTCCAGACCCCTCACCAGCTTGGTTGCTCTCCTCTGGACCTGTTCCAGCAAGGCAACATCTTTCTTGTAGTGAGGGGCCCAAAACTGAACACAGTATTCGAGGTGCGGCCTCACCAGCACCGAGTACAGGGGCACGATCACTTCCCTACTCCTGCTGGCCACACTATTCCTGATACAAGCCAGGATGCCATTGGCCTTCTTGGCCACCTGGGCACACTGCTGGCTCATATTCAGCCGGCTGTCAATCAGTACCCCCAGGTCTTTTTCCACCAGGCAGCTTTCCAGCCACTCTTCCCCAAGCCTGTAGCGCTGCATGGGGTTGTTGTGACCAAAGTGCAGGACCCGGCACTTGGCCTTGTTGAACCTCACACAGTTGGCCTCGGCCCATCGATCCAGCCTGTCCAGGTCCCTCCCCTCCAGCAGATCAACACTACCACCCAGTTTGGTGTCATCTGCAAATTTACTGAGGGCACACTCAATCCCCTCATCCAGGTCATTGATAAAGATATTAAACAAGACTGGCCCTAGAACTGAGCCCTGGGGGACACCGCTTGTGACCGGCCGCCAACTGGATTTAGCTCCATTCACCACGACTCTCTGGGCTCGGCCAAATAGGCAGAGCATGTTCCAGATTCCCAGAATAAGGGAGCAGAGCAACTAAGGGCGCCTGTCCTCCAGCAGAGGGCATTTTTTTCTCTTATATATCCCCTTTGAGAAAAGTACATAGGGCACAGCTCCAGTGCCCCTACTCCAAAAAGATCCTAAGGAAGTCAGCAGGCTTCGGCTGGGACCGCATCACCTTTATAGCTGTGTTATAAGCGTATGTAGCTGATACAAAAGCTGCCTTTCCCATAGGTAGCTGGATTCACTTCTGCTAAAATTCTAGGAGATGCACATCATTAAAAGAGGGAAAAAGTCAATTAAACAAGTGGTACGTCCTACATCTGATGCATAATTTTGAAAGAGGCTATCAAATGTGCAAGACCATTAGAAAATAAAAAGTACCTTAGACAGCAACAAATTGTGCTGAATTGCCTGCTGGTAATTAAAAAGTGTGTTTGTTTAGAAGACCGTATATAGTTCCTAATGAGTGAGGAGTCTGACCTTCTACAGAAGGGTGAAGAGATGTGTTTGGAGCTTAAATTACTATAAATGAGTCTTTGATTTTAAAATACAGACATTTTCTCTCTGGATGATCTGGCTCTAGGAACATGACATCAGCTCTTATGGAACCCCACATGAGCATGGAAGCCAAGCTGCACCATGAAAGGGTTAGAAATGTGTCACTGTGCATCAGATAAACCTATTTTGGGAATCACAACCTGGTCTGCTGCTAGTTCCTCCTCTTTTTAATCTTGGTGGTTGTCACTTCCTTTGAGAAAATGGGAAGGCTGACAATGGTCCATCGTTCCATTAAACCACCCCACATATAAGATACCGTATCTTCCAAACAGTATTTTTAATACTTTGCTACATGTAAATGGATTTTAAGAATGGCTGAAAAGTAAAAAAATATTTTAGAAAGATGCTAAATATAGTCACAGAAAGTTTCATTTCATAGAATATGTTCTACTGCATGAGATCCCACAGTTAAAAAGAGATACCCAGAGAGCAGCCAGTATAACTATAGCAGCCTTATTCAGCAGTCGCAGGCCAGAAAACATGATTGTTTTGCACAGAGTAGATCATGGTCACATCCTGAACTTTAAATATGGCTCATCCTTCTCCAGATGTAGCATTTTCCTAGAGTTTCTTACAAAAAAAAAAACCAAAACCAAAAACCAAAAACCCAACAAAACCCAAATCCTTTTGCATATGTAAATGCTTAAAACAAAACCTGAATACAAGTGATTCAAAACAACTAAGCACATATTTTGGTTTAGATAGGTCCTGTCCAGAAGCCTAAAATAATGGGAATGTTGCCATTAATTCCAGTATAACTCAGGTCTTATCCCAACTGTTTTTTTTCTTTTTATTTCTGCACACTGCTAATTTTAATATTTTTTTTAACAAGTATCTTTATGCTTGAAGAAGTTCTTAATGAACTTAACTTGAGAGGACATTATCTGCACAGAGAACAGTAAATTAGGTCTATATTTCCTTTGCATAATGTGTAGGTTTAAAAAACAGTATTAGTAGAAATCATTCATCTGTCTATTCCACTATATGCCAACATAGATTATATGTGATTCAAATGCATTACAATCCTATTACATCTATTTAGCCAACAGAACTGAAGCATGTATCAGTATCATTTTATATCATCTGCAAATTTTCTGAACACAGTTCAGGTGATTTTTGGTGCTCTCCAAATTTCAGGGTATGGAATTTTGTAGTATGTGGTATGGAAGTATGCAGTTTCTTCAATTCAAAATCTGCAAGAACATGATGACAAATCATAACTTTTGACAATTTAAATGTATGTTGTGTACTATCTTGCATAC
Organism: Gorsachius magnificus; assembly: GCA_034008185.1. Taxonomy (NCBI): domain Eukaryota; kingdom Metazoa; phylum Chordata; class Aves; order Pelecaniformes; family Ardeidae; genus Gorsachius; species Gorsachius magnificus. Next base: position 5,911,033 of record CM067085.1, on the reverse strand, counting down.
TGGTAGGACAAGTGGTATGTGGAGCAACTGTGGTAAAATCTGTGATGCTCTAAAGACAAGTAACAAAAATCAGAGATGCAATGGGCCGAGGGGGTAACATTTCACAGGTAACTCAAATTATAAGCATTACTCCTGTGAGCTAAAGACTAAGTTACGCTTTCTTGACACAGATTTTTGTGGGGAAAAGATGATCAAAATATTCCAGAGAGGATATGATGAATTCTGGAAATCAGTCTGTGTATGCTCTGTACATGTTCTTGCTTCTGAGTGGAAGACCAAGAGTTATTCCTCAAAGTGTCAAAGCAAACTTCTTCACACCACTGAATATTATAAATCTCACTTAAGATTGCTGGTGACATCTTGACTTGTTTATTCTAGTCTAAGAAATGATGGTAACTTTTAATTTTTAAACTGTATAACATGATTTGAAAATGACTTAGACGTTTTGATTATACAGTTTCATGAGCTTAAAATTGCAAAATTCAAGAAGTGGGACGCAGTAAGAAATTAAAGTCCTTGTCTGGAAGAAAAATTCATGAGTTCTTTTTTTTCAGCTATAAATTGTATTGTGTGAAAAGGCAGAATATGGTCTATGCTGTATATACATGGCCAGGCAGGTGGACGTTTTGTAGGGGTATATGTATTCTAGGTGGGACTACACCTAGCTCAACTCCCAGAAGCTGCCCAGTTTAGCTAACAATACTCAAAGAATTGTTGAGATGGGAACAAGTGAGAGACCAGGATTGACTCTCTGCCAAGAGAATTACAATGAGTCATAGAACAGAACAGCTTGGGATGGAAGGGACCTTTAGAGGGCATCTAGTCCCACCCCCCTGCAACAAGCAAGGACACCTTCAACCAGATCAGGTTGCTCAGAGCCCTGTCCAACCTGGCCTTGAATGTTCCCAGGGATGGGGCCTCCACCACCTCTCTGGGCAACCTGTGCCAGTGTTTCACCACCCTCATTGTAAAGAGTTTCTTCCTTACAACTAGTCTAAATCTACCCTCTTTTAGTTTAAAACCATTATCCCTTCTCCTATTTCTGCAGGCCCTGCTAAAAAGTCTGCTCTCATCTTTCTTATAAGCCCCCCTTAAGTACTGGAAGGCTGCAATCAGCTCTCCCCGCAGCCTTCTCTTCTCCAGGCTGAACAACCCCAACTCTCTCAGCCTTTCCTCATAGCAGCCCTCAGATCATTTTTGTGGCCCTCCTCCTGGACCTGCAAGTATTTGCTCTAATAAATATTTAACTGTTTATTCCACAGAGAAGAGGGCCATGAGGAGTAAAGGCGTAGAACACAGTTTGTTCCTTTGTTTATTCACCTTGGGAAGATAAGGAGCTGGGAAGTCAAATCCCCTCAGGCAGGGAGTGAAAGAACTTGAAACCGAGTCATAATAATTTAGCTTGGCTGAGGACTCCTGGGGCAGAAAACTGACAACTGCACTTCTGACAAATTATGTGATGCTAGCCCCGGAATTTGCTCTTTTCTTTCTTCTTTTCCATCTTCAATTTGATACCATTCTGTAAATTTAGGTCAACTTTATGAATAGTTTTAAGAGGATCAAGCCCATGTTTTTCAGCACACGTTCGTTTCACTTAATTTTCTTCCTCACTTCAAACAAAAGGTTGCTAAGTTATTTTAAAACTCTGTTGATATGAGGAATGAATAGGCAAATAATGTCACTGGAATAAGAGGCCTTGGAAATTCAATAATCACGTGCTTTATTGCTGGACAGGTCCCTCAGATGCATTCTTCCTTCAGATACAATTTTACTACTAGTTAATGTAAGAAATATTAATTCTTACCCTATAGGTCTAAATATAAATGTTCCCGTACACTCTGAAAAAGAAAAAAATGCTCAAAAGCAAACTGAAAAAAGCATTACTCCTTCTAAATGAGATTTCAGTAAGCCTAAGCTATCCCCCGCACCCCGAATATTGGCGACGATAGCTGAAGATAAACCTTGGGCTATCGTTCTCCCTCCATCTCAAGGTTACTACTGTTTCGTAAGCATTTGGTGTCAGGCCCTAGCTTCTCCTCACTGAAAAGCTGTCTCCAATGCCTATATATTGAAAATGCAGCTAAGATACACTCTGTGATGTGAACTAATGGGAGCCAGGCAGCAGCTACAATTCCTGCTTGCAGGGTGAGTTTATGAGCATCAGGTTTTTTGCCATGTGAATATTTCTGGAACTCCTGATACAGAGACTATGCCCAGAGTATCTATCTTCATAAAAGCCCTTTGAAATTTATTTGTACAAAAGCATCTCACATTTCTTACATAAAATGATTCCTTAAAGAGTTAGCTGTAACAGGGAAAAATAATCAGGTAACTAACTATACACGCTAATCAACACAAAGTTAATAAAAAATAGTTGAATAAAACTGAAAAGGGGATCCTCATCATATGAGTTTAAATGTTCCTTTTCTCAATAGAGGGCAGCCTCAAAACAGTAACAGCAGGCAACACCAACAGCAGGCAACAATAAACACCATTTAACCTAAATCCCTGGGAAGTAGAACAAAGCCTTCTCAGATTATTCCAGCACATCCCCTACGACACTGACTGTAGCTGTTTTGATCAGGTTTGTGTAGCCCTGAACACGAGCCATTTAACTACCATCACGACACACCAGAAGGACGGGATGTCATCCAGAGAGACCTGGACAGGCTGGAGAGGTGGGCCTGTGTGAACCTCATGAGGTTCAACAAGGCCAAGTGCAAGGTCCTGCACCTGGGTCGGGGTAACCCCCAGTATCAGTACAGGCTGGGGGATGAAAGGATCGAGAGCAGCCCTGCCGAGAGGGACTTGGGGGTGCTGGTGGATGAAAAGCTGGACATGAGCCGGCAATGTGCGCTGGCGGCCCAGAAGGCCAACCGTACCCTGGGCTGCATCAGGAGAAGCGTGGCCAGCAGGTCGAGGGAGGGGATTCTGCCCCTCTACTCTGCTCTGGTGAGACCTCCCCTGGAGCCCTGCGTCCAGCTCTGGAGCCCTCAGCACAAGAAGGACATGGAACTGTTGGAGCGGGTCCAGAGGAGGGCTATTAAATTGATCCGAGGGCTGGAGCACCTCTCTTATGAGGACAGGCTGAGGGAGTTGGGGGTGTTCAGCCTGGAGAAGAGAAGGCTGCGGGCAGAGCTGAGTGCGGCCTTTCAGTACCTAAAGGCGGCCCATAGGAAAGGTGGGGACAATCTTTTTAGAAGGGCCAGCTGTGTCAGGACAAGGGGTAATGGTTTTAAACTGAAGCAGGGTAGGTTTAGACTGGATATAAGGAGGAAATTCTTTACAGTGAGGGTGGTGAAACACTGGAACAGGTTGCCCAGAGAGGTGGTGGAGGCCCCATCCCTGGAAACATTCAAGGCCAGGTTGGATGGGGCTGTGAGCAACCTGATCTGGTTAGCGGTGTCCCTGCTCCCTGCAGGGGGGTTGGACTAGATGACCTCTAGGGGTCCCTTCCAACCCAAAACATTCTATGATTCTATTCTATGACTAACTGGCCCTCTTAAATACCATGATCTTGTTTGAAATACGACGTGTTAACATGTCTACTCTGTGCATTTTATTAGGCAACACGTTCATAGAAAAACTGCAATATTGGAGTTATAATCTCTACTCTCTCTCATAAGGAAGGTTAAAAAGAACTCCATGGTGCAACCATTCAACACTGCATCTCCTATTGTAAACATGGCTTCCGCGACCTTGAAGAAAGTATATGCATTTAAAACACGTGTGCTAAATAGGAAAACTAATCAGCATTTGTATTCAGGGAAGCCATAACTGACCAACACTTGATTTTTTCCGGTAAGGAACAGTATCCAACTTTTTGTCTCAGAAAATGAATACTGCAGCTTGAAATGGAAACAGTGACTGGGAGCAGACAAATCATTCATTGCTCCTTCAACGGACAGGATGACAAGAGTATATAAACTACGAACCCCATAATGATCTGTTATCATATGTTATTATCATATATGGTCAAACATTTAAATTCTACGTGTAATTTGCCACATAGACAATGCTGATACCTTAACAATGGTGTTCCTTTGTGTATTCTGGCCTAAAAAATCTCTTCAGCAACAGCCCATAAAAGGTGGGATGAAATCACATCACTCAAACGTCTTCCACGGCTCTATCCCCTTGCCAGCCACCTTTAATTTGCTTCACTGCAATAGGATTTTGTGATAGAAAGTTATTAAATCACCAAGCCCGTGACTTCTTTGTCTTGACAGCAGAATAGACTAAATGACCTTGGCTAATTTCAATGAGCCACATCATGCTCTATTAAGGCAAAAAGATGGGAAAGAGAGTAATATACAAGAAATTGGATATTCAGATCATGAAATGAGATGGTGATACAATAAAAAAAAGCAACATAAGCCTTCGCCCAGACAAATGCAGCTATTTACCAGCAGTTCTGTTCCAAAGCAAAAATACCTATGATCGTCTTATTTTAGTGCGTACACCTTCTTCTCTTTTCTGTCTTATATCCACAAGTAAAAAGCCTGATGCAGAAGGCAGAGCAGTTGCAGAGGGAATAATTTTCAATGTTACCTGATGGTTTCAGCAGCCCCACTGGTGCATCAGGAGCACTTTGAGGTTTCCTGGGGGTTCAAGGATTCAGTAACCCGATGTGACGCTTTGTGCATCACAGTCTTAAAGGATGACTTATTTAAAGCTCGCACAATAAACTCCATGAATTTACAGAGATTTCTTTTGCAGGTGTGCACTACTGCCCAGAACAGCCTCATGAAAAAGGTGGGAACATTTACAATCCTACACTATTTTAAATATCCTTTGTTATCTTGTTACATGACTTCATGAGAAAGAAAGAAAAACAATAAATAAATAAATAAAAGTTAGGATGTAAAAGATGTTTTATAATTTTGCGTCATTCTTGAAAGGCCTGAAGTTTCCATATAATTCTGAAATTTGTATTTTCCTCTCTGGTAAACACTACTTAAAATTTCCCAGTGTTCCATCTGTAGAAGTGCCAGAACAAAAACATGATTCAGTAATAGCAGCATTTATCTTCGTCTTATGATAACAATTCATTCAAAAAGCCTAAACAGAAAAATAATACTCTGATTATAGGCTGCCACAAATGTAGCAGCTATTTGGCCAAATCTTCTGTGTGTGTTTTGTGGTTTTTTAATACTAAATGATCCAGAGTTTCCCTTTATATATTTTATTGACTAGGGATTATGGTTCAAATCATGGTTCCAAAGATCCAAATAATGCAAAGACTTGGCAGGTTTCTATGAGATCTGTTAAGTTCAGTAAAACTTTCACTTTTAATTAAAAAATAAAGTTTCACAACTAAGCTCTGTGATCTCTCCTAGATTTTCTAAGCCTTAATTAACCTAAAAGTAGGTTGGGTTACATCCAGTTACTACGTCAAACAAAATTTTGAGGTTATTTTCGTAAGATATTTAGTCTTCCGAAGGCAATGCAGATTCTTCTGTATACCCAGGCTTGTCTTGTCCTAGGTAGGGAGACAGGTAGACACGCAGGCAATTGCCTTATGTATGGGGACTCGCCAAATCGCAAGGGGCTTTAATGGATGTTGCAGTCTTGCCATTACGAGTAATTTCAATACGAGACGGTATAAGCAATCTGAATAATCAGTATTGCAGACAGGAAAAGATACAGTCACAGTTTTCATGCAACTCTGACCTCAGTGGGGAGCTCCTGTGATTCAGGGCCAAGAAGAGCAACGTCCTGAGCACCCGTGAGCCCCGGTCCAGTGTCTCCTGCATGCCACAGGGGCGGGATACTGGCCAGATACTACTGATAGTAGTAGTGACTGGAATGAGAGCAAGTGTCCTCAAAAACCTGCTCACTCCTTTGCACTTAAGGGGTTTAGCGTGAGTACAGACTTCCAGGGAATCCCTACAGGATTCCCGCTTTCCCCTTCCCAAAGCATTGGGTTGTCTATCCTCAAACCAAAGAAGTACAGAGCATGATCCATGTCAAGAAGATGATTTAATGAGATTGTAACGGACTCCATCATTAACGTTATCCATTGGATGGATAACGTATCAATGTGTCCATTGGAGAAGAGTACATGCAGACTATTAATGTTGTTACTATTTTTTCTTGGCAGCTAGGATGATCACTGCATGATACAACACAAAGAAACAACCCAAAAAAGCTTGACCCCGGCTGAAAATAGCAGCATCGGTGAAGGCGATTAGTACGGAGGGAATGGGTACTGCAGTAGAATGCCAAATATACATCAACTTTAAAGTCAGAGCATCAGTGCGCAATTAGTGCCTTCACTGGGCGCTTACCTGGGCCTCTTTTAATTCCATGTCAGTTTTGCTTCTCAGTAGTTGTTCCAAAATTGTTCCATTTTATGATAAATTGGCATAAGCCAAAGACATGCAGAGTATTTGCGCTAGCATTTTTTTCAGTAGTCTTTCAGCATTCTCTGGCTGGAATAGCCAGAATTTTAGCGTATCTATTCCTGCAGCTATTAACAATACCTTAGCCCTTAAGTTAGTTAAGTGAAAAAGGACATTTCTATATTCTGTAAAAGTTCAAGTTTTCTATAGCTCTAATTCAGAGACAGACCAATCAGACAGACCATACCGCCTTCAATTTTTGGCCATATATATATATGTAAAGTACTGATTTATAAAACTGTGCAGATCACCTTTGCAGCCCTATAAAAAACCTTTTCTAAGATTCATGGGAATGTGATCATAATTCTCTAGAAATTATCTTAAGGATACATCTAATCCTTTACCTACTCAAGATCAGGTTACTCCATCTAATCCATGATGGATATTTGTCTAAGCTGTTCCTAAAACCTTCAGGAAGAAAAAAAAGAGGTATTTTAACCTTCAAAAGACCATAAAGTCAGAGGCTGGGTCAAGCTGCAGCCACACGACAACTGCTTTAACTGACCACAGCCAGTCTGAGTCCCATATCAGCAATGGCCCTGGAGAGTTCATCGAGGGCTCACCAACATGGGACTGGGATGAACCGTGGGAACGACAGACCTAGAGCTAAATAGTTGAGCTTGCAATAATTTGTCGATCCCCCTGTGGCAGAAGACTTCTCAGCTCATTGCATGGCTGAGCTTTAAAAGTGCCTGAAAATGCAACTGAAATAAAGACCTGGTTCTCAAAAGAAAACTGAAGAACTATGTTGAAGAAAGAAGCTTCACTGTCCACAGCAGCTCCGGATCAGTCTTCTACCACAACTAGTCATGGTTGGGTCTAATTTTGGCATCAGTAAATTTTATCTAAGCCTTATCAAGTCTCCAAATAGCTGATGGGCATCAACTCCCCCATTCAGCAGGATTGGATCATGGTGAAATTATCTGATGAATCTCAGAAAGCTGAACAGCCCCAGTGCCAGCCTACTCTTTACAGGAGGGGGTAGTATATACTTTGCTCCTTTGCTTAGTCAGCCTCTCTAAAGCATTCTTTAGTCAAAAAATAGTGAAGAATCCAAAATGACCAAATACAGATGTCTTATCGCTATTACATGCTGTGAGTTTCAGTTTCAGTGAAGTACGCACCCCTTCTCCTCTGAAGGACATTGAAACACGTAATGTGAAACAACCATGCACAATAAAACATTTTTTATTTCATATTGCCACAACCCCTCCTGAATTTATGCATTACATTCACCAGCAAAAATGCATATGTGCCTGAAATAAAAGATGATGAGACAGGAATGTCATTGTATTTACTACTATTTCCTTGAAATTTCACATATATTACCATCTCACACTGCAGATATAATCATATTTTCACTTGCCAGGGAAAGGTGCAGGCCTGAATATATCTCTCAAAGATCATAATATAATGAATTAATATAAGAATGTTAAATTTAGAGGAAGAAATTAGAATAGTTCAGTTACTGAATGCTTATTTCCTTTAGTTCTTAAGCATTATTAGAAGCTTTCTCCCCTGTGGAGTTGTGACCTATACGCTGAAATGGTCTTTCCCATGCTCACACCCCCCCCCATACTTCATACAACAACTTATTTTCCTGGTGCACAGACTGTGACTTATTTACACAGCACTATCAGTGTTGCTAGCAATAAGTTATTTAAACAGAGTCAGCTCTGTGACCAACTGAATAGTTTTCAATGTTTAAAACTGCTACTATCTTCTTGAGCAATCAAAAATTTCATATGAACAATGTTAATTGTAGAGGAACGTACTTAGAATGCCATTTTTGTTACAAATAACAAGAAAAAGCTAACTATTTGGACAGGTTTCTGAAGCAACTTTGCAGCTTTTGGCTACACTGATGACCCAAACGTACGGCTCATATACTCAGGACTTAGAAAGTACAACAACAGAATGACTCAACGATTGCGCATGCATTGTTCTGATATATAGATAGATAATTACAAATATTCTGCATTCGTATCAAATATCTAATACATAGGAATGTATCATAATGACACAATAGTGGCCGTTGTTAGCATCAACATGAACATAATGTAAAGTTATTGTTTTCTATATCCTTTGGCTTTGTTGATAGAAATATGTCCACTAATGATTTCAAGAACTGCCCCTAGTAAGTAAGTCAAAATACATAATTGCTACTAAAGTCAGTATTAATGAGCTGTTAACCATTTACTAAATGAGGTACTGGGAGACAACTTTATATTCTTAGTAAAATGTAATATAAAAGAACTGCATTATCTGTGTTCTGTGTGGTTTAGATCAAATGTTTGTTTAAGATATTTTACTAAATTCTATGGTAATTTATTAGGACAGACATTAATTTTACCATTGGGAAGTTTTCATATTCACAAATTATAATAAAGAAAGGAGTGGGAATAAACATGAACCTTACAAGGTGTATTTGAGCATAAATTAAAGGGGCATGAATAAAAATTAGGTATTTTATGTGCTATCACATTCCAAAGTACAGGCTACATATACAAAACGGTACCTAAGAATACCAAACATATTTAATTTACACTAACATAGGATTTTATTTTCAGTCTATTTCTTTTTTCTGATTCCATTTATCTCCTAATTTAAAGACTTAAAATACAATAAAAACCCAGGAAAGCAATGTACTGAAAGTTTTTAATCCTCTGCTGTTTAATCCAGAGTAATGTATACAAATATATGAATTACTGAGGAATACAGATTTAAATAGAGCTTAATGGATCAAGGCTGTTCTCTGAAAAAACACTCATCTGCAACTTCCCAAAGCTTCAGTATGGGCCAAATACTGCTTTGGCCAGTTTAACTTTTGAGGGTTTTTGGATGCTGGGACCCAAATCAATATGCTGACACAAATTCTGGTTTTGGGTAATGCTCATTGAACAAGGACTGTATAAAAGTAGGGCCTTCAAGAAAAGAAATTATTCCTATCACTGTGAATAAGAATTATCATACATTTTCTGACAGCCTGTATCCTTACCTGGTTATATAAAAATAACTACTTGTAGTTCTGTGAAGTCAGCAGTATTGCATTGATTAATGCCATCTGGCTTTTTTTTTGGCTTTTTTTTTTTTTTTTTTTTCTTATATGGCTTATTTTTGGTGCAGGCTTAGATTTTAGCATGACAGTTCCAGAAATCTGTCCATATGAACTTTTAAATTCTAATTTAACTTTCTGAACTGTATCATTAAATGTATCTTTTACTGTATATTGTCACATTGGATTGTAGCTGAAGTCCCAGGACCTATTCCTGAGCTTCTGGTTTCGAATATGAGATCTGCTGAGGATCATCAGCAATCATTTGCCTAGCAGTAAAGTCCACTGATTGAGAATAGCTGACATGTTAATGACTCATGGTATCCAAGATTTGGGCTTAATATGGCAGCCTTACAAGTATCCCAAGCAGAGCTTGATCAGCCTTCTGAGTAGTAGAACTATTAAAAAATTTCATCTCTACCAATTTCTCCTTAAGATTTCTCATTGCCAGAATTTGGTAACTACACTCTTAAATAGTAGATTATTAGAATAAAATCCTTCCAAAAGCAAGTCCTCAATGCAAAATAAATGCTCATAGCAAATCAAATGTATCTTTCAGGGGTTTTATTTGGGTTTTTTTTTTGTTGTTGTTGTTGTTTTTTAAAGAAAACTTGTAAGGAAAAAAAAATACAGGGCAAACAGTGTGCTGCCCAACCTTTGGTCCCTAAGGAAGGTGTTCCTCATCCTTCTTTAGGTATAACCATTCCCATCACACAAGGTTAGTAATCATTAAATAAAAAGTCTGAAAACCTGTACATGCTTTTTACTTGCATTTGCTTCACACAACAAAATACTTCTACAACAAACTTAAAACATACATTAAAATATGCCTTTATCAATCCACTTTTGTTTTATATGGATATGTATTCCCAATAAAAAGAACGCACAGGTTCTCTTTGAACTCAAAAAGAAAATGTAGCAGAAGAATTTAGGTTTAAGCATTCTTTCCTTCGCAAATTTACTTACCCCGGCAATGCACTCCTTCGTCATACCCATCAGAGCAGTCGTAAACACCATTGCAGAGCTGGGACAAGTGGATGCACTTATTTGTGCCGATGCAGCTAACGTAATTCGAGGTGCACTTGGCATATGCTTCCTCAGGACCTAAAAAACATACAGAAAATTTCTTATACATATTTTTATTTCTACAAGGCAGAGAAAGTTCTATATTGCATTTCCATTTTAAAGCTCAAGGCAACCCTCCATGTATCAGCCCTTTTTGCAGATTTTAAGTGCATTGTCATTGCTGTATTTAAGAGAATTAAAATCATCACGAAATGATTACTGCAATTGAAAGGAAATCAATGTGTCAGTATTATTTCCCAAAATACAGGTGGTTCACAGGTGCTAAAATCAAGCTTTGCAAACATTAAAAGTATCATAGGATTTTCAATTGCCTTGTGAATATTGTCATATCAAGAGTCATAGGTACCAATATTTACATTTGCTGTTGTGCTATACAGATAATTGTAGATATTTATGAAATTACATACAAATGTTACATATTTATGGCTGCACTGGATCAGAGAAACTGTTCCTCCAGCCCAGGGGTCTGCCTCTGAAACCGCACAGTACGGGACAGTAGGGAGAGGGTCAGGATGCTGCGATTGCTCCCTTTGGGATGCTGTCCCGGCTGCAATCACTCTGTGTCCCCTTCTCTCCAAAGTGTTAAGTACAGGGATTTCTGAGGAAGTTCAGGGATTTTTGAGGATCTCTTTTGTTTATCTCTTAGAGAGGGTTCTGACTGATAAAAAAACCCACCACAAACATAATTTCACATGATAAAGATGGAGATTTTTAGCACACTGCAAAGAACATTTAGAGGTCTGAAGGGTTTGGCTAGAGGATGAATCACAGTTTGTACACAGCATACGATTAGCTACACAGAGACTGAAGCTGTGGAAATTTTTCAGGAAACAACTTAAAGCTCCTCGATTGCTTGTGTTGGAGCCTTGGGTCTGTGCTAAACTCTGACAGCTTGTAACAGTCCTCAAGGGAAATATACCCTGGGATGCACTGTGCTCAAGTGCAATATGCTTTCACCTTCTTCGAGGCACCAACTTCAAGATGAAGGACAGAAATCACAGGCAGTAGCTGAAAGCTCCCTTGTAAGAGGGCAAATCTCAGCTTTGGTCTCTTAAAGTCAGCAGGAGAAAGCAAAGGAGAGTTCTGGGGGGAATTTATGATTTCTATCACAAATACAGATAGCTCTGTAGCACAGCCCATTTAATAAAAATCCTAATTTAAAAAACTTGTCACAATTACAAAACTTCAATTAAACATTCCCACTGCCATGATACGTACCGGGAAACCATCCACCATTTCGAGTGGGGACAACAAATACCAACTTCCAGTGGTTTACAATGCTTTTGCCTGTATTCTCTCACGCAAGCCCCACCAGCGCAGGGCAGGTGCTCCCCTTCCCCAAGCAGGGCACGCGCCCCTAAGGCGCGCGGATCCGCCGCGCAGATGTACGGCGGCACGGTGTATGGAGCCCTGCTTCCCTCCCCTGCCATCCCAGCTTCACACCTCGCGCCGATGGAGGGGCCCCAGTTACACCCCCGAGGTATCGCTGGTTAACAGAAACACTGCACACTGGTACTGGGGATAAAAAGGGCAACCTATGTGGGGACGAACGTACTCTGGCTCCAACAATTTGTGTGCTTCCAGGATGAAAAAAACCTCACGTTTTTTATTGTGGCCACATGCTACATACCGTTCTTCAAGAAAACTGCATTCCTAAGGATAAGGGGTCTAAGTACCCTTTGAACTCAAAGAAACGAAACAACTCTTCTCATTATGCTCTAGGTTAAAGAAGTGCTTAGCAAATGTAGAGGAATTAAAACACTTCATAAATAATACATTTTTCCTATATTTTCCAGTAAAATATGGGAGGCATTTAACAACAGAAAGTGAAGAGGTGACTAAAACTTATCCTACATGTTAGGACTTGAAGACCACGGTAGTGAGAAGCAGAGAGGTGTGACCTCCTGGTACTGGCAGAGACCCCTGCACCATGGAAGAAAATGAGAGGTGGGGGCAATGCGGCTCCCTGCCCTTCCCAGTCAGCACGGCCACTGCGTCAAGCTTTGGGCATTTTACTTTTTTTGCTTGGGTTTCAAGCATGTTACTCCTTTTTGTGTTTGTTTTTTTTGGTAACTGGAGATAGGACACTTCATCCCATGAAGCATCCCATGCATGCATCCGCATAAAGCTCGCTACAGTAACTACAGCCTCTGGCAGTGCCCAGCAGACCTCCAGGACTGGTTTAACTTCGCAGAGCTTCCCAAGAAGAATGTAAATAAAGCAGCTTAGCATAACCACACACTCAGTGTCAGGTAGGTCATATAAATCTGCAAGGTTTGATTTGATTCCCATTTCAGTTGCATCAGGGCTTGAAGGCACCTAACATGTAACAAAACCAAACTAATTTTCTGATTTGCCATTTATAACTTGCTTATTTGTTGCATTAGACCAACTGTGAATAGAGTGTGAGGAGTAAAAAAGACCTTTTCTTCTAAAATAGAGAACATTCATTAAAGAAACTTAGCTCTGTGAAGCATGTAAACCCTGGTACTTGCATTACTTACATATAAACCCAAGAGTGCCAGAGGGCTTTCAGCATTCATACCTTATCAAACAGAAAACTGAGATCTGTGACCAAAAATCTACAAGCATACATTTTTATCTTCTAAATTTAACAAGTGAAAAGAATGAATCTTTTAATTAACATTTAAAATCTCAATAGGACTAGTCTGATATGCTCCTGTCTGAAGATTTGGGGATTTCACTTTGATTTGATGCTTCTGGCTTTTAAAATACAAGATTCCTTCAGGACACAAACATCCTGCAATTTTAAATACATTATCCAACTTAAAATACTAGTAAGGGAGCTTCCTAAACTAGATTTCTTTGACTGGGAACTGCATATGAGGGGAAACTGAAATATGCGCCAAGAGGTATCACTCACATTGTTTTGTTTTTAAGAGAAATTTTGTGCACCACTTGTGAAAACAGAAAGGTTAAGGTTGGAAGTGATTAACTTATTCAGGTGATTAAGATAAATTCATATGTACTTTCTGTTTCCTTGTTAGCACCATGCTTTGGAAGTCAACTTGACTTACTAACGAAGATGACCTTCAGTCCAAAAAAGCCCTGTTTTATAGAAGACTTGTGACCTACTTTGTCTGAAAAATGACTCTAAAAGGTGACAGGTCTCCAACAACGCCATCAACAACATCATCCAACAACGTCAGCGGAACAAGACAGCACATCCCAAGGCCTCCCTGCCCACAATTCCTACCACTTTTCATTGAATAAAAAAATTAAGGGAAAGAAAGCTGCATGTTGCGATGCCTTTGAAGCAGCACATGCTTTTCCCACTGAATCCTACCCAGCTGCTGCACCTTCTGAATGCAAATAAAGATGACTAGCTTTTTATCTTGTTTACTCCTTTTCCCTCTTCCTCTAACAGACAGACACTTCTGGCAGTGTTATCAAGTGAACTTTGGGAAAAGGAATTTAAAAGTGTTCTTCTTCAAAATAATCTCGGTGTATTTTACATCAGTGCAAGAATGCCAAGAATATAAAAGACGGATGGTGTCTTTTCTTCCCTTCAAATGACACAATAATTCCTAGCCTTGCCAGCTGGTGGAAAAATAGTCAAAACTACTGGCTGCAATTATGGTAATACATGGTCTCGATGTTTCAAACACTCACACCAGGACACCGCTCAGAGGGCGAAGAGGATGGAAGCAGCCTTGCTCATGCAGTGCTGTGCAGCTCAAGAAACTCTGGCTCAGAAAGCAGAATATCTAGCTGCCTCCTTGGTGTAACTGTCTCTGAACAGACAGCTAGATGAGAAGTGGTCAAAAAGCTGAGCCACAGAGCTCAGCTGAGCCAGGGCCACAGGGGATCCCACCGGGGGCTGGCAGCCAGGGCTGTCCCACCCCAACTGGTGGGCAGCTGGGGCAGCCCCAGCCCAGGGCACCAGGCACCTCAGTGGGGATGAGCCACCGTGTCTGCCCATGGGTGGGGGTGAGGATCAGACCTGGTGAGGGTACCAAGGTCAGACGCAGCCCGGGGTGGCCAGGCAGGGCCAGGTGGACAGATCACTGCTTCTTTCCCCAAACCCTCCAAAAGGCAGGCTGTGCCCAGGAACAGACCGGCTGAAAAGAGAAGGACAGTGATTCATTTCAGATCCAGATTTCTTTGGCTGCTGAATCGACTGGGATGGCCATTTCTGATTTGACCACACTGTAGGGCAAGGCCCACTGCACTTTCCCAGCGCGTGAGAAAGCATGGAAGAAAACTGGACCGTGCTTTGGCAAACCCTGTGATTGCAGCCTACAGTGAATCTAGCTGAAGTCCCTTCAAGGAAAGTGCCCTTACTTCAGCGGGGGCTGAGAAGAGGCAAGACCTTGTGATGTCCTCCAGCAGGAGACCACAGGATCAATCAAACACAACCTTTGGTTTCCTGCAAAAGTAGCGTCGTGAGAAAGTATTAAAGGCCGCTGTCAGAACTAGCAGAGATATTTCACCACGCACTTTTGACATGGTATCTGTCTGGAATTTGTGCTTAACCAAAACTGTACCTGCCTCGCTGCAGGCTCATGCTGTACTAAATTTCTAACTAGAGAATGCAACTGAGAAAAGTGTTGATTAGCAAGAATTATGGATGAACATTATTTCATTATGTACGTCTCCTTCTTCTAGAAACACTCCCCTTAATTTAATGTAAATTAAGGTACAACTTTGTGTGCTAAGTTTACTAAGGAGTTACAAAGTATGAATAAAAGATGTTTGCAATGATGGTGGAGATAGCCAGACTAAAGGAGACATGCTACAGTGCCCAGCACAAATTCAAGGTCCACAAGAAGTTATTAAATTACAGTAAAACACACACACCCCACTTGCAAATTCATTTAGAGATGCTCACATTTGACAACTGTTACCAAAAAAGCATCAAAGCTGCTACTTCTGAGTTTATTTTTTCACCTCCGTCTTTCTCAGCTAAGGTTTTACAAAGTGTTTTTTCTTTCAACATTTCAGGTAAGTAGTTAGGCAGTAGCTTGCACTTTTAAATAAGAGACTAAGCACCCAAATGTACATCCCTTTTACATCTCTGCATCCAATTTACTTGAAGACCAGCAATTTTCTCACAGCTCTAATCCTGGGCTGTCCTCAGCCATAAGAAACAATTACACCAAACTCCAGGATGCCTTCAAAATTCCCATTTGTGTTATACATCGGTGACTTATGGATCCATCCTGCTCTCCTAAGTGCCTTTATGGAGTGAACCTTCTCCACAGCAAGCAGTTATCCTGAACAAAACCTCATTCCGCTGGTTCAGTGGCCTTTGAATTCAACCCTGTTTGCACACGTAGGTGGGAACCGTGGAAAGGGTATTTTGTACCTCTCCAGGTATGGAGTGGATGGAATCTGACCCAAAGATAAAATTGATAATTTTGATGTAAATAACAGAGTTCTAAAAAAAAATCTTTTATTCTTCTGACTACAGCCCACATCCCTCTAGAGAGGTTTTGGTATAGCAGCTACCAAGGTCTTCTCTGTGGTATTATCGAACAAAGTTGATTAATGACTGTAATTAAGCCAAAATAGCCCAAAATTTAACGAAGAATAATCCTCACAACCTTTAGGATCTCTCTGGATTAATATGGTTTCAAATGAAAATACTCCACGTGGCTTCTCCAACACACGTATAAGATGTGAGACCCGTTTCTCTCCGTTAACTCGCCTCCACAGCGTTGCTGATACCCCATTTCTACTGTGGACTCAGAGCACGGTATAGGATATTTAAGATTGCAGAATTGATAAAAAAAACAGTATTTATTCTTTAACATAGCTCTTGGCAACAAGAAACAACCTGCCACATAAAATACGGGATATAGTTTTAGAAGGGTGGGAAGTCATCCTCGCAGATGATTTTTTAAATTTATATTTTGTCCAGTTCATCACTGATAACCAGGGATTTTAAAAGTGCTTATCTTTTTTAAAACTTGAAAACACAACATCCTAAAGTAATGTTTCTGACCCTGCCAAGACAAGACATACTGTACTTTAAAGATATTTAAAACTTAGGGCTAAATTATAGCCATTAGAAGAGGTTGCTTTTGTGAAAAAATTAGCGATTAATGGGAACAAGAAACTATACTTCCATGATTTTTTTTTTTTTATGTTAAATGTTTGAAAACTTCCAAGAAGTTGAATCCTACATCTTAATTTCTGTAGTTACAGGTTAACATGTGAAGTGTAAACTAAACACATATGGTATCCCATGGTATCACAATTGCTTTAAAAAGTAATTTTTCACACAGATTAGATGCACACTTTTAATATCAAGACTTTGAAACACTGAGATAAATTTATGGAAATTACTTAAAATCTTTACCCTTTGGTATCTTACATATATGCAAAGAAAGGATTTAATATTTAATAAGGATTTATGTATCATAAGTAACTCCTTATTCATTGCTACTTTTATCCATATGCTTTATTCAACCATGTAGACTGATAATGAATATAAATTTGAAGTCACCTTCAATTAAATCAAGTATTCAGCTTGTCCATGAAAGGAGAATAATAAACACGTATGGTAGAATGTGGACAACTGAAAAGAAGAGGCAAGCAGGCGAAGTATTGTGCTGTTTGTAGCAGAACAACAGCTGTAATCTCTGACCTCACAGCATATTGTCCCCAAAAGAGTATTTCACAAGAAGGAATAAAACCAGCAGCAGCCAGTATGTTTGTGAGGGTGCAAATGAATGGATAGAGTCATACTATAACTTATGATCAAATGTAAGAGATGACCTAACGA
Source organism: Gorsachius magnificus (assembly GCA_034008185.1). NCBI lineage: Eukaryota > Metazoa > Chordata > Aves > Pelecaniformes > Ardeidae > Gorsachius > Gorsachius magnificus. Next base: position 5,893,737 of record CM067085.1, on the reverse strand, counting down.
CGGCAGAAAGCAACACTGAAACAAACAGAAACAAAAGAGAAAATGAAGAACTTTAGAAATCAAAAGATGGCTTTGAGTCATCACGGTTTGCAAATCAGTCATCTGTGCTGATTCACAGCCCTTACGTGTCCGACGTCAAGTGTCTCGTCTCCCCTCTCTTCACAGATGGAGGAGCGTGGACACCATCAGCCCTCTGGTAACCGCCTCCCTTTTCAAGAACAGCCTTTGGCTCATTGTGCTTTGTACGGGGGGAAGAAACACCACTATCTAAGCCAAAGCTTTCCAAATCCAGTCAAGGATTTGCACTGATCTTAGCCTATACTTAGAGCACGGATATATAATTTAGTCAGTCAAGAACTCGTATTAAAAAACCAACTAAAAACACCACCATTGAAATTTGTCTCCAAAGGATGGTTTCCAATTTTGTGTGTTACTGTAGAGAAAATAGTTCAAAAGGTTATCTATCTGTAAAGCTTAACAAGTCTTGGAGGGGCACACAACACTCCAAATTCTGTACTCCTGTGACGGGTTTTTAGCCCTGGCACTGCTATTACATACAAAGGAACTCACAGGTGCAAACCAGAGCATAAGCATGTTGGGTTTATGATGCTCTACAGTTGCTTGCCTTTTCCTCTTTGTGTGCTTTTGTAAATACTACCAAAAAGCAAACAGCAGACAGTCTAAACCTAATATTATACAATAACTTTAATTGTTTAAATACTTCTTTTTGTTTAAAAACATGAACACTGTTTGCGTTCTGCCATTCTAATAACTCTGACAGGAGCTCTATTTGAGATAGCTCTCCAGCAAACGCTTTGCCTTTGGCTACCTTTTTCCTGATCGTTGCTTTCTCTATGTCAGACACTTGCTCATCTTTGCTCCACAGATGTAAATAATTAACGGAGCCACAGGACTCATCTTTTCTACTGTAATGTAGCTGACAGCCACTGGAGAGAAGTAGAAAAACTACGTTGAAGGTTGCACAAAGGCTGACGAAGACAAAAAAAAAAAGTGGAAAGCTTTCTAAACCAGCTCAGCTTTGGATCATTATCCAAAAAATCCCTCTGGGCACACATGGGCTGGGATGGGGTTAGAGTCAGAACACAGCCCTTTGGGTGATCAGGCCAAGAGCAGCCACTGAAATGGGGACCTGAACTAAAAGTGGGTTCTACCTAACATGAATATTCCTACTAAAGCTATAAAAGCCATGGAGGTGATCAGACTGATAATAGTAAAACCAGCTCATAACAGCAAAATCCACCTAGATTCCTCAATGCAGTTGGGCATTTTGTATCCAAAAATTAACCTCAAATCGAAAATTCACCCAGCCAAAGAGAGAAAAACCTCCTCAGCCAACCCCCATCTAATACAACAAGTTCTACAAGATGGGAGTAATTTTTCACTGAACAGTTCTAAATTTAACCACTTCTGGATTGAACAGCATGACCATGTGATTTTATTTTTTTAAAAAAAACAAAGTTACGGGTGGTCTGAGAAATAACGGCTGCAAAGGGAACACCAAACCTTCCCTGCCCCCCAACTTTCCTGCAGCTTCTCTAGTTATAGGGAAAAAGCAAAGAACAAATGACGGCAGAGGCAAAGAGAAGGGGAGAGGAAACAAGACTGGAGTCGCCTGGAGCGTTCCAATATTCTTTCCAAAGAGTTCACACACTGTGTCAGAAGATTAATGTAATAAATCAATTAACAAACATATAGTGCTTAAAGACTGCCAAACTGTATCAGAACGAAACTTACTTTAGGGGAGATGGTAATGCACATATATAACTGTACCTTAGAGAGGAACTGACAAGGACCTAAAGTCCAAAAGAGAAATATGTTTTGATGTGATTTTTTTCTTTGCACTTGCATTTTTTTTGGATGTCAGTGAAAACGTCTCTGCTGATATCACCAGCCAGGCTGCATCTTTATGCAATAAGGCAACAGAGCGTGCTTTCCATATCACACATTTCTAAGAAATTTCCATCCCTACAGAACAGATCAAAAAATTTTGGTCTTTACTAAAGTTCAGGTAAATATCTTAATTTTCGCCTATTGCTTAAATCAAACCCTTCTGTTCTTTCACTGCTTCATTAGATGCTGGCATCTCATCCTTTCTGTACATATTATCTGACCTTCATTGTCCCAGCCTTAACAACTATCCTTTTTTTATGGACTCTAGAAATACATGCATATGTACATACATGTATAGTGCCTTAAAAACAGCACATATGATCTACTAGTGTGTTTATACAGTTAATATGCTTTCCCATTCCCCATTCTGTAATATCCTGGAGTTGTAAATACAAATACTGGAAATGGGACTCTCATAGTTTTTAAACCTCTTATTTTTCTTAATATTATTAAGTTTCACCCTTAAACTTCTGATTTGAATTTGGCATAAATGAAAAAAAATGTAATATTGCAAAATCTACATAGTATAGATGAAAATGGATTATCTCAAACAAACTATCAACCACCCCCCCCCCCTTTGCAGCCAGAAAATACTAATAAAAATATGTAGGTATAGAGAAAACAGGTTGGTGTTTGGAAGCAAGAATAATGAAGAACCCACAAGAGGACATAATGTATCACGTACTTTTTTTAAAAATCAAGTCTCTCTTTTGTCTTGCAAAATTCAATGTGCCAGTCGTGTTTGATTAAAAACAACAATAAAACAATTCTCACCACCTTAATCATCCATCACAACTGCCCTGAATAATACAGTTACACATCAACAAGTTTTAGTATTTTTATATACTTGCACAATGACCGTAGCTTCAACTTGTGCCATAAAACTTACCATACAGACAACAAAAGACAGAGAATTTATGTTCTTTGCCACAGTCCCTAAAAACTAAAGTGCTAAACCACAGTTTTACTAAGCTCTTGCATGTAGGATATATCAGAATATAAAGGAAGATCCTTGTATGTACCTATACATAAGCAAAAGCCCTGCTAGTTTATATTCCCTGGTTATTTTTGGAGAATGGATTTGCAAATGTTTGTAAATGAAGACTGTAGGAAGAGGAGAAAAAAATGTTCTCCATTTTCAGGAAGCAAAAATAATTAATATTCTGTGTACTTGCAGAAACAGAAATGCTTTGTTAATGGATTTTTTTTGTGATTTACTACAACACACTAAAGCAATACTTTATGAGCAATGAAGTAAAAAATGAATATTGTCTCATGTAGATGGTCATTCCTCATTAGTTATAAGGAACCTATTTTTAATTTGGAGATTTTTACTTAATTAGTGTCACACATCTCAAGGCTTTCTTGTGTCAACTCTTGTAATGACTCGATGTCTATGCGCCATACAGAATGGGCTGCTAAAAGAGTCTCAATTTGAGAAAAATGATAATGAGGTGAACAAAAGAAGTGTTAATTACTTACACAATTAGAGTACCTAATACCAGCAACGCTGTAACACATCAACACTTATGTAATAGATATTTACATATCCAAAGTGTATAAATGTCAGTGGAAAAATGTGTGTAGATGTTCTTTATAGATAGAACTGCTGGGTACAACACAGAGTATATCTGAATCTCTGTAGCATACTACCTCTATCAGACATCATAAAAATGTGTCTGACTATATTTACACACATCATCCATCTATATATATTCTATTTTATCACGTTCCAGCTTGGCTCTTCATTAGACTGTAGAAATTCTATTAAAATAAGGGAATAGTAGGAGTTATTTACTGGACCATATCTGTAACAAGCTCTGGAAATTTTGATGGAAATCATTCTATGGCCATTTATGCACCTATGCACAACCTCAGAAATGTCTATGGGTCGAGACAGAATTTACTAAATTCATGTTTGCATCAGTAGAACTGGAATTCAAACTTGGAAATAGTTCACAAGTCCCAAATAATGTGAAATTTCACAGGGTTTGATGAGATTTATAACATAAGACACAAGTGTTTTAAAAAGAAGAAAGGACTAGAACATACACTGATACCTTAACTTCTTATTTTAAACAGCAAAAAATGAAGTATCCATTTCATTTGAAATACATTAAGACTTTTTAGTAGATGATGTTAGTATCAACGTGCATCTTTTATTTATGTTTTTGGGGTAGAAATTTACCATTAAAATGTGCAACTGTGTTCTACAATCACATGAAAATTTAGCATAGAGGGCCAACATTTTCTATGTAGTTGAGCCGTTTTTTTTAAAAAAAACGTGCATTACTTATTCATTTTAAAGATTATCTTATATGTGTAATTCAGCTTTATTGCAGTAACTTAGAAATACATCTCATGCATTTTTAAACTGAGCTAGGTAGTTTGCAATCATAAAGTTACTCATTTTTATTTTGTACAGAGACACATAAATGTAAATTACATCTAATTAAAATAAACTGTGTGACTTGTTTCTTCTTATACAGTCACACACTGAAATGATAAGAACCAATTTTAATTGTTCTAAGTACAAAATTTAATGCTATAAAATATTTAATCAGGTTTGCTGGAGTATACACCGTATCAAAAAGGTAAAAATGACAGGGCTTCCCATTGTATAGACACTGAGGGTCCTATGTGATTCAGTATTGGCATATAACTATAAACTGACCTGGAATGCCTTTAATTTCAACCAAAAAGTAACATATGTTGTGGTGTATATCAAAGTAAAGTTTCCATCTCTCACAACATATCCACGTCCTTACTTCTTTAGAAACAAATATAGGTGAACCAAAACTCACATGGGAAAAAAATTAGAACAGCTGGTAAAAAATCCTGTATTACTTATAGGAAATGTTAAACTAGTAGTTCTCAGAGACTTCTAAAAGGCTTTGCAGTGTGATAGGTGCTACAATTCAGAGAGAAAATTAGTTTTTTGTGTTTACCAGCTACAAAATAAAATAACCTTCCCTCCCCAATTATGTACTCCTAGAATAATTCTAAAGAGGCATTATTTAGCATGATTCAGCCTTACCTGTATCTTTTTTCACAATATAAACCCCAAAGTCCCTTCAGATAACAGCACGGTGAAAGCAGACAAAGAACCTGTATTAGACCCAAACGCAGTAAATCTCAGTGAACAAGCCAACACACTCTAGTCCTTTCAAGCCAGATCTTCCCCCGTTATTGGACATATAGTAATGAAATTCATGGGAAAGTTCCAGCTCATTCAGCTCCATTCCCTTTGAAACAAGATTTTGCTGAACTCAAGGCCAGGCCACCTCAGCTGCGACTGCATACAAGCACCTAGAGACGTGATCCTTGTCCACCAGCTTGGCAGCTCCTGGAGCTTTCTGCTGGCGTGCAGGCAAGACTGCCAAGAACTGAAACGCTCACGGTTTATCCAAAGTAATGCTTTAAAATGTCAGTTTCAGTGTAATTCTGTATAATACTGTTTGAAACAAAAACTGGTAGTTCATTACTAAAATGATACTCTAGCACACTGGAATTTCCAGGAACCCGTGCCTGGCTTGTAACAGAATCCTCACCAAGAGAAGGGGAAAGGGGCATTAAAGTCTGGTCAGTCTGAAGAAGCAAGAACAATTTCATGTGAAATAAAGAGGAAAAACAGTGGCAAAAAAATATTATTTGCCTGCTGAGTTCTGGTCCCCGAGGAGAGCTACAGAGCCTTTTTCTCTCTCATCAGCCAGTTTTTCAGTTTTTCACTGCTTATCATGTATTTAAAGCTTTCTACCATGTCCTAGAAGTGCTGAACTCTTCAAAAGACTCAAGAGGAAAGGGAGCATAGGGACTCTGGTAGAGGCAAAGGGAAGTGAATGGTAATACCTGAATGCTAGTACCTATTGAACGCTGGAAGACAATAACCCAAAACATGTTCACCTTTTCATCTTTTCCCATATCTGGCAGCATTACTTCTAAAAGCAAATATGCCATAAAACTGAGGAAATTATACAGTTGCAACATGAAAAGTCTGACCAAAACCTGCTATGCCTAAATGTGAATGATCACTACAATGGGAGTAAGATCAACTCCTGCAAGTCTCAGGTGTGACCTACTCGAGGCGTTCCTACCTGGCAAGGCATGCTGTGAGGAGGTATGGTAGAGAGAGAAGAAAGCCACCCACTCCCAAGAAGGAACTTAAATGAGGAAAGAGAAGCAGCTGGTTGTTATACTTCATAATGGTAGATGCCCCATCCCTGGAAACATTCAAGGTCAGGCTGGACAGGGCTCTGAGCAACCTGATCTGGTTGAAGATGTCCCTGCTCATTGCACAGGGGTTGACTAAATGCCCTTTAAAGGTACCTTCCAATCCAAAGCATTCTATGATCTTCCTTTCCCTTCCTTTCCCTTCCTTTCCCTTCCTTTCCCTTCCTTTCCCTTCCTTTCCTTTCCCTTCCCTTCCCTTCCTTTCCTTTCCCTTCCCTTCCCTCTTCAGTAAAGCAGCATTGTAAAGCCACAAGATTCATTATTTGTGACTAGGGAAATCACTTCCATCAAGGGGAGCTTGAGACAATGCTTACTAAACAATCCAACCTTTCTTGGTACTCGTCAAGGTCTAGCAGAGAGGTGCATGTCACGAAAAAGTCTTTAAAAAGCATACTCCAAAATGAGAAAAAAAACCTTTTTGTTTTATATAGCAATATATTTCAATGGATCCAAGCCATTATTAAAATCCTAGGTTTACAATCTATTTGGGAAAAAAAAGCAAACCCTAAATTCTTGTTACGAAATTATGACATAAAATCAAATCTGTTTCATGCAAATCTATATGAAGTAGTAAAAAATTACAAAAAAAATTGACAAAGTAAACAATTTGTCTTAACATCTGTGCATACTATTTTTAAAAAGGTTTTATGTATCCTCTAGAAGTTTATGGTGATAAACTAATTAGGTAAAATTAGAGTGTTGAAGAGAGAAATGAAGATATGCTTGTATTTTTCAGAGTCATAAAAACAGTTTATTGAAAGTATTTAATCTCTTTCACAATAGGACCGGTAGGGAAGAGATTCCCAGTTAATCACAACAGAGTGTGCTGAACTGGACTTATGATAGCTGTTAAGACCATTTGCCCCAATATGGGGCTTCAACTGTCAAGAATCAAGATTTAAAAATGTATTCAGGTGAATGGTTGTAATGTTTTCAAACATCAAACCCAAGAAACTGTCAAAGTGGTTTATAAGCAAGATGTATATTATGCTGGTTTTAAATATAATACTCTGAACTTTAGAACATGCTACTCTGTCAAAATAAAAGTGGAGTTACTGACTAGAACTTTTTTACTGTCTTCTCCTAATACACGGTGACCTAACAGTTTCAGGAAAATTCAATATAGAAAAAAACATTCTTTGAGACTGGGTCTATATTTAGCAAACAATCTAAAGTTCTTGTACAGATCTATAAACAAATCTTTTCAGATTTAGACAGGAAAAGCACACAATTGTCCCTATAATTTTATGATAATTAAAAAACCAAAAAAAATCCTTTATCAAGTGTGGAGTAGAAAAATATTATCCTTCCCTTTGATTTACCTGTAGCAATACAGACCTAGGCTATTTTGGTATGCAATAATTTTCTGGTATTAACTTAGTATTTTCAACTCCAATTCTATACTGAGCTTTACATATATATGGGCACAAGAATCTTGCCCTTAAAGAACAGTGGTGATACTAATGACATCAAGCTGATTATTTTTCTATTACAATAATAATAATAAAAAAACCCCACACCAAAAACTTTAAGACATAGTTCCTAAATGCTCCTAGTGAATCAGTGTTCAGTAGTTCTTGTTGCGAATGAACAGTAAAATGGAGAGGCTTTCTGCAGCTGTGAATAAGTGCTGCAATTTAAGTATCTCTTGAGTAGGGACATTTGTTGTTCACTTTAATAGAAAAATGGAAATTTTCCAGGAAAGTGACAGTACTTAAAAATACTGTTGGGGTACCGGTGTTTTTTTTTTGAAAAAATAGTCTACAATGGTTGACTAAATAATGACAGAAAGTATCTATCTGATAAGTACAGAAGATGCATGGGTGAGTTTGAATGCTGTCAGAATTATTTACACTCTTTACAGTCAAGATTATAGGAGTAGTAGTTCATTTACTTTAATATAATTTCAAGAAATTCCTTTTGTGGTTACTGAACCTATCTGCTTTGCTCTTGCATTCGGTGAAGCAAAAAGTCACTTTATTCTGATGAAAGCAGCTCAGAAAGAAAAGACTGTAATATTCATATTTTACTTGAATACATTCCTAAGGACTTTTAGGACATATATATTTAAAGGATTCCATTTACAGACTGCTGCATTGACAATGCTATCCTATTAATCTCAATAGTTTGCCTTTGTGCCGTATATTTCTGGGTTAAGACCCAAAAAGTAACATAATTATGTTACTTTTCTTAGCATTGCTTAGCTTTCATCCACGCTCAACTCCTATTAACCTTAAGCAACTTCCACAAGAACAGGATGTGATTTGAGTTATCGCGTGTTCATATTTTTTTAATGTTCAGTTTCTTACACCTCAATGTCTCTTTATTTCCTTCCAAAGTAAAGCAACCAATGGTGTCCACAGATATTTTGCTTTAAAAACATTCTGCAAACACTTAATTTTGTGTTTGTTCACTACCTCCCATGCCTTCTAAAGTTCTGGGTTCATCCAGAGCATGTAAGGCATATCGAGTGAAATTAGGTGGAATTTGGACAGCTAAATTCAATATTCAGATTGTAAAAGTCTGCAAAGCTCGGCAAGTGATATCCATTTTCACTTCCAAGTAGCACTATGTAGAAACACCTGAGATAGCTCAAAACAGAGGTGTTTGCATAGCACACTGAAGCGTGGTAGAGATGCTAGCTCAGCTGCCACAAACAAACTTTAAATTAATTTAAATTAATTTACCTTGATCATTAGCTCCAGCTGGGATCAACCTGGGCTTTCAGTGCTGCAACTACACAAATGCTGGTTCTTATAGCCCTAAGGCAAAGAGAAAACTGAATATTGCTTAATTCCTGGCCAAAGAACTGAATTGCAGGTTAAGAAGGATGGGACTTGCTAACAGACTGAAGAATTTTTATTGTACTTTTTGTGTTTTACTGGAAAAAGATGGAGGTAGTTACATTACCACAGCCACCTTTTTGAGAGCTGTCCACTTGCTGCACAAATACTCCGCAGCAGTACGCTCTTTGAATGTGCATAATATTTCAGTAGAAAGCCTGCAGGGATCCAATGTTGTGCCAAATTACCCGTCTTTGCCTTGTTATTCTTGCATAAGAAAAGAAAAAAATGTCAGAACCTCTCCCTAGTGAAACCTGCATTTGTTCTCTGACTAAAACCAAAGACCAAACCTGAAGAGCATTTGCTTTGCTATCAATCTGTGGCAGTTGTTTCGCCCATTTTGTGCGAGAAATTTTTGATGCCCTTCTAAATCCAAGAAGATCAGTTAAGAAGATCAGTAGCTGGAATGACTTTTTATCCCCATTTTGCTGTTTCAAAAATGATGTTTCATTCTTGTGCTGCTGAAATTTCAGTTTTAAAAGAATGTAGAAAATTTCTTTTTTCCTAATCTTTGACCTACACATCTTGATTATAGAGAGTATAAGTAAACAATGGAGTTGGAAGGAAGTATTTTAAATGTAACTTTTATTCTTGCTCTTTCTCACAGAAGCTTTTTGCTTTTTCCCATGCTAGAGATGATTAAAAAAGAGAAGCCCACACCATGAAGAACAGTGTCAGCCTCTGGACCTCTTAACTACAACAAATACTTGAAGAGTGATGTTTCCCTTTCTCTCTGCTATTATCCTGTGGATGCTTTTATGGCAAAAAAAATTCAATATGCTGTTTGGGGGACCTTTCTCCCATCTTTTGTTATCTTTGCCTCCTGGTGGTCTTTGTTTTTTGAGTTTTTGTTTTTTTAGAAAATACCACTTTTAAGAACTTCTTTAGTCCTGACTCGTTTTCTGCTTTTCACATTCCTTTCTCTGACAGACACTGGTTTTCCCCCGGTGCATTTACTTTACACATTGAAAGAAAGGTATTGAAGCTTAGATCAGAATATTGGCCCCATTTTTCCTTGCAAATATATGGCCTAATTTTCAGATCTGTTCTTTGGAATCTTATTCCTCAACTTTGCTTGTATCAGGTTTGCTTCAAGGTAATTCTCTTTTATCAGAAGAATAGTCACAAGTAAACCTCCCGGCCTATGAACCAGTATCAAAGTAAATATCAAGGACTTTATTTTACAGCTACTTACTTTCTTTCATAAAACAACAGTTGTGAGGCTCCTTGCTCCAGGCACTGGCTCATGTGAATATTAGTTTTAAAAGCTTCTCCCCCTCATGCTGCCTACAGACTAGCTATAGAGTCCATCAGCAAGTATAGATAATTAAAGATAAAATTAAAAAAAAGAAAATTATATTAGTACAAACATATCTGCATAGTCAAAGTGACATTGGAACCATAGCCCATGCAGCAAATGAAGGAAGGAAAAAAAAAAAAACCAAACCAAACCTCAAGATCTGCATTTGCTGTAACATTTTTGTGCACTTTTCTTAAAAAGCCCTACAATATTTGCTGAAAGGCTTTGATTGATGAGTAAGAAAACAGCTGCTTCCTTAATTTAAATGAATTGGAAAAATAAGGTCTAACAGATCTCTATATATTCAATAAATGTATTTGTATGTCTACAAACAGAGAGAGAGAGCCTTTATTCGCTGCCATGGAGGCACATTCATATGGAGAATGATAAAAGGGAGATTTGTAGAGCTCCATAAAAGTTCCAAAACCTCGTCAGTACTCGCATTGTTTCCCTGGTTTATTTACTGGTGTGCAGACACAAACAACTATTACCTGAAAGATTTTCCAGCAGAGGTCTAAGTTAACTTGTTTAGTTCCCAGTTAAGCTTAGAGAAATTGCCGTGGTTTCTGAACAAAGAAGTCCGTAGACTTAGGTGCCTAAAAGCAGAAAGCTATTTTTTAGGAAGTCTGAGACATTCGGAGTTTCCAAAAATCCTGTGTTCTCAATGAATTATTCAAAGTTTAAATTTTACACCCACAAAATCAGTTTATCAGACAACTGAAATCCTGTACTTCCACTGCCAGGATTTTAACTGTTTTAACAAGTGGATTTCGAGACAGGCGCAGCATTTTGTTCATCATTCAGCTTCTTTTTCAGAGGCATTACATTACTTGACGTCTAATTGCTGTACTGAACATCCTCTTTCCTGTTACAGAGTTTGACTTTTACACAGTTTTTGGGTAGTGGACAGCAAGCTTTGCTTTCAGAGCAACCGTGCCATCAGGGTAATGGAATTCACGCTTGGCCTATTGTGCAGAACTGCCAATTTCACTCCTGCATGGCTATTTCATAGCATGACTTTTAGTTCACAGCAAATCTCTTCCCTTTCTGAACACGAACTGCAAATTATACAATTAGTGTCCCTTTATATCTGAAAAAAGAAATCTAAATGTTAACTAAATACATTTTTTCCTCTTGATGTGCATTCACAATGGCATCTCAAGTCTTCTTAGTCCATCAACCACGCACAATTAATAGTTGTTTTTTTCCTTCAGACTTCCCATTTAATCTCATTTCTAAAACTCTATTTACCACCAAGATTTCACTTTTCTGAACATTTCTGTATCTTTGTTTTCATCAGCTTCAGTTAGTCCCCGTGCCACAGCAATTCCAAGGAGACTCTACATTTCACCAACTTTCTCTTAACTTCTAGAGGAGTAGATTTCCCAGCAGATCTCAGTAAAAGCAAAGAAGACTTTTGTAACAAAATGCAGGCAGACTTTGGAATGACCCCCCCCATCATTTATAGAGATTTATGCTTTAATTTGTCTTATTTATTGGGAATTTTCCTAGGTTTTCTATTGTTAATCTTCATTAGATATTTTGCTACAGCTTACTTTTTCCTTTCCAAATAGAAATGGAATAGGAAGAAGAAAATCGTTATTGTTTTCTGAAAACGGTCCCCAGAATGTTGTAATCTAGTTGAGATTTCTCAACTGGAGCCGAAGAAACACGTGAACTTGAATTTTCCACATCTTTGATGAATACTCTAGCCACTGGATTATTCCGTGCTCTCTGGTATATCATAACTTTCTCAATAACATATAATTAAAACTGATACTGTCCATGTAGTGTGTCTACTTCAACATTCAGCACCTCCTTTTCACCAACAAAATCTATAAAATCTAATATAATCATGTAACTCTTAATGTAACAACATATCTCTCTGTCTCGCAACAGTTCATATTTTTGTGACTATACCCCAAATTGTCCACTACTGCAGCTCTTAGACAACATTGGTAAGATCAGTAAGTAAAATAATTTTGTTTTGCTCTGCTTTTAATGGGCAAGTTGAGGCTTCTTCAGCCTGTGGCTTAAACTGTTCAGCATTTCAGATACCATCTGGTTTGTGCTGGACACATGCCATAGGCAGACAAATACAGAAAGAGACTTGGTTGTTATTGCCACATTCATCCTTTGGCTCTGTTTTTTACACTGCAAGCCTTTCCTGGTTTATAACCATATTTACCTTCATTTGCAGGAAATGACCCTCTTTTAACAGACTACTATACAATTTATTTTAAATACAGCATGAATGTGAACTGAGGAAAATGATTAATTTTTATAAGAGCTTGGGACCTTCTGCTACCTCCCATCGCTTCTCATAAGAACTGCAGGTAGTGTCATCAGGTCAGCAACTTTTAGACCAAGAAGAAGCGATGCAGCAAGAGTTACCTCAGCCTTGACAGACAACTCCACCCCCGGCCCATCATGCACATGTTACAATTCAGTGAAATGAAAAGCAGTTTTCAATGGAGAAAAATTGATTTTATGCCTGCACTGAAGTTGGCAAAACTGCCTCATAAAGAAAGGCATTTTATTTTTTTTTCCTTCCAAGTTTTGAAAATGACTTAAAACATTTCTTTCCCCCCCCCCACTATCTCCCTCCAGGTTTTATGGAAAGATAGTTTTCCTTATCAAAGACTGTTTGAAAGTCTAGAGGCACAGTCACATGTATGCACCCACAGAGCTGGCAGCCAAATACCTTAATTCTCATTATGTCTTCTAAGAGCTTCCCAGTAGAAAGCTGTAGGTAATTAAACCCCTTCTCCCACCTGTATGCAATTTTGCAGGCACCATGACTGCTGTTCTGTTTTATTTTACAGGAACTTGATAGGACCACGATCCAGTAGTGTGGTGATGCTGGGAAGTCAGCGCAACCCCAGACATCCCTTGAGCATGGCAAAGTTTGATCATGTTCATCCCGGAACGCAACAGTGCACTGCATGTTATAGAAACGGATTATCACTTTTGATTCTTGTAAGTGTCTCCTATTCAGCCAAGCATGCCATCCTTCAAACCTGTATCTTTTTTTCTGGTGGCAATGCTGTAACCACTAGCTCAAACCCTTAGATCAAAATTTCTAAAGCCAGACTGCTTGTTTGAAGGCTGCATTGTCACAAGCAGCTGCATTAATTAAAGTAGAAATCCAAATGCTTTTATAGTTATCGATGCTTTGAAGGAATTGAAGCTTTTACAAGCTGCTTTTCCAGCTGTTATCTCACTTTTTCACCTAGCTCTCCCTGTGCCTTCTTGCAAGTGTTTTTTCCCTTGACCTGAAGTCATTTACAACTTATCTATGTTGAACAACTGGGAAGAGTGCTTGAGTGCCTTGACATCTGTTTCCATACAGCTAGAGATCTCGCCGTCACCCTTGATCTGAGGACAGTTGTTGACATGCACAGAGATTCAAATGATTGTCAGATCTGACTGTAATCGTCTTTTGTAGAGCTTTAGTGAGCTGCTGAACAGCGATATAATCTCAGGAGAACACGTCCCTCAGTGCACGAGCTCTCTGACATTTCGTCTTTAGGCCAGCATAACAATCAGGCTCTGACCCTGTTTTGCTGCTTAATACAAAACAACCTTAAAAGAAAAGGCAAAGGGGAAAAAAATACTTACCCTCTTCAATCTAAAACCTACACTCTCAGCCATGAACAAGCAAACAACAAAGATAAATAAAAGTAAACTAAAATCCCACAAATTAGCACCATAGATACGGTGCATTTTGTCAAACTGCGTATCGAAGGTGCATTTTAGTAAGTCAAAAGTCTCCCAAAGTCACCCAGAATGATGAGATTTGATTCCAATTAAGTTCATTATCATGATTATATAAAAATATATCTCTGTCCCCTATGAAATGACTAAGCCAAATGTTAATCCTTGCAAACTACAGGGTGTAAGTGAAGGCCAGGATGTCACATTGGTCTTCAGGACATGGAACGAATCTTGTCAATTCTGGTAATAAAAGGTGGGCAGATTGGTAGGCAGGTAGGGAGACAGATTGGGTATTTTGCCTATTTGTTACATTACCTGAACGTATGTCAGAAGAACCAACATTATGAAAGGAAGGGAGAGCACAGAGAAGCATACCTATCAGCGATTTTTCTCTTTCTGCATTAGATGACACATGCAGAAAGCATGTGAAAACACCATTCTGCATTGACAGAGAAAGACTTCACAATGAAAAAGGCAAATGTTAGTAAAAAGATACAAGATAATATATGTGAAATAATTTTAAGAGGATGACAAAGAGCAAGACCAGGAAGGACGAAGAACATTAATTACATTTATAACAGAAAAACTCTTTGAGAGCACTGGTTTCAATGGATAGGTCTTCAAGAGCAACAGCAACTTTTATTTTGCTGACCCTTTAATGACGTGCTACCAACTTCTAGTCAGAGAAATAATTTCTGAAAAGTGTTACTAAGTCGCTCAACAGAAACCACTCTTGATGTATTTGTAACTGATTTTTTTCATCCTTTTGTATAGACACGCCTGATCTGGGTATTCGGTAGCAAACAAAATCTTTAATCTGAGCAAGCAGACAACGTAATGAAATGAGAAGTCACTAGCTAGGAAAAAACAATGAGAAAAATAAAAATCAGATGAAACATCCAAAAAAGCCATAGTGGTAGCAAGTAGAAGACACAACGACAAAACATAGAAAAAAAAAAACAAACCAAACTGCACAAGAATCTGATGCAGATCTGGTGCAAGTACCAGGGGTTTCAGAAACTAGATGATGATGGACTTGTCCATAATCCTATTTTGAGACAGGTAATTATTTCACCAAAATGCAAAAGCATGAAGCTTCCCATGCAGTTCTCAGTAAAACCACTACATTAAGAAGAGCCCACGACATGTATTAGGTATGTCACTCATTATTCACACCAAAAAAGCGCTTTCATACATGAGCTCAGGCATTAATATAGGGTGACAGACTGGATGGCCATCAGAAAGTAAAGCCCAGGCTGGGAATCCTGCACACACCACCTGCGCGATGGTCTCATTACTTGTGCTATTTATTCAGAACTACTTAAAAACGTTTTAAAATGACAAATTACCAGTTTGAAGCAACATACATAATTACCGGACAAATCATTCACATACTCATGTGGAACACACAGGCAAGAACTGAACACTAGCAGAAACACAGCTCAGTTGCCTTTAAATTAAATATTGCTAATAATTATACAGTATGTAAGTGCAACTAGCAGGTACTCTGCCATAGTCTTTATGTAACATAACCCCTCTATATTAACCTCACAAACGAAATAAGAACTATTCATGTGGTTTAATACAATTATGATCTTCACAGTCACCACTTGCTTCAAATAAGTCTACTGAACTGTGGGACCCTGTAATTCCCCAGAAATGCATATATTTGTACAAATCATCAAGAAATACTAATGTAAAAATGTGGCAGTTTGATTTAAATAAAATCTTCAACCAAGCTTTAAGTCAAGATTTCAAGATGATTTTCATTCCAGCCCCTGAATTCCAGGAAGAGATGTCAATACCGATATGTCCTTCTCATTTTTCTGAAATATATATTTAGCTCCATTTAACATAACCAATGAGGCTTTAATTTGAAAAACATCAGATCAGGGGCTAAAGGGTATGTTGATGGAGACACAGTATATAAATTATTAAATTCAAGTAATCAAATATACAGGAAAAGCAAAAAAATGCATGCAAGACCACGCATAATTGACTACATACTCAGTGCATACACAATACATTTTTGATATTAGACCCATAATTGAAATTTTTCTTCTATTCAGAGCTATTAATATTCTCTAACCTTACTGTAAGGTAGATGATGTTCTTTACTTTCAAGTATGATGCTAAGAGGCTAATGTAGCTTACATCTATATAATTACATGAAGATTGTGTGGCTGTATTAGTTAATATTCTTTATTTATTTCTTTAGAGCAACATAAATCAAGAGTAAGTTCACATAAATCAAGGCAATTACAGGGCTATAAAATAGATGCAGGCAAAGATGACCTACCCCATTAGAATAATGGTTCATTATGGCTGCTTTTCAAGTAGGAAGAATTGATTGAGTATGGAAGGACTATTTCCCATGAACAAAGTATCCAAGAGATAAAGAACCCTTTACCTGACAGGAATTATCATATTTAGTCACTGTTAAAAAATCAGATGAATCATTTATGCAGTACACTTGCCAACATAAGTTTCTTACTAGCCATTTGACTACGTACATATCTCATGATGCTATACAATTGGTTTCTGAATTCCAGCGACATTACTTCCCTTCTATGATCTCTCTTCAACCAGGGTGGTTATGAACATAATTTCACAGACGTACATGTATCATTTCCTTCCCAAACTTTTGTGAATAAAAGTATGGTTCTATTCACATTGCAAGGAGAAAATAAAAGGCCCGAGAAATTTAAAAAAAAAAAAAAAAGAAAGGATTTTCTTGCAATTTGGATTGGCAAATAATTCTTTTCAGTATTTGCTTTGGTCTAATTGCTGATATATAATGACATTTTTACTTAAACTAAAGATCAAATCAAGGTTACTTGCAGTTCTAATTAAAGCTGCAGCCTGTGCATACCGACTGGGTGAAAGAAAGATTGTACTGCTGGGTGAATTGGCTTCCAAACTGTGCTGTTTGCTGTTCATTCTCTAGCCCCACAACAGGGTTAAGCAGTCCAACATTAGCCCTGAGTTTGAGACTGGAGGAAGATTCTCTACGCTACTACTCAGATTAACAAAAGGAGATGAAAGAAAATAATAATCTACCTGCCTTGCATCCCTGCTTCCATTCCTTCCTCCTAAATGTTGTAAAACATATTACATATGATAACCACAAAATATCATTAATTGAAGAACTAAGAAAATTTGCACCATTTCAACATGGTCTCTCTCTATTTAAGCAAACACGCATGAGAAGGATACAAATTTGCCAGAACAGAAAGAACTGGTCTATGAAAATTGCTAATATTCAGTCAATGGAGTTTGTTCAGAGGACTAGATGATCTCCTTCGTTCACTTAAGAAGCATGCATCCCTGAGCTGAACTAAAACACTAATGTAGAGACAGCCTGGTAGTGAGGCAGAACCACTGCTGTCTCCAAAGTGGGCAGAACACGAATACAGGGAAACCAAAATTTCTAAAGATGAATTCTTGTCCTAACCGCAGCAAGATGTGTCAGCTCCCAGAGCGGTCAAGTGAGAGCCAAAGCCAGCATGAGGATGAAGATGGTGGGGCATTTCGGAAGGCATCACATCAGTACCACATTGGAGAAGCTAAAATCTTCACTGGGCTTGTGCACGCGCCGTGTGACACTGTTCATCACCATTTCAGTAGCAGGCCAGTCTGCAGCCAGGGCAAACGCTGCAGAGTATTTTAGAAGTGTGCAAATTCAAAGCCTGGGAGAACCAACACTGGGATTTCACTGGATGGTCTTTGGGGACAATCTGGTGAACACTTCCAATTGGAGGCACCCAAGACTTATGCAGAAATCAAATATCAAACATTTTAATTTTTTCATTTCTTCAAACTTTGAGCTCAATTTCTTAACGTGACACTGAGTAAAAGGAACGAGGTGAGATTCTTTGATTTTAAATCTGTACGCTCTTATATGGTTAAATTTTTAACTACTTTTAGTTAAAATTAAGTTCATACTACTGAAATCTAAGCAGCTTCTCTGCAGACTGTCCAGAAAGTAATAGATAACTCAAATCTATAAGCATGTACATACTGACACAAGATTCATCAAAGTCTTCCTTTTTTTTTCTTAACCCAAATTACAGACACTAAGATAGGAAGCTTTTTCTGACATTGGTAGCTATCAAAAAACTTACCTACAACAAGAACCTGGGAGGGAGTGCTGCATTTTAATTTCCATCTGATTTCAAACCAAGACATTTTTCTGTCCTACAGGCAAATTACTTCAGAACTTGATGGTGCAAATGTGCCATTGTTTCAGTCTCCTAAATGCTGTGCTTTCAGCTACTTATTCCACTCTTGCACTTAAAATACTTTGGCTTTAGTCTTTAGCTCCTGCTGCTTTTGCTAATACTCCTTTGCCCGCTATCTTATTTGTTTTTCAGATTTTCCTGATTTGGTCATCTACCCTTAGATTTGATGGTTTTTCCTACCTACATTTCTTAGGTATCTATTTTCTTCTTTAATATATAAGCAAGCAGGATTTCTCCCCATAGTTCATGGACACTTCTTCATTTTTTCTCTTAGCTTCCAATTGCATTTTTAATCCAAGTCATTGCATTAGCTCGCCCACTCAGCTTAAATGTCATGAAGGAAAATATTTCAGGTATGAGACTATTAGTGCACAATTACAAGGTCCTTTTAAAGATGTTCGATCTCAAAGAAACTCCATTCCTGGTTTCTTCTGAGATGACAAAGCATTGAGTTGGTGATATGCTCCATAGCTTGAACACAGACTGTTAATCTAATACTGATATAAATTGATTATTTGTTACACAGGTGGAGGAGAAATATACCATATGTAGTTTCTATTTGATGTAACATTTAATTGAATAATATTTTAAAGTAGCTTGAACATAGTAAGAGTTAAATAGAAAATTCTTCACAGAACAGGGCAGGCCCTTAGCTGTAGGTCTTGACTTCTATAGATCATCTTTTACTGTATGATTCTGGGTGAATAAACTGAAAAAGGATTCAAAAGCCCTGTCTAAAAGAAACTCTATAAATTTGATATGTCGCTATTCACCTCTCATTTTACTGCTTTTTTCCCTTAAGCATCAATCTGGATAGTGATTGGTTTCCATAAGTGCTTGCAGAAAGTAAAACTTCGGCATCTTTTCAGTGTTTTCAAAAGAAATTATTTGTTCAACAACTTTAAGATGTTCTTTATCTTCCCTCCATTTGTAAAAATGCAGGATTTCACAGGAATTAAAAATCTATTCACAGTTCATTACTCTGCAGACTAACAGCTTTAATTGGTCAAGTAATTATTTGCTAAGAAAATTTCAGCCAATTATCTTGAAGTATGCTGTTGGCGGAGAGGGAGGATTATTTGTCAAGAGGATGCAGCTGCAGAACGCTCTCCATGAGATCATAAAATAATCTGACTGTGTCTGGATAGGCTGAGGAACATTTCTTTTAATTAGTCTTTTTTGTCAAAGGGATATAGAAAAACCCCTTTTATCCCAACCCTCCTATGACTGTTAATCTTTCAATAAATAATAAACCAAAAAGTTCCCCATGTGGGAATCTGCCCCTTTTTGCAAGAAAGCATCAGAAATTCCACCAGGGCAGTTGGATCTCTATGCGAAAGGCAGTTGCAAATCACAGCAGAAAAGGTAAGAGAAAACAGGATCTGTGTGTCCCGCAGTGTTAACCAGCATTAATTACACTGCAGCTCTGGTAACTGTATACAAGACAACAAAGAAATTCTCAGTAGTTGCTTACAACCAAAATTTAATTTCTTTAGAACAGGATCTGTCCATACCTGAGAACATGACCTTATCTCTGCAGCTTTGTTTACTTCTCCCATTGTAGATCCAGAAGATAGAACTTATTTCAGTGATAGACTTCTGAACAATGCAGACATAGTATTTATCCTCTTTTGTGCAATTTTTTAAAAAAACTCGTAAAGCTTTTTTATTACAATCACACCTCCAAAATATTACTTATTTCCTGAGATGAGACACAGTGAATGCGTCTCACTTCATGAGACATGCAGAATAGGAAAGTTCAGTTTTTGAAGAAAAATATGCACGTTCTCAACTTTGAAAATATTAAGATCTTGTCAAAGAATAATAGGAGAAAACCAATCATAACAGTATATAATAATTTAGAAAGACAATTTGCCAATCATTTGCTCTACTCTGAGCTTCTGTGGGGAAGTTCTCCTAAATGACAACAATTTGACTGGCAAATTGTAGAGCTGCAAAAGCTCATCTTTGGCGTCTCCATTAAAAGGCTTTCAGCTATTCCTTAGCTTGCTGAATGTAGTTTTATTTTGTTTACTTGTTTGGCTGTAATTGCATGCAATTTGTAATTGTGCCTTCCCCTATAATTACATATGTCACTTTTCATAGTGAAAAAAATGATGCAGCAACCACCAAAGCATGGCAGTATAAAGATTTATGTGGTGAAAATGGATAGATTTTCACGACTACGTATGTTTTTAATGTGCATACACATCATGTAAAAGAATGAAGACCTACTAATTTCTGTTGTGCATGCCTTTCAAAGCTGCACTAATTTTTCAATGGAAATCTAAACATACATTAAAATTCTTTACATCTTATTGATCACAGTGAAATAAACACTTTGGCTAAACTATTTTTTTTTTTTTTCCAGATAACTATGTAGACTCAGAAAACTATAATTAACTGAAATAGCAATATTTCACAAGCTTCTGTACAGTGTCCAGTGGTCCCCGAGTGTTATATAGTGCAGCATTTCACATGCTGTATTTCATTGATTTCTAGAAATAAGTCTGAAATATTTTTTTTCCAGTCACCAAATGGATGATTTTGATAATCCCTTCAGATATTAATTGAGAACAGATTGCTTATACAGAAATGGGGACAAATTATATAGCAAAATTGTACAGTAATGGAAACTGATGTCAATGCAGTTCACTGAAAAGAAAATCTAATCCAGAATGTAAGAAGTCCAAATCTAAACAATTCAGCATCCAACCCTGAATTGCGTAAACATATTGCACCTGTGGATATGAAATGATGAGAAACTAGAGAGGAAACTCTCATTGCCCTCCCTGCTGGTCATGAGATGAAGAAGAGACACTACCCTGGCAGTCCACTCGTGGTGGCTCCTATTCTCTCCTTAAAGCACTTGGTTCTTATGCTTAACTACTGCTTCAGGGTTTTTTTCCCTTAGTTTCCTTTTCCTTCTAACAAATCTTAGATCTAACAGCAGTGTGGAATCCACAACCAAGAATTGCGCACTTCAGACACTTCTTGTCACAAAATGTGACATTCACAAAAGATCTTCTGAACACACGCACGTGGAGCAGAGGCGCACGGGGAAGCATTGGCTACACGTCTTTTAATTGGAAACCAAGGCTGAAACACAGCTGAATCCCCTACTCCATAGCCGGTGGGGTGGGCATGGATGTGAATCCTTCAGAAAGAAAAGGGAACAGAAAGAGTGCTCTGACCACTAGGTCATTACAGCCAAATGGGACAGCAGGAACACCACCAGTTCTTGTACCTCAAGCAAGTGTCCCTGAAGTTTTAACTATCACTATGTCTTACTTCTGGACTAGATGTGCCAGGCTTAGATGAGAGTTTACCCCTAATTTCTCTAGCTAAGGTGGGTTTTTGGATGGCCAGAAAAGCAAAGCCTGGTACACCTTCCTATCAAAAAGAGAGCCGTCAAAGTTTCAAGAGCTTCAGTTGGCCGCTGAACGAGGGCGGATGGGATCACACACGGGTAAGCTACTGATGGGATTGATGAACTTTTCTTTAGTTTGAAAAAAGGCAATTTTTCTCCTCGTACTTCAAACACATGCTACCCAAAATTTTGGCCCACAGATATGAACTTACTGTATGGAAAAGTACATTGCGCCAGTCTACCAAAATATTTTGGGAGTATTGACAGAATACTAGCAAAATATTTGGATTCCTTTAGGTTCACCGTTAACAAAAGCAAAGCGAAGGAGCAAAACATCTCAAGCAACCGACCACAGTGAAAAGAGTTTAGTCACTTAGATAAATGGCTGCAGTTCCAAGAACGGCATCACTAACACTGCAAAAAAGCATGTGCATAAAACCTACTAACTAGCAACGGCATCTGTGTACTCTAGCCTAAACATTCTCCTCTGGCATAAGAACATCCACATATGGTGTGTGTCTGTTATTTAGAAAACATGAATTACAGAGCTGGTGAGGAGCATTACCGTTCTGCATACGAATGACTGGTCACGTTCATGTGATGACAGTTAAATTATAGTTTATCTGTCAAGTCACAGTCATTAACTCTGTGTGTGTGTGAATACACATGCGCATGTAAAATACACTCCAAGTATAATGCACATGGGTTATGCTATCACATTTTACTTTGAAACAGGATGGAATATTCATACATCTCTTGCTGCTCATTTGACAAGCAGTAACTTCCTGAGCTACTGCAATTCATCTGCGTGACTGTGTTCTGGCCAGTCCACCCAACAGACATCCTGTTATCCTCATTTTACAGATAAAATAATTGAGACATCATAGTAAAATAACAAAATGGTGACAGATAAACCCCTGATTCTTCATTTCTGATGTGCCCTTGCTGTTTCCACACCATCTTCAAGACACACATAGTCTTCTTTAGTCTTCCATACTTTGCTTTTTTCAAGTTCATTTTTATGATCTTTTTGGTATTGCAATAGTTGTAATACATGTATGTGTAGATCTTCTGTAGGAAATAAAACTATTAAGAAACTTTATTAAAATAAAGCATGCCAGGTGCTAGAGAAGTTTCACCAATGTGACTTTTTATTGTTTTCCAATTTTATTCATGCATTTTACCCCTCCCAACCCCAATTCTTTTTCAGGGCAGATTTTTGTAAAGCTATGCTCAACCTTTTACTCTCTCCATCAGGAGCTGGAAACACACAGAATGGGTAAATATAAAAATACAAATGAATTTGTAGCTGGTAGAAGTCCAGCAGTCTCTCTATAACTTCCCTTGGCCAGTTGTTTCTGGCAACTGGGGGACGGAGGGGAGGGAAGAATGAAAAAGGAAAGCCACATTCAAATGCCTTAGAAAATTTCTTCCAAAACACAATCTCAATCTATTTCTCCATCAGCGTTCTGACTGACCTCCTAGGAACAAATCTATTTCTTACTCCTCCGTCATCAAACGAGAATGAAAAGGAGAATGAGAACAGCAAACGCGAGAGACACTGACCGTTTCTCAGGCAGGCCAGAGAGGAGAACGGATGTTTGGATGTTTTCTGATAATCTGCTCTGCTCATCCCCACTTCCCACCCTCTCCCTTTACAATGCAACACCTGTTTGTGAACCGGGCACGGTTACAATTGCAGTATTTATGCTCCGTAATTTGGGGAGTAATTTACTGACGAGCCGGTTTAAGCACCGAGTTGCTGCGGAGAGGATGCTGAGACAGGCCGTGCGATGCGGCAGTGCCAGCAGTGACTTTCTGCCACGCTTTCCCCCGTTTGGTACCCTTTCCACTGGGCCTGGCTCAACTCCCAAACAGCAGTTACTAGTCCCGATGCTGCTAGCGCCGACTGGAGAGTGCTTGATCGGGCGCAAAAGCGGCGCTGGGACTCGTGACGACACTTTTGGGCACGTGTATTACTGAGCAACACTGATCAGATATTTAAATGACTGCTATCAGCTTCGTTACATAGAAAGTTTTGTTTTCCAGTCATTAAAAGCAGAAAGCAGAAGATAAGGGGTAGGAAACAGTTGTGAAAGGAGGGGGGGAGAAGGGAGATTCTTCCCCCAGCAGCGATCGCTTTCCCTGAGAACCCACCACAGGTTTGCACGGGGGCGATGGCACGAATCCACAGCGAAAATACAGAGAGGAGCATCACTGCTGCAGGGGCCTGGAAACGACGGCTGCAGCGGCTCGGCAAGAGGTTGCCCAGCTGAGAGCAGAAGGCAGGCTGGAGAATTGCAAATGCAAGGCCTGTAGCTACACAACGGTGAAGGCACCTACGGGACCACACGAAATCCTGTAGCTGTGCATGTTGGTATTGCTGCCTGTATTAGGCAGGACACTGTTAACTCCACAGAGGCCTTTTCACCAGGGTACCTGCATGGTAGAAATATTCCCCTCCTCCTTAGTTTCTATTTGCTTAAATATTTGTAAGTCACATTTGCCTTGATTCTTTGTTCTGTACTTCCTTCTCAGACTGAGTAACTAATTACCTACATTCTAAAAACTGGCATTATAATAAAAAAATCATATGTGAAATTCCTGCTCAACATAACCAGTTTTTATCCCATGTGCTAGCAGATAATCTAGTGAACTTATTACCAAAAGAAACCTTTAAAGCTTTGAAGAATTAATGTTGTTACCAAACCGTACCCTGACTTTGAGGTCAGTATAGAGAAGGTCAGGTTATATTCACAATAAGGTCAACTAATCAAGAGAGAAATCTGCATCAAATCACGGGTATTTGGCATTCCAACTTTATCTGCATTGACTGTGGTGTCTTTGCCACTCAATTTGGGGGAAATTGTGGGTTTGCAGCTATCAGATCTGACAAGATTTGCGCGTCACTTCTCTTACACA
This sequence comes from Gorsachius magnificus, assembly GCA_034008185.1. Taxonomy (NCBI): domain Eukaryota; kingdom Metazoa; phylum Chordata; class Aves; order Pelecaniformes; family Ardeidae; genus Gorsachius; species Gorsachius magnificus. Next base: position 5,869,203 of record CM067085.1, on the reverse strand, counting down.
CCAGTAAACCCATTCTGGGATGAATTAGCTCTTCTCCAAGACGTTCCACTGCTCCAGATTTCCATAACCTATTACAGATGCCTACTAAAAAACCAACAAGTTTGCAGCAGCAGTAGCTCACGGCTTAGTCCATGAGAGTTTCCTCCATGTACAGATACATGCAACAATAGTTGCAGGCGTAACAGCAGAAAACAGGGTTGCAAGTACTGTATGTATTTTTCATTTAAACTCTGTAATTCTTTAGGAGGCTTATTATGTCAAAACGAAAGTGTTAGTATCATTTATATCCTTCTGAGAAATATATTACCTTATATATCAAGAAAACTAATTAGAGCCAAGAACATTGTTTTCTTGTTCTTTCTAAATTGTACAGAACCTTTTTATTGGCACAGTGAATTGTCCCTGGTTGAAAGCGATGATTCCTTCAGAGCTAAGCGCTTAAATCTTTATTTAACAGTGGAGCTAGCCCTGAAGAAACAATATTCCCATGTGTCAAAGTAGTATATTTTTGAAAATACAGCCTTCTACAGAAACAGATTTCAATTACAGTTCTTAATGCTTAAAATACAGTGACCTCATTGACTTATTTTCCCATCTAGTTTATACCTATGGAATGTATAACAATTTCAGTACAAATGCAGCTGGCCGTAACCAATAAAACCAATATTTACATGAGAAATCAAATGCTACATTGTAAATCGTTGCATAAATTGACTTTCTACACTCACAAATGTCACTAGCTCCAACCATGCCACAGCAATGACAAGTTACTATGGAAACTAATGTATAAATTATGTTTTAGAATAATTAAAGTGTGCATTTACTTCAGCATTACAGTATTTATTAGAGCTATGTAGAAAACAAACCATCTTGCACAAAGGCATCCACCAGCCCAGAATTGACTCCTGAACCCCACGGAACTGAGAAAGGATGCATCTTTCCGTCAATGAAATACTTGATAGTTTATCTAACAACATTTGTCCTCTTTGAGAGGGACCATTACCTGTGTTTTCCATCTCCATCAGGCACCAAACTAAATGTAGAAATCAGAAGGTGTGTACTCAGCTGTTACTTGTCATGGAGACAAGGGCAAAGCAGACTTGAAGGAAGAAGAGACAATAATTTTGGATGCTCTGAACGTTAGCAGTGGAAAATATTTCTGAAGTGGATGTAGATCTAGATACATCTTCCTGACCTTCTACGTTCTTCTCAGAATGTGGCAATGTAGCTAACCATTTTCCCTCACATGTTAACACACTGATAAGCAAATGAGAAAAAAAAAAAACAACCCAGCATCTTAGTCTCAAAAGATGAAATCCTTTGTTCTGCAGAGCATGTCAGTGTATCTGTAGAGGGATCTATGAAAGGGATGGAGTTAATTGCTTTGTGAGTCCAAATAGTGAGTTAATAGAAATTTCTTCTGAATAAGTAATGTGGAAATAGGAGTATTAAATAGTTCATGATTTTCTAATTTACCTTAATTTGCACTCATTTTGAATTGCCAGAGCTCAATGTGTTCTGCTTCTCATCTAACTAAGGAGTGCAGAAAGCCCTCCCTTCACCCTGGAGATGGGCGGGAGGCGAGGGCCAGAACGGACGACCTCCCGGACTCCGTCGGTAAATACCCGTGATGGGACTGCACCCACGTGCGTGCCCTATTCCGTGGTTTTCCACTGGCAGGGGTACACCTGCGATCAAGCGTTCATGAAGACGTGAGCAAGGGGTTCCCATAGCTCGGAGGTGTGAAGCCCTCAGCCTGACGATTCCCAGATCCCCGTCACTGGCTGATGGCTCACCTCACAGCTTGCTCTGGGGGGAAATGCTAAAAGGCAACATTTTGCAGCATTGACTCTCATAAAGACACCTTTAGGGACTTGATTCTCTGTTATCTCGGGCAGTGCCCTATCTCTTCTTCCAAGTGACAAACATCTTCCAAGCCTGCCCCTTCTCCCCTCCACTGCTAAACAAAAAAAAAGAGTCTACATTCAAATCAGAAGGTTCTACATCTACTAAAAGAAGAGAAGTAATTCAAAGCGTTTTATAATTCATATTTACATTTGCTTTTGGGAAGGAGCAACCATGCTGTGAACTGTATATTTTTTTCTATTTTAACTAATTAAATTCCTATTCACTAATAAAGCTCTGAAGAAATCAAATAAAAATTAAATTAAATTTTAAATGAAAATAAAATAAAAAATAAAATAAGATGACCCAAACCCTACCTCTTTATTCACATTTAAAGGCTGGCTGACTACAACGGCTGCAGGGAAACCTGAGCTAAAGAGACATGTCCTGGAACAGCAAAGCTGCAGCAAGTCCTCAGCCTCCTCGATGCCAGCCTTCTCTCTTTGAGCTGTAACCAACCTTTTTGTTGGCACTTAAGCCCGCTCTGCTGCTTAATCTGTGTGTGCCCATCACACGTACCACAGCACAGTGCCACTGAAGTGACATTCTGCTAAAAAAACCCTGCCTCCCCCAAAGGTTTCATTCACATTTACTCACTCTTCCCCCACATTTCGCTAATTGAAGTTAACGGAATAGCAATTTGAGTGTGGAGGTAGCTATTTATCTATTTTTAATGTGGCTTGGTTTGGGTTTAAAAAGTATTTGTGTCCAGTGATTTAAGAGAGGGCCTGGAATTCAGGATTGCTTGGTTCTGCCCCATCTCTGTATTACTGGCTCACGAAGTGAATTTGGGAAAAAACACTGGGTTTGCTAACTTTTGCTTTTCCTTAACATTACTTACATTCTCACAATAGTAATCTTCTAAAGAATAATTAATTCTGTGTATATAACATTTGAACTCCCCCACTGAAAGGTGCTATATGAGCGTTATTTAACCTTGAGTTCACTATCACTATTAAGTCTTATAATCGGAAGAACTGAATAATCCTATTCGTACTAAGTCATCATCTAAATATTAATCATTCAGAAGGTTAGAAGCATTATTAATACCCAATCTAATGTTTCGGGCTTTATTGCAGAACTTAGACGGGGAAAAATGGGGGGGGGTGGGGAGGGGAAGAGAAAAATTAAATCTATTCAAGAGCACTGAAGGTTATTAATTCCCCCAACTCACATCTGCCCAGGAACAACTCAAGAACACGCACTGTCTTTGAGGCACTACATAGTGCCATTCCAGGCAGCTTTGCATTGTGAGCACTGCTGGTTTAGACCATATTTCAGTGGCAGAGAATCACCATTGGACACTAATCTGTAATTTTTCACTGCTGGGAACTTATCTGAGAAAGACAATGTATCAAAGCATCTTTTTAGCTTAAACTGTGTAAGTTTTCCAACAGTTACAGCAGAAAACATCAAATTTTGCTCTTCAAAACCAATACTACTCCTCTGGTGAAAATGAACTTTGAAAATTAGCTTCTAGACAACAGTGGAAAATGGTCTTTAAAGCAAAGCCTAGCAGCAGGACTTCCTTTCTCCTAGTGCTTGGGTCTGCACAGTGCCACATTTTAACAGTTGAATATTGAATTTTCTTAATTTTCTTTCCCCCCATATAAGTTGATTATGGAAACTTCATTAAGAGATGGATTGAGATTCTGTTTCACTATATTGCTAAACTTAATCATGAAGGCTAAATTTATATAGAACTATTCTTCAGAGGCAAGTCATTTTCATAATGGGACCTTAGTAAAAATCCAAATTAAAAAAATTGCTAAGGGAACCTATTTTTTTTTCCCCCTTCATGTAAATAAATAACCAAATCATCAAAAAGTCCAGATTTGTACATAGATTCTTACCGAGTATCAGCTCAGGCACAGACAATTGTCTTAGTGTTCTGCTTAAAAGGAATTATCACCTTGGTCACCGTGGCTTAAAAAAAGAAAAAGAAAAAATAGAAAAAAAGCAAATAAAACCATTCACATATTCCTATTCTATACTACTATTAATCTGTCCTTCACTGATGTGCCTATGTGCCTGTATTCCAGAATCACTGCTGGCCTCCATTTTCAGCATCTTGTATCTTCAACAACAGGACTGAGTCTAACCCAGATCAGAAATTGTCAGATCAGAAAGGGTCTTCAAGGTAAGAGGAATCTCCGTGTCCCTTTCAGCAGACTGAAGCGTTGTTAAACACTGAGCTATATTGGTTTGGTTGGCCTTGGCTCTCTCCCGCAGAAATGCATAGCCCTGTGCCTAAGAAAACATAAATAAAAACTCCTCCATCCCTCTTAAGAAATTCCATCCCCAAAGCAAAATCAACCCACTACAAGAACATATAGTATTTCAGTCCATTTCTTTTCCTTTTTAGGACCGAGGAACAACCTACATGTGACAGATCACACTCACATCCCTTGAAGTATTACTAGTAGGTGCAGTATGACAGCATTTAACATGTTATTAGTATCTACATAAAACAGAAGTTGGTATAGGTACAAAATAAGACTTCTAATCTTCGAAAACAAGTGGAAATTGTATCAAAAAAGAATTAACATACATACAAGAGAATTAATAGGATACATAGAGAAATAGTTAAAATAGTGTTTATGTGCCTCTCAAGTCTATACAAGCCCACTGAAAAGGCAAGAAGCTTCTGGAAAAGAATAATTAATATAAGCTATGTCTATATGACAAGCTTTTTGTTGTGCCCCTTTCCTAAAAATCTTAAAATGGCTATATCATCATGAAATAAGAGAGAGGGACATTTTGTGAATTAAAGATTCCCTAAAAGATAAAAAAGATATGGTAAAATTAATTTTTTTTCATAATAGGAGATGTAGGTTATTTCAAGGATCAGTGCTCAGATCCATGATATTCAACATTTAAGTAAATTGTGTGGCAAGTTTGAACGTTTGTACATAAGTTTGATTGAAAAGGCACAGACATTACGGACTGTCTGGTGATAAAATGGTAGCAACAGCTCAGTGGCAATGAGCTGCACACAAGTGAAAATAACCCTACCTAGCACAATAATAGGCCCTAGATAATACATTGCCACGCACACAAGACATTTGGTGTCATGTCAGACAGTTCTCTCAAAGTGTCAGCTTAATGCTCAGAAGCACTCAAAAAGGCAAAAAGAATACTATTAAGAATATCTCAAAACCATCATTAGACTATTGTATAAATTCATGATGTACCAGGTCTGGAATTTTCCATGTATCCTAGTCATCCTACCTCAAGAAAAATTTACAGAGTATGGAAAAGTACAAAGCAATTAAGATACACTGTACAGACGTTTCTAAACAGAAAAAAAAAAAAAAGGAAGAAAAAAATTAAAACCACAACTAGAGCAAATTTTTTCAGTCTGATAGAGAAACAAGACCAGAGTCTATAAAATAATAACTGATATGATGAAGTTGAAAAAAAAAATTCATGTGTTTCATACGAAAAAGGAGGATGAATTTTAAAAGGAAGAATGTTGTAAAGCCACCATTTAAAACCACAGTTTTGCAACCCACTGTTGTAGGATTTGATGGAAGTCAAAGGGTTCAAAAACAGGTCAGGGGCAGAGTCTGTCATTGCCTATCAGTTATGATGGCACAGATACAAATTCCAGCTTAGAAGTGCCTTTCTTTTCTCCTTAAGTCATCAGTTAAAACCTGTGAGGCATCCCAAGGTTGGATAAGTCTCCATTTGTCCTGTATCTTTTATGATCCCCTAGTGGCCACTTTCCAAAAGACTTTATTGAATTGGTTGGGCTCTTGGTATGACCAGCTTAGCTATTTATATGCTTCTGGACTATGTTTCTGAATCCTTAAGCTTATTTGTTATTAGTGTTAGCTGATCCAACTGAACTTTGATTTAGCTACTGTTTTGTTTTATCACTGGATAAGAGTTATCATATCTAGTTGAAATACTTAGGAGGTAGGAGTTCATTATAAAGCTATTTCCCAATACCAAACATTTTCTCCCCTGCCTCTGGTTTTTAATTTATTTTTTGATTTTGCATTTTCATAGTTCTCCAAAAAAAGTTATTTGAGCTCCATTTGACATGATGTGACAGAATGAACATTTCCTTGCCCCACTCTCAAAAATTTGTAGCTGTGCAAAGGGGGGGGGGGGGGGGGCAAACACCCTGCACAAGGTCAGCAGTGTGACAACATTTAAACCAGCATGAACCTACTCATGCAGAACTATTAGCTGAGAGCTGAAAATCTGCTAAAAATTTGCTGTACTGCAAAAAGTGAAAGACAACTTAATGGCAAAGGTCAAGGCCTGAAATCAACAGGAAGAGATTCCGCCTGAGCCGTTGGACAGTATTATCCAGTATTTTTCTCTAAAACAACAACTTACCCAGCAAATTGCTAAATTTCTCCCATTCAAGACACATCAGTCAGGCAATACACCAGGATTACAGTCCCATGGCAGTTTAAAATACCCAATCTTTTGCTATAAACCAAGCTTGGCTGTTCTCCTCCTGTGTGCCAACACTTGCACAAGCCAGGCCTGTTTGGAGAGCATGAACGTGCAAAAGCTAACCCGACTGATCAGAAAGCTGAATAGTCTGCAGACAGATCGGCTCCCAGCACGGCTCACTGTACAGCTGAACGGATTTTAAGAGACAGCGTAGAAGGAAACAACAGAAACGCTGCTGCTAGAGGAACCATATGCAAACAGCATGATTCAAACTATTTTTTATCATTATTGATTATTGCTCAGTGTAAAACAAGAGCCTATACTTCCATAACATCTTATTTCCCTGAAAAGAAGGCCTTACTAAAAAGGAAAAAGTGGGAGCTTTCCTCATCTTTTCAGATAATTATTCACTGTTCTCTAGAAAGAGATTTTTCTAAAGAGATTTCGAATGCTACAATTCTAACGAGATTTCAAATTTTCAAAATGATCCTAACTGCTTTGCATTAGCAACATGCCCAGCTACATCAGAAGTAACTGAATTGGTCAATGAGCAATTGCCTCTGCTACTTCTGCAGTGGCATTAAGAGAACACAGGAGAACTGGAGGAACATGCTGGTGTTAAGGTATCACATCAGGTCTTGTACTGTTAGTATTATAACATCTTGTTAAGGAACATCCCAGCTGTCAGGCAGCTAAATATAATACAACAGCTAAATATGATGTTACACCGTTGGTCCTCATGCATGCCATCTTTGGTACGGTTTTGTGGGCTGGTGTTCAGACTCAGACAGGAATTTGAGTTTGAGCTATAGGGCTCCATCCTGAAATGGAAGAGATGAGTCTTCCATCACAGCTCACGACAAGCCACAGGGTACCACGGCTAACTATAACATCCTAAATCCCTTCATTTAACAGTTACTGTTGGACAGAAAGCCCCAAACACAGGCAGGCAATTAAAGCCTTGCAAGGCTGTGGCAATACTCCATCGCAGCAGTTTTAGTATTTCAAAATCTATGGTTGTCCTAAATTGAGAAAAATAAAGTGTCCTGAACAGTTACCCAGTACTGGTGGACTGAAATGTGCTGTTTCACACTTACACTTGCCCTCCCTGGGTTCAGGCACTGTGCGTGTGTGTAAGATGGCATTTGGGAGAAGTGCTCGGTCCAGCACAGACCACACTCGAGGTGCTGCTCTCCATCTCTCCCAGCACCCAATTCAGGGCACCCAAACAAAGTCATTTTAGATGTTTTCAGCACAGTTCTTGCTAACACACTATTTCACCAACTCCTTCTTCCCCTTTTCACCCAAAATATCAATCTGACAGATCCCTGCTGGCTTCACAAAGCCAACAAGCTCTACGGAGAGTATTTGCCGTTCACCAGCACCCTGCCGTATCAGGGAACAGATATGTTGCTCTGCTGCTCTTCCGACAAGTTTGTATTCTGCACAGCAGCGAGGCAGCAAACCTAGGTGCTCCCCTCTTCTGCACCAACTGGACCCTCAGTCCTAAAAACAATGTTATTTAATCAAATCCAAACAAACCTCCCAGATGCGAGCAAGGTTGAGAAAAAAACAAGACTGCTTCAAAAGGGGATGTGATTCTTTCAAAAATAATCATCTCTCAAAGCAGCATATTTCAATAGCTTAGATTTGGGAATTCTTTGCCAGTTCAGTAGGCTTCCAGATTTCCTTTCACATCTGCTCAGAGCTGGATATCCTACATCTAGTGAATTTTATTCAGCTTCCCCAAAGGGAATTTATGCAATAATTTAATTAAGGCTTCCTTTTGTTCAGCTAGCCAACCTGGGTCAGGGGATTACAGGGATCCCAGACCTAGGCAGGACGACTAAGTGTTCACGTTTAAGCCGTACTGATGATGAATTACACCACTGGGATGGAAAAAACAGGTTAATATAGGGACCATATGATACCACCAGGAACTTTCCGTACTTTTAAAAATCTCTTTTAGTAAGAATGGCAGCAAATTGAAAAATATTTTTACTTTCAACAAAATATTTGTTCAATAACAGTAAGAGACAGAGTTAATTGAGCCTGAGGCTCAGTTATGAGGTCCTCAGTGTTCCAGATGTTCGACAGAATCTCCTATTAAAACAGAAGATTTGGGAAGTCGGAAGGCTGCCTCCAATGAAAGTTTTACAGCATTCCTCACACTTCTAAGCACAGCACAAGAAAAAGCTTGCCTCAGATTATTTTCAGCAATTCCCCCCTCACCCCCAAACCAGGTCATGCACCAAAAGCACACAGGTCTGTAAAAATGAAATATATTATCGCTATGTTAAGCGTATGAGTATTTAGGAACATTTAACCAGACTTAGTTCAGGCTTACCTGAAACTGTAGCCTGGGGTTTACTAACGTTCTCGTTTTATTATCCTGTCTTCTCTCATGACAATCAGAATTTATCAAGCTTGATAGAGTAATGCACACTAAACAATATGATGATTAAAAATATATATATATCAAAAGCATGGCTATCTTGAGGATGCACACTACACAGAAGCACATACCTGAACACAGATTTATAACACTTATTATTTAAGCATATGAACAGTGAGTGAACTCTATTCCTTTTTATGTGCTCACAAAGGCGGCAGCAGAGAAAAGCAATTTTAAGCATGCTGGAAAACTAGACTTAGAACGTTGTCTAGGATCCTTTCAGAGACATATTTTAGTAAATTAAGCCCCTAAACCAAAAATTAATTCGCCACAGAAAGTTCAAATCAACTCCATTTTCAAAATTAGCACTTACTTTCCTAATGCTAGTTTCCCTTCCCGACATGATGAACTGCTACTTCTTCCCTTTCCCAAAAAGGATCTCTTTTAATTCTACACCAAAACTTAACACAAGATAATAATAAATAAATAAATAAGTCTTTGAGAATCATTCTCTTAAATCTAGTTCTATCAGGATATTTACAATAAACTGAAGTAGAAAACGCAGAATTTTCTATTGAAGTATTTAATCTCTTTTTTGATTTAAGAAATGAATATACATAGACTACTTCCTCAGGGAAGATCAATTGTAATGGCTTCTTTTCATTTGCATTATGGAATGCTGACAAAATTTCAGCCTTCTCTGTCCTATTTAATTATCCTTCCTCGGTTTTTAACAACATATGCTTTGTCAGCACTCTTCATTTATAGCATATTGCTCTGTTCTATCTTGCTAAAAATAAAATTGGGCATTTGTCTTGCATAACTTGGGTACGGGGCTTGTTCTGTCTATCTCCTATTCTTTCTCACCTTCCAAAAATCCACTTACTGTCATTTCTGTCTTAAAGCTTCTCAAAAGAATATATATACCAGTCAGGTGTATATTGCTCTTTCTTGACAACTGCTGATTCCTTAGCTTGATAGATGTTTTCCCTGCTCTTGCAGACAGCACTCGCACAGCCAACATTTACCCCCTCTTGAATTTGTGCATGGAACTTTTTAATATGTCTTTAGCTATCAGGAATTTCCATTTCATTATTATTAAGATAGAAATGTTGTAAGACACAGTTGCATATTTACCCACACAACAGCATTTGAGATTTTCTGCTGGAACAGGTTTTGATGCCCTCAAGGTTCCAGATCCCATAACTTTGGAATGGTTTGTTGGACAGTGGCTCAGCTGGCCTCACAAACGCACCACTATCACCATAATGATGGTAATCCTTCAGTGTAAAATGGAAAGGATCACTGCAGTGAGACAGCTCAGTCAGCTCTGTAACTAAGGCTAAAAAATTGTTTGAGTTTTCTCCTATTTAGAAATTCAGCCAAAACCATACACCTATGGTTTCAGAATTCAGCAATTATTTGTTTGACAGGAAAGTGCCCCTTCCCCTCCAGTTACCTTCGAAATTACTGTTCCCCATCCAAAACCAGCTTCAGGCCTTAACTTGCACTTCTACAATTTGAACAAATTAAGATCCTTTAGGTTCTTCCAGTTTTCCATTACAGGGAAAGCATATAGACTTTTCATCTTTCTTGGAAGTTTTTTACAAATATTGTTTAAATTGTCGCCCCATGTCTTGAACTGTGGACAGAGATAGGTGACTTTCTGACAGTGTTTATATAAACAAACAAAATTCAGCGGTACCGTTTTACCATTCCCACCTGATAACACCTTCTGTACACATACATAGCACTAAGAACTCCTATTTCATTCATTTCTATCAAAGTAACAGCCTGCAAGAGTAATGACTTCCTAGGCAGGATCTTCCTTTCTGAAAGGGTGACTTTATTAAAGGCGTGGGTCTTTTTGCATGCTGCTTCCTTGCACACATGAAATTCCGGCCACTCTGAATCTGATCTGTTATTATCATCGTTAACCGCATCCCCAACCCTCGTGTAATCTGAAAATTTTATGAATAGTCATTTCATATTTATTATGTGTGATAAAAAGCTTCAAATAGTACAGAAAAAAGAACCTCAAACCATACCTACCCAGTGATGCCAAAATTGTTTTAAATGAAATTGTTTTAAAATATACCAGTTGCTTATTTTTAACCTACTTCACTGTGTTGTTTTGCTGTTCTTCTTAAGGTATCACATGCTACAGCTATTTTTTCCAAGGCGTATGACTAATGTCAACATCTTTGTTTTATTAATCAAGCTTGTAATCTCATCAAAACCAATATCAAGGTAGCTTGGTAGGATCTATTATCTCCCAGCCAATGCTGTTAGGCATTAATTACATTACCTTCCTTAAATTTTCATAAAGCAAGCCTTGTATTAACCACTGCATTATCGTGCTCCAGATCAGTATTGGGCTAACAGGCCAGCAATCGCCAGGACCGTTGCATTTACTCTTTTTAAACATTGGCACAACATTATCCTTCTGTCTGGCATCTGTACCTTCCCCAGATGAGTTATTTTAGTTATTACAAAGAACAGTTCTATACAAACAACAAAAATGCCATTGCCGAAGTAACTTTGACATTTTTGATATAAAACTCTGGGATACATTTTCAAGAAGCCTTAGGCATATAAATCCATAAACATTAAGAGCTCACATCCAACTTTCTAGCGCTTATGGGTACCCAGAGCTCCTCTTACAGAGCAGGCACGAAAATGAGATCTGAAAACGTTCAAGTTTATGGTCAAGACCCATCAGGCCAAGACTACATTCAGCTCTTCCACTTGTCTGGCTCATCATGTAGATGAGCTCTGATTATTTCAGGGAAAAGAGAAAAAAAAAGGTGCCCCCCCGCCTACTACTGCCTACCCTGCTGACAAAACCTTCCCCACGGGAGATCCTGGACCATATCCTCCTCCAGCTGAGAAGACTTTAATCCCTATTTCACACCTCCTTGGAGGGTTCCCAACTGTTATGCTGTTGGGTATTATGCAACTCCATCTGTTTCTGCTATCACATTTTATATGGATTACATACGTAGTCACTTAAAAAGAGGGAAAAAGTAAACCTGATGTCTACAGTGCAGAAGGAGGGAAGACCTACATCTCCAGGCCCTGCTTCTACCACCATTCTGTATTTTGGTGGCATGGTCTAGCCAGTGAGCTAGTGGTTGAGAAGAGGCTTTTAAAGAGCAACGTAGCTAATTGATTGAAGAACATGGCGTCAGATATTGCCAAAAATTACTGCAGAGCAGAGAGTAACAGAAAGCTATTGATTAAAAACATCCAGAAGGAAATTGCTCCTCAAATTTCTTAAACTATGTTGCCTATCTATTCATAATATATTTAAAAATAAAGACTGCATGAAATAAAAATTGACATGAATTGCATTGGAAGTTCTGAAACAAATGAAATGTATTTCATTTTCCTTCTACTTCTGGTGTTATACCGCGCTGTGCTGTGTAGGATAAGCACCCATGTATCTTATTAAAAAAAAAAAAAAAAAGATGCTGTTGCAATACAGATTTAGCATAGTTTATACATCTAGATAAATGAACCAAAATTATGAAGCAAAAATGAAATGTTGCAGATGTCAAGGTGAAAAGTTTTAACGCTATGAAAACCAAATGCTGTAACTGAAGACAGCAGTGGTACAGCTGGGAGCTGATACGAGTTTTAGACCTTGAGAAAAGTTCATATTCTGATCCAAAACACTGCATAGGAAATTGGCTTAACTCTTACTATTCACAGATTTTTCAAAAATATTTCTTTCTGAGAGGTAAATCATCTTCCCCAAACAACACAGTTTTTCAAATTGGTGAAATCTTTTTAACTGATTTTCCCTAAAACATTAATACCAGTGAGATAATTACAATTTTTCTTTTATCAGCTGATTCTTCAAGATATGAAATACCACTTACTTACGACATTCAACTATATAATGCCCAGCAGACTTCTTTTTTTCTTTACCAAGCTTCTGAAGCAGCAATACCAGTAAACCAAAGTACACAATACCCACAGGAGCAGTTTCTGTTCATGGCCTTGCTAACTTCACTACTAAAAGTAACCACATTCTTAGTTACTGCTAATCTGTGCCTAAATTTCCTCTTACTTCATTGACAGTTCACTGAAAACAGCAGCAAAAGTGTATAATAACCCTCAACCCCATCAAATAATGCTCTGCACTGACACAATCACTGAAACTTATACTTGTTTTCCAACCCTGCCTCAGAAAACCTCAAAGAAACATAAGGTGAGTTGAAAGTCTCCCTGATACATCTCTCAAAGCAATAGAAGTGGGTTTATTTTCCAAGAAATGTGGTCTATAAAAAGGAAAATTTTGCATGGCTCCAACCCTTTCATTCACCCTATATAACGACGACAACGAGCTGCTTTGCATTTAAGTGAATTTGCAGCACGAATGCAATTTTAACACACGTGAATTCTTTTCTACATCACTCTGCTCTATGCAGTATTAAAATGCCAAATGCTTGCCCATTTCACTCACCACTATAACAAATATACATAAATAATGCATACCAAAAGATCACAATATCAAGAATCTCCACAGAAACCCCGTGTTAACTTGTTTTTTCTATTCATTCTTAATGCACAGTGACATGCCTAGTTTCTCACAGAGTACTTTGCTGGAGCTCAGCAGCTGATCTAAATAAAGTGAAAGCGATGTCCTGTAGCAGAAGCAGGACGATTTTCACAAGCCAACATGGAGATGACTAGCTATTTTTTGTGTGGTATCAAACCACAGACAAATACTTATTAAATTTTAAAAAACCTCAACCCTTCTTCCAAACCAAAGTACCAGCTGAAGCCACGTCTAGACCACACTCTCATATAATTAAAAACCAGCAAATTACTTAATTTAAGAGGATTAGAAAGTAGGGTTGGGATAAAAAAAAAACAAAAAACAAAAAACACCAAAACAAAAACACCCATCACAAAACTCAACAACAAGAAATTAAACAAAAGGAGTCATCTAGTCAATTGATTTTTAGCCACAAAGAAATACAGGCAAGGAAAGAGGGAGAAAAAAGACAATTACTTATTTCAGGGAGCCTTGGGAACCTCTTATGGAATCCATATAAAACAAAAGAGGTATAAGACATTTCTTACAAACATTGGTGTAGCTTAAGTTAACCAAGCCTACTTATCCTAATCCTATATATAATTTATATACAAAGTCCCGTAGCCTTTTAAAAAGAAAGTATTATTACAACAGTAGCCTAGAAGCTATTGATGAGTTACAGCTTTAACAAGCTTAGGGAATTGACATGGCTTAAGAAAAAAGTTTGAACATAGATTAAATAACCTAAAAACTCTTAAATGGGTTATGTTTTGGTACAGCCATTTTGTACGCTGTTCACGTCATATGAATAGTTTATATTGCCAACCCTTAGCTGTTACCCTACTCCGTTCACGTCTATATTTGAACATTTTCATCAGGTTGAGTCTGGTCAGGAAACTGCCATATTCCATTATGGTCCAAAGCAAACAGTTACTTGTGGACTCATTATTAAATGGTTTTAACTGGCATAAGGAGTTTTTAACAGATTTTCAGAGCGCAAGCTATTAGAAATAGGTAGTGCGTGCCAGACACGAGGTTTCAAGTTCCCACTGTGAATACCAGTTCTCTTTGTGCCCTCGTCTTCATTTTCAAATGCTGGCTCACACACATTCTGAAAGCAAGAAACTTTACCATCCCATGTGCAGGTAACATGCGGGAAATGAAACAGAATAGTTAATTGCTGATTTTGGCTAACTGGTCCCCTACCCTTTTTAAAAAAGTGTGGCCTATCTTGCTCAAATTCAGTTTGGGTAAGTAAAATACCTGCTTTAATTGTTCCTTCACTGTCAGTTAGGAAAAAAAAAAATGTTATCTTCTTTTTCAAATAATATACTGTATTGCCATAATCCCCATGGCCTGTTGTGCACCTTGGGAATAGCCACACTTGGTCGTTTCCCCTTTCTGGTGCCCTGTCCTTGCTGTAAATAGAACAGGACAAAACCAAGCCTAGGGATGGTACTATGAGAAGAAGAATCAGAAAGAGGATTTGTCTTATTCACTGCAAATTTTGGAAACGTAAAAATGTTCGTGACGGTAGGTATTTTTAAAAAAAGTCACTTTTACCTCCCTTGTGAGAAGGTGCTCTGGAAAACATAATCCCCCTGCAAACAAGGCAATGCTGTGCTGATTGCGGTCATTTCCTACTGCCAAGGTGGCTATGTTCCCTCTGCACTTCCACCTCCAACAGCTGCCTCTTTTTTAGGCCTATATACTCACCATGTTCTGATTATTTGGAAGTTCGAATATATAAAACTATTAAACTAATATTAAGAACATTCTATTTTTGCATACGCCGAGTAGCCTTTCCCGAACAGGTCGAGAGGAAACAGAGATTTAAAGAACATCTCCGGAGGCTCTGCCGTTGGAGATCTACATAGGCAAACCTCAGCGTCATGCTCGATACAAACACATCAACAGCGACAATCTGGGTGCTCTGATTTCTCAGTCTCTCCACTAAAGCCTCTATTTCTCTGAAAATATTTCCATTTGCTTACTGTCAAATAAGCTGCTAGTGAGCTATGGGAATTCCAGATATTTGTAGCTACCCAAACTGGTTAATGCATTCTCAGAATAGTTTGGTAGATAGAGAGCTATAAGAATCACATTTTCAATCAGACTGAGGACGCCTGAGCTTCGAGGGGTAGTTATGTGTCTGAAGTAAAAAGGTGTTCTAAGGAACAGTTCCTAAGAATACGGTAGAGGACTAGTTTAAAATTGCTGAAATGTACAACTTAAATAGCTATTTTGGTAGCGTGATTTTAGAAATTAAATAGCGGTATTGGAAAAGTCACAGTTTGACTTTGGGTTTTTAGGACAGCTCCAGAAAAAGGTTTTTAGAAGATGAAATTTCTTGAATACTGCTTCCCAAATTAGAAACAGTTAAATAGTTTTTTAAATTTTTTAAATATTCAAAACTCATTAGGACTTTGATACAGGTTCTGGATTTTGGCAAATTCAGAGCTGGAGGGGAGAGGGCAAAGAGGAGATGGAGAAGACAAAAAAGAAATGAATCATCTTAAACACTAAGTACCTTCAACAGAAGAAAAACATATAAAATTAATATGCCTTTGATCTGAATAAACCCTGTACAGATGAAAAGCCTGTAATTTGAAGTCTTTACCTAATAATTATATACAATTATAATGAGAAACAAGAAATAAGACTGAGATGGAGTGTTCTGCTTACTTGTCTCAGCCACTTTTTATTTCAAAGAGGCAAAGTTTGAAGAGTCCTACTTGCAGTCTTTGGTGGCAGCTCCATGCGCTGCCATTTAACCTACAATGGAGCACTAAACAATGCAAAAGAAGGTACATGCAAATTTTGGCCAGCAATTAGTGGGGTTTATGAGCTCACTCAGAATATTATTCTGTGAATTGATGGAAAAACCCTGTTATTTCTTTCATGAGCAGTTGACATTTGTGAACAACAAGGCACCAGTCCATCAGATGGCTAATTTAAGCATTAACAGTCCTTGGCAGAAAAGACAGCCAGACTGCATGCAGGCATTTATGACAGCATTTCTAAATGTAGGTTTTAGTCTGTAATCCTATAAATGAACATTCTTTTGTGCAATATTTTGACAAATCAAGGGAAAAAATGCCAGGAAAAATCCAGCAGATAGTATGAGTCACACCTTTCCTAAGCCATTTCAGGCATCTGTTACTATGGGACCATATGGATAAAACAGAAGATGCAGGTACCTTTTCCAGTCACAAGTATTCTAAAGATATGCATATGGGTAGAAAAATGTTACAAAAAGAGACCCTGATTTCATTGTCTGTTAATACTATGTACTACGCTTACAACAGCTTTTCTCTTAGCACTCTTACATTTAATTGATATTCACTGTTGTTCTTTACACTCTGACATCCAAGTGCCAAAACAAAACACTCACTTCTAAAGTTTTTCTTTTTTTTTTTTTTTTTTGTTTTTTGTTGTGTGTCCAACACCGAGCTCATCATTCCTCAGTTCAAAATTTGATTATTTTACTACAAGCCTACTGTACTGTTACAAAATGGATTAGTTCAACAGAATGGGCTGGAATTGTATTTATTTTGCCCATATTAGAAGGTCACTGAATGATGAATGTGGAAATAGCTTTGATACCATGGGCTAATGGATCATTACCTACATTTGCATAAAACAGACTTTAATATCACTGTTCTTTCATTTTATAGCCACAGAAGATTCAAGAGAGATCACCAGTAAAAAAAAGTAATAAAACCCCTCACACATATTAAATGCTATAAATAACATTTGCTTACCTCATGTATTTCTATATATATGTTCCAAAGCATTGGCAGACCTATAAAGAATCAAAACCTTGGACACAGAATAGCCCCTGCTGGTACTACATGTGTCCAACTGCACTCTGGAGAGAGATGCCACAACTAAAATCCCAGTTTTTAAGACAGATATGTGAAACAAGGCACAAATCTTGGGAGGATTTCATCTTCCACATAAAGATCATAAAATTAAATTAACAAATTACAGTGTATGAATTCTTTACTACTATGACTTTTGCACTTAGATCACAGTATGATGTATCAGCTTCAGATTTCTGCCAGTTTTACTGCATTTTCCCATTGCGGGTATCAGAAACATTTCAGGAACAGACTGGTAAGAATTTTTCAAGCAGTTCTCAAGGTGTGAATGAACCCAAACAACTTCCAAAACCAACAGAATTAAAAATTTAGAGAAAAGTGCCATTTTCAGGCACCTGAAGAGCTATCAAAACCAGAAAGCCAATTCTAAAGTAATACGCCTTTTAAAATGCAGCATCACATACAAGTATATATAAATCCATATGTCAGAGTTTCCAGTCAGCTGGGCTAAACTGACTGCAGAAGGTAAATTAGACAGCAACATTAGAGGAATTTGTCACAGTATTTTAAGGAATAACCAAGTCTGATAATAATTTACCACTATATTGGGTTAATTTTTTTTTTTAAAAAACGCATTTTTTCTTAAATAAGTACTGCTGTTTTGAAAACTTCTTTTGCTTGGCTTTGATCTGGGTTCCAGTTCTTCAATCTGCATGCATCCTTTTGGCTCTGCCGCAGGACTCTGTGCTGGTTTGGATCCAGCAGAAACGTTAACACTGACAGAGCTTTTCCCTTCTTTCCCTCTTCTCTTCCTTCCATCCTGAAGGTTTTTAAATATAGCATTTCCTCTCCAACTTACTTATCAGTAAACCGTATGCAGTGCTCATCATGAAAGCTGTGTTATCACCTCCGGTCTCCCAATGACAGTTCTAAGAGAAATCAGCTTTAAATCAATTACAGCATCAATCAACCTCCGTGCACTTCAAATTCAACAGGATCCTGTGTTTGAAAATATCCACTGGAAAGAGGGTGTGAAAATATACACAGACGGCTATCTTCTTTCTCTCGGTTGCAATGTCTTTTTATCATAATGATAAGCAATGACACTTGGAACAGAAGTGTTTGAAATCTGAATCTCTCAGCCTGAACAACGTTAGTGTCTCAGGACATTTAAAAAGGAAAAACCCAAATCAAAACCTAATGCTGCCTGTTTTACCTTCTGCGTTTCTTCCTGTCAAGTGAAATAAAAGCACAAATCCACAGAATACACAAGGAATATAAAATGTCCTTTCTTTCCCTGTACACCCCTTGCTGTCCTGCACTGAAAGTACTTGCTGTTTAATCAGGAATTGATGAAATAAATAAAGAGAAGTAGCTGTAATAGGAAAGTGCAACTGTAGGCATAAACAGAGAGGTGACAAGGGTCCAACTTCTGAATCATGTGCTCTACTGCAAGTCAGCGTCCTCTCCTTTGCCCTTTCAAATCTAGCCAAAATCTGTTAGAAATCATTTCCAGATCCAGAACATAAATAACGCTTGCCTATATTGACACGTGTATTTATTATTTGTCTCTTAAGTTCATATTTCACTGAAATTCTAGTTCCGTA
The DNA here is from genome assembly GCA_034008185.1 of Gorsachius magnificus. Taxonomy (NCBI): domain Eukaryota; kingdom Metazoa; phylum Chordata; class Aves; order Pelecaniformes; family Ardeidae; genus Gorsachius; species Gorsachius magnificus. Next base: position 5,850,513 of record CM067085.1, on the reverse strand, counting down.
TTTTTTCATTAATAAAATGTATCAACATATAACTGTGACCTGCCCTAAGCGTCCCACCATACCAGTGCTAGCACTACACTGGCTGCACCTACAACCCAAGTACTGCCCCGAATATTACTAGAGCTGATCACACTTCACATGACCATAGGAATTTTATAGTCATCCTTCACAAGTTGCTTTAATGATACACTACTTGGATATTTTAATGTATGTAGTCCAACATGTAACACATTAAATTTGAAGCTCATTTGAAAAACAAATATAGTATTGAAAAATATCTTAATATACATATAGAGGACTATTTAAAGCTATTTTGCTTCATGTGGACCTAGATGTACATGCATATAAATGAAAATGGGTTGGCTTCTTTAATCAAAATAAATCAAGAAAAATTATGCTTCTTCCTCTTTTTTTATTTTCTCCAGAGGAAGTAATCAAGTTCTGCTTTGAAAACTAAAGGATATTAGAAAAAAATTATTTTACCAGGTACAATTAGAAAATAATCTTATTTCCAATTGTCAGCAAGAAATTTAACTTAATTATTACTTCGAACAACAACAAAAAAAAAAATCCTCTCAATAAGCCAGTAAGTTACATTATTTTATGATAAAAGACTGCAGGTCATCTGCCCATAATGTACAATCACAACAGGCCTTGATAGTCAGCAAAAACAAATACAGAGATATTTCATACTGAAGAAAAGAGAGGAGACAGAAATGGAGGCACAAATCTTGGTTTCAGTTTTACAATAAAAGTCTTTAAGAATGTTTGCTTTGATGAGAACAGGCTGACCTTAAATATGTGTAATATTAGTAAACAAAAATGTTGTTAAATAAATTAACCAAGCTAACGCTGGTAACAACCTACCACACCTGTTTCTCATCAGGTATGAGATGCTAGATCCTGCTTTTCCGCACCCATGGCTGGAACTTTTGTTCTATTCCAAAGCAAAATGGCAGGTTCGATACAGCAAACCTTTTGCACGCACAGGTTAGTACAATTTATTCACATATTTCTGCCTGTATGTATGTATGCGTGTATTGTGATAGCAAGCAAACTAAGCAGGGATAGAGATAATGGAGGGGGTTTTTTTTAGAAGTAAAGGGATTATTTCACTCGAGGCTTCTGTTTTTCCTTTCTTTACAAAAGGAGGTCAAGGTTGAGCTAAAATATTAATACATTAGCAGTAAAATCATTTCAAAACAAAAATAATAGCGTTGCAAGGAAACTGCAAAACAAGCCCAGTTTTTCCATTTTAATAGTTACTCTGAGAGACCAACGGGAGATCGCGCTCTGGAGAGAAGTACTAAGTTCAATCGTGAACTTCTTTTATTAAGAAAGAAGAATGTGAAGTGAGGGGTGATCGTAGGGTCAGGATACACAACTCAGCTGTCGTGGTACCCAGGGGCCAGAGCGATGGGGAGGATGCACCAGAGAGCAACTTCTCCTCCGCTCATGTTCTTAAAAAGGGTCAAGAGGTAGCAAGTGAGGATGCTAAAGCTCAGGAGCTGATTTGGCAGAGCAGTTTAATAGATAGTTTGGTCTCGGTTGATTTAAATCCTTTGGAATTTTTGTTCTTAAGAAAACCCATAGTTAGGAGACTTTCTACAATGACATAGACAAGGAATAACCAAGCAGCTTCACTCTGAAGGCACTGGCAGAATCCAGAGGCCAAGATATTTCTGCATTTCAGAGAAATCATAAAGCAGCTGCAGGAAGAGAGCAGAGAGCATCTCTGCTGCTCATGCTGCCAGGAGGCACAGGGGACAGGGGAACCGTGGAGGGCTTTGCTCTTACTGTTGGTAAAACATCAGCCTGGTAATGCTGACCGAACGTCACCACTGGACACGGAATAGTTCTAAAACACTTGAAATGGTGATTAATTTCAAAATAGCTCTCATACAGGTACTCAAGACTTCAAGGGAAATCTCCATCATGTGGCCAGTCTGTGCTCTTGAGGCCACGCTTTATAATCAGTTTAAGAAGCTGATGAAGATTATTCTACCTTAGAATTAGCTAATTTTTTTTTTTTTACCTTTGTCTCTATCAAAGGCAGTTCAAGAACCTCACTTCTACGGTCGTTAGAAACCTTCCTTGTAGAAACGAGAAAATAATAGTATGAAAAGAGAATTCAATGTAAGGCGTTGACCAAATCTGATTGCCAACCCAAACTGAAGGTTTTGTAAATATTCTTCAACATTTCATTATAACTATTTCACATACCTTTGATCTTCTTGTAAACCGATAGTGTGGGATTTTTCTACCAATTAATACTGCATTTGGGATAAGAAATCATATTCTGTGACATGGAATAACTTAAGTTTTTCTGAGTTTACACATTCCTCTATATAGAACACAAACTTTAGCAGTCATTTTTTGTTCATTTAACAATCTACAGTATTTCTTGACAAGACTTACTCCCTCATTTTACCTCTATGTAGATATACTGCACGGCACATGTTCCATTCAAGTCAGAGGCAAAGGTAAGTATACTGTAATAAGCAAAAAGCTATGTATCTTCACACAGATGCATTGAAAGATCTTATAAAGGGCATTATACTCTTGGGAAAGGCACCATTTACAGTTCATTATCCTAGCAATCTTTCTTTAGTAATAAGTAATATTTAGGGATGTAGTGTATTTAGGGCAAATCAGCAAAGCACATAACTGTGTGCTTGCATTTAAGGATGTGCCCAAGTCCATCTCTACTCAGCACAGGCCACTGACCCCCACTCAGCAAAGTACTTACGAATTTCTTCATAAACCTGAAAGCACACACGTTTGAGGAAATGCAATGTGTATTGTCATCAGTTTGCTTAAAAGCAAGGAAATTGCCTACAAAATACTTAAATCGTTGCCATGCTTGTAAAATATTCTTCTTCCAGTTCAGTGTTGTAAACTCTTCTCTCAAGAATTAATACTTTTGCTATATTCAAAGCTATACAGATCATAGAATAGAATTCATGGAATCGTTTAGGTTGGAAAAGACCTTTAAGATCATCAAGTCCAACCATTCCCCTAACCCTGCCATCCCACCACTAAACCATGTCCCTAAGCACCTCGTCTGCCCGGCTTTTAAATACCTCCAGGGATGGGGACTCGACCCCTTCCCTGGGCAGCCCATTCCAATGCTTGACAGCCCTTTCAGTGAAAAAATTTTTCCTGATGTCCAATCTAAACCTGCCCTGATGCAACTTGAGGCCATATTGTGATATGGAACTACACAGAGGAAAGTAAAGTATGAGATATTCTGTACTGACAGTGATGTCACAGTTTCCCCTCCGTGTCTACAGTCCATTCCGCAATGCAGTCCTCACTGGCATATGGTTAACCATTGAACAGTTAAATGGTTAAATGTGTTTGCCACTCACCCTCTTGGCTCTGCAAAACCTGAAGTGAAATAAATGCAGAACTTGTAAGATGCACTCTACTTAATGTGTTTGTGTGTGTGTTAGAGGGATAATTAGTTTGGACTAGAAAAAAAGATGTGCTGCCCTCCACCCAAGACACTGACACTGATGTGATGTTATCCTATTATTCTTAATTGTCCCAGTAAGTACCAAACTTTAAGAGAAAATACGGAGGAAAGAGGAAAACAGGCACAAGATATGCCTTACAATTTTGAATGGTACCCCATAAATATCAGAATGACAGTTTTGACCTTTCGGAATCCATTAAAGGACAGAGATTTCCGAGAAGGCTGTATTTTGGTTTCAGGGTTTTTTTTTACATAATTTCCTTGAAAGAAAAGAATCACAAACTGATTGTACACACGTAAGTTAGATTATGCTTGCTCAAAGCTCTTAAGTTTGCAAGTGTTACTGTAATTCAAAGGACATTTACCAGACTTGTTCTTCCATCCCCACCCAGTTTTTAATACTTTGGACCATTTGTTTGTTTTTTTTTTTTTTCTGAAGTTGTTTCTTGGTAAATCAATAGAACTTAAAAATGAAAAAGGTCTAAGGAATTTGCTTTGAAGAATTATATCAGTAAGTTACAAAACACGAACAAAACTAACTTCAAGCACCGAATGTCCCAAAGCAACTTCTGGGAAGACAAAACTGTGCTTAGTATCTGAGGTTATTGTATAGAAAACCCTGGAGAATTACACATTTGCAAATCAGACAGCATTTGAATGCCATTTTATGAAGGCTGGTTTCTGAGAGGCAGTTGTCACCTAGAGGCTCTCTGATATTAACAGCAAATCACTCCTGATAGTGTGTTTTGAATCAGAAGCAAGAACATGGTTATAGCATTTTGATCTTATGCTAAATATTCACGTAATGGCCACAGGGGTGAATAGTAACTATTCTCCTATGAAATTATTTTTTTGTATATAGGTGTCAATGTCAAAGAAGCTGAAGATTAATCTTTCCCTTTGGTTTCTACAGAAGCACATGGATAGGATAGACGAGTTCTTAAAACTGTCAACCCAGACTCCCAGGTTTTGCCTGATTGTTTGTATTGTCTGGCTATGAACCAGAAATAAAATCTCAGCTTTACTAGATGTTTAGTGCTGGATTCCTAGTCCATTTTTGTCCATTTCTTTCAGCAACTAGAGTGACCTAAGGCTATCTACTTTTTGAACCTTTTTATTTCTTTAATATTGAACTAACATGACGTTAGATAGAAGGCAGAGATTTAAGGAAGCTCTGTCAAATGATTCTATCATAAAATATTCTTTTTTCTCCCCTTCACCTTGCTTCATATCATGCTTAAAACAAATAGATCCAGCCTTTGCTAATCAACCGCTAGAACCGGAGAGTCTTCACCCTGTTTATGTAATATAGTTGTCTTGATGAGTTAACGGCTGCTACCATGGAAAGCATTCTGCTAAATTTATTCTAATATTGGCTAGAGATATCTTAGCTATGAGATTACAAAAGACAATGATCTGAATTGTAATTGAAACCGATAGTTAAGGTGTCATACAGTAATGTATGACTAACGATGACTCTGCTACTGCTACAGAGAAAGTAGAATGTAACCTGAAGTTCTTCATCTCTCTGTAATTGCAACGTATCCTTTCCCTTGATGCCCTGGCAGAGGTATATCCACTGTGACACTGTGGTTTGAGTCGATAGCCTGTACAAAAGCTAGGGAGAAAGGAGCTGATCTACAGAGCCTGCTCTGCTATTCTCTTTCTACTGGTTGGTTTGTTTTTTGTTGTTGGTTTTGTGTTTGTTTTTTTTTTTTTTCCTTTGATAAGCGTTTTGACCACAACCAACATCACTGCAACACATTAATACCCCTAGAGCTGAGAAAGAAATGGCGAATGACAACTGGCTGGTTTACAGATCAAGCTTACTTTTATCCTAACTCTTTTGGCAGACCCTGTCATCATGCTGCGGTGAGCAGAGATCAGATACCAACTGGCAAAACCATACCACAGGGCTGGAGATGCACAGCGTATGCAGAAGAAAAAAGGTGATGCAAAAGACAACACCAGTATGGCTGATCTTTGAACTGTCAGCTAACAACTTCTGAAGAGAAAAACCACCAAGGTCCCTAAAAATACCTGAGCAAGACTAAAAGGAATCTTTAAATATCTTCTAAGGTGATGTTAAAGAGAATTAAATAAAAGGCTCTGCTCTTGGAACAGCTCATACCCCAAAGCTAGCTCACTTCTATTTCATGCCAAATAAAAGCTGTATGAATCATATGATAAAATGTTATGGCTGCTGGCACAATTAATTAAGAGATCGAGGAGAGCACAACTTTCACCTCGAATATAAGTGTCATATTAGAAGAAAAGCTGTTAAAATATTGTGACCATTTCTAACTGACTCAGTACAGAAATGAAGAGATGCTAAGAAAATATTAATTTACAGGGATTAAGAAAAGTATGTATCAATGTAGAATTCCCACTACATGGTAATGTTTGTAAAACATCTTCTGGAGATCATGTTGTGGTGATGGTGGATCAGCACTTCAGATGACAGATCTCCTTCTGTAGAGACAGTAATTTCTCTACTGCTACTTATGGCAACGAGAAATGTAGCAGAATCTTCATGGGCCAGTTCAAGCCAATAAATACTTTTAGGGACAAAAAACTTTCACAATTAATGCAGTAAGCACTAAAGTCTGAATCTTCCTTCTACGCTTCAGACAATTGTATTCCTTCAAGCATTTCAGGAACAAAAATGAATTCTGGAATTACTCAAGACTGCTGAAGATTGATTACCCAGTTGAAGAATTACTCAAGATTGCTACTGCAGTGTAAACCCCACTGTGTATTTGATTTGTGGCTGGGTTCATGAAGCACCATCTTTATGTAATTTGAGCATCGAAGTCCGTACATTACGTGCTATGCTGACCTGCATGGCACAAAAGCCAGGAAATCCCCTAATGATACAATGAAGCAACAGTTTTGAATCAATGAGAATAAATTTAGCATTTTTCAAAGAATTTTTCTACTTCGAGCACAGGTAATACCATACGTGTCTATTAAGGACACCTACAGTGCCATTTGAACTGACAGTTACTGGTGCGACTGCTTAACCTCAACGACACACTTGCAGTTCTTGCACTAAGTTCTACTTCTCTGAAGTCATATGGATGGTTAGTTTAGGAGAAATGTAAAAATAATAGCACAAAAGAGTCACAAAAAAAAAAGTCAACACACCTTCCATTTATTAAATAGGACTATGACCATCAGCGCTATCAAGAGAGACACTGATTTAGGACCCAAGTTTTGGCAAACAAGGATTACCCTATTCATGTCCCACTCATTTTAAACAAAATTAACAGTCACCCTAAGCAATACGTCATCCTGTGACTTAACAGATGACAGCCAAGATATCCCTTGTAACCACCGATGTCTGATTATGTCAATTAGCACAGATAGTGTTTTAGAACTACTTATGTACACAATGTAATTCAGCAGAGTTTGGGGATCCAGTTTTGACAAAAGCAGACAACTATTATGCAAAGGCTCTTTTATAATCTGCCTGCACATGCCAGTTCTAGCTTTTAAAAATGTCCATTTAGAAGACCTAGAAAATACATGTATCTATTTCATTTTGATGTAATTACAAAACATGTCTTCAAAGTTTGTTTCGGTTTTGTCTTTTAAGGTTTCTCTATGGACAGAGCTGCTGTTCACTATAGACTCCAGGAAACTTTCTGCAAAACAAGCTGCTAGTAAATAAGACTTTTCTCAGTCTTCTGTTTTGATATTATGTTTTGTACGGTTTGTTAGGCGAGAGTTACACTCGACTGACTCAATGCAAATTACAACACTACACAGATATACATAGTGACACGCTTCTGACTCCACCAAACCTTATTAACAACCATAATTGACAAGAAGCTCTGTGTCTTAGAAAAGAAACTTAACTAGGTTTTCTTCTGTGATGTTTACCCACAGGGAACGCTGAAAAATATGTATTCCTAGTTAGAATTTTTCCTCCTTGCGTGTAAGAGGAACCAAGTTTCCCCTAGGTATACATCCTTCTATGTTTATGAACAGATGTAGGAAGGAAGTATAGTTTATGGTATACTAGTTTTAAATTGACTCATTTGTGAGTTCATTAAAATGCAGAATAAATTTGATATCCCCAGGCAATATTTCCTCAGAATTCTTTAGGTTAAGATTTTCTATTCCTCTAAAAAGAAAAAGAGATTTTCTAAAGGCTTGCTGATTTTATATATCATTAAAACTGCTGTTGAAAAAGAGAAGGAGAAAGGAACATTTTTTTTTTCCTCTATAGTCATTACTTCTTAAAACAGCATATATTTCTTGAACCTGAGAAACCTAATCAGAAAGCTAAAGAGCCTCCACTTGCTGAGCATCTGTGCAAAATCCACACAGAGTAAATGCCTTTGCATATGTTACACTTTTGACTTCTCTGACTTTTTCTTCCTTTTCTGTTAAATGTATTTATTCTGGATTAGATTCACCTGATTTTTATGCCATAAAATCTGAAAGAGAAAGCTGTTTGTATGAAGCTGTATTGAGCAAGAAACTACAATATCGTTCCCTTCATCTCAGAAGTCTGTAAGATATGAATACGAAAATGAGCGACAGTCCTTGAAAAGGTGATTTCATTAGGATGACAGAAATGCTGGTAGCGGTGATCATCATGAAACTATCTCTACTATCACTTTATTTTTAAAATATTGAGAAGTAACACAACATCATTATGATTGCCTTTAATTAGGCAAATAGCTGCAGAATAAATAACGGCAGAAACTTGTAGGGAACTGCTGCTTTGAACCGATCACCACTTTCACACCTAAGAAGGTGCTACAGGCTGATTTGCTTGGCACAGAAGCATGGTATCACCTATCAACAGCAGCACCTTGTTTCTGGAGGAAGCAGCTTCTGGTGAAATCAAAACCCCTACCATGTTTCATTTTCCTCCATGACCTTAAAATACTGAGTAGAAGGCTGAGGGCATACATCAATGATATTTAGCTAAGGCAATATAGAAATGAAGAAAAAGTATTTGGTGTGCAAGATCATACCTCCTTTTTCTTAAACTCAAAGCCTAGAGATTTAAGCCTAAAGTGACAGTAAATAATAACAAAGCTCAGTAAATCTCCTACATAGGTATCTGTGAATATTTCCCAGATTCCATGACTGACCAAAAAAAAAGCCTCTATAGTTTAGCATACTACATTCTACATAAAATTTAATCTTGCAAACTACTTTGATGATGAACAATAAACTTTGATGAACAATAAAAAGAATTAATGTACTTCTGGTTAAATATTCATCAAGCCCAGATATTTTTTATGTCATGAAATTTCTAATAATGCCATTCGGGTGCATTAGTGACCCTAATAAGCTATCTTCAGACAATTTTTGAACTAATGCTTGAAAATCTGGCATGCACTGTATGCATCTGAAATGCAAAGATGAAAAAACATCTCAACATTTTTGTCATGGGAGATTTAGTCACAATCAATTATACTCAGGTTTTACATGGGCACTAAAAGATAACTCCAGACATGGACTGCAGGTGATCAAGGGATACTATTATTTGCAAAATAGCCGCTTCTTCAGTTGCGACCATGGGAATTAGTCGAGATAGTGACAGGCACATACTCTATCTGATAGAGGAACCAAGTCTCACAGCAGAGGGTATGGGTTCCTTCAGCTGCAAGCTTGTACTGGACTCCTGTTATTAGCTACTTCTGGCTTACTCTTCCTGACAGTCGCATTCCTTACACACCACAATGAACTGAACTGCTGAATACATAGATTTCAGTAGAAAGTGTGAACTCTGTCTAATTTGAATATCTTATTAATAGTTGGACTTTTAGTTCAGTACCAGGAATGGCTTACCAAAGGTAAGAATTGCCACTTAGGCAGGAGACAGACATAGTTAATCTGAAAATGTCTTCGGGTCAGTAAAGCCATAGGGCAAACAATACAATACATCATTTACTATATTTATGGTGAAGAGGGAATAAAAATGTAAGGAGAAAAAATTAAAAGGTCCTTTATTTTTCTGTAATGGTTCCACCCTACAGATTCATCGTTACAGCTATTATTCTGTGCACAAAGAATGAAATCTAGTTTTGAAAGTTTAATTAAAGTTTTTGGCTTTGTGACAGAACCAGTTCAGAGCTGTTTACCTCAAATAATCTCACTGCTCCTTCAGTAGTTCTTGTGTCTGAATAACAGCAGCCACACCGTAAGCAGTGTAACAGACTTTTCCACTAAAACTAATTCTGAGAGAGGTAAGAGATTTTAACACGAATGCCACTTTTCTTGGTCTAACCATACTACTATAAAAAGTGAAATAATCTTTGTGTAGCATTTTTTGGTAGTGTAGGGTGCTTATTTATAAGCTGGCTATTTGAAATTCCTGACATTTGGATTGCTGCAAACTATTTATTCAGTGAGGACAAAAGAAAGAAAGACTAAGGGAGAAGGAAGGTCAAGAAACTGATTCAGAGTTCACTCCCCAATTAATTTGATCTGCTGGGAGTCTTGAACTTTTCTAAAAATTGGAATTCAGGAGGAAACATGTAGCATGACCTAAGTATCTGTGACTGGCCTGATTTAGACTGCAAGAACTATGGGGACAACCAGACAAATACTTTTCTTCCCTGCATAATACAGGAAAGAAGTAATGTAAAAGAAGGCAGCATTTCCCAAGTGGCCACCAGAAGGTAAGTGTTGCAACAGAGGTTTTTATTAATGCTGTCTTAACTGCTTATCTTCTGAAAAGCCATTTCTCTTCGTAAGAGATGAACAGTTCATTGCAAAGTTAGCTAGCGAGGTAAGTGTATGGACCCACTGGGAACCTGAGGTTGGAAATAGAAGGCAACGTCGCTAAGTAATAAGCCCTATTTACCACATTAGGGTTTTTCTTTCATTTTGGTTTTGTGTTGAAAAATTGTAAGTGAGGGAAAAAGCCAGTCTCCAAAATCCTTAATTTACAAATAGCCTTGTGCTCTAGCCAGGGGGAAAGAAAAAAAAAAAAAAAAAAAAAAAAAAAAAGTATTGTACTTGATTAGGTTAGCACTGCTCTGAGAACAATATAAATGGAGTAGAAAACAACTACAGGGTATGGAGAGGTATAGGGAGGGGAGTATCATTCCTCTGATGTCAGCTTCTAATTTCAGCTCAAGTACATATATTTCTTCTCATTAATAAGTACGTATCCTCAGAAACTTGTCTACTTACCCTAACAAATTTAGTTCTTCTGTAAATGTATGTTATACCACGTATTTCAAGTCTGTATAAGAATAACTTTGTCCAAACACATCCTCTGGAGTGTATCCACAGATCTCAGTTCCTCTCTGTGCTTGCAAACATGAAAAACTTGTGCAACTAACGTTTTACATATTGTGCAACCAACATTTTATATATTGTGCATTGCTTACTTCCAGATCACATAGGGGTACTTAAAGATCTGACTAGTCACACTGAAAGGCAGACGTGTAAATATCTATCTATCTGCCTATCTAATAAGTAAATTAACGCATATCAATTTTGATGAAGAATCCCATTCTACCAGGTGACCTTCCCTGGGAAGGTCATGGCATTGGACCTCATATCTCTGCTACCGAACCAGAAAACAACTTTCCTTGGCTCAGCTCACCAGAAAGGAGCAAAAGGAAGGATTTAGAGGAGGGGATATACGGGAGAATCTGTTTGGCCACCAGCAGCCTCACCTTTTGTGCTGCACCTACATGCAAGAGGAGAACAAAGAGCCCAGGGTTGGCTCATTCTTTTCAGTCCAGAGATGACATCTGCTCAGTGCTGGTGGAACAATGGGGACAAAAAGGAAAGGAGGGGAAGGAATCACATTGCAAGTCTAGTCATTTGCATGGGTGTATGGAACATGCTCTGTGCAAAAAGGAAAGGACCTTCAAGGAATGCAGATACTAAAATGTAAGAAAATATCTGATAAATATGCATTAATTTTTAGATGTTTATACCTTGGCCAAATATGGATATGAAGAATAAAGATCACAGTGTATTTATTGGGAAGGAGTGAGAATAGAATGCATACCCTCAACAACATTTTTTAATTGCAGTTTGAATGAAGAAGGTAGTGGGTCACGTCACAAAGGGGTGGAGGGATAAAGGAATTTGGGAAAGCCTTCCTTGTTTCACTGAGTCTTTAGAGCATCTCAGCGAAAGGCTGTACCGTTCATATGTAACACTCAGCCAAACAATATATTTTCCATTAATCTCTCTCTCTTAAATACTGGACATATTTTGTAGACTGAAATATCCTTGTATTTATCTTAGCTCATATAACTCATGCTGAAATTTCTGCCAATATATTTAAAGCTTAGCAGAAGATAAACAACTGAAAATAGGGTTTGATATGGGAAGGCAGTAAACAACCTCACCTGTAACCCCTGCTGCACGTTCTTCCAGTAACAGATATGAAGCAGAGTTTTTTCCCATAACCCTCCAAAGATATTATGTTAGATTCCTTTCAAGTCAAACCAATAGAAGCAGTAGTCTCCTACCAAATTATGAACCTGTCTGTGACTGAACTTATCTGCCAATTTGCTACATCTTATGTGGTAGAGCAGACATCTCTTCAAGAGCACTTGCAGGAGCTGCGACAGATAGACTTCTGACATCTCTAATATTTGCTTAGAAGAATAACAGGAAAATTGTTCTGTCTGAACACTATTCAATCCAAAAAGCAATTTACATAACAAAACAAAGTACATCATTGAATGCACTTTTAAAACAGAAAGGGCACTTGCAAACAAAGTATTCAGCAGCACGTCTATTTTAATTATAACCATATAAACAAAACATACACCGTAGGCATAGCAATGAATGGCAATTCTCTCTTGTTCTCCATCCTTGACCTAATTTCAAAACATTAGATAAGATGCCAGGAAACCAAACTGAGGGATGATGAACATTTCCACTTCAGGACTTATATAATATAATTTTTTCAGTATTTCATCTGCCTGTCCTATGCCTTCTTAGTTGGAATGTTCTTTATTAGCCTTCACATAACAAGACTGAGCGCCAAAAATGCAAGCATTCTAAATGCTCAGGATATTTCTCTTTTCAAAATGGTAAGTATAATTGAATACTACTTGCCTGAGGAGATCAGAGTTGCAATATGTCTTATATATCCTACATGATTGGATAATATCTTTAATAGAAAATACCTGGGAAGATGAACTGCTTATCTGGTCGTAGCATATGCCTCTGGGAAAGATAAGACACTTGCCTTTTTTTCCTCCCCAACTGATAGTTCTTGATAATTCACTTGTTTGTGCATTTGCATATATGAACTATTTTATGTAGTCTTGTACACCCACTCACCATGAGTAAAACATGGAGAGGAGTAGCAAGCAAGCAGTAGCCCTCTGACACCCCTGAGCTCCCCTGACCCCCCTCACCAGCAGGTCTCCATGGATAAACGAGCAAATCTGAAGCCCTTCTGCATGTCCTGTGCTCTGCAGAAAGGAGAAAACAGCAGCAAAAGCTGCTGCCAAGCGAGATCACTCAGCCTTGGAAGGGGCCCTGGCCTGAACTTTAAGCCCTTAACCCAATGATTAAGCATCCTGGCATAAAGTTAAATGTACAGATCCCTCCTTCACCCCGCAGCCCTCTCTGCTTGTCAGCCGTTGTCAGAAAGACACCTGATATTTGTATACCCCAACGAAGACTTCTTGTTCATCATCAGTAATACCTAGAGTTCATGGTTACAAAAACCTGCTTTGCAAGCATGAACAGAAAGGTAGACATTTTCCTAATCCTGCATTTGGGTTGGTAATTATAATCTCTCTCCTAATTTCAATTGGATGTAATGAAATTTGAGTGGGAAGTTCACTCGTTGCTGCCAGAGCCCGTTATCGTGCCTTAGTCGATAACTCTGCCCATAACTGAAATTCTCATCTACCAGCAATAGTTGTTACTTAAAAGGTCATAATATATACACCTTATCAAAAATATCTTATCTATACAGAAAGCCTTGCTATTTACTCATAAATGTGCTGCTTTAAGAACTGTTATGCAGGTACTACGGCAGTATTTTTATTTGGTGGCTTATCCCAAACCCTTCCTGAACACGTCACAGATCAGGTGATGAAGGGACAATGTCCCCTTAATCCTGTAATTAGGTTTTACTCTGGAGGACGCAGGGAGAGTAAGGAGAACAGTAACCTGTTCTGTACCTTCCCCCTCACTGTAGCTCACTACAAGCAGCACCCACAAATCAGCAACAGGAGGTTGGTCCTCAGCAACTACTTAATTGAGGACAGCAGGATAACTCTATCTAAAACATCAAGCCAGAATCGCACTGCAGCGGGGTGGATTGCATGGACAAAGGTGGCTCCTCATGGGGATAACAGTAGGGGAAGACAGTCTATCACAGGAGGCCACGAAACACCCAACAAACCACCACCCTTCTGCCTATGGCCAGAAGACAATGTGCAGGAAAAAAACAATTGAGATACATACCGAGCAATTTACTTTGCTTTACTTATCCAGTAGGACCAGTCGTCTGCCACGTACCCAGCCCCCTGAGCTGGAAGATAGGGCTAAGGAACAGAATGAAGCCCCCATAATCCAAGGGGAAATGGTTGGCCACATGCTACACCACTAAGACACACACAAGTCTATGGGGCCAGATGGGATCCACCCAAGGGTACCAAGGGAGCCGGTGGAAGTGCACACCAAGCCCCTTTCCATCATTTATCAGCAGTCCTGGCTAACCAGGGAGGTCCCAGTTGATGGGGGGTTAGCAAATGTGACACCCAACTACAAGAAGGGCCAGAGGGAGGATGCAGGGAACTAAAGGCCTGTCAGCCTGATCTGGGTGCTGGGGAAGCTCATGGAGCAGATCATCCTGAGTGCCATCACGCAGCACGTACAGGACAACCAGGGGGTCAGGCCCAGTCAGAGTGGGTTTATGAAAGGCAGGTCCTGCTTGACCGACCTGCTCTCCTTCTGTGACAAGGTGACCTGCTTGGTGGATGAGGGAAAGGCTGTGGATGTGGTCTACCTGGACTTTAGTAAAGCCATTTCCCACATTCTCCTGGGGAAACTGGCTGCTCACAGCTTGGATGGGCATATACTTTGCTGGGTAAAAAACTGGCTGGATGGCAGAGCCCAAAGGGTGGTGGTGAATGGAGCTAAATCCAGTTGGCGGCCGGTCACAAGCCGTGTCCCCCAGGGCTCAGTACTGGGGCCAGTTCCGTTTAATATCTTTATCAATGATCTGGACGAGGGGATTGAGTCCACCCTCACTAAGTTTGCAGGCGACACCAAGTCGGACAGGAGCATTGATCTGCAGAGGGATCTGGACAGGCTAGATCCATGGGCCAAGGTTCAACAAGGCCAAATGCTAGGTCCTGCATTTGGGTCACAACAGCTCCATGCAACACTACAAGCTTGGGAAAGAGTGGCTGGAAAGCTGCCTGGCAGAAAAGGACCTGGGGGTGTTGGCCAACAGCTGGCTGAATATGAGCCAGCAGTGTGCCCAGGCGGCCAAGGCGGCCAACAGCATCCTGGCTTGTATCAGAAATGGTGTGGACAGCAGGAGCAGGGAAGTCACCCTTCCCCATGTACTCAGCACTGGTGAGGCCGCCCCTTGAATGCTGGGTTCAGTGTTGTGCCCCTCACTACAGGAAAGGTGTTGCGTTGCTGAAACCTCTTCTGAGGAGAGCAACGAAGCTGGGGAGGGGTCTGGAGCCCCAGGCTGCTGGGGAGCGGCTGGGGAAGCTGGGGGTGTTCAGCCTGGAGCAGAGGAGGCTTAGGGGAGCCCTCATCGCTCCCTACAACGGCCTGAGAGGAGGGGGGAGCCAGGGGAAGGTCAGTCTCTGCTCCCAGGTAACAGGCAACAGGACGAGAGGAAATAGTCTCAAGTTGCGCCAGGGGAGGTTTAGACTGGATATTGGGAAAAATTTCTTCCCCGAAAGGGTTGTCAAGCATTGGAACGGGCTGCCCAGGGTAGGGGTCAAGTCCCCATCCCTGGAGGGATTTAAAAGACGGGTAGACGAAGTGCTTAGGGACATAGTTTAGTGGTGGATTTGGAAGTGCTAGGTTAACAGTTGGACTTGATGATCTTAAAGGTCTTTTCCAACCTAAACAATTCTATGATTTTATTTTTTTTTCTTTTTTTTTTCCCCCTGCAAGCTCTCCTTTGCTGATGCTTAGCTGCCTCAGGATGAATACTGGCAAAGAGTACCAGGCACAAGCATTTTATTTTATGATCCTTCTTTTCAGCAAACTCTTCTCTTTAATGAACAGAGATGAGAGCTATTGTTCCATGAAAAGATGCAGTCAGCCTCCTCTGCAGCTACTTTGAGTCATTACATCCCAGAGCTTTACTGAAAACGTAGGAACAAACTCAGCACTGGGAACAGCAGGTAAGGTAGAAATGGTCCTGGGTAGGCCAAACTTTGCTCTCAGTCCCAAGGAATCAGCGTGGAGTCCAGCTCTGAATAAATGGTTCTGTCTGGTGAATTCATGTGGAGCTTATGGAGCTGCAGAGCAAAGGCTGTGTCCTGTTTGGCTCTGAAGGGTAGGCACACAGGTGCTCATCAACAGCATGGCTCTCTCCCAGGCAATACAGGCAGCATTTGTGGTGAACTGAGGTAGGAAACTTGCTGACACAATAAACAGTATTTGGCAGAGTCACGGCCAAAGTCAAGAAAGCAGTCATACAAAAAAAAAGGTCTACGAAGCCTCAAAAATCCTGATGATTCTTTGGTGCATTTTGCTGCACTACACCTAAGTCCTAAAATAAGCCTCTAAGGACCAGAGAGGGGGACAGACTTCCCTCTGAAAGGGCTCAGAGTTCTACAGAAAGATCTACTTTGGGAAGGCAAAAAGGCTCCCGAGAAAGATGCTGACAAAGGATAGAGAAAGAAATTGGGTTTTGGCAAACTCCTTTTTACTTACATTACTAAGGAAAGGGAACAGACACTTTTTTACTGCCAACAACCTTGCTAGCCAGCAGCTCACAAAGAAATGACTTAATAGATTTAATAGGTGAATCATTTCCTATATTAAGTTACCAATAACTATAAATATAGTTATGACAGCTGAAGTTCCATAGTCTTGGTAGCAGGTCACCCTAGGGCCACGTTTTCTCATACTAGCTGGTTCCTGATATAAAGGTCAGTCTTAAGAGCTCAACTTTAAGGACTCACTGAGTCACCATTAGCATGGTAGAAACAGTTCATGGCTCATAGACATTACATCACTTAAAATTTGTGACACTGCTTACAACTGAATTAAAAAAAAAAAAAAAAAAGGTAAAAACAGACCAAAAAGGAGTGGTATAAGCTTACCTGCAGCCTGTTAGTCAGTGTTAATGCTACTGAAGGCTGAAGACCCACTGTAGTAAAGAATTTGTGTAAATCACCATAATCCCACATGAGTTCAACCGTATTCCCGTTAGGCTTGGTGAGAACAGTGCAGGAATTGGATTTATATCACACAAACGCATTCCCATACTGAATACATTCTTATGTGATCGGGAAATGTACTCCTGATACTTAAAATAATCTCCCTTTTCAACATTTCAAAAGATTCCTTTTCCATTTGCTGAGAGCTATCAAATGCTGTGCACAAAATAGTTGTGATGAGCAGATTACAAGATCTAAAATGTAATGTCTTTCTACTTTTAATACAGGTCAGTCTTTTAGAGCAGGATAGAGCCTATGAAAAAAACCTCTTCCCGTGCTCCTTTTCTTACTCTCTGTTGTTGTTTTTCTTTTGTTTTTAATGGTATTCCATATAAAAATCTAACAAAAGAATTGTTAAGTTTTACAGTCTACATCTAAAAATGCCTTTCAATAAAGTGAACCTGCAGGTGTGGTGCTTTGAAGAGAGTAACTATTCCAACTTGGACAAAATGATACAATTTTATCGGCATCAACAATAAAGAACAAAACCAAGAAGAGTGGGGAAAATAAAATAAAATACAAAAAACACAGGTAATTGTGGCACTGAAGATAGGACAGTAAGAGAGAGAAGAAACAGTATTTGAGGGAAGGGGAAATCTACCCTACTATGATATACCTCATTGGGACTTACTGGAGGCATTCTGAAAATGGGGAGTTTATTGAACTTCTTTCCTGGAAGACTGCTCTTAAAAACATAGAGGTTTTTGTTTGGTTGGTTGGTTTTTTTTTTTTGCTGTCTAGTAACAGTAAAAAAAATGAAGAACTGATTCACTGATTCACATAAACACCTTACTTAGAGTCCAACAGAAGGTAATAAGTAGTTTAATGTTAACTGCATTTGTGAACAGAAAATGAAAATGCTTCAAAACCAGTCAAAGTGATACATGGCACTGATCATCCTAAACATTTAATGCTAGCATAAAATGGACACCACCACACTAATCCATTTTAAACCCTACAACAAAATTTCACTGTGCAAGTGTGGCCTCTCCTCCATCAAAATATAAAGCCTAATTGAAACATAAATTTTAAATGAAACATCCATGCAGCACAATTAAAAAATAAAATAAAGTTGTTTCAAGTTATTTTGATCTGTATGTTTGTTTAGAATGGTCAGCTGCATAAGCAACACAAGTCAACGCTTGCCAATAAAGCAGTCAGGATATAAAGTGCAATACCCATGAATGCTTTCAGTCTTGATGTATATATTTCCTAGAGACTAAACCACATAAATGATTTATATTTTCATTCCTTCATTTTCCACAATAAATCCTCAAAAATGTCTTGGGGACAAAAGTTCAAGGTCCAGCTGCTCTCACAATCAACTTTATCTTTCAAAACAGTTAAAATAAATTAGGATAAAATGATTACCTTGAATTTTACTGTGGTTGGGGAACATGCTGTTTCCAAGCATTCCGATTAATTTTCCCTTTGAATTTTCCTAGGCCATGCTGAGGTACAAGTAACCTGTATGTCCTAACTAAGTGTATTTTTATAAGGAGAAATATGCTAAGCTGGAGGGAAAAACTTACATCTGGAAGGGTGAAAGCAAAAGGAAAATCAGCATAAATAACCAAAAAGCTTCCGCTCCTTTGACTGTGAAGCATGTTACCTGTTTGGCTTCCCATCTTTCAGTGACCACAGTGAGGAACATTTAGGTTTCTCTTCTGATCTTTAAGAGCAGGATTAGCAAGACTTAGGAGTTGCAGGTTTTATTTTCATTTAGATTCTCTCTTCCTAGTTAAATCCTAGCGAGATCACAGGGATTCCTGTGTCTTGACAGAGCTTTTCAAGTAAATTAAACTAATTTGGATGAGCTGACTTGATTAATAAAATCCTCAAGCTTCAAAATATTTCATTTTGATGGACAGAAAAGATAATGCATAAAGCTGAGTGAGAAAAGAAATTTGAGCACGTGATTGAGCTAACAAGAAGCTTTCCATTACCACTCTTTTTTGATAAATGTGCTCGGGATGTAACCTCTCTGTTTGCTTGTACGTGAATTAGTATATATTGCCCCTCCTGAATTCAGTGGCTTGTAATAGCGATGAAACACTTTGCAAAGAGTTTCCATCAATTAATTTTTCAATGGTCTGCTATTAGTTACCCAGTAAAATCTAAGGATTTTTTATAAATTCTCAGCATTGACCTAACTCAGCTCGACAAGAAAATTTATTAATGACTTCAGATGAAAGAGCAGTAGGCCAGCCTCTGAAATCCCATCTATGTTAGGATATGGTATATGGCAGCTCCCATATACTAGTGAATAATAACATAAGTTATCTTAATGACAATATTTTTAAATCCGTTTTGAAGTACTGTTTTAAGTGATTACCTAATCTGAGGTCTAAAAATGAGAGCTGAATAATGTTATACGCTAACACGTAGCATATTTCAGCATCTTCCATCAGTTTAGCATGCACATTCATATATCACTGACATTCATATATCATTTATGAAACATTCCTGCACATTATCAGATTAAAAATCGTGTTTCTGCTCGTTTTTAAAACACTACAATGGGAAACACTGAAGAACTCGAGAAACTGCAAAGGCTCAATCACAGAACAGCATTTTGCCACGGTAACCAAATCCTACCTACAAAATCCATCTGACTGACGAAAGTATTTGTTCTTTTGCTGCTAACTTGACAAGATGAACCATACAGCAACAGACCATGACTCCAGAAAACTTCTCATCTCTTGTCAGCTTCGTACAAAGATCAAGGCTCTGCAGCAACATGTTAAGCCGAGGAAAATGACAGGGGGCTATCTAAAGTCACAGCAGCTTATACAGCAATGCCCATAGGAGCACCAGAATGATTTAGGACCCTGCACCTTCTCTCTTTAATGATGCGAGCGGTTAAGTCTTCAGTGCCGAGGTGCTTTCAGAAGACCTTCCCCTTAACGGTATGCACTCACATTCTTGCTCCAGCACTAAAATCGTCACGTTTTAAACTGAAGCAGGGTAGGTTTAGACTGGATATAAGGAAGAAATTCTTTACAATGAGGGTGGTGAAACACTGGCACAGGTTGCCCAGAGAGGTGGTGGAGGCCCCATCCCCGGAAACCTTCAAGGCCAGGTTGGACGGGGCTCTGAGCAACCTGATCTGGTTAAAGATGTCCCTGCTCACTGCAGGTGGGTTGGACTAGATGCCCTCTAGGGGTCCCTTCCAAGCCAAAACATTCTATGATTCTATGTTGTTTAAATTTCCTTACCAGAACTTAATTTGAACATCTTTCTCACTTGCAACCCAATTCAAAAAACCTATTTCAGCACATGACAAACTTTAAGCACATCTGGGTTCATTAACTAACTCCCAAGGGATTACTGTTATGATAAGTATCAAACATCATTTGTAGTAACAGAGATGTATAAGAGCAGGTAAATACCGAGTATCTTCAAGACATCCATTGGGAAGGTTTCCACAGTTTGAAAACAGAAAATCTGAAGTTTTGGCTTTTCAAGGAAACTTCATATATGTCTGCTGTAATTTGAGCTGCAGGAGTTACTAAGGTTGCACTTTGTCTTGTTTGTTAATAAATCACAAGAATGAGAATAAACGGAATGAGAATATTTACAGAATTGTGCTCATTAGAATAAAGTCACCCTTCCTTGCAAAATTTCACCCTTCTGTGTAATAATTATAGCTCAAAAAACAAGGTTAACCTGATTATACGCAGTACAACACACTCAACATTTTAAGCATTAGCACCACACTGCTCCCAGTATGCAGCTCCAGGCAGAGTACGGACCAAGTCAAGACTATCCACTGTTAACAGAAGGAGGAAACGTAAATAAGAACAACGTGTGAACTAAGCCTATAGCGAAAGCTCGGGGTGGCCACAATACTGCAACACACACTAAAGCCATACCAACCTGTGCGTGCTTTCATGCATGCAACAGCGGTTTGTGTTTGCTCCCCTTTTGTCTGGAAGAAAAGCACCAAAACGAGGACAGATGGACGCATGGCCCCTCTTTTTGCCACAGCACCTCTAAGTACTCGATACCAACTTGCTGGAAAGCCAGACTGCACGCCCCTTGGGAACCATGAGCAGCCCCGAGAGGGGGTACAACTCTTAGCGAAACAATTTTTCATATATGCCTGCTGGATTAGGGACATTTTGGGACGACTATTTCTTTTGCCTTTATGTTTGCTTGCAAAGTACCTTTCTGACCTCTTATTGCTGCAAGAAACACCTGCATACAAACCTTGTCAATAAACAGTCTCGCACACTGCTGTTATTTCTGTTTTGAATTTTACACAGCAAATTACCAGTGTAAAATGTAAGCTGGTTTTGTAGCAATGTGATTTTAAGCTGTCTTTCGAGGTTTGTTGTTTTTTTTTTTCCTTGATTAATGGCAAATTACTGTGAATATTCAATGTCTTTCAGTAGTCTACTTCTATGTATTAACAACAAGATAATTACAGGTAATTCATTTTAACAAAATTAAAAGCTCTCACACGTGCAACTTTCAGCCCAAAGATGATTTGCATTTATTCCAATAAGACTACAGATCATGGAAAGGTGCCAGTACTTTTCTGATAGCCAGCTTACTCCTGGAGTTTTACAAGGATGATTTTTTCTTTTTTTTTTTTTTTTTTTTTTTTAAATTTTGCAGTCCTTTTATTCAACTTCCACACTAGAGCAACATTCTCAAGCTTTTGAAATGAAGCCCAACATCATCAAAATCAACGCGAGTAATTTCTGGTTTAATGAGGCAGTCCGTATCTGACATTCAGCAAACACCCTTGGTAGGCTCCGACGGGGGTGCAGGGGTTTATAGGTTGCTCAAACTTGCCGTGCTGATTTGCAAATGAGCTGGCGCCGGCTGCATATGTGACCACTTCGGCTTCCTGTAAGACCTTCTATAATAAGATGTATACTGGAATAAAGCCAAACTCTGGCTTTCCGTGTTTTTTAAGTTTCTTTCACATTTGCCATTCAGCGTAAAGACTTAACCTTGCCATTAATTTTTTGCACAGCACTTCCCCATTGATTTCAGGTGGATCGATAAAGCGGGCAGCTGATTGGAAAACACAGGGCTGACTGCTGAGCCTGGGCCAAGCCCGTGCCGAGCCGGCGGCCAACAGGGAAGCCTCTGCCCCCCTGGGAGGCAGCCAGCAATTTAAGGGTATGCACCAGAGTTACCCACATTTCCCACAACATTTCAGTTGCTTTGCCAAGAGTCTCCACCACCGTATCTTCCTCTCTGTGAAAGAACTGCATCCAAAAAATCAGTCATATAAATAACGCAGTGAATAAAAGTTGCTTCTGAGGAGAGACTTGGCAGAAAATAACCCTTCAAGGCTCCAGCTATTTTTAATTTTACCATGTCATTAAGATTTACATGTTTGCTCTCCTGGATTACCCAGACAGAAATACATACACACCTGCGTACATCATATTCAGTGTACCTTACTTGTCTTGGGCTTGCTGATCTGTTGACCCACCGCGGTTCAAGAGCAAACCTGGATTTTTCCAGCCTAAGCAAAGCACTGCCTATGACAACTCTACAGGATGTCTGGTCTGAAGTTTTCCAGTTCAGCCGGAAAAGATATTCATCAGGAAAATAGAGATATTCAGGAAAATACAGACATGCAGTACTTCTGCCAAACTAGAATGCAGGAACAAAAAATTCTGCCTTCAAACCTATTTCTGCTGGGCAATATCAAACTGTACTATATAATTCTCAGGAAGCAAACCAAGTAATCAAAACCAAAACCAAGGATCAGAAAGAGCTGAAGAGTATAAACCACAATCAATTCAAAAGCAATCAACAAAAAAAAGTATATACTAAATAATTCTCTGCCATGAAATGTAATTAAGATGGGTTCCTCAGTGTAAGAGGGCATAAATTTAGACACCTATGTGAATCCCTAAAATATTTGAAAGTTGTCGTCCCTAAAGGTGGTAAATTTGACAGAACAATATAAAAACCATCTATAATCAGTGAATAACTTTAATTATTTGTACATATTTGTAGAAGGAAAATAGTTGAGATTTCACTACAGCCACTGCAATGTTCTTCACCTATCAATTAGAAAATTATTTATTTCATCACTGAACAGCTGTCAAGAGACTACTCTTTCTTATGAGTCTCCAATTCTGAATTTTGGGTCAGTTACTGGCTTTTTCACACGTTTTCTGTGTGACGTGTATTTTAATTGTCTCCAGATGCAGCAATTGCTTTTAATTCTCATGCTCCACTAAGACAGCGCAATGAGTCAATGCTGTATGCTCACGCCATGACCTTCTCCAGTTTACGAATCTTCCCAGTGCAATACCAAGTTTGACCTTACTAATCAATCCTAATTGATGCTATTGATTCATTTGGAAAGAAAAGACACAAGCTTCCAAAGGAAGTCTAAGCCTTGCTAAAGAGATCATTTGTGAAAGAACTTCCTAAGGGGGGGGGGGAAGTGGAAACCCATTGTTTGGGAGCATTAAAACACAATGTGACAAAATCCATTGTAAATATATCACCTGGAACATTATTGCCCTGGAGAGAAGATTAACTTCTCTGTCTTCTCTCCAGCGAGCCTAAGCTGATTTGCTATGTATTGAGCTCCGCGTCATGGGTTATTCAAAGCAACTTTGAGGCAAATCACTTATCACTAATTGCTATCTGTTCACTGTGGTACGAATATGTACACAGCGGTTTTTAGGGCACTTTTTCCGTATTTCATTTGTAATTTAAATTGACTCTCAAGTGAATAGGAAACATCCCTCTTTAGTTCAGCGACATGCTCTTAATTATTTTTGTAGCTATAAGAGCTATAAAAATCAATGCTATTATAAAGACAAATACATTTTATGCGAGTCACAGAAAATACTATTACAGGCTAGTGCCTTTTTAAACGTGTGTTTTATTTTCTTAGAAATAAAAAATCCCTTATATTAAAAGTACAATTCAGTCCATTCATAAATTGCAAGCTGCCTAGGAAGTTCTCTAAGTGGATTTACCAGACTTTGGGAAAACCCACAGACTCAGGCAATGGAAAAGTCTGTTCTTCCAAGTGCAGGATAGCCATGCTTTTTTGCTACAGCAGACTTTACCTGCACAAGTTTGACTAACACACAGGTTGTTAAGGAATGAAGACCCGTCCTCACAAAGCCCACTTCTGAGACCAAACCCCCACCCCACTCATGGAGTTAACTGTCGAAGCAGAAGTTAACTCAAAAAAAAAAGTTCCACTTATATTTCTGAATATTTATTCCATGTTGCAATGACAGGCTGTAGAAAAATCACTATCACCCCATTTACTGTTAGGAGTTGATTTAATTCACTGTGGTTTTATGGACCAGAGGAAAAATTAGATATACTCTACCCCACATTCTCAAGACCCAGTTGTTTACACAGCACTTTTACACTAATACACCCACAGTATCCAGGAAGCCAGGTTGCACTTAGATTATTCCTAAAACCTGAAGAAATAACATTCTGGGAGAGAGAAGACGAGAGAGAGATTACGTGAAGGCCATAGGTGAAAAAGTATGAGTAAAAGGGAAAGAGGGGGAAAAAAATATAACACCCTGGATAAAAAAAAAAAAAAAAAAAAAATCTTAAAATGAATAGTGGAAAAATGCAAAAAGTAAAGGTTCTAAACAATGCGGAAAGACAAGAGAAGGAAGAGCTTTGGGAGATGGGGACTGTCGCTGCCATGAGCCACCAGGATCTGTCCTACCCCTCACCCTGGCCCATCCTGTCATTGGAGAGGGTGAAGAGCTTCAGAGGAACGATTTAATGTATTTATTTCTTGCCAAGGTGTGACTCAAAATTAATTTCCTAACTTTCCAGCTAACTGGCAACTGAAATAAGGAGCTGATGTATACTGGGATTTGCTTTCCCATTTTGTTGCCTCGTTGTGACATTATCGCCCTCATTCCATTACAATTTAAATGTAAATCTATTTGGGGTGTTTCATGCTAGTAACTCTACAATTTAGTATTGCAATACAGAGAGTCCATTTTCAGCACTAAGTGCTCCCAAAAGGTATCTGTCATACTGCCACCTTTTATTATGCTCAGACATCAGCGGGAGAAGGGAGAGGCCGAAGCCTTGCACATTATGAAGCTTTACATCGAGGTGGTTTCCCTGGTTGTGCAGGAAACTGCACAGCTGTGTGGTTTTGAATAAGCTCTCGATTGTATTGATATAAATGTTCATAAAAAAAGCAATTTTACTTTTAGGGTCATCAATACTGGAATGTAAGGAATTTGATTCAAGCTACATCCTAGTAAAGAAATCCAAGTTATTTAAATAATTTCTTTAAGCACCCCTTTCATCTCACACAAATCTCCACGACGACATACCTAACTTCATCCTTTTCCAGCAATGCATTTTACAGATAGCTGATATATGGAGGCAGTGCGGCTTGCCTTAAAAGGGTCAGGTAATTCCCCGTTGGCCAAGAACTCCTATCATCACAACCAGCCTTTTATTAGTGATTTTAAAATATCATCAGTCATCAGGGGCAGCAGATAGTGTTCACAGTATCCATTTCATTGACAGGATGTACAGGGTGATTTCAACAAGATCTCCTTTGACTCAGGTCTTGCACTTCTTTGGTGAGAGCCGAGTTCCCTGCTCGACGCAGCATCACTGCAATAACTGGCTGGTGCAAAATAACAGTAATAATTATGTGAGCAGCAACATCACTGTAACAGAATACCTAGGACACAGTTTTTGTTATTTAACACCAAGTATCACCTAAGCATATACATGTAAATAGCAAAGCACTTGTCCCACTTGATATGAACACAAAGTTCTTGGGGAAAAAAAACCCTGGGTGGAAGTTTATAGATAACAGAAAGCTTGAATTCTGAAATTTCTCCCTATAACTGAAAATTCAGCTGATATTCCCTTTGGTCCACTTTAAGCATATCTTGTGGAAAAAAATTGTTCTCTGCTCAGTACACAATCACAAAGCAAGTTTAAAAAAAAAGCTTTTGAGAACACTGAACATACATCACGAATTGGTAGATAGTGGGGCAGTAGTGAGGGAAATCTTGGGATATTTATGCATCTACTTTACAAAAGAAAAATAAATAGTGAGAATTCATCTTGCTTTTCCCTTAGATTTTGTTCTATGAAAGTGTGTTCAAAACACCAGGTAAAGCAGCATTACAAAAGGTATCACAATAACAACCAATCAGTAAGAATTACTTTTCATTAAGTATAAATAATTGCTTAAAGAGGAAAAATAAATCCTAGTTTAGAACAGAAAAACAATTCAGTGTATGGTCTTATAACTTCCTCATATGGTATGTTTGTCCTATATACAAGCTATGATCCTGTAAAGCCAAATATATTTTGTAATATAAAATGCCTGCGATCACATGCTGCACTAAATTGCGGGGGGACCAAGACCTGCAGCATCACTGCTGCAAACCAGTTCAGTCTGTACATTCTTTATCATCTACAGGATGGCAAATAAACTGGTATTTTTGTCCCATACAAATACTGCTGATGAGATTATTATTAAAATAAATTTGGTATTCTGAATTCTTTCCCTCCAACCCAGAGTTTCATGCTTTCAAGAAACACTCAGTAAAACATAAAACAGATTTCTGCAGCCCCACAGACCACAGCTCACATGCTATCTTGAGTTTCCAGCTCACTTTTTTTTAAGTTGGATTTAGGTGTTTCAGTGCTCACGCAGCTCTAAGCAATATCTTCTCATTTGTATGTGTCTGACCTAACTTGATTCCATTTTTTTTCTAAACCTCAGAGGTAAGATATAAATGTCAATACAAATTAAACCCTGGTCAATGTAAATCTCTTTAGTCTTTTATTTCTTTTTAAAAGCAAACAAACAGGAAGAAAAAACAAAGAGAGAAGCAGGCTGCAGTCTCACATGACTTCAGTTTGAAAATAACCACTCAACTGAAAATAAATATTATCCTGAATTTAAACAGCTATATTGCCATCTACTAATTGGTAAATGTGCAAATGATCACTGATGGTCTAATGTGCACAACTAACATCTCTGTTCTATGAAAATCCTACCTATGTCTTGTAAATACTCAGTCCAGCTTCCTATTTAATACCTATTGCAATATTTAAAAAAAACCGGAAGGGTTTAAAAAAATTTAATTCAGATCCTTTAATTTTATTAACAGCTATTAATAAAAATCTAGCTTTTCTGTGCAGCTAAAAGAGCAACCTATGGCATTTCCCAAAGTACCTGTGTAGCATTTCATTCTTCTCACTGTATGAATGAAATATGAAGTCAGAAAAATTAATTATAAACAGAAGCAGACAGAGTTTATGCCTTTCTAATTCTGAGCAACAGAAAGCCTATCCACATCTTCCTTACCACGGTAGCCCATGGCACCAATTTATAAACACATGGGATGCATTTAATGAACATTGAGACAGGGTTGTTTGTTTGGTTTTGGTTCTTTTTTTAATATCATTTCTTCAAATTTTGGTTCAGCTTGCAAAAAATGCTTGCAAAACAGCCAGATCATGACAGTGTGAAGTTTGGGACTAGCTCTATTCTCTTCTTGCATCCTCCCTCGTCTGCTCAGATCTGCTGCATTACCTCCCACCATGCTCTTGTGCCCACGACGGAAACCAGACACATCCAGTCTTCAGCATTTATTTCTTTTCTAAGGCTTTTTAACAGCTCCTTGCAGTCACTTTTCTTCCCCCCCCCCCCAAGAATTTAATCACACTTTAGCAGACATTCAGCAAACATCAGCTGCCGTATTAGAAGTGAAGGATATATTATAGGGGGTTTATCTGCATAAAGTTCTGTAAAAGCTGTGTGAAGATTGCTGTCTGCCTTTTTAATCAGCACTGATAAATAAAGAGGTATAAAACAACTTACTTCTGCTTTATAGCTTACAGTCTCTGAATTTCCTAATGAATGAAAATGAAACGGCCGCGCTGGCAAAGGGC
Source organism: Gorsachius magnificus (assembly GCA_034008185.1). Classification (NCBI taxonomy): domain Eukaryota; kingdom Metazoa; phylum Chordata; class Aves; order Pelecaniformes; family Ardeidae; genus Gorsachius; species Gorsachius magnificus. The sequence goes on along the minus strand of CM067085.1, from coordinate 5,822,742 downwards.
ACGACCTTCCTTTCTGACTCTCCCTAGTTTCGACCAGGAGGCGAAACCTCTTCTAAGCCAGCCCAGCCATGCACACCCTGGCTCAGAGGTACAGAAACCCCCAGCTCTGCACTCCTGAAAGCTCCGAATCCTCCTGCTTTCCCCCTCCCCTCCCAGCTACCTCTCCACGTGGCGTTATTTTCATAAATAGTTATATTTTAACAATAACTACTGCTGCACATCCAGAATCCCACACAGTTAAATGCCAGGGCTGTTGGATTTACTCACGACTTTAATTTTTATTTCTTGGCATTGGGGGAAGAGGAAAGAAAAGAAAGGATGAAAATATACTCTTAGCAACAGATTTTTCAAAAAGACATAAATAACATTAATTGCTCAGAAAACATTAAAGAAATTACATTCTACAGCAAACTGCTAGTAGTAGCTTGAAACAAATTCTGCTAATTGTACTTTTCAGAAAAAAACCCTGCGGTTAAGATAACTAATCAGCTGGGAATATTATAATCTGGCAAAGAAAGCTGTCAATTGAAGGAGGAATTTTTAGCATGGCTTATGAGCCAGAATTAGGACAGCTACAAAAGTTTCATAGTATCTGGCAACATTTGAGGAAAGGCTAACTTTTAAGTAGGTTAAAAAAAGAAAAAAAATAATTCAACTTAAACCTATCACCAACAAAACAAGACAGTTTGCAAAAAATATTAATATAAAATATATATTTTTAGCACTATATATATATACATATAAGCACTAGAGAGACACACACACAGTACACGTATTTAGTGCTAAAAAAACCAGGATTCCAATGTTCCATTATTCTCATTTTCACTGGAGAAACCGCATAACCCCTTTGTGCCTCAGTGTATCATCGGAAAAAAGCACAGATAATAAGTGTTCATAAACTTTGAAGTATACTGGGAGACTTCAGTGTCTAGAAATCCTCAGAAACCTAGAGAAAAAGCAACTGCTTGGCAGTAAAAACAAACAGCTCAAGAAACTGCACCCTCCCTGATATGACCTTACGCCCAAATCTTTTAATAAAATCCCTACTGCTATTTTCTTGTTTCAGGACCCAACTCCTCTGTTCTGTCACCTATCCCATTAGAAGCAGACTGGTTCAAACTGGTCATAGATTTAGTGATTTTTCTGCTCTATTATAAAGCAATAAAAAACAAAACAATGTTTACCCTGATAATGAAAACTTGGAATAATCTTAGAATCATAGAATCACAGAATCATTTAGGTTGGAAAAGACCTTTAAGATCAAATCCAACCATTCCCCTAACCCTGCCATCCCACCACTCAACCCTGGCCCTAAGCACCTCGTCTACCTGTCTTTTAAATACCTCCAGGGATGAGGACTCAACCCCTTCCCTGGGCAGCCCCTTCCAGTGCTTGACAGCCCTTTCTGTGAAGAAGTTTTTCCTAATGTCTGACCTAAACCTGCCCGACATCTAACCTAAATCTTGTCTGTGACCGGAATACTTGCCGCTGTACTTAGGTAAGCTGAAGCCAACCTTACCCTTACTTGTGAACTAGACCACCAGGGTTCCTAACTGGGGCTGAACCTGGGGGGGGGGGGGGGAGCCAAACCAAAAACAAAACAAAACAAGAAAAACCAAAACCAAAAAACAAACCAAACACCAAGAAAAACCAAACACCAAAAATGAGACAAACCCCCCCACCTCAATCAACAACACAAAACCAAAGCCAGAAAAATCATTCAATCTGTATGGGCTGACCCAAACAGCCAGAGTCAGCAGCTGTTCTGGAGTTTACAAGCACCCAGTAAGACAGTCCTAACTCCAGAAAAGGCAAAAGACAAAAATGCCAAAGAAATTTCAACTCTTCTCTCAAACTCTAAGGAGAGGTAACTTTTGTAATTACTGTCATGATACTAGCAATTCACTGTATCCCTGTAAATGCAGAGTCTAGGATACCAGGATTAAAAACCTGCAGAGAAACATCACTAAAGAGGATGAAACCATTTTGGCATACAGACTACACACACCAAAAAAAATGATGAACATTTGAGAGCAAACAGAAAAAATATGGAAAAGTGATATCAAAACTTCACCTAGTCATCCTGGTTTTCAAACGACAGCCTCCATACAGAAGTACCATCATCAAAATAACACTTGCAAATTCTAATTTATCATTTTTATATAATACATAGTTATGTATTATTATCTGTCACCATAGATCAATAAAGAAAAAATGTCCTTGGACCACACCTGGCCCTTACTAAAACAGCACTGAAAAAGCACAGTATGTGTTACAGTCTGAAAACTTGAAAGAAACAAAATTGGTACAGAAATGCAATACCCTTTCCTGGACTAGTTAATATAATTGGGGGGGGGGGGGGGAGAACACTAACAAACAGATAAGATACAGAGCTTCTTTAGATAGCCTGTACATACAATCCTTACTTGTATTTTCCATCCATAGCAATCAAACAAGAGGTATTGCCTATCTCTACAAAATATGAGTCTTCAGCCTTCTAACAGTACAATTAGTGAAGATGATGCTATATACTGACAGCGTCACTTCCTGTGAAGAAAAAAGAAAAAAAGACTAAAAATACCTTTGGCTATCCATGCATATTTAAGGAGTTCCACAGACTTTTAGTTATTCAGTGGGATATATGAAATGTTTGTACTCAAGGCTAATAAAATCATCAGGGGAATAACCAGTAACGATTAATAGTCAGAAAACAAAATTTACAACACTGAATGGCACTCAGGCTGAAGTGATCTGGCACGTTTAGGAACGATCACATACCAATTAACTAGCATATTTAAAGAGTTTATGGAAATGTGCAGTTCTGTTTCTTAAAAGGTAATAAATAAGTTTCATGTGATTAACAACTGCTGTATTTGCTGTGTACATTTTATATCACCTTTTTTTTCAAAAAATACTATAGGATCTATAGGAAAAGTGAAAGACTAATGAAGCAAGTCTATAGCTTCTAAATTAAAAAATAAAATAATAGATAATAGATGAAAGGGGTTGCATTAAGTAAAAGATTCGCATTGGTACAGGCACAAAAGCAAAGGAAGACATTTACTTCAATTTACTTCAATCTAAAAGCAGCCGTGTAGATTCACAGAAACAAAAATTACTCAGCCTGGACCTAGGACAGTGCCAAGCAGCACTCATGTAATAGGGAAACGCTGATTAGAGAAAAAGTCTGAAGGTCATATTGTAATTGCAGACTAATTGATCCCGGTCCGCTGGAATCAATGAACTCTCTACCATTGACTTCACTGACAGCAAACTGCAAAATGCATCCATTGCAGCTTCTGTTCTGAGGGCACACCCCAAACCTCCCAGGCCTGCCACGGCTCCTTACAGCCAAAGCAATGAGCGATGGCAGGGGTAGAAAGCCAACCATAAATAACACGCTCATCTTGTATCACACCGTGTAGGTCTTTACGCCTGGTAGTTTGACTTAGTAAACATCACAGAACCATGAGTTGCAAACTTCCATCAAATCTGGGATATGGCATTCACGTTGGAGTTTTAAATGAAGAATCTACAGAATATAAAAAAACACCCCATATATGCTACATAAACAAAATGAGGTGACACAGTAAATAAGGAACGACTCTGGTCTGATACACACAAAAATGCAGAAGTTATCTTTGATGCAAGATGGGCCAAAAGAAGAAGTGCCTTTTAAATGACACGTTTTTATTCTGATCTCCCATACATTGTCATACTCTTGAAAGGCTGACTTTAGGTCTGCTCATGAGGAAACCATTAGTCACTTCCAGCCCTATTGCCAGAACTGTTACGCTTTTTTGCCCAGTATAATTACCATACGATCCATCTCTTGCTCCTCCTTTCACAAGCATCGATTTGACTGTGACTCGAAGTCAGTTGTTTTCCGAACACACAGTTGCCACTGAAATGAAGTCACATTGTACGGATGAGTGTGTTGCTTTTGTTGCCTCTCTCAGGGAGTCCACTTTATTCTCTTACTTCATTCCTGGTGACAATTTGCGGTGCAGCTGGAGCTGTTTTGAGCCATCACGGCAGGACTGTCAGCCATTACACTTCTAAAGAAGAATGCCTCCAGCTTTCAAACTCCAGAGGGAAACAAAGTGAGCACAGACTTTTAGGAACTGCCCACTGACAGTAAAGTGAACACTGCATTGGGCAAGAAATGTATTTCGCATTGCATACACTGGAAGCACTTTGGTCATTACAGGAGTGTTCTGTGTCTGTTAGTGCTCCATCTATTGATGGGGATTATTTTTACTGTATCATTCTGTTTTATCTGTTTCCTATTTTCTGTCACTGCAAAAAGAAGTTGCAAGAAAGGCTATTTCAGACACAAAGTCACAACAGGGAAAAGTGCAATTTCAAAAGAAAAAAGAAACCAAAACCAACAAAAAAACAACCAACCAAACAATAAAACCCCAGCACTGCACAACAGCCACCCCCAGCTGCACCATTCCCACCCATGCAGAGTCTCCAGCCTCTTCCCAGAAGCGCAGTCCTCTGCAAGGAGTTCTGAGCTACCAGAGACTCTGCTGGTAAAGCCCCACAAAGCAGACCACCGTGCAGAGCTCAGACCATGCACGGATCAGAATAGCTGTGCTCACGGTGCTGTGCCTGCCATGGGGCACCCTGCACACTGCTGGGAGCTGGCTCACCTGCAGAAATCACAAGTCTTTCTCCATTCATGCTCCCATCTCTTTCAGTACCAGGATAGAGGAAACGAAACCAGTTTGTGGTCTCTGTTCCCACCGTGTGGAGCTCTAGGGGGTCAGAGCCTGCTTTTGCACAGGACATGGCTCAGTGCTGCCAGAAAGAGGGCAGCCTCCTGCTGCCCATCTTCTCCCTTTGCTGCTCTGGCCGCAGGATTCTACATCCTCCCTTCCTCCAAGACACTGGCACTGGCCAGACCTGCCACTGAATCAGTTCACTTGCAAGCCCCATGGGTAAGTATAACAGAATCATAGAATGTTTTGGGTTGCCCTTTTAGAGGGCATCTAGTCCAACCCCTCTGCAGTGAGCAGGGACATCTTTAACCAGATCAGGTTGCTCAGAGCCCCATCCAACCTGGCCTTGAATGTTTCCAGACACGAGGCCTCCACCACCTTTCTGGGCAACCCATTCCAGTGTTTCACCACCCTCGTTGTAAAGAATTTCTTCCTTAATCCATTTTAGAAAAAGGAAAAAAAAAAAAAAAGAAAATTACTCCCACTTCAGCAAGCTGAATTTGCTCATGGAGCAGTTTCTTGGGCATTGGGATGAGTTCAAAGTAATTGGTGGGTGCATGGCCAGTGTCCTGGCAAAAAGAGGAGGGACGGGATGGGAGAGCAGCAGTGCTAAGCAGCCGCAGGCTCTGATATCCCATGCTACATTCCCACACAAACTAATGTGCTATTGACAACAGAGCTCCGTCACAAAGAGCATTTCCCAGCACTGCAGTAGGTACCGGCAACAGCATTCAGTTTTCTGTGGAAACATGGAATCCACACCTCAGAACCATAACTGAAAGTTAAAGGGAGTCCATGTAAAAGCATTTTGTTGGCACGTGTAAATATATCTCCAATCAACTGCCTAATGCAGATCCTTCGTGTCTTATTCATTTAACCAGAAAATCAAATTTAAAAGTTTAACGTTTGTGTAAGTATATTTTTTTAATTATCCTCTAAGTAAAATACTACATGCACCCTTGCTACATATAAATTTCAGTGAGTCCATTCAATAACACTGCTATTTACTTAGGTTCTAAACCAGGGGATTTTATTTCTGTATTTGCTTCCTTTTTTCTGTCTCTGTTGATTCTTTGACAATTACAACTACTTCTATTCCTATCTTCCAGTTATTATCCTTAATGGTAACACCAAGATAATGAAATCACCTTTCACTACTAATTCAACATGAAAATGAAAATGTATATCCTAAGTCTTTTTGAAAGAAACATCTCAATTCCATCAGAATTGGTAAGTTTGGAGCTCAGGTTATACCAGATGCAAACTTCTGTGTCCATATTTGAGGTCAGCTCTATATAGCAGTGTCCTTGGCACCTCAGGTTTGCACAGAAAAGGCTGCAGTGCCCCATGTTCTGGTGGAACAGAGTGGCTGAACCAACAGTAAGAAACTTATGAAGGAGTTGAAAAACAACAAGAACAAAATAACCATCCTCAGCCACACATAAATAGAGAAATTTCCAGCAAATTGTTTTAAATTAACATGTTCCTATGGGATTTCAAAATATCTGTTCTGCTGATATCTGGGCTGCTAAGAAGCAATCGAAAGAGGCAATATTACAAACCACAGATGTGGTGTTTACAGAGAGTTGACTGTTCACCCTCCAAGAGCGTAATCATTTCTGGAGGGACCAGGGCATGCAAATGTATGAGCTCTGATTCCAAAACCACAGCCAGATGTTGTAGACTTATCATTAAAATCACATGGAGAGGCACTGTTTGCAAAACAACTTCATCCCATAATCTCTTGACTGATGCTTGAACACAAGCCCAGTTTGCCAACTGGCACCACGTTAGGAAGGCTCTTGAGCAAATCTGCACGTTGCTAGCCCTCACTAACCCAGCACGCTCCATTCTCCCTTCCCTGCTCCCAGAGCAAAGGGGCAAATGAAGCTTTTTCTGGAAACAACAAAATCCCCTTAAGATTTCAACCCCCTTCTTCGTATTTCCACCACTGTCTCCTAGGTCCTCCTCTCCAAGGAATTATAAATTCTGAATACGTTACATTAGGATGGTGGTTCCTAATGTGCGGAATACCAAATCTCTGTATTTGAAAGAAGCCTCAGCCTCCCTACTACTATTCCACAGCTTTCCCTGTTCTACTTTGCCTTTTAGCAGCCAGTATTTTCAAGCAGCATTAAAGCTTTCCCAGACCTCTGCAGACAGCAGCTAAGGAAGAACAGGGAGTGGAACCTGCTATACTTCATCTCCATCCTGTTCTTTTTCTCGAGGGGAAGCTTCTTCAATTTTATATACCAGATGGACTGTTGAAACTTGTTTCTGCAGGAGTTTATAATTTCTTTTGCACAACAGTGTCTATGTTCAGGTCCCACTGGTTAAAGGAAATTAATGTGTGCCCTTTCTGTTTTGGTGGGTAACTTGAAAGCTACCTTTGCTTTCTTCTCCACAGGATTCAAGCAACAGTAATACATAAATAGGCCCAGTTTGTTTTGGAAAAGCTACTGCCTTGAATAAAGTCACCAGACTTTATTGTTTTGGGACAAACTATAGGATCTACTCCCAGGTGGGATCTTCTTATTTTAAATCAATGTCCTTTCCCTTTTACAAAATGATAGCTGTAAATGATACGAGCAAAGCCACTGAGAGTATATTTATCCCATAGACATTCATTTAAAAATGAAAGACAGTAGTTGCATTGGAAGTTTTGTACTGAATCTAGTACAATTCCCACTGAAACATATTCCTGAACAAAGTGTACTTGAGTACTATTCTACTTGAAAATTTTTTGAAAGCAATGCTGTAAAAGGAATTCCTCTGTAAACCACATTCCTACTCCACTAACCCTTATATAGTTATAGAAAATTATAACATAATTAGTAATTTTAACAAAGATATTTTACTACAGAGACTCTATGGTGTTAACAAGTGTATCAAGATTCTTTTTTTTTTTTATTTTATTTAGTAGGTTCAATCCCAGTTCAAAGATTTAATTTCTGTGACGCAGATACTATATTACAAGAAGCAAATAGACTAAAAAGACACATGAAGGGAAGAGCTAGAGGTTGAAAACACTACAATTAAGCTTGCAGTTTACAACCTAACTCTTTTAGCTCCCGTATTACATTGAGAAAAGCTGGTTTTCACCAAATCACCAAGGATCCTTCTTTTTCCCCACACACAGCACAACCGAACTGTATCACCCACAGTCATGAGAAGAGGGGGACTTGGGCTTTCAGCCTCAGTGGCTGCAGGCATGGCAGCTGCTGGGAAATGGTGACCATCAGTGAGAGCCCCCAGCGGAGATGCTGCTGTCCAGGTCCGCAGCGGCACAGCAGCCTCCACAGGCAGCAGCTTGGCTGTCTGAACTGTTCTCGGGGAAACTGAATTTCAAATCTCCCGTTGGTCCATTCCCATCCCCTTACCCTAGCAGGGCAGGATGAAGGGAAAGGCAGGATCAAGAGATACCTTAGTTTAAGCTCCAAGGTGCTAAGTCTGTCACAGCCTAAAAGAAGAATAGCAGAAAGTGAACTGAGGTGCTGAAGCAGGTGAGAGGCCATTTATGATTAATAAGATCTTGTATTTCTCATCTTTCCATAACTTTAATTAGAACACAAAAAAAAAGCAGATATGAACCACAGTCTTTTACTTTGTGGGATTAAGATGAAAGCATCTTACTGCTTTCATTCACAATTCAGTGTCGTAACACACCTCCACGATATCTCCTCTTTCAAAAACTGTCCCAGACCTCATCAGAAGGGTCTGAACGTGCATCTCCCATTCCTCCTACTCCATATGCTGCCCTTACGCAGCATCTTTGAGCAAGGTGCAGCAGGCAACCTCATTCTGCTTGCTGGCACTGCTCCATTTTACACATATAATATTCATTGGGTCAGCATCAGAAGAGCATTTTGAGTCAAAAATCACATTCAAGAACGAGACGGTCAGGACATTCAGCTAATGACAACCACCTCGCTTGCAGTCCCGCTCCAATGAATGCCAAATACTTAATCTACAGCTGCTACCAGGATTTCCTACGTAACCCAATCCGTCACGCACACTCTGCATAGCAGAGCACGATTCCTTGGAAAGTGTAAGTGGCTGGTGGAAACCGCCAGTTTGAGTGACAAATAAGCTGCTTGTTGAAGTTCTAATGCCTGGGCTTACACTTCTTAAGTGACAGGCATCTGTCTTAACTCTGTGGATGCAGCCTTTAATTGTTCCGGTGTCTGGCAGCCCAAGTGGACAAGAAAATGGTCGTGTAAACGTCCTGTTCAACCAGAGCGTATTCCCACCAACCACCAAACCGTACACGAGGAGTCTGCGCTATGGGTGACATCATGAAGCACAGCATGCCAAGAATGAAATAGTCAGAGAATTTCACTGCCAGTTTGAATTGTTGACCTGTACTCAACATAAAAAGTGTATCCTGATACCTGGGCCAGTGCCTTGCCTCAGGACATAGGGCAGTCCACTAGGAGCAGAGGAACACCTCAAGTTATAATTCTCGTGGGAGAAAAAGTAAACAGCTCTTCTCTGGAGGTAACGCTCTCCCCACTGCTCCTCTTTTATAACCATAGAGTAATGAACTTAATGACACAGCATTAAGAATGAGAGATGTGCTAAAAAAGCTAAGGTAAAGTTACAGAATGAAAACCTGTAAAAACACTTAGATACTATGACCCATTACGGCCTTGTGCTGCAAGCAAAACTTCACTTTTCTCATTTCAATCTGCTATTACTTCTGGAGCCAGGATGCCAGTTTCTGAGAGAAAGCAATTTTTGCAATAACTTTCTTTTCAATTACATTACCCTTTGCATTTCTTCAATATAAAAAGAATGAGTGCCTTAATGATACAAGAAAATTTCTTTTGCAAACCTGAGGTTTCTTCATTGTACTTTGAACACCGACACCTGGGAGATCTGCATAAAAAGTGCAGGAAAAATGCAATCCTCCAAGGGAATTTAGATTGCAAATTACTGATGTGCTAATTAGATTTTTTATAGAATCATAGAACAATAGAATTGTTTAGGTTAGAAAAGATCTTTAAGAACACCAAGTCCAACCATTAACCTAACCCTGCCATCCCACCACTAAACCATGTCCCTAAGCACCTCGTCTGCCCGGCTTTTAAATACCTCCAGGGATGGGGACTCAAATACTTCCCTGGGCAGCCCATTCCAGTGCCTGACAACCCTTTGGGGGAAGAAATTTTTTTCCTAATATCCAGTCTAAACTTCCCCTGGTACGACTTGATGCCATTTCCTCTCATCATCTTGTTACGTGGGAGAAGAGACTGACCCCACCCCCAGCTCCCCCCTCCTGTCAGGCAGTTGTAGGGAGCGATGAGGGCTCCCCTCAGCCACCTCTTCTCCAGGCTGAACACCCCCAGCTCCCCCAGCCGCTCCCCAGCACCCTGGGGCTCCAGACCCCTCATGAGCTTTGTTACCCTTCTCTGGACACGCTCCAGCCCCCCCAGGTCCTTCGGGGAGGGAGGGACCCAACCCTGACCCCAGCATTCGAGGGGCGGCCCCCCCCAGCGCCCAGCACAGGGGAACGGTCACTGCCCTGCTCCTGCTGGCCACACTATTCCTGATACAAGCCAGGATGCCGTTGGCCCTCTTGGCCACCTGGGCACCCGGCTGGCTCCTATTCAGCCAGCTGTTGGCCAACACCCCCAGGTCCCTTCCTGTCGGGCAGCTTTCCAGCCCCTCTTCCCCATGCTTCTAGTGTTGCATGGGGCTGTTGTGACCCAAGTGCAGGACCCGGCACTTGGCCTTCTTGAACCTCACACAATTAGCCTCAGCCCATGGATCCAGCCTGTCCAGGTCCCTCTGCAGAGCCTTCCTACCCTCAAGCAGATCAACGCTTCCGTCTGACTTGGTGTCATCTGCAAATTTACTGAGGGTGCACTCAATCCCTTCATCCAGATCATTGATAAATACCTTAAACAGAACTGGCCCCAACACTGAGCCCTGGGGAGCACAGCTTGTGACTGGCCGCCAACTGGATTTAACTCCATTCACCACCACCCTTTGGGCTCTGCCATCCAGCCAGTTTTTTACCCAGCAAACTATATGCCCATCCAAGCCGTGAGCAGCCAGTTTCCCCAGGAGTAGTCCAGGTAGACCACATCCACAGCCTTTCCCTCATCCACCAAGCAGGTCACCTTGTCACAGAAGGAGAGTAGGTCAGTCAAGCAGGACCTGCTGTCCTGGTTTCGGCTGGGATAGAGTTAATTTTCTTCACAGAAGCTAGCATAGTGCTGTGCTTTGGATTTAGTACTAGAAGAATGTTGATAACACACTGATGTTTTTAGTTGTTGCCAAGCAGTGCTCAGACTGCTCAAGGACTTTTTGAGCTTCCCCTGCTCGGCCAGGGGCATAACAAGCTGGGAGTACAGCACAGCTAGGACCCAAACTGTCCAAAGAGCTATTCCATACCATAGAACGTCATGCTCGGGGGGGTTGGTCGATCGGTCGGTCGCGGGCAGAGTGGTCGCAGCTCGGGCTGTGTGATCCGGCTCGGGGGGAGTGATCGCGGCTCGGGACGGGCTGGGCATCGGTCAGCGGGTGGTGAGCAATTGCATTGTGCATCACTTGTTTTATATATTCTGTATATTTTCTTACCATTATTACTATTACTATTGTTATTATTCTCTTATTAAACTGTCTCTATCTCAACCCACGGGTCTTACTTTTTTTTTTTCTTTTCTCCGATTCTCTCCCCCATCCCACTGAGGGAGGGGGGGGAGTGAGCGAGCGGCTGCGTGGTGCTTAGTTGCCAGCCGGGTTAAACCACGACACCTGCCTTTCATAAACCCACGCTGACTGGGCCTGACCCCCTGGTTGTCCTGTACGTGCTGCGTGATGGCACTCAGGATGATCTGCTCCATGACCTTCCCTGGCACCCAGCTCAGACTGTCGGGCCTGTAGTTCCCCAGATTCCCCCTCTGGCCCTTCTTGTAATTGGGTGTCACATTTGCTAACCCCCCATCAACTGGGACCTCCCCAGTTAGCCAGGACTGCTGATAAATGATGGAAAGGGTCTCGGTGAGCATGTCTGAACAGGAATGGAGAAAGAAAAAATACAGACCTTTTCAGTAGGATACATACAAACAAACAAATAATGCTGTGGGGGTGATCGTCTGTAAAAGACACACTTTGGGGCATTTTATTTCTCTCCACTTAAAGAAATGATTTGACTAGTAGGAAACCAGAATTACGCTTTTTTTTTTTAATGCTTCATTTTAATTTCTTAGTATCTAATCATTCCAGAAGTACCTATGCAATCAAATACACTATAGCTACAAAAATTCATCCTAGTATATTATGTTAGAAAGTTCTGCAGAATATGAGCTAAAATTGAAAGCTAAAATCTGAAAATAATGGAGGAAATACTGCTTTTAATTCCACTGAAACATGCCATGTGTAGAGTTTCTCAAAGTACTGAAAACCTGAAAAAAATCCAAAAGCACACATCTGCCCTTTTTTACTCTGGTTTCTCAGCTCTCTTTGTTTCATTTTAGTTTATCAAACCTGCTCACAATTAGTTTGGGCTTTATATGAAGAATATGTACTCCCGTGATAGCACATGGGCTCAGGATACTGACTATATACACACTCATTTTTACTTTTTGTAGCATAAGGCAGGCACCTATTTCTAATCTTAAGCAGTACAAACCCTGCAAATAGTTGGTCTTCTGAGGAGTACACTGCTACAATAAAAATAATGATGAGAACAAGTTCTATTTTGATAACTGAAAGGAGTTTCAGGGGAAAAAAAAATATTCAGAAAAAAGAAAAATCACAGCCTGGAGTTAATATCGGGTAGAATCTGATGCACAAGTTCAAGGGGGGCAGTCCCCCCCAAACCCCCAAAACACAAGGTATTTCATCTTGCTGTATCCAAAGAGTTCTGTCTTTTTACTTTCAAGTAAAACGAAGCATCTTTCTGCAATAAACATTAAAAAAAAAGGACAAAAAATAAAAAGCTGACAATGGGTTTTTTTATCAACGCAATTGATTTAGGTTGTCTGTTTGCATCAGAGAGAAAAAACAAAAATAAAGTTATTTACAGTGCTCTTGTGATAAATCTTTATTTTAATTTCTTTCTGGAATCACAAGAACATTAGACCAGAAGCGATGGGAAAGTTGATAACACATTTCAATACTACAGAGGAGTTTTAATTTCTGAACTGATGTTTCAGTCACTGGCTGTTACATAAAATCCAACTTGCCAATCCTAAGAGCAGTAAGAGGTCTCTCTTTGAAAAAAAGGTTCTTCTTTTTCCATACAATTTCAATTTTTTCCTCCTTGGAACAGTGTAACAATGAGTGAGAATCTATTTAATTGGAAGTTTAAAGAGAATGAATATATTTTATATGTAACATAAATTGGAACAAGAGATTAGAGTTCTTCTCTACAAGTACTTTCCTCCAATTTCCAAGGGCTTGAAAAGATGGAGTTTTCTAATACGTAAAGTTGTGAGAAACCATCTGACTTTGACAAAAGATTTTTTTTAATCCTGGGAGATTTTAGAACACAAATAACTTTTAATAATATACAAGAGTTAGCATACCACAGCACAGTAAACCATGGGCATGGTTTTTTAATTTGTAAATATTTGCACTGTCAGTATCATTGCAAGTATAGTGCATACAGTTAAATGCACATTTAACTTTTTGCGGTATGTTTTTTGATCTTAATCTATTAGATATAATCACAAATACAACAAAATCACAAAATTACAACCAAGTGTTATGGCAAATGTTACTAAAAAGCCAGAGCAATATGAAAGATCAGCCAAAGGAACTGTAAAGAGTTCGTACTAGATGGAAGAGTCTAGGCCCATACATTTTGTTAAGTTATTCTAATAGGACAACTGAAAATGCATTGTGATCAAAGGAATTGACCTCAAAATCAAGTTTTCTGATGACAACAACATTCCTTCCCAGTCCTCCTTTTTCACAAACAGAATTAATTTGGGCACTGACATAAAGATGCTCTACCAGACCCACTTCTTAGAAACTGCACTTTGCTGTTCTTCTCTCTATACTTAAGGCTGATGTGTGAGCATCTTCCTCCAATGTATTGCCCAAAAAAAGTTCATGTTTTTTCCCCCCTTATTAAATCAAAACACAATATTAAAAATCCCTGCCAATTATGTTTAAGTACCTGATATTATTTTCTTATTTTCCACAAGTCTTCAAGAATTTGTAGCCTCATACCATTGCTACTAATCACTATAATACCAACCTAAAAATCTATATGTAAAATCAGATACCAGAGCAGCCAGCTAACTAAAGGTTATCCGCACTATTTCCCACAAATATATATATTTTTGGTTCCTCAACCAAATACTGCAAACCCTGCTCATGCTTTTTGTCTCTAATAAAAGAGCAATTATCTCAGAAGAAGGTCCACATCTTTGGTAGGTAACAGACTTAAAAGGCTCGGAAATACAAGTTTTCTGAATTCACAGCCCTAACTTAATGCTGGACTGAAGATTTTTTTCTTTCAACTCCCTCCCAAAGCCAGGTCCCTTTTTTCTCTTTTCTTGTCTCTGGTGTATCCTCCCATTTCAGCATCCTGTTCTTTTATATACCTCTCTTTTATTTTTTGGAGGGGAGAAAAAAAAAAAAAAAGAAAGAAAGAAAAAAAAAAAAGCTATGCAGCAGAGTAATTTCAACAGCTACTCAGCACATGAATGAAAAGAAATATCAAGCAAGAAGCCAAAAATGAAGGAGTTTTAGTATTTGGCTCCCCAGCTACTCAGGACCAACTGTTGTTGCTGTTGGCTGGAAGAGCAAGAATTTGCCGGGGCAGTCGGTGGCATAGGGAGCCCAGAGCTGCCCATTCCCTTTGAGATGTTCAACAGCCCCAGGGAGCTCGCCGACATGAAATCTTGGCAGAAGCTATAGAGGCAGCTCGGGAGTCCCATACAAGCTACACAATTGCTCATTTGACTCCCTTGTCTGGGCTCAATATCCCTCACCCAGTGCAGCATTACTCTTCTCTACGGGAATGCTGAGAACTTTCACCGTTCAAAACCAGTGATCGACATGAAGCTCAGCTTCTTGCCTAATACACCCTCATCCTTAAAATGAAGCTTAGTGTTCACTTGCTCTGACTTTTCACGTGATAGACAGGGACTTTATACATTATTTAATAGGAATTTTAGAATGAAACACTAACTCCCTAAGGCTCTTCCAAAAAGGACAGGAGATTAAGGAAACGGGAGACTAAAGTCAGAGGTGCTAAAAGCGCCTTTCACACAAACCAGCAGGCTTTATGTCCACCTGGACAGTTGCTCAGAGAAACAAAATTTTTATGTATTTTCCTTTCTGCTACACAGCTTGTGTGTGCAATTTGCTACGTAATTAAGAGATCCAAAACCACCATGTTGCTGGTTTTAACAGAATTTAGTTCAAAACCATTCTTGGGCAAAATACCCATTATACCTCCTAACAATACTCTGCCTTCTATGCTACAACATATTGTAAACAGTGAGTAGCTATAATTAGCAGCTGAATGTCTAGACAGGAGTTAAAATTAATGTTTGGTTAACATGGCACTGTAGCTGTAGATGATGTATCACTGCACATGTATTATAGTAAGTACTGTTACAAAAATTCTGTACCGATCAATTTAAAATAACCTTGTAAAGTTTAATTGCTATCTAACATAAGTAATGAATTGAACAAATGTCAGATCCTAGTAAATGTCTCTTTTATCATAAATCAGTATTTCACATACAATAATTATCCCATTAATGCTAAATGAAATGCTTATTGAGTGTATTTGGCATGCACTGTAAGTGGCTGAAATGACCAGGTATACGTAATAATTTCCTGAAAGACACAGTTAAAGAAAAAAAAAAGCTCACTTGGAAAGGCAAATTATACTCGTTAAATAAAGATACTATACAGAAGATAATTTTTAATAGAAGCAAAGGCACAGCATCCTAAGTTCTAAACTGTTTCTGAGTTTAATAAATAAAAAATACAGTGGTAACCTCCACTATCTTTCTAAAGCAAGAAGGCTCTATGCTTCATTTGGTTTTAGTTCTGTCTTATAAGATAAAGAATGGGGAACAGGTAGTTGCCAATTTATCTAACTTAACACATCCCAGACTTGCCAAGTATGCTGTGATAAATAGCTTTAACTACGTTCTGCTCATCTTTTTGTTATAGGACATGACAAAGGGATTTGTAGATTAAGTCTTCAACTTTATTTGTGATACTTTACTGAAGAAAGTTGAAAAGGGCATTTAAGAGGTTTAGCGTGAAAAATACAGTTGAAAAAGTAAACAAACAGCAAAACTGTATTTTACATGTAAAATATCTAAGGTTTTAGAAAAGCCTTTCAAGACAGCTCAATGTTGTTACGATCACTGAGCAATGTCCTAAATAACTATGATCTTCTTGCTTTCTTTCTGAAATATGTTTTTATAGATCCTGTCTACCTGAGAAACACACACATAAGGACCCGACTGTCTCAGTCTGGTACGCCGAGGCAAGAAGTCCTTTGCTGTCATATGGAAGAGGAAATTAAGACAAATATACAACTGCTCCAATAACCCCATTCAACATGCTCTGCAGAACACTGCTCTAACACAAAGACTCCCGCAGACAGATTTAAGGGACACCAGCAAAGCTGTGGTCTCCCCTTTCCATTCCTAAGTTCAAATCCATCGCATACGTTTCTTGTGGAGGTTTCAAAACAAGAACTCATCTTTACATTTCTTCTCTTTTGGCAAACCACTATGGCACAAGTCTCGCATCTCTTTGAAATGGTTTGCCTGCAGGCCACCACAAATATTGCAAGAGTTTCTCTCAATAATTTTATGCTGCCATGATCAGTGAAAGAAATGCATGCATCTATATTTGCTACCTTCTAAATAAAAGACTTTCTAAAAAGCTTAGGACAGCTTAAGAGCGTGCCTCCTGGTTCATTAGCAATTTATGTGCACCAGTAATCACCATTATCATTAAATCATTACCATTAATCATTATCATTTAACGGTCCTTATTCTCATCCTCTATCCCATGTTAACCAATCATGTATCAAGAAATTAAAGTTTTTTTCAACTCTTTCAATACATTTTGCACAATGTATTACATAGGTCACCTCCTGTTGAGAGGCATCTTTTGCTGATACGGAGAGTAAGGAGTTGTCCAAGTTAGTAGGCAGACTAATTTACAGAGAGTAAGGAGTTGTCCAAGTTAGTAGGCAGATTAATTTACTTCTTGCCTCTTAGAAACGGCAACTGTTTTCCAACCATCTCATTAGAATAGTGGTTCTTAGCTGACAGTTTTAGCAACCCCATATCCCAAAAACTGTCACATGAATCTTGAAGTACATAATGACTACAAGAGAAAAAGAAATATGTTGACTGGAATATTAGTGAATAAAGTCCACTAAATTGTGACTGAATTCCTAGTATGATCAATAGTTTAATTATCATATCATTCTGCCATCAACATGACAGAAGCCTGGCAGTTGTTGCAAAGCTATCATCTAACAAACTGCTGATCCAGAATCAACAGAGATTTGAAATCTAGAGAAAGAAATCCAACACATTTATGTAAACCTATAAATAAATACCTGCCAAATATGAAGTCACCATAGGCTCTACTTTTGCCCACTGTTTCTGACACTTTGTTCTTGTCCTATATGCGTTTAGAACATTTTGGATACTGTTTTAAAGGCAATTTTATAAGGGAAGTATCTTTTACTGTAGCCTTTTAAATAAAAATCTTTAAAAAATTGGCCAAATGTTTTATATTCTTTTATTAAATTTGATGGGAAAAAAAAAAAAAACAAACCCACAACAGCCTTAGAGAGTAGTACTGCTTATAGCGACAGTATAGGAGCAAGGTACATTTGTACAAGGCCCCTGTGCAAGGAATGGAAATAGTCCCCATTTGTCTAGCTGAGTGCAGGTTTTCATGGCTGCTTTTCCCTGTCCTGGTTCACAGACGTCAGTGCTCTCTCGATACTTATGCTGCTGACTCAGGCTATGGGTATGGGCAATCAAATATTACCTTTTTAAAATCCTCAAACACTGCATTTGTTCAAACAGTTAAGTGGTTATGACCTACTTGCAAAATAACTGGTCACCAAGAGATACAGCCATTCCCAAAGCTTTTAGTCTGCTGATTCAAGCTCAGAAACTGTTTTAAGCTCAGTGGTAGCTCAGCTTGTCTAACTCCCCCGTATTGCAGTGTCACAGGTTTCACACCATGCTTTCTTGTTGGCGTCCTATTAGGATAATGCTAACACGCCATTCAAAGCATCTTTTGCTCCTCTACATGCAATGTTCCCTATGCACTTCATTTGTGGTACCACTATAAACCTTCTTCAGAATAACCTACCCCTACAGTAGGTATTTTCTGTATGTATGTATGACTCTGTGCACGTCTCTGTATATATACGTGTCGATCTTCATCTGAATTATCACCTTTGAAAGAAGTCAAGATGCTTTACCTTCTAGCTACATTTACCGTGTGATATCTGTGACATCTATTAACAGACAGAATTCCACAGAGGTTACATAGCTATGTTTTTTATTTAATATGAGCTTCTCTTCATATTTGTAGATCTTCTCCGACAGATATCTATCAAGTACTGATAAGCTGATAAACTAATTATACCACTACTCACCACAAAAGCTGATGGAAGTCTTCATTTCACCTTACTATTTAAAAACAAAGAAAAAAAAGGAAAAAAGAAAAACTTTTTTCCCCCTCAATATTGAACAGAGAAAATCCTCAAAATAATAAAACATCATACCTTTTTCTCTTAAAAATTTCCCTTCTAGATAGACCTATTTTCTTTATGTATCTCTTTGTATTTTAAAATCAAGCAAAGGTTATTTTATTGCACCTATTTATGTTTCTTATTTTCTACTCATGTTACAACATGCTTCACAGACTCAAGATGAAAATTCTTATTAAAGATGGGACTAAACCATTTTTTTATTCTCTTTCAATTCCTGGAACTTCTCAGAGCAACCTTAGCACATGAGAATCTGTGTATTTAAAAGTCTCTGGGAAGACTGTGAAACTGGTTGTTATTTTATGTCAAAGCTAATATTGCAAAATACTGGTCACATTTTTATGGCCACATCAAACCAACCTCTTTTCAGACCCTTCCTGGCTGAGTGATTAAAGAATAACATTTGTAACTATATAACTTCTTTTTAATGACATGGCTGAAATAGAACCCATTGCAGGCTTTACTGCCTCTCAAAATAAGGGGTGACAATTGTTAAAACAGCAAAAAGTTTCCAGCTGACTTACATTAGAAAAACTGTGAAACTCAAGGACCACTGCATTCCACTTAAATGGGAAAAAAATAGCGAGCTGTATTTCTCTTGTGTTACAGGGTACAAAAAAAAAAAAAGGAGAAACATAGAAGAGATTCAAGGTAATGCAAGACTGAAGTGAGGAACCACACTCCTCATGAGTGAATTAGCCCTATTAGCCCTTAAATAATAAACAAACAAATGTTTAAAAAAAAAGCGCCAAGCTTAAGGACTACAGTCCATAGGGATGGACAGCACTGATTAACATGTCGGAGGTCACATAATATTAAATCAAGCTTTTCTGAGTGTCAGGCAAAGCCTGTGTGCCCCCAGCTGTACACCTGAGGATACAGCCAAGGGACACAGCTACTCTTCATCTCAAGACAACTGCGGTTTGAGCAGGGGTCCCAGCAGCACCAGCACCAATCCCTCCAGAGCCGGAGTCAGGTTTTATCATGCTTCCACCACTCAAAGCATCACCCTGGGTCAAGTGGTTCCCCTGGCATGCAGAGGCACTCTGGCCTTCAGGCTAAACCCAGGAAAAGGCAGGCGGTTGAGGCTGTGCCTGGCATTTGCAAAAAAGAGATGACAGAACTGAAATTACATCGCTTTGCAAGAGCTTGCACGGCATCGCAAAGACCACAGAATCACCTCCTCAGAAGACAAATTCTTCACAGAAGTAACAGGTGATATTACAGCATAAAATGAATAGACTATTAGCCTTCAGCAAATGGGGTATTTATTGTTTTTAAATTGTACGTTAGTGCTCAAGCAACGATGATATTTATACTGCAGATCAAACTGCAAGAATAAGAAAGTAGTGAGCTAAAACTGAGGACTTAGATTAGCGATCTTGTATGCCCTGAGGGAGTATGAGATCTAAATAGATGCACACGTAAAGTAAATAAGATACAATGATTCCGGAGGAATAATGCCAGCCGAGTTGGCGCTATGAAAAAGCTACTGTTCAGAAACGTCCAACGGGTATCAGGCTCCCATCTCAACAGACAGTTTGGGGAGAACAATCCTGAAACAAGAGCAAGCAGAGAGCTAAGAACACCTCCAAGAAAAGCACTGGCCAGTCCTTTTCCAGTACCAAAGCCAGAAAGAGGCATACATACCTCCATACACAGCACTCAAAACCAGCTGGCATGCACCAGAATGCTATCCTGTCATTTTATATTTGAATTTAGAAGATTTCCTCAAGAGGAGTAAGCTGAAGCATCAACATATCAGTATTAAAAATTCTGCTTTCTTCCTTCAGCTTTTAAGTTGTAGATATTAACAAAGAGGAAATGCTTATCTATTCAAATAGAAAGGCAATTTTGTCCTTGGCACATTAGTGTAAAAACAAAATGCACTGGTTTGGTATTTACAAGATGCCAGAATTAGCTACGCTTCATGATCAGGCTCGTACCACCCCTGCTGAAACAGCCTCGCAAAAGCCCCTCTGGAGGAGGGGAGACAGGGGAAAAAAAAAAGAAAACCCACAAAACCGAAAAAAAAAGTTACCAGTAGGGGATTTACACACCGACCTTCAAAAACATTAAATTGAGCACTTGAGCACTCTGTAGATAAAGGATTCATGAAGCCCAAACTGGAAGCAGACTCTAGATGTAAAATCTTTTCCAACGCCAGCTAAAAAAGCAGCCAGTGACTGCCAAAGCTGCTGCGGAGGATGAAGCCCGCTATCCAGGTGGCAACGGAGGGTGCCACGTAGATTAATGAGAAATCATTAGTTTGCATAAGGCACACTGCTCCCGATTTGTCCATACGCCATTACATTTGTCTGGCAAAGTACGAGAGAGAGAACTATTATTTTGAGAGGTTTTGGCTATGTAGAACTGCTGTTACAGAGTTTATTAGTAAGCCACAGCGAGCACTCAAGAGCTTAGGCACCGAGCAAAGCAGACGTGCAAAGCAGACTGGTTTTAACTCACATCTTGAATAGTCAGTAACAACAAGTAGCGGCACCACGGCAAGCGCTGCTGCGGCATCGGTGACGGGGGGCGCTGCGGAGAGCTGTCAGGACCCCCTCCAGCCACCATTAGAAACACCTACAATGCTTCCCAGCTTTTTTATTTTATTAAACGTCTCTCAGTAATACACCAGCATAAGGCCTTGTACAGCCTTCAAAGATTTCTTATTTTTATTTTACTTGCTCCTTATTTCAACGACAAAGATCCTGCGTGCCTCTGGAGGAGTATTAATGATGCAGAAGACACAACCTTGAACCCTGTGAAAGCCATTACAGTTCACCAAGAGTAACTGGGCTGATGCCAGCTCAGTTTATTATATCGCCTTTGTTTGTTTCCCTGAAAACACGACGCTACAGTGAACCAGGGGATGTTAATGTATTTCCATGCCATGCTGCATTTGTTTTTACTGCCAGAACTCCATACTTAATATAGCTGATACCTTCTAGGAGGTTAAGACATCTTAATGAGCTCAGCACAAGCATGCACCGAGGCCTACACCAAAGAGGGCGGGCATGGATCACTGTCCAAATATTACTGCCAGCTGCAGACTAACTAATGCAGTTTTAACAAGCTAAAAACTTCTTGCTAAAACGAACCTGTCATTACAAGTAAGTGACAGTGAAGTGGGCACACAGTGTAATACGTTTACCAAGGCCATCACATGGTGGTAGGAATTAACTTTGGTACTTGGCATGTTTCTGTGCTGATAATGGTTAAGGTTTTTGCATATTATTTTTTTTTATTCTGGCAATTGCAGTTGCTAAAAGGGATCTGACTTGTCAACCTGATGCATACGTATGGTATAAGACAAAAATCCCTTCAAAGCACATCCCAGTATCATTACATTGTACCACCAATAAGCCTGCGCCTGAGAAGGTGTTGTGCCTACCCCTAGGCACCGAAACAGCATTACCCTGGGCAAACCCTCTGATCTCAGCCTTTAACATACAGTACCAGACTAGAGCGATAGCCAGGTTAGTACTGCTCTACTGACCTGCAGTGCTATAGATGGTTCATGTACATTTATAGCTTTAATCAAGTCAGTAAGATGCGCTTCCTGAGAGATGGGATTCAGTCTTAGTCCAGCATTGCACCAGAGCAGTGCAAGATCTGCTTTCAGGCTTAAACTGAATCCGTGCACTTACCTGAGCCTTTACAAGTATGGAGCTCCTGACATGCTATGTACAATTAAAGGTAGGATTGTTATACAAACATACACACACACACACATATTGGATGAGACGGTTCTTTTGCACTGCTCTGAGAATACAAAGAAATCTTTAAATTGAAATATAAATAAAAGTATGTCTGATGTAGCGCTCCCCTGCATAGCCAGAAAAATAAAAACAGAGCTCAATCACAAACCGGAGCTCCCCAGCAGAGACACCCATAGAGAAACACCTTAAATCCAACACCTCCTTCTGCTTCGAGTAACTTTTCACATCGATTTTCCAGGCACTGAGAGTTTTTTTCAGTAAGTTACCAGCCCCTTCCAATGAGGGTCATACATGCAAGGAGTCCAAATCTGGACTAAAAAAATTAAAGTTTGAGGTAATTATGGGCGCTGCATCACTGCTTTTTCTACATGATTGACTCCTCAGTTGCAATTTTATACATCTCTTGGCACTCTTCTCCATGATGGAAAAGGAACATTCCCCTTGACTTTGCATGAAGTTTTTCAGCTGCTTAATGTCATGCAAAAATCAGACTGAAAAAAGTAAAATTCTCTTAAAGGATCTCACAGTGTTCTTTATTAATTTAAAATTGTAAGCCTGCTGGCAACTAAAATATGGCCATGAATACAGCTGAGTCATGGAAAAACAGAATAAACATACCACAATTTATAGTTTTACGATTTACCACAGAAAAGTAACCAAGCTGTCTGGATCCCTGCAATTTTCTTTTCCCAGGCTTGGATCGCTCCCAGTTAGAGCAAAGTATTTCAATTACTTTGAAAAATAATTCCTTTAAAAAAAAAATTAAAAAGTTGCACATTTCAGGCAGGACCACAAGATAAAGCTGTCTGACTGCAAGAAAAGGAGCTGAGAAGCACCCAACAACAGTCTGTGACTGAGTGTCTGGCAGATCAGGTAGGGGGGGTGAATCACGAGTGTGGGACTGCACGTGTCACTGCTTAGCAGCAGCCGTTCGTAATCGGGGTTGAGGTGTAAAGGTTGTGTGGTTTGCATTGACCTGCGTAGGCTGCTGGAAGACTCGGGAGCTGATTAGATCCTGTTGCTCCTCCATCTACGGCTTCCCCTCGCGAGGCCAAGGGCTCTTCCTCAGCCATTTGTCCCACACAGCCTCTTGAGGCTTCTCAAATCGGGCAGCCGCAGCAGATCATCGCGCTGGCGTTAGCTGCCCTTCCTACACCGCTAAGCTGTGGCTGCATTACAGATGCTGGCTGCGTAACTACTGTGTGCTCTCATCTTTCTGGGTACTATCTGTGTCAGCGGCAAGCCAAAAAACAAAGAGACCAACTCTTAAAGGTCAAGGAATATTATATGCGTCATTTTAACCTATCATCAGCTCAAAAAAACCCCAACCACCAAACCTCTTTTTCTTTAAAGCTTAGCTTAGTCAAAGTTAACCTTGTTCTAGCTTATCAAGAAACATTTATCTGAAATAGATTTTTCTATTTAATTTTTCTATTTCATTTTTCCAGTACTTCTAGAGAAATAGAAAAGAATGTTAAATAAAACATTTAAATCCATATGCATAGTCAAAGAAAATATCACCATACTTCATAGTAGCCAAGTCCCTTCTTCCATCATCCTCTCCTGTGGCAGACTAAAGAATAGTACTATGAAATGGCTTCTTTTAATATTCTTGCTTATCTGTACCATTATTGCGAACAACGCTCATGAATGACAAAGGGGATGCTTGGAGGGCAGCCCTATGCCCAAGAACCACACCAGGGATGTGTTCTCTCCTTGAAAAGCAAAAAGGGACATTATAGAATCACAGAATCCTTTGGTTGGAAAAGACCTTTAAGATCATCAAGTCCAACCGTACCTGTCCACCACTAAACCATGTCCCTAAGCACCTCGCCTGCCCGGCTTTTAAATATGACCCCTTCCCTGGGCAGCCCCTTCCAGTGCTTGACAACGCTTTCAGGGAAGAAATTTTTCCTAATATCCAACCTCACCCTGCCCTGGCACAACTTGAGGCCGTTTCCCCTCGTCCCATTGCCCGTTCCCTGGGAGCAGAGCCCGACCCCCCTGGCTCCCCCCTCCTGTCAGGCGCCCGCGCACCCCCAGCCGCTCCCCAGCAGCCTGGGGCTCCAGACCCCTCCCCAGCTCCGCTGCCCTTCTCTGGACACGCTCCAGCCCCCCCAGGTCCTTCGGGGAGGGAGGGGCCCTTATTAATGATTATGAATGGTCCTTGTACTGATCTTCTGCACAGGTATGCATTCTACCTTGCTTATATATAAATTAATTCTCCCTTTGAGCAGTCTCTCAATTTGTGCCTAATAACCCAAGCTGAAAACTGCAGGAGAAATTCTCTTTCATTAAAAAAACAAAAACAAAAAAAACCCAACCACACAACACCAAAAACAAACAAACAAAAACCAAACAAACAAAAAACCCAAAAAAAACCATCAGTGGGATTCTTCCAGTTTGGGGCTCAATATTCAGAAGTGTCGGAAGTATACTGCATAGTATTTTCTCTCAACAATACCAGATGCATTTCCAATAGAAATAATTTGTGGGACATTTACTTATTGACATTTCAGATCACCAAACATTGTTATATCTTGATCTTAATTATATTTTGTATAATTTGGTATCTGAGCAAAGGTTAAGGACATCATCTGACCCCTTTATAAAGCTGTCAGCAGTGTTCATAGGTTAGAATCCCGGGTTTGAATATGAAACTTAAGCTGAGTTGTTATGACACAATTGCAACTGAACAGTAGCAAAGCCAGACTGCTTTAGGTCAGTACAGAAAGCTTGTAGAAAGGGAAAAAGCACATAGCTAAATCTATACCACAATATAAATTGATGACAACTTAAACCCCCAATACATCATTTAAGCCTGCAGTAGATCTTCCTAAATTTCAGCTCCAACCTCTATACAAACGCTCACTGTGAATGCAGAATTTTTTCTCTGTCACACAACCGGCGGACAGTTTTGGACAGGTAATTCACAACAGCCTGTTCCTGAAGCGTGGACACGGGAAGCACGGCTAAAAGGCCAGAAACAACGTCAAGGACCAAACCGTAACGCACATGGGTAGAGAAGGAACGTTCATCATCTAAACTGTTTCAAAGCCACTCCTGTTTCTTGGGCTGGAGACAGTGGCTTGCCCATATAGAGTAAGTTTAAAGATCAGGGCTCCTGATGTGGTAGATCAGGCTGTTCTTCCACGCATTTCGTTTGCCCTGTAATTCAGTCATTAACAATCTTTGTGTCAGTTCCAGATAAAAATGTCCTTAATGTCTTTTAAAGGCAGAATTTCTTCTCTTGAAATTAAAACCTTCTCAGGTTATCTTTTTAAATCACAAAAAATTTCTCACTGTCAGTACTCGTAATATATTAATTATTTAACTGAAATAAATGCATCTGTTAATGTGTTTAATTAAGCATACAAAGCTTTTCATTTGATGTTATTTGTATTTAAGTTTTCCTGTTTTCCCTGAAGTATTTATTATCCAAGGCATGATTCTTCTAATCTTAGCTATACTCTGGGACTGAAGTACTATTTTATATCAGCATTTCTCAGCTGCTTTTATCATGAACAGATATATTACAAACCATGTTAATGAGCTGTTTAGTATTCATATATTAGACTTTTCCTCATTTTAAATGGAAATAATACTATAAAAATTCTGAGAATACTAGTTTTATGTGGATGATAATGATGAGATTCAAAGCAAATAAGAAGGAGGAAATCTGTGGTGGCAGTGAATATGAAATGGATTAGTACATCGTCAATGTGCTTTACATTGGTATAAAATTATTAAGCATGTAATTAAGTAGGATCAATTGCACTGTTTGTTTTTGGGGTAATGTTTTAGCTATTTTAGATGTTTCATCTTTAAGAATTTAATTTCACACTTTAATGACCTTCTTGTAATTTCCTCCTCCTGCTAAGAAGTCACATAGTCAGGATATGCCTGAAATCCACCACACACCAAGAAGCGACTAGGGTGGAAGGCCAGGCCAAAGTTACTGCAAAGGAAGATAAGAACAAGGCAAATTAAATAATTTTGTAAATATAAAAATAGTTCAGCTCAATTGACTTTATTCATCAAAAGCATTCAGATCCCCAGGACTGTTAGCAGGAAAGAAATTATATAGTTACTTGCAGCAACTGCAGCTTTGACCTGGCTGACCTCAGAGACGTCTCCAGTGCAGCCAAGGTGAAAAGAGATTCAGCGTTATAGGAGCCTAATGAGTAAAACCATCACTTACATCTGCATGCAGGTCAGAGAAATAAATAAAAAGCTAAACCCCCAGCTTTGGGTAAGGTGGAGACGGAGAAGACTGTCCTCTGTCTTGGATAGAGAACTTACTACTGCATTACTGAATAAAAACCCAACTGTGGAAGTAAGTCTCCTGTTAAACTGAATTGTCTCATTTTGATTAGAGAATTACAGATCAATGAAACAAAGCATTTACTATTATGGAAAATCCAACATCTGAGTAGGTTCCCTTATTAATTTTATAGGCTGGACAAAGCGCATGCTGCCCCTGTGGTCCCAGCTCGCCGTGTGCTCTCCCGCACCCGACTTCCCAGGGAAGCAGAGCTACAGCCACCACCACCACTCCAGGTGGAAGGCAGTGAGGAGGCTGGAGACAAATTCATTGAAAGGCAAGACAACAACAGATGCTACTTATTTTAGTGAAAATATAGTCAGAGAAGAGAGATTTCAGTAAGAACAATGTATCTTCATTTTATTATTGCACTGCACAGGTAACTATACTATATAATGTCTCTCAATAGCAGAGCAGAGATCTATTATTTATAACATCCACTATTTGTACTTGGGTTTTGTACTTGAACGTACCCTTGGCTTCAGGTTATGGAGCACACTTGTACACTAAACTACCTCTTGCAACAAGAAGCTAGAAAACCAAAGACAGCAGAACGTCTAACAACTAACGATCTACATTAGACAATTTTAGATACTAGTTTAAAAATCTACCTAAAATATCAAATAGCTGGTATGGAAGTAAAGCAGAAAGTCAGAATGAGGTAGAAAATGCCATCTCGATATTCTCTACAGCCTGAGCATAAAGGCAGTGAGAGATGCTCTCTATAGCCTTGGCATACTTTGTAAGTGGAACAAAGAGAAGATCCGCTTAAGAAGCAATTTTATTATAAGATGGGGGGGGGGGGGAGCTCCTTTTCCACCTAGATTTCATTTCAAAACTTAAATAATGAAAAATAAGCTTGCCACATATTTACATTGGAGTAACTCATGTTATTGCAAATACAACATTAACAGCTATACCTTTTAAGAAGTGTGTGCCTTTAATGAGGTTATAAATGTCAGATGGTAAAAATTAATTTAGCATACCCCGTGAGGAAATATATACACAAACTTGGGTCCAATCCTATAAACGCCTGTTCTCATGAATAGAACTAACTTGAAATTATTTCACATTGGGCATATCCAAGTTTTACCTACAGCTGAAGACCAATTTCTAAGGGCACAGCTCACAGTCCTACAAAGCAGATGCACGTGGATGTCGATGCGCCTTTGAGTAATGTAAGCTGAAGGCATAAAGCAACACAGACCTTAAAATGTTTCATTTGGCGCAGTTAATTTTCACCCAGAAATACTGGGGCATGAGCAGGAGTTGCTAAAACACAGACTTTCTGGATTAGATCTGTACATCAGTAAGTTAACACAAGGAACTAAATCCTGAAGGATACTTTTTGAAATTAAATCTTTTCCATCATTTCCTTTTCTGCTTTATTAAAAGGCTAAAATGTAGCACAGTTGAATCCAGACTGCTGGCTACAGTGAGTTGCACTCCTTTGTCATAGTTACGCATTATTCTTTGTGAGCAGAGGTTTTTGTCTCGCATTATTTCTTCGCCCATAGCAAAGTGCCCTCTTTGCTGACTAAAACTACTGCGCATTTTATCGCTAATAACACATCTAAATTCTTATTTTAAATCACAGCCCTATTTTCAAAAAGGGCAATTTTACTTTTCTTCCAGAAAGCCATCTGCTTGCTAATGAGAGTTGTTTTCATCAGTAATTTTGAGAAGAAAAATGGTTATTACACTTTAGCACTTTTTAAGTGACAAATAAAGAATACCATCCAGCCCACTATTTAAATACACTACATTTTCTTCCAGTACAGGATCTACAGGCCAGATGCATCATTACAATTATAAACATTTGTAATGAGTTTCGGTGCAATTGGGGCACACAGTGAAGTAGCATCACCTCAGATAAAAATCTTTCAACAAGAAATTTCATACATAAGATTACTGTAATTTATAAATCCCTGCATTATCAAAAATTACCTTTTTATACCAGCAAAGCCAAAAAGGCTTTTGATGATGCCATGCACTTGCATTTTTTTCTAAATATGTTTTTAAATTTTATCAATGCCTAATCAATAGACAATGCTGTGATACAGCAATTTCTCTACCTCCCTTTTACCAAAGCTATTCCTGGTGGAGAGCGCAATAACAGCCTCATCATCAGCGCTCTCACAATCATCTTGATATTTGGCTGAATTATCCTGCTTAAGGTACATTCCTCATTTCCCAAAATACTCCCTTTTCCTGATGCTGACTATTGAACAGCAGTAGCGTGACAAGACAGCAAGAAACAAAGGACTGTTAATGGGAAGATAAAAATGGAGAGAGACAACGAAGGAATAAGAATCAGGACATCAGTGGAAAGTATGAGACCTATGAGAGGGGAAAGGGAATCTGTTTAGGATGATGACAGAGGAAAAATAAAGAAACACAAAGGAAAGAGTTTTCATAGTAATTTTAGCAGTTTTGTCAGTAGAATTAAAAAAAAAACAAAAGTGGGAAAATTATTAATAAAAACCCAGTAAGGATTAGGGCTAAAAAAAAAATAGTTGGGAAAAATGGAGAGCTGGAATGAAAGGATAACTCAAGTACAGAAGGCCCTGAAAGACTTGCAAGGATACATGAAAGGAGAGAGGAGAAAAGAAGATAAGTAATAAAGTTGTTAAGTTGTAAAAGAAAATTGGATTCCAAATAAACATGCATGGAAATAGGGACAAAATCATCATGAAAAGAGTTCAAATCAGTACACATAAAACTAAATAAAGTACATCCCAAACGAAATAAATAGCCTCTAAAAAATAAAAAAAGCACACTGTAACCTTGCATCTCTCCCCTTCCTCACTTGCCTCCATGACCAGTTACAGCCCCACTTGTTCAGGCAGGCAGGCAGTTTTTGCCCCAGTGTACCTTACAGACTTACTGGTGCAGTTTCTTTCAACCACCGTGCCCCTGTTTAGCTCCTCACTGGGGTCCTGTGTCGACAGTGCAGGAGACGCATCCCTCCTGTGAAACCAGAGAGGACTGCATCTGCATCTGAAAGACAGCCCATGTCTAAACTGTGATTAACACTGAAACATGTGTCTTATTTGTAGCCACTGTCAAGAAGGTCAACGCTGCAAAAAAAAAAAAAAAATGTCATTAGGTTAGGCATAACAGCCAGCACAATCTCACGAAAGAGAAACTGTGCCAAGTCTTTCCACCTCTTCTCTCTCCACACGTGCACTTCTTTAGGGGGTGTAATTTATAGCTTAGCTATGAAAATGAAATTGCTTTGGGTCAAAAACTTGAAAATAAAGTTTTGGTCAAAATATGAAGTACTTTTATAGGTTTTTCAAAAGACTGATCATTTCATTTTCTTGTCTTATGAGTATATATCCCATTAGATCTGCTTCTGTGTAGGAAGTGAAATTTTAGCAAGCAATTAATCCATAAATGAGCTGTTTCAGAATTTTACATATTGGGCATCATCCTTCAAAGGCTCTATCCTAGCCTTGCATTATACATGTTTCCACAGACCTTACAAGAGGCTCATTTTGTGGGCAATCACTTCATTGAATTCCCTGTGAACCACTTTTGGGAAACCATGCACAAGATAATCACTCGTAATCAAAAAAAAAAAGAAAAAAAAAAGGTAGTATTTCTAATGACCACATCACTGAGAGGTACAGTGACCTTTAAGTCCTTCAATCCTGAACTTCTTGTTGCATACTTTATTCCAGAAGAAAATATACAGCCAGAGAGCTACAGAAATTATACCTATTTGAACCTGGACCTCTTGCCAGGGATGCTGAGTTTCTGTGCAATAACGACACTGTGTAGTTCTCAGCTTTCATGTAGACTGGAGATTCTGTGATTTTCACACCACCATCCCACCCCCCCCAAACTCAGAAATAAACGTTTTGAAAAGTTTGCCCCATATGGAAATGCAAAAAGAAATCTAATGCTGCATTTTATATACTCAGTCACATAAACTCTAGCGCTTTCATGAGTACAAGGGAAAATCTTGTCTAAAGATCATTTAATACTATGAACTTAAAGCTTTTAAAAAACAAAGGAATTCTTATTTCTTAAACTTTTTGTGCACAACACAGATATGCTACATGTTGGCAAGGTGTGAATCATCACTAGTAAACCAGAAACAAGCTAGCCTTACAAAAACCTACTGGTTAATGTAATAATTTATATTGGCAAGTTGCAAATAATTATTTAAATGTCTGCATATATAACACACGAACTTCAGAATGATAATAAAAACCTGTTGCAAAGTCCTCAACTACCTTTTAAGGCGATTAGGTTTGGCTGAAACAGGATTAAGTGTATGGACGATGTAAAGAACAGTGTTAAAGAACATTCAAGACTGGAAACCAGAGTAGAAATGAATACACAGAATATAAAATAAACTATTAAAAAAAGGGTTATTGAATGCTTTTAGTCTTTAAAATTATTTTTTAAAAAATTAGCAGATGCAAATCTATTCCCTGCCAAATTCCAATGTTTATCTGATGGTAGCATGTCACTTCCAAAATGATCATTTTGGAAAAAATACTTTTATTCACAAAACTGAAACTGCAGCCCCCTACACGATGAACACTGCTGGAAGCCAGGCCCCTGTTGCTGACCCTTTAAAGATAAGGAAGCAGTGCCTGACAAGTCACCAGGTAGGAGACACAGTACTTCTGACACCAGTTAGACTTACACCTTGCTCATGCAAGATCCTCGAGTTCAGTACAGTGTAAATTTTAGTTGCCACAGTGTGTTCCCTGGCTGACGGGGTATATGATAGATACAATAGGTGTTCAGTGTACCAGGGCATTCCTCAAGCACTTGGTTATCTATCCTTTCAAACATTCCTTCTCGTGGATCTGATCCTCCTATCCTACTCCAGTTCCCATAGCATCATGGACACACACAGCAACCCTTTATTATTAAAAAAAAAAAAAATAATTAAAAAAAAACAACCCAGGCACAAGCTTAGTCATTCCACACTTCAGACTGCAGAATGCAATCAGCTCCAAGCAAAAGCCATACAACCTCCTTCTGGTGGGAGCCATCAGCTCGTGTTCAATGCTACACCAGCGTTCAGCCTTACGCCAGCACATTTATAGAATCATAGAGTGTTTTGGGTTGGAAGGGACCCCTAGAGGGCATCTAGTCCAAACCCCCTGCAGGGAGCAGGGACATCTTCAACCAGATCAGGTTGCTCACAGCCCCATCCAACCTGGCCTGGAATCTTCCCAGGGATGGGGCCTCCACCACCTCTCTCGGCAACCTGTGCCAGTGTTTTACCACCCTCGTTGTAAAGAATTTCTTCCTTATACCCAGTCTAAACCTACCCTGGTTTAGTTTAAAACCATTATCCCTTGTCCTGTCACAGCTGGGCCTACTAAAAAGCTTGTCCCCCCCTTTCCTCTGGGCCCCCTTTAAGCCCTGAGCGGCCGCACTCAGCTCTGCCCGCAGCCTCCTCTGCTCCAGGCTGAACACCCCCAACTCTCCCAGCCTGGCCTCATGGGAGAGGGGCTCCAGCCCTTGGATCATTCTAGTAGCCCTCCTCTGGCCCCGCTCCAACAACATTTGCTCGGCTTTCAGTCACTGCAGGTTTAGATCTGTAAATAGGCTGTACAGATACAGCCCACATAACGCTGGGCTCAGACAGAGCTAGCCCCGTGGCGGGCTGACTGTGGCCCGTTGGCAGATGCCCACCCCGCTGCTCACTCGCTCCCCTCCTCACCAGCACGGGGGGGGAAGATAATATGGCAAAGCTCGTCGGTCGAGATAATGAGATGGAGATCACTCACCAGTTACCGTCACAGGGAAAACAGCCTCGAGTTTGGGAAGGTTAATTTGATTCAGAGCCGGGCTGCGGTCCCTGTCAGGAGAACCTGCTCCACCGCGGGCTCCTCTCCACAGGTCACGCTTTCTTCAGGAAATGCCCACCTGCTCCTCCACGGTCTCCCCTCCTCTGCACCCTCCTCCTCCTCCTCCGTGCTGGGTGTTCACAGGGCTGCTTCTCCCCTCACTGCCGGGCAGCGCTTCGCCCTTCCTTACAAACACCTTCCCAGAGGCGCCGCCAGCATGGGTGACGGGCCCAGCGCGGCCCTGCCCCGGCGCCATTGCTGTGCCGGCGCGGGGCAGCCCCGGCCTCCCCTCACAGAGGCGCCTCAGCCCCGGCTGCCAACAGCCAGGCACACGCACCCTGTGCGAGTCCAAATGGTGTTAAGGAAGAAGCTTCACATATCAGGGGCCACAGCCGTAAGTTTAGTCACACCACGTGTTCAAAGTCACCCACACAAAATGAACGAACTAGTTTTATTCAGAGAAGGATAACGCATGTATTCTGGTAATTTGACAATGTGCTTAGTTTCAGAAGTAGTATTGCTGTCCATTGGGAAATTATAAAAATGAATTGCCTCTAAATGTTCTCTAGAGCCTCAATACTATTGCTTATATGCTGGCTGTGACAGAAAGTTACCTTCAAAGACATAAAGGTTATTCCCCCGCCCAAAATGAGCGCTCCCCTGCACCCAAACATGGGGTAGCCCATAGGGAAAAGGAGCAGAGTTAGTGGCCAGAATCGTAGGAACATCCCCAAAGTACGAACCCCTTCAGGAAGGCAACTGGGCCTCACCAACACTGGTCCCAAACACCAGAGTGGAATACCCTGAACGCCTCCAGACCACCTGCAATGCAGGATTTGTCTCAATGGCATGCTTCTCTATAACCTTTCCAAAAGGCTTAGAGGGTATGAGCACCATCGACAGTCATCCTTTCCAGACTGTTTGCTCTAATACTCGTTAACTACCAGAACATCAGCGATCCCATCACACCAGAAAAACGACCTTTTCTGGAAGGGCCGAGCGCGAGAGTTTTCCCAAATGATGTAGTAAGGAGAAAACAGAGGTCAGAAGCTGAAGCCCAGGTGGCAGGCAGGCAAGATGGGGTAAAGGGGACAGACAACAGCAAACACAGCAGACCGGATCCAGAAAACAGGATGGCAAAAAACACCAACCATTATAAATACGTCTTTATACATCTTTTCTTCACCAGTGGTTACCAACAACGGTAGCTTTGCCAGTGTAAACTGCAAGGAGACCCTCAGTGGGAAGTTAATCTTACTTCAAAACACCCATCTTGCACTGTCAGAAGCACTTCTTTTCACTAGCTAACATAAAAGCATGGCAATATTGCATTGCTGCGTTAAGCATTTAACTTAATTTTATGTAAGCTAGCAGTGGTTTCATAAAATTTGTTGACATTTGTCATTATGTTGTGGTTCATTTCCTACAAGAGCTTCAGAAGTTCAGTTTTACACTGATGATACAAAAGGTCCTGAGTCAGAGATGAAAAGTGAGTATACATTCAACTCAAAGCAGTTTAAATTACTATGACCAGTAATGCAGCCAAGTATCTTGCTGAAGAACAGATGTAAGCAGCTATTTTATGTGGCAGATTCCTTGTTCAATAGTAACTAAAGAGTTAAATAAATAAAGGGTAAAAACACAAGACTACTTTCTTTCACTCGTGTCCAGCATTTTCTTCATTTACCTTCAATAGCCTCACTGCAGCTCATCTTCAATGTATGCAAGTTATTTATTGATCTGGGATTTTCCAAAGCTACTTAAGAGTGGTTTGGGAACCCGGCTTCTATTGATTTTCAATGAACCTACTTATAAAGAATTAGGAGCTTTAGGAAATATTATCTTTATTGTTTCATACCACAGGAGCAACATGGCATCCAATTATCTTATCCTTTGCTCGTAGAAGAACTACAACCAAGGTACCCAATTAACAATTTTTAAGCTTGTGAAACTAGTCTCACATAATTAGCATCCAGAGAATGAAAGAAGCTATTTTAGCAAACAAAGTGAGACTCAAGCTTTTAAACAAGGTATTTCTGGTTGCTACCTTTCTTTTGCTCCTCCTGCTTCAGTTTAATCCTTGTTATAGAAGATGATATTCCCTCAAAATCCCAAAGAAAGATTATCAGAGATAATTTCAACATGTTATGGGAAGGCTCCATCTAGTCAAACTTCTAGAGACAGGGACCATTCAAATTTGATGATTTGTTAATGGAAGCTGTGGGTTCTTTCAATTCAGCACCAATCAGCTACAAATAAATTATGTGGGGGGCATGTATTCAAACAGTCATTCGGACACCATTTAAGAAAGCTCAAATACAAGAACAGCAGTACCAGGATAACAAAGAAAGTGCAGTTGCAGACAATAGGAGAGAGAGTTACAGTCTGGCAGTTCAGGGTGAATTGTTTTCAGAATTTTGATGCTGCTAAAAATAACTGAGTGTCTAGTACTTTCATGTCTTGGCAGTCGTAGATCTCGTATTGTACTGTGGTTTTCCCCCTCTCATAAGATATTCACGATATTCAAGCAACACTTAGGGTCACAGATAGTTCTAATGGGTAACTGTGCTGTAGCCCTGCAACATGCCACTGAATGATATGAAAGAGCTCAGGGTCTACTTGTGCCAGACCTCAAATCTCTCTTCATAGGGCAAGCATCAGGCAGTATTATAGCACATTCCTCTACTTCGTGGCCAAGAGACAATCATAGAATTGTTTAGGTTGGAAAAGCCCTTTAAGATCATCAAGTCCAACCATTAACCTAACCCTGCCAATAAACCAGCCCGATGGACCTGCTGCTGCACCAAACATTACAAAGCCCAATACAGTGTGTACAGTTCCAGAAAGAAGCTACACAAAATAAGCAATTCCTTTTCCTGCTCTTTTGTTTCCCCTTGCCTTAGCACAATGCATTCTAACAGAGAACTGAGATCAGAAAAAAATATGCAAGCCAGACAAATCCTGAAGCTGCAAACACGTACAAAAAATATCCGTGGGTACTAAATGTCTGGAGTCATTTGCCAATACACCTTTTAGATCTGAACCCTGTTCGGAGGAGGATGAGGAGGAAACCAGGTAGTAGTACCTCAAACGTCTACATTTCAGAAGCCATTGATATTCCTTGGGCAACCACATGGCTTATTTAGAGATAAATATGTTATTCAGAGGTACAACTGCAGAACGCCACACACACTGGTGCCCTAAAATGACAATGTTTTAAACTGGATCTTTAAGATACAGTTAGTGACCTTCCCTACTTAAACCGCTGTAAGAGTTGCTGAGACAGACACATGCTTACAGCTTAAAACCAACACTCGTGGCAAGAATGACAAAATTAGCAAAAAAAAAACCACCAACCACACACCAAATGAAACACACATAAACCCCCCCAGGAAAAACAGTATTAAACAGATGTTTCCAACCACTGAGCGCCTAAAGCAGGCAATAGTGAACAGACACTGGGTGACACAAGAGGTTGTCACTGCTTTTCTTTTTTAAAACTCTATGCTTTTCATCAATATATTTAAATTTTATAATTGCCCCACCAAAATAGTTTGGCAGCTGAGTCTACATACAGCATTTTTTTTTATTATTTTTCTCTTCTCTTTTTACAGTAAGGAAGTCCTCTAAACATTTGCATCAATCTCCAGACCAACAGCTGTCTGTAAAAAAGTCAAACGTGTCTGGCCACATTCTGGGGTGTCTGATAGAGTTCCATTGATTTCAAGTGAGCTTGCTGATTTAGACTACTGAAGAACCTAGCATCATCCGATTAGGTTAAGTAAATTGATTTTTGAATCCTGACTATTTGCAAAAACCTTATGAACAACCTAGAGACTTTACCACCCAAGAAAGGGTAGAAATTACATGGTCAAGAGCGTTATTAATACATTTTTTTTTTTTAAAATCAATTTTCTCACGAACAGCTCACACAAAAGCAACAAAATTTGTTCACTAAATTATTCATTACAAATTACTGAACCAGGTTCTTTGGTAGTATAAAAAGCAGCAGCTCCACTGAGAGCAGGAAGAATTACAGCTGCTAAGAAACAGAGAACACAAGTATAGGTGCCGTAGGAATTCACTTCTGCTTTTCCAGAGCTATTTGTGAGAACATTCCATGGAAGATGGGAAGCAGAAGGGGAACAGACTGGTGGTGGAAGCTGCCTGTCAACTCCGAAGAGCACAGGCAGTAACAGGACACCACCACCACGCTTATCAAAAGCCCATGGAAGCTATGCCTGCCTAAAGCCCCGCCCCAACCTTTGCCAAGGCAGAGACTAAATTCAACAATAACCGAGAATGCTGCCTTTTTCTCCTTTCTGTCCAATCCTAGATCTCTTTACTGATGCTAATAAAGGGACTAGATTTTATGATTACAGGTAGATTCCTGAGGAAATTAGTTGATACAGTCATATCCTATGTGTTTGTACAGCCTAATAACTTTCAGGTTCTACTGCAAAACCTGGTAAAAATGCCACCAGGAGAGAGGCCACAAAGATATTTAATTCCCAGAAGTTTTATGCAAATAGATGGTTGCATGATGAGACTAATAAGACTTTTCATATTCTCGCCATAGGAAAAGCTGCAGCATGAGAATTTCCCTCCTTTATACACCTTGAAATCCCCACGGGAGAGAAGTTAAGAACTTCCACTTGCAGGAAAAGCTTTGATCAATGCTTGCACGTTATTAGAACCCAGAAAACCCTATTACTAGCCACAAATCCACAGAAAAAAATCAATCAAATTCCATTTGTTTATGGCTATAGGAACAACTAGCAATATCTGTCAGGCTACACCAAATAATTCATCGTATGTCAGCAAAGAGCTCACAAATAGAGGCTGCATTCATCTATAAGCAGACACATGACTCAGTGCACTAAAACTGGAAGGTGCTGTGTCCCTGGCATTTACACCACAGAGTCCTTAAATATTTCATAAGAGTATTTTTTTAGGGTAGTTTATAACTCCTTACAGATGCCGTGATGCAAAGCATCAGCACGAAAATTCAGGAGCATTCATCTCTAATGAGAAACAACTTAGTTAATGAAGTTAGAGTACATACACGTATTTCAAGAAATACCACATTTGGCATTCAATTATGCTGACTAAACAAATACAGAACCGGTAAGACTAAAACATAATTGTGAGCAAATATGTAAGAAAGTTCCACCCAGCATCCCAGCGCTGCCACATGTTTTTTCTGCAGAGTCCCGGGCCGAGTTGAACTGAAAGGATGAGACAGAGCACCCAACCCGACCACCATCTCAGCCCGTACAGTAAAGTAGTGCCCAGGCACCTCGTTAACCAGCAGCTCGTCAGCAAAGGCCTACATAAGCTGTACGTGCATAAGGATTCAAACACCTTCTGGCTCTACAATCAGAAAAGCAATGATGCTAACTCCTACCTTTGACTTAGGACAGCCTAAGTAATGCATCCTACAGAAACTGTTGGCATTTGCAAAGGGGAAGGGGTTTCCAAGAGGACCCTGATATCAGGAGGCGTGTAGGCTTGCTTTCCCACCCCATCCCCCTTTCTTCAAGCCATCAATAAACTTCAAAGGTTACATTTTTAATATGCCATGACTTTGAATGGCATTACTGAAGACAGATCATATGGTCCCGTAAAATAAACATGCAACATTCTTGAGAGGAAAGCATCTAGGCACCAGGATTTTGGAACTACCTGCTAAATATCAGGAGGCAAGTTAAAAACTGTGTGTGCAACCGTTTCTGTGCTCTTATCACAATAGTCATTAGCTAGGAGAAAAACTTTTAACTGCAGATGCTAACACTACGCTTGAAAATATTATATTAGACAGTAATCAATCATCAGTGCAGTAATAAAATCTTAACTGTACCTGCTGCTTCCAACTACAGTAGTTTGGTTTTGAGAACCCCAAAGCGTTTCAAAGGTGGTTAATCACAGCACCCTCACCACAGCCCCGGAGGCAATTTTCCTTTCTGTTCCAGAGAACAAACGCTGGAGCAGGAAGGGTTGCAATCATGGGTGCAATGTTTGCCCAGACAGAAATGTTTTCCAGACATCTTGAATCTCTGTCCCTCATTTTAAAGATTAGACTCCTAAATACCGTCTGATGTTTGATATTTTCTTTTCTTTTAGCAGTACACTGCATTTCTAGCCTTCCTGATTGTCAGCACTGCTTTGATACAAAATACATGGTTCTTCTCCCACATCAAGTGATTATCCTGGGGATAAAATCAGGAAATTCCCTCATTCTCCTCAGAACGCAGGAAACAAGGGAACATTAAGATTTAATATCACCTCATCAGTAGTCTGCAGGGCTGATAAGAAAAAAGTCTGTAAGGTTGCTGCTCTGGTCTTTGGAAGCTCTTAGCCACATTAAAATAAAAACAAGGTCTTTTACTATAATTAAACATATTTTATTAAAGCTTTCCCTCATTTTCCCTCCTTTGCTTCTTTCCCCCCTCCTAGTTTTTACATCTTCTTCCATTCCAATCCTTTGATGTTTGCATGCTTTTCCCCAGGTTTTAAAGGAAAAAAAACACCGCCACTCCCCATTTTTGGTTCCACCACCAGGTTCCCCATGATAGAAACATTTATTAAAAAAAAAAAAAAAAAAAGAATAATGGAATCCATCCTTTCAATTGTCTAGTTAGCGCAATGTTACCATTAAAAGGAAAATAAAATAAGTTTGGGTCCTTCTTTACTTACACGTGTCTAAAGATTCATCTGAATCATCGGGGCAATCGGGCTCTCCATCACACAGCCAGTGCTGGGAGACACAAGTCACACGATCACGACACAGAAACTCTCCTACGTCACACAACTGATGTTCTTCTGAAAAGGAGAACGGTTTAGAATGCAATGATTAAAAATGAAGGAAAATAAAGTGGCACAATGAAAACAAAAAGCAAAAATAAAGCGATTCCAAAATCAGAAATCAAAGCAGACAACAGAAACAACGTGAAGCAATAATTTTATGAGCTATCCACTGCCCTTACTTAGGCTGCAGAGCCCTAACGTCCGGCTGCCGCGCTCCGGTGGGAGCATCCCACAATCATTCCAACCAGACATGAACAGCATTGGCATAAACTACCTCTGTGAAATAAAATCTTAAGAAATTCTGTTTTTCTCTATATCACCATGAAGTAAATCTGTTAGGATACTCATTTCTTTGTCTGCTATGTCAACCAGCAATTAGCATGACAACAAAAACCCCACTGTTCCTCAGGACAACTCCACTGGCCTTGTGAACAAAATACCTATTTTGCAGGCTCTCTGTGTATGTTGTGGTGCCTAATCACTGTACAACATCATGTTTCTAAACATACTTGTAAAGCTGACCCCGAGCTTCAAAGGAAAACTCTTATGGCACAGTTCTGGGGACATTCATGTATTATAGGAATTACCAATGCGAACGCTTTGTTAAGATTAACCTGTCGTCTCATACGTGCAAGGTCAGTCTCTAAAACTGTTGATGACTACAGTTTGAAATCAGTCAAAGTTGCAACTACCACGTGGATGCATTTCATGCAACACGGCTTCTCAAGAACTGTGTAGGAATCACGGCACTTTTGTTATCTTTTAATTCCTTGCATATATTACCACAGCAAACAGCACTC
Source organism: Gorsachius magnificus (assembly GCA_034008185.1). Taxonomy (NCBI): domain Eukaryota; kingdom Metazoa; phylum Chordata; class Aves; order Pelecaniformes; family Ardeidae; genus Gorsachius; species Gorsachius magnificus. The sequence continues at coordinate 5,782,799 of CM067085.1, read as the reverse complement.
AGTCAAGTAAGTTGCTTATCTTTGTAAAAAAATGAGCGACCATATAATTAAAAGTGTAAGTTCACATGCACGTGAAAGTGGTTTTCTTAAATCTTTCAGGGAGATGATTAAAGGTCCTGCTTTGATAGTGCCTCTCAAAAAAACATCTTGGAAGTTAGAAAGAGGGAGGGAGTTTGGTGAGTTTCAGCATTTCGAAGATACGCAGTAGTGTGAGCAAAATCTGTGTGTGAAGAACTGTTTAATATCTGGTTTTATAACATTCTTGAAATCCACAATATCTTTTTGTTTCTTTATGAAACCTTGTATACAGCGTGAACTGCCATTATGTGTCTAACATGTCTGTTTGTAACAGACCAGGGAATATTAAAACTGGCACAAAACCAGTTGTCTACCAGGTCTGCTTATTTATACCACTCAAGAGCGGTTATTTCTCAGAGGAAAAAAAAATAGTTGAAATGGCTAATTGCCTGTATTAAGACTCGTAAGACCAAATTATTTCAAACTAGATTTTTCTAGATTTTTTAATAGATTTCAGAACTGACAGCTAAGTGAAAGAAATTAACAAACAGAAAAATATAAAGCTGTGGAAACACTGATGTGAATTTACACAAGTGACTGGTTTGAGATGAACCTACTCAGTTACCTACATGCAAAATACCTATAGAAAAAGAAATATTTGGGGTTTTTTTAATAAATCCTGTCAATAATTGGGTAAAAGGAGAAATCAATGCTGCCATTAATGCCAAAATGTAATACTGCAGGTCTAATTATATACTGCAGCAAGCAGAGCCCAGGGTTAAGAAAATCACAATTAAAGCCAATGAAGAATTTCAGTCTAGTTTGTAAACAAACCTTATAGCGATGCCAATGAAATCACGGTGAAACCTGCAGAACTGCTCTTTTGGAGCTTTTGGGTACAATGTCTATGTTAAACCCTGTCTGTAAGCCCCGTGGCTGTCACTGAAGAAACCCCAGCAGTACGGGAGGAATCCGGTACGGAAGGAACAGATCCCCATTCTACACGGTCCTTAACATCGCCCCCTTGGAAATGCAAAATGTAACGCAGAGAGACAGACAACCAGGAAAGCCACGCACCTAAAACTCCTTTCTGTCAATTCTATGTTAAACTATCTGTACATAAAATCCCCGTCGCAACATTACACGGCCTTATGTTTTAAAACTTATTAAACATCCTCTGCAACATATGAACATCCCTTTCGCTACTCAATGTCAACGGCCAGTTAAAACTCATCCAGACAGCGCTACTGCCGGCCGCAACGAACAGGAACCCGACGGAAACCTCTGAGTAATGCCACAGATGCCCGCGTAAATGGAATTTAAACAAGGAGATATCTGGAACGGGGAAGTATCCTACCACCATGCTCAAGGGTGATGAGAGTCTGACACAAAAAAATGGTAGGTTTCTGATGGGAAATAAGATAGCAAGCTTTCATTTGGAAGAGGAACATCGATACAGCAGTCGGTAAGCACTGGCATAGGTGATTATCCCCTCCCCTTTACTGCACCAGGTTTTTCTAAAGCTGCAGATGCTCACGTATGTCTACACAAATATTTTTTTTTTTCTTATTTTGGCCAAAGATAAGAAAAAAAACCAACCTAACTGCACACAAACAAGTTTTTAAAAGCTCCTTCATACATAGCTGTTTTCAACATGTGTGACTGCAGAAAAGAGGTTTCTTTCCTACTTTTTTTTTTAAACTGAAATAATTTCACTATTTCCACCCAATTAAACTCTTGCTCGTATTTTATTAAACAGTACAGAAAATACAGAGATCTAAGCTTTTTATATTCTCTATCTTGAGAAGAAACTAGCAGAGTGAAAAAAACACTAACTTACGAAACACTAAAAAATAGATCTTGTTTAGAATAAAGGAGCTTAATATTAACTTCGGGTTTTATTGGCTCTGAAACTGCTTTTTCAAACTGTTTTCTTTGGCATATCTATAGAACTATCTTTATTTTCAGCTGCTATCTTTACAAAATGAATTGGGCCAGTTAATCATAAACATGCACTGATTAGAGGGCTTCTAAAAAAAAAAAACAAAACAAAACAAAACTACTTCCTAAAAAATGGTCATGTAAAATGGCCTTACAAGTGAAGAAAAGAGTTCTTTTCAGTACACCTCTCCGCACACTGTTTGCCTCTGTATTGTGTGCTGCACAGGCAGGCTCCCAGTGGATGAGAAAATCCACATTTTTAACATACCAATTCTTTGAGATACAGAGCAGATGGTTAGAAATCATCTCTCTATGGTTAAATGAAAGCTTTGCCTCCCTAAGGACAGTACTCCTCCTATCCTACGTTGCAAACACCTGGCAATGCCTCTTAGAAGGAAAGTTTCAAAAGTTGCCTTAAAGTCAATGCTTCTAGAGTCAAAAATGTGTTGGCTTTTTGCAGTTGTTGGTTTTGTTTGTTTGTTTGTTTTTTTCTTTAAAGATAGGCATATTTTTAAAAGGACAAAGCTCAAAATCTCCATTAGAAATATTATTACAATTTTTGTAATTCCACTAAACTTGGAAACCCAAAATTCCATTACGCTGTTAATAGACAAGGGGCGGGGGGGAAAGGCAAGCAAACAAACTAACCACCCAGCACTCAGGATAGTAGCCAGCGTATGCCTCAAACAGCAATGCTCCTGGTTTAGCAAGGCAGTTGCCTCTGCAAACACACATTCAGCTCCCAAAGGATGAGGGATAAAGATCACTGCCCGGGATCACATTGACTGGCAGAGGTCAAAGGTTTCCGTCTCCTCCTTATTTGAGGGAATGCAATTATGAAAAGCGGGTCAACAGGGTTCTTGAAAATACCTGTACGGGAGATAACATTTATATAATTGAGTGCTTCTTCAGTTCTATCATGAGAATGTAAATGAGTCACTGTGAATCTAATTAATGTCTGCCTTCATCAAGGAAACAGGCGTGCAGAGAAGCTGTTGATTTTTAGAATTGTTTTGCTCTGCAGGCATCATTACTGTCCCCACTGTCCCAAGTCCATCGCTTGGACGTTCTACAGATCTGCCAGGCTTCTGCTATGGTCTAGGTGACCCCACCACCCCACAGTGGCTTGGTGTGCTGTCTTCCCAGCTCTTCAATCTCCATCTACCAACAGCACCCGAGAGCCCAAAAAAAACCAAGTTACCCATTTGGCAACACTCTTCAAAGTGAACAAAACTCAGCCTGATAAAGTCTTGATTCATTATAGCACAGAGTCTGCTCATCAGGCTTTCACTAAAGGTTCATAAAAACCATATATGCAAATGAATCCAAAATCCACATTCAAACAGAAGCTTCCGAATGATACAATGTAGCACTATATATTTAAAAGACAGGTGGACAAGGTGCTTAGTGACCTGGTTTACTAGTGGTAAGGTACGGCTGGACTCTACGATCTTAAAGGTCTTTTCCAACCAAATGATTCTATATGAATGAATGTTTAGGGATAAAAGATCAACATAGCACAGGTTTTAAAAGCTTTTATAGAAAGAGCTTAAGATTAACTTGAAGTATGAATGTTTCATAAATTCCATTTCATTAAATTTTGCACTCATTAAAAAAACAAAAGATATTTTTACCATGGTTCAAGTGAAACAAAAAACGTTGGAATTTCCAATTTCCTCTCCTTTTTCAAGAAAGGAAAAGGGCAATAAAAGGTGCACATAGAATAGGGGGATGCGTACGCAAGCATGCTTTCTTTTTCGAATTGGGCATGGCAAGATCAAGAAAAGAACCATTAAAACCATGAAGAAAAGAAGATAAACACATACAAGTGCTCAGCTGATTTGTCCCCAACTGTGTACCCAGAGAAAACTCCTAGGAAAGAAGGGGAATTGCCTGCCAAAACAGCACTTTTTTTTTTTCAAAAGCAAAAGATCAGGAAGACTAAGAAAGAGTAGAAGAGGGTTCAGAAAAACATAATCCGTCTGTACACTTTCATTCGGATCCACTGGTGACTGCATCACCTGTCCGCGTGACCAGGAACTCCTGCCAGTGAGAATAAACCCACTCTGCCATGTTTCAGGGATATTATGCAACCAAAACCTTGCACTTTTAAGTTCTTAATTAGTTTTGCTTTGATTTTAATTAAGTTATCTTCGTTACAAGAGCTTAAGAACTCAACTTTTTTTTTTTACCCCCCCTCTCAAAAGCATGTTTTCCATTTGGGATTTTCTTTGATCTCTCACTGAAACATGGAAGGGTTTGCAGATTAACTTCTGCAAAATTTACTCAAAAGTTGAAAAGTATATTATGGAAGTAATTTATGATAGAGTTCATCATATGCTAAAACCTAAATTACTGTAACTGAAAGGGAGATGGGAAGAAAAAGCATGCACAGCACTTCCTACTTATGACTTTCCAGGCTTTTATATAATACTTTTTCAACCTTTTATACCTTTTGAGTTAGATCTACATTTTTAGAGCCCAGCATACAGTAAAACATTTACATTTTGGCCATGCTAAACTACAGACGAATATGTTGATATGAGTCTTGCAAAACAGTAAACAGAGCTTTACATTCAAAGTATGCAAAAACGTTACCATATTAGAGAAACATGTTCCACCCCGTAAAGTTTCATTCACAGGATCCAAAAAACTCTGCCAAGATTTACCAGACCCTGATTCATGCTTCTGCAGTTCAAAAGGACTTAACCAGCTGTGGGTATGTTCCTATGTATATAGCGTTTCTAAACAGGAATATATCCCTTTTACGTGTATTTATTCAGCTCCTGGTGTAGAAGCGATCACTTACTCAGCACTTACTAATCAACTAATTGCTTTATCCATAGACAAAGCACATGCACAGGTATCAGTCTCTAAAAGCACCGTATGTTCAGTGTATGCTATATATCCTTAAATGCCACATGCAAGCTTTTCTCAGCCTGCACATCTTCCCTCCCCCTGAGAAGGTCACAGACATCATCTTTAGAGCCTGGTCAGTCTTCTGATTGACATCAGACATCCTGCTTCTCAGCCCATAACCTGGTCCATAAATATGCACGTTCAAATTCCTTATTTACATCACCCAGCTACAAAAACTGCATTTTTCAGACTCGCTCAGTGCTGCTATAACTTATGGATCAGGCTGAGCAAATCTTCTTAGAGATCGGTATTAACAAGACTAGAGACATGCACTGCTTGGTACAAATCCTGAAGTATTTTTGGAGGTGGGCAGGTGATAAGTCTAGGGGCAGCCTTGTTCCTCTCATTCTTGCTCTTCCTTTGACAAAAAAAAGTATTTCCATTAAGAGGGCTGACCCCGAGCCCCCTCCTGTGGATTTGAACTGGAGAAGGTTATTATTCAGCCCTAATTTGGCACACTTTATGGACAGAGAAAGCTAAGAAATATTCAGATAATGAGAAAGACCCAAATATTCCTGAGACAATTTTTTCCTAATCAGCAAAGGGTCACACAATAATACATATCTCAGCAAACTACGAAATGACATGATAGTGATGTTCTCTAATGACACAAAAATACTACAGAATAGCCAGGTGCCTTCTTTAATACAATAGAGAGATACTAATAGAAAAACATTACCTCTAATCTTGTCATTTGCCAATCCCTACTCCAAGTAGCCCGATATAGAAAGGAAGTTGGAGTCCCAACAAGCTGACTACCATCCAGTTCTTCACCATTTTCTTTTACCTCCTTGAAAACTGGAGGTAGCACGCAAAAACGTTCGCCAGGATGGAAGGTCAAAGCGACCATCGCTCATCCCTCTGCATATGAAGAATGACAGGCCCCGGAACAAGTCAACGACGCGCCCTTCCAGCTGCTGACAGCAAGACGGTGCCAGGGTGAACACGAGCAAAAGTGCTCTCATTTGTGGAAAGCCCTCAAAGGTTTTCACTGAAAAAGAAGTCTCTTTCCCATGTCACAGAACAAAATGTCTTTGAAGAAACTATTTATATGGAATGTGAAAACCTCTGAGCCTCTCCACCTTGGTCTGTACTATCATAGTGTGTTTGTAAATACTATCATTTCGTTTGCTCTGGTATAAGCCTCCTCGTCAGGAGAAAATGGTTGCAACAGAAGACTTAAAAAAAAATAATTACATAAATAAAAAAAATGAGTCTTTATAAGGAATAGTGAGGATCTCGGCAGGAACCTTCACAGGACACCCAAGAGCTCATATACGAAGCACATATTGTCCTTCCTAGTCCAAGTATACACACCTGGATAAGCACCACAAACTTCCTCATGCAAAAGAAATTCTAGGAGAGATGACCTGCATAATACATTTGTCTGTACACATACATGCTTGCTGCTTCTTCAGGAAGGTCAATGGAGAAAAGACTAAGGCTTTCAGCTACTCACAGGATCAAATCTCATAAAGGTCTGACAGACAAACTCCTGAAAAGCAGATGAAATGAGCAGAAGGATTGGGACTAAGAACAAGTCACCCCGAGCCGATTTCAAACCCAATTTGATGCAGTGTGCCACTTACTGTGCCTCTAAGCAGGAGTTCAAGTGAATCTTTTTCATCTACCCTGTCAGCTGTTTTAACTCATGTATTTCCAAGTTACACTTTTAACTTTGCTAGATGTAAAACTTCCAAATTTAACTGTAATGTTTTCACAGCAAAATTGCTTCTTTTTCTTAAAGTAGGATGGAAATTCCAACTTGAGACAAATTATTTAAATAAATGCCATACACAATATTTTCTCCTTTGGAAGCTGAAAGCATTCATTACATAACGTATCACAATACCTTTGATAAGTCTTCTGTTGAGCAGATGTTCTATCATTGTGAATTTTCACATACTAACAGTTTTAGCAAATACCGGAAGGCAATTAACTTAGATAAATTTCATATATCAAAGGGTAATCAATGATGTCATTGTTTTAACTCAGGAATTTTATTACCATGTAAAACATAACAAAACCATTTCCTTTGAATTTTTCAAACTCTAATAGAACAACATCTGCCCAAGCAAGAAAGGCAAAGCACATCCTAAACTGTTGCAACATTTGAAGACACCAGGAATATTGTGGGAATAAAAAAAATTCTGCTCTGTTTGTTATCGCTTTGAATAAAAGTAAACTTTTAGGTCTTCTTTTAAAGTGTAACTTCATCACGGAGGGATACAGCTAGGTAAGATGGAGGTAATTCAGGTGACGGTATAATGGGAAAACAAAATTACACTTCAAAAAAAGAAAAAGGAACTATAACCAGCGAGTTATCTTAAAGGATGAAAAAACCTAACGCAGTATAAAAGGAGCTACACAGCATCTGGACTGAACTGAACCGTCATCTTTACTTTCTCTTTTATTTCCCTGGGAAAGGATGTTGAGGCTTTGCTATCACTGGTTGTCGATTTGCTTCCTTGCTTTGGTTTAGGACTCAAGGACTAATTTTGTTCCTTTTACAAAAAAAAAATCACATTTTTAATATCGTACCAGCAACTAAATGCTTTGCTCAAGAAAAATCCCAAGAGCTCATATACTCAATTACTTCTTTTAGATTCAGTGGGCCTTTCTCCCTTCCCTCCCACCTGTGTGCTTCAGGAACAACTGGGAGTCACCAGCAACTTCAGAGAACCTCAAAACACGCAGGACTAGCAGTGACCTCATGAAGTTACCCAGTCCAGCTCCTTCGACACGAAGCACAGTCTCGTTCCCTAAGGCCTATCTAGCACACGGTTATAGCCACACAGTTCTTAAGTCCTGCAGTGAAATGTCTGTCCTCCTTAGCTCATCTATCCCAGCACTCGGCTACTCTCAAAGAGAGAACATTTGCCGTACCGGGCAGCCTAGCTGTCATTACGGCAATCAGATAATATTTACCCAGCTCTGAACCACCGCTTACAGCCCACACTTACGTGCTGTAACAGGGGGCTATCCATCTTCTTGACCCACTCTTTTGTCATTCCATTGCCAATCATTTAATACTAACTGCTCTGCTAACCATGATCAGTGTCACAGAGATAGCGGCCGAGTTTGATGGATAGCAAAGCTGCTTCTGAGCCCACAGCGATTAACGTTAACGGGCTGGGGGAGATGCATGGAAGAACTTGTGACTTGCATGCAATTTAACTACATGAATATAGAACATAATGATGCAGCGGATGGCAAGGCAGGAGAAGTGAGAACCAAACTCTTGGAGAAAACCTTATCAGAAGACAACAAACGTTAAGATCTTTCTGCAGCTCGGAAGGAAGCCCTATCCTACCATCGTCTCACAGCCAGGAGCATCAAGCCTGCTGTCACTAAACGTACCTCAGAATGATCCCACTTAAAATGACATGAAATAATGATGAACAGGTTTCGTTAGCAGATGGAAGCCTATTACATAACTCAATTTTAATGACCACAGAAGTCTTAAATATAAAGGTTTTGTTTTGTGCAACAAGAGATTTATATTAAACGAAACAGCCAAACCTGCTACCGTAAGCAACTACATATGTTTAATACATTATTGGAATAATTAATCTACAGGGAAATGGGGTTAAAGACTATAAGATATCCTTATACTAAACTCAATGATTAAAAGGATGAAAGAACTAGCAGAAAATGAAGTTAAAACTCCTTTCTAAATACAGTCTACATAAACAGCAAAAAGGAAGGTCTTATTACCAGGATTAAGTATTCCATTCAAATGGGATACTGCATAACATTAATGCCAAAAAAGCTCAGAACAAGTATTAAAAATGCGGTAGTAACATTAGAAACCTACAGCAACAAAAAAACCCACCTATTTTTCATATAAATCATTTTAAAATTGACTCAAATCCCACAAGTGGCTCCATATTTATGCTGGGCCATACCGAAGCCATATCCATTATTTTAAATAACTCCAATCAACAGTTCTAAGTTAAATTGTTAGAATTAAGTCAATGGCACACCAAAGGGTCGCCTAATACAGGCTTAATTGCAATTTAACAGTTGGGAAAGTAGTTAGAATTGTGATCTTCTGCAGTTCAGGTCTGACTTTTTTGATAGCATGATGCAAGACTTATAATTTAAGGTGTAATTTAGAAATATATTCATTGAATAATAATTTTCACACTACTAGAGAACAATGTATTGTGATTTTAGCTGCTGTTGTCAATATGCCTTGGACACGAATATCTGAGTAGGCAAACATTATTTAGAAGTAGGAAGATGTAATATTTAGTATAAAGTTACTAAGGGAAAACTGTAAATGGCATTTACAAGGGCAGCTTCTATTCTGTCTAAACCAGCAATGTTACAAAGGATCACATCAAAATAATGGATGGACTTGATATGTGAAGCACCTTTCTGCTTTGTAAAAATATAGCCAACGTATATGCAATATGCATCACCAGGAACAGCACAGCGGCACCTGGATACCTACAAAGAAGTTTTGAAACTACCCCTGCTTGGATCTATTATTCCACACAGGAGAGCAGGAATAGCACTGGGTGAGTTACGTGAGCCTCGAGTAATGGCACGTGGGATTAATGAGCACATATGCCCATTTGCTCCTTGGAAACAAGGAGGAAACAGTCAAATCTTTGACACTAGGGAGGGGCTGAACTGATAAAAGGACGAGATGACCATCACAGGCCTCAAGTGTGGACCGGTAACAAAAACTTTCACTTTCAAAGCAAGCTAGGAATCGCCTATCTCTGATGACAGCTTTCTTGTAGGAAGGAGCTCTTGTCTTAGGTTGAATTAATTCTAGGATCATCATCGGCTCACCATGCAAGGAAAACCATGTGCTATGGCTCCGAATTATTTAATGTTATTCAATAAACACACTTTTATGATATTTTTTTGTATATTTTGAAACATTAACATCCTTTTTTAAATCAATTATATATATAAATTAAGTATTGAATCATTCAAAAAAATTGGTTTTTTAAAAAAATAAAATTTCTAACTTTGTAGAAATAACTAAAAAAAGTTTATTGCCAACACGTATGGACACTTGATAAGCAAAGAGACCCACGTCCTTATGGAGGATTCAAAGGTGGTGTTCCGGTGGGAAGGCTGACAGCAGCTATTGCAGATCCCTCCATCCCTAGGGCTACGTGTGTCACGCAGGATGGTCAAGAGAATGTAAACAGTCAACTAGAAAACTAAAGACAGCACCAAGAACAGAAGCAATACGAGGGTATGAATGATTTCACATGCGTGCTGCAGGCTTTAGTTGTACAGAAACCATGGATGAAATAATTTCACTTTTAAGAGAATTGCTTTCTTAGAACTGTCCTGGTATTTGGGGTTGAAGGGTAGCCAAGACAATCCTTATTTTTAAAAATTTCCACTGCAGTCACGGAAACCAGCCTCATAAGCCCAATGTGCTGAGTAGGGAGTTGGGCAGCTGAATAAATATGATATACCGCAGCGTTCACAGAGGAAGGACCCCCCTTCCAACAAAACCATCGGGATAACAACCATCACAAATACATACTCAGGTCCCCACTCTCCTCTCTCCAAAAATCTTTTAAACGATGTTTGAGACTCTCCACACGTGGGGAACAATAATTAAAATTCAAGTGGTGGCTGAGGAGACAGGAGCTTCGTATTCAGGATAACCAAGAGCTTCATATTCAGGAAAAATTGGCCAGCTTTAAATAAAAACCAAGAAAAGACATCCTCAGGTAGTAAGCCCAGGATAAAACCTGCAGATATCATCATTTTAGCAGGTCAAACGGATGATCGATGTTTAACCTTTGCTAGCAATAAGCCAGATCTCGCTTCAGCAGGAGGGGTGCTGAGGATTTTATTACCAGCTTTGCTAGCTGCTGAGACTGTGCTACGAAAATGATGCCTTGGTTTTACCGCACGTAACGGGGAACAAAGACTCTTTTTGCATTGAGCTGCTTTGGCTCCAAATGCTTATTACTGCTTACCTGCACGTGACTCCAGGCGTGCCGGAGGTGAGCCATGCTATATACTGTACAATACGTAAAACCTCGTACACCCTCACTTTCTTGACAGTCGTTCCCAGCTACCTCCAGGTGATGTGAAAACATATGCTTGAACTACCTCTGCTGGGAGTTATTAAACAAACAGGACGTTCTGTAGACGAAACCGTAATTAGGTATGATGTCAGTATTGTAAAAGCGCAGTAATTAGGCCCCCATTTGTTCTACTAATTTCCTTCACGCTAACAACATGAAATCTCACAGGCTAGCATGAAGCCGGTAGTTCACAGTTCAGAAGTCTCCTCTCCTCTGATGGGTAAAAATACTTCTGTTAAACTAACAAAGCCAGCAGGTTCCTCTGATTTTTGTATTATTTTTTTTTTCTTTTTTAAATAAAGACTCCAGTGGGCTTTGGATCAGGCCATAAATAAGGAGCTCTCACATTTCTATGTATGGACCACTTAATAGAGTTAAGTAGCATTCATCCTTATACGATCTCCTCCCTTGAGAACAGAATAATAGCAGATGCCTACACAGGAAAAAAAACCCACAATATTAGGAAGCATGTATTTTTAGCAACTTTAATTATATTCTAGCAGCAGGAAAGAAAGAGATGCAGAACCATATGACCAGCCAATTCTCCCCAGAAGACAGACGCGGCTTTGGAGCTCGGCAGCAGAACGATTTTACCGGCGAGTGATTTCGAGCCGGGGAATTATGGAGAAGACTGTTCCACTGGTGCTGTGCTAGCTGTTCTGTGCGGCTCTTCTACACAACCTCAGCGACCAGGCTGAGCCTCCGAAGCAGACACAATCCTTAGGATTTGTTAGAAACGTCTGTGTACGTACACAGGCTCCAGAAAGAGCTGGTTTGGCCTGATCTATGATCACAGTGATAACAATAGGTTTTAGTGCTTATATATATTTTTAAGTTCCCCCTGAGTGGGCATTCATTAGGAGCAGCCCACTGTACTTTAGGACACCAGCAAAAGCAGTTTTACCTCTCAGATCCACTGCTCTTGAAAAGATGCAGACCTGAATGCCAACCTGTATTTTTAACATGCACCCTAAGCACCTGATGCTCCAGCCATAGAAGGGTCAGAATAACACAGGAAGATCCAGAGAAACGGGGTTCTGAAATATCTCTGCTGATGAACTCAAGTAACTTCCTTCAATACACTAACAAAGTAGTTGTTCTGGGCAGTAGGCTGAAGGAAAAGCCACAGGAAAAAACATTGAAATCACTACTACTACTGATCACATGCAATCATTTTTTCATTACACCTATTCCTTTTGCTGTATGCGAGGCATGATGTATAATTTAGATTTCATTTAAGATGCAGGTGAAAAAGAAGCACTCCATCCCATTCATAAACGGCAGATTTTCCCGCTGCAAAGCCTGTATCTCTCATCGAGCAGCGCAAATAAACGCACAATTTGGTAGAAGCTCAGCTTAGGAAATATTTACATCGTGAAGGTAAGTGTTTAGTTTGGTGGTTTAGTGTCATATTAGTTCAGGGGGAAATAAAGCCTCCTATGTTGTCAACGAAGGGAGGTGTCTGGAGCTGCTGGAGGGCACCTGCCTTGCCTTGGTAAGAGCCCACGCCGCCGCCTTCATCTCCCACCCAGCACCGACGGCGGCCGCTCCCACCCAGGGGCTGCTCTCTGGTTTTCAAGATACACAGATTTTTAAACCTGTAATAGGAAATTACTACTGTAGCAAGCAATAGAGCATCCCATGCACGCTGCATTTTCCGGGTGGATGTTGCTGGCGTAGACAAAATTACACCCACGCTAGCGACTTCGTATTGTGGAAATAAATAACTGGTGAAAGAAACCCTCACTCAGAACGACATCGCTTTACAGAACAGCATTTAAACACGTTGAGTTTTACAACCCCTATTAAAATAAGTGTCAATAAAAACCACACGCTTAACGCATATGAATAGACACTCCTGTGGGCGTTTCTATTACAGCTTTAAGAACCAGGAGGAGAAGGGAACGCTCCCCACGCATGCAGCGCGCTTACAACTTCAAGCCCCGGAGAAGGGGGTGCAGGAGGGCTTGGCTGCACGCCAGCTTTGGTGCTTCAGCCTCCCCTGGTGCCACAGCCATTGCAATTTGGGGTTAATCTTTGGGGGGGGAAGAACCCATAAAGACTCCTTACCACTCGGAACAAAGTTTTAAGCGAAACAAAGAATTTAAAGCCTGTAAACCCAAGCAGAGGTCTCTTGCACAATAGGTCTTAACATTATTCACAGCCAGGTTGGACGGGGCTCTGAGCAACCTGGTCTAGTTAGCGGTGTCCCTGCTCACTGCAGGGGGGTTGGGCTAGATGACCTCTAGGGGTCCCTTCCAACCCAAAACTTTCTATGATTCTATGATTTTACAGTGCCATCAGCACATCCTTGCCTGCTTTGACACTTCAAGACTGAACCTCGATGTATTTTTTTAATAATCCAGGAGGATTATAATGCTGACTGCGAGTCCTTAGCAAATGAAGCTGTGCTCACTCAAGAATATTTTTCTCTAAAATTCTGCCAGGAACACATGCTCTGCTGTATTCTGTGCGATACCCTTTGTACGTTACTGCTGGGGCCAGTGGAAGTACTGGCTCTTATAAGCCAACTTTTACAAAGCTTTCCCCCACCCCCCCAAAAAAAAAAAAAAGACCCAATTAGTCCTTATTTTACGCTAAAAAAATCATGTACCATATTAACTGTTTAAGTCACCATTTGAAGGCTTGTGTAATAAATATTTAAAATATTTTATTTCTTAAAAATAATGGCAATAGCTAATACTGTGGTGTGACAGTCAAAAAATATTAACTTTAGCTTCACTTACTGTATTTGCAGAACAAATACAAGCCTGAATTAGGGCTCAGGGAATGGAATATTTAGATTGTACAGTCTAAATATATCTCCCAGGGAAAAACAATTAATTATCTTTGTTACTACCACTACTGCTGAGAACAGCTGCAATTCCTAGCTTGCCAAGTTCACGTCATTGAGGGTTATTCCTATTAATATCAATTAAGATCTAAACTGTTTGAGTCTCTTCAATAATGATGCTCAAGTAGATTTAAAGTGCCATTTCACAGAAAGCACACCTCTAGCAGAACAGCAGCACCTATTCTTTTTTATGAAAAAAAAAAATATTAAAAAACCATAGATATGGCTCACCGAAATGTGTTCAAGCACTGTTAACTAGGGCTGACTAATTCACAAGATAGCTCCAAAGACCTGTGTATTTACTTCCACTTGAGAAGCGTGGTAAAAACCTTGTCCCTTAATTGAATCGGAGATACTATTACACCATCACTTATGGACTGCAATTAAATCAGCCCATGAAGTTGTGTGAAGGAGGTGTTAAGCCCATGGTATGACTTCACTGTTGAGCGCACTTAGAGACCATCGCGACTGGAGGGAACTCCTCCTTTGCCATCTCAGCCATCGCTTTTGTCTACCTAAGCTATGAGATCAGCAAAGAAATTAATCTTCTCACCTTAAGAGAAGTCCATGTTTTCCCTCACACAGCTTTTGACTTCTGTTCCAGTGATTATTTTAAGTCATTCAAATATATTTCTCATGAAGCCATTGTGGGCTGATAGTATAAAGAACAATCATCACCTTGCAACGTATTTCTTCAAAATATAAGAAAACAAGTTCAGACACCAGAAGACTGATATTGATTGAGCCATGTCTATCTAAACTGAGGCTTAGGAATTAGTAAGTTAATATTTTTTCATCATTTACCTTCTACTTGGCTGATAACAATACAGGACATCTTTTTTCCCCCACCCAATCCCACTCTTTCAAGGACACATTTTTAAAACTTTTTTTTTTTTTATTATTATTCCTTTTTTTGCAGTGGTATTAAAGGAAAAAAAAAAAAAAAGCAATGGTTTTGGATATATTTCCAAAGACCACATTGTGAGACTAAAGTAATTTATGATGGGTTAGGAGGAAACATTAGGTAAGATCCAGCAACATCTACAGGATGTTTTGAAAGCTGCTTTGAGCATCTGCACAAAGAAAATGCATTTTTCTGTTATTTCCTGCCTAGTAATGATCACTATCATAAATATAAAGAAAGTTTAAGCAACACCAAGTGCTCAAATCCTGGAAGATACAAATACCAGAAAAAAATTCAAGAGATTTTTTAAGGGCAATTTGACAAGAAAAATAAACCATATGTTTCATTCTGAAGAAAATCACATTTTATCACTGAGGACAAAAATAGTATTCCAGGTAAAAGACATGAATATTAAAGAAGACCTAAGGTGATGAATGCAGCTGAATACACACAGGAAGACTTTTTTTTAAACTCACACCACCTGTATAAAGTTATTTTGAAGATCCCTTGAGACACGCATTAAAATGACTGGATAATTGAAAATATTTTGGAAACTGGCCTTTGAAGGAAATAGAAAGAAGATGACATTGTAATACTGCAAACGGTCAAAACATTCACAATTTTGAAGGCCAAGACATAACTCGGAGTAAAAATAAGATAAGATGCCCTAGCCACACAGTATTTTGTTCACTGCTTTGGTAAATGGACCGAGGACTTTTTTTTTTTATCATTACTATCAGAATATGACAGAGAAGATGGGAAGTCAAATACAGGTGGTCATTACTTTCCCAAAACCTCCAGCCAGGATCCCCAAGCTGGTTTAAGCAGTCACTGGAGGGGCAGCTTGAGGCCGTGCCAGGTCAGTTGTCTCTCATGGCCTGGGAAGCTCAAGGTTCAAGGTTAAGTTCAGATCTCTGCACACCACTTCCATCATCCCCATGGGCTGAGGCATAAACATGCAAACTATCTATGCTATGATTCACAAAAGAAAATTTTTAAACCATCTTGGCCAATGCCTTACATTTGCCAGTCGGATCACTTTTTCTCTTTCCATCTCCCGCTGTGTTGATGGAGATCCACGTCAGAGCAGCACTTTGCTCCAGCCTGGACCTCGGGTGGCACTTCCCTCTGCCTTTGTGCAATCAGAAATATCACACTGTGAATCCATTTTAGCTAAAAGGGGCATGACACGATGCAGTCTGAGGAGCGAGGAGGCAGAGCTGGGCCTGTAGTTTCCCTCTGTTGGCAGACGTGTGACCGGTTTAACCTCCCACGGAGGTTTATCTGCCGTTCCAAATGAATTTTACCTTCTGCAGCAGAAATACTTGTGTATTTCTGAGCACTAGGGAGGAACGGTAAAATCTCTCAACCTCCAAAAAGATGAACAAGTTACAAATCCACGTTTCCACAGAACTCTTCCAAACTCCACTGATTTTACCCCAAAGAAACCAGGTCTTTACATCCTTTAGTGGACACTTGCATGAGAACTGCTTTCCCTTGCTGAGCTCAGCAAGGACAACAAAGACATCATTTGGTCCTCATGGTTTTCCACATTGGCCCAAGCACATCACTGGACACCATCTCCCCTCTCTTTTCTACCAAGTGATGCCCCAGAAAAGCTTCTGGGAGGAAAGAAGTCTCTCTCATTTGAAGAGGGAAAAGGCCAACAAAAAGATTGTTGTTAAATAAGCAAAACTGAGATGAAATTATGTTGGAGATAAGACAGACAAGAGAGATGAAAAGAGAGACAACTAAAAAAAAATATTAAAAATTAACAGGATGAAGGCAAAACGAAGAACAGCCCAAAGATTTACAGGTTTGCATGAAACATCTTTTATGTACTTAGAAACTGGACGCCTGGACATCTAAAATCCACAGAGGAAAAAGGTGAGTCAGAAGGAACCTTTTAGTCTTAGAAACTTAGTCTTACGCTACATTTGCATCAAGTAGACAGAGAAAATAACCTTTGAAACTGAAGCCCTATTCATCATTCAAAACCCAATGCAGTATCGCTCCCGTTTAACTCAATGCTGCTTCTAATAAAGTGGTTTAGACTCACTTTATTGGCTTACAAGTTCATTTTTATTCTTATCAGATTCACTGATAGACACCGTTGTGCTTCCTTGTCTTGTCAAAAGAACACAGGACCAAGACAATCTCAAGGCTGACATTTCAGTACGTGATAGTACACCTATCATTCAAAAGCAAACATTTTATTTTAAAAATATCCCACCTAGTACCCTGTGACAGGTAAAACCCCTCTAAGTTTTCCCGATCATGGTTTGGTTAAACACCACCAACATAAAAGAGACAACTTCATGAAAAATTCCTATTTTTCCCCCCAGCCCTGAAGGTAACTGCTTTAAGCACTGCATAAATTAAAAATTCAGCACCACTGAACTTAACCTAGATAGTTACTTTACATAACTTAGAAGTGATGAATAACAGAAAAGTCTGCAGAACTATGCAGATTACAGGAAAGTCATTTCATGAGCATTCCAAAAGTAACAACCTCTTTGAACAAACACAGGTTGCATTTCTTTTGTCTTATCAGACACAAGCTAATGCTTTCTGTACTTCGTATTATTTTTCAAGTAGTTCATGAGACATTCTGTTATCATTTTCAGAATTTTTGGTGATGCTTTGCCTCCTCTGGACATTCAGTTATATCACAACCCCAGACAGCCATGTCTTCCCTCGGTTTTCTGGTGTACTTTCCACAGAAGGACATATGAGCGCTAGGCTCTATTTCTACCTGCAGTAATGCTCCATTGATATCATAAACTGTATTTGTATATACAAAACTAATTCATGCACAACATGAAGTATAACTTTTCTTTGAGTATGGGTACACTCGCATAAATAATTAAGAAATCCAGCTTGCCAAAATGTCATCTGGGGAATGAAGATCACCAAGAGAAGAGATCAAGTGAAAATTTATTTATTTAGCAGAAGGAAACAAAGGCTGATGGGAATATCTTCACCATCTATGAAGATGTCAGAAGAGACACAGGAAAAAGGGATGTTTATACAGATGTCCTTGTGCATTAGTATCTAAACTGGCCATGATTTAACGTTAAGAAGGTTAGAAAAGCTAGATTGAGAGACCTTCCCTAAGGATCAATAAAGGCATAAAATAAATTAAAAAAAAAATTACAGCGGAGCTTGAAGAAAGTTACGAATGGGATACAAAGCTGTTACATAAAATACATTGCCAACATTCTTGATCCATAAAGCACAGACGGGATGACCAAGACTTTCCATGGTCTGTACTAATGAGCATGTTTACACTTAAATTTAATGTGTTTACTCAGAGCTATTATCATTTTTTCACTGCATTACGAAGACCAGAAGCTGGCACCAGCCAACTTGCACTTAAAAACAGCAGCCAAAAGGAAAGCATAATGTTACTGTGCCATACCCCTTTAAAAATCTCTGTCCTCCACTTAATTGCAATGACCCCAAAGTAATAAGCGTTTCCTGGAACATACAAAGTATTCTTTTTTGACGAGGACAGAATATATTTGTTTCTCAAATTAGATGGAACCGTACAGATGTTGGCATTAAGTGTACTGATGGGAATCATGATCATCTGTCAGAAAAATATATAAATCCTTGGGGCTCTATAACAAGTTGACGGCGTTCCTGTGAAATATTAACTAGGCACAATGCAGATATTGACATTTAACTCTGTATTTCCACCGGATTTTTTTCCAACTCATCATTGCTCTCTTCAGTTTTCTCAGGCTCCTTATTTTATGGAAATGACCATATGTTTTGATTTGTATTTGATGACATAATTGCAAAACTGCAGCGAGGAAGCAGCTAGAGCTCTGCGTGTTAGCTGCGTTGGGGCCACAGAGCTGAAGAAACCTTCTGCAATGCAGCGAAAGCCCCATTAACAACTTCCAAATCTTAGCAAGGAAATGGGTATTTATATTGTCAGCTGTGGTACAAGCATGAGAACAGGCAGCCCTTAATATAAACTAGGTCCCTCGGTTACTTTTACCAAAGTAATAGAAGAAACAGTAAGTTTGAATCTGTCCAAGCTGCTGGCTCCTGTTGAGAGGAAGAGTTGGCCTTTCTGTAATCCATCATAATTTACAATACAGCAATATGGTAAGACAGAAACTTCATTAATGTTTTATAAAGCTGTAGGTGGTAGAAAACTGCTTCTTCCTCAAAAGAGCAAAATTAGAGGTAAGAGACTTCTCGTCAAGAATTCCTTCATGAACCCAAGGACCCTCTTCTTAATTAAAAGTTTTGCTAGAAGCGGCATGCTTTCCACAAGCAAGATGTTTCACTTTTTGACAAACAGGCTTTTTTCTGACTAACTCTACTTAATTGAAAAAACTTCCAACCAGCAACTTCTGAAACACTCCAAAGAGAACACGCTCAAGGCCCAGCAGCATGAGAGGCACAGGGGGCCGGGGGGATTTAACAGTAACTGCAAGTACCTGTCCCCTGCTGCCTCATGTGCCACCCATTAGAGCATCCCTCCAGAAGAGCTCTAGAAGATAACAAGTCATCAAATGCAGGACAATATTTCACTCTTCAATCACAACATAGCCTTCTGAGGCCTTCAGCTCTTGACAATCTTAGCTGAGGATGTAAATGTAGTTTTTTTCAAGGCACTGAAGAAGCCCTGAGCACTTTTGCCCTCTTCAGGTTGAGCTCCAAACTGTGAAAGCAGAAGAAAGCAACTGAAATGGAGATATTAACTGAAACCCTCGCCTGCAGCTGCACATTGCTTCCCACCGGCTTGGAGGCTTCATCCACCCCCGCCGGTACAGCAGCATGCTTCAGATCCGCCCTGTGCTGCACTAGGGAAATCCTGGTCGTAAAGAAGAATCCCACTGAAGTGACTGTGTACAATTCCACACAAAAATGAAGAAGTGGCTGTATAAATAGTAGTAGTATTTACTTGGCCAAGACTCCCATTCGGGCGACTCTTTTGTCAGTGTAAGACCCACAGCACTACCTTGGTACCAAACCTTTAAAGACCGGTCATACGCTAACTAACCCCATAGGACATTACACATTATATAGGCAATAAACAAAGTGAATGTGGCTGGAGAAGCAAATGGAAACTATCCCCTCCCAATATACAGTGCTGTGGCCACAGAAATGCTTTCCAAAGTCAGGATAATAGCACTGGGTGGTCTGCGGGCACGGCATGCCATCCTGCCGGCCCTGGGGAGCCGGGGACCCTCGGGCACCTCCAAGCTGTGCTGGAGATACAGGCTTGCACATCAGGTTTCCCCAAATTGGAGACTGCTCCACGGGGTACTTGGAGCACTGCCAAACTTTTGCTTAAGCTGCTTCTCTTTTTCTGCATTTTTAATTTTTAAAACTGTTAATAAGCTTTAAGATTACCAACAAAACCAAAGTAAGCATTTAACTTTACCAGTGTTTTTTTTTTTAAATGTCTTTATACACTAAACAAGGAAACGCCTGATTTTCTTCAAATGCTACAGAAAGCCAAACTTCAAAAATCTTTCACGGAACAAAACTTCTGTCCTCCACATTCTTCTAATCAGAATATTAAAGCAATTAAAACTCATCCAATGGAGCTAATTATCATTTCAACAGAAGCACAGCCAAGATTCAAGAAGGGAAGTGCTATTAAAAAAAACCCAAACATACAATCAACAAAAACTTGTACTCTCTAGAAAGGCATAATTGGTCTAACTTGATATAGATGTACATTAGTTCTTGGATGCAAAAAGCAAAGCTTGATTACAGCAGTAGAGAAAGCTACCATGATTATCCTAATTAAAAATTTGCCAAGTTATTTATAGTATAATCCAAGGAAATGACATTCATTATCCTATAAACTATTCAACAAACCATTAAGCACTGTAATAAAATCAATTGGCAAAAAGAGGTGCAATTATATTTATACTGGTGAAAACTCCTTACCGAACTAAAACCAAAGCATCGCTCACTCTCTGCATTCTTTATACAAGCAGTGCAAAGCTGTTTCGGAGACTCAGAAATAGAAAAGTATCTCTTAATTATCATGCTAACAGTTGTTTAATCAGTAAACTTCCGACTCAGTAGCCGATCGCCAATTACACGTCAGGTTTGCAGAGCACGGAGTTCAGAAGAAAAAGAAATTTTAAAAAGCAGTTACCGCTCAAGAAAACATAAATAAAAAGTCTCAGACTATTTTACCACCTTTTAAAATGTGTTGATTTATTCTTAATTAACTGATGAAGCAGCGTTCTGAAGTCTTTCTATCACTACACACACAATTAACTCATAAGCAATCAAGGAAATTAGAGGAAAATTAGAAACAGGATTGTCATAAAGCGTTGATCATCTCCACCTGCAATACACATCTGCTGGAATTTAACTTGCATTATGAAATGACTGGACCAGCCTACCTTTTTTTTTTTTTTTTTTTTAAATATTTTAAGCATAACATTGTCCACAATCTGAACTGTTGAAGTTAAAAGAAAATAATTGCCCTGCAGGTCAACCCTTTTGATTCATGGTGACAGTCAGAACCAATTTAGATGAACCGGAATAGATCTCGCATCAACAGAAGCGAATACGCCGTAATTTGCCAACACCTTTTCAGCCTCAATCCTATTGCAGCCCATTTAGGAAGGCATTACTCTACTACCCTACCGGTTGTACTGCCCTATCAATTTCTCAGGCTAAAAAATAAAAGTTCATCACCCTTATCTCTACCAGCACGTCCTACATCAGCTCCCACACCCCGCCTGGGCCTGACCTTTGGCTGCGCTCGCAGAGAGCTGCTACCTGCCAGGATTTGCTTTCACATCAGCTAAGCCGGAGAGTAATCGCTCATCGATTCGTTTGGCATAAAGTGCAATTAAATAAATAATACCTTTTTCAAGCTCAAAGGTTGGTTAAGCACCTGGAAAAACAAAATGAAGTTGTGTTGGGTTTGCCAAAATACATATATTTCGGAGAAGCAATTAATGTCTTTGAGGCAGTGTGTTAGTGCAAGGGGAACTCTGTGCTTTGATCTCGTTAGTGAGAATCAATCACGACTGGAATTCACCAGGGTAAATAAAGGCAGGAGACTAAGCTCACATCCATCTCTCCTACTGCAGAAAACCAGGAGACTATCAGTAGGACTTCTTCATGATAACGGGCGTTATTCCGCCGATTCATCCCTTCATCTCCTAAAATGACAAATAATATATAAACATAGCTATATTTTATTATTTCTGAGGAGCCTATCTTTTCCTCTTTCATTCCAAAAGATCTCTGACAACTTCCATTTCCAAGAGCAAGAATAGGAAATGCTTGTACCCTACCTTACGCCTGCTTAGTCCTCTGAATAAGAGATGCAAATTAGTTGCACATTATTATTAAAAACCCCAACCCTTTCACACATACTTGCTAGAGACTTCGAGATGAGCATTACCTCAAGCATCAGTTCAATTTACAAAATCCATTAGTTACACAAATAAATTCAATACCCTGCACCAAAGCTAAGGCACCCGCCAGCGCCGGCGTTCGCTGGCAGCAAGGCTCAGACGCGGCGCTGAGCAGAAGGACGACTGGAAATCCGTAGCCGAAGCTTGCAGAAACAGCTGTTTTCTCTCTGGTAATGTAGAAGCTAAGTTTCACATCACTTTCTCTCTCACGAGAAATCCGAGCAAAGAAAATACCCCGTTCGTCCCTCTGCTTTCGGTCTCCAGTTGAGAAAAAGGGACATCTGTTTGGGCTGAACACCCCCTGCCAGCTGACAACCTTAAAAACACTCAGAGGAGCAAACACCAAGTAGCAAATTTTCTTGTTTTCTTTCTCTGTTATTAATGTTTCTTACCTTAAAATAGGATTATTTTTTTTTTTTTTTATTCCCAGCGTGCACTGAAGAGTCAACATGAAGAATTCATACCCATATTAGATGGGGAAAAAAACCCCAAATGTAAGAGCAATAGGTTTTCCCACTTATTTATGATACCCTTCAGGTTTGTAACATATGCAACAACACGTATACACACTAGCAGACCAGCAATTAGGAGGGGGAACCGTTGAGCGTAAGACATGGAGGCACCAGATTTAGAAGTAGGGTTACGAGTGAAACCAGCCGATAGCCCCAAGCCTGCCTGACCCCCCCAGTGAAGCAGGAGGTTCCTGCTGCTCAGCTCCAGCAGTGGTTTCCCCCCCTTCCCCAGCGCCCCGGCAGAGGATGCGGGCACAGGGACCCCATTATAAATCTATTTTCCACTAGGAATTATTGAGCAACTTCTTCTATTTATGTGTATACACACATTTACGTTATAGCAGAACAGAAGAGTTTGGAACCCCACGCTCCTCCAGTCCAACCACAGCCTCAGGTAGCCACAACCAGCTGGCCTTCAGTCCCCACGCGGCACAGCCGGTGACACGCTCAAGGGAGCGGGATTTGGCCCTTTAGAGCGGATCAGCGAGCCTTTGTATTTCTTGCCGTGTGTTTTCCTGCGTGTATTCCAGCTTCGCGTCATCTCACGCGCTGACAGCCCTATTCATCTCAGCTGGAGGAATAGAAGACAATTCAAATACTAGCTTGTTCCTCAAGCCTGGAAATTTTCAGCGGTCCCATTTCCGAACGGAGAACAGTTCAACCTCGCTTGCTCTTCCTCCCACCAGCTTCAAACTGACACATCTAATATCCGCGGGGAATATAAGTTAATTTAATATCTTTATTGACTACATTCTACAGGGCAGGCGCTATGCAAAGCAATGTGGGAAAAGAACAAGGGCACAAACAAAGCTCAAACAAACAGAGTTAAATATGTTTATGATCCTGCTTTTCCGAATTTACACAGCCCAGGACGCACAGAACCATTCGAGCAGCCCTTGCGAAGGCAGCCAGGGTTACCAGCGCCCAGAAGCGATGGAGGCCATCAACGCAAGGCTGGGAGCTGCTGAGCAAAGAGGATGAAGTTAGGGAAGAGAGCTAGGAAAAGCCAGATTCCGTCTTTAAAAGGCCTACTTAATTTGTAATAGCTTTCTGGTAATACAGGAAAACATACGGAGCCCTATGCAAGGAAACAACGCCTCCATCTAGGGAAACTAAACCGCATTTCTT
The DNA here is from genome assembly GCA_034008185.1 of Gorsachius magnificus. Lineage (NCBI taxonomy): Eukaryota > Metazoa > Chordata > Aves > Pelecaniformes > Ardeidae > Gorsachius > Gorsachius magnificus. The sequence continues at coordinate 5,759,031 of CM067085.1, read as the reverse complement.
GTTGAAGTAAAATGCCAGAGTGGTAGCAAACATTTTGAGTTCTAAGGAATGTTGATGGCATGGTGTTTAGCATCATTGAGGGAAAAGATGAAGGGGAGGATGAAGAGGAAGAACACGGTATGTGATAAATTCAGCGTGAGAACACATTTGGAGTGAAAAACCTCACTTTCCTCCAAATCCAGCTTTCGCAATCCAGCAGACAGTTGCTATTTTTTCCCCCCACGCAAACTTCATGCCTTGTTTTTAAGCAACCAGCAACTTGTTTGCAACTGCAGCTCTTTATCATGAGCCACCAAAGGGATCGTGTAATGTTTTCTCAAACTAGACTTGGGAAAGGACTTTTATGAACTCCTGAAATAGGATTAAACCCCCCGCTTGCCAAACCCGCTGCCCCTTTTTAATTACTGGTGCGCACAAGGACGCAGCCAGGCAAACAACATGTTTTCCTCTCTCTTTTATAATCTTACTGGAGGGGCTGTTGCCCTTATCATATATATTCCATGTTTGCTGAATATTATTCCCTTTTTACGTTATTTAAATTTGTATTTAAATAGAAGCTAAGGATGAACAGCTTTTTTTTTTTTTCTCCAAAAGATGACAGCTCGTGTCAGACATCCTTACAATGTGACCACATTTTTCTGAAGGCTTGCTTTGGTAATGGGAACAGCTAGGGGCTGAAGTTCTTCAAAAACGTAGACCCCAAATTACCTGCTGCTGTCTCTAAGCCTTCTAAAGAGATAAAGAAAATGAAGACAGGGAAAACATTTGATCTTTCATGTTATCTCCTGGTAGAAATTCCTTCCTATCTTTTAAACACATTTAAGGCAAGTCCTGGAAGTAAAAGCGTATACGCAGGTGAAAGTAATTGTATGATACTGCAGAAGATCTGGCTTTGAAGAAAATTGGAATTCTTCAATGTATAAATAGTACATATGCTGCATTCTGCCTGGTTTTAGTGTTCTGCAAAACTCGTGTGCGCGTAGTGAGGTTTAGTCAAAGTCACGGAAAAAAGTTATTTACTTGTGCGGTCTTGTTGATACATGGAAGATCTAAAGGCTGAACGAGTCAATGGCATTTTGCCACCAACTTCAAAAGGGCTGGGATCTTCCCCTTAGCAAAATTACACACAAAAGAACCACAGAGTTGTTAGTTTTGTAAAACTTTCATACGATTAGCATAAAATAAGCCGAGCGCTTTGCTCAAGATAACATTAGCACTTGCCGGCTTTCAGGGCAAGAACAGCGGTGCTCCAGTTTTTTTGTAAAGGTGCATTAGAACGTGGCCAAGAAAACCACGGTGAACAGAGCAAATGGATCTGTCCCTGTATGCTTACCGAGCTCCTGACATCACCGCTGTCTTCATTAAGAGAAGGGCACTTCATCGTTATGGCCAGGTCAAAAAGCAAACCAGCTTTCTTATTTCATTTTAGTAGGGTTTTCGTTTTTGGTTTGGTTTTGGGTTTGGTTTTTTTTGAAGTTAAAAAGGGAGAATAGATGAAAAGCAAGTGCCTTATACTTTCCAAACTAAGACTAATAAGATTAACAGTACTTGAATGTTAGAGAAATCAGTCACCAAAAGGGAGAAGGGGGGGGGGGAGAGGGGGGGAAAAAAAAAAAAAAAAGAAAAAAGAAAAAAAGAGATCTCATAACAAGATTTATGAAGCCAAGGATGCTCACGTTCAGACGGGTGTAGGAGCTACTGATGCACACTGCCAGCACCGCTCCTGCTCTTGTACAGAAACAAAACCATACTGAGCTGGTGACAAGGCCGTGCCCAGAGCCAGAAGATGCTGCATTATCCAGCCTCAGCCTCTGGCAGCGATACCAGGGATGCCACAAAAAGGCCCAGACCAGTGGCGAGAGAAATCCCCGGCCGAGGGAGCGGGTCTCTGTCGAGCATAGAGGGACACTTGAACAATCCCAGTGCTGGTGCTCAAAGGGATGCACGCCGTAGACAGACCGGCCGAGGATTAAAGTTAATGAAAAGTGCTACCCACAAGGGCTCGAAGTCTTGCTCCTTCTGGAGCAGGCACTTCTGATTGCTATGTGGTATGTTCTGACTGATCATTGGTATGTGCCTCCATCCGCACAGGAGTCGCAGACTGGAGTCTTCCCCTCAAGGATGGTATCGACATCCATTAGATAAATAACACAAAATGCCTTACTTTCTTCCTTTCAAACCATGCTGGAGGGCCATTTCCATGGCACAGTTAGAGTACGTATGTCAAAGCAGCTGACATACATCTCAAACTTCTCAACTAAGGAAGGCATTTCACCCAAAATTTCCATCTCCCAGGGGAAGAACCAAACCAGGCCTTTTGGTTAGGGACTCCACACTCCTCCTCTGGAACCATGTCACCACACAGCTGCCAACACAAGCTTCTCCGGACGAGCGCGAACATTGGCACCAGTGAGCCCATCAGACCACATGTCAGGACTGGGCACTGGCCTCCGCTTCTAGGAAGGCTCAGACAATTTTGCACAATTACTGAGTCATCATAAAAAACAAGCCAACAACTACATTGAAAAGTCCAACTTGTTGGCCAATTACACCTCTATCATCTTTCCATAAGGATGCTCAAACCTTCCAGAGAAAAGCTTAATAAACCTGTGAAATCTATCTTGAGAAATCAACAAGAATTAACTGCCAAAGAAAATCATCTTGTGGTAAAGATGGAAGGGAAAAAATCACTTGGGCATGGCATTCATGGACTTTTTTTTGCAAAAAGAGATATTTGATCAATATTGATGATTGATATTTAATGACTGAGATATTCAGTCATTAAAATGAGTAAAAAGCACTAGCAATAGCTATCTGTAATGAAATAAAGCTCAACACACACAGCACACACGCTTTTTATTTTTGGGTGTTTTTTGTTTTTTGTTTTTTTTTTTTTTTTTTTTAAATCTTTCACTCATGGCAGTTCTTATATAGAAAACTTAAGTTGAAAATACCAACAAGTTACCTAGGCTTAAAAATAGCTGGTGGTAAGGCACCACCAAGTCTATGATTCTATGAAGCTATTCTGCTCCTTACTAAAAGTCACTTTCCTTTATAATTAAGCCCTCAGGAAATAAATTCTGGAAGGAAATGATCTCCCACCTGTTACGGCAGCATCCTGCTGACCTGTCTCCTAAAGGTTGTGATCACAGGGAACCATGTGCAATGCCCAGCACTTCAGGACGACGTCAGGATTATGCGGTAACATCAGGACCGCCGTAATCAGCAAAGAGAAACACGGTCCCACATGCGATGCCCTGAGGACGAAAGATGCTGCCAGTTGCTGAAAGGAGAAAAGCTCACTGAATTACATGAGCTGCATTAAAGCATCTTTCACATTAGCTCCGCAACCAAGGGACAAAGGTTTTGAAGTGAGATACGGAATCTTAAAATGCAGTGGTATCACAAAGTCCAATATATAGGGGGGTGCAGACTGTTCCCCACTGCCAGCCTCTTCTTCCATTAACTCTGCAGCTGAAGCCTCCATATTTTGCATTTGAAACCTTGGTATTTCTCACTTGCTAACAGGCTCTCACCCAACACAGATGTGAACCACGGGCAAGGAAGAAACAACTTCAAGAGAAGCAGAGACAAAGGAAAAACTGTTCCATTGCTACAACGATCTGGGATCATTTCATCCATTCAGTTTGGGTTTTTTAAAAACATGTCACCAGGCCTTTTCACACCTGTCTTTTAGAAATTTTTTTTTTAAAAAAAAAAAAAGGGTTGAGCTATGTGACAACAGCTGGTAAGAAATCTAGTTAAAGTTTTCTAACATAACAAGCATCATGTTATCAGCTTGTTTGGAAATGCCACTGGATACAGGCCAGATAATCAGGGTTTTAATTAACAGCTAATTAGAGACACAGGCCTTCTCCTGGAGACTCCCAATAATCTCTAGATATCTCTAAGGTGGTTATCGCATCCCTTAGAACAACTGTTGTGCACAAATTGGAGCCATCCTTCTTCACTTTTAATGCTCTACCTTGGCTTCTCTGAGCACACCACTCGCATTATTTGCGACAGGTAAGTAAGGTCAGAAATGGGCTAAGAAAATCATGTTATATCAAACTAAAGCATATTGAAAAGGTTGGGGGTTTATAAAGTTTATATACTATTTATGCTTCTTTTTTACTGAAAACTGGGTTAAGAAAGTTTGATAAACTTCAATTTTTCAAATAAATAAAGATATAACAACATTTGAAGGATGTTCCTTTGGCAACAGTGCACAAAATGGGAACAACTCCGAAATTTTCAGATGTTTTAGTGAAGGAATTCCCCCATTACTTCTGTTTAAAAGCATATACCTATCAGTTGAACTTCTTTAAAAAGAAGGAAGTGCTTGATACAAAACTCACCTTCTCCCGTGGGCAAACACATTTTTGATTAGCCCCCGCCTCCAAAGCTCAGTGCTGAGTAGCACAGGTAGAAAAGAGAAGAGCAATTTAGATTGTTCTGAGACTCGAGGGAACGCTACGACATCCCGAGATGTAACCCTGGGATTTTAAATTGCACAGCAGCGCTGCGGCTGCCACTCAGCCCCAACCACCGGATAGTGCCTCTCAATTCACATTAAGAAAGGATCCGCTGTGTGCCGCTGATTAGACTGATACATTTTGCTGACGCTGCCAGAAACACTTATTTCAATATAACAGAGTAGTTGAAGCTGAGGCAAATTTAAGTTTGCCCTGGGGGAAAAAAAAAAAAAAATAAAAAATTACGCAACAGATAGACTAGGTATGCAGGGATATATACAGAAGTACAGGGGAATGGAAGCAGTTCACCCGTCAACCAAAATATTCAGCCATGGGAGTCAACATGATTTACTCTTATCTAACCAAAATCAGGATTGGGCCCCACGTACGTGCCAGACCGATCAAATGATGCGATTTCGGCATCCTCTTTGCCTTCTACCTCTCCCTCTCCTCCAAAATAAAAGGAAATACGAGCAAGATCTTTGCTGGAAATCTGTATAGTTATTACCTAGGCGTACGGACACGGCGCACGGTGCCTGAAGCTAAGAAATCCGCTATCCTGGCTTCTCAAAGCGGCTGCATCAAACCGCAGGAAAACACAGAATTGATACCAACCCAGACACACAAATCACTTTCAAGTAGACAAGTCAATCCCATTTCTATGCAAGAACCTAAATGCTTCTCCTCTGCTTTGACCAGGGATACGGCGGCTTGGCAAAAGCACTCTGAGACAGCGGAACAACGCACACGGGTATTTTTCAATCCGAGTCACTCTGAGGGTAATGTATGTTTCGTACGGTTTGTTCCAAATGATAGAAAGACAGGGTGGTGGGTTTTTTTCCATAAGGAGCCCCATCAACACACAAGTAAACATCAGAGCCCCCACATCATACAAAATCCACGGTGCTTTAACAGCCGACTTCAAAGAAACTATCGAGAAGCTTTTCTGAAGTTGCAAACCTGATCAGCTCTGCAAGGCTTTGTAAGCCACATACTCAAACCAGGGTCAACACCAGCTCTAGTGCAAGTTTCTCCACGACACCTGGGTGTTTTTTTTTCTTTTTCCCTTTTGCAGACTTTGCTGCCTCCGGCCATTTCGGTGCTGTTGTGCCACTGCTTCTGCGCAGCGCTTGGAAATTGTAGCTCAACTCTGACTAATAACGCACAGTGTGACTGTTCTCTGGTCTGTGCTTAAACTTCCCTGCACAGGTCTTCCCTAAAAGTAAACCATCCCCATGCATCCCCACCTCATCTCACCCCCCATGTCCATTTTCTCTCCACCAGACCCTGAGTGAGCAAGGAGCAAATTTCTCCTACCAACAAATCTTAACAAGTTACTTGTCCTGAACACCAAAAATAATCTTTGCTCTTCCCTCAACTTCAACCCGAGGCCTATTTTCAAGAATAATTTATAACATGGGCACTATCAGTGCATTAAATTCTCAGCAGAACAGCTCTAACCCCTGAGATCCCTGGAGCCCCCTTGGTTTTTGGTCCTAGGGCATGAAAGCTGGAGACCTACCCCAGAGACACCACCCCCTGCCTTACCTTTCTTACCTTCACAAAATCTGCTATTCTTTCAGAGTAATCACTGCCTCAAGGCTTCTGTGAGGAAGCATCCTTTCCCATTTCACTTCCCAGACCCTCACCAAACATGAACACCCACCACTCTTTCTCCAGACCCCAAGCCACCCTTAGTTAAGACAGCCCTCTCCTTTCACCCCCAGACTGTATATTTTAATCTAAACACCATCAAGCTTCCACCACTCACCCTGTTCACTCTGCACAGCTCTCGGTTTCCGATCATTCATTCTTCCCACGTTAAATCCCAGAAGCTGCTTTCTCTTACAGCACCATAAAAGCTGCTGCTTTTCTTTTTCCACCCCGGCCTCCTGAATCCTTATGGGGTCCAGGTGTTTTCCACCAAGTCTAACGAGGAGGCAACTGATTAATCACAGCTGACCTGAATTATTCTTCTCTCTAATCACACCTGACCTGAACTTCTACTAACTTAAAAAAAAAAAAAAAAAAAAAAAAAGAAATCCTGCAGTATGCTATGTAATTTTATCCATTGTCTTTTAAAAACTGTATGATACAACATAAATACAGATGAAGTAAAAAAATTGAACTAGCTTGCTCTGTTGCAATGGTACGTGTTTCTAGATTAGGCACTGTTAAAGGAAATCACTGCTTTTTGCAGTGTTTTGCTCAGAAAATGCAGTGCCTCCTTGCCCTGCTCCCTCGCCCCGGCCAGGAGCAGCCCTCGGGGCTTGCTGGAAGGAAAAAGGGCAAATAAACAAGCTGCTGGCACGATCCCAGTGCCTGTGTGTTTTATAATGGTGTAATCCCAGTACCTGCATGTTTTATAAATGCCGGAGGAGGCTGATACCCACTTTGAGCCAGGTACCTCTTTCAAGAAGAGAGAGGTGCTTCTGGGGACCCTCAGATGTCTGGGCAACCCTGAGCCAAAAAAACAGCAGATGGAAGGGTGGTTGTTGGATCTCAGTTCTAGACCGGGTACTTAAACACTTCATAAATCTCACATTAGTGTCTAGGTCTTGCAGGGAGGATCCAGTGATGGAGTTTGTAGAGTTATAATCACTGCCATCAGATGAAGCTTAGAAGAAAATAAGAAATTATCAGGCGCACCTGCCAGTGGGGCTATTAAAGAACAACACAAACAGACCTGGAAATTACATTAATATATGGTTTTAAAATAAAATTGATTCTAGGTTGACACAACTTTCCTGTAGGGTTTCCTAATGCACTGCTTTTTTTGCATTGTTTTCCTTACCCCAAGAAAAACATTTTTAAGCGCTGAGTCAGCGTTACACATCGTCAGGGTCGGGTATCGTGGGTCTGAAAATTTAAGAAGCAGCAGGTTGCTAGAACCCCCGGTTAAAGGTTGGTTTTTCCAGTATTGTTTTCAACATCACTTCTTCTTACTGACTATTGGTATTTCCAACAAATTATTTTTGCACCACAGTCTGTGGATTCATAGAGACCGGGGCGGGCATCTTAAATTAGCAGTTGGAAACACTCTTTTCTTCTTTTTCTATTTTTCTTTTTTTTTTTTTTTTTTTACACACGCCAGTTGTGTGCCGGCTGCACTCATTCTCTGCATATGCTGTCCAGTTTCCTTGAAATTCCTTTTAACTGATGCAAGGTGGAGTCCAAATTAGCATTTATCTGAATACTTTAAAAGTTTCATACTTCTGGAGAAGTTAAAGTTTACAAATAAATACAAATATCCAAACAGCCTATTTATGTATTACTGCTGCAGCCACCCAGGAATATTATTTTTAAAGATAATTTTATGTAAATATATTGCAAAAATCACAGAATGCCAGAATGGCAGGGGTTGGAAGGGACTTTGGGAGATCATCCAGTCCACCCCCCTGGTCAAGCAGGCTCACCCAGAGCTCTGTCACCCTCAGAGTAAAGAAGTTTTTTTCTCATATTCAACTGAAACCTCTTATGTTTCAGTTTGTGCCCATTGCCCCTTGTCCTGTCACTGGGCACCACTGCAAATAGTACAACAGAGCAAATCAAACCAAATCACAAATCTGAGTGTCAATATGATCTTCTGATTCATGCAACAGAAAACCAATACATAATAAACTAATGCTTTCTAGGGACGCTACTGATACATTTCAGTTGCCTCACAGGGATGCCAGCCCGTGGCTGACCCACAGGTCTGATTCTTTTTTCCAATATTCATTTTTCCTTTTCTACGTTTCTTTTGTCATGGTCACGGTGAATACTGTTTAGGGTCCTCACTATTTTTTTTCATACTCTTTGTATTTTTCCAGAAGAATAGCAAATACCATACACAAAGTAGAATACAGTGAATAGGTCTATAATGTGACATCATAATTTTGTACTGTATTTGCATATTAATGGTGCTGATGGGAAGAACAAATTGAAAGCAGTTATTAGAACATGTAAGCTGAATTTTCTTGCATAAGCCATTTTCATATCATGTCACCATAAAAAAAATTGTGATGAATGTTCCCCCTGAAGCTGACAAGTTACAAGGGCTTGTTCTAAGGGAATAATAACTCTAAGATTCATAAAAACGGTAATTACTTTATCAACCTTCTAGTCACATTGCAGACACACATACTGAATCACTCCAAAATAACACTGGCATAAAAATTAGATTTTATGTTGATATTACACTTCTTACCTGAGGTTTCCTTTAAAAAAAAAAAAATAGGATCAATATACTACTAATTACCCTACAACCAAAAGATCAGGTTTATGTCATTTATCTTTAAACACCGAGGTAAGGCTGGGTGGGATAGGGGCAAAAAGGAGTAGACATTGGGAAGAAAGAAGTATTCAGGCTTAAGGATGACATTGCCAAGGAGTAAGTTACTATATATTTTGTCTAGGAACAGCAAAAGTTAAGGAGTTGACAGCTCCTTACAAGACACCATCTTCTTGGACAGCCTCCCAGGAAGGACAGCAGAGACAAAAGTACACCAGAAACCCCATCGGCCTAAAATAGAGCTTGATTAATTAATAAAAGAGATTATGAGAGATTATGCCATGGTCCAGGAAGATCTCCCCTGTCCCACATCCCCCTCGACTTCACCCAGCGCCCCATCAGCTGTGAACGAGATCCACCAATGGGTCCAAACAAATCCTAAACCCATGTTTTATTTCCCATATGAAACTGCCCAAAATACCCACGGCTGTGCAGGTACAGAATCGATCAGAAATAGCTACACGCATTAAAAAAGTGGATATTCTTGTCTCCAGAGACAGACCTGACATGCCTGCTCAGAGCCCACCCGGAACCTACGGAGATGTCAGCAGAGGAAAGAAGTGCTACCTGCAGCAACGACGACAGAATGCTAATTGTGATCGCCGAGTTTATTAGGGAGGAAGGTGGGGATCCCTGCCCTCACTCCCCGAGCCCTGTTTAACTGTATACCATCTGCAAAGTGGCAGGGTCCCGCTGACACCTTTGCCTTCACGTACCAATTTAGTCCTCGGCCAAGAGAGCAGCACGGCAGGAGCGCCACCGACTCCGCTTCCAGCACTTAACTCTCCTCGGGCAATCGATAAGGACTGCAAGCATTTCCCTGGGACTGCGGCTATTAAAAAGATGATGGGGCGCTTTGCTACCACCGTGCTGAGCTGTGCAGCACTTTCCAAAGCCCTAATAGTGAGTCCTTTGCAGTGCTCGATGTCTTCGTCGGCATCCCTGTGGGATAAACAATATTACCATCAAGGACGGGTGGTAAAAGCATTTGATTTGCTTGCTCGGAGCAAAGTGGATAAGCAGCATTTGTTCTGTGTTTCGCTAATCGGATGCAACTGGGGGGCAGAAAGGAGGTGCTCGTTACTTCTTACTCATTCCTTTGACTCCACTGGGTGCCGTTGGAGCAACCTGGAGGGCGACAAATGTCACTGGGCTGGAAATAAATGGGATGGTGTTCCCTCCGATTTTACATATTTATTAATTTATTTTTCTTTTAACGTGCAATTTGCGTCGTGCAGCAAACTGGACTTTACCTTTTTCTCGATTAGCAGGTTTGTGTTCTAATAAAATGCAGCTTTAGAGACTGGAAGATTCATGGTGGTTTTTTAATGTTCTCACTTAAAAAAGCGTTGGTCAATTCTCCATCAGGGAAACATCAGGCCCTGAAGCAGATTCTATTTGAGGAGGAGAGAATGGGATTAAACGTTATTCAGTGCATAATGTTCACTGAAATGCATGGGATTAGGAATATATGAGATTATAAATGTATAAAATTAGAAATGTAAATATGCTTACAATATTTAAAGGCTATTTACAAGGCTGAGGCGGAAAACCATCTTCAAAATAATATTGCAATTTTTCTGTCTTAGGTAAAAAGTTACCTCACTTGTACTCTCTGTGTGAGCTTGAACTACTCTTTCTTGAAACTATCCCTCACACTATTTTAATTTCTAATCGGTCCTTATGTCAGGGGATAAATATAGCTGGACATTCTAGCCCTTGCAGATGGAAATCTCACTACAGAGTGACTTTATCTTCCCTGTGAGCTTCCAGGCTCAGTCTAGACGGAGAAGAGGCAATAGCTCTGCCTTTGTTCCAGTTCGGTCCTTGACCTCCCTGTTTACAGTGCTAATGGGGACAGCAGTTACTCAGAGTCAAGATGGCATTTTTGAGATGTGAATAATCACACGAGAAAACAGACTGAGACAGTCAGTACATTCACATCGCCTGCCTAATTCAGCTATTAGCTAGTTACGATGTTCAGCCACTACGACTGATCCATATGGGAATAGAGACAGTGACCTATAGGAAATAAAATCCGTATCCCATTACCAACTCCCCAAAACATTTTTTCCTTCCAAAGCCCAAGTTTTTCAATGACATCCTCCTAAAAAGACCCTCTTTCATGCCGCTTTTATCATTCTGCCCTTGTTCGAGTGGGAATTTCAATTCTGTCCTTTGAGGCACACAAATGATGCAAAATTTCAGCCCGCTCTTGCTGCACAAAGACCCAAAGAGTCAAACTCCAGCTGATGATGTGGCCTGTGTGACCAACGTGTGCTCCTGGCCAGGATGCACAGGCTGCCCGTTCCCATCGCAGAGCCACGGCCAGCCTCTCCCTCCAGCACCCGCTACGCTGCCAAGAAAATGCAGTATAGGGAGATTCGATATATTAAATAGGTATTACATACAAACTATACTTACACAACTTGTGTTTGCATAAGTGTAAATTATCCTGTTTGACAATATGGCCTTTACAAGTGGAAAAATGTGACATACACAAATAACTGTCTCGGTGTTTTGCTTGGCAATCAAAGTTGCAGATTACAATCCTGGAGATTTTAATAGACCTCTTCAACGGGCCCCTGTAATGCTACTTGACTGAGCATAAAACACTCTCCGTTGAACCACTCTGGCCTGGATTTCCTTAATTATATTGGAATAAGATCAAGATTTCCCCAAAGCACAGCCGTAACTCAAATGCTCTCAGGTTTGCCCAGCTAATGGGGTCAAAACCTCTGCAAACATCAGGTTCACAGATACCACGGCTCAAGGGCTGTGGCCTTAAGCACAATGCACTCAGCAGAGTTGTAATTATAACACTTAAAACTATTCAGAAGACCAAACCCATGCATTAAGTAAAAACGGCAAGTATAAAATACTGTACGGAAAGTAGATTGTTTGCTAGAGCTCATGGTTTGAAGCTTCCCAACTCATAAAATTCAGCACGTAATCACAGTACTTCGCATCTGACTTTTATAAAAGTACTGGCATTTTTTGTATCTTGGTGCCAGTAACACACAGGAAAAGAGAGAAGAGTATCTGAGGAGATGATCAAGGCTGTCTTAATCTGGATTTCTGATGCCAACACTCCTTACTGTTCTTTATTCAGGCTTTGAAAAGCAAGATCCTTGATTAGTGGAGGACTTTCACCACGAGGTTGGGGTCCTGCACAATGACTGGAGCACATGAAGAATAATTTTAGACAAGGAGTCACAACACTTGCAAAAAAGAAAAGATTATTTTTTATAACTCGGTCTGTGGAGCTTTGATCAACGAGTAGCAATCTCTCCTAGAAACCTCAGAAACCACTTCTCTGGGTGTTGGCGTAATCACAGCCCCTTCTAACTTGATCCACAGTCTTAGTAAGTTCAGTCACCTCTCCTTCCGAGTCTCATCTAGATGTGGATAAAAGCCTTATTTTGATTTATTGGTCTAGGAGATGCCAGAGTGGTAACACGTACAGCACACACAGTAATAGTTTCCTTACAACACCACTAAGGTTCCACAACGAAGAAGAACAAGAACGTTTACCGCCTCCTGAATTTCACAGCTGAAGAGAGGAACACCACTCCGTCTACCGCAGCTTTTAACAGGCTTGCGAGATGTATATAAAAATCTTAAATAATTTCCATAAGGAAAAAGAGCATCTGCTTCACCCTCAATTTCCCTGTAATTTCAATGTATTTAATTTTCAGATTAAGTTGATATAAAGAAAAGTGACATCATTGAAATGCTATTATCCATCTGACGTTCTAAGCAGAGCTATAGCCATAAAAGATTACTGGAAATCATGTGGTTAAAGCACTGCAGTGCATGTAGAGAATGTAGCAAGTAAGGTCAAACTTGCAAGCAAATTCGCACGATAAGAAAGAATTGCTTTGATGATTTTTAAACCATCATGGTCATACTATATTGGGTCATCCACACTAGCTTGAATCTTTTTTAAAGTTATAACGAATTGAAAAATCCAATTTCTTGGATGAAATATTTTTTAAGTCAAATTCAAGCTTGATTGAAATGTACTTGCAGGATTTGCAAAGTAAGCCAAGTCTGTAAAGCAATCAAGAAATTTTGATGTGGGTAGCTGGAATGGTGTCATACGTGATCTCCAAGTTTCCAACACAAAGTTTCCCAGCGAGGTACAAGGGAGGGGAGCCCACGGGTTCAGCGTAGCTGGTAGGCATATTCTGTTCTGGTGGAACTAATGTATTTAGTTGCTAAAACTAAATGGGAAAGTCTTAAAGGTGTATTTGAAAATGCGTTAAGAAATCCCCTAAAAGCTCCGTTTATGATCAGAGGAGGTTGAAATAAAGTAATGTTTCAAAATTCCCAGTAACTTTGAGCAATTAATCTATTTTTCCTATCAATCAATAATCTGTTAGCTGCTATGCAAATTCTCATTTAGGCAGGTAACAGTGATTACGCCAGTAATATTGGCTTGACCAAAGAAAATTCTTGCATCTCTTTCACTGAGCCAGATCCCGGAGTGACAGACGGTCTGGACACCCCGTTCTGTCTACAACACAAAGATCAGAGAATAGAATCATAGATTCTACACCAAGATAATACACACAAATTACTGGTTGCAGATTTTGTTGGAGGCTTTGGGAAGTCTGTCAGTACACTGCATTGTACATACATCAGCGTGTAGAATTTCATGTAGCTACACGTTTTAAATCCAGCTATCTGTAAACTAAATGGGCGACCTAACATTTTGCCCTCTAGTGTCTAGTGGCTGCTCTTTGAGGATTTCTGGGTGTCAGCGTACAACCAGCACAATCAGCCTTTTTCCTGAGAAATAAAAGTATTTTTCCTCTGTCTCCTTCTGGTTGGAATGTGATTATCAGGCCAGGGATTCGGTGTTACTTTATTGCCTGGCAGCTTTAAAATAGAATTGAGATATCACATATCCCTTTCCTTGATAGCCTTTGCAAGATTTTGTCTTTGAGGGCGTAGGAAGCTGCGTTTCCTTTGGATCTCTTGCCACAAAGTGCCCTGACCTCTCCCTGCAGCTGCCTCTGTGCCCTACGCCTTGAAAGGCGGCCCTGGCACAGCATCCTGCAGCCCAGCCCGCAGGGTGCTCGAGGCCAGACCTGCAGGGAAAAAAAAAAAAATAGCTGGCAGGCTTAGGACCCTCCCCACAGAACTTTGCGGGGGTGGGGGGGGATGTTAAACTAGAGAGGAGAGAGCTGGGCTGGGAAGGAATTTGGACAGCAGGGCTATTTCTGGGTGAAGTGAACTGGAAAGAGTTTTTGTTTCTGGCAGAGTTGCAGCTGGCTGGCAGGGAGACCCCAGAGCAGGAGATGAGATTTCGGAGGGAGGCAAAGCTCACGCAGACCCTTTGTTTTCTGCAAATATTTTCTTGTAGAGAGAGGGGTAAAGGGGATCATCCAAAGAGACCCTAGCGTACTCACTCTTGCCGGTTTGCCGTGGGCTGTTACTCTCAATTAATATTGTCCCGTTTTCTGTACTACTTTAGAAAGGTGCAAAAAAAAAAAAAAAAACAAACCAGTCGAGAACTCGGAGTACTGACTGCCGGACTACGCCCCAGTTGCTGCCACCCCCTCGGCTTTGCGTGTCACCGGGGTCCCACACCCGCAACATGTTGTAGCACTACAGCTTCATGCCCACACGCTGCACTTCAGGAGGGGAAAAAAAAAAGAAAAAAGAAAAAAAAAAAAAAAAAAAGACTGCAAATGCAGTATACCTCTACCAGCATTGTTTTCTTTAGATGGGCTACCAAAGGACAAAGCCGTTTTCAATAAAACTTTCATGGCATCAAAGAAATCCTCGTATCGTTAAGTCATTTGCTGGGACAAAAAATATCTACATATTGCTTGAGGGGAGCTTTTCTGCTCTTTTACTGTATCGGTAATAACAATTACTGCCAAAAGTTCAGAGAAACGAAAACTTAGCGGAGCTCGTGGTGGGTATGACATATACGCCTTTTACAACGGGATCAGCACAGGCTCTTCACTGCTTTTCACCTTTAAAATTATTTTAAATTGGCTTGTTGGGACCAAACTGATTTTCCCCAAAGTGTGGCTCCAATTCTGCTGTAGCTTTGGAGATGAGACAGCTGGCAAACATTATAAAATACCTGCTGTGTCCGCAGGCTTTCTGGAAGGCTTGAAGCCGACTTCCCTGCTAGAAACGCCCCCTCTCAAAGGCTGCCTTCCATACCCCGGGTTGATTAGCACAAAATGGCTCTCAGACGGCGCGGACAGGCTCCGCGTTAGGGCGGGCAGGGGGACGGGAAGGTCCAGCCACCTCCGCCAGCCTCCCGGTGCTTGATGGCTCCCGGGGCGGGGGGGGGAGAGCGCTGCGGGGAAGGGGCTGGGATATTTCTCACATCTTCATCATTCCCCGCGGTACCCAGGGAAGGGAAGCTCACAAGCAAAGACCATCGATATGTGGGCTTAGCCTTAAATTGCCTGTCACGCCACGTAGGTGACGATACAATTCCTGGCATCTGCTGCCGTTAAACTCTGCTGCGTGCCGATGCGCATTGCTGCAGAAGCGCTTCCTTAATTTTTCCTTAAGGCAGGACATTACAGAACACTTTCCCTTTAAGTACCCTAATTCTAGATGCATCTGGTGCAAGTATTTTTTTTTTTTAAATCTACCTGCAGTTTTTTTCTTTATATTTCAGTTATACAACGACTCCCAACCCCTGTCAGTTTTTGTACTCAGACACTTGCACCAATAATGGCTGCAGAAATACCGACACGAATCTGCTATGAACCTGCAAAGGCAGATTTCCTTATTAAACAGCAGCTTTATTCGATGACCTGGAGGGTCCAGCAGCATGCAGCTAATTTCCCTACCAACCACACCTTCTAGCACACAGGGAAAAGGCAATGGCCCTCCTCCCAGAAAATTCACCAAGAGTCGGGAAAGTATGGGAAAGAAAAGTGGTTTTATCAGAAGGGAACTAAACTGTCTAGAGCACAAGGCTTACGAGGAGCGGCTGAGGGACCTGGGGGTGTCCAGCCTGGAGAAGAGGAGGCTGAGGGGAGCGAGGTGGGGGTCCATGTCTTCTCCCTGGTAACGGGGAGATACGATGAGGGGAAATGGCCTCAAGTTGCACCAGAGCAGGTTTAGGTTGGACATCAGGAAAAATTTCTTCACAGAAAGGGCTGTCAAGCACTGGAAGGGGCTGCCCAGGGAAGGGGTTGACTCCCCATCCCTGGAGGTATTTAAAAGCCGGGCAGACGAGGTGCTTAGGGACAGGGTTGAGTGGTGGGATGGCAGGGTTAGGGGAACGGTTGGGCTTGATGATCTTCAAGGTCTTTTCCAACCTAAATGATTCTATGATTCTATGATTCCACTGCAATGTCACCAATAACTTTAAAAATGAGCAAAGTGGAATCAACACCATTAGAAATAAAAAAAGAACGATAGCTTGATGCCTGAGCAAAGCTGGTCACTAACAGCACCACCGAAACCTTAGCAGAAAACACGTATGCACAGAGCTAAGGAGCTACAGAACCAAAAAGTACGAGACCTCTTAGTGCGGAAAAAGCAGATGATAGATGACACCTATTTTTGCTGCTGTGAAACAAAAAAATTAAAGTTAAGCAGTGAAAAGCCTGCTAAATACACCAAAGTGATAAACAAAGTGTGAGATTCCAATGAGCCTTTATGCTACCCTCAGCGATTACATTCACGTAAGGAAAAAAATAGGCGACTGAGAGAGGTGACCGATGTCTGTAACCCTGGAAAAGACAACTTATTAACAAGTAGAAGTAGTAAGTAATAAATAAAAAAAAATCAGATCATGGATCAAGCTTTTAACTTTGGACTTCAGGTGCAAGAACTTAACTCTCATACACATAAATAAATAGAAAGTTGAAATTCTTTTTAAATACAAGTTTTAAAGATGTGAATTCAGTATCATTTTAATATACTGCCAGTAACTAATTATAATGTACAAGGCTCTTGAAACATAATTCCCCTGTCACCAATATGGGGAACTCTTACGGAGAATCCTTATTTTAGATGTTCTGTTTGGTTGGTTTTATTTTCAAGAAAGACCACAGAAACGCATTAGAAATGGAACCTTCTTGGAAGCACGGGGCACCTGAACAAATCCTCCTTATTTAGAGGTGGCTCCTGAAAAAAGCAACTTACTTTTTATGTTTTGGGGATTATCATCTACTGTGATCCCATCTAGGATTAAGGTATCTTTTAATGAGGGACCAGGAAACTTCTACACTAAACAAGAGGTAACATGTTTAGATAGTTTTAGGTAAATAGCTGGCAAAGGAAAACTACATTATCGTCTGGAGTGAACAGCTCGACCCTGTGGTATGATCCCTGCCTAGAGAGAGAAAAAGCGAGCAATGGTCCACCAGGGCAGTAAAAAAGACACTTAAGCTGTTGATTCCTCAAGCAAACTCTGTAAAAATGGGGGCAAGGTATTTCAGGTGGACGGCCTTCATCTGAGAAAGCCGCTCGTGTATTTTGTTGGAACCAAATGCGTCTGCCTTTGGGATGCAGGGCAGGTACATTTGTTCTGGCAGCCTTTTAATCGAATCCCGTCTCTGGCAGAGAGGCAGTTCTTGTGTGTGACAGTAATGTAGATTTATGGAAAATAATAAGGTGATCAGCTGCCCTGCTGAGTTATTATTTTGTTTCATTCAAAAAAAGTAAGACGCTGAGACTAAACTGATGGGTTGCTGTACGCAATGACGTGCAGTGCCCGTTTCATCGCACAGTGAAGTTAATGGAAAAACTCCCATTGCTTTTCACTTATGAATCAAGCCGCAAGTTTAAAACCAAGGCAAACCAAAAACTCAGAAAGAAATAAACCTAGTGCTAGGTAAGTACCAGAACAGTAACCATTTTAGAAATATCCAGGTTGTTAAAAGAATTTCTTTTGACTCCATTCTTGTCCCTTTGTGTTCCCTGGGCTTCAGTATTCTGGCAAATTTGTTTAAGGCCAGATTAATCACTGAAGCAGTGAATTTAAAATTAATATCCCAGAATATGAATAGAGTATCATTAGCAAATGAATTTTAAATTTCTAATCATGTTTATGCAAAAATAACTTTTTTTTTCACTCTTCTACCTCCTGATAATAATCTCATCCTAATAATAAAGTCTGTCAGATTAATAGAAGTTTCTCTGTTGCCTTCACCGGGCACTGGAGCAGACAGTTAACCGGAGAATAAAACATACTCCATGATCTGCTACATCCAAGTAAAGCTGCTCGTATTTCAGATATCAAGCTACAAAACCACTCAACATTTCTCACACACTAACTGGCCTTTGCAAGAAATCCCTGGGAAAAGACTGCAGAGCAATGAAGACTAATGACTAAACTCATAGGGTAGAAATTAAAGATGATGCAGTTACACATGCATAGTCTCATCTTTTCTGTAAGCGTACAAGGAAATACCCAAGTCCATAACAAAAGCTCTAACGGCTTCGAGACAAAGCCCTATGTTGAAATCACAACTCGACAGAACACTTTGCGTCCTTCCTCTTTTTTGATTATCTGGCCAGAGACATTTTCAGAAAACCTGACATTTTCAATTTTTTAATTAGTATATCCAAAAATTCCTTTCATGCACACAGAATTGTTTACGCTGAAATAGCCGGAAGCGTGGGAAGAATCCAGCTGGCTTCACAAATATTTTTATATAGGTAAGAACTGTGATTTTCACCAAATAGAGTATCAGCTGAAAAAAAAAAAAATCATTCAGTTAACCACAAGCAAAATGCCACAGTGGCAGGCAGGTCAGGTTGAAAAAAATATACTTTTCCACCAGGATACAGACTAGCCAGAAAACAAGATATACCAGGTTGTGTAACTACTAGCGCAAAGCAAGCCCTCCAAGCTGAGCCCTTCTCCACTCCCATCGCTTTTTGCAATGGCAGTCCCTCAGAGGAAGCATTTCCATCGCTCCTTTTTAAACACAGTAGCTCAATCCTGAGCCTTTGCAACACCACATGATCTAGTAATGGGTGTTATTAGAGAAAATACGGTGAAGTTCCTGATTTACCTCTAATGGGGCTCGCGTGCGTCCTTGCAAAACCCTGCCCCACCATCAGAGCTCCAACACAGACCCACTGCACGTACTAGAATCAGCGCAAAAAATACCCAAAGTACACTCCGGTGAAGTAGATGCTTTTTCTACTGACCCACTTCTTCTGTACTGAATAGCAAAGTCAAGTCCTTTTAAGCTCCCAAGCCCAAATTGCGGACCATCCCCTTAGTCTTTTCATAGATGAGAAAGTTTCTAACTCAAGAGAGAGCAATCGTACCAGTTCTCTATCTGATACTTCAGCTTGCTTGCAAAGTTTTTATTTTTTCTTTAGAAAACACACACAGCACACTTACACTGAGTCCAAACAGCATTTTTATAACAAGAGATCGGTTAATTTTAGTAGATTTATTTGGGTAGGTAAGACACAGATAGAAAAATAAATGAACTAAAAGGTTACTGGGATGGCTAGTGGTCCCACTGTTAGAGCTGTACCAATTTACCTCTTGAGATTTTGCCCCAGGTCTTAGCCAACAGCCCTGTTCAATGAGCAGGGAGGGTAACACCAGGTAAGGGCACACCTGCAGCACTGCAAGACCTCACAAGTGCTTGTTAAGCTAGGACTGAATCACAGGATCATAGAATCATAGAATCCCAGGTTGGAAGGGACCTCAAGGACCATCTGGTCCAATCTTTCTAGGCAACAGCACAGTCTAGGCAAGATGGCCCAGCACTCTGTCCGGCTGCATCTTGAAAGTGTCCAGTGTGGTGGAGTCAACCACTCCCCTGGGGAGATTATTCCAGTGGTTGACTGTTATCATGGTGAAAAATTTTCCACTCATGTCCAGTCGGAATCTTCTCAGGATTAAATTGTACCCATTACCCCTTGTCTTTTCCATGTGACTCCTTGTGAAAAGGGAGTCTCCATCTTCCTTGTAGCCACCCCTTATATACTGGTAGACAGTGATGAGATCACCGCCTTTTTTCCAGGCTGAACAAACCCAGCTCTCTCAGCCCATCCTCATATAGCAGGCTTCCCAGACCTTTCATCATCTTGGTGGCCCTTCTCTGGACCCCCTCCAGCCTGTCCACATCAGGAATGAAGAGCTATCCCTTTTTTATTCTTCCTTTCCCTCAACTTCTGTGTAATAGCTTCTGCCTGGGGAAAAAAAATCCACCTGAGAACATCTTCGATGGGCAAAGGGCAGTAACTCGACGGGGGTGAGCAGTTCCTCTGAGTGCACTATCACATGAAATATTTTGCCTCTTTCTTTGCAAATCTAACCAGCAGTAAATATTTGGGACTGGTGTATGTCACCTTAACTTACTCTCTGTAACTTTCATACAGTCTTCAGCACCAGCAAAACTCTGCCGTTGATACCTAAACAATTCATTTCATGCGGCAAGTCATACGACACAAATACAGTTTCTCATATTCCTCGTGGCAATGATACTTGGAGCAGCAGAATATTTGTTCTCCCTCTTCATTAGGCTTTTGAGTCCAATCCTGCCATTGATCAGCTCAACAAACTCCAAGTGACTCCAATGCGAGTTCATTACATAGCTCACCAGAAAAGTGGGATTTATTAACACGCTGCCGGAGCTCGCAGACTGCTGCTGCTACCTTACTGATCGGATCCTGTGAAACGGCATGCCTACCCAGGGAGAATATGGATATAATCAAGTAAGGGGCATCAGACTGACTGATATTCTTATATATTTCATATTGCTTGTTATTTTCCTGGTGCTCCATGTGGGGAAACAGAGGTACTAACACCGCAGGAGGGAAATAATCTCTAAAAAGTGAATATAAAATGAACTTACAAAAACAAAGTGGCATTTACCCTAGGCAAGAAAAGATTTTATCTGGGTCTTATCAACAGTGCTTTTCAAGGTATGAAGTCCTCATAATAGATCTTCCTGGGTTTAGGGTTTGGGTTTGTTTTTCTCACTTAGCATTAAGTGAGAATTTTTTCTCACTTTCCCTACCAATTTTTTTTTTCTGATACAAAATCCCAGTTGGCATTGTCCCGGGGTCTGCTTAACTGTTCTAGGGTTTAGAAACAGAGTTTGCTTTCCCATTCTGTACGCCTGGGCTCAAGGCTTCAGGTGGACTTTAATCAAATCCACATTGCCCTTTGCTTGATCCGAACAATCAGCTCAGAAAATTTCTCATTATGGTTTTTGTAAGAAGAAATAATTGCCTGTCTTCTTGCAAGCAAACACAATTTGAATGAACAAAATTAACGGCTGTTTCTCTTAATTTTTTCCTCCTACTGATGTGATAGGTTATATATGAGGTGTAATTACAATAATGTCAAAGTCGCTACCGAAAGAGTTAATCCACCAGAAAAAATTTCCACCAGTAAAAAAAAAAAATAATAATAATAATCTATGGTATGCAGATGAACTGTTTACTTGGTAGCTCTTCTGTGATAGAAATGAAACTGAGCTGAACTGCCGAAACAATAAAAGTAAATTGTTACTTGGGGTTTGCAAAGCTCCGTTAAATAAATACTATGCAGTAAACAACATTCTGGATTTTAATTAGGATAAAACAACTGAAAAAGGAGTTACCAGCCGTTTGTGTTTATCTCACAGTAACCTTCAAATACTTCTTACAGGAGCATATATAACAAAGAGGTTTAGCTTAAGAAAAAAACACACACAAAAGAAAACCAGTTTTACTTTCATCAGCATCAAAAAGTCATCTTAATATATATTTCCCCTCCTGAAAAGTTTCTATAAAACTTTAAATTAGATAAATATGGGTATTGATGGTGGTTTTCTGGTCCCAGCATTTCAATTACTTTTAAGAAAGGAAAGTGTTTTGAAAATACGGTGATCAATTTGTTCGCACTCGCTGTAATAAGGCGAAATAGCCATCTAATTATCCAGCCGAACAAAAACGAATGCTAACTGGGGGGTAACTAATTTTAAACGGCAGGTAGCGGGATGGAAAATCATGCCTCGTTTTGCATTTTTTCTGGTGGGTATAATGCAGTACAGTATTTGTGTTATCCACGTGCTTTTTTGTAATCCTGCGCACTTTGTAACAGGGTTGAACTCCTTGCTGAGTCGCCAGATTCCAGCATGTCTGTTGCGATGGAGTTAAAGCAGATGTCTACAGAAACTGAAGACACGATCCACGCTCTTACCCCTCATCCGTTTGTTCCAGCTCCGCAACTGGGTTCCTACAGCAAACCAGAGCTGCCCTTTGCATCCCAGCGCGCGGCACGGAACAGAGGAAGCATGAACTGCAAGGTGCCTTACTATGGCTGAAAGGAGAGTAAGATGTCTTGTCACTTCTCCACGTGGCGAAGCCAACACGCCCCGCGACGTGCCCTTTGGGCGATCTCATTACTTGCAGGGGAGCGGCAGGAACGGCAGCACATACATCAGGCGCGCGTCCCCGGGGCCGCGGGAGCACCGCTTGACTGGCAGTGCCGGGGCACTTAAAGCACTAAAAGTGCTGCATTACTCACGGATGCCACCAGATCTGTGCTCCCGTGTCCCCATCGTTATTTTTAAAGGGATTGTCTGAGAACGGCTATGGGCACAAAAAAAAAAAAAAAAAAAAAAAAAAAAAAAAAAAAAAATTGCCGGCATGGTAATAAATGGGTGGACCCTTGTCACCTCGGGGAGCGTGCTGTGAGTGAGCTCTCTGGAGAAAGGCCACGGCTGCAAGCTGCCTGCTCTGGATGCAGCCGCCAGACGTGGCTGATGGCCAACAGAGGGTCACAGAATCACACACAGAATCCCAGCATGGCAGGGGTTGGCAGGGCCCTCGGGAGCTCCCCCAGTGCCACCCCCCTGCCCAAGCAGGCTCACCCAGAGCAGGGGGCACAGGACAGCGGCCAGGCAGGGGTTGAATATCTCCAGAGAAGGAGACTCCACAGCCCCCCTGGGCAGCCTGGGCCAGGGCTTGGTCACACTCAAAGTCAAGAATCACAGAATAGAATCATAGAATCGCTTAGGTTGGATAAGACCTTTAAGATCATCAAGTCCATCCGTTAACCTAGCACTTCCAAGTCCACCACTAAACCCTGTACCTAAGCACCGCGTCTGCCCGGCTTTGAAATGCCCCCAGGGGTGGGGACTTGACCACTTCCCTGGGCAGCCCCTTCCAGTGCTTGACAACCCTTTTGGTGAAAAAATTTTTCCTAATGTCCAACTTAAACGTGCCCTGGCGCAACTTGAGTCCATTTCCCCTCATCCTATCGCCCTGGGAGAAGAGATCAACACCCACCTCACTGCAACCTCCTTTCAGGCAGTTGTAGAGGGTGATAAGGTCTCCTCTCAGCCTCCTTTTCTCTAGACAAAAAAACTCCAGTTCCTTCAGCCGTTCCTTGTAAGACTTGTGCTCCAGACCCCTCACCAGCTTTGTTGCTCTCCTCTGGACATGTTTCATGTTGAACTGGAACCTCATATGCTTCAGTTTGTGCCCATTGCCCCTTGTCCTGTCGCTGGGCACCACTGAGAAGAGTCTGGCTCCGTCCTAGTGACATCCACCCTTAAGATATTTGTATGTGTTGATGAGGTCCCCTCTCAGCCTTCTCTTCTTTAGGCTGAACAAGCCCAGCTCCCTCAGCCTTTCCTCACAGGGGAGATGCTCCAGTCCCCTCGTCACCTTTGTAGCCCTCCTCTGGACTCTCTTCAGGAGTTCCGCATCTTTCTTTAACCAGGGAGCCCAGAACTGGACACAGTACTCCAAGTGCCATCTCACTAGGACAGAGCAGAGGGGGAGGAGAACCTGCCTTGACCTGCTGGCCACGCTCCTCTTAATGCATCCCAGGATGCCATTGGCTTTCTTGGCAACAAGGGCACCCTGCTGGCTCATGGTCAACGTGTTGTCCACAAGGTGCCAGTCACATCTCTGGGTGCTTCAGATCCTGAGGACAGCTGAAAACCGCCAGGATCTTCTGTTACATCTGGGAGCTGTGGCAGTAGGAGATGGGATACAAACCTCTCCCCTGCCTCCAGCAGGCTCAAGAACATCACCTTGGCAAAAAAATGTATTCATGTATGTGAAATGTAATTAATGTCAATTAAGCTGTCTCCAAAACGCTGAAATTCTAGCTGCCTTATAAATATCGTTCCATTATTCAGCAGCAAGACAGCACATTCTCAGCGGAGACAAAATTACGGGTCTAAAAATGAAAAGTTAAGCTAGTAAAGAAATAATGATGACATTTCTAAGGCCTGACATTTCTGCACAACATGGCGAGCTGTTAATTTGCTAATTACTCACATACCAATATTTTGGTGAATAGTTTAAGCAACAATTTAAATTGAACCCGAAGATTAAAAAACTTGGCCTAAAGGCTTGAATTTCTACCGTCATTTTACACTACAATCTCTAAAGGAATTTAACAGGCTCCATTTCTGTGTGGCTCACTCAGGAGGAGCAGCGAGAACCTTGATGGTCAGACTGCCTTAGAGCAATAGTCACAACTGCCACGTAGTCTCCTGTTTACCAGCAGAATCGCTGTATTTTGACTTATTTTTCTATTCCTGAAAATACCACCCGTGTCCATAAACACAACTGGGTTCTGCCAATTCTCTCCCTCTGCTTTTTAGCATGCTGCTGAAACACCTGGAATGAGGCAGCAGCGAGGGTGCTCTCAGACCTCCTCTGTACCAGCAGCTGGGGAAGGGATCGTTTTATGTCACATGTGTAGGTGTCAATACCTTCTGCCGCTGCTTCTTTAGGAGATGATTCCCTAAATCAGCTTTTAATTCCACTTTATTAAGGAGCCAATGCTTTAACAAAATGTCATTACACCAGACCTCCGCTGCCGGGTAATTTTCACCAACCCGACATCCTGATTGGGAAGGTTTGAGTAGGAAAGCAAATGCTTTTCTTTTTCACAAGCAATCTGGAAGTGAAGGATTTTTTTTTCCCCCAAGAGAATGACAGATTGGCCTGTACACAGCAGGCCAAAACGTCAAGGCAGATTTCCAATGTGATCTCCAGCCATTCCTAAGCCAAGACTCACGCGCCATCTCCGACAAGCCAACGCTAGAGTCAAGCCTCAGCTGACGGCAGTATGCTTGGCTGTCCTTTCATTCCCTACCTCTTATCTGCTCCCCTTAACCCCCAGCCTCCTTGCTAGCCTTCTTCCCCTACTTAGAGAAAGACAGTTCCCTAAAACAGGGTTCGTTGCCCTATTTTAGACATCCCAGCAGAGAGAAAGACCTTGGCTATCCCCAAGACCTCAGCAGTTTTGTTCTGTTACCCAAAGGACAGCTGCTAAAGGGCAAAAGGAAAAATTTCTACTGCCTTTACATACGTATGGCCTTCACTTCCATATGACCGACAGCTTCCAGGTTCACAGAAGAAAGATTGGCAGTTCTGTCATGTGGAACATCAAGCTAAACCCAACCTCATTCATTTAAAAGAAAATCCATCTTTTAATGCTTCAGCTAGTTGATTTTTTTATCAGCATAACACAAAGCCCATAGCATAGCAAAATTCCAAAGTGACACTGGAGCTATTTCTTTCTCTCCTCATTCCCATTTTCTCAGTATTTGTTTGGATAATGTGTGTAAAAAAAGAAATTTAAAAAAACAGCAAGGGGAAATTAGGCAGCTCTGAGTTACCTGGCAGTATGCTGCACTGTGCGCTCCCTGGAAATCAGCTCTTCTTAAGTTCTCCCACGGTACTGAACATTAGTCCTGGCTAACGGGGGAGGTCCTGGTTGGCTGGGGGTTAGCAAATGTGACGCCCAACTACAAGAAGGGCCAGAAGGAGAATCCGGGGAACTGCAGGCCCGACAGTCTGACCTGGGTGCCAGGGAAGGTCATGGAGCAGATCATCCTGAGTGCCATCACGCAGCACGTACAGGACAACCAGGGGGTCAGGCCCAGTCAGCGTGGGTTTATGAAAGGCAGGTCCTGCTTGACTGACCTGCTCTCCTTCTGAGACAAAGTGACCTGCTTGGTGGATGAGGGAAAGGATGTGGATGTGGTCTACCTGGACTTTAGTAAAGCCTTCGACACCGTTTCCCACAGCATTCTCCTGGGAAACCTGGCTGCTCATGGCTTTGACAGGCGTACACTTTGCTGGGTAAAAAACTGGCTGGATGGCAGAGCCCAAAGGGTGGTGGTGAATGGAGTTAAATCCAGTTGGCGGCCAGTCACAAGCTGTGCTCCCCAGGGCTCAGTGTTGGGGCCAGTTCTGTTTAAGGTATTTATCAATGATCTGGATGAAGGGATTGAGTGCACCCTCAGTAAATTTGCAGATGACACCAAGTCAGACGGAAGCGTTGATCTGCTTGAGGGTAGGAAGGCTCTGCAGAGGGACCAGGACAGGCTGGATCCATGGGCTGAGGCTAATTGTGTGAGGTTCAAGAAGGCCAAGTGCCGGGTCCTGCACTGGGGTCACAACAACCCCACGCAATGCTACGGGCATGGGGAAGAGGGGCTGGAAAGCTGCCCGACAGGAAGGGACCTGGGGGTGTTGGCCAACAGCTGGCTGAATAGGAGCCAGCAGGGTGCCCAGGTGGCCAAGAGGGCCAACGGCATCCTGGCTTGTATCAGGAATAGTGTGGCCAGCAGGAGCAGGGCAGTGATAGTGCCCCTGTGCTGGGCACTGGTGAGGCTGCCCCTTGAATGCTGGGTTCAGTTTTGGGCCCCTCACTCAAGAACATGGCCTCAAGTTGCACCAGGGCAGGTTTAGATTGGATATTAGGAAATATTTTTTTACTGAAAGGGTTGTCAAGCACTGGAAGGGGCTGCCCAGGGAAGTGGTCGAGTCCCCATCCCTGGAGGGATTTAGAAGCCAGGCAAATGAGGTGCTTAGGGCCAGGGTTTAGTGGTGGGACGGCAGGGTTAGGGGAACGGTTGGGCTTGATGATCTTCAAGGTCTTTTCCAACCTAAACGATTCTATAATTCTATTAGAAGAAGAAAATACGGGTTTGGATGAATTAGAGATCTATCTTTATTATTTTGTTATTCCTATATGTCTCTTGAGGAATGCCATCTCCTGTGTAAATTATTTTTCCCCATCAGCAGTCAGGGAGAGCCACACCAGCATTCAGCCAGCCACAGGCTCCTCCGAGCCTCCTGCGAACGGACGCGCAGGTATCCCTGTGCCGACACGCAGGCAGAAAGCAATCAGTCATCTTCAAACAGGGGGTTTAAAGGGGCACATCTGTCCAATATCCCTAGCTATATTCCTTAATGGAAATCTTATCTCAGTGCACGTAGGTGCATCTATATGTCTGTGTATACACTACTTCAGTAATGTCCACGCAAAGAAGTTTAAGCAGCTTTCTATTATTCATCCCCAGCCTCACCGCCTGTATTTTCTGTCTGTAGATACATGTTTAGGGTACTTTAGAGAATGGGTAAAACCTCCCCTGTTCAAGCTATATTCAGCTGATCAAAGATGCCTCCACTGCTGCAAATTCTAGTCTGACCAGAATTCCTTCCTAAGGTAGGAGAAAGCTTGTTACAGCTGCTATTAGCTGGCTAATGTCTTTTCCCCAGACTTCTTTGCTTCAGCCAAGCAGAAGCTTGCAAAAAGGCATCTCAGCCAAAAACTCCCTGCTCAGAGTCCTGGAAGCCTCTGCAGAGCAGGACACACAAACGTTGTTTATGAGGATGGAAGGGGAAGCAGGCGATTTCCACACCAAAGGCGTGTAAACAGACTGGCAGGTAAACCAATGTATTTACAAAGTCTAACCTGTGAGAAATTAATGTTTAAGACAAACACTGTGTTCTCACATGTGAAACAGGAAGGATGGGTGCCTAGGGGTACGGAGAACCAGGAAAGATGAGAGTGAGAATTTGGGAGAGCGCCAGTACAAATTTATAGGAAATCACTGAAAAACTCACAAGGCTGCACTTAAAAATTGACTTTCCCCCTCAGTCTCTCAATAGATCTTGCAGTGACATCTTATTGCTGCTAAGTGAACAAAGAAGCCCTGAATATATGGCTAAATCGCATGCAATAGCAAACATTAATTAATTGATATTTGAATAGCGCACTGAGATTGTAACAGTGGTACAAGTGGGATTTGGGGAGCATTCACTCAAATTTGTCATCTCTGGTATTCTCAGATCTCTTTGCAGCTCCCTGGTGTGGTGAGAGCTGTGATTTTAGCGATACACAAAGCCTGAGGTACTAGTTCCCGTGGCTGGGAGGTGAAGGTGGGGATCACTGCGGCTTTGTTTTCCTTGTCACTGCTCGAACTACTCGTGCTCTCTGTGCACAGTGAGAGGATGCAGGTGATCTTTTACTTTTGAAAGTCTCAAGGCATGTATATTTGTATTCAGTTTTGCTGAAAGGTCAGTACCATTCAGATCACTTATCAATGATACTTCCTTGCCTATGTATCATTTTTATACTGTGGCATCGGTTTTCCTGGTTCAACAGTCAGCTCCTAATAAAAAACGATGACATGTATTAGAAGAAAAATAGCTGTAATAATAGCACTTCAGTCCTACTTACTTGTCTCTTAACCTCTTTCTTTCAAAGGCTCCCACGCTGCAATACTAGAAGTTACCATTGAATTATCGACCGGAAACCTATCGGCATCTATTGCTGCTTTGGTGCCTCAGCGTACAGGGCAACACTAGTGGAGAACTCTTCTCAGGTCCCTGCCCCTCTTCCGTCTCAAAATATGGGTCTAGAAATAAAACCTGTTGCAGACACCAAGGATTTTTTAAATTGAGCTCACAGACATCAGCTCCAACTGACAGCAACGCCCCCCCAGGACCACGGCGCTCGCCCATCGCCCCCCTGCTCCTTACAGGCATTGTTCTGGGGAAGCAGTTCTACAAAATTCTCACTGATCATGAAAGGCAAATAAAGTAAATCCCAGAAGTAAAGGCAAAAGCATCAATACAGTTTTCTCTAGCAGCCCACTGCTATTTATACAGGTGACTGTGAACATTCGCACATCAAAAAAGTGGTATTTTGGCATATCTTCCAGGAGCAATTGTCTCCCTAATGGATAGCACAGTAAATATGCTGTCCCTGATGAGGAAAAGATGCTTTAATCATTACAGCAATAGTCTGTAATGAAAAGGATGCAGATGCAGTTCCCTGTCAGATTTCCCGATACAAGATTTTTCAGAAATCTCACAGGTACCTTTGGATTTCAGTACAAGGATCTAGGTGGCTTTTAATGCCACAATTAAAATTTCTGTGCTTTTCCTAACTTCACAGTGGAATTATCAAGATTGATACATTAAAGAATGAAGGATTCATTAGGGAGCTGGCAGCACGCAGCTTTGGTACCTAAAGTGGATGAAAACTGGGACTGGGTGAATGAAGCCTCTGACCTAAAACTGAACTGGTTCCACAAATAATGGGTTCAAGGGGGCAGAGGAATGGCTGTGGTCTGCTGCCTTCGTAAAGCACAGTAGCTATACAATTGCTGAGGTATACCTCTGTCCCCCAGATCCCCTCTGAGAGGGGTGGAAAACTTCCCAGCGGAGGACAGTTGGGTCTCTCTGCACAGCACGATGGCAGGGCTTCCCTCATTCTTGCTGCCTTCACAGCAGAGGTGAGACAAATACAGTCATCCAGTGTTTTTCATGGACAGACAAGACAATTTCACATATATATAGATAGATAGATAGATATTTTAAAAGCGTGTCTTGTGCTGATATTGCAGCCCGGGCATTTGCATTGTAATCTGCGCTATCTCATTTCTAAGATGAAGCAGTTAAATAGTCTTGGCCTGGTTCTTCTTAATCACACTAACACCACTTTTACAATGATCTGGGCTGAAAGGTTTATTATTAAGGACAACCACCCTCTTCCTTTATTACCAGCCAATGCTGAGCCAGTGCATTTAACAATAAAATCATCACAGGCTTCAGAAATAGTAAGATCAGGTTAGACTCCTGTTGACATGGAGACACTGAGAAATGTCTTTTAAGAAGTATCCCAAGCACCAGAGTTCTCTGAATTTCTCACCCATGTCCTAATGAAGACACTGCCACAAGTCAGAATTCGGAGCTTGTCTTTCTGTTGAATGCTAGTGCAAAGAATAAATAAGAATTAAGATCCATGAGAGTCATTTTGGCACTAAAAAAGCTAGTGTACTACGTGTCCTTGCCAGTGCTCCCCCGTGTATATGATAGGAATAGCTGCAAGGACTGGAGAAGCAGTAACTTTAGGAAAGTACTGTATCTGCTACAGAAGCATCACATTAAGTAGACCATTTCCGATGAATCCCAAATGCTCTTGTTCATTAGCTCTTTGGGAAAGCAGAATAGCATGTAAAATGTACATTGCACAGCATGACTTGTACTCGTGCCCTAAATGGTGAAAGAAGTCAAATCCCATCCCCAGATTAAATATGCACAGGAAAAAAATTATCTGAGCGAAAGAAAAATTGTTCTGTAGAAGTGCAATCGAACAGAACTGGGAAGGCTGCGATTTCTTTACAGAAGAGCATGAAGCACATGCATTTTAAAATCAGCTAATATCTGCTTTATAGACGTTTAAAACAGAAAATAATATATTTGCTATTACTTTAGATAAACAGCACCTGATGAGTCTGGGGACTTTGTTCAGTGTGGAATAGGATATTAAACAGCAAATGTGTCGGTTATGTTATTAAATCAAAATCACAACATTTATATATTAGCTTTTTTTTTTTTTTAATCTGAGATACAGCGCCTTTTATATAAACAATGTTCTCCATAAGTAAGGGACTACAGGAGCCGATGCTGAAAAGAAGCAGGCGTAACCTCTAAGGCTTTGCTTAGACATGGGAACCTGGTAGCAGTTCCGAGTCCCTGGGATGGATGTGGCAGGATGAGGCCAAAACGCAGCCTCCCCCATTCCCCTCCACGCATCCTCTGCACTGCAGCTAAAGAAACTCTCACCATGTGGCCTAGAAGGACCTCCAGCTTGGACACCTGCTGGGAAACTTTGTTCTTTGGTAAATGTTAGGTATTTCCGCTTTTTACACAGACAAATCAATGTGTCAGACATCAAGGGCTTCACAAACAACACTTTGAACCAGTAAAGAGATTGAATTCACTAAATGGGATATGACAAATGTCATCGTTGACTGGAACAATTACTGGCTTTCCTTGTATCTTTATAAAAGGTGCCATCTATCTCATAGCTAGAAGTATTTTTTGCCATGTAGGTGAGCCGGAACAAAGTAAAGAGTGGATTTAAACTGGAATATTCACTTATTTTTACTACTGCGACACTGTATAAATTTTGCTCACATGGTGAGCATCAGGATGCTCTTGACTACCGTGTCCTTATTGCTAGTTCTTCTTGTTCATTTATATAAAAGTAAAAAATGAACAAAAATATTATCTAACTCACCAGGGAGTTATGAACTGTCACTGTTATTGATAACAACAGGAAATGAGATCTGCGGCCGTTCCCCTTGCTCAGCATTGACGTGGTAAAATCATAAAGCAACTGGAAAATGCAGAGCCTGTGTTTCTAAGTGCAAGGCAAGGGACCAGTTTCAGCACCACGCCACCCCAGTCTGACATCTCGGTGACGCCAGTAATTTCAACTGAATCATAGTGGAGCGGTGAATCAGAGCCCTGCGGCAACTCCTTCCTCATTTTCCAGTTCACCAAAGAACTTTGTCTACGGCAGTTCAGCAGTACATTTTTACATGTCCCCGACTTTAATAGCGTGTCTGCTGAGCTGTGGTCCAGATGTATCACTGTATAGTAAAGAAGATGTAAGTAATCTAGTTAATGAAATTTGAGGCCACAGCCAGGATGCTACATTGGATGGACCACGCCCAAGGACAAATGCTTCATAAGAAGGTAGATGTTGCAAAAGCACATTTAAATTTGATTTTTTATAAGAAGCCATGCTTTCGTTGTGGAAATCTGTGACAAATTTACCTACAAAGATATTTTTTATTAGTATTTTTGAAGGGCTTCTGAATCTTTCCTAGCAGAAGTCCAGCAGCAGGACTCTCTGTGGAGGGGAGATAGTGCTGACTACCGGCATGGGCCAGCACAGTCCATTGACTTCTCCCACCTGGACACCTCAAGGTGACAGGACAGCCCCTGTCCTCCCAACAGCCACCAGCATGACAGAACTGGAGCACATCCTGCACATTCCTGCTGTGATCCTCCAGGAGTCTGTTGGCAACATTTCCTTGGCCCTTGGAGAGCACTGCAGACCTGGCCTGAACTCCAGAGGGTACACACCGGGGACAGAGCAAGAAAAGCAACACGGTGGGGAAGACAGGTATGATTTCGAGGAGAGAAGGAAGCCAGCACAGATGAAGAGAGAAGATCCCTGTTGGAGTCATCAGGTGACACAGCTTATCAACATGAAGAGCAAGAATCCATGGCTGCTGCCCAGGACTCAACTCTCCACCCATGCAGGGTCTTGGCCAAAGACGAGTCCTCAAAACAGTCTTTAAAAGCAACAACTCCAGGGCCTCGATGTCCTCTTGTCCTCCAGAAGTTACAGAAAGCAAAGAGATGAAGCAACTCTATTAACTTGTCCTGGACTACTGGAAATACCTGAAAAACAGTGAGGTCTATGTCACCAGGCCCTGAAGAAAGAAGCTTAACAAGAGATGCACAAGCCTAAGACATCATTTAATGATTAGTCCCTTTGCTCTTGCAGCAAATGCTCTTGCCCCTAAATGCTTCAGAGAAGAGCACTTTCCCTTGGTTCTTCAAGGCTGATCACCCGAACATGTCAGGCCATGAAGTCAGAGTGACGGAATTGTCCTGTTCTGGAAGAAAATGCTACAGGACAATCTGTGGCAAACTCAGGGCAGAAGACTGAAGATACAGCAGTGCCCAAAACCTTCCCTAACCTGCCAGCCCTTTCCCTCGTTATTTACTTGACTCATTTACCTCATGACCCTCCATCGAGCTGCAAGCCCACCACAGGAAGCTTTGCTTCCAAGCAGAGTTACAGTTGTTCCTATCAAGCTTACATCTTGACCATGAAAAAAATCACATTTATCCCAAATCCTGCCAGAGGACTCCAGCCTTCAGCTTCTATTTGAGAAGGCTCCTCAAGGATCTCTCAAACTGTTCTGAAGTCTGCCGCCTGGATACCTCCACAAGGATGATACAGCAACGGCATGAGCCCAGGTGCGTGCAGATGCTGCCATCCTGCTACAGAGGCATCAGTTCTGCACGGCAGAAAAGCAAGCACTTTGCTTCAAGTAACATTATAGAAAAAACAAGCTTGAAAGCTGTGCTGCCAGACAGCTCTACGAACACAGCTTTTACCCTTTGTGTAAGTACAGAAACTTCTGCAGCTGAAGAAATGACTCCAGAAATATGGATAAAATGGAACAAGCACTAGAGCTTGAAGATGTTCTCAAGTGCCGTCTGGTTCTCAAGCACAGCCACTCCAGCGGGCGCACAGGTACTGAGTTGGGCTGGTTTTAAGTAGCAGAGTCCTCACATCACAACTACCAGCATCATCTTGAACTAATTGCTGAAAACAGTGTAACATGAACTAAAGTGCGGTGGTCTCACTCTCTTGTAAACCATCCGGCGCCTGCAAATCACTCTGGATTCACAGTAGCGAGGGGAAAGCTGCCGGTGCAGCGAGTGCTGGTGCTACCCCGGGGCCCTGCCCCAACGCTGGAGCTGCAGCTCGTCCTCCTGCAGCATCCCTGGCGGCCTCTGCTCGCATGAGCCCGTTTTGTGGCCGAGCTGCTGTGTCCTCGGACAACTTCAGCAGCACGAGGCTCTCGGAGGATGGCGCGCTGGAACTTAACAGCTCGCTGTTCTACAAACTGTTTGGCCACGTCATTGGCATGCAAAAAAAGCACTGGTGTTGCTTCTCTCTGTACTTCAGCCTTTTGAAATAAAATATTGCCTTTTTTCTTTCAAATCCAAGTCCCCTCAATGAGCCCTCAGTTTTCCATTTCCCATCAAAACCACAACGTGCAGCACAACTCATGCATAAAAGATTGGTAGCAAACTCATGCAATGCTTGTGTAGCTATACTTGATGAGTGAGGCTAGAGATTTCCAATTTGTAAAGTTATTATTCCACAAGTGCAGCTTGCCATGTAGCAACTGTAAAATTCAGAAATATTTATTCAGATAAGGCCTGATACTGATCTTCGTCACATTTCCATTTTGGCAGAGATTTTTAAGGACCTTACCAGTTATGTCCTCCCAATTACAGTACCAGAGCTCCACCTATAATGAAGCAAATCCCTACGCTCTTTGCAAAAGCACAACATGTGAATCTGGCTTCCACATTAATCCCTGAAAAAATGGATACAGTCTATGCAGTGTTAATAAGGCAATTATCACACAAGCGGCACATTTTTTTCTGTGATTTCCTAATTAACGTGACTATCAACTGCTTATTAATAAAGCACTTTCCTATGCTTTGACTTGCAGCATATTGTAAACAAATTTAAGATGCCATTTCCTGCTCCGTCATTTACATCACACTGTTAATTCACACTTGTATTTCGTTTTTCTATTTGTTAGTGCATTGCCGAGAAAACAGTACATCATGATGGGGAAGAAAAGCAATATTCGAAACAAAGCCAGGAAAAGCAGATTGGCGGATTATTTGCTATTAAATTATGCACCCAGGGAATTTTTTCACAGTATGCGAAGCTACATGCCAGTAATCTGGACAAACTACCTCCTCCTGTATCACTATTTTATTTGCCTTTCTCCAACAGATGCTACTGACAGTTTACTAAATGGTGCACTGCTTAATAAATTTAGTAGAGGAAAAAGAACATTTATTTTCATACAAATTAGATCATGCATGAACCTACGTTAACTGCAGCTCTTGGGGAAAAAAAGGCTTTGGTCCAGTGAATGAGTGGGAAAACAGGATTCCTACTCTTTCTGATGTTAACACCAAGCAACTTCCAAGACGACACGTTCTTCTGATTTGCTGTTTCCTCCAAATGCCATCCCGTGGCTAAGTTTTCCAGAGCCAGAAATTTAAATATCCAGCCCTTTGAAATTACATCTCTTCGGTGGTGCAGCTGTCTGCGACCAAGCACAGTATGACTTTGATATACATGGTGTTGTACTAAGTGGTGGTTTTTAAAGAAAAACAACCCACCTTTGCACATTCCTTTCTGACTGACGGTTTAATGTGAGAAAACGCTGCCGACTAAACTTGTGCTGAAGGCTGTGCGAGCATTTAAAGGCTGGGGAAATAGTTTCTTGCAGTATATAACCTGCACCACCACAGGCTGACTAATGAGTCAGAGAGTCCTGAAACCCTCAGGTCCCATAAACATCCACTAATGAGATGAAACAAGATCTAAAGCGCTCAAACGTTGATAAGTACAGAATGTAGCTCACGATGTACTCTTCACAAATTAGTGAAGGGTTGCTATGGCTCCTTAATGAAATGTTATTATGTTTTAAAACTGAAACCAGACATCTGGGGTGGGGGGGGGAGGAGGAAATGGGAGCGAGTGTTTGAACACCGTTGTCTAGGCTTCCTTTCATCAGCCAGCTGAATTTGCTTACTTGTCCTGAATGAGTGGATCCATTTCTTCAGCTGGTGCAGTGCCTTGCAATAAAGCCGAGCAGTGTGTGCCGTCTTCCGCTCCCTGGGAAGTAGAAATCTCTGCTATGGGAGGGGAGGCTTCTGTAGGAAAGACTATATGAGCTGCTCTTGCCCGGCTGTGAAAGTCTCCTGTCCTCCCGCAGCGACAAAGAGCATCCAAAGGATTCGATCAACGCGAACGCGCCAATACATTCAGCACATTCTCAAAACCACCAGTCAAGATCATTAACCCCAAAGTGTTGAGAATCACTTGTTTCAAGCAGATGTGAAAGTATTTATTTTAAATAGTTTTTCATATGAGGACACATCAATTTCTTCCCTTAATAACCTTGATATACATGTAGATACAGATAGATAGATAAATAGATAGATCGATGGATAAATAGATTAGATAAGATAGATAGATTGATAGATTGATAGATTCTGGCATACATATATATACAGATACCTGCACACATACATATATATATAAAATTTGTGTGATGGACAAGCATGGGTCTGGCTCCAACTACAGCAAGCCCTAGGAACAGGTTGCAGCAAGCCCTGGAACAGGTTCCAGCAAGCCCTGGAACAGGTTGCCCAGAGAGGTGGTGGAGGCCCCATCCCTGGGAACATTCAAGGCCAGGTTGGATGGGGCTCTGAGCAACCTGATCTAGTTAGTGGTGTCCCTGCTCCCTGCAGGGGGGTTGGACTAGATGACCTCTAGGGGTCCCTTCCAACCCAAAACATTCTATGATTCTATGATTTGCTACCTCCTGGTAAACGCTGACTTTTTAAGCAGTGCCCAGCAGACACACAGCTATTTCCCCCCTGCATTACAGAGCAACCACTGTATCGCGAGCTTCAATAAGAACCAACCGCTCCAGCTCCAGCGTTGGAGGTGACTCTGAAATCATTGCCTGGAGAGGAACGGGTTAAACTGAAGCCAAGAGATACCGAGAAGCACGCTTCCCCGAGCAAATCTTGAAAACATTTCTTTAAACGCATCCTTTTAAACTTTCTTTTCAGAGGCTGAAGCGAGGGAGGGCCACGCTGACAGAGATGAAATGCGCTGACATTCCCTCTCCAGCACTCCGGGATGCAGCAGCCTGCTGCCGGCGCCGCGGTCGGCACTGCGCGTGGGCAGCAGCCACAGCCCCCAAAGGGGGGCTCTGAGGCCTGATTCCACTTTTCCTAACAAGCAAGCACACAAATAACATATACATTTTAAATTTCATTCCACTTAAAGCAGTTCCATCGAATTGATTTAATCCTCCTGCTCGTCCCTTCCGCCCTCACCTGTGGCAATGCCTCCAGCCCGAGCCCCCTCTCCCTCATGGCGACGTGACTTGCGGTCCTGCATTGCTATCGCCTTTCGAAGGGCCCCCTTCTCAAAACTAAGGATAGTTTTAATATTTCACGCTACCTTCTGCTGGCAACTCTGGTAATGGCTCTCGAGGGGAAAATTTTAAAAATGGAGAATAGAGCTGTACTGCTCAGAGGCCCGGCAGCTTGGCAGGCCTACAAATGACAGGCCAGGGCCCGCGCGCACAGCTAATGGCTATCAGCCCAAATTGCAGGGCCGGGTTCGAATACCTGGGTATCAATCATTCTGGCTGAAGAATCAATTGAACCCATATATCAGAGCAGAGGCCCGACCCACTTTATTAGAGTCAGTGAGATATTCCTTACATTAAGAACAGTCAACCATTAGAATAATCTCCCCAGGGAAGTGGTTGACTCCGCCACATTGGACACGTTCAAGCCTCAGCTGGACAGGGTGCTGGGACATCTTGTTTAAGCTGTGCTCTTACCTAGAAAGGTTGGACCAGATGGTCCTGGAGGTCCCTTCCACCCTGGGATTCTATGATTCTAGGATTAATTACCAAACTTCCCCTACCACTACTTGAGCTGGACGCAACACAAGCAGATGACTCTCTGTTGCCTGCATTTTCCTGGATGTCATTTTAGGGTACTCTGGTGACTACTTTTGACCTTAAAAACTTGAGGATGACCTCATCATTTAAATGTAAATGTGAAATTGTAAAACCTATCATGCGACCTGCTCAACAGGACCTGGCTGTCCCTTCGTGGGCAGGAGCCCACCACCCCCAGCATCTGTGATAACGCAATATTTGGGGAAGAATGACACATCGGCATCACAACTGGCACTGCATCTGATGAGTCTCAAACATACAGCTTCAGGGGGGGAGAAGCTCTACATGAAAACAAGCACTTCAGTATGCAGAGTTGAAGAATAAATCTTTCCACTCAAACTAATCATCATGGTAAAAATAATAGATTGGATTAAAATCAGCTTTACTCTTCATTAATTATACTGTTTTCTTCCTCTAATTACAGTGTTGAAATCATATAGTGCTACGCATGCATTTGCAACATTTTACAAGGAGGGTTAAGAAAAGTAAAGGGAAGAAAGTTCATGTGTGTGTGTAGTGTGTGTATATATGTATACACGGTCTAATTATCTTTAAGTCATTCAAATACAGATCTCAAAAACCTGGTACTGGAAACCCGAGAGTAATTATGCTTCTATGAGGGGAAAAAAAAAGCATTGAAAGACTCAAAGTGATTTCAAAGTAAATGATTCAGATGCTAAATTATGTGATTTCTGTTTATTACTACCTACTCTTTTCTGATTTTTAATATCAACATAGAGGTCTCAGGACAAGATTTCCAACCAATCTGGTCTTCTTCCATTTGGCAAACGCTCTGTCTAATGGACCTTGAAATTAAACCAGGGTTTTTGGTTACTTCCTACTTTGCAAAATCCCAGCAGCGATGATGGACTCTCCTGTTCACGGGTTGCAGCAGAGGATGCCCAACAGAAAAAAGCATATTATTGTCACTCTCACACATCCAGCAGTGCTACTCTGCAAGGCTCAAGTCCATGAATGACGTCAGTAGGAGCTACCACTTTAAAAACGGATAAAACGTGATCAAGTATTTTGATTTTTGCTGTAAGTAGAAATGATCGTGATTTACCTATTTGGGGACAAATGCAAGTGATAAACAGTCACTATAAATGACGAAGCAGTGGATGTTGTTACCACCTCACTTGGAATCTGACAATATCGTCTCAGAAATCCCTGTCTCGCTACATTAGGAGCGTGTGCAATTTAATTAGAGAGACTTCTTCAACTCTTACGGAGTATTTCAGTCAGTCAAATAAATGCACTCACAGATCTGTTTAAGCTTCTCGCCTTCTTAAGGGTACTTGATCTCAGAACCTGTTTGGACAATCTAATCTGCTCAGAGAGATGAGCAGTTACGCAAGCCATGTTTTGAAATGCCTAAGAAACACTTGATAGCCACAACCTGGACTTTTTTCTTGTCCATTTGGGAAAATAGATATTTTCATTTAGTTGGAAATTACTCATGCTGAGTGCTTAATAGATTAGTCTTCATCCAGATTTTTAGTTTTTACCTCAAAAGAAACAGTGATACCTGTATATATGTACCAGCTACAGGTAAAAAGGATATTTCAATTTGATTTACAGTCTGGCAAGAGGAGAAGTATTTTGCTCATTTTTCCATTTGTTTACTCTGTGTCATCTGTTAATTCTGCACGACTACTTCATTCCTCTCTTTCCTACACTGCAAATGTCTCCCCCTTTTCCAGTATACACTGTGGTTTAGCGTTGCAAAGGGGCTGGGTTTTGCCGGAGCCATCCCTTGTGGAAAACGTTCAGAGTCACTGAATTGACCAGCTGTGCTCTTTCAAACCACACAAATCTGCTGTAGGGCAGTCACAGATTGACATTGTCCAAGATTTATGCTCTATTTTCCAAACATTTCCTGGGAGATCATGACCTTGTTGTGGATTTTCTTGGGGGAAAAACTCAGAATTATTAACTTCACATGATATGTAAATATATAGATCAATGCTCCTCTCAGCAGACAATTGCCAGACTATTCAATGACTGCTTTTTTTGTGAAAAAGATACTGTCAACTCTCTCCTTCCCTGAAAATCTCCTTATAAATGTTTCTGATGGCAGATCGTTAAATGCTGAGCTGTGGCATTTCCCTGAAGATATAATTATAAAGCTGTGGGAGGAAAAGAGACAACTCTTCAGACCACGCTCTTCTTTCTTTTATGACTGTGTAGTTCAGTGGCTAATGTGTATATTGAATTTAATTTAATCACTTCTGTTATTTCTACTAGTTAGATAGCAGTCATTTCATTCAGACTTATTATTAAATTATTTATACGGGACCATCTACTAGCTCAACTTCATTAAGATGGAGTTAAAAGTTTATAAGCTCAAAAATAGCATGAATGTCTGAGGTCATGGTAAGAAAGCCACGGTACAAAAAGATTAAATTTCCATGCCAGTATGGATATGCCTGTATATGAGCCAGATGCCTAAAACCCCATTGCCACTGGGGATCCAGCGCACACAGGCGGAGGAATTTGCAGAGCGAAGCGATGGGGAGCCGGAGCCCAGCCACTCCCCGGGGTTCATTGGCTTTATCGATCAGGTCTCCACTGGCACAGCAGATGCGACACGTTGGCTGCATGTAGATACTGACATTTCAGTTAGTCTCGTATTGAATCCCACCAAACGAGCCTGGAGTTCAGCCACTATTTAAGAAGTTTTGAGAAGTTTTTGCCTGGAAAAGAGGCTACTCTTTTCACTGAGTCTTTCTGAACTTCTTTTTCCTGAACATTATCTTGAACAGTGTTTGAATACAGGAGTGTTTGGGTAATACCACTGCATTCATTTTCAGCTAGGAGCATCGCAGTCTGGTTTTAGAAGCTCAAAAAGAAGACAGGGATGCTAAGACACGGGCCCTAATCCATACCACTCACTTGTACCACACAATTTTTCTTTACAACGAGGGTGGTAAAACACTGGCACAGGTTGCCCAGAGAGGTAGTGGAGGCCCCATCCCTGGGAACATTCCAGGCCAGGTTGGACGGGGCTCTGAGCAACCTGATCTGGTTAAAGGTGTCCCTGCTCACTGCAGGGCGGTTGGGCTAGATGACCTCTAGGGGTCCCTTCCAACCCAAAACATTCTATGATTCTATAATTAAAGTAACACAGGATTACCAAGGTTACCTATTCAGCCTTCCATGACGATTTTCCCACACTTCCCCTATATAATCCATGCTATTGCCTCCTTTCACTCCACCGTTCTCACATACTCTACAGTACCCATCTCAAACCCATGGAGCACCTCTCCGGTGTCCCCTGCAATGTGGACCCAGCAGGCGGGCATCACAGCAGGCTGGATTCGCCTGCTGCTGAGAGGCAGACCCCATCCTTGGCACTTCTGTCCCAGCTAAATTAAAGCCTCTTCTCTGAGCAAGTGTGGTGTGATCAGCTCTCTGCAGCACTGATACCACTAAATGCAAGTACCTGAAGTTAAGTTTTCTTCCAAAAATACCTCTTCTTAATATGCTTAACTAGAAATTGGCTGTGTTCAATGACAGTGAAGACTGAGAGGGAATCTTACAAATGCTTACAAATATCCTAAGGGTGGATGTCACGAGGACGGAGCCCAACTCTTCTCAGTGGTGCCCAGCAACAGGACAAGGGGCAATGGGCACAACATGAAGCAGAAGAGGTTTCATTTGAACATGAGGAAGAACTTCTTCACTTTGAGGGTGCCTGAGCCCTGGCCCAGGCTGCCCAGGGGGGCTGTGGAGTCTCCTTCTCTGGAGATATTCAACCCTCGCCTGGACGATGTCCTGTGCCCCCTGCTGTGGGTGAGCCTGCTTGAGCAGGGGGGTGGCACTGGGTGATCTCTGGAGGTCCCTTCCAACCCCTGCCTTTCTGGGATTCTGGGATTTCGTATCCCTCCATTTATTTTCACTGTATGAGTGATTCAATAATTCTCTGTAGCACAGCCACATTCTTCCCATCACACATGCACTGACTTGATAAAACATAAGTGCAAATATCCCCAGAAAGGTGAACTTTATATATCAAGTTTCCATCCACAGATCATGGAGCTGTGCAGCGATATTATTATATTATATTCCCAAATGCGGCATTACTGAAGTCAATCCAGTTACAGCCAGTTACCAAAACAAGAACAAAATTTAGAGCATTGTGTTTTGGGCGTTAAAGGCTGAGATGTTTCCTAGCCATTTAGTTGACTGGGCATGTGGTTAGTTTCCATGATCTTTAGGTACCATAATAAGTACTATTTTCACAACAGCAAGCTGCAAATATCTTCTTTCAAAAACCTGGCCATCTCCCGCAGCTGCCGGGGAAAGAGCTCAAAAGTTCTTCTTGTTAAATTATACCAAAACGTGTCCCATAGTATACATAGTCATAAGAGATTATAAGAACGAGGGACATGTGAAAGAGAAAGATAGGAAAAGAATAAGGACTTATCTACCCCAAGTTGTTCTTTGACTTAGCATGATTTCAAATTAATCTAGCTAAACTAGTGAAAAGACTTTGTAAACCTCATAAACCATTTTTACCGTGGTTTAAATCAATTTAAAAAAACAGATTAAATTCTTGGACACAGGAACTCGTTACCATGAGTAACAGATTTCTGCACCACAGGCAATCTGCGGTAAAGTGGAATATGTCACATAAACTGAAATAACACTGCCTGTAGAGACACTTGTTTTAATTTATCTGAATCACCTAAGCTTGTATGAAATGGAGACCTCCTGCAAAAAGAGACCAGGAGAGGCAAAGCAACCAATGCGCAAGAAAAAGGCATGGATAGTGTTTCAAATTATACACCGTGTGCATAGAGGTCACAAGATAAACATTGATGTAACACAAATTTATAGCTCTGCCGAGGGCACTTCATAACATCCTAACACCAGAAGAACAAAGCTGGAGTGTTTTCATGCCGAAATGGGATTTTCTAGCCCTTTGCTGTTTGCTTGTTTTTATAGAACAATCGGTTTATTTGACCGGTTTCAGTCTTCCTGCATTGCAGCTTCTGAACCTAACTTGCAGGAACAACAGCAGTTGAAAACTTAGTTAAATATTGCCAACCACATCAAAGACCACTGAGGTCAACTGAAAAATCACTATTAACCTCAGTGATCTTCTGTGTAGGTGCTTACTGCTCTCCAATGTCCGACATGTAAAGGTGCCACTTTATAAAACACTTTGGAAGATTAGAAGAAAGAGGCATGAGAACTGAGCTGCTCTCCTTCCCAAAGACGGCATCTGCACGTT
The DNA here is from genome assembly GCA_034008185.1 of Gorsachius magnificus. Lineage (NCBI taxonomy): Eukaryota > Metazoa > Chordata > Aves > Pelecaniformes > Ardeidae > Gorsachius > Gorsachius magnificus. Next base: position 5,716,647 of record CM067085.1, on the reverse strand, counting down.
AAAGATAATCATATTTACTGTTAGAGGTGGACAAAAGTAATCAAAGTGAGTTATTTAATTATCAGAAGTCTTCTGTAATCCTTTGTAAAGCGTCACTAAGATTGTATTAAAATCATACTACTAATAGTCTTAAGAACAACTGAGCAATTCACTTCAGAAGGACCTCAACAACATACACCGCATGAACAAGTATCTTAGACCTCTGGATGTTTGCTGTTTATGTCCTCTGCTATTTGTAGTCTTAATTTATAATTACTATTGACTTACAGAATTTATCAGCTCAGGTGTCTGGTGATCTTTCTGCTTCCTAATTGCACAAGAAGTTGGAAGAATTAGAAACAACTTCCATGACATAACGGGGCAATGCCAACATGCACCACTGCAAGTTTTTTTAAGTTTTCTTTCCCCTTTTTGCCATAAAACTGCATAAAAAAAATTAATCGCTAGGAAACCCATCAGAGCGGGTCATGTCATTAAAAAAAAGTTTTCAAATATTTCTTTCTAACGTCCCTTAACTACACTTCTAGCCCTGACCCCAATTCTCCAGGGAGCTCAACTGGACTCCTTTGAAAAAAGCATTCCATATAATTTTTTTTTAAAGCAAGTGAAATGTTATGGTCTGGCTCCCTGCCACAAAAGCAGGGACATTGAAAATTAAAAATGACATTGCTGGCTTTTATTCACACTACCAGTTTCTTTCTCGATCTTATGCAGCGGACTTGTTTTGTCACTGACCTTTGTGGTGCTGTAAGAAGGAGGAAAGGTTTGACACAATAAATCATAATGTCACTTTTGCTGTAATTGTATAATACCAGCCTTTTTTTTTTTTCCTTTAATCAAGGTGAAGTATAGGGCTACGCTCTCTTTAGTGGGTTCCAATAAACCCTAAATCCCAGTAAAAATTAATTTTCTTGTCCTTATCGAATCCCCAGTGGATCTGGGCTTGTTCGTGGCCAAATATAGTTTGGCACAATAACACAAGCTAAAACTTTGCATTGCTCAAGCCCAGCCAATCATGTTTAGCAGCAATAAAATGTATTTTTAAACAAACCCCTTATGTACTTAGGGCTAAATTATCACCAACTTCATACTCAGCATGCTTATTCCAACCCATTTTGCAGCTCATTACCTTATTTCTGAGTCACAGCTCTATGTTAATTCCCGGCAGAACTTCACCTTTATGGGGTTAAATGAATTGGTTGCAAGGGTTGGGACCAGGACTAAATGCTATTTCTCCTTTAACATCTTTCTAAGTGTTTTATTCTATGAATATTTCATATTGAAGAAAAGCCTTGTTTGTGCATGCCAGAAAATAAAGGTCTCAAGGATCTCCCACCTAGCCAAGAAAAGAGGAAAATCTATCAGAACTCCTCGCCAGGGAGAAAAGAGGAAAATGGAGCCCCAGGAGCAAGAGTCAGGCACTTGAAACCACGTCATCCTCCCAAACTTGCATCCTCAGCTGGCAGAAGAGCGTGCTGCCGCTGCTCCACCGCCACCAAAGCCTGGGAAGAGTAACAGTAAGTGGGTAAGTGGAACCATAGTTGTGTTTAAGGAACTTTTGTCGCTTGTTTGTATGTAAGTTTTCAAAACTGAGTCGCTGTGTTTAAATCTTGTTTGATTAATTATGAAAAGATGAGCAGTAAGAGCTAAGCTTCCCATATCAGGTGCCCAGGGAATTCCTATAGATACTGGGGTCAAAGTCTTGGATAAAAGGGCAAGAAGACAATCCTAAAAAACCCAAAGAAACCAGGAGCAGCTAAAGGAGCAGCGCTAACAGCTGGCTTGCACCAGCCACAGCGAATTTTTCACAAATTCACTCAAAGGGTCCAGATTATAGCCCATTTTCTGCAGATTTTTTTCTGGCTTTGTTTTTTCCAATTTATTGAAGTGAGTTTGTTTATTTTCCAACCTGCGAACAGACAGACGACTGCGCTGAAATTCAAACTCTGGCTTTGTTTGAGATGGACCGGTGCTGAGGATTTACACATTTTTAACTGATTAACTTTCAGTTTAAAGACCATTTCTAATGCCACCAAACATGAACACTACTTCAAGGGGAATGGTGCATTTTTTTTTAACAGAGAAGTAAATACTAGTGAAAGGGTATAGATGTCAGACTGCCTTGATCTTAGGATAGAAATTATATTTGAATGCCAACTTCTTATTACACACCTCCTTCAGGACCGAAATCGGCTGTGTGCATGGGAAAGGGTGTTCAGTACTAAGCAGTGATTCCAGGTCTCATTAATTTGATCCTACTACAATACTTAAATACTACTACAGTATTCTCACATCCCCTTCCTAATAAACATAAAATAAATATACTTATTAGAAAAGGGATGTGAACATTTATTACACATTTTTGGAAAGCTACTTATGTATTTGCAAAACAACAATCCCCATCTTTTTTTTTTTTAATTAATAATGTGTGTTGCGGCCTTAATATTTATAGGTACAGGTTTTCGCAGGAAAATGTTAATTACATTCACCAGCCATGAGCAGAATATATAAGAAGCAATTTATAAATTAAACACAGTAGTTTGCAGTTTGAAGAAAATCAGAGCTAAACTGAAATTATGTTTGGATTCGTGGATCAGAAATACGTACTGATTCACTACATCATATCAAAACATAATCAACAGATGGCAGAACACTACTGGGGTTTGGGGGGGGGGGATTTAGGGTTTTTTTTTTTTTTCTTAGCACACATTTGTCTACATTAGATTTATAAGACAAGAATGTCAGAGCTTAATAAGGATTTGGGAGTAAACGTGTGCTTTAAAAATGTGGCAATTAGAACACATAAGAAAGAAGAAAGAGGGTAACCCATGCACCTTGTGTCTGGGAAGAAGAGACTTCTAACTTAGATATTGGGGTAACTCAGTCCTAGAAGGCAGAGAGGGTAATTTGCAATATAAGTTTGACTATTAAATTAAGAAAACCGGCAAAGGAGCAGAGAAAAAACCTGAAGCCAAGCCTAATTATTGTCCATATTTCCCTAATTCAGCGAAATATAGCAGAAGTGTACAACAAAAAGATCTCTGGAAGAGAACTCACTACCCCAAGGCTACAGCAAGGACTTCTCCCAGGCACACATGAGACCACTTCTCCAGTCCAGTCCGTGATGATCCATTTTTCCCGTGATACTGCTGGATTAGCATCTAGTAGATTTTCTACCTTCAAGCCTGTCATATTAAACAGCTAAAATCTCACAAATAAATACACATACACATGCACGCACCATACGCATACACACATCTGTGCTTTCAGCTGCCCATGTGAAATATATCAGGCAATGGCAATGCCTTAAGCCAGAAAGGGAAGCACGTTCTCGGATCCGGTGGCTGAGTTGTTTCACATTTAGGAATAACCACCTGTGAAATCCATAGCAAATACGTGGTGCTACAAAACAGACGCGCTTAGCAAGATGAAAGCTGAAGTCCGGTGTCCCAGCAGCCCCTACCAGGTTGTTATGGTTTTCCACGCATCTCCTGAGCCCTGAGCTCATAGGCTTGGAGTCGTCACCAGGGTGGGCAATGGTGACTCTGGGGTACTCCAGAGCATTTCTGGAGACCAGCTTGCAGGTCCCAGGGGCTGAAGGGTTCCCCTCTCTCAAGGAGATACATGCTTTGGGTCCTGGGGTTTGCAAAGAAAATTCCCTATCTTTAGCGAGATAGAGACTGCCATACCCAAAGTTCAGCAAGTGTTTGTATGAGGTTAAAAAAAAATGGAAGCAAACCTGAAATCCCAAACCTGAAAAGGTACTCCACAGCATCAGAACAGCATCATGAACTCAGGGAAAACAAACCGTGGCGTTCGAGAAAGCGCTTGGCAGAGCTAAAGCCCTCATCTGATATTTATCGGGGGGAAAAAAAAAGGAGATAAAGCCCCCTGCCACAAACAGACTATCTACCAGAGAGGGAACCGCAGGTAAATTGACCTGTTCAGTAGGAATGAACCAGATAGTTTAATGAAGAAAAACACTTTTTGTCTCCATCTATTGGTCGAAAGTCAATTTAGCTGCTGTTTGGGTATGTATTTTGCAATACTATTCCAGAAAGGACATCTGTGTCGTGAATACCCCAATATCCCCATCTTTTCTATCTTGTGATGAGCCTTTTTGATGTCCTGGAGCACATTCTCCATCTGCCTGATAAAAGCCTTTTTGTACAGAATGCAGGTGTCCAACTTCATTATTTGCTCGTAAGGCTGCAATAATGCAGCAGCCTCCGACAAACCGCTTGCTTCCCTGAGAAATGAAGTATGTGCCTTTACAAAAGGAGAATATTACTGACAGTATCATAAACCGAAGTGGTAATTCAGGTTTTTAACTAAGCACAGAAGTTAGAATAACATATTGACAGTATCCTCCTGATTTCTGGTGACCTGGAAATTGAAATTGGGGTTTTTTTTGAATAATAAACTCAAATGTAAAGGCCTGAACCGAAAAGAACTAATGTTTCAGTAATTCTTCAGTCAGGAACGAGCATTAGCACTTCAGGAGAGAAGGTGCAAAGGGAATAAGTAGCTATTTAAATGTGAGCAGCATCCCTTTCTTTTTTTCCTTATTTTTTAACATTAGCATCCACAACAACACAACCTGTATGTAAGTTAATATTGGCATACTGTCCCTGCTCAGAAAGCATTACTGCTGCATTACAGAAGGCAGCTGGGTGGCACAGTAAATGTGTCATTTGCTATTTAACATCTCTGTGACCTGGATTTAAATTCACAGTCGCACAAAATGAGACTTCAGTTCCCTGGGAAGGCTATTAAGGCACACACAGAAAGACTTGTGAGGCATCCAAAGCCAGCAGGAACGTGCTCCCCGCACTCGCCCCTGCGGACACACACCCTCAGAGCCCGCAGGGGAAGGGGGAACTGGATAATTTTTATTAAAAGGATGCCTTCAGTTTGGAAGAAAGGCACCCAACTAACTGTGAATAAATCTTCTGTTTATTTAAAAGTTTACCCACAATGCTTCAACCTCCCCATGAGAAAAGGCATTTGGTTATGTCGCTGCCCATCCTAGCGCCTCATCAGAGAGCTTTATAGGTCTAAGTGTTTTCCTATCCACAAAGAACAAAAGGGAGAGCTGTGAAAAATTCAAAAATGTTATATTCTCTCCCTTAAAGCATCATTACCCACCGTCTACTGCATAATACTCCCCGCCTTGCTGGTGCATCTGCATATGAGAATGAATTGCTTTACCTTTACGAGGCAAGACAAGTGCTTATGATGAGGCTTATCTTTAAATTAAGCTCAAAACTCTCCTTTTTTATTAATTTTACATACGCCGCCTCAAAAAGATTAAAACCTCAGCTTCGGCATGAGTCAATTTTTCTTTTTCTCTTTTCTGGGCCCATTTTATTACCTTTTTCAGAACTGGCCCAGGTGAGTTAGCATCTCTTTACTATCACGCACCAGAGCTGATGTGAACCCAGCACCTCCCACCCAACGCAAGTGCCTGTGCCCTCCATCCCATTCCCAGCCTGAGGACACAGCTGAACCTTCATCCCACGCTGACGTGAATCCCTGCGGCTGCTGCAGCGATCCTGCCATGCCCTTGCCCCCAGCCCCAGACTCCCGTCCTCTGCATCCAGCAGCTGTCCCAGCTGAAATCTCCTCTTCCCTTCTTTTTATATTCTTTTTTTCTTTTTTTTTTTTTTTTGATGGATTCCAACAGGTTCAACAGACTGCTTGGTTCCCTGACTACCACGCAGGAGCCCACAGTGGTGCTGGCACAGAGGAGGAGGTACAAAGGTATCATCTACGTGCAGGCTTAGACTAATCCTGAACAAACCTACAAGTGAACCCCAGAAACTCAGCTGGAAGCAGAGCTACTTGTGAAGTTTCCAGGTAAATAAAGTTTACATAGACTTTTCATTTTTTGCCCTCGTTTCCTTGAAAAATGGAAACAAATAATTTCATTCCAGATAGCTGCAGTTTAACCAAAGCATTTCAATTTGTCAATCTAAATCAAATCATTCAATATTAATGCATACCTGTCTGAATAGCCAAGGGGTCTTTTCATTTTTGTTAAGAAATAAAATATTTTGAAGCATTTCTAGATAAAATGAAGAGAATGAACTGAGTTGTGAGTAATAGCAAGAGGTTCTTGAGAAGGGAGCAATCAAAAACATGGCTATATTTTTCAGCATATTTTTATTGGCCCTTTTACTCTTCTATCTAGAAGGTAGACTCAAAAAAAAAGACATTTAAGCAGGATTTGGATAAAATCCCCTTTGGACTCCCTGATGTCTGTATTATGCAAAGCACCAGTGGCTCTGACAGCTTTCACTCCCTGCCTGGTTGCTGCCCTGCCCCGCTGCAGGGCCAATACATTGTCCATTTTTAGCATGAACCTCTTTCCCCAAAGCACCTTATTGCTGTTTTTCTGATTTTACCACGTGTCTCCTGCAGCTCAGACAGGTCCCAGTGCAATCTCAGCTCTGGAAGCACGAGACCAGGCAGCTCCCCAGCTGTCCTTCCTCCCCACGCCCAGGGATGAAGATGACACCGGCACTGCCTGTCTCACGCCCGCTCTCCCTCACTCCTTTCCTATTTTATTTTACTAACCCTTTCACCACACTATGCAAAAGAACAGCTCTCAGCAGGAGACCCAATCTTCAACCTTTGGCCATGCCAGGCATTTTCTGCTGGCAGCATAAGGAGATCCCACACCCCGTGGACCTCATGTGGACCCAACCGAGCCTCCTGCATCTCTCCATAGTTGGAATTTATACACATACGGAGTTAAACCCACATACTTGTCTATTTACATCCTCAGCTTTCTGTGTATTTTGTCACTGTCACCAAGAGCTGCATTTGCTAAAACACCTACGAGCCCCAGGTTTCATCAAGGATCTCTTTCTGGCAGAGTTTCCTTTATTTATTTCATTCCCCTGCAGAAAACTCTCATTGGGATGTTACCCACTGCTTTATTCAATTCCAACAGGACTCTTCGGGACGAGGGGGAACTACAAATCGAATGCTTCAGAATAAATCAAAGCATAAAATTACATTGTCTCTGACAAGAAAAAGATTTGGTTATCCGCATTTCCGTACAAAGAAATTACAGGAGAACTTGCATTCGAGCTTAAAGGCCTGACTTGTTCTCAGCTGAAATGTAGCAAGCAAACAGATCTGTCCCTCCAATCTTATCCTGACAGGGATCGGTTTGAAGTGATTTGTCCCCTCCCTGGTGACAGGGAGCGAACGCAGAGCACTTGGTATTGCAGATGTAGGCTATTTCGGTCCGTGCGGCAAATCGGCGGGGATTTTATGTGTAGCAGGAATTGAATTGTGCATCTCTCCCAAATGATGGGAAAATCACTCCCCATGAAGGTGAGGCTGTAGAAGGAATCAAAGTACAGTACGAAGCACACTATAAATAAAGGTCAGCCTCTCTCGGGGTTTTCTCCAGAGAAAGACTAAACTCGGAGACATGTTGAAAACAGATAATTGCATTGTCTGATGCATATTTGTAGTCTATAAAATCTTGTATTTCAAAAATACCATCGAAGCTAAAAATGGGCTGTATAAGGATCAGCTATAAAAGTCAGTAGTTAATGATTCACCATAATACATGATTTAGCTGTAAGCTAGAAAAACATAAAAATAGCTCAAGAAACTAATTTCTTATGCTGTTTCAGGCATATGCATGATTTAAACTCAGGCATTTCCATATTTTTCAGATCCCTGAGCAATGGCATCTGATGAGAAACCGATCTGTTTAGACATTCTCTTTCTAGGGTAAATAACGACACTTTATGGCATCCTAGAAAAGATTGTGTAGTTCCATAATTGGTAATTTTGTACAGCTTGCATGAGTTCTGTGTCATCTCACAAATTTCACAAAGCAACTGCTCTGACTGGGGGTGCTATAATTGATTACACAAAATTGCCGGGATAGAGAAACGAGCACACTATCAATTACATTGATAGAAAATTGGTGGGACCGAAGAGCGATTTATAGCAACCACAACTGAACTCCTAATGTGGGGACAGGTACAACACTCACGTCTTAGGCTCACTGTTAAGTTACAGATCACGTAAGAAGTGATTCTGGATAGACTGGGCCAGCAGATCGGCCTGGGGTAATTTCCAGCGGGATGGCACAGCTTTCCAGCACGTATCGCAGGGAAAAGCCTGAGCTCGGAATTGAAACGCCTGCGTTTCGTTGTGTGAAGCTGAATCCCGAGCTTTTTTCCTGGCTCTCTGCAAGTGATTCCAGCCTGATACCAGCTTTGCTATCGGCATCTTTACTGTTTGCTTCGTTTGGGTGGTGCAGCCCTCAGGCGTTGGACAAACTTCTGCAAACGCAAGATCTGCTTTTAAATTCCCTCACATTTCTCTCTGTGAGTGAATGAGATTTTAGCCACTAAGTTCAGCTTTCGTCAGATTTATCTCTGAGCAGGGTGCTTGAGATTTCATGGGCTCAGGTGATGGGGCTGAAATGAGCTCGAATGATTTTCCATATGCTACAGCGAGGGAGGGTCTGTCCTGCCCTTATTTCCCCACAGGCAGCTCCAGTCCCATAAGGAGTCTTTCTGCTTCTCAGCTACATGGAAGGGAAGACTGGACAGAGGATACAGACACAAACTTCCAGTTCTCCTCATGTGTTTTGGATGAAGCCTGCATCTAGGTCCAGTATTCTCCTGGCACTGGCGTGGAAAAGAACAAGCTTTTTCCATGGCCACCTGAAATTTCACCATCGATTCCCATTAGTGGTACGAGAACGAAAGATTTCCTACACAAATAAAAATGTACAGGCTAATTCCTGGCTAGCCTTTCAGATGGAAACACTACGACGTGTGTCAGACCTCCTTCCCTTGCCATCGCTGGCAGCCCTGTGCGTTCATGGGAGCCCTGCTACTGCAGAAGCCGTAAGATAATTAATGAGCAGAACTCTGCTGATAAACTAGTGAAGAAAAACCCTAATGAAGAAAATTCTTATACTTTTTATCCATATATATAAAGTGTATATATAATTATATATATGCTTTCTATCTCTATATATAAAGTGCATATATAATTATATATATACAATTATTTAAAAAAACACTTTTTATATATGTATATATATATATGTATTCTTTATACTGGTGCATCTCAGACTGATGTCAGCAGGAGCCGCGCCAGTTCTTGAACTCAGACCCCAGTGTTTTTGTAAACAGCACAAAATAACTGAAAGTGCTTGTAACATCAAATTCCTACACCAAAATCTTTTATGTAGCTCCAGAGCTTCCCATAAAGACATTAAGCACAGTTATAAAAAACAACAGTCTTCCAGGAACTACACTACAATGACTTTTTTCTGACAACAGTCATCAGAAAATCTCTTTAAGATGCTCAATGTGGTAAAATATGTAAATGACATACAGTTGCTAGGAGATAAAAAATGACGTGAACTTGTGAAAACATTGCAATCTGCTGCCTTTGAATCTGCAAGGTCAGCTGTATTTTTCATGATGATAACTTATTTATATTGTCTCCATGCTAAAAATGAGTTTCCATGCAGGTTGCCTCTTCACTAAATACTAGCTGACCTACTGTACCTATAAATTGGTATTTATTACAAGGCTGGTTAACTTCCTCACCGAGTTTACAGCCCTTTAATTACATTTTGCCAGACTAATTAGTAAATACGCTGTACACGACTCCTTTCTGCTGAAACAAGCAAAGGGCCTATATTCAACACTTCTGTATCCATTTATTTGTTTAAGCATTTCATTAAATGTTAGGTATGTCTCTTTTTTTAATGAAAAATGCTGTAACATGAGAATGAAAGTGTGGTTTATTGTCCAATTAACAAATCCAGTAGCTTAACTCTTGTCACTCAGTGAATGATAATGCATTGCTCATAAATCAGGAGGAGAACTACTTAGGCACAGACCCTGCAATCAATGCTACAAGTATTGGCTGCTCTCCACATAATCCAGTGCTAAATGTGCAGCATGATTTTATTCCAGTAACACATTAACAGAATGTACAACCATTTTGACTTTTGTAAATGGTCTAATGGCGTCGCAGCAAAAAGCATTTGTCCATTTTTTAAAATAAATGCATCCCGATGACGAATGTGTTTAGGAATTCTGGTGATGAACCAGCAACGTGAACTAACTATGGCCTCTTAGTGCTTTTTCATCCCTACGTTTCAGATGGGCTCTCCACCAACCGAGGCGCGCTGGCTAGGATTCAGTTTGCATATGGACATTAATTGTTTTGCGTTTCCATGGATATCCTTGGGATCCCTTTACTTCTGCATCTGCAGAGGAGGATACTGCTCCTACGGGCAGCATCACCTGCACTGCTCAAATGTAAAGAGAGGGCCAAGACGCTGTAGGTTGTTGGGGCAATGGTCAGAGGCTTTATAGTATCTCCATGCCAGAAAGCTCGGAATAAAAGCGGCGGTTTTCCCACTTCCATCCCCACTAATGACTTTCCAGGCATTGTCCCGGTCCAAGGATTTGCCACTCCGCTGTGGAAAGATGGCACCATTTCACTTCTTGGACGTAGTTATAAACCTTTTCTGATGTGAAGTTGCTGCATTCTGAATGCCCAGAGGGCATTAAACAGGGTAGGTGCTAAAAGCATCTCGCGAGAAATAAACCAGAAACGCGCTAAAAGACTTTACAAATCTATCGATAGAAAGCAGAGGGCAGGGTACAGAGCTTATGTCACGTTTTGGTTGACAACCGTTTTTGCTGACGCAGACGCTGCGAGGAAGCGAAGGACCTGGAGACCCCAGTAAAACGACATGTGGTACTGATGGTGTCAAACATAAAAGCCTGGTGAATCCAGCAATTTTTTACTAAAGTGAGCTCACTTATTTGCTAAGCAGCTTTGCCTGAGCTTTCGCAGCCAGAGCTGCGGAGTAACAGTAACTGAATTATGAAAGAACCCCCTGGGATATCTGAAAGGGTGAGAAGGTTCCAGAGTAGTGGAAGAATAAATCCTAATTCTCATCCAAAAGAGAGAGAATGGGATAATCATGAAAATATTAGCAGGATAAGCATGTTGAATAACAGCCAGAGGATCTTTACCAAAGTCATCCTAAGTAGGATTGAGGAAACACTGAAATTAATAATATGTGGATTAGTACAATTTCAGGATGAAATGGTGTTTATGTATCAAATCTCTCCAATCGCACAAAATGGAGAAATAGAGGGATTTCATGTGACCTTTTCTGCAGAAGTTTCTTCACTTGAAGAAATGATCAAGATGTGCAATACTGGAACATTGCTGAAACAAGAGAAAACAGGTTTGACTGTTCTGCCGTACTGTCTACACACGTACTGAAGCAGATAATTTAGATTATTTTAGAAATAATGGAAATACAGTATTTTTCCCTCCTTTCCTCTCTTCCAGGAAGAAGTAATGCATTTCCTAAGGGAAACAGCTGATGTACTGCCAGGGTGATCTTGGCACCACCAGTAAAGAACAATCAACGCACGTTATTGTGAAAACCAATGGGAAATGGGAAGGCAGAGGAAAAGAGATGTATCTGAAATACATCTGAAAGAAAGGAAATATCAACAAAAAAAATATATTCTTTAAAAAAAAAAATCAGATTATTTTTGAGATGATGTGAAATGGAATCAGAGAAATTTCTCGACAAAGTCTCCTCCACTGCTGAAGGACTGAACCTTCCTTCTGCAGCAGTGGAGCTGTCACTCAGACGTACGATCTTACCGGACTAAAGACAGACCAAGGCTTTTACACTTGTCCAAGCTGTACCCAAAGAAGACTTTAGTTAGTCAGGAAGGCAAAATTTCACCAGGGTTTAGTAAAATATTGCTATCACTCCAGATCGTGTCTTGTGAAAATTACCGTCTCTCCCTAGCAGCTGTCAAGTATAGTAATTAAACAAATGTAGAAGAAGAATTATGCAAAGACTGATAGTTCAGCGGACAACGATTACTTATCATCAGTGGCCAAACACGTATGGGATGAAATGCAATCTTTCTGAAGTGTTTTAACAGCTCCAACATTGTTTGAGTGTTGGGGAATGATCACATTAACAGCAACAGGCATGTATCATCTAATCTCGGGCTTCATTGCAAGCTCTGTTTGAGAGGACTTTGTCATGAATTGCAATGGAACAGCCCAACCAGTGCGTTATTTCAGAAAGATAAAGAGTTCTCAGGAATGAGATGAGCCCCCATCTGTCTTCTCCAGACAGTCTCTGCCACTCTCCCTTCTCTCATCCCTGACAAGGTGTCACCTCGCTGCCTTACGAAGTGTCTTTGCTCTCCAGCTGCCATATTTGATGGACATCGGTGTAGAATGAAGGTATGGCATTACCTTTCTGCCTCGGACTGGTTCTTTATTAATCAGGGCATGTAAACAATCTAACCCCAGGGTGGGTGGGTGATTCAGGCAGTACTGCAGTCTTCAGCCTTGTGACTGTATCCTTGCGAGAGGAATGTGCTAGAACTGAACAGGTCTGCAACTAGTCGTCTTGTTTTGATGGGAAAGCCAAGATAGAACAGAACTAGGAAGAATGGTAAAACCAGAACAAACAAAATCTACCAAATCCATTTTAATGCTTCCCGTTGCAAATATTGCAAACATCAAAACCAGTGGCACCACACGGATAACATCTGCGCCAAAGGCTTTCAGCAAGTTTGCATTGGAAGCATCTTCTCCAGCGCACCATCATCTAAGGAATCTCATTCACAAACGCCATCATTTGCAACACTCATAACCGATCACACTAAGGCATCTGGGGCATGGGGGTGAACTAAAATAATAAATGAGAAAAGTCTCCTTAGACATTCAGAACTTGTCCATCTCAATGACCACTAAACTGACTGTAAGATTCGTGACCTCACCTGATTTCACAAAACCATCTTTGCCTTAGTCTGCAGAAGTCTGCAAAATATAAAACGCAATTTTTGTTTCCCCCATTTTTTCTACTTAATAATTTCACTTCTGAGATTGAAATAGTCATACTGTTCAGAACGATAAAGCCTTGACAAGCTTTATATAATTATTAAACTTTTCTAATTAGGTCATTCACACCAGTGAAGTTTTTTCCTTACTGCACCTACCTTCCAGAGCAGGCCTGAGCCGTTTCTCTTTTTCCTATTCTTAAACAAAAGGCAGATTTAATACTTTACCTAAACAGACTAATTAGTTGGTTATATGCTTGTAGGCTGACTGCTGAAGGAATAAGTAGATTGCATTTCATTAATCAAAATCAGCTTTAAAACCCTATTACTCATAAAACATTTACATTTTACAAATCAGCTGATATATTCTGACTATCCATTAGAGGTTTGCTTGTGCTTATCTAGGATTCAACTTCTTACCCAGGTTGCTGTGTGTCTAATGAGTACAATGTGTTCCAGTAACCTCCACAACGGAAAAATGCTGCCCTTGTTTAGACACAAATTGCTTTTCTCCATTTCACTTGGTGAACATCAAAGTGGTTAACACGCTACTGTGCCATGCACAGTTTAATGTTATATTTATTATTCTCCTGTTCTGCTCATAAGGACTTGGGGTGGAAAACTTCAAAATTTATGTACTGAACTCAAAGATAACACTAGAACAAAAGCCATAATGCAGGCGTATTAAGCACGAGAGAGTAATCTTTGGACAGTGCTCATGGGCTAATATATATGGAACTTTGCAACCATGAGAAAAAAAAATTGTCAAAGGACTTAAACAGAAGTTTTTCGTTAGTTGAACTGTAACACCAAATATTTCCAAAACGCAAAGGCAGAAAAGGCACAGCTTATAAAAGCACAATAGTTAAATTGCAGCCAACAAAGCATCGACTGGATTTCTTCTTTGCTTACTAACAGCCGTGCCGTGCTCTGCCTTAGACTTCCCAGGAGCCATTTCCCAAATTGCTCGATCTCTTTAAATCTCTAAAATGAGAATAATAACAATTCTTATCTCCCACTCTAAAACGCTGTGAAGCTCTCTTGTCAGGTGTTTGTGCAAAGACTTCCACGGTGCCTCTGAGCTCAATTGAAGTCTCTGGACATTGTTGAAATTTAAATAAAATTATTACTAGCGACTATTACCAGTGATCACCATCTCGCAAAACTTAACTATCGGCTGCCGTTTGAATGGTCGGTTGGAACATGGCAATTGTAATTCACCCTATTCCAGAAGCGATTTCTATCTATAATTTATATGGCTATAAAATTTAAAAGGCTCAGCCTTTCCTCCTCTGAGTTTGTGCTTCACCTGAATGAAAAGACATGGTATGCCCGACATTGAAAGGTTGTTGTTTCACCTATGTAAGGACTTCTTTCCTTTCTTCCTTTCTTTTTCCCTTCCTTCCTTCCTTCCTTCCTTCCTGGGCACAGTTTTACAAGGATCTGATCCTAATCCCACTGCTTTCAAGGGGTGAAGGAGGAAGCAGCATGGGCTTTATCCACAACAGCAGACGCCAGACTAACTGGTTGAACGTTATATCCTACTGCTACCTGATATATGCACAATTTCTCCCTCAAAGCCAAGCAAACCCTGAATTCATTACAATATCATGAGCTTTAAATAAATTAACACCCAGCTTGTGTCAGGACTCGCTGCACACTGAGCAATTTGCATTCTGTACTTCCACGGATGTTTCTTCTCCTTTGCAACTCTCCTGTCGGCAGAAATCAAATCAGGACACGAAGGATTTCACCTAATTCTAATTCTTTGCATCTTTTACTTGAACTTTGCTTAAAACAGATATGAAAATTGTAAACTGAAGTTTTAATAAAAGTTGATATTAATCAAGGCAGATATTAAACAAATCAAGTGTGACAGAACACCCATCAGTCTGGACTGAATCTGGCTGTCCTAATGGCCTGGGTTAATTATCGGTCCCCCTTTCCCCAGGCAGGCTGACTCACACGCTGGGAATCGCAAAGAGTCTGAGGCTCGCAAACAGCACGGAAATCATAAAAATTCAACGCCGTGCTGAATGCTGGAGGACCAACGTAATTGCAGACTCTCGGACCATTTCTGTAGCATACTTGGGCGCAGCCTGAATGTGTGAAGTATATTATCCTCTTTCAACCAGGTGTATTTTCTCACAAAGCAGCCCAAGCATACTCCAGATGTAATTTAGAACTGAACACATCTGACATTACTTGCTGCAGTTTTTGTATTTATTACACTCAGGTTTTCCCCACTCCAAACGCTTTTTACCTGCCTCACTGCTGCCTGCATTAACTTGGTGCAGTCTTGCAGAGGAAGGAAAAATGCACGAAGGGCTTTTTGCCCCGCAGGTACCCCATATGTACCCTCATACCTTGCACACACGCTGATCCTGCCTGCATTTCTTAAACAGAGAACTTCACAGTTCCTATGAATTTCTTGAATCACGTTCCTGAAGAAGATTATTTCCTAATTATGAAGAAAGGAAAATTACAAGGAAATAATATAAATGAAATAAATTAATGGTTATTCTTTCTGTTAATTCAGGGCCTAGCCTGCATTTTAGTAACAAAATCTCAAAATAAATACAATAATTCTTTCTTAATTTTAAAAATAAACACAATTCTGCTAGCATACAACCAAAAGACCAAAGTACAAAACCACGCAGGTGAGTCTCCATGTTCTTCTGATGACCCATCAGGGACACCGTGCCCAGCACTTTACTGCTGAAAGAACCACAACTTTCCAAAAGGAGAGAGATGCCATCAATTATTACTAAGTTTAGGGATAAAACCTGTGCAAACCAAGCCTTCTTCACACATTAAAAATACCAAAGGTATTTAGTGTGGTGACTGGTTTCACAACCAGCCCTAAGTTCCCTATTCTGGCACCATCCCGGCGTGCTGGGCGCTTCTCCTGCCCCTCCGGTTTCCACCAGTCAGAGGTAAATTAGGAAAGGAGGGTGTATTTTTACAGCCCCCCTCCAAAAACCCCCCAGTCCCTGAATAGAAGAACTGCCAGGTTTTGGTAACATGCTGCTAGTATCAACAAGGTTTTCCCATGGCACTAAGACATCTCCATGACCGTTAAATCTTGAGGTTTTAGGGGAATATTTTCTGATTTATCTTGGTTTGAATTTAATTGAATTCAGTTATTTATAAACTCTGTTAGCCTCCACCCACCCACACTACTGTACCACGGGTCTGTTGATTAAAGATCCATCTATTCTGTAGCAAGGTCATCTGGCCCACGAAAGCTATTTATGTATGGGATGCAAGCTCAGGACATATTGATCCATAGGATGAAGAGAGATCATAGGGCAAAATGCCCTGACTATTTTTAGTTGGGTTAATTTTTTTTTCCCTTTATCAGATAAAAGGAAATGACTGTTTTAATGCATTGTGCTGGCTCCCTTACTTTTCAAAGGAAAAGCCGTGCACGTCTGTATGTGCTGCAGTTTCGCCGTCAGTTTTATTATACTACAGGCTTTACATTAGCGCCATCAAGACAGGATCTGACTGCTGGCCATTAGGTCAGACGGATGGTCCACGCTGGGTGTGCTCAGAGAGGCTCTGAAACCACCGGGGTGCCAACGCGGCTTTGGGACAGTGAACACCAAAATGCAAAATACCTGATCCGCCCGGCGCCGCTCTTCTGGTGAGCCACTGGTGTGGGCTTTCGTGGCTACAACGTCCAGTGGAGGCGTTTCTAGCCCTTTCAGTCCCGGGTGTTCAAAGATGGCTTGGCTCGTGATGTTTAAATGGTATCTAAAAACTATTTGCAAAAGCTACCCAACCATAGGGTGAAGTTGTCTAATAGAAAAAATGTCTTTAGCAAAAAGCTTCAGTTCTCCCATTTACCTTCTGTTTGCAAATAAAAAAACACTTCAATTTATTTGCTGAAGCATTTCCATAAAATATTAAAACAACCACTGGCATCAATTTTTCTCCTATTGCATAAAAAAATTTGCAACTCTATACAACTCCAGTTAGAAAGCTTTTATTGCATTTATTTCCATAAGATAAAATCAGAATCTGCTCTCTTTTACAAATCTGATTGCTTTTGCCTTCTGGTCTGCTTTATCTCTTTAATGTTTATTCTTCCAGTCAGCACTCTGCGGCACTGATTGCTTCAGCTTTTTTCCCCATTAGACAAAACTTTTTCACAAGTCACAAGCTCCGAGCTGGGCTTAGTGCTCGCACCAGTTCTTATCTGCGCCGTGCAGGGCTGTGCCGCATTCCATTCGCAAGTAATGTATTTCTTAAATACCTCGTCGTATTTGGCATTGGTATTTATAACAGCATTCCTACTTTTTCTCTTTGATGTGCTTAAGTATCTCTTAGTTTTGATGAGTGACACTCAGGGTCCTGCCTGCCAGGACAGGAGGCACTGGCGTTGGGACAGGGCGGATTAGGAAAAGGATTGCAGACGTAGCGTGATGGAACCCTTTGGGTGAAGAATATCATCTCGTGCTGTCTCCTCCTGTTTTTCTCCGTCTGGCTACCTCCCTGTTTGGGGTTAAGTCTTCGTTCCCTGAACGCCTGTGCTCTTTCTTTATGAAGCCGCCAGCTGACATGAGCCAAAAATTAACCTGAAAAAGCAACCCTTGAGAGCAGCTCTGCCACGGACAAGTCAGAAGGAGGAGATGCAGAGAAATTTTCAGGCAGGAGGGATGGTGAGAGCTTGTATCCTTAGCCCTGGGGCCAACTTCTTCCCAGGTTTTCAGGCAGGTAACGTTGAAGAAGTTTCCTGCAGATATTGTTTTATGCTCTGCAAAAAACATAGCAGAGCTTTAGGTTTTCTACAAGCACCTTGTTTCAGAGAAGCAGTAAATACTGTTTGAACCCTCACAAAGAAAGAAGCCACAGCAAAACGACCATCGACGACGCTGCACGTCAGTATTTCGGTCCAGGGACGGGCGATACATAACTGCAGGTGGTATCGCCTGCTTACTACAGGCTGCAGGCAGATACTCTGTGCCTTGCAGTAACAACAACCCCACCACTTCCCCACAGCTTGCGTCCATCTAGAGGCCTGGGCACATGAAAAATTATTGCAATTGCGTTCGGCACAAATACGCACGCTTTCTGGCCCAAAAGAGGGGAAGCAGATTTCCTCTCCCTACTTGTCCTGAAATTTATCTGTATCGCAGTTGTTTAGGGAAACTTTTCATGACGAAAGGTTAATTGTCTTTTCAGTCATTAGCCCAAATGAAATTAAAAATAAAAGTTCTCGAGATGTTAAGACCTAAACCATCTGCGCCCTTTATGCTTACGGCAGCCCATCATTCTCTCTGCTCCGAGTGGGGACATGGGAGCCACTCTCTGATCTCTGTCGAGCTTGTAGAAAAAAGGATGGAGATGGATGGAGTGGCTGGTGCCAGAGGCAGAGGCAGCGGGGACTGATGGTACACGATGCAGATCAGAGTGGTCCCCAAGTTGCGATAATCACAGTTCATCTAGGAACGGGCTAAGACAAAAGTAAGAAATATGAAACCTTCTGTCACGCTGCATGTCTCCTAAATGCCAAGGCAACAGGCGCTACAGAAGAGCTCGCCTTGTTTTGTGAGTATAAAAATGCCTGACATTAAGCAGCTGAGCATCCACAGAGGGAAAGCCAAAGAGCTTTTCAAATGCTCTGTTAAGTTATGTATAACAGAGCCTTCTACATTCATTACAGGACACCTTTTCCAGTGCATCTCTTTTGCTTATTAATATAATGAATCCTTAATTTAAAAAAAAAAAAAAAAACAACTACGGAACAATCCGAGTACATGGCTTCCTTCGCACTTGCCGTGTTAAAATCACCGTGTACATTTGGTATCAAAGCTCTCGCTGCTCTCTGTGAACATCTCTCAGAAATCATCCCTTGCATCCCACATCCAGTGATCTTGACACAGAAGAATCACCGTCTTTGAAGGACGTTTTCATTTGTTTTCATTTTCTCCTTTGTGTGTGAAAGAGCTACTGCTTATAGACGGCACACACCAAGTCATGTTTGGCTTTCCTACTGTTGACTTTGAAGCTCCCATTCATCCAACAGCCTTACAGAGGGAAAAAAAAAATCACTTTGACAAGATTATGCATAAGCAAATCGAAACAAATAAATGAACGTGGCAAATTGTACCTCACGGCCCCCGACTCTTTGCCAAAACCAAACTTAGGTATATCCTGTTGTTCAGACAAGCTCCATTAACGTTATTCTCTTTCTTTATGCCTTCCAGCCCAATTTTGAAGCAGAAGAGATGAAATGACTGCACGAGTATTTCAGCCTGCGGCTGGCTTAGGCTGCAGCACGTGTAGGAGGCAGGTGAGTTGGATGGCAGAGACGGAGAGGAGGCCAGGACTCGTGAAGGAACTTGGGGTGAGCCATGGAAATGCTCTGAGCTACACTTTCCTGGTCCTTCTTGGTGGTGAAGGTCCTCCTGTCACTGTGAACCTGGATGAGGCCGCTCACCGAGCAAAGGGCTACCACGACTAGATGCACATATGTGCAATTTATAAAATATATATATGCAATTTATAAAAACACTTAGGGATTAGCTTCTGAACGGCTTAGCCAAATTCCCCCAGCAAAAGCTAGAAAAATAGGAACCACTGATCTTTCTGATAATTGCAAAATGAAAAATAGATATGTTTTCTGCTACAGATTGTGCCAGAACTTGCAATCTGCTCATAGGAAGGATGAAGTCATAGGCTGGGAAGTTCTTCTGTTATTGTATCTGCATTGCCCTCTTTCTGTCATAACATTTCCGAACCACTATGAACTTACTAATCTCTAAATTCTCGCTCCTCTATTACCAGCCATAAAGAGCTTAGCTTCATTATGCAACTGTAATTTCACTTAATTTTTTGAAACTTCAACATAATTTTCTTCACGCAGAATAAGAAAAGTTATTGAAAATGACAACATTTTAGTTGGGTTGAATGAGCTTATCTCCATCGCTCTGCTAGAGTTATAATTATTGTTGCCTAATGTGGAAACCTACCTGTTTTCTGTCGAAATACAAAAGGAAGGAACATTTACTCTTGGTTTCATGCATGTACTTTAGGTAAAATAACATGAAGCATTCTAGGAACACTCGGATCTTTTCAAAGTTAATTTGCGTATGAGCTTATTTACTGTTAGTGTCAGCAAAAATAACTTTACATACATCTTCTAGCAACTTTTAAGAAATCTTTTAAGTGCTTCTGGAGAAAAAACAAATTTCCAATGTTTAAAAAAATAATTATTGTAACAGGCTTCTGTTCTGTATGGGGGCACTTAAGTTTCAGGTAGGCCTGGGGCCCATCCAGCTTGTTTAAGGGCGATGGTCTGGGTACACGGGGCACAGTGCAAAGCACATGACTGTCTCAATCCATCTTTTGGCTGGTTCTGCAGGAGCCACACCTCAGTCTGCCTCGGCCTGCAGGATGCTTTTAAGGTCTTTTATTGAATGGTCCATGCCATGGGTAGAGACAGCTCCTCTGTCAGAGCCCAGGGCGCAGATCTGGCCACAAAAATGACTGTGGTCTATATTCTGATTGAAAACTCGCCTTGAATCTTGAGCCCGCAGCTACGTGAAGCTTGTTCATAAAGACGAGCATGAGCTGATTAACACGGACACCTCTTCTGATGTCAACGGAGTGATTTTTATGGGTGAAAGCCTGCCACGAGCAATGCTGCACAAGCACCCTCCAAGCCCGTACATCTTCCCAAAGTCTTGGTGCAGTGTTATTAAATGCTTGCACTGCACAGGAGCAATTTGGCAGCAGAGGTCGTTTGTCAAAGGGGGATTGGCTTCAGCCAAACAAGTCGCCTGTCAAACTGGAAAACTTCCACTGAGCTGTGCCAGGGCCACCACAGCCGATCCCCCAGAAACTCGCACTGGGACCATGGTGACCACCTCAGCCTCCCATTGCTGGCACCCCAAAAACATGGGGCGTCATTTTAGTAACTAACCCACCCAGTGACGGGGAGCTGATGCCAAAGGGAGAAGCAAGGGTTTACTGTCATGTACCGCAATGACGAATTTCTCCTTTATTTTCCATTGCTAACGACATGTGCAGGAGAATGGAGTTTTTTTCTTAAAACCTCGTTGTTCCTGATACCTTTCCCCATGTCTTTTAATTAGAAATTATGACTGCTCGTTCATTAGCATTTCCACAGCACAGGGCTACGAGTAAGTATCGACTTTTTGCATGTGCAATATCCTAACCCTTCCCAGTGAATAAAGGGAAATGCTAGAAACATGTTTCATAGACAGAATACTCCCCAACGTCTTAATGGTTGCTGTTTTATTTTTAACTTGTCCATTAGCAGCTCTTAAAAATTCCTGAGGCTTCATATGCAAAAAAAAACCCTGCAAACATGCCTCTGCAGACAAAACATTAAAACATTTTGAGCTGGAAAAAGAGACACATCATAATGTGCCACCCTACCCTTCCCGTTTCCGCATATTCACTTTGCTTATAGAGGTAGGAGAGCAAATATTTTGGGGTAAAAGGGAAGAGCAAGAAAGAATAAAAGTAGACTGTGAGGTACAAAGCAAGATAAAACACCTCAGTTTAATGAAGACTGTCAAAAACTTGGCAACTGCCTTACAAAAAGGAGGCAAATGAAGCCAAACTGTTGCTCTTGCAGGCTCCCTGGGCTAGGCATGCCTTTCC
The DNA here is from genome assembly GCA_034008185.1 of Gorsachius magnificus. NCBI lineage: Eukaryota > Metazoa > Chordata > Aves > Pelecaniformes > Ardeidae > Gorsachius > Gorsachius magnificus. Next base: position 5,695,108 of record CM067085.1, on the reverse strand, counting down.
CCCCTCGTCTCCCAACATTTTTTAATCTATCAGACTAGATAAGCAATGCTTCCCTGCCTTTAATACATCTTTTACTTTTTCTTCTGAAAAAGACAGACAATATATTTTGAGTAGGTGAAGTCTAGAATTTTAAGTCCATTTGTCTGCTCTGGTTTTTGAACTAATCCATTTTGTGTGAGTATCATCTATGACCATGCTGGTAAATTACTTTAACAGCCAACAGAAGGGCTGGGGTATTGGACCTTCTTTTTTTCTGCATCCTGCATCCCTGCAGAGTGCATCTGAAAATGTGGTACGAGCTGATTTAAGCGTACGTAACGTGCTAGGTAAGTTGTGTTTACATTTTGTACAATTATTTTATCGTTACTAATAAATCAAAAGTCATTTGCTGTTTATTGTTTTTTTAGATTTGATAATGTATCACGTGTATGATATTGTGTTTGTATAAATGTAACACAGGTTTTCATTTTAATGGAATTAAAATGTTCTTAATATGAGCCCTCTTACACACACACACCCCCAAAAGTGTAAAACAAGGACCGTATTTGTTTTACCTTTTGGAACTGCTTTAAGTTGTTGTATGAAAATAAGGATGAACGCTCCGTTTTAAGTCTCAAAATAGCAAGCCAATACTGTAACAGCTGGACCCAGCTCTCCTAAGCCTATCCATCAGGCGAAAAGCGTCAGTCTATCTTTCCCTCCTTCACCTGACCTCTGGCAGCTCGGGATTTCAAATACAAAAAACTTCCCGAGACTTTTGACGCTTTTTCACCCTACCGTGTGCCGACAGGGGAATTCCCACTCTCAAAACCCGCAGGCGTCGGTGCTAACGACTGCCAGGTACCCAAGGAGAGAGGTGCCTGGTGTGGCAGTGTCACGCCCTTGCACAGGTCTGAAAAATACCCGCTGCGAGGTGAGGACTAGGACAAAAACGAAGCCTTGGACCTCCTGCAGAACCAGCCACTCCTCCAGCTGCAAGGAGCCCGTCGCTGGTTTTCCAGGACCACCGAAGGACACCCGCGGAGCAAGCGCTACACCGCCCCTGCTCCTCCCCTCCTGCCCTCGGATGAAGGCTGCTCTTCCTGCAGACCTCCCAAACCACGCTGGGCAGAGAGAGGCACTTAAATGTCCCCTGCAATTATTTTGACTGCATTATAAAAAATTGCTACACTGCAGGAATGCAAGTTTGGCCTCCCAAGTCCATTATGCTTTGACTGTGGAACAGTTGCCAGCAGTCAGCATTTGCGAGCAATTAATATAAAGCACTGTGAGATTCGAGATACCATTACTCTTCTTTCATTAGCCTTACATACTTGCCTTTGACAAGCCCGTGGTTGGCCAAATCTGACTTTTAAGAGCTTCTACGGTACGCAGTTTTACCTTCTAGTATATGTTGAAATTTCCAAAGTGCATACTGAAAAAACAATACATCAATAACAAGGAGCATCCTAGCGATCCTGAAAGGATTACTTGGAGAGCACGGAGGGGCTCACGGGCCACACGGCAAAACCTGATGCGCACAATTAGGACAGTCCTGGAATACCACGCTGGTAGGAAATACAAAAATACCATCCCTCACAGAGATGGATGGTTCTGAAGAAAGCAGATGAAACCTTTAAAGGTAAAAACCCAAATAACGACACTCCTACTAGTTATTTCCCATATGTATTTCCTCTATATGCATTCCTATATATAAAGTAGAGATTCACACATGAACACGTACATGAGTCCGTCATTACTGACATGGAAAAATGCCTTTGGGAAGAAGGAGACACACGGCAGGAAAAGGCAAAGGACAAACACTTGTCCGTTGTTCACCCCCAACCCAAGCAGCGGCCACAGCAGATAAAAGCAGCACAAGATGCCAACGTTATCATGCCGTGTTCACCCAGAGGTTGTCATTCTGGGAGCATTATACTTGTTATGTTCTTGTTAACCTTCTAGAACCAGTATGTCATGATTAATTATTAATGAAAATTGGTTGAAATATGTCCTTCGGGGAGTACAAATACTCTAAAAACTCCATTCCAATCAGCACGCTCATTCTCTGAAGTACACGATTATTTAAGGTAAGAATTTATGGTTCAATTTGTAGGTCACCTTGCAAATGGATAGAATAGATTTTATTAGTTTATTTTTATTAAGTAACGAAGGCATTGGCTCCAACAGGCAATGCAAGTGGCACTGTAGCAATGGACAGTCATTATTTCCATGTCAATATTCATCAAGTGTGATGTCTTGCAGAAAGGTGCTGCAGATCCACAAGGAAAACAAATGAATAACAGCTAGCTTAGGAATTTGCACTCATTCCCCAGTCTTTTACTTAAAGGAAACTCTTTCTAAAAAGGAAAACATAATACTCAAAAGATTTGCAAATCAGAAGAATTCAAATTCTTATTTATTTTTTGAACCACCGTATCCTTTAAGTAACAGGCATCCTTTAAGTAATAGGCATCCTTTAAGTGAAAGGCATCCTTTAAATAAAAAGCACAGAGGCTGCAAAGGCTGACCCTGTGCGTGGGGATGCAGGATGGAGTATCGGGCAGAAGGAGCGAGGAGGGGTGAGCGAGAAGCTGCTTATTTGACTGACAACAGGGGCAAGAGTGATCTGTGACCTTGAAATAACGTCCAGAAAGCTCAAACTGCTGCAAGAGCAAAGCGTAGCCTCTGAACGCTAGAGCATGGCTCTGGGCTGCTTCCTAACACAGTTATTGACAGATAAAGAGCATTTCTACATACAAAATCACTCCCTCCTGTTCTTCCTCAAAGACTTGATGAGAATCTGTGCTGCTGCTAAAAAGTTATCTACATCTATCCCACTGCCATCTGCCCCTGTAGCCGCTTCTATCCCAGCTTTTTCTCTGCAATAAGCTTTTGCCTGAAAACATGACTTTATTTATTTTTTTAGATGAACCCAGAGACGGTCTAGCGGGTGTTTATCATTACCCAGTGACAGTTTATCATAATTCTTCATTCCCTTCCTGAAAGATGCTTAAGTGCTTGACAAATTTCGCAAGGAGGGCTCACGTCACCAGAATACGGCCCCGATAGCGAGCAACTTGGCAGCCTCTTAACTGGCACGGCAACACCGCGCAACGCTGACGACAACAACAACAACAACAACAACAACAACAACAACAACAACAACAACTGTCTGCGCACAGTCCTGATGGCTTTATGCAGGCAGAACAACAGCGCGAGTTATTTTTGGCTTTCTCCTGCAAATATGTTTGTCTTATTATGTTCTCCTTTGAGGCACCGATAGATGATGATCAAAGACAGTCTTGTCAGGCGATTTCTCCCTTTATACAGCTTTCCATTTCATCACTTCATAATAGAGATGTCCATTTGTCCACAGTTGAACAGGGTTTTGTTGAATCCCACTAAGGCTGATCAAGCTTAGCTGGAAGAGCAGTATTACAGATAATAGACCACTGCCTCCTTCCCCATCCCTGAAGAACTTGATGTTTGAGATAAGAGATTCTCCCCATCTCATCTTAATAATACTTAGCACTTTACAAGCTCGGCTTCAAAGCGTTATACAGACAGGAATTGTCACAAAGCCCGGGTGAGATGGCGAGGTATTATCTTCATGTAAAAGATTAAAAAAAAAAAAAATAACCCCCACCCAGAGAGCTTTAGTGACATCTCATGATGGACAAAAACTCCTGGTTGGAGCTGGAATTAGATCGCAGAGGTTCTTTTGCTGGCAGTTTAATCCCTAAATATATTTTTACCCAATCTACCTCCTCTGAATAATAACTATTTATAGAAGTATTGTCTCCTCCTCCCTCTACCCATATTCTTCATTTTTCATGTTACTAGCATGATAATTACACAAAATTGAACTATTAGCACCAATTTCTATACAAATCTATAAACTGCGAAGCGTAGCCTCGGTGTCACATTGTCTCAAAGAGAAAAAGGGCATGATTTAATTGAATATGACTTTTCTTCTTTATCCAATTCATTTCATAACAACCTTGTGACACTGGTAATATTTCTCCTCTTCATCGGGCTGATAAAGTGCCGATTCCTCTGATCCCATCCCTGCTGTGCTCCCCTCTTGCAGCAAGGACTTGGTTATGTGATTGGGACTACCCAGCCAAACCACAGGGGCAGTCCCCAGGGACCGGCAGCAGACCAGAGGAGGTCCAGGAGCTCAATCCCACAGCCGGCCCCGTTGGCAGCATCTTCCATCTGGTGCCCTGCCTTGGCCACCAAATTTATTGGCAGTAGGGAAGAGAGCAACAGGATGAGACAATTCCCCAGCCATCTGGCTGTGGTGCTGATTTTCTTAACCTTGTATATGCTAAATAGTATAATAAATTTTGAAATAAGACTTTGAGATGGCTCAAGGGATCCTTTATTATGACAGGATGAGTCTGTTATGAACAAACATTACCAGCTATATCTCACATCTCTCCAAATGTACCTGCACCCTGTTATTTTAGCTTTAGGTTTTCTAGGCAAGGATCTCTTTCTTTTTTTTTTTTTTTTTTTTGTAAACTTTTTTGTTGTGTAACCCTCCTCTGTGCACTCAGAGCTATGGCTGTAAAATAAATACATCAGCTTGGTAGCTGTAACCACATCATATACAGAGAGCAGCCTTCTTAGGGAGTTGGGGAACTTGGAAGTAATTTTTGCTTTCCCCACTGATCTGACCCTCTTCGTTCAGCAGGTGAGAAAGCAAAGCAAAATTAATTCCCCTGCACGGTGAGACTCTTGTTTTTGGGCCAAGGTAAGCAGGGAGGCTGTGCCGTGAATTCCTCCAACTCATCAGCTCACCGCAGGCTCCTCAGCATCCCTGGAGCTGCGGCAGCAACGCGGTGCTCCTGGCCACGCGTTTTCAAGGGGCTTTCAGCCGAACCGCCGGCTCAAACATCGCCATCACGGTAGGCGAGAGGCAGAGAGATGAGGCAGGGAACCGCACACCAATACGAAGGCGGTGGGTTCTGGGCTTGGTTTTGATTCTCTCACTGACTTTGGCCTTGAACAAACCACTTCATCTTCTACCATCTCCATCCCCTACCTTGTATGCTGGTGAGCTGCCTGGGTTAGAAACCGTCTCCTAACACTTGCCCACCACAGTTCCAATTGGAGCTTCTCGGAGCTACCTTAATGAGGGCTACAAAAATGATCCGAGGGCTGGAGCACCTCTCTTATGAGGACAGGCTGAGGGAGTTGGGCTTGTTCAGCCTGGAGAAGAGAAGGCTGCGGGGAGACCTGATTACGGCCTTTCAGTATCTAAAGGCGGCCCATAGGAAAGACGGGGAAAATCTTTTTAGTAGGGACAGCTGTGACAGGACAAGGGGTAATGGTTTTAAACTAAACCAGGGTAGGTTTAGACTGGATATAAGGAGGAAATTCTTTACAATGAGGGTAGTGAAACACTGGAAGGGGTTGCCCAGAGAGGTAGTGGAGGCCCCATCCCTGGAAACATTCCAGGCCAGGTTGGACGGGGCTCTGAGCAACCTGATCTAGTTAAGCGGTGTCCCTGCTCACTGCAGGGGGGTTGGACTAGATGACCTCTAGGGGTCCCTTCCAACCCAAAACATTCTATGATTCTATGATTCTATGATTCTATGATTCTAATGCTAATAAACAGCAGTCTCTTCGGAGCATGGAACTGGGAAGAGAAAAAAGAAGATGGAAACAGTGACCCCAGTCCCTCCCAGTGACTCTCCCAGTCCTGTCTCTGTGCTCCATGGTGCACACCCCTCTGGGGAACCACCGAAACCAGCCAGCTCATTTTCCGAGAAGATTCTTCCCCTACAGCAACTGAAGGCTAAAAAAAAAAGAGCCTTCATTCTTTTTACTACCTATTCAATATCTATTTTAATCTAAATAGAAATGACCCAAAAACAAGGAACAACCTTATCTAAAATCACCTTTTTTTTTTTTTTTTTGGTGAAGCGCATGGGTATGGTCTTGCTCACTAAGCCCTTCACAGAATTGCTGGTCTCAACTTTCCTAATGAAACCATTTTGTACTTTCCACCACACCGCACAGCCCCTAAATTATTTCTCCACTGTAATTATATTTGTAAATTGTCTGAGTTAGGTTTGCAAACCAAACCTACCAAGAGGGGAGGAAAAAAACACATCTGCAAGCTCAGGATTGTTCCATATGGCTTTTTCCTTGTTTCTTTCTTTTTTTTTTTTCTTTTTTAGTTTTCATTATCAAATTCAAAGCTACTGTTCGTTGCAACAGTACTTCACAATTAATTGCAATTAATTAACCTTCGAGAACACCTCTAAGTTGCTGTTATAAGCTCCTTTTTTCCTGGTCTGCTTTTCTCATAAGACTGTTTTGGGGAGATGTGAGGCTAAGGAAGGATTAAAAAATCCCCGATACCAAGACTGAATCCTAATTTGTTTGAGGTGTCATCTGAATTTCCCACCTTAAGCCGCTGTCCCTCCTCCCTCTGAAAGCACCGTACCCCCACAAAGCACAATCATGAAGAAAATAAAGGAAATAATTATTTCTTTTTGTTGATTTCTTTACTTAATCTTTCCATAACTAACATACGTTATGGGTCTGCAGTATTTCCATAACTGCTGTTTTCTAGAGAATGAGCCTAATCAAGAAATACACACTTGATGGAAACCTGGCTAGGAGCAGAGCTCGGAGGGAAATCAGTGCCATTTATACATTACAGAGCCCATGGGGAGAAATCCTGCTCACCGCAGAGCCCAACAGGAGCCCCTCTGAAAGCGGGACAGCCTTCCATCGCATCTGTAACGCTGCGTATGAGGCTGCTCTTCTGCAGAATTGCCTGTAGATCCTCAACGCCAACGTTTTTTTTCTAAAAATCGACTATTATGCCCATAGGAAGCCTGATGAGCTCCCCCCCCCACCCCCGAGCTAACCTGTGTGCCCAAATCCGGGCACACGCTGAGTGAAAACACATCAGGTTTAAGGCAGCAGAGAGGAGAAGGGTGATTAATCCCATAACGGGTGTTCTTCTACAAACCCTAATCACGACTGGCATTAGCAAGCATCATTACTTACTTCTGCTGTCTATAATATCCCTCCAGGGAAGAGAAAAAAAAAAAAAAAAAGTCTCCTGTTCTTTTCTCTAAGGGCTCAAACCTGCACATGTGGTCCCCACTGGTGACCCCATGCGTCAAAAGGCACACGGGATTTTCTGCGGTGCTGGGGGGATGTAAACAGGATAGCTTGGCTCCAGTATTCCCAAGCATCCTCTGCATTGCTCTGTCAACAGACTAAGCTTAGGAAAACAGTTTCATCAGAACAGGGGACATAGGAAAATGATCGGTTTTCTACGCTAAGATTGCAAGGGGGGACACTTCTCATTTGTCTTTCTGAAAGAGATCCTGGCTTGCTGCAGAACAACGAGAGCTTAAGAGCTCCCAGACATGTTTTTATGTAAATCAGACTTCATGCATTATTTGAAGACACGTTTTGGAATGTAATTTATTAGGGGGACATTTTTTCCTTAAACTTGAGATTCTATTTCATGGAAGACTGGCTTTTGTCAAAGCCTTTCTATGTATCTCAACTTCCACTACTGTTCTACCCCCCTAATATGAACAGAAGGAGATGAAGGCTCATTAACAAGCATAAAGAAATTACATGAGACAATGCTATCAGTTTTAAATTCACCAGCCATTTCACCTAACCTTTTAAATTACGGTAACCTGCAAAGTATGCTTCAAAACCCAGGGGAAAACAGTTGCTAGGCACTCACAGATGCACCAAGGGAACGCAATCCTTTACCCACGATCACTGGCATGAGGACTACCCATCATCGCAGCCGTGCCTATCCTCAACATCTCCGTGGGGCTTCCCAAAGGTGAGGAAGAGTTAGGACAAGGTCCCCAAAGTGGTACTCAAGGAGTCTCCTGAGCCAGGGGGGAACAACCCCGTGTCTCAGCCACGCTCCCTGGCTTGGAGACATCGGTGCAGAATGTCTGGTACCACAAATTAACTACGGGAATAATCTAAATGGGAGAGAGAAATGGGTAAAAGCCCACTTTGGGGCTCTGAAGCACCAGAGATACACGGAGGGCAGCGGAGGGCACATAAATAATGTTTCTGTCTGTGAGTGAAGGGCGCTGGCACACAGAAGACAGTTGAAAGGTAGCTTTAATTTTTATAACAGCTGGCCTGACCTTGTCGATGCATTTGCATTGCAGCAACAATTAAAAGCTCTGATTTGGGATTAGGACTGGAGTATGCCAAGTGCTGCTCAAACAGTGATCCCAGGCAGACAATCCCCACAACAACGATTTCATCACCAAAGCATAAGGTGAGGCAGAGACAACAGATGGGGACAACAAAAGGTTAAAGCCGCACACCACGACAGCGAAACGGTGATGATCAGTGCCACAGCCGGCATCTACAGCGCGCAAAATGCATGGCTGTTACAGAGGATGCTGTAGATACCACCCCAGGGGCAAGGTGAGGAAAGGACCCATGTGTGAAGGTCTGACCATGGCAGGAGCTCTACAGAGCTGCCCAAAAAAAGTGGGGAATTGCCTTAAAAAAAGTTGAGCAAGTCCTGCAGGCAATGGAATTACTAAATGCATAATAATTAAATATACTAAAAAAACTAAGTAACTAAAGACAGAGGTGGTGGCAAAAGAGAAACAATGACAGCACAGGAGTAGTACGAGAACCCCTTAAAGATGAACAGTTGGTATTTGGTGACCACGTTTTCTGCTGCTGTTGGGATGTCTTCTTCCAGACACACTAGCCCCCACTATCTGATGTGTTTTATCCACGACGTTTTCGGTGGAAAATGCAGGCTTCTTTCAATATTCAGGAGGAAGCTGCCACTCACAATAGAAAAGAAACCCTAACTGCCCCAGTATATTGGTTGTCTTTCTTTGAGACTTGCATAACACCCGACTAAAAATCCATCTAATCGCGGTGCATTTTAGTCCAAAGGAGACAATGCTTCCGTATAATCACTGTAACTGTGCTAATAACTCAGCCTGTCAATACGGTCTTTCAAAATATTTCCAAAGGCTGCTTTCAGACTGAAGGCTTTGGCCCTTAACGCACACACGCTTCTCTGTAAATTTTTTTCCAATCTTAGTTCCACAACGCAGCCTTCAGACGTATAAATCACGTGATCATCTGCACGCATCTGTGGGGAATTGATTCCAGCCTGCCTTTTGCAAGGGGCTGCAATTATCATCTGGGTGGGTGTAAATCTACATTTTGCTGGTTTTAAATAAGTAACATAATCTTTACCTATAATAGCCATTCTCTTATCCTGCACGTGTAAAGATGTCGCATATACTGCAGAAAACAGAACCACCCATCAAGCGCATCAAGTTGGGTCGCCTCTTGGGCTAGTTTGGAAGAAGGTGATTTCCAGCTCTTACGTATCTCACCTTCACGTATGTCTTCTTACAGGGAACTTTCTCACAGCCTTTGCTCAGCCAACACCTAATCCCCTGCGTGTTTCTCTGACAGCCTTCTAATCCATGTTTACAGCAAATGGGATGGCATCTAACATCTTCAAATGTCAAGTTTTCCACATACCTGTGGAAAAGCAGGTAGCCCTGCACAATTAACTTCTCACAAACCCTGGGGATGAAGTCCAACAGGCAGTTTGATGAGAGGTGGGAAAACCATATTGACATCCACGGGCATCCGCCGCCTCTCCAGCAGCACATCATTAGGAGCAGAAAGAACATCTCAAGAGCAGAACGGCTGGGCAGAGCGGAGAGGACAGGGGAAGACACAAAAGTGGCCACCAGTGTCCAAGCCAGGCAGAAGGGCAACGCTGATTTGATGCTGAAAACGTCTCTGCTCTCAGCAGCGGACAGTTCGGGAGCACAGGCCTCTGTGGCCGCTCACTGGTACAATATTGTACTGACATTAATGGAGATATATTGGTCCAATATGAAACGCTATGGGCTTAGCCTTTACTTCTGACAAAGCAATGTTTGAAAAAATAAACACAATTTCAAGAGTCCTTTCCATCTGTAAGAGCGTGAATACCAAGGAGTGCCTCACTTACCAAAACCTCATCTCTAACACCCCACCTCACTCATTCGGCAGGACGGTGCTGTGTCTCTGTACCACCCCTGTACTCAGCCACCTACCATCACCATCCCGTGGGTGACCTTGTGGCTGTCCACAGCCAGGTCGGCTCCCAGCCCGTGCTCCGAGGTCCCCGCCAGCCCCGCGCACGGGGCCAGGCACTCAATCACGCCTGGCATGCAGGAGGCACCAACTCACCCTTTTTACCCCAGAGGTCACTCATCCGAGCCCTCGTCTTAGCCAGAACGGACTCCCGAGTCCATGCACAGCCAGAGGTTAAAGCACAGGGCTGGAAGTCTGAAGACACTTATATATAGACCTGCCACACGTGTCTTGGGGGAGCATCATGAATTTTGTAGCTCTGAATGTGCTCCTGTGGAAACTGATAAAATGCCACACGTTTGCTCCAAAAGCCACTCGCCACAATAACCCCGACTTTGGCACAAAGAGCACCGAGGTCCAGGTGAAGAGACCATGAGTTATCATTGCAGCTCTCCCACTGACTGCCTGTAACCTCTCTCTCCTCTTTATAATTCTTAATAACCAAGGTCCCCAGTCCCCGCCAGGGGAGAGATAACTATAATTTACCAAATGTGCAGCTACGGTGACGGAGAGGTTGGGCAGGTCATGGCAGGCAGACCTGGGAAAAGAGTCCACACTGCTGTTAGACCGACTCGCCTCTTATCTGTTTGGTCTTTCAGGAGCAGACAGAAAATTATAAGATCACTGAATGGCCGGCCAGCTGGCTGGCGGGTCACCTAATGATCACAAAATGACATCACGGAAGGAGATTTACGAGTGGTTTTTTTGCATTTCTGGTATTTCACTGTAGTTGACATCCGAGACTTTCATACTCATTCACAAATACTTATACAATCAGGAACAACATTAAACGATGAGTTTCCTTGCATGGGGTGAAAATCCCAGAGGACAAAAGGAGGACTACAGCAAAAGTTGGCTCATCACCCAGTTAGTGAAAAATTGTATTTAAATGAATTTGATGAGCCAGGCAAGGTGTCAAAAGGAGCCTAAATTGCAAAATGAGCAACACATAGGTGCAACTGGAAGTTTATGGATCTTAGCACAAGCAGAAGAATTTTCCTATGCTGTGGTTGATGAAATTAGGGAGGACAGCACATGAGGTTTTATTCTCTTTAGAGCAAGCAGAAGCATGCTTAGGATGGCTTTAGAGCAGTTACGATTCAACCTAAAATATGCATTTCTAAAGTGAAGATGCCTCTTTCTTGAACACATAACAATAAAACTAGTTAGTGAAACCAGGGTTCTCAGAAGCTTTTGCGTGTTTGAATGCAAAGGCTTGAGTCCAACCCAAGCAATTAGGCAGTAACAGGCATTGCCATCACACGGGTAATTCCTGACTCCGATAAGAAGTTTTTTTTTTTAAATTAACTTGCGAGTACGTTCTCTTATTTGCAGAATTTAGTAATAGATAACTCATGAAGGTAAGTCTGAAGCAAAGTCTGAAGCAGTGACAAGACTGCCAGACAAAGCATTAGCAGGATGCAATGCAGAATACTGTGAACCATTCTACATACCTTGGTTTGAAAAAGTACAGCTACATCCTGGCACGATGATTAAGGAGGAGGAAATTAAAAAGAGCTTGGTCTGTTTAGCCTAGCAAAATGAAGCCTGAGAGGGGATACAATTATTCTTTATAGGTACATTTGGAAGTAAACAGCAGGGAGGGAGAAGAATTATTTAACTTTAGAGGCTGATACTCATACAAGACCAAGGGGCTATAAATTGTTCATGAATAAATTTAGACTGGAATTTAGGAGATTTCTGACAAATTGCAGTCCTCCCAAAGAAGCCGGTATAGGCAAATTGATTTGAAAGGAAGCTTGGTACATTCTGGGAAAAAAAGTAAGATCGAGCAGGTATGATCTTGGAGGCAGAAATTAAAGTTTTTAATGTAGGATTCAGGACTTCGATCTGCTGTGATTGTTCAGATTTGGCTAAAGCAGGCTTGATAGCCTTGTGTGACCTTGTACATGGAAGTCCCATGATCTTGTTGACCATACAAGACAGCTGGACTGACTGTCAAATGCCCAAGATCAAGAAATAGCTTTCAAGGTGAAATGCTGTTTCTCAGATGAAAGCAGCGGTTTAGTTTTGGGAGTGAGGTTTGCTGGGATTTGGTATCTGTGCCTTCTATCTTTGCAAAGACATTATTTTCTCTACTGTATAAGAAACTCTCCTGCTTTTAGTGACAAACCAAGGCAAACTGGGCAGTTGTGTAGTGGTCACTTGTGGATTTTTTTTTTTTATGGTTACATGCACATTTTCCACAAATACGTTAATTAATATATGGAGCCAAATAATACTGGCGAAGGTTACATTTGTCACCAACATACTGCATGATCTAAAAACTCATTTACTTTGATCCTGTGCTTTGTTCCCTTCCCATTTTTAGATACAAATTATATATGAAAACTAATTTTCCTTCTACAAAAATATCTGTATGTATGATGTTCACTGTAAGCACTTCTAAGCAACCCTATTTTTTAAATTCCCTGACAAGCCCTTTAACTACCTCCTGCAAAGGCTTTTGCATGTTACAGAACCACTAAGGTTTTCTCAAAGACCGTCCACAATACACTACATTTTTTATTACAAATTAAAAAAAATTAAACTATAAAAGGGACACATTTGCAAAAAATGCAGCCTTTTAAAGCTCAGTAGCAAGCTTTGATCTCATGACCTACACATTCGTTTAATCTTAAGCTTCTTCCTAATATTCCCATATCCCTTCTAACTCCAGCACATTTCACCAAAACACCTTTAAATATTCTTGCATACCTCTGCACTAAAGCCGTTTTCTTTTCCAACGCATTTCAAAATGCGCCATTGCCACAGCAAGGATTTTAGTGCCATCCATCAATCTCACTACATTACAAACATCAGTAATGACAGAAAAACCTTCCTGGAATTTTTCTTGCTTATTTGGAGAAGTGAATTGATGAATATCATGATATGTTTGAGCACAGTGTTCAGGAATTGATTAAGGCAACCGGACAGAGAAGGCTGACTCAGGTAGGCGATACCCCCTGCTAACCTCTGGAAGGGCTCGAGGACCGATCCTCAGCCGGTGGAAAACCTGGTAGCGCTACTGAAGTTGACGGGTTATTCTAATTTCTGTGGCATGAGATCCCTTGATGATTAACCTCAAATGGGAAAAAAAAAAGAAACAAACCAAAAAAACCTCAGGAAGAGGGGGAGCAACATTGACCTTGTGCCGTTCTCCTCTTCTCCAGCGTGGGTCACATTGGTCTGAAGGAGCCTCCTGCACGAGCGCGTGTGCTGGATGTAACACCCATCCGTCTTCCCAGGCTGACACAGTCATCCTCTAGAAATCTTGTTCTTGCATTTCTTCCCTCTTTTATTCCTTCAGCTTATTTAAAAACCACGGAGGCACACAATGATAAAGATAACTCTGCTGTAACCTCCACAGTGCATTCGGTAGCTATCAATGTCAGCCTGTGTGTGTTCAAGGTCTGCGGTGCAGTGATTGAATAATGTGTCTGGTAACCTGATCTAAATATGAAATTATCTTTCTATCTAAAAAGTTAAGTGTTAACATGTCGAGAGCAGAATCTGACTCTTGCACCTATTAATACAAGATAACATTATATGCTGCGACTTAAAAATGTAGGCATGCCTGCATGTTTAATTTACAGACATCTGAAAAATGCACAGACTTCTGTGTCTATTATTTTTAGTACTGTAAACCAGATACTATAGCCTATGAATTTAGAATAGAGTAGAAGAATAGGGGGAAAAAAAGTTACGATTCTAACTTTCACTTCAAATGAGGTATAGATGGATGTCAGCCTCTCATCTGGGATACAGAAGGAAATGTATTCAACATCATTTACAACCCACTGTAGAAGGAGAAGCAAATTAAATACAGCAGTAACAACATTAAAACTGCAACAGTTTCCAAGAACTTATCATTACAGAAAGTGCATCCCTTTCAAGCGCCAGCCCTCCAGCACTCCAGGTCCTTCTATCACATTGTTATTACTAACCTCTGATCCCCCTGGATTCAGCAGCACAATAAAGCAAGCCAATTAAGTAACAACGGATCCATAGATTTTTTTTCTTTTCTGCCATTGTGTTAAAGACGTGACATCATACCACCATTGTCTAAATATGTAAGATGAAGAGCCTAATCTCCTTGGCTCTGTACACTTAACAGAGAGTAGAGAGGTTCCTCCAAAGGCCAATTGCCCTGACTTGTCTAGGGAGGAGGACAGGGAGGTGGAAAACACGAGCGTTGTTCTGCCTGCCTAAGCAGGAGCAGAAACATCGGGGTTTATTTTTCTACCCAATTCTATTTCACCTTTTTAGTATCTTCAATATTAAACACCTATTAAGCCAAAAGGTAGGAGTTGAGACTCATTTACTTTAAAATAACTGAAATAGTTTTGCTCATTCTACGTAACTATTAATTGCTCTTACAGAGCTGTATTTGAAACTGCTGTGATCATCATAGAATCACATCACAGAACAGTTTGAGTTGGAAGGGACCTTTAAAGGGCATCTACTCCAACCCCCCTGCCATGAGCAGGGACATCTTCAACCAGATCAGGTTGCTCAGAGCCCCGTCCAATCTGACCTTGAATGTTTCCAGGGATGGGGCCTCCACCACTTCTCTGGGCAACCCTTTCCAGTGTTTCACCACCCTCATTGTAAAACATTCCTTCCTTGTATCTGGTCTAAATCTACCCTCTGATCACTTTTATGGCCTCCTTTGGACCCGCTCCAACAGGCCCATGTCTTTCCCGTGCTGAGGGCTCCAGAGCTGGACGCAGGGCTCCAGGTGAGGTCTCACCAGAGCAGAGTAGAGGGGCAGAATCCCCTCCCTCGACCTGCTGGCCACGCTTCTGCTGATGCAGCCCAGGGTAGGGTTGGCCTTCTGGGATGCCAGCACCCATGACCGGCTCATGTCCAGCTTTTCATCCACTGGTATCCCCAAGTCCCTCTTGGCAGGGCTGCTTTCAACCCTTTCATCCCCCAGCCTGCATTGATACTGGGGATTGCTCCGACCCAGTTCCAGGACCCTGCCCTTGGCCTTGTTGAACCCTCATGAGGTTCACACAGCTTATAGCAAGCTTACACAGTGCCCTAGGCATGCAGTAGGATGCGTGGCCTTTCCCTAGTCCCTAAGTTAAAGGCTGGGGGTCACTGTCCCTGATACCGGGAGGTGGACAGACCCATACAGCTCTGGCCAGGACAGTCATCGCCAGGGCACAGCCGCTAACCAAGGAATGGACAGTCATATGGAGGGAGGAAGGAGTATTGGAAGACACCCAGCAATCCTCTTCAGCTGCAGGAAAATGTGAAGTACAAGAGTGATAAACACTGACTTTCTAAATTGTCACCCTTTATTTTGCAGGAAGTACATGAGTGATAAACACTGATTTTCTAAATTGTCACCCTTTATTTTGCAACTAACACCCGGGAAGGAATCGCACCCTCAGTTTCCAAAGCTGGGCAATGATCCCCCAGCATCCGAATGCAAAGCCCTCCCTGTGCTGGCTTTACCCTTAAAGCACACCCCTAAGCATCACGTAGGGGTCATGTCTATGTCCTCACTAGCAAACACCCCTTGTGAAAAAAAAACCAGTCAGAGCAAGCGC
Source organism: Gorsachius magnificus (assembly GCA_034008185.1). Classification (NCBI taxonomy): domain Eukaryota; kingdom Metazoa; phylum Chordata; class Aves; order Pelecaniformes; family Ardeidae; genus Gorsachius; species Gorsachius magnificus. The sequence goes on along the minus strand of CM067085.1, from coordinate 5,679,422 downwards.
GTTTCACCCCATTTTGAGAGATGAATAGGTAGAAAATAGCAGCTAAATACTTCAAGCAGGATCAGGATTCATCAATACGACAGAGCCCACATTAGCGAAAGCTACACAGCTAACTGCTGCAAACTGCTGATGGCAATTACCACGTAGGGCTTAGGGAAATACTGGAAAAAACTGATTGAACTGAACAAGAAAAGGACTGGTTAAATGCATAGTCACCATACAGAAAAAAATATCCACCTTCGTGTAACGGGATCTTTTTTGCAGACTTAAGGGCAGAGGCCTGAGATGATGCTTCCTCCACAAAACTGAGAATTCATAGTCTTATTCACTCACTGAGGAAGAAAGCATCTCTCAGCACTTCTTTGTTGTGGCACGTACAGAAAGTCCTGAATGCGATCAGGAAAGGGAACGACTCCGTTTTGGAGAGGGGGCAGGAGCAAAGCGCGGGGACCTGCTGTGTTTGACACCCATCCCCGTGTCCCGTCCCTCCCCAGCTCCCACCCACCAGCTGCAGGCCAAGTCCAGTTCTGCTGGCGCTGTGCTTGCCGTAAGCTGCCCGTGTTGCCTTGAACCTAGGGAGGGAGAGGAGCAACGAGATGACGATGCAACAAGTGATGCTCAAGTTTGCTCGCTGCTCTACCGACACAACCCGCATTACGCTTTTGGGGTACAAAATCTGAGGGGATTTTGTTCCATGTTATCATGCAAAGCATAACTACCCAGTAGCGGGTACTCCGTGCTCGGAAGTCGGATCTGTTCGCAGGATATTACCTCTCAGGAGACGATCTCTTGCAAAAGCACCGTCTACATGAATCAGAGCAATTAATTAGTTATTGTAATACTACAAACTCCCTTCCATCACCAAAACGTTGCCGTGACGCACTGCTAGAAACTGCGTGCTTTTCAGTAGACTATTAATACTGTATCACAGACAAAAAAAGCATTAATCTAGAAACGGTTTAAAACGGGTAGGACTATAGGATCTGAACTAATGATTCATAAAATCATTTGCAGCTATTAGTCTACAAGGATAAGTACTGCTAGTGCTTTTATTTCAGTGCTTGGTGTGGTACCATCAATTTAAAATCTATCTCGTACGCGGTGATAGATTTATGTATTCTGTGGAACCCACAGCAGCCCTGTCAGGATTTTAAAATCTAGATTGCTATATACAATTACAGGTGTCACAATACGAAATAACAATGGAAGACACTTAGAGGAAAACTCTGAAAATTCCTGTGCATGCCATGCGGGAAGGCAATTGTTTAATATTCCTGGATCACACTGTGATTATTTCACTTGATGGAAGTGATATATTTTTACATAACTTGATCTAAGGTTACATCTCTCATGAAAGGATTTGTGGTCTTGAAATCCCCGAGGACAAGGAAAAGCGAGAGGGATATTTTTAATGGGCAGATGTCATTTCTATGAACGTTTCGCCAGCTGTCGATAGAAAATCTTTTGGATGGACTCTATCTTGAAGAATCAGTTGAAAAGACCTTAGCTGGCAGAGAGTTTCATTCTTAACCTTTTTCTTGAGTAGCAAAAAGGCAGAAATAGGCAGCGCTAGGCATATCTAGATGCGTTTGTATTCTGTAGGTGAAAACAAGTCACCAAGACGGAAGGAGTGAGTTGGTTTAAGGATGAGCCCCTTGGAGGATGCACCATGGTCCCTCTGGATGGAGGTTGGGTCTCCGAGACCTCACAGCACATGGGAGCTCATTTGCTCCCTCGCCCCAGTGCAACCTGACAGTACTGCTTAATTTCTATCCATATAACAAATTAGATAAAATGATTCGAGGTGTTGGGAGACTCACGAGCCCAAGGGATTGCTAACCTGATGAAGACTTTATTTTTAAGTCACTAATTGACATCCAATCGTGGGAAGAGTAATGAAGAAATCATAGTTGTCTGCACGGAGACCGCATGGGGCTGAGGACACGTGCAAGCCCACTTTCTGCAGGACGGGCAGGCGAAACGCAACGCAATATGGCAATATAGGGGGCCAGGACAACCTTTCCAGGAGAAGGACTGAAAGGGCAGAGAGAGACCCGAATCATTTCAGCCTTTTCAACACGATGGCCATCCGACAGCTAAGGGGAGTCACTTGTCTTACATTAAGAGCACTCAACCCCCTCCTTACAAGTCCAAGGGGCCCTCTTGGGGATTCGGAGGGGGTTTTTGACTCTTCTTATTCCCTGGCACTTCCTTGCACTGAGTACCCCTGAAAAAAATAATCTCCAGTGAAGACGGAGAGTGTATGTCTGGCAGTATAAAAACGTAAATGTGGTTTCTGAGGACTTTAATTTAGCAATGTTTAAACTTAATTAAATTATTTGTATTGTACAATTAATTACGCTAAATTGCCTAAGCCTTGAATGAGTGTACTTTGCCTTTTAATCTAAATAAAATACCCGCATAGCAAACCAACAACAACAGAAAAGTCCGCGGCTGATGCCAAGACAAGCAGAATTTGAGACTCACATGACCTTTCAGGAGCAATTCTGGAAAATACCAAACAAACCAGCAAAAAAACCCCAACTCAAGCTGCTACGGAATGAGAAACTGCAGTAAGACATTTTCTCAGAATATAGAGCACCTTGTTATTTAGTCACCAGGAGAAGTAAATGGACTCTCCCAGATACTTCAAGCTGCCTGGGAAGTTCTTTCCACTGCCAGTTAGAGAAGTAGTAAGGAAAGCAAAGCTTCTTTTGAGGTTCTTTGGTTTTATCCCTTATGACTTGCCTGGTGAAGGAAACCCAAGAGGACTGAGCCATTGAGCTGATTTAACCAGCTGGTTTGCTGGGAATGAGCCACCAGTGACTCAGAGTTTGGCTGGATTACGGCAAAGGGCTCGCTGTTTACCTTGGGGCATACAAAGATTTGGGAAGTCTCTTTTTTTGAGTGGGAGGAATGAATCAGTATGTGCAGGCCTGTATCCGATTTTAAATTACAGAAGAGCTATATACACACACAACCTCATTAGCCTTTTACAAGAGTAACTGTCATATTTATTCTAATATTATGACTGTAATGCTGTGGCTGGTTAATGCTTCTGATATTTAATCACAGAGTACAAACCATAATTGTTCTACTTCTAATACGTCTCTGACCTCTATCCTCCAGATGATAAACTACGTAACTGGTTTTCCACATACATAAATGTCTGGAGATTTTCACATACATTTACTCACAACAAGTATCTGAAACTATTTTAAGAACTTACATTAAGCACTTCGATTAAGACAAAAATTTAGCAAGATTTTGAGCTATGCATGAAGGCATTACCTCAGAATTTTTAAGACTCTGTTGGTAAATAAATAGAAATGCCATTTCCATAATGAACTGTCCATTGCTATGTAGGCAGTTAGGGGCTGACATTAAAACACCCTCTAGCTGCCCTAAAACAGGCATCAGAAGGTTTAATCTAAAACGTTAAGATGAAGTTACGTTACGTTTTCTTAGGCTTGCTTGGATCTTGCAACCAGCATGGATTCAGTGCTTGTGTAAAAAACCTCTCTAACATCTCGTTCACTTGATAGGTCCTTTGGGGCACAATATTGTTCCTTCTGCTATTATGGACCATTGCCTTCAAATACTGTAACATCTGTGGTACATGATTACCAACTTCTTGGGCCAAATTAGTCCCTGGTGTAACTTCACCAAAACTGATCAAATTATACCAGGGTGAGTCTCACTCTTTGCCTTGCCACATTTCTTCACAAAAGTTACAGAGCAAATGGTGAAATCCTTCATCGATTTTTTTTTTTTTACCTAAATAAATAAGCCAAGAAAATTGAAGTGACCTGGAGGGAATCATTCAAGTAAAATCCAGGTTTATTATTATTAACCTTTTGTATGTAATTCCCAGTTTTCTATACGGCAGCAGTCATTATTAATTTCCCCTTTCTCAGGACATAAAGCAGAAAAAAAAAAAAAAAACTAAAACCAATTGGAACTTGGTATTTCTTTAACTCTTTTGGAAAGAAGCCTAAAACTCCAGCTGTGCTTTCAAGTGTGGATTCTTTGGGAGACAAAATGAAGCGCAGAAATCCAGATGGGGAAGAAGAGGAGATGCTTCACACATCCTTAGGGAGTCTTATACGTCTCTTTAAAGAATTCTTTGGAAAAAAAGGCTATATTTGGAACCATACAATAATTTAGGTTGTAAGGACCTCAGGAGGCCCAACCCCCTGCCCATACAAGGGCTGACTTCAACAGTAGATCAGGCGGTAGATCTTTGTCCCTGCCATTCAATCCCATCCTGGGGTTAGCGCTATAGATAGCCAACGTATAGAAGGAATCCTCAACGGGGTTGTAATTGTCATTACTTGCTTTATAGCACCGGCTGGCTCATCAAGAGAGGTATTTTCCACAGCTGGAAAAGTGGCAGAAAATGTGAGTTATTGCAAAACTGAAATGCAAAATCTGTGCCACGGCTGCGATGAGAACGGACCATCGTGGAGAGCAGGACAGAAGAAATACAGCCCGGGGCCGAGCCCAGCCTTGAGTGCTATACAGCTGGAGAAAATATGAGAGGCTGAAGAAGGCAGCATTTATCCAGAGAAGGAAGGAAAAATGAGAGAAATAAAACACGGTGGAGTGGAGAAATTTGTCAGAAATGGCAAAGAAGGATCACAGAGGAAGAAGAAAAACCTGGGTGTAACGGTGAGAAACTGATTCTCTGCTACACAAGATGCACTGACTACGGGCTCCTCATCAGTCCTGTTTCCTACAGATTTACAGCATCAAAGAAGAAAAGAGAAAGAGGGAAACCCAGGACACAAATAATGTGATTAATCTAAATATATATGCGTGTATGGCAAAATATGCCAGACTAAAGTGCTATCACAGGCAGTCATAAATCTACCCAACACAGAGAGACACAACTGGTTCTTTTTAGGAAGTTATTTGTGCAGACATGTACTCCCAAACAGGTATCAAAAGAAATACAAAACCCCTTTGCATAGGAAGAGTATGAAGGTGAGTAAATAGCAAGGAGGGAACTGGATTCGGGTCGGCCAGGACTTTGCACAGAAGCTACCGAGCCGCCACCACAACTCAGAGAGGAGATTTCTGTCTGGGGATAAATTGTCTCCATTGCCACAGGCATTGAGAAACTGTCCCTTCTCCTTCTACCAAATGATTCTGAATGGAGTTACAACTGAGCTGCACCGATGAAAAAATCAGACTGATAATCGATAAGACTCTTCCTTAGCAGGCACATGAGAAAGGCTTATAAAATTCATTCATACCGCAGTTTGTTGTACCATAAATTATCATAACGATTTTTTTTCAAATAAATACATACTAAACATTGCAAACCATGCAATATTTGAGAAATACATTTTTCCAGCAAATGTCCCTCACCTTATTTCCAGTAGATATAATTTTTTATTGCTGTAAGATTCAAGGGTCTCTCCCCCAGCTTCTGTGGTATTTTAAGTGTTACGAAGATAAACGATGGTCGCCCACAGTCACTGACAAGCCACCAGCTCCCTGTTGTCTCATAGCAGTGGTCCTATTCTACCTTTATTATTTAATGACGTCAGACACTTTCATAGAGGACTAATAATTATTGCACCCTTGTAATGACGGACAAAAGCTAAGCTATGATTGACTAGAAATTACAGAGTTATGGATTAAATCAAACTACTGAAGTCCCGTGATCCATTTTTCTCACAGTATGCAGAAAATAATATATCAGTGACACAATCTTGTCTTTTTAATATCTGTAGCGTAATTTAACTTCCACTGTTAGCAGGAATCTTCAAGAGCAGTTTATGACCTTGGCTAGCTATATCTGGAAATAAAACCTCTTAATAATTTGTTAGAATTTACATACTTTTTCTAAAAATAGAATATATGCTATATAATATGTAGATAATATATGCTGAAAAAGATTAAGTAACTTAAGGAGAAGACAAAGGAATAAAAGAGAAGAGACTTTCATTTAAAAAAAAAAAAGATTGGAAAAATTAGCTTCTAAAAAACATGGGCTGTAGAACAGATTCACAACATCCCCACGACTTTTTTTAACCGATGCTTCCTTAATAAGGCATATGAAGAGGAGTAGGGACACCGAGGAGATGAAACAGAATTGGTTTGCGGAAAATTCAAGTCTTCCGAAGACCAACAGCCCTTCCACTTGCTTCAGCAGATGCTCTTGAATTTTTTTGACTACTCTGAATTGATTGTGCCTTTTAATATCGTTTTGTAAACCTAATTTCATTGGCAGCAAGAGTTAACAGAATAATTTTTATAAAAACATTATGCATTTGCTTAAAATACAAAACTTTTTCATGACAAGCAGTTTGTCATACTTTTGGCAAGGTTAGACATGATTGCCTTTTTATTTTTGGCTGTTACAGAGGCTAATGGCATACTAAAAATCCTCTTTCATGTACAAATTAATTGTGTCCTTTTGCAATTCATATTAGCCTCCCTTACTTTCTGTTCCGAGGCTTTTAAAAGGTTTATACGGAACCAATGGATGTTCTCATTTATTGTGCACACCACTTCAATTACCCACTTTCCACAAGTTGAAAGCGGAAAAACCATAAATGCTGGATACAGCCCATTGTCAACATGCAGTAATTTGGCAGAAAAAATAATAAAAAAAATTCTCTTCAAAATAAAAAAAAAAAAAAATTAAAACTCTCGAAAAGCTCTGGAGATTGTTGGCAAATTATTTTTATATTTAGCAACTACAAAGAAGCGTGTGCTCCTTAATGATGGAACTGCGTGTTAGCAATTTGCAAAGCTCCAGGTTTCACTCCTGTTTCCGAGAAAAATATATTACCTGCTCTTCCCTCACCATTACCTGAAGCTCCTCCTTTCTGCGTGCCGTTTTTTGCAAAAGGGAGAAGATTTTCTTGTACGTTTTAAGAAGCCAACGTCAAGCCGGAGCCTCATTCAGCATGGCTGAATGGTGCTTGGTGAACGCACCGAGTCGGGTGCAAGCACGGCCGCTCATGAAGGTGAGCTGGGAGACCTGATGGACACGTTGAGCTCGTATCGCCAGACGAGGGCTTGGTGTACAGAGACATCAGTTACGAGCTTGAGGTTTCTGGAAGAGCTTGTGGCATTTCTGCGAGCAGGGAGCAGACACGGGGGACAGCATGAAACAGGACAAGAAACAAGTTCACCACCACAAGCAATTCTGAAATCCTGGAATTTTGATAATACGCCTCAACTTGGCCCATCTAAAAAACACCTGCAGGAACATGCAATCGTTAAAACTTATCCACAGACTTGGCTTCTTTGCAGCCTCACCTCCCGCACTGCCAAGTACTAACTTGTTATCAAGCAGAGTGAAACCACCCTTTAATTTATGCTGGTCATTGAAATACTGCACACTGTAAACACAGCTAGAAAAGCTAACGAGAAAAAAAAAATCCATACTTAACAGGCATTTATTCTCCTTGCATTCAAAACACGAACTCTTCAGGCATACATTGACTACAGTAAAAAGAAAATTCAGTTGTATTTTTTTCCTTTCCCTTTTTCCTAAATAATACCTTCTGTGTTCTAAAGAGTATTATTAATTTTTCAGCATTCGGTTAAAACTTTTTCATGGTGTTTCATGGTGTTCCATAATACCAGCCAGATTCAGTTGCAGGAATGAAGAAAGTTGCCTTCCATCCAGCCACTAGGGCTGCAGAAGCATCGGCAGGAAATTTGGGTAACTGGATTCATATGGGTAGAAGGAGCCGTTGCCTATCAAACCTGGTAATTATGTGTCAGGGTATGAGATCCTGAGTAACAGATAGGTGTGATTTCAAGTACTGCTGTATTATTATCAGCTAGCACTGGGTTGTCTCATTTTCTATTCTCTGGAAATTTAAAAAAAATAATTATGTAATCAGAATGTATATACATATTACTTCCTTTTCTTGTGTTTACCGTCACCAAAAAAAGATATTTTCGTAGCAGAATGCTGACATTTTTAAGGAACGAAAAAAATACTTCTCGGTTTCTTTCCCTCTTAGCATTTCATGCTTTGTGTCATTTGATAATATACATGACTAGGTTTAATACTCAATCGTTTCCCAAATCCAATTTGACTACCTAACAGGGTCTAATTTACATGATGATACAATTTCTCACACCAGAAAGCATAGTAACCCTTCTTCTTTGGAGGTTAATGGTGATCTAGCTTAAAGCCCAAAAGATAATTACCAGGAATGTGCTTCAGGTGACAAAGTACTTCTGACAATCCCAGACTGTTGATAGCTTTTTAATTATACTTCTTCCCACCATAGGAAACAGTATGCTTTCTCCTAAATAGTTGGAAGGCATTTGGGGTTTATTTATTTATTTTTCAGTAAATTGCTATGCACTGTAATCAATATTTTAACTGACTGTTACCCCAGGCTCTGCTCTCTTTCTTTTATTTGGAAGAGAAATTAAACTTTGGGTTAATTTTTTTTTTTCCCCCCATATAAAATGAAATACAAAAGAGCATCAAGAGAAGAATACAAACATGTATTGACTTGCTTCTTGTCTTCTGCACCCATTTGATATTTTGTGACATTTAGAAACTGGAACTTTGCAGGATTTTTAGGTGCAAGCTTTGCTAACAGAGAAGGTCAGGCTCTTAAGCAACAAGGCAGTTTATGATTATTAAATATGACCAACGAAGAAAGGGAAAAAAAGGAAAATCCCGTGGCTAGTTTTGCATACTACTGTGTTTTCTGAATATTTTTCTGCCCTTGCTTTACTCTGTGGATAAAAAAAGGCTGGTTTGGTCACGAGAAGAGAGTAATTGCTGTAAATGGACGTGGAACACGGCGGGAGCAGGAACGTGCAGAGGTACCCTTTTTCCATTTACTTTATATGCAAGAACTGATTGGGTTTTATGCCACTGAAATTAGTTTCCCACTAGTATTTATGTGTCTTACAACAAATTGTTTGTCACTTTCCCTGATTAAATGTGCTCTTAATAACACCCAACTTTAAAAGTCTTTTTCAATTTGGAGCCTACAGTTCAATCATGATGCCTGCCCCTCCCAGCACCTCTTACTTGTCCTTAAATAAACACCTCTACTTAAAGAGAACAGCGGAAAAGTGAAAAATGAGAGCTGGATGTAAATGCTGCTGGAAAAAAAAAAGGTCTCAGAATAGAGCCAAAGACGCAGAAAAACAGTAATTGCTGCAGAAATGAATTAAAAGAGTAACACTACCTGCTCCCCTAAATATTCACTGCATCTCATTACTCTCCCTGCATGGTGTTATTAATATGTGCAGAGAAGACAAAGTCCTCTATCGGGGCACAGAGGAAATGAATGAAATCAAACACAAAATAAAACCTTTGACCAGTCAGATTTAGGCCAAGGATTTTCTTACTGGTGGTCTATGCGTTTCTTAGCCCCGTCTCTTGTTTGGCTGCACCTCAGATGAATTTCCAAGCCCTTGAGGACATACATCATTGTAAGGTAACGACAGCAACTCTTTAAATCTGGAATAATGCAGCTGAATCTAGTTTTGTCCTACTAATTGTCAGCCCACGTAATTAATCCCTGGGGTACGACTGAGCACCCGAGACCAGCGGGTGGGAGGCACCTATAGGCAAGTTTTCGGGGCTTTACAGCGAAGCCAGGCAGCTCCTTGTGCCAGGCCAGCTTTGCACAGCCGAGTCTTGTCAGCAGCAATTACAGGGCTGCAGCTCTGCTAGCAAAGCCTCTAAACATCAGTTGAAGTTATCCTAGTTTTTCTGTTTTGTTTTGTTTTTTTTTCTCCCCCCAAATATAGCTCATATTGGCTTGCTGAGTGAAGAAAGTTTAAAAACCTTTAAAAATCCCAACCTCCCCCTCCCAAAAAAACCACCACCTAGCTGGACCAGCTCCCCTTAGGCTAGGGATTGCAGAGGACCAGCTTAAAAAAGTCACAGACTGTATGTGTTTTTGCAGGCAAAGCAAACAGGGAAGAAAAACTTAAGGACGGTATGAAATTTATGAAGAGTAGTATTTGTTGATAAACCAAAAGCTTAAGATGCTCTACCCTTAAGAAAGCTAGACTGGAGTGAACTCCCCCAACAAACTTCAAGGCGTATCTTTGCTAAAGGTTTACCATATATTTACATTCTTGTCATAAATAACCTTTTATTTTACTGTGTGATGTTTGCCCTTATTAAAGCCTAGTGGCAGTGGAGGGCAGTATTTTAAAAGCATGTCACAGTTACAAATAAGCAGCATTTCTACTTCTAAAAACAAAACAAAACAAAGCTTTGGATACAGCGCTGATCATACTTCAAAAGATGGGTTATTGCCTAGAGCGTGGTTCCAAGGAAGTGCACTATCACTGATGCTACGTTTTAATCTGAAAATAATTTTAACCCCCTCTGTCAATACACTGCAGCTATCCTGCAGTGAGAGCCCTGCTAGGTACTCACTGCGCGCGGTGCTGGTGGAAATCAGAGTGGTCTAATTCGGTCGGATGTATCTGAAGTTTCAAGGACAGACTGAAATAGCAAATGGCATCTTAGATTTGCGCTCTTTTTTCCCAGTATAGATGTATATAGGTTAATAGATAGCCAGAGCAATTGGGACTGAAACGCGTTCTATAAGTTAAAAAAGCCCTGAGCATGGGGTTTTTTCAGGCCCTCCACAAAAAGCGCCCTGCAGATGGTTGATGCTGGAGTTCACGTTTCCCTCCTGACTCTGTAGACCAGAGCAGCGCCTCTGCAGTAAGTGAGGCTTAAATTAGTTTCCACTAATTTGCAATAACTAGAGTAAATGAGATCAAGTTTAGGCCAGGACACAGAATCACTTTTTTTTTTTTTTTTCTTCTTCCCGGGTAGCCCTTGGATCCTCTAGCAAGCTTTTTCATCACTAGTGAATCTCAGAACAGACTAAAGGCAGGAGGTGAATTTCAGCCGTCACGAGTTTGGATTTGGTTTTGTTTTTCCTTAATCCGTCTACTCTAAAAGCATGAAGTCAGAATTATATGTATTTTCTAAAATCCTTCCAGTTCTTCCCTTCCTCTGGATAATGTTTCCTCTTCATACCTCACATTGTCAAACGCTTTGACGTGGTCATCACAGGCATTACATCTGATTTACTTCCCTTCAACACTTTCTTTTCCACACAGGTCAACATTTTCACTTTTTTTTTTTTTTTGGTGTCACATTATCATCATGTTTTCAAATAACTTAAATGACAGTATATCCGATGTATGATTTTGCTGCATCAAAAATCCATCCTAAACCAGACTTCAAAGATAATGGCTTTCACTGTCACTTCTGTCACCAGGCAGCTGTGAAAGCTGCACGGGATGTTTTTATTCTCTCTGTATAGTTAATAAGCTAAGAAGCTACATAAATAGTCTGGGTCAAAGTAGCTTGTAGTGAATTGGAAGAATAATATAGATTTCTCACTGCAAGAGTGATTTTAATTTCAGGTGTTTGTATAGCTGCTTTGTATTTTTTACAGGAAAAATAAAATTTGCATTATCCGAGCTGTGCTTATTAAAAGATTCTCCAGATTCAGCCGTTTACTCAAGGTCCTGCTGCAAGCCATACACTGAGCTCCAGCATGACTTCCCCTTGGAGACCAACTCTTCCTCCCACCATTACTGACTTAAAGCTCTGCTTTCGAAAGGTTCAGACAGGCAACGAGCTACTCGGTGCAGTCTTTACTAGGTATTCCTACTTCCATTTGTGAAGGTTAGGACCAGGAGCTGTAGCTGTTATTCAAACACTGTTAGGACATAGCTGTGGTCTAACTAAAAATAAAGGAGCTTCCTTCGTGGGTGGCCAAGTAGCGAATGTCAGCAGAAAGCCAGTGTTTCGGGCAGGGAAGCTGAAGCAACAGACCCCCCCCTCTCACCCAACACGTCCACAACAAGAGGCAGCTGTGCAAACTTTAATAAAGGCTGATTCGTATTTTCATTCCTATTTCCAACGTAAGGCTCACATCTGTCAAGCCACGATCCTTCTGTCTGCATAAATCCACGTTTCAATCAAATCGCTCACTTTTTTTTTTTTTCTTTTCTTTTCTCTCTCCCCCTTTTTCTCTGCCATATGCATAATGATACGGTGACAGCTGAGAAGAGGACAGGCTGACATGTTCATGGCTGTGAAGGATGGCCTCCTGTCATCTCAGCTGCGACAGAACGGTCGCAGCCTGGAAACGGGGCTAATGAATACGGAAGGATGTATTTTGTCCTTCCTTAGCGAAAAGTTGCAGCGATGCCTTTTTTTTTTTCCCCCTTAACGCAGCATCACACCCAGCAATACTGCATGAACCCGCTTCCTCAAGATAGTCAGTATCTATTTTTAAGAAACTTGAAGAGTTTAGTAAAAGAAAAGCAGTGTGAGACATACCGAGCCGCTCCTTCGCACAGGAGAAACGCATAGGATTTGCCCTCAGGACAAGAAGGACATGGACCTGTTGGAGCGGGTCCAGAGGAGGGCTACTAAAATGATCCGAGGGCTGGAGCCCCTCTCCTATGAGGCCAGGCTGGGAGAGTTGGGGGTGTTCAGCCTGGAGAAGAGAAGGCTGCGGGCAGAGCTGAGTGCGGCCGGTCAGGGCTTCAAGGGGGCCCAGAGGAAAGGGGGGGACAAGCTTTTTAGTAGGGCCAGCTGTGACAGGACAAGGGGTAATGGTTTTAAACTAAACCAGGGTAGGTTTAGACTGGATATAAGGAAGAAATTCTTTACAATGAGGGTGGTGAAACACTGGAACAGGTTGCCCAGAGAGGTGGAGGCCTCATCCCTGGAAACATTCGAGGCCAGGTTGGATGGGGCTCTGAGCAACCTGATCTGGTTGAAGGTGTCCCTGCTCCCTGCAGGGGGGTTGGACTAGATGACCTCTAGGGGTCCCTTCCAACGCAAACCATTCTATGATTCTGTAAATATGTCAGAAGGCAATTTTCCCCCCCATTACCCGAAGAGACCAAGCCAAAGGTGCACGATGCTCCCCCGTTCACACAGCAAACGTCAACACCCGCTGGGTTTCAAGGAGACCCCTCCTAGAGTGATTAAAGCCAGGAAAAGGTCATTTGTCAAGGTAGGATCCAGCAGTACGTCTTGTCCTTCTAATAAGAAGGATGTCTTTTCTCCCGTGACAGCAGAAGAGAAACAGAAGCACCGAACGAAAATTTCTCAAATTGACAGTAACTATGACTTTTATGAATGCTTGAAGAATATGATCTCTACACCTGTAGTAGCTAGGAAAGGTTTTGTAATTCTTTCGGCACTGCAGAAGGTCATCCTTTTCCAGATGGACTCAACTCGCTATGTCCTGATGTATACACCATTATAACTGTGCATCTGTATACATACATATGCATTTTATTTGGTTTATATGTATACCGTATACATACCACGTTACAGGATATACTGCCGCTGTTAAAGACTCATCATGTGTAGCTTCACGTATAAATCATGACATTTGTGAGGGTACAGGTTGGAAGGATAGTAGGAATTAAAAGCCCATATTGCCTGATAAAGCAGACAATTGAGTCTTACTTCAAACAGAGGAAGGTTCTGAAATGTTGTTAGATGTACCATCTCTTCTGCTTTTGGCTTTTCAATTAAGCAGTAATTCAGTTCTAGCTCTAAATGCTACAGTGGGTGTAGATGGAAGTCAGGCACAACCAAAGATTTTTCTTCCTCTTGATCAAAAACCCCTCAATTTACAGAGCATATTCTGTTCCATGTTACAAATATATAATAATGAAAGTGTTTTATTAACTTGCTTGGTTTCGGGTGGAGGGGGCATGGTATCATGTGGATTCAGCATAGTATAATTTTAGACAAAACTGATAGGAAGCACATAACTCAATACCCTACATAACCCAGATACTTGAAGTCTTATTTTTGTTCCAATTCTGGACAAGCTCTAAATTTAAAAAATGTGCATAAATGAACATTCTAAAAAAAAACGATTAAGTGGGTCCAAATAATTTATTTTAAATCAGGCCTGTCCTTGTTGTGTTATATCATCTTGTAAATGCAAAATAAACCACTTAACAAGAATAATTTCAAATTGAAATCCAGAAACACTTTTAAAAAATTATCAAACAGGATGCTTTGGCATTGCCTTATGGAAAAACTTTCCAGGATTTTCCTCTGAAATACAAGGGTGAGATACATGAGAGAACTTCGTACAGCCTAACTGAGCCAGCAGAGATGGTGGCAGCTGGACGCAGTGAAGGTTATTTGGTGGCTTCTCCACCAAGTCCCTGGTGGGCTGGGACACGGGTGTCCCCTTGGCATTTCTGCTTCTCCCTGAGTTGTCTGACATCCCATGAACTCGAGCCCTGTCATCCTCTTTCCTGGAGCTGTAGCCACAGGTCTCAACATAGCTACTCTGTTTATTTTTCCCTGGGCATTGCAAAACCAGTTCAAGTATAGCTTGTCCTACCTGCTGCAGCGTGATTTCCAGCTGTTATTTCTAAAAGAAGGCGACATTAGCTTTTTATGTGGAACACATGACAACTCCTCCAGGCTGCCAAATAGCCTCCTAAACCTCTCTCCATAGCTACCAGCGGGTTAACGATGTGCAAGCATCTTCCCTAAAGTCTTGCTGAGGCAACTAAGAGGACTGAATCGAGCATCGCGCGTCTCCGCAAATCTAACACACACCACCTCGCACGGCTCTCTGCCAATCGCGCCCACCAGTAACAGGTTTTTATTCAAAACCGACCGAGGAGAGAAAAAAAAAACCCAAAAACGCAATCATGGAACTGAACTCCCAGTCTCAGCTTGTGAAACTGTGACAGTTTGCAGGTGCTCAGGTTTAGAGGGGGAGATACTGAACTGCACAGGCAGAGCACCAAGGATCGAGCCCGAGCCGCAGGTCTCCAAAGTGAGAGCCTGAACTCTTCAGTGCACAGTGCAGGGGTCACTACAGACATAAATTCAACTATTCCACTCCAAGTACCTATAAAACCCCCTTTTGGAGTAGCTTTCAGCAGTGGAGTGAAATTAAATTGAATTAATTATACAACTTATTTGGGATACAACGAGTTTAAATTTTTTTACAGTTCTTACACTTACTAGTTTTTCTCATTTAACATATTCCAGGGCATTCAGTGCGGATGGTAAGCTCTTTACCATGCAAACAGTACTATAAATGAACACTGTGCTTTAAAATACAAACCATCACCTGGTGAATTAAAGACCTGAAACTCCAGGCCCCCTGTCTTGCAGCTATTTTCAGGAGCAGAGACCCCCTTAGCAGCACGAAACACAAGGAGTTTTCAGTGGGAAAGTGGGCAGAGTGGACTGCTGTGAACTAAGTCCCAAGCCCTACGGTATACATCACTGCTTTAAGAGTATGAAAAGACAGTAACCAATTAAAGGAATGAAATAAAAACAGTGAGATTTTATTTTGCAACAAATCCTGGAAAACATGAGGACTTTTCCTATAAAGAAGTTACTTGCAGATGTTGGTTTTAAGAAGGGAATTAAAAAGAGAGGATGAGGGCAACATACCGCTCAGTGTGTAAAGCACTTATGTATACTGTAAACTTGCTATGGCATAAAATGTGTAATTAAAGAGTTAAATTGCTTCCAAGCTTATGCAGATAGTCTAAATAGGCCACGTATCCACTGTGTTGAAAATGCCAGGGATTACACGAAATGCATTAAATCTTAATTTACATCTGCACACTAATTCTCACCTCGAAGTGCTGTACGGAGGAGCTGGGCTGGATGCTGCCACAGGGAACCGCCCGCGGGCTGCCTGCCTCGGCCCTTAAACCGGGAAGGGGCTGTTGTGCAAACCTTCACCGTGGCAATTACAAAGAAGTTTTAGAAGTCACAGACAGGTTGGCAAGTCATTCACTTTTTCTGGAAGGCAAACTATGATATTTCATAGAATAGAATCATAGAACAGTCATAGAATAGAATCACAGAATCGTCCAGGTTGGAAAAGACCTTTAAGATCATCAAGTCCGACCGTTAACCTAACCATGCCATCCCACCACTAAACCATGTCCCTAAACTAAATCGTGTCCCATTTCATCACCCTGCTGGCTAAATATGAAGAATTACTCCCTCCCCTAAGCACCTCTGTGGAGGAGAACGCAGCCAGAGAAAGCGAGGGCGATGCTGGGGGACCGCCCGGGCTCCTGGTAGCCAGCAGCTCTTCTGCTGATCTGCAAGAAGCAGAAACCAACCAATTCTGCCTCAATTCCACCACCCTGTTGTTGAAATGGAGTTATTGCTGCTAAACGTTTCCATTCTGACAATTCAGGCGTCTTCTGCTATTACAAAACACCCGAAGCGAGTCAATTCCCAGCTGCATTTTGCCAGCGCCTGGAAATCTGTATGACTTGGGAATTACCTTTTGGGATCACACTGCTGTCGTTTCAGTATGGCGATTAGTTTAAAGCCACGAATGAGCTTAGCAACAAGTGTTTCCATTAGAGTCACTACTGCTGGCTTGTGATAGCGGAGATCCATGGGGTTTTTGAGAGTTAGTCCTTCATCGCGTGGGATATTGTGAATTACGCAGGGCAGCTTCCTCAGGCTGAGACGTTCTGCACAAATACTGCAATATGGCAATTTCTCCATGGATATTAACATACTACATCAATGTCTGGTATTTTTTGGAGTGCTAATCAACAAGCTGACTGAAGTCCAGGACTCGATTTCATTCATAGATTCTTTTTTAAAGGAGAACACCATTCTGTCTCTGTCGTTGTTAATCTCTAGCTTCCCTAATCCTTCCTGATGGATGGAATTACTTCCTTTTCTATTCTTTGCCAAGTGTTGGTAAGGAACCTATCCATATAAAAAGAAAGTACCTTTTAACAGGACATGTGAACTGTCAAAACCAAGTTACTTTGCATGAAAAATCACGCCACAAACATGGTATGGTTTGGTACAGAAAGACCACACACAGAGGAAAGTTTGTGCACCTGCAAATTAGGACACTCCGATTGTATGCATCTGGTGTACAAGAGAAATGAATGTCGTATTTCACTCTTTTTGTTTTTTATGTGGTTCTAAAAATCAGCAAAGGCAAGAGATGACCATAATCCTAAATGAACTTAAAATTCTCAAAAATGTTGAGAACCTTTGTTTTCATGAGACTGTATCCCAGATTTTGATGATACATGTACCCGACTATGCGGTTTCGAAAGTCACAGGCTTAACACCACCTAGAATTGGTGGTGTTACACCCACACCTGCAGTGCCTGAGGTGGTGAGGCAGGTGAGATGGGGTCTTTTTCAAATTTCATTAAGAGCAGAAAAGTGTGGAAGTCAACAGCAGATTTAATGGAGACAGTGGTAGGAAAGCAGCAATAACCATTACTGTTCAGGCTTAGGAGGAACAATATGAAACGCTCTTCTCTTCTCACACTCCCTACAAAGATTTGCAAAGAACCTTTGGCATAGCACTGCAAATTAAGCCTGTTAAAAAGTATGTATCTTAGCTTTTCTTTCTAATTAAATGGAAAAAAAGATTTCCTCAGGAAGCAAAGAGCACAGAAATGCAAATGGAAAGAACTGACAAATAAAG
Source organism: Gorsachius magnificus (assembly GCA_034008185.1). Classification (NCBI taxonomy): domain Eukaryota; kingdom Metazoa; phylum Chordata; class Aves; order Pelecaniformes; family Ardeidae; genus Gorsachius; species Gorsachius magnificus. The sequence goes on along the minus strand of CM067085.1, from coordinate 5,661,942 downwards.
CTGATACCCTGTTTCCACAAACATCAAAGAGCTTCCTAAGTGACATTTTGTACACTATTAAGATTTTGTGCTGGTTATATCAGAGTTTTATTACTGTTTCTTGCTCTGTTTTAGATACAGATCTGACACTACCTATAACAAAGTGCAGAAAGTCAACAGACCTAACTTGTAACCAGCGTGGCTCAGCCACTTGTCAGATCTCCGCAGCAAGCAAAAGTTTTCAACTAGTAGAATAATCTTATACTTGGGGGTTTCTACAGAGCATTTTATTCCCAACTTACAGTAGTGTACATTCTTCCAGGTATTTAATTGTTATTTTTGCACCACTGGAACAACGATTCCATCCATTCAACCAGACTAAAACTCTTCAATTTGGCAACTTCTGGTTTGTATCTGAAAGAAAAACTCTTAAAAGCTAACTACATCATGTTGCTGCTACCGAGTCTTTAGAAAGGTTGGGGGTTTTTTTATGGTTAAACATTAAATAATGGAATTTTAAAACTCCAGCTTCAAAGCACTATTTAAAATACGTTGTGTGCTTTGTGAGATTCTTCATCATTTAGTTAACAGCCACTGTCATATTTGATCTCCATCCTGTACACAAGCACAATGGGGCTAAAGCGTTTCAGCCTTCAATGAATTCTGCTATACATGCAGCATACCACAGCTCCTGCATACTAACAGTCAGCTTTGATTGACAGCTCTTGAAATTAATGGCATTTGGACAACAATAGTGAAGATGATGAAGTTTAGAAACAACATAAAAATTAACTGGCAGAAAGTTCAGCCTGCTGAAAAAAAACCCTAAGTGCCCCATAATGGCCAATATAAGCTTTGCTTCTGCTGGTGTTTGAGTTAACTAGCATGTTAATTTATAGACCATTTTGCAGCATGCTATTTTGGCCAAGATCTCTCTCTTTATGGCTTTCCTTCCATAACATCTTTTATTTATCGTTTAATAAAATGCCTAGAATGTTTGACAATCAGAGGCCACAGGGAACTTTTCTACTGCCACCAAAACTTTCCTCGGGAGCATCACCTTCGACACAAAGGTAGGGAAGGAAGAGGAGAGCGAGACCTTTCTCACCGCAGGAGACCACCACCGCCCGGGATAAGACAACAACCCGATTGCTACTAACAGCGTAGGGTCTGCAACACGCAGGCGAGCAGCTACAACATTACCTTAGCTCAGCTGAGTTTGCAAGCCTTGGCGGGCAGCATCCCCCCCTTCTACCCAGACTTGAATCCCACACAGAAAACAAGGGAACGCCAACGCGCCCCAACACAAGGACCTCTCCAGTGCTCAACAGGGCGGACCCACTTCTGTAACCCAGCTTCGACCTACGGTTTGCGGGAAACGCTTCGCTTGTGCAAGTGCCGTTTTACATTCGTCCTTCCCCACCGGCAGGTGCTGGTCCATCCCGCTGACAGCATCGATCGCAGTCGCAGGAGATACTTAGTTCATCGCTCCAAGCTGAGCTACTGCGCAAGTTGTTTGCCAAAGCTGCTGGGGTCTGATCATAAATACGATAAGAAGCAAACTGGAAGAAACAGTACACACAGTTCAGCGAGAAGTCACGTTTTTCCTCAAGCCCTTTGGATAGATGGAGAGGAACAGCTTGTACTTTTTTTTTTTTTTTTTTTACTTACTTAGTTTTTATCTAGTTCATCGCTATTCCTAACTAATTCAGCCTTCAGAAATGTATAAGCAATTTAAGCTCTGCAAGGTCACTATTTCCTAAAGGGATTTTAATTTTTAAAATTTTACAGATGGTTATTCAGTTCAGATCTGTGAGTTCATAAACAATTTTTGAAATACATGGTTTACAGTTGTATTCTAATTGTAGCAAGACGAAAGAGGTTTTTTACTGACTTTTTTTTTCCCCTAGCTTCAGGCAGAATATTTTTCCTTTGAGTTACACATTTCAGCCTTTCTAAAAGCATCTGAAAGGTAAGAGAGCTAATATAAATAAGATTTTCTTCCTGCTATTCAAGTAGCAAGTCCTTCCACCTGCTGCCAGATGTGTCATATTGAATTTTACAGATATTGTGAAAATATAACATCTCTCTCTTTTCCTCGACACCAACAGACACTTGGATTCATTTTTTAATTGCAAGTGCTTTCAGTTAAAGCCTCAGTGCGTAGGTGTGAGTGGTGACCATGAGCATTAGCACGGCACTAGAGAAGTTCACGACCACACTTATTCCAGTTACACTCTTCCATTTTTACTGTATTTAAAAGTAATTCTGACCAGGAGATAAATGATCTAACAACAAATCCATTAAAATACGCTCATTGTATCTACAGTCATTCCATTTTTAAATGTTTTTATTATTTTTGCTGAACTGGTAATACCTTAATTAGCTGGGAACATTTACAAAATTCTCCTTCGGTTCAATTTGCCCTAGCAGGAATGCCATTCCTCAGATATTGCTCACCAGGGATGACATCCAACCAGCTCAGGAGATCTGACCACGGTGATATATGGCCCTTAATGATAAATAATCTTTTACTTCTTCTACTTTGCTTGGCCAACTGCACCCAAGTTCTCACATGTGACATCATTTAATTTCCATTAAATGGCAATGTGTTATCCTTTTGCCGGCAGGCCTCGCAGGTCTACCTCCTCTTTGGCACAGAGGCTGATAACACAGAATTGGGTGTTTTCATTGTGAAACACACTCATTTATGAGCATAACCTCTCTTTTCTGTAATAAACACCACAAAGAAAGTATATTCTTACAGAGCACTTAAAAAAGGTCTTCCCCCAAAATGATTTTCCTTCACCCCAGCCCACCAGCTTCTCTCAGTCTTGCACTCAAAATGACCTTTCCATTCGGAATCTGAGTACTTATTCCCATCTCCTCCTTTCAAGTACAGTCAAAATGTCTCATTTTTTCACCTTTTTGCAGCCATCTCCAACCCCAGGATCCCTACAGCTTAAACAAGAATTCGTGATGTAACCTATTTAATTGATCTTCTGGAACTTCTGAGAACCTGAATTTTTCCTAGAAAAAAATCTGTGCTCGATAATTATGGCACTTTCTTTTAATGGTAATCCAATACTCTGTATTTTTAACTGTGTTTTATACATGTATTACTGTGTATGTTAGAAATACATGCATAGTAAGATGCTGTCAGCACTTTTTGCAGTGAGTCACCAGCTTCACAGTTGCTGTTCTGAAATAATATTTTTAAGCTCCAGTTTTTCCAGCTGTGTCCAAGCAGACCACTGCTCCCATACTGAAATCCCTTCGCTTTAATGGGTACTGTGCACATATTCCCATCAGGGGCAGCCGGCGCAATAAAGCCTCAGTCTGGCTGCCTTTTGTACGTGTCAGGCTCTCATGGAGCTGTAGAGGTGAAAATTGAGAGAAGTAGAAAAAAAATGACATTGTTGACACCCCGGGCAAGGATATAACACCTGAAAGTATCTGTGGGGTATTGTAAAAATATAATTAAATAATTGGATTTCAGATTGATGACGTCTCCGAAAACAGTCAGAGCATCTCCTCGTCTACCAAGAGCAAGTGGCCGTCCTGATTTCCTGTCCAACAAACTCCCTTCCTCGCAATTAAGAACAAGTTGAATGCGAAGACTGTGTTTGCCCCTCTGCCTTCTTCCTGCAGAGGATGAAACACATTACACAATAAAAGTCAATGAGCCTGAGTAACACAAGGCCAATTCCAGCGCAATCTCGGGGGGGTTATGATTGACTGAGGCAATCGGAGACGCTGATGGTAAAAGCTTATACAGTCCACTAAGAATATTTACCCTCAATTTCATATCTGCCACAAAAGCCTTAAAACCTGTTTGCTGAATGTCACTGTTTCAGTTCATCAACACCCAACACAATGATCAAACTCTATTCAGCGGGGACCTGGTATTTCCCCTGCCTTTCCTCTGCTGAGCAGCATGGGTTAATAAACTGTGAAATAACTCATTACATCCTTTCTATGAGTAATAATCTCTTTGCCTTTTAAAATTTTTAGTTTCAAAATTGAGCAGAATTATTTAAATAAATCAGTAGTCACTTGGAGGCGTAGTACTTCCAACCAGGTTAAAATATTCCTTATTTTTCACTTTGCTTCTAAGTCATCAAACTTATTAGAAACTATCCAAAGCAGACTCTTTCAACAGCTGCCTTCCTAAAAATAAATGTTCTCTCTTGATTTCTACAATTTAAAAATTAAAGATTTAAACCCCAAATAAGCTAAATAGAACCACGAAAATATCTCCTTGGTCTTTAGTGAAGCTCTGTGATACCAATGATTAAAATAAAAAAGAATTCAGAAGATCAGGTATTGCTGTTTTGTCTCCAGAGCTTTCTTTATTAACTGCAGCGATTGTTTAGGGAAATCTGGAATTAAAAATCAAGTATTCTTGAATGTCTACTGAAAATAAGAGTGACACGGCCACGAGGGCTCGTTGCGCCAGATGAAGGTTGCCCTTGCGGGCGCTTTGCCTTTATTTTATTCACCCAATGCCACTCCTTCGCACGCTGTATCAAAATAACGTTATTAACAGCACGAGTCTCGCCTGTGCTGTCACTGCCATTTGGTTTTAATTTGGGATTTGGTAGCTATAAGGACGTGTTGCTGTCAACAGCCCCATTCTCCGATGCTAACTTGGTGCACCCTGGTGCTGATTCAGTATCTTTACCGCCAGAAGAAAGGTGTGGGATTCACTCCCCATCGCCTGCTTTTTCTTTCTGCTTTCCTGGACTGGAAGGGTTCCTAACAATAACCATATGTAGGCAGATAAATGGGAATACAATCCGTTTTCCCTGAAAAAAAGACTGATTTATCTCAGTGTAACAAGCATACACGGACCTCTTTGTAAATCTGCACCAATTTAGGCATAGTCACCAGCACAAAAAAAAATGCTGGAGGCTTCAAGAGAGACTCCTGGGAGGATACACGCCTGCTTCAAAGCAGTGACAGAAAGGCCCAGCCAACAGCTTGGAAACCCTGGCTTTTGGCTGCTCCTGTTCCAAGGAGACCCAGACCTGGAACCACCGTGGCCCCAAACCAGCCGAACTGGCAGCAAATGAGAGAGAAGTGCCCAGCGCCTCTCGCCTCCATCTCACGTGGATACTGTGCCATTCCAGCACATTCCTCCCCAACACATACACGACTCTGTGTCCTAAAGGACAGCCATCACTTAACAAAAGGAGAAAAAAAAAAAGCCCTAAAAACAGTTGGGGAAAAAAAAAAGGCAAGCATTTTTGAGACACCAATTATTCAAACAAAACAATGATGTTTCCCTTTCTGTTATTTTCCATTATTTTATCAATTTTCATCGATACCTGAGGCCGGTATTTATTAATGCTAGCCTTAACAGTAAATTTAAAGGCCCTGAAGTCTCACTCCCCAGCTCCTACCCAGCTCTGATGCAGTGACTTGGCACGTCCCCGCGCCGTGGGAGCCCCCCGCGGACCGCGGGACATCGTGGGTGCCAAAAGCACGCTGTGTCAGTACCTCTCCTGGTGAGAATCCTTGAAGAGAAAACGTAAGGAAACCGCAGGGGCCGTGCTAATTGATTTTCTGTATAAACAAATAAGACATTAAATAAGCAACTCAATGGTTTTACTTGCATGGAGTTAATAGCTAAATGCTCAAAAGGAATTACACTTAAGTCCTGGTTAACTCTTCAGTCTATATGTGCTGCGTATGCTGCAAACTAACATATGCTAGTCAGGAATAACTACAGTAAATAAAAATATTTATTTCCTCTGTTTATGTGAAACAAAAGCAAATGGAGCTATTTGTCATAGCAAAACTACATGTTTCAGAATAAACAGAGCCAACTGCTTATGTTTTAGATATACTGGGGTAGGTATTTCAATAAAAGACACACAGCTTTTATATACTTACTATATATACATTTTAACATGTGCAAAAACTTACAAATGAAGTGAAATGTAGTCTAAGCTAAGCACGAGCCTGAGCCAGGGGTCTCTAACGCCCAAGAGATCTCTGGAGCACTGATTTATTGTCTATTTACTCCCCCAAGCAAACCTTCAGCACTGGGGAGTCTTCACCAATGGCTTGATCTATTCACTGCAAACACGGACACACCAAACTGCTTTTACTTCCAATCCAAAAAGTCTTTTTCATCCACATAATTTTCTAGACCCTCAATATCTACACTTCACAATTTTTATTGCTCTCAGCATCCAAGATTCTCTTGGATAAACTACAAACTCACAAGATACTAAAAATCAGTCAGCACAGTGTTTTCCTACTAACTGCTTTCCTTCTCCAGGTTTTGGCTTGCTTTCAGGTGCCTATCTTAGCTTGCAATGGCCCTTTCTACCCACCAACCCGTCCCTTCCTGCAGCCACAACTCCTGCTCTCACCACAACGAGCATCAGCTTCCATGACCAACTGTCCCACGTTATTTTACCAGCACTATTTTCTTTAACTCCACATCATCCCAACATTATGGCTCTGCCAAAATCTCAGCAATGACTCTTTGGAACGAGCAACAGTTTTGCTCTTTAGTTGTAGATTACAGCAGCCAAGGTTCCACGTAATTTGAGGAATAAGTCTTGTAACTCTTACCAACAAGATAGTAAAAAACAACAGAAGCAAAACAGCTCACAGACATCTTTTTTTTAATACACATGCAATTTTGAGGAATAGCTAAAACCTCCTGATATCTGATACGAGGGTAGGAAGGCTCTGCAGAGGGACCTGGACAGACTGGATCCATGGGCTGATGTCAGTTCTATGAGGTTCAACAAGGCCAAGGGCCAGGTCCTGCCCTGGGGTCACAACAACCCCACGCAGCGCTACAGGCATGGGGAAGAGGGGCTGGGAAGCTGCCTGGCAGAAAAGGCCCTGGCGGTGTTGGTTGACAGCCGGCTGAATATGAGCCAGCAGGGTGCCCAGGTGGCCAAGAAGGCCAGCACCATCCTGGCTTGTATCAGGAATAGTGTGGCCAGCAAGAGCAGGGCAGGGACCATGCCCCTGTGCTGGGCACTGGGGGGGCCGCCCCTCGAATGCTGGGGTCAGGGTGGGTCCCCCCTCCCCGAAGGACCTGGGGGGGGGCCGGGAAAATTCTGGGGGGGAGCCCCGGGGGGGGGCGGTGGGGGGCTGGGGGGGTTCCTTGGGTCCCTCCCTCCCGGAGCTGGGGGGGGGGGGGGCGGGCTCTTCTCCCAGGGAACAGGCGATGGGACGAGGGGAGACGGCCTCAAGTTGTGCCAGGGCAGGGTGAGGTTGGCCCTGGGGAACAATTCCTTCCCCCAAGGGCTGTCAGGCACTGGAAGGGGCTGCCCAGGGAAGGGGTCGAGTCCCCATCCCTGGAACGATTTAAAAACTGGGCAGACGAGGTGACATGGTTTCGTGGTGGAATGGCAGGGTTAGGGTAATGGTTGGACTTGATGATCTTAAAGGGCTTTTCCAGACAAAACGATTCAGTGATGCTATGAGTCTCTCTGCTATAGTTTAAAGCTCCCCTGCATGGGGAAGCAGTGTGATGCCACAGGACAACTGCCACTGCTGACCTGAACTGAAACCTACCACAGACACACCCCAGGTGAGGGCCAGTCCTGTTCTCAAACATGGGAAAAATACTCTTTCTCACCTGTATTAAACAACAAATGAAGGAACAAACAGAAGTAAAACATGCAAATATTAACAATTCACATAGATAATGCTTTGCTGAAATCCCGTATCTCGCCATTGTCCCAATACTACTAAACTTCCACAACTATTTTTCCTGTGTTGTCACAATTTGGAAGACAAACCCATATCAGAACTGCAAAAGACATGTGAAAAAAATTAATATGAAAAGCAAAATGATTCTTTATTTCCATGTTAATAATGTTTCTACTAACTGTTTTCATTCCAAGTATCTCTAGGTATTAACTTTTATACAAAACTCATTATTTTTATGAATTATAAATTAATGCAATAACTTCCAAACATCCACCTTTCCTAATGTCTACTGCATTAGCAGTTCTGCATTACTTGAATATATTTTTTCATTGACTGAAACAGCAACAGGCTCGGATTATAAATTTTTTAAATACTGAAGTATTGGATTTTGAAGAATTAAAACCAAATGAAGTATCTCGGGAATACTGATGAAACTGTTGCTTGGTCACTTCCTACAGATACTCTGTTTGCACAGCAGGCAGATGGAGGATACTTTTCAATTCATTCAAGTCAGTAAAGTGCAGGGTGGAATAGGACTAAAACACATCCGTCATCAAAAATCAATGCAAATCCTTGCAACTCCAAAGACAGAGGGGAACGTGCAAAACTCAAGCTCCTTGTAGCCTGGACTGCGTTATCTTGGTCCTCAAGCATAACTCAGAGTCTACCACATGACTTAAAATAATGGCAGTAGTCAAAAGCCATAAGGTAATAGATACAGAAGGTATTAAAAAATAAATTGCATCTAAGCCCTAGAGGATTTCCCTCTGCTGTGAAATTCTGCCAGGGCTGGCTTGGCAGCGGAGCACCAACCATTCCTGACACAGAACAGCCCCGGATCCCAACAACCCCTCTTCAGAGCTGCTCACAGAGGTGATCCTCAAGGGCACCCAGCTGAGACAAGCTCAGAAGACAGCTGGTTATTGCCAGATTTCTTAGAGGGTTGCTAGCCCGGAGCAATTTTCGTTGGACTCAATGTATTCATGTAAGAACACTTATTGAAGCAGAATGTGAATTTCTGGTACCTATGGAGGTTTACCCACCATTGGCCTCGACACTTTTCAAGGATGATGCTCTTAAGCAATCGGTCTTTACTTTGGCAGGTACAGTCTTCCTTTTATTTTCTTGTAAATGCTGTAGTTTACAGGTCTTCGTATCCCTGGCAAAGAAATGTTGCCCAAACCTTGACTAGACCTTTTCCTTTTTCAGTCATTCAGTGCAAAAATGGGAGGAAGCACAAATATTCGATTTGAAAACGTGTATTACAGGCCAGAGCTAAAGTAAAAATGTTGATAAGGTGTCAACTTTAGTATGTCAACAATAAAATCCAAATTCTATTCTCTGTTGAAACCCTGCAGTAGCTAATTGACTTGAATCACAGAATAAGATTCATGAAGAAGAGCATAAAAAAACAGGGGTTTAAATTACAATTTAATTTATTACAAGTTCTGTTTTATTTAACAGTCTATATAAACTGGCAAAAATTCTACAATTTTGGTTTTGTATATTTTTTTAATTAGTTTTCAGAAAGATTGCATTGCATAGAAATTCTAATGAATTATTTTTTGGTTGATCTCCTCCTCTGTTGCCTCTCCCAGATTTTCTGGTCATTAGGTATTTCTCATGCATGTCAGACCTTTCATTTTTAATGCTCAGAATGATCAAGGTGCCTGATGTTTTGTCATTTATTTTAAAATTAAGATGACCATGAAAACTAGCTCAGTTAGTCATTTCTGTATAGCAGTCCCTTATCATTAAAGCAGCAACATTTTCCCAACCTCCATAATTAACCTTTTTGTACAACCGAAAGCAATAGCAATATATCCTTTGAAAGCCCTTCTGAGGCTACTTAGCACACTTCTCTTACAACTAAACAGAAATAAGCCAGCAAAGATTAAAAAAAAAAAACACTGAACCACCCTGCTTAGAATAAAATTAAGATACTTTGCTCTATATCAGTCATAAAAAAATCACAAATCAGAATTAAAACCTCATTTAACTTTTTTTTTTCCCAGGTCATAAGTGCCTTGCTTTATTTTTTTATCTCTACGTACCCATCAGTTACTGGTAAAATGTGTATTATCCAATTGCTTTCAGCATAAGATTATTGCCCCTTTTATGCAATTGTTTGCTTCTACTCACTATTCAAAAATCAATTTTTATCGATCCAGTCAGTGGCTGGCACATTGTTTCCAACAAAAAGCAAAACTATGTCATGAAAATTCAGGGCACTACAGAGAAGCACGTTCCACGACTGTATCTGGCCGCCTTTTTCAGACAAGGTATCTTGTATTTTTCTGCTTCAAACAGGGAGAGAAGATGATAATAAACACAGGCTTACTTCATAAAACTGCATGCAATACTAAAGGAAAAATTGCAGCATGAGAACTCCAGCTTATGTCGACAGACGTTAAAGGAACAGTGCTGATTTACCCCCAAGAGCTTGCCTCTCACATATAAAGACAGGACAATAACGCTGGCCAAGTTTTATTTATTACTTTAGAGCTATTTGGTGTTTGGGACTGCAGAAGTCCTCATAAATAACAAAGCTGAGACTCAGGCTGGGCAGCCCAGGTGCACATCGATAAGGCGCCCCAGTACCGCCACGTACGCTACAGAAAGCCTCTTCTGAGAGACTGAGATGTTAAAATCATCAGAATAATTTTAAATTTTCCTCTTGGAAAACAAGCCACTGCACATGAGATACAGGAAATTATACTTATCTGTGACATAAAAAGACCATGACTTTAAAGTTAGTATTTGAAGACCTATTCGTTTCTTATAGTTTGGCTACGAGCCCCCATTTCTGTCGTTACAGAGAACGGAAATATCCGAGGTATAAATTCACCACAGTGGCAGAGATGAAACCCGTGTTTGTAGGAGGAAAAGAAATCAAGGTCTTGGCAGAAGGGATTTTGTTTGTTTGTTGTTTGCTGTTTTCATTTTTCTGGCAGCTATCTGAAGCAGTTGAAGAGTTTTGAACGATGGAATAAATCTCAGTAGAGAGATAGTGAGCAAAAGCAGGTGAAGTGAACAAAGCTGAAATTTAATCACATTTCTATTATAATCAAATATGTATTCACAGTTGTGTATAACATATTATAAAAACACACAATGAGCTAAACTGTGATTTCAGCAGTGTAAATAGCAGAGCAAATGCACTGATCTCAGGAGAGTACTTCTGGCTTCTCACTGGTATAACCAAGAAGAATTTTGAACAACATATGCTAATTATATACAATATAATCTGGCAATCTGTACAGCCATCGCTGAAACTCAACTGTGATCATCCTGCCAGAAGGCTCATCGGTCTGAAACTCTGCTGCAGAAAGAAATATAACTTGCCTATTTTTGTCAGGCAGCAAGTCAAACTTTGAGTCGTATTAAAATGCAAAACATTAATACACATGTAACAGAATATCCACGTCCCAGTTTACCTTCCCAACTCTGTTCATGGATGAGGTAGGATTTCATCACGTGACAACTCACCAGAACGCAAAGAAAAATATCCTGAAAATTTATTTTTCCATTCTCAATTTTACATAATTTGTTGTGCGATTAGTAGATGCATATAATTGAAAACAAAGCCCAGGTAATTAAATTAAGAACTGGTTTATTTCTAAATTGCATTCCTCATGGTTAGGAAGTCAGCAACAAAATTCAGCCTATGCTTAGAGAGAATGTCCGAAAGAAAAAATACATTAATAAAGCTGCTCAGTGAAGGCAGGCAACAGACCCAGCTTTTTTTTTTTTTTTTTTTTTTTAATTTTTCGATGAGACGTGATGCTATACAAGTTGTAGGGTTCATCTTGGCTGTAATATGCATATAGTCATCACTTATCAAGTGCTTGTCTTTAATAGGCACAAATAGCCCAAAAAGACTGATACTGTAACAGTTGTCTTTAGCTCTTCAGTCCCCAACTGGCTTTTATCACACTTAGTAAAATTGAGTATCTTGTCTCATTTTCATCTACTCTAACTGGAATCACTGTGGTTTCATTGATACATGGAGTACTTTAAAATCTAATTACTCTTACCTCTGGTAAGGAGAAGGGATGCTTTTGCCTCATTACAGGGACTCCCATTCAAGGCCGTGGAAAGCCTCTGCCTGCTCTGCGGGTGCATGGCTGCAGCCTGGCTAAGAGCCCAGCGAACAACGTGGAAAAGCGTCCCGCTGCCTTTTAAACTCACTGGATCAGGTTTTCCAGGCTTAATTGCAATCTGAATATTGACTCTTAATTTTCACGTTCCCGGATGCTATCCAAGATGGGTGTGGAACACCATCTTGCAAACATTTTGATTCAACACCTCTTGACTTCGATGACCACTGCTATTTCCCCTACGGGCAGCCATGCAAGAAGTACCTCTTTCCCTGTATGTATTTTAACATCTACCCAATGAACTCTTCCTCAAAATCATCTGATTTGAAACTGAGGTTACAAGTAAACCACAGCACTTATGATCATTCGTTGCTCCTGACACCTTCCCTTTTTCCTCACTTGAAAAATTGATCATCTTAATACCAAAGAAAGTTTGTATTAACATAAATCTATTTCACTTAAGCACTGGCTTGGACAACGAATTATTAAATCTTGACAAAAAGAATATTTATGAGATACAGAAGAGCCTTTTGACATAGAGAAATCAATATTTTTTTTTCCCTCAGAATTCTCGGAATCATCAAAAAGATAATATTTCTATAGAAAAAAAACCCTAAGGCAGGGACAAGCATGGTATTGTATTTTTCTTAAGTCAGTGCAATAAAATAAACAAGAGAAGAAATTAAATCTAATGAAAGAGCCTATAAAATGTCACAAGGACATGTTATTTTATATACTAGGGAAAAAGCAAAGAGTTCACATGGTTCCAGAGCAGACGCTCCCACAGGCGTATGGAGTTGCACCCACACCCACAATTTAAGGAAATACATTGTCACGGGGCATGCAAAGCTTCTATTTCAGGATGTATGTCACCGTGTTTTCAGGCTGGACACCAGCATACATCCACACTGTTAACATGTATACAAATTAACCTAAACCCCTCTCTCCTTGCCAGTAAAACCTCCTTTAAATGCACTGCCTTAAGCACAGCCCACTACCAAAGATCTCGTCTTGCATCAAACACGAGAAAGCCAACGCGCTGGTTCTGCATCCATCTATGACTTGTGCTACTCCGCTGTAACTGTTGTGTTAGGCAAGGCTGGGAAAGCTAGGTGCCCTTAGTGGTACTCTGATATTTTCTAGTGATGTCTTACATGAAAAATAGCACCCCAGGATCTGAAGACCTGACCCTTCCTTGCAATTTTTGAAAAACCCAGTCATGCTTATCTTTGTAAGTTCCAGTTATCACAAGCTCTGAAATGGGAACAATATTACTTTTTTCATACTTATTTTTAAAGGTTAATTAATGTTTGTACACTACTTTGTAACACGCTTTGATGACTAAATTCCGTTATTATTGATTCCCTCATACATCAGTGCACAAGACAGCATGATTGGCATTTTGTGCTTCAAACTGATGCACTACTGGAATCAAAGGCTATTGACGGTCATGGTTGAGATGCTGTAAAAGACCATTTGAGAAGTGCACATCTTACCTTCCTAAAGTAAAGCTGACCCTAGCCAGCACTATTGATCTTCCATTAAATTCACCTGTTAAAAATCAGAGATGAAAAAAATACCTAGTTTCCTCACTTCTAATTCATTGTGCTCTAATTTCCTTTTGCCTGTGATACGGTTTAATGATTTAAAAAGGTACCAGGTACCCAGATTACAGCCATTTCTCAAACTCATTGATTTATCTATTCAGGTGAATTTAAGCATGACTTTTTTCAGGGGAGATTTAGGCTTCTGCCAGATGAAGACCACCCCCCAAGCAGGAAAAGGCAGAAGAGCAGCCCACTGCAAGCACTCAGCTACCAGGAAGGGAAACAGCCCTTCTGGGAAATGACAAGATAAATCTATGGTCAGACAGCCTGGGATATTTGTGGTGTTTGAACTTAAAAGGAAAGCAAATTAATTTCTCCTGTTTTGACATACCAGAGTGACAACATTCAGTCGCTCAGCTTAAGACACCTTGATTTTATTCCTAGATTTACCATTCGCCATATTTCTAACCTGGGATAAATGAGGACAGAACCCTGTTTCTAGAACTTATCAAGGGACATAATCAAGCCTCCCACAATGGGATATTAAAATTAGTTGCAATGCATAATTATTATTTAAAGAAAAAAACCCCGAAGGTCTCCCAGTGAAAGACCATTACATACCAGAACGCATTATTATTTTTACCGTATTTGAGTGCATTCATCTGCCATGGCCTTTCCTTTCAGACAAGAAAAGCTCAGAGGAGCTCAGCTGACCTAAGTGTTATGTCTTTCCCTCTTACGCTTCGTGGTTCTGCTCGGGTCTGTTATGCAATTTAAATGCTAGTTTCCGCTGTTCAAAGGAAACTACACTTCTGAGATGCTTCTGATAGGAGATTATTTTCATTTCATTTTGTTGTAGTTTGAATTCTGGTCAATCTTTTGTGTCTTTTCTGTTCAGTGCCAGCTGCTTTGAACATCAGCTGGTAGTAAGTTTTACATTCCAGTGTTACGGGAAGGGACTGCAGGAGAAGATCATCATCCTTTTGTACTGCAAAAGGAAAGGTACTTCATTTGAGACGAAAAGAACACACTTTAAAGCCAAGTAGCAGTTGATACTGTAGCATAACATCCCCTTTTTTTTTTTGTAGACATGTACAAACCATGCCTCTGGGAATACACCGTACTTTGCATAAGAGGACGGTAAGTAATTTGGCACTGGTTTACACTAGGCCAACTTAATGCCACGCTATTAACTCAAAAAATATTGCTACTGCATTCACCAAGAGATTGAAGAAACAACAAAAGTATAAACGGTCTAAAAGCCATTCTATGAAAAAATAAGAATAAAATAGAATGAAACTGTTATAATAGATTCCTTTTAACTGAATGTGGGGTTGGATGAAGAACAGCGCCATGACAATGCACCTGCAAGAGTTGTCAGAGAAAAGGGGTTTCTTTTTTTCAGTCTGTGCCCTGGTGTCTCTTTGAAGAAGGTGGATTTGCCTTTCTATGACACGAGTAAATATTTACAACGCTCATATGCTTTTAATTTCAAATATGCTTAAAGCAGAGTTTCACTAACTTCAAAAGTATTTTTCTGGCCATGACATTAAAAAACACACCAGCTGACAGCCAGGCACCTGCCCAGGGTAGCAGGTTATCTGAGTGGAGTCGTTCCCATCCGTTTAATTAACTTTCCTGAAGTTGCCAAAGGGTATAGCTGCTCTGTGCCCGTTTGGGGCTTTAAAAATCTCCCCTTTGAGATCATTCGCAGTTGCTATGTACTAAGCAGTTTTCCAAATCCAGCCATCTACCTTTGAATCAAAAAACCCATATGCACAGATGAGGTCCATGGAGAGAAATGGCTGTGAAATCTTGACCTTCTGATTTCATCTTCAAATCAGACCGGGATGATAGCAAAAACTCCAAAATAAGCATTTAATTGATAAATCCTGAAAGTCAAATTTCTGTTCTTTGAACACTTTGATGGAGCCACAAAACAATCCCCTTTGCCCCCTTTCCAGAATTTCATACAATACCTTGTGAAGAAATTGCTTTATGATAATTGCATACAGAAAGGAAAAAAAAAAAAACCACCACCAAACACAAACACTTTGGGATCTGTGATTCTGAGGCTATGATAAGATAGCAAGATGTATCTTCCTGAGTTCGTAAAACGCTGCTTTTTATACATCACAACCCTTTCTCTTTACACGTCAATACTTGCAAACGTTATTCAGGCAAAGCTTGACAGTGAAGCAAACACAGCTCTGAGGAAGAAGCAAGAGGGGCCTCTGCGGCCCTGGCAAACCCAAAGATGCTTCACGTCACCCGAACCAGCCGTGACACCTTCCTCCACCTACTGTCCCACGGGCGAGAGGAGGATCAGCTTCCTTGGAAAAAAACGTTTTTTGTCAGTATAGCAAACTCCAAATGCATGAAGATGTGAAAAATATTCATTTAGAAATTGCCTTTTCCCATCTAATTTGCTTTGCCTAAAGCCACTGCTGTTTTGGTAATGGGGTTTAACCAAACCAGCCTCTAAACGCAAGACATGGGAGACAGTGTTAGTATATTTGGAGGTTTCTACTGTCAAGCATTTTTCACTTGGGCTGCAAATGTTGTAGATGAAGAGAATACCCAAAGAATAAAATCCCACCATTCATCTGCATATGCTTAATCATAGCAGAGCAGTCTTATTGAGGCTAAAAACATGACGCAAGGGCAAAAGTAGAGAGCTGTGTAACCTTTTTTTTTTTTCCCCCCTGAGTTTGCTTTACTTTGCATTAGAGATCATGCTTCTACAGCACAGACTTGGCTGGCAGGGTGGGGATCTGCACATTTCAGATACAGAAACGTCCCAGATGTTCAGAGGATGCAGCTACTCTTGGTATCACCCAGCATCCCTTTTTGCATCCACCTGATATTCAACAATACCCAAGGCTACACAGCAGAAGCACCTGAAAGGAAGATGTCTTTCCTGAAAGGCTTTCTAAAAATGGTAAGAAAAAACGTTTTCTGTTCTCTCGTGAAATGCATCCCTCCCCACAGTGATTAACATAACCACGCTGAGCACGGCCAGCAGAGCTGGTCTAAGGGCACCAGACTCTGATCACTTCTATTTCAGGGATGTGAAGAGGAGTGAATATTGCTACATGAAAATTGTACTGAAGTTGTGAACTCTGAAGATTTTGGGGAAAGAATCATAGAATGTTTTGGGTTGGAAGGGACCCCTAGAGATCATCTAGTCCAACCCCCCTGCAGTGAGCAGGGACACCACTAACTAGACCAGGTTGCTCAGAGCCCCATCCAACCTGGCCTTGAATGTTTCCAGGGATGGGGCCTCCACCACCTCTCTGGGCAACCCCTGCCAGGGTTTCACTACCCTCGTTGTAAAGAATTTATTCCTTATATCCAGTCTAAATCTACCCTGGTTTAGTCTAAAACCATTACCCCTTGTCCTGTCACAGCTGGCCCTACTAAAAAGATTTTCCCCATCTTTCCTATAGGCCCCCTTTAGGTACTGAAAGGCCACACTCAGCTCTGCCCGCAGCCTTCTCTGCTCCAGGCTGAACACCCCCAACTCTCTCAGCCTGGCCTCATAGGAGAGGGGCTCCAGCCCTCGGATCATTTTAGTAGCCCTCCTCTGGACCCGCTCCAACAGGTCCATGTCCTTCTTGTGCTGAGGGCTCCAGAGCTGGACGCAGGGCTCCAGGTGAGGTCTCACCAGAGCAGAGTAGAGGGGCAGAATCACCTCCCTTGACCTGCTGGCCACGCTTCTCCTGATGCAGCCCAGGGTACGGTTGGCCTTCTGGGCCGCCAGTGCACATTGCCGGCTCATGTCCAGCTTTTCATCCACCAGAAGCACTGGTTCTGCAACAGCGAAACCCTGCAGCTTCCTTGAGCTACCCCTAATTCACACATGGGGAACTGCAGGGAGAAGCAGGATTCATGGGGACTCTGTGGAAATTGTCTTGGCTCTCACATCTGAAACTTAAGAACATGGGAGATTCACGCTACCCCCAGCACTAACACCCAGCCCCACAAAATGGCATAGGTCAAACCCTGCACCCTCTACCTACCTGCTTCTGCCTTCCAGGCTGAAAGTCAGAGCTTGCATCTTTACTCAGTGCCTGGAAATAACAGTTAAACGTTTCATTTATATCGGCCCCACAACACAACTGCCCTAAAGCAAAAACATCTTCCACTGGTCACAAAGTACGGACAGATTTTTGTAACCAAAATAATAATAGCGTGACCCTCGCTATTAAAATTATTCACCACTTTTTTACATGCCATTTTTTAAGTCATACATTAATAGGCAGACATATACATGGTGCACCTGATTTGAAAGCAAAATGACAAACATTTCTGTAATGTGAAATAAACATCCTACATTCATAGTGAACTGCAGAAAAGTTGGGAGTCTTCCTAACAGTGAGCCAGTCTTCTTCAGTAATGTTTTTAAAGGATTGCCACAGTAAAATAAGAAATAAAACCATCCCTCATTCATTCCACAACAAGCCTGCAGAGGTGGCAGCTCCTGATCTTCTCTCTAGTTACAACAAATCCTCTTTCTTTAGTTGTTTTACTCCAATTACTAGTATGGTTGCCACGACACAGGATCCCATTTTCTCCCATCTCCTCCTGAATGCTGATGGCAAGGCTGTATTTTATAAACACTTCCCAATTACTTCCCTTGGGCTGGATGAGACACACGCTGGCGAGCACTTAAAAGTTCAGCGTTTTCTCAGAGATCTGCAGCAAGTGCCTATGTGAAAGCTCTCTCTGCAGGGCACAGGGTATTTGAAACGTAGATTTCCTTGGCTCCCTGCAGGATCTCACAAATACATCTCGCCGAGGAACTCAGCTCTCCTCAAATCGACGACGTTGCCATTCGCCTACGAGGTCCTCCAAGCGCCCCCGCGCTGGTGGTAGGTCACGTAAAGAAGAAACCCTCTACTATCTAATTACAACATCGAAGCGTACGTGTGTCCAAAAGCTCTAGGTGAATACTCTACTCCTTGAATATTTTAATAATGTAAATGTCTGTTGCAATGACAACTACCTGAAAGGAGGCTGTAGCTAGGTGGGGGTCGGCCTCTTCTCCCTGGTAATGGACAATAGGACAAGGGGGAATGGTCTGAAGTTGCGTCGTGGCAGGTTTAGGTTGGACATTAGGAAAAATTTCTTCACCGAAAGGGTTGTCAGGCACTGGAAAGGGCTTCCCGGGGAAGTGCTCGAGTTCTCATCCCTGGAGGTATTTAAAAGAAGGATAGATGAGGTGCTGAGGGACATGGTTTAGTGGTGGGATGGCAGGGTTAGGTTAAAGGTTGGACTTGATGATCTTAAAGGTCTTTTCCAACCTAGATAATTCTATGATTCTATGAATAATAATATCATGTTATGTGGACAATGACCCTTAAGAGAAAACAGTCACTTCAATCTATATGACACCCTGCGTTCGCTCCGTCCGTACCAGGGAAGGAAACAATAAGCACACCCCATGTAGGTATTTCAGCAAAGCCACTCCACCTAAGCCCAGCATGTCTAAAAGAACATTTGGATCTGGAAAAATATCACATACCAAAGGGGAAAAAAAAAAAAATGTGGACACCAGTCTCATTTTGCACCGGTAACTTACATTCTGGTTTTGCACTGCAAGGTGATTTGATAAGCCAAAATGAAGTATTTTAATAAGTCTTCTCAGGAAAAGCTAAACCCGTGAAATCCATTTCTTTCTTTCACAACTCAAGTACTCCAGGAGCAGTCACAGACCCACCTGAGAGCTAAATGTCCTTGATGTTCCATTCAGACATCTCTGATTAACTGCAATAAGTACTAAAACCCATATATTGCCAAGACTTTACAAGAAAGTGTCTGTGAATGTAAGGAAACCCTTACAAGCACCCAGTCAGGTCACGTACTCCCACTGATTTGAAAGGTAACATACATCTTGCTAAAAGAAGTGATCTGCAACAAAACAAACCATTTTTTTTTTCAGTTTAAAAAATCGTATAAAAATCCTTGAAAAATACCACCAGGCTGTAATGTATATCCCTATCTCCAGAAAAATCATCTGCCAGATGAAAGAGAGGATCTAAAAGTAGAGATCTCTGTTAGAGCACCTGAGTTTCCTACAACAAAGAGATCGGCAGTGTTGCTATATCCCATTTTGGGATTAATTTTTTCAGCTTGCTAATTATCCTGGAGCAGTCAGTAGCCAGAGTTCAGACCTCGCGTTTGATTCTTGCGGAGACGAGTAGCAATTGTACATTCTGAACAAGTACAGCATATGCACAAATTTATCTTCATTATCAGTCGGTTTTCCATGACCAGAACAGTTGAATCACGCCAGATTTTGGTCTTATTTATGGGACTCATGAGAGTCCAGATACACAACTAAATACTCACACCCGTATCGCTAAGACATCGCTAACTTTGTTTCTTCGACGTAAAATGGGAATAATAATGCTTAGCGGTCCACATTGCTCATTTAATAGAATAATTAACTAGAGACAATGTATGTTCCAATTTAGATACCCCTTATAACTGCAGCAGAAATAAGAGAATTTCACAGCGAGTAAGTCATGGCACGGTGCCTCCGAGGCGATTAAGTGTCCCCGGCACCTGCTGGGGCACAGCGCCACAACAGAGGAGCCACTGCTCAGGTTGTGACTTTGAATCCGCATGTCAGGGGGAAAAAAAAAAACAAAAAAAAAAAAAACAAAAACAAAAACGCTAAGCCACATGAGTTAGCATGGAAAGCTTTTCATATTTGTATGTGTTCAAATCAGTAGAGGCTAAAATTTATGCAGATTAGCAAGTTTCCCGTCGACTCGAGTCGTTTTGCAAGCTCTACAAAGCCCAGCCTAAGCAGCTAAGTTATGGGGCGCTTTGAAATGTTTCACGCTAATCAACAAGTTATCTGTAATCAATTATATTTCCAAAGGTCTCCACGGAGTTATGCATCTCTGCAAACGTAGCTTTTGCCTTGGGAGACTTTTTTTTTTTTTGAAAACGTGTAGTGCAGTAAGGAGAGGAGTATCAGAGGCAGGAGAGGCTGCAGACCCCCAGAGGGGCTTTATGCGACGGCTGGTGGGCTACCACAAAATGAGCATGAGGATAAATTTACCCTAATTGCAACCTACGAAAACATGGTACTTACTGGATAAAGGTTATTGCTCAGTGTTACTTCTACTTCAGCTTTCAAGATCACCATGACATACATTAAAGAACATTTCCATGCACATTTTCTTTGTACTAACAGTCAGTAGAGTACTTTGCCGAGGGTAAAGTAGAACTCAGTCACTTAATGATTTATGCTTCGGATTCTTTGTGAGCCATTTACAGCAATGAACTTTAACACGGGAGTTTAGGGGTACTTCAGGAGCCATTAGCATAACGATCCCTTGTTAGGATCCTCAAATGCGGGAATTCTTGAATGGCCTTTTTTAACTGTAAGGTCAGAACAAACATGCAATCAAATTGCTAAATGTGTCATGCACAGAAGCCACACATCGGAGTTCCTATGGAAACCGCTTCAGTTATGTTTGAGGTTGACATTTATTCACTTTTTTATTATTATACCATCTCTCAAAACTCACCTGCTCATCCAAAATTTTCAACTTCCAAAGGCTGATCTCAGTACTGGGAACGCTTTCTATGAAGCAGACTTAAGAACAAAATGGCTTTTCATTCATGAATATTGAACGAACGGTGGTGTGTTTGGGATATATGTCAGAATCTGAAAAGAAACGGAATGCCTAAAGTTTCCCATTTATAAAATCTCCGCTGAGTCACTCTTGTCCTTCACACTTCTCCTCTACACCTTCAAAAAGGATACTGTGCTACTTCAGAATTAATTTACACAGCCTTTACTTTTCTTATTTTTATTGCAAGGTAGGATTTTATTGCTAGCCGGGATTTCTCCCCTTGATGTACCCATCTTGTCTGATTTTCCTTACTACATTTATAGAATAGTCCGTAGACATGTTATGCTTCACAAAGCTTTTTTATACGTGCGGGAATTTGTATTAGTGTAGCTTGGGAAGACTGAACCAATTTAGCTAAAAACAGGAATTGACCCAAAGTGCTGTCAAAAACTTAAAACCTGAACTTCTTTAATCTTTTAGATGAACATACCAATTTAATGAAATGTGGCATTCCTCTGAGCTTCCGTACTGTAGTCACAGCCAAAAAGAAAATAAAACCTGTTCATAGGGAATTACAGGTCCAAAATGAGGAAACCAGAGGAACAGCAGTTTCCGTATGGGTGGGGTAAGGCCATCGCTCATTAAACAGCACAATTTTATACGATTATTTTGGATTATCTGAGACATTACCAAGATGTATCTTTAGTAGTTATATTTTCATATTTTTCCATGGCTATTAGAAGAATAAACTATGAGGCATGTCTAAACAAGAGAACAAACACTTTCAAACACAAATTCTGTAATTAGACATATTAATTATGAGATAAACGAATTTCCAACTTCCCGTTAACATAAATTAAGAAATCAAGAAGTAAAAACAAGGTGACCACTAAAGCCAGACTATTCCAGAAGAACATAAAGCTGATTATTTCTTAACCTCTACAGACTTTCAAAGAAACATTTATTTAAATTTGCCCTTCTCGATAGCTCTCTTGCCCTGGGATGTTATCATTTACAGATATTTTTCCACATCACTGTCTGTTCCCAGAGAAGCATTTCCTCCTCTCAAACCTTGTGGGACTGAAAGCAGCCCCTGCAACTAAGCAGAATTGCCATCGATCACCTTTTGAGTACCTTACAGTGATTTGTTGACCCTGCCAAGCACTATTTCAGAATAGGTTGGGTTTATTCTCAAATTTCTCTTTTTAGTCCCCCCCCCTTAAACCTTAAGTTAATTAATACCACTGAAAGTGGTACAAACTAGAAAGCTGGAGAGACCCTTTAATTTTCCCTTCTACTCTCGCCTTCTCAACACGCAATTCACTCCTTCCACATTTTTCCATGTTGCTCCTGTAATTTGCTCTGCCAGCAATACAGACCGGGTGACTTGTACAGCTCCAAGACACATTTTTTTTTTTACCAATTTCTGATTACTGCTATAGTAACCAAAACGGCCTTGTCCTTCACCCATAAAACAAATTTCCTCCTGAGCAGGCAGGACTTGTGAGTAACCTTTGTAACAAGTCACTTGGACCTGGTCAGGGCACCTATTAGATCCCCCCCCCCGCCATGGCTGCTGGCCTCATCGCCGTGTTAAACAACCAGAACTCACGCCTCCTGCCTTCATCACTCACAGCCACTGCAAAAGGTCAGCATCTGTGCGACTTGGCTTTAATTCTGGTTTCACTAGGACTCCTACCTCCGTTCCACCATGTTTGTGTCTTTGATAACTGAAGGAGGAAGAAACTCATGAGTAACTTGGCTTATCATAGTCTCTTCAGTTCACCTACAGTGATTTCTACTCACCACAACATCATGCGCAGATTTCGGTCGCCAAAGTCAATTTAGAGTCATGCTTATAGCTAACTTCTACATATGATATTTTACCAATTTGTTGACACGTATGTTCTGCAGTATAACCAGTAAGGTTGGGTTTTGTCCTAGCTAGCTCCACAAACATGTATTACAGCCTCACAAGGTTTCTCCCCAAAACATTTGCACCTCACAGAGCAAGACAAAGACATAAAAGAATGACCGCTGGTGTGGGGGAGGTCTGTGGGACTGACTCTGCTCCACACCAAATCCAACACTGACTTTCAAATCATTGCGGTTTCTGAAATGTTCAGTAGCTGTTTGCACTTTACACTGAAGGACGGTTTCCCAGCACAAGTTGGCATTAGTCAAAAGACCTCTATCTTCCACTCAGAAGGTCCCGTATGGATGTAAAGCTGTAGGCACCTTATCCAAATAACACTTCCATTTTCATTGGCCCAACTATTACACAGTTCTCCAAGTCCAACGAGATAAACATTGCTATACAGCCTTTAATACATAGCCAGCACATCACGTCCTCCGCTTCGCGTTCATAGTCTTGACAAGTCAAAGTCAGGGCTACCTTTACCCGAGGCTCAACACCACATTCGACTAGCCCAGGCTGAAGCTAACTTTCTGAAGCTGAACCTTTCCTGCCAGTCTTTTTTTCCAGCTGTTTTGTATTGGCAAGGCTCAGAGTTCTTTGTAAAATTTTCAAGTGTGATCAATGTCACTACGCAAAGCAGAACCTGTCTTTCCCCACTTTATCAAGCTGCTCATCATATTTAACCAGTTTTACAACCCAAAAGCTGGTTTTCAGTGAAAACCCACCTCCGAGTTTGACATTACGCTACAATGCCGTCACCGTATTGTCAGCTCCCTACCTACGTCCTGTAGTAGTTACTCTACTGGTTAGAAACACTTTCTTAGACAAAGCAGCTTTTCTGAAGAAAAGCCTTTTATATTCTGAAAATTTCCTTTGCAAATTTACATAGTGGCTCCTTCCTGAACTTTTGATATTTTGTGCCATGTAACAATAATGGTTTGCTCAAATACCATAGCTCTCACAAATCTTTTTGAAATAATCCATGGTTTAAGCTACCTGGAAACACACGTATATCTGGCCTCAACTATGGGACTCCCTCTTCAAGGAGCCTACTATTTTAGTACAAATTTCAGGTAAGTTTTAAAGGCTTCTTTCACAGTTCCTGCATTTTGCAGTGGCTGATAAATGTGCCTTTTAAAGTACTTAATTGGGAAGGTGGTTCAAAATCTTTTAAGACGGTAATACTGTTTTGGAAATCACACACTACTGGGAGTTGGAATAGACCTTGGGTCCTTGTCCAACTCCCTTGCTCAAAGCAAAATTAAATTCAGAGTTAGATCAGGTTGTGCTGAAGCTTGCCGAGTATACTGTTTAATATTTCTGAGGATGGAGATATCACAACCTCTCCGCGCACCAGTACCACTGCTATAAACATCCCCTCATGGTGAAATTTTGTTCTCTCTTGTTGGATTTTCCCTTGCTGCAATTCATGACCATTTCCTAACATCATTTCACATTCGCCTCCAAAACCAGAGAAAGTCTTCTCCCACCCGCTAGGTAGAAACGCTGCTCCTCTCTACCCAGCCCCTAACGGCTCAGGAGAAGTGCTCCAACCACCAAGCTTCATTTTTCAGATAAAAATGCACATTACATGTAGGGGGATTAACACATGCTTATTGCCTTTTGTTGGGTTTTTTTTTTGGTTGGTTGGTTTGGGGTTTTTTTGACAAGACCAGGCAGCAGTTACCAACCATGCTGTGGTGATACCACCTTTAGTGATGAACAATCTGTGCTGTGCTGCTATCGTTGAGGGACATGGGGAAAACTCTTAGCTCAATTGATGCTCTTTTTTTTTAAAAAAAAAAAAAGTTTTTTACTGATTATTACACTGATTATTCAGAACTTCTTAAGGAGCATTGACTCCTGCCTCAAGGAATGTTGTCTCTACTCTGCCCTGGTGAGACCCCACCTGGAGTACTGTGTCCAGCTCTGGGCTCCCCAGTTCAAGAAAGATGAAGAACTCCCAGAGAGAGTTCAGAGGAGAGCAACAAGGATGATGAGGGGACTGGAGCATCTCCCCTATGAGGAAAGGCTGAGGGAGCTGGGCTTGTTCAGCCTAAAGAAGAGAAGGCTGAGAGGGGACCTCATCAACACGTACAAATATCTTAAGGGTGGCTGTCACGAGGACAGAGCCAGACTCTTCTCAGTGGTGCCCAGCGACAGGACAAGGGGCAATGGGCACAAACTGAAGCATAAGAGGTTTCAGTTGAATATGAAGAAAAACTTCTTCACTTCAAGGGTGACCGAGCCCTGAAACAGGCTGCCCAGAGGTGCTGTGGAGTCTCCTTCTCTGGAGATATTCAAAGCCCGCCTGGATGATGTCCTGTGTAACATGCTCTAGGAGAACCTGCTTTAGCAGGAGGGTTGGACTGGATGATCTCCCGAGGTCCCTTCCAACCCTTGCCATTCTGTGATTCTGTGACATGCAGTGGTAATGACATGGCTGCTAATACTTTGCCAACATAAAGTAACCACAGACTCTTCAGGATTGCTAGCACACAGTGTCAGCAGTCATTTCGACAATACATTGAAAATCCATGATCAAACACTGCAACATCATCCAATACTGCAGGTACTTTCCGAGAGGGAGGGAGGGAGACAGACAGCCTGCCTATTCGCCTGGCAAAAGTGGGAACCAGAACCAAGATGTTAAAAATCAGAACCACTTCTCCCTTCCCAGCCTGCTGAATTCAATACCCCTGAATAAGGAGCAGCTCCTGCCTGACTTTGTGGGAAGCGAAGGGAACTTTGCAATTTTGATGATCAAATTACTTATTCTGGTACCTAAGCATGAATTCATATGCTAAGCTTTGGAGTAGGTTTCTGAAAATCCAGGCTCCAGATCAAGTGAATCAGGCAGTAAACCAAGTAATCTAGGTTAATGCAGGAATAGTCAAGCTGGCTTGGGGTGTAAAGACAGAGCACTGCGCTGTCTAGGGGGAAAAAAATAGAAGAAAGAAAGAAAAAAGGTTGAAATGTAAAACTCCATGAGATGTACTATAGAACAGCAAAGGGGATAACTTTGCAATTAGCATAAAAGATAACAATGGCTCTGAAAGCCATTTTACATAAAAGCAGAAGCACAAACAACATTAAAAATATGCATTATTATGCTCAAAGCAACATAACAGCTTTCCCAAGTAACATACATATGGATACGCGTTTCCTTAGGATTTAAAATTAACTACTTGATAGATTGAGGGGAATAACAATCTGTCTTGAAGAGATCTTTTAAACAAGGCACATATGCAGTGCAATACTTTAATTATACATCTCTGTATTTTAGAAACACATCTGACCTTCTGCATACTAAGAATCCATTGATTTTTAATAATTCTTAGTGCTCAGCAGGATCCTCGATTCTCAGAGCAAGCCAACAGCAAGTATTTGTAGATCTGTCTCTTAAATTGCAAGTGCCTTAACAAAAGGTGTCCAAGCTCTTTTTTAGCAAATTTATCTTTTGAATATTTAACAAAGTTACAGGTACATCTGTCACTGCAGTACTCAATCCCTGTGATTACTGTTTCATGGAACAGTCACCCACATTCTTCAATAAATATGCAAATCATTTTATCATTTTAGGACCAAGAATTGGCTTAAACACAAGGGTTATTTGTAATGAAGCAATTATGGAACCAATAAATCAAATCAATTCAGCCATACACATGAGTTTCCTGAATTATACTGAAGTGTTCCTCAGTGTCTTTGGGCTGGGCATCACACTACCATGCATGTGGCAAAGGAAAAAATAACATCTCAAGATGTTCTCCTTTTTGCCCTTGTCAGCCATGATATGGCTAGCAGAGGTGGGGAGCAGCAGGATGAGCTTTCGCCTTCAAGCTGTTCTTATTCCAAGCCTGGGTCTCCTTAAGAGTTAAACAGGCACCACACCACGATGGCAGGATCGCTCTTACAGACACCAAGATGACTAGAAAGTGATTCCTTTAAGATCAAGATGTCAAAATAGAATCCTTTAGTTTTCTCATTTTACTTACTGTTCCCTTGATTGCTTTGTCAATCTATTGTTTGTCATCCCCATGGTTTGATTCACCTCCCATCACGTAGTCCTGCAAGTTTTCAGTCTTCTAAGGAAAGTACTTTGCATCATAGGGGATATTTTTTCAGAAATACTTTGTTGGATTTAAAGAGTGGCTATTTTGATTTTTGAATGATGTTCAGCTCTTGCTTTACTTATTCTTTGAACTGTTGCATTGTTTTGTTCTTTGTGTCTTTTTTTTTTAGTTTTAATAATCTGCAGGTTTTTAAAGGTACATAAGCAGTCTTCTGTAATCATGCATTCACAGAGCTGGAGCAAATACTCTGCAGAGAGCATAACAGACAACATACTTTTCCAACCAAAATTAAAAGAAGTGAGATAAGAAATGCCAGAACTGAGTTGGAAGCTAAAGGACAGGTACATGCTTCAACACATAATTTTGCAGTGGGCCACAGCGCACACTGCTGTCTCATTAGTAAACACATCCTGGCAGTCACTTTTACTTTGTTAGTAAAATATCACATTTTTCCACCAATTAAGAACAGTGTTATGCATTTCTTTTTTAAACACTATTTACCTACTAGGACAAAAAAAAAAAAGCATGAACATTGTGATACTGAAAAACATTATTCTAAAAAAACTCTTAACAACAGTACTGAATTCCCCCCCCCCCCCCTTCTCCTTAACAGCAGCATGAATTATTCTTCAGCAGCCAGCAAATAACATCAATTAGGAACAGAAGCAAGATGTGCTACTATAAAAGGACATTATCTCCCCTTGGCTAAAATGACCTTTCTAAAACCAAGGTAAAACTTTTAATT
The DNA here is from genome assembly GCA_034008185.1 of Gorsachius magnificus. Classification (NCBI taxonomy): domain Eukaryota; kingdom Metazoa; phylum Chordata; class Aves; order Pelecaniformes; family Ardeidae; genus Gorsachius; species Gorsachius magnificus. The sequence goes on along the minus strand of CM067085.1, from coordinate 5,634,299 downwards.
AAAAATCTGAGTTGCTTCTAGGACTGTCTTAAAACAAGAAACTTGTCATTAAATTGAGGCAATTATGAAGCACCAAACATGTCAGAGTTAAAAGTAGGTTATACATATCACCTATTGATTCATACAGGCTATATGAATTTGTGTAACAAGCAGATTGAGGTATGCATATTTTATTTAAAAAGTGAGAGATTAAATCTATGTCCATTTGTTCGTTACATATTGGCTTTGAATAAAATATGTTGTGGCATGTCTATTTTATCTGCTTGTATATAGCAGAATTGTTTTGGATTTGTAATATTAGTTATAGCCATACTAGCTGGATTTGAACACATAAAAGTCTATTTGCCTCTGTTTAACTTTGAGTAACAACCATTAGAGTTGATAGGACTTCTGTATGTAGCTAGACTCAGTATTTTAAAGAAAAATATTCTTACACTTACATGAATTAAAGGCAGCCATTAACAGAATTTGAATATTAACCTACTACTAGGGTAAGATTTAAGGACAGCTGAGCAGCCAAATGTGGAAAAAAATAGTTAAGTTCGCAAGACATACATATGTAAAACAGTATTTCCATACCAGGTATGTGTTGCACATCTTATTCAATCTTTAATATTAGACACATACTTTCATTAAAATATTGTGGTTAGCTTAATGATGCAATTTCAAGCAATCTTTGAATCTCCTGTCCTTGTCCTCATACGCTGGCACAGATTTATCAGGTGAAGGGTACTTGGCAGGAGGAAGGGAGCGAGAGGAGAGCTTCTCCACCCTCCCCAGGGTGGCCAAACAGCACAGACCATAGCAGTCTACAGCCACACCGCAGGTATATTTCTTTTACAGAAATAATGGCTTTATAAGCCATTTCCACCATAGCCTGCTTACTCCATCTGTGTTATAGCTGTTCACATCCATTGCGGAAAAGAACACCACAAAAAACACAAATAATGTATTTTATTTATGAACCCAAGACCAGACTGCCAGGCATCGAGCAACAACCCAGCCAGTCAGGCAATTTCAGTGTTGGCAGCAGAGCTGAGGTCCATTGGAGCTCCATCTGCTGACATGGACAACAAACTCGGCCAAAGCTCATCCAGAACGATCATATCCATAATTTCCACACATCTTTCATCTCTGGCAGAGACCTGTCAAAAATCTGAGCTAGTGACTAGTCGTGGATAAGGGAGCAAGAGCAACTTCTCCTGAGAGGAGACAACCGGTGGAGAATTACAGGGAAAGAAGTGGGGGGGGAAAGGCTCCCCCCAAAACTCTGTCAAAGCCTTTTCCACAGTTTTCAACAGGAAAATATTGGTCTAATGTAGGTGTTTAATACATATATCTGTCATGTATATGTGTGTATACATATATATTTGCTAAGGACCACAGCAAACAGCTTGCATAGTAACCATATACAAGGAAGAGTGTCTTGTTGGAAAAGTGTTTGAGCTTCAGTATTAGGTCTTGGTTCTGGTTCAAAGGTGGCAGTTTCTCATGCAGAAGGTACTGGTTTCCCATACTGGCACGAGTGAACTTCACTCTGTACACTAATGACAAAGTTTGGGACTCTGATCATGCCAGAAGGCTCTAGAACTTTATAACACTTTTAAAACATGACTATTTATTCCTCACCATGCAAAAGAGGAAAGTATCCCCATTTTAAATGCAGAAAAGGAGACACAGAAGAGAAAACAATAACTTTAGACAAGCAGAAGCTTTGGAGGGTTTACAGCACACTTGGCAGAAGTGATGGAAACACGAGTCAAATCAATAGGTGCAACTGATTACCTGCTATCACAGATGGGGTTGAGAGCATTGCTTCAGACCAGAAACTTGAAGGTTCTTGTTTGATGATACGTTAGAGACACTGCGCTCGCATCTCACTTCAATTACATTGCAGAGGTAAGAGAAATTAAATAGGCATTAGTCAGCCAACCTTATTATCTCTGCGTTAAGACCGAAATCGCCAATACAAACACATATTTTAGTAAGGCAAACACCGCATTACACAACAGGTTTTCAATTGTGTACATTAAAAATAAGAGTAAGACTAGAAAGCATCCTTTCAAGTGTCATAATGTTTTACATGTTAGAAAGAATGGCATGTTTGAAAATACGATGCCTGACCAATTAATGCCCATTTAATCTTTTTTGATCTTACGTTTGCATTTAAATGGGAACGTATTTGCTGAAACACAAGAGCTCTACTGACTCCAAAGTGTTCCTAACCAGAACAAACGCATCTACCCCGAAGACAAAACATTTCAGCCAAAAAAAATCAATGCATTTTAACACAAGCCAATAAAATTATATCTGAGACAAAATGTTCTTATTATAACCAATACATTTCTCCTGAAATGTATATAACTTTACTGAAGCCAACCTAAAGTCATCGGAACTCAAAGTTAAAAGTAGTTAAACTCAAAGTTAACACTGGTTAAAAGGCTAAAGAGAAAAAAACCACAAAAAAATTACTACCAGTGTTCCAACCCTTACTATGTATCAGAAAACATGAAATATTCCTATTTCTTCATCACCAAACTCTTAACCTCATCCATCTTGTACAATTTAATGCAGTATCAACAACTTCATGACCCTATCCAAAAGATATTTTAGATCATGGCAATCTCATTTTAGTCAGACAACAGATTTCCTCAATACAGAAAGGACAAAGTCTGAAGAGCACGGCACTATTTCCCTTTTTTTTTTTTTTATATAATTTCTCTTTTAATTTACCTATGTATTTCAGGAAAAAAAAAAAATCTTCTAATTCACATCTGCATTGCCTGGATGCTATGGCTTTTGTGGGGTTTCCTGCAATGGGGCAAGGAAAACACTGAGCCCTGTGGGGAACAACGGCTCAGCGCAAGAATAGGCAGATGTTGCTGGTACCTCCCTCTCACATCCAACCACGCAGCAGTAGTATGGGCTGAAAATCAGTAGATGCCTGAAATCTGCCTACATTGCCTTGCCACTTTGTGCCTGATTTGTATTCCAAACTGTGCTGGAGAACGCAAGGTGCCACTTTTGCGTCCTAGAAAATATGATAAATACTTTTTTTTTTTTAGAGAAGGTTTTCCAAAAAAGTATCTTTGATCTTTAGCACGTTTTCCCCTTAACAAGTGACCTGAGATATACAAACTTGACTACTAACATCATATATATATATATGATAACTATATGTATATAGTTGCCCAATTAGATCATTCTGGTTTGACGGGACTAAAATTTTGAGTTCCTGAAACAATACGTGCTCCCTCTAGTGTCCACAAAAATCCACTCCAAATGGCAAATACAGTGCATGGAATCAGAGCCGAGTCATATCCCGTTTTAATATAAAGGCATATAAAAACTAATACATGGCTTGAGAAATAATAGACACTGAATTAAATCTCACCCATTCACAGTCCAAACAGGAGCTAAAGATTTATGAAGAGTTAAGGTTGAATATGGACCTGGTCAGGAAAAGACCCATGTAACTGGGGAGAGAGGAATGTTTCACTGTTTGGCCAAAAATGTATCTGCTAAATTTCTCTTTGGTCACAAATCAGTACATTTAAACTGATACAACAGACGAGCAATTTGTCTCCAAGAAAACAGCTAACGCTGTAAATTCACAATAAGATTAAAATCAATTATTTAAATCAAAGTTTTCTGCTTGTTGGTTTAAATCAGAGCTGTATCACTTTGATTTAAGTCCATTCACCTTACTGAACCCTTTAATCTTTAAGTCAATGACAAAGCTGCCATTGACTTCAAGAGGATGGTTTAGGAGGATTGCCGTAGGCTGCGCCAACCAAACTCTTGCCTGGTTCTGCCAGAATGACGCTTAAACAATTATTAGTCACGTCTGATAAATGTGTTTTATAGACTGACACAGACAGCATCAAGAACTGCACAACCCCATGCTGCCAAGCTAACCAAACATGCAGTCTTTCCCCACCTTGTCCCCTCCCATGTTTATCTTTTAACTAGCCCGGGTAGAAAGCTAACTTTTGTTTCTTCTCCAGGAAGATTTAAATCCAGATCCAGCAGCGTGTACCTAGGGCTGGTTGAACCAGGGCAGAACTTGCTTACATCAAATCAGGCCCCATCTGTCCACTCGCACAGAATATATTGGCAGTTCAGGGTCTAAGTTTTCTGCACTTGAATTGTTCTTTTCTGGGGCATAATTACAAATGCAGCATTTTTAATAAAAAGCTGGCTAATGTTTTACTGCCATTGCAGTGAAAGAGAGATCCCGCATTCATTATTCACAACTCTCTCTTGAAGTCATGGCTGGATTTTGCCAACACATTAATTCTCACTATTTTTTCTGAGGAAAAAGAAACGATTTTGGAAGAAAACCAAAGTAGCGAGCATACACAGCAAGCACGCATGCAAATCCAAATCAGAAAAGGTTTTCAACTAAAAAAAATGGTTGTGTTTAAAAATAGAAAAGCAATTTAAACAATCAAATTAAATAATGCAATTAAAACAAACTAATTCGTATATTCCCCATGGGTGTCTTGAAGAGCTCTAAATGCAGGACCAAGTTAACTGAAACAGTACTATTAATTTCACATAACGTAATCATCCTTAACCCCCCCCCCCCCCCAATGGCTGTTTCGCCAGATATCCCGTCTTTATGTACTTGAACTATTCCTTTCTTAATAGCCATTTCTGAGCATCCAAAGGGGTTTTGTGACTGGTTACAGCTTTCCAGGAACTGCACGTAGTTCTGATAAACACGGATATAATAAAATCAGAATCTACCGCCCATAATGAGGCAATTATCTTACAAGCTAAAAATAATTATGAAAAATTCAATTAAATGACTTTATTCTCGCTAATACTGACCACTTGTTTTTCCCAGCACCTTTTACTCAGAAAAAAATCCACAAGTTACCATGGAGTTTGCACCCAGAAACATGGTTATGCTGCTGTATATATACACATTTGGAACTTAATTTCACACCTTACAGACACACCTTAAAGAAAACTGGAGCCCTAATTCACTACATACTGTTTTTAACATGTTCTTCAACTCTTCTGGGAAACATCAGCAACAACAGCATTACCATATCCCCAAGGCAGACAAGAAATCAGTAGCTTATTACCTATGATCACACCAAATTGCAGATGAATTATGTAATTCGTCTTTACAGGTCACATTATGGCAACTACAAATGCATGGGGTGAATATCAATACAAAATTGTCCCCATGGTTACACCTTGATTAATTCCTGTATTACTTGTAGAACTTTTAGCATAAGCAGCTGCTGGGCAGAAACCCAATGTAAACAAGGTACCCTGCTTAACCGGGATATCCTATTGAATTATCTTTTATTCTACCAGCAGAAGGCTATTAATAGTGACATTTTCAATAAGCTGGATTTTCGAAACTGAACTAGAAATCACCACAGTGGGAAGGCATTCAGAAGTTATTGCTATACCACTGAAGAAATACGAACACAGTTATTAGATGTATTTTTAAAGGGGGACTTGCATGATTTTCTACAACTGCACTCAGTTTTAGGTCTTACGGTGTTGCCTGAGCAAAAGAAGGGTTCTGCTTACTTTGCAAGGAAATTCTAAATTGATGACAACAAGCATAGCATATTAAATACAAAGCCAGGAGGATTTCAAAGACTAGAATGGGAAATGAACAGCTAAGCACAAAGAGAACCCCACGGGCTAGAAGTAGTGCATCCACCCAGCCCGATGGCAGACTGGCCCAGGAGCAACCGCACAACAGTAAATATAAGTCACGGGGTTTTGTTCACACAGATCTTTCCAATCATAAAACTACGGGTGTTGTATTAGAAAGGGATCCTGTTTAAAGCTGGTTTAAAATATGTATGGCAAGAAGATGTGAAGTTAGGGCTCATACACCAGAGACACCAATACTGTCTCCGAAACTTCTGCTGCACCAAAAGCACATAAAGGAAAATTGAGGGTGGGGGAGAAGGTGGCAGGCAGAGATAAAATAAGCAAAGAAAAACAACCAGATTTACTCTATCTGGTGGATGCCCTCCTAGTCTTTTGGCAGGTTTTGCCCTGCATCTATGCAGAATCAGATAAAAAGATTTAGGCCAAGAAATACACAGTTGTTATTTTATTGAACACTCTTTATTGGAGGAGAGGAGTTGTTAAACCTTTACTTAGAGCTTTTTTTAAAGGTGGTTTAGTAAAAAGGTTGAAGCTCTGAGGACAGCTATTGCAAGGTAAATGCAAGAGCTTTACAGTGAATCTGTTTATGTAGAACAAAGGAGAAAAAAGAAAACATTCTCAAGAAATTAGGGACATCTACTTTTAATTTGTCCTTTTCTTCCACTGACCTACCTACCTCACCCTAATCTTTTTTTTTTTTTTGCTTCTGAACTTAACGACTCTTCTGGCCACTTTATCCACCTAAAGCACCCAAGTCAGACCTCCCATCCTTCTCCCTTTTATCACACTAACAGAAGCCAACTCACCTTTGTATCCCCCTTCCCACTTCATCACCAGTTAATAGGTGGCATCTGAAGCCTGGCAGTTCCTCAGTCTCCTGGAGCAGGCATCCTGATCTCTCTCTTGAAGAGAAACTTTGATTTATCTGCATGCTCTCTTCCTAAATCCATCCCTTTTCCTACAGCAGATAACCCCTGACTCAACATACATCCAATATGCGTTTCATAATTTTTTCTAACTGATCCTCCACTTAGGAAAGAACTCAATTTTGCAAGTTCAAGAAAAATCAGCTTGCAAAGGCAAGTTAAGTGAAAAATGTATTATTCTTGAGAATGCAATTGTTATATAACCCCTCATTTGTAAGATTATTCACTGAATAATGACTTTGGGAATATCTTGTGAAGATCAGTTTTACGTGTCTATTAGTTTCTACGCCCTCGCCAATCCTGAACCTTATCGCTCACCCCGTCCTCTCATAGAGAACTGCTGTAACAGCAGATTTGTCTTTAGATTTTGTTAGTCCTACCCTACAACACAAGACGAAAAGGCAATGATTCTTAATCCACTCTGTCTAGCTAAGAATAAAAGGAAATAATACGATTGAGGCACAAGTGAACTTGCTCCAGCTACCCACCCACATTAAGTAGGCCAGACATTAGGAGACCATGGGGAAGGTGGTCAGTTTTCCAGCAAATCAGAAATAAGGATACCAGGTGGTAGGATGGCACGTTTTCACCAGATAGCACAACTTCACATTTATTACTAGAGAGGGTTTAAAGACTCAGCAAGGGAAAGACGAGAGCTCCCCCAAGAGCCTGGCTTTGGGCTTGCCTGCATGGGTCAGCTGGCAGCAGCTGTTCTGGAGGGGGCTCTGCCTGGCCAAGTAGCACAGCTCAAAAACACCACCTCACCTTGAAAAAATGGTGGAGCTTGGACTTTTTTTTTTGTTTGTTTAGATTTATCCTGGCCTTGTAGGGAACCAAAATGAAGGCAACTTCCATGCAGGCAGGCATACTGCCTCTCCTGGTGGTAGCGGCCAGTGTTCCTGTCTGAAAGCAAGTTATAAATAGCAGTATTATTCATGCAGCAATAGCAGATACTCAAACGTATCTCAAAGACAGACTGACTGTAAACCAAGCTGAAGAGATACATACAAATCCATACCATTCCTAAAATAACCTCTCTTAGCAAGGAGCGGCTGCATCCTCCTGGTACAGCAGAAATGTCAAAGGCATCTTCCTCTTTATCCATTTGGATGAACTTGCTATGAGAAGCTGTGCTGCTGGAGCAAATCAGGTACAGTTTCAAACAGAGATTAAGTGACTTTCACAAGCTGGAAAGAACACTGGAATAAGAGGAATGAAAGGGAGGAAAGATTAAAAGAAAGGTGAAGAGGTGACCTCCTTTTGATGAAAAAAAATGAGCAGGTTAAAAAAAAAATATGAAAAAAGCACATCCGAAACGCAAAAGCTAAGCTTTTCCAATGGTATTCAGACAAACCCCAAATAGGAACAGATTGTTAAGATTTCTGGAATTAAGAGACATTATTTTTGTTCAGTACTATCTAGTGACAGTTAATATTTTACATGTATTTTGGGGGAATGTTTTTCCTTTCAGATTTTAAGAAAATAATGAGGATATTTTTAAAAGCCTCTCTATTAGTATATACTTTGTGTAAGCGAGACAGATTTATGAAAACTATTTTCTAATTAAATAAAAATCAACAGATGGCACCCTATAGGCAAGTCTCTATTTTCCTCATTTAATATATGGCTTTGACTGAAAAAAAACTTGTGTGATTTGAAGAGAGTTTGTGATTTAAACATGACTACTCCACAAAATTCACGTGAAACATGTTTAAATCGTATTGTCCCTACCAATGCCATTAGTGACAGACAACAGATCTGGACAAGCCAGACCATCTGAACGAACTGATTTCAGGTGTACAAAGCACTGTGCGCCATTCCATTCAGCAATTAAGTACTACCTAATATTTTACATGAATTAACAAATTTTCAGCCACTAGAACTGTAATTACCTTCTGTTGACAAGATCATTTAATTCAAGCCCCCCCAAAGACTTACTGGCCGCAGTTACACGTGCGACTTTGCACATTGAATTACAGGATTATTGCTTGCTAAGTGTGAAATGCTGTAACTCCACTTGCTTAACTCTCTGTAGGGAGTATTTAAAAAAAAAAAATCACTAAACTGAGCTACACACACAGACAGTATCTTGACGATGGAAGGCAAAAGCAAGTCTTCCCCACCACAGCCCTCCGAAGCAAGTTAGCAGCCTTAACACACTTTTCCCATGACAAGCACAACCTTCGTCTAGCTAACTTTACCTTCTGTAACCCTTGGCTGGAAAAGGAGATTGACTGGGTCTGACTTCTGAAATACATTGCTCAGACAGAGGGGGTTTTGTTCTGGAGTATGTAGGAGATGATTTCAGCAGTGTTCTCTAACCGAGGAACCGTCAGAGGCAACTTTGGCCGCAGCAGCGCTGGCGTAACCCAGTCCGTGCAACAATTCCCCTAAAAGAGTATTCCAGGCCCTAATGTTCACCCAAGGGGGAATTTTTAACTAGCACTGAATTAACTCCCTCCTGTCCCTCCTTTTTTGGGGGGGCTAAACAATTAGTACAAGAACTCCGCAACATGTTTGTAGTTGGTTATCACAGATGAGAGATGCCTACATTGCAATTCCGAAGAGCAGACTGCCATGTAATTGCACGTTTTTCGTCCTTGTGCAAATAAGGCACAGTTTACTGTAGGCTGATTTTTCTATGTGTAATATCCAGATTAGCAATTAACATTTTAATTAAAGATGGATTAACCAATATTAGGAAAATTATGTCTGGAACTGTTCAATTTAAAATCCACCACATATATATACAGATAAACATATCTTTAAGTGCAAGTCATTTTCTGGTCTGTGTAAAAATGATACAATTTACGACTTTGAGAGACAGCATAATAATTTGATATTATTATACATGGAGATAACTACTGAACAAATATAATACATGGGAACTTTTTTTTTTTAAAGAAGCTGTGTAATTACCATTAAATTAAGTGTTAGATGTTCATTTAGTGAAAGTTCTGACTGCAGTTCAAGAAGCTCTGCCTATAGACTAGTTCAATTTAGCTACGTTGAAACAGAGCATAATGGCGAAGGAGGACACACTGTTCTAAATGTAAATTGTATTAGCAACAACATATTGAGATTTCTGTACTTCTTGTTCCGTTTGCAGTTTTTTGCCACGAGAATAAATCACAGCGTGCTTTCTGTTCTTGTAGCAATCTTTGTAGGGAGAAGCCAGAATCCGTACCATGTGCCTTTCACTCTGCATCTGGTCTCCTTTTGTTGATGCATCCTGGGTGCTGGGTTTGCTTTTCCTGTTGTGGGTTTTTTTGGTGGTTTTTTTTTGTTTGTTTGGGGTTTTTTTTGGGGGGGGGGGGGGGGGGGACGGGGGGGGACGGACGACAACACCTGCTAATCCCCATCTCACCTTCTTTCCAAAGAGGACAAGATTATGGTCAGGGAATAAGTGGCACTAATGGCCAAGCAAGCCAAACAGAGAATAGGGGGGAAAAAAAAAAAAGAATATAATGTGTGGAATATTTGAACCTATTTACTGGTAATTAAGATTATACAGAAACTGCACTTTCAGTTCAGTCCTAGAAAGAAACTGGGACAAGCACACTTACGGCAAACAGTATTACCAGAACCGGCAAAAACCTTAAATGTTCTCAATCAGCATCTTTTGAACCAATTTGGATACAGCTGAATGATTTTGCATTTACGAAAATTTAGTATACTTTGAGGCCTAGTAAATAGCATAATAAATACAATGAAGCATTGATTTATACCAGCCTTTTTACTCTTTAGTACCAAGGTATTTTAGCTTACAATAAAATACTCAAAAAAAAATCCAGATCTTTATAGTGCACTGTTTCTAAAGAGGCAGCAAACAATGAAAAAAAAATCTTTTAAGCCAATTAGCTTCAAAAAGGCAAAGCTTTCTGGGGTTGAATACACACTTCCTGAGCATCTCCCTGGGTTTAATTTCACCGAGGTGAGTGGTGATGAAGAAGCTTTTTTCCAACAGGCAGAAGAGCACCCGCCGGTGGGTAGAGGCACAAAGCAGATGAGAAGCAACTACAACAGTTCACAGCTAAGCAGAGAGGAAAACTGAACACCTATGGAACGGGAATAAGCCTTTTGATCCAGGCCAACGTTTAAGGCAATGTTTATATAGGTCATGTCAGATTTGAGCATAACTCCTTTCTGTATGTCAAAGTCATACGTTTAAAAACTGACTTTCAAAGCTTGGAAGAAGAGAGGACTGAACAATGAAGTTACCCATGTCTACAAAGCAACTGGAAAACACCGAGGCAGCAGAAAAACATTGCAGAGCTGCTCATTTGAGTTTGTGTGACACTTTGCTATTTCGTAGGTGAGCAAACAGAGACATATTCACAATACTGACTGCTTACTCTGCCACCATCCTTCCTAAAGGCTATCCCAGCATTTTTATGGAATAACACTGTTAAATAGTGGTTCAGGCTTTTGTTACTAGTATTTAAAAAAAAATAATAATAATGAAGTATCAACATTATTCTAGACCACACTGAGGTTCAAAGACTTGGGGTTGGAGCTACCTCATCAACTTTTGCACAGCTAAATCTGGGTAGCAGACAAGAAAAGAGCCACTGGAGAAAGGTAGGGATGGGGTGAACTGGTTTCTGAGAGGACAGGCTTCTTCCTCTCCTACCCAGGGAGCCCACACAACTGGGGCAGGCAGCAGTAGTAAAGCAAATACAACCTCAGCACCCGTCCAGGCATCCTGACAGCTGACACCTCTTGCCTTGCGTGCAACAGAAGCAGCCCCCGACTGCTGGCTTCTACACCAGCACCTGCATCAACCTCTCAGACTCGCACTGAAAGCCTTTCTGAAAAATGTAACTGCACGATAGAACAGCTTTGAGATACCAAGAGACATCATATGCAGTACGGCCACAGCCAGCTCCGAGAAGGAGGCCAATCATTGCACCCACCTGCATGGCCGCATCGGAACGGGAACACTTGTATTCCTACCAGTTGCCATAGTATATAACAACCGACTTCCATCCATTAAGTCGTCCTCTGATGTGAATTTAAGAAACACAGGCTCCATACATTTGCACTGTAAACATATGTGTCCATTCTTTCCATGCATCTTTTGACTTGGTCCTTAGAGCATCCTTTGAAATTGTCGTAGAGTTCACACTTGTTGGTTAACATCTCGCATGCACTGCTATTAACATTTTGGAAATAAACAGGACAGGCTGTCAAAACCTCAGCTGCATTACTGGGAGAATAGGAACGCAAAGCCCTGGTCATAAATCCCACTAAAAGGGAAGCGTTAAAAACGCACTCTCAGAAGTTGCTGCAGTATTTGAGGGGAGAGAGGGTATTTCGAAGTGGCACACGTGCCGCCTGAAGCTGAGCTGTCATAGCAACAACCTCATTAAAGCACCCCTCTTGGGAGCGCTAACCTGTATTCCAACTGTTGGAAAGATGTCATTTATAATGGGACTTAATTCAGTTACGAGTCAAAGTACAGTAGACTTGCAGAAAAGTGAAATTGCTAATTTAAGGAATTCACAAAGGAGCACGAACACCGCATCAAACGGCTGTGAAAAATTTGTCTTTTGCCCTTGTCATCTTCCATTCCCCGAAACCACCACCAGTATTTCAGTCTTTTAGGCCTACGATTTGCAAGTTACTGGCAATTCCTCTTTCCTCCTCATCACCCCTCTAAGCAGGGCTCAGGATGTGGCTCTTATCTTTTTATTACCTCTGCGTACAAGGCATCACTGTCTCATTCATCCACTCACCCTAATTTTCTCAAGCTCTCACACGGAGCTCCTGCCCCAGCAACTCACAACCCACAGCCAAAACAGCAGCTGGATCTGCTCCGCTCCCCTGCTCCGCCATCCTTACGGATCTTTCTTCTGTGCCTGTCCTTCCCCCAGAAACCCCACAAAATTAATTTCAAATTAGGATTTCTATCCTTAGAAAGAAACATCTGCCAATGTCCAGAGCTGCCTCGGTACGATACATGTCACTTCTATAACAGAGTGGCTATGCAGGGACTGAATATATTAACGCATATTTGGATTTCACTTTTAAGGTTCTGTGATTTAATAACTTTAATTGACGGCAATAACGCATATGTACATTTTGTAAGGGCCTTTCAGTTTTTAAAGTAGTAGAGATAACTGCAAATGAAAAATGAAAGAAGACTGCACTGCTTCGTAAATGAGTCGTTAACCTTTCAACCTGAGGGCTACCACTGGAAGCCTGACCAGAGGGACTGCAAGGGCTCTAGCGCCTGCAAGAGATGCCATGAAGTTAATTCAGTAATTTTTTATTACTTCTAGTTGTCTTTTAAACTACTCCAAACTTGGTCTCCATCTCCCCAAAACACAGTAACTTGACGCAGCATTAATGTGTCGCCAGACAGGTTTAGATTCCCCCCCCCCCCCCCCCGCCTTGGTAGATCTTACAGAAAAGCTGAGCTTTACATATTCTGTGCCCACAAAATGCTGCCTGCAGCATTTTAAGCTAAAAACTGAACTATTCATTTGATGCCAGTGCTTTGACCTCAAGTGACAAATCCAGAATTTTTCTTTTATGCTAGTAGCTCCCCAAACAGCAGGTACCATCTGCAGAAGCGTCAGGAGCTGCAGCAGCAACATGGGGCCCAGACAGGAATCAGGAGAGGCACCGCTACCAGCAAAACACAGCAACTTCCAGTTTAAACTTCTGGGGCATCCCAGAGAGTGAGGAATCTCAATCTATACCGTTCTCTCTCAAGGTTGCTTGGACAATTTATATGGAAGTGTATTTAAATCAGCTCTCTAAAAAGACAATACACACTGGGTTTTTTTTGTTTTGTCATTAAATCTTGTAAGGCATTAATCCCTACATTTAACTCAAACTCCTGTAGACATTTTATGACTTGCATTTCAGGGCAGGTTTAGGTTAGACATTAGGAAAAATTTCTTCACAGAGAAGAGGGTTGTCAGGCTCTGGAATAGGCTGCCCAGGGAGGTGGTCAAGTCCCCATCCCTGGAGGTATTTAAAAGGAGAGATGAGGTGCTTAGGGACATGGTTTAGTGGTGGAATGGCAGGGTTAGGGGAACGGTTGGACCTGATGATCTTCAAGGTCTTATCCAACCTAGACAATTCTATGACCTCCTATATTTCAATCAAAGCTTGCAGTGTCACCTAGAACAACTATATAATATAGAGAATAAGTAATAAAAGCACCTGTGCAGTGTTACTCACATAAAATAGCTTATTTACATTGGGCTACCAATGTGGTTTAAGTTAAAAAGAAAGCACTGCTCACATTCACGCTGTTCTCCTAGTTATCCCACACAGACACACTTACCAAGAGATATTCCTGCTGTGCTTATAAAATAAATACTAATCATCTTCTAATCACTTCCTTTTCATTACGAAATGCAATTACTATATTCTGGTTTGTTACAACTGTCTGCACAGTTCAAGGTATGATTTCATCTGGTATATGCGGCGCTGTACAAGACTTTCTGTATTTTAATGTGTTTATTTGCTAACTGTTGGCAGAGTTCTACAAGGGCGTGCTTGAAGCCAGTTGCAATTTACAGATTTTTCAATAAAAAGGGAGAAATATTGGCCAGATAGTTAATTAAATGGCACCAGGACATTTCTTTTCCCCTTTCACAAATTCCAGTTAGTATTCCAAACCTGTATTAGGTGCCCCAATGACACCAAAACCAATAAATCTTCATTTATTGTCAGTAGATTTCTAACCTGGTTGTTTTAAACAGCATGATGAACACATTTTAGCAGAATATATTAGCCATGCCAATTTAATGAGAGGGAGATTGATGTTGCCTTTTCTTTCGTTCCTCCATACCGGGCAGAGCTCAGCTGCGGGCACGCCGGGAAGGAAATCCCTTGGGTTTTCCTTCTTCAGCAATATCTTTGTCTTTTCTGGGACACAGTTTCTCCTCCCCAGGCTATTACTAGCCAGTCCTCTCCTAGTCTCTACCACTGAAATTTAAGAGCAATCTCAAGCCTCGGCACCACCCACCCCATGAGAGTGTGGAAAGAAGAGCAACCTCAGCCCCAAGGGCAATACTGCCATGGCCAAGGTCTGCTTGGGTTTCCCCTCCCCGTTTTTACTCATTATTTGGTTCAAAGCCAACATAAATCAAAGTCAGTTGCCCAGCCCTGGCAGGGAAAGAGGTCTAAGGAGTGTGCAAATCCAGGCAAAAGCCAGGATTCGGCCCCGTCGGGCAGGTCGCAGAGGTGCATCCCTGGCCCCGCACTCCAGGCACAGCATGACCAGCACCGCCACCTCCAGCACGGAAGGCATTTCTGGCTCTCAGATCCAATTATCTGGCAATCAAAGCATTACTAAAGGCAAAGAGGGAAGGAAAAAGGAAAGACTTTCTTCCCCACTCTATAACAGTTATCACTGCCCTAAAAAACACAAATGGCTTCCTTTTTTTCTTAAGGAGCATGCATTTAAATGCATACTTCTCTTCAGTGAAAGAACCAGCCCCGTTCCGGATGCCTGCCTCGGTTCACACGATAAACTTGAGGAACATGCCCACCAGCAACCCTGCTCCGCCACCAGCACAGGCTCGGCTGAAGCCCAACTCCAATCCTTCCTGCAGGGCTTTACTTAGTCCCAACCATTCAGGCACTGTCCTTTAAAAATTGTGTTTAAATTAACAGTTTTGCAAAAGCGTGCCCCAGCTCCTTCGGCAGAAAAGCCTGCAAAAGGGAGGCTGAAGGTCTAACCTTGGGAAGTATACAAGCCCCACTGGTCTAGCAGAAAGTATGTATCTTAAGTGGTGTTTTTCCCCCAAGTATGGGTATGCATATTGTTACCAGCTAATGAAATGCATACGCATACCTCCTACTTACTCCCTTTGAAGGATATCCTTTTGGATGTTTTGTGGTCCATCAGACTTTGACATCTAAGAACATATTAGCCTGCTTTTTATTCCTCTTGTAATTAGAAACAACATTCAGGTTATTGAGAGAATTAAGAAGATCAATATTAAAGAGCTTTTGGATGATGTTATTAGAGAGTTTCAGCCCACAACTGCAAAGTACTCTGGCTTAGTTTGCCAGGGTTTGGGTTTTTGTCTGTTGGTTTTAAACACTAACAGATTTCTCACAAAAAAATAGTAGGTCTATCTATGCATTCAAAGTGGCCAATTTTGAAAACTCAGTTTATACCAATAATCATATGCTCCTGCTTCTAAAAAACCAAAAGAGCTCTAAAGATTAGACTACTCTACAAAATACAGTTTTGAGGCATGTGCTTATTTTTAATATAACCAGTTGCTTTAAAGGGCAATGATTTCCACGGCACAAAGTTCACATAAATTTCCCCACAAGTCCCAAATGTAAACACTATCTGCAAAGTCCATATGCTTTGTGTTTCACAAAAGCTTTGCAGAATACATTTAACATAAGAGAAAACAGAGCTAGGTTTTACTCTTCACTTCATCTTTCTGACAGAAAGGTGTCAATAGAAGGATGCTGACAAGAAAGCTAACTGTAACCCGTGCAACTTTATTACTGAAGTATGGGGGGATTACTTCGTGTTATTAAAACATCGCAGCGCTTCTGCTGACTTTTTTTTTTTCTTTACAGTGGTAGCAATTTCTATTCGGATGAGCTACTTCAAACCTTCGGTTATTTATCAGTCATAAAAAAAATATAATTCTTTAAGTCTAGAATAAAGCAGGTGAATGTAAAATACAGCCACACAGACCTGAAGTCCCACAGCGTGTTACCATTCATTTCTATAAAAATCAGATCCAGATCATCCATGAATTCTTCACTAATACATTCATTCTCAAAAGCAAGTGCTTCAAGGAGACTCCTGCATTTTCAGGAAAGAAAGAAGGAAGCTTGATTTCCCCATGGCTTATAAAAGACAATACTTGCACATGCCAAATGTTGCTGCTTATCTCCTCACCTATTCAGAAATACAAGCTCCTTTTGGTTCAGAAGCACTGTGGAAGCTGTTGGGGGTTTTTTTTCTACTGGACATGGCCTTTCTTGCTCCCTACCAAATAAAATAATCCTGTAATTTAACCAGCCTCTCTTTGTTTCCATTATCCACTTCTGGCCTGTTTGTTTCCCCGAGGCTGCAATCCCAAATGAAAGCAGTGTTCAACAGGTGCCCGTATCACCAAAAGCTGCTCCTCTCTGATAAGCTCCGCCGCACCCGGTCACCTGAAGTTGGAAGAGATTTTCCCAGGCACAAGATTCTGTAAATTTGATAGGGGGGGGGGCAAAAAAAAGCGAGATATCCTACTCGAGGTGCCAATATGAAATCAGAAGCGAACAAGCAGAATTACCACTCCACTCGCCCATGGTATGACTGCAAAGCCCACGGCCAGCATATGCTTCTCAAGCGTCACATGAAATGCAAATATTCAAAGATTTCCACTTCAGTGAAGCAACTTTTCCACTCAACACAAACCAGGATAGCAAGTGGAATGAAAAATAAAGGGATTATTTAAAAACTAATAAGGGGAAATTACTTGTATGCACGCACAGTCAGGCAGCGGTGAATGCTTCAAGATGACCGTCCTCAAAAGACAAGTATTTCCTCCCAAAAATCTGAGAAAGAGTCATTAGCTGTCTTCAAGAAAAAGCTCTCCGCGGTGTTAATTTACTTCTAGGACCACCAAGGACATGCTGCGCTATCTTTAGAAAAAACTGACTACTGTGAGGCTAAACAGACTGTTGATCTATTACGCTCTGACATTTTTCATTAAGATATATAAACTCGTAGAAGACACTCTCTTAAATTTGCATATTTGCATCACGCTTTTCACAGACACATAAACAGCCTTTTATAACGCACTTAAATTACTTTGAGTCATTGGATTTGCAAACGCAATGTAGAATCCCAGTTGGGCCACACCTGCGAGCTCTTTAAAACACTTATTTTTTCGCAAAAGTTTCTAGTTACACTCCCAACATTCATTCACAGCCACTTATTAAGTTCTCCTGAATTTTGAAGCCTTCCACTGGTTGGCTTCAGAGTCAACAACAGCAAGGCAATCACAGGCAGTCACCGAGTTCAGCTGTATTACAACTTCTTGCAAGGCACTTTTGACACAGCGCGATACTACTGCGAGAAGACAGGCCACCAATTAATGTAAATCAGTGCGGTTTCACTGAGGAGCATTTAACAATTCTAACTGACATAAAATCATAACAGGGTTCATAGTGTTTCACTCATTACCGAATACCGCTAATTGGTTAGGGGAGTTCTGCTGTTTTCAGTTAAAAAAAAAAGCATATTTTTATTTTTAATCACGGAAACCTATGAATTGTACCCAGAATATTCCACAGCAAAGAGAGTAACGACATTAGAAATATAAGCAGGTTTAATATGCTCAAAGGTGCTTTAAACACTGAGCCTCGCAGCTTGCATTTGAGCAGTATTTCAGAATTCCGTCATCATCTGTTGACAACCATCTGCTTCAAACTTTTTACCGCCCTACGAGTGGCCAGAATTGGATATTGGCAGACAGAATATCTACACAGAAAGGAAGCTATTCACAGGACAAAGTAAGTGACAAAGGCCAGAGACCTGGACCTACCTGCCTAGAAATCTGGGGGGGGGGGGGGGGGGGGGGGCGGAGAATAAGAAAATTACAGAAGCCTAGATCAGGCACTCTCCTGCAGTACTACTGGCAATGCAGTTCACAGGTCTCTGAAAACACAGAAGTGGCACATTAGCTGACACCAATTCTCCAGAGGAGTATAATCTACAGAGTAAATGGGTAATATTGTGTACTGTCAACTCTGTTCAAGTCACAGCCATCGGAAACCCGGAGAAAGAAGTGTAACATAGCAAGTGCAAGCCACAGAATTCACTCAGATGGGTCTGTATATACACACTGACCTGAATAGCTTGCTCCAATTTGAAGAAATGTGATAATGGGCCACTTGGGTCAGGGTGTAACATTTTTGTCTGCTCAAAAACCCCTGGCATTCCTGGCTTTGCTGTTCTTAGCAAAACTACCTTTCATGGCTCTCCCTATACATCCAAGGTTTTGTATATACATGTATATACATGCAATACATTCTCACAGAAGCGGCTTATAGCAGCCCTATGCTGTTAACTGCTGCAGCTCAGGTTAGCCTCCAGGACACTGCCTGCAAAATACCTTCTCGCTCCAGCATAGCCTTGCTTTGTTTCTGTCAAAAGCATAAAAGCAATTTAACCCGACAAGCTGTAGGCACAGGAGAGCGCCTTAGTTTTCACACTTTTGTAGTCTTGACTTGCTTCATCTCCCTTGGATATGATTTAGTATTGCAGCCTCAAGTGTTTTGCCTAAGACTACTATAATAAGACACTACTATGAAGAAACCATGTGCTGTTCACCGTTCCTTCTGTAATCCAAATATAAGAATAAACCACTTGGCTTAGAATGTGGGACCCAAAAGGAGTGAGCTTGGTTTGGTAGCCTTCTTCCCTTGCTTCCAGTCCTTAACTCCTATTGCCTGCAAACATCCCTCAAAAACCAACTTGATTACAGTTACACAAAATAAGCGTATTTTAAACCAAGTGTTTCTAATGACCTTGGAAGTCAGTCCAGTTCCCCTCCAGGCGGTACATGAGTATCAGTACTGGAGAACACACAGCCTTGACCCATCTTTACGCAATACTGCTGGAAAACATGCTTTATGAAATACTGCTGGAAAATAGCTATTTTAAGACAGGTCTCAAAACAAAATCAAGTGAGCTCATCCCTGGACAAGTCTGCAAAGATTCACAGGGAACCGACATGCTGCATGAGAAGGTACCACCTTTACATTCCTTCCAGATCAGCATTTTGGAGCCGAACCAAAACCCACCAAAAGCAAGACAAATTATCCACAATGGAAAGTGCAGTGCTTCATCTAAACAAAATAGCAGCTTCACCTCTATCACACAGAACTAGGTTTAACCAACCTAATGACTTCCAAGTAGTAGGCCATGCACTTC
Source organism: Gorsachius magnificus (assembly GCA_034008185.1). NCBI lineage: Eukaryota > Metazoa > Chordata > Aves > Pelecaniformes > Ardeidae > Gorsachius > Gorsachius magnificus. The sequence continues at coordinate 5,614,796 of CM067085.1, read as the reverse complement.
TTGGCATCTTGAGTCGTCTTGAATTTCCTCTGTTTTTCTGACCTCACAAGAAGGTGGTCTCTTCACAAAAATGATTTTTTTAATGAGAAATTATCAATTTATCATTTATTCAAAACAAATAATTTATGTAATAAATAATTTTCTAGAGGATTATTACAACTGAGAAATGAAAAGCCATCAAGACTTTGATCCATACACTTAAAAATTAGATGTGGGAAATCTAAAACCGGGTTCAACATAAGGAGCCCAGGCAAAAGGGAATCAAAGTTTGGAATAAAAATATCACAAGAAATATCTATTTCTTACATAAAAGACAAAGGACAATACAAACTATAATTTAATTAACTGTCTTCTAATTAAGACTTTTATTATTAATAAAATGGTCCAAAGTTCCCTTACACCTATGCAGCCTGACCACAGAACCACCAAGGATGAAACAAAGAATTCATTGACTTCAGATTATAGACCTGAATCTACACCACTATTTGTTAGCACAGTAAAACATAAATAAAAACTGTTCTTCTCCAGAGAAGAAAAGAGTTTCATTGGCAAATAGCATGCTTTCATTTCATAAGCACACAGTTTTACGCAAATACCAATACACTTTGGGTAAATCAGTGTGTGTTTGCATATGCAAAAGAGCATCCAACTAGCCATCATCTTGCTTTGCTCTCTCCTCTTTTATCTTCACAGTATTTGCAAGCGAAGAGAGGCGGGTGTTTTGAGGAAACCTACCTATCATGTAGAAAATTACCGTGATCTCTTATGATCTTCTTGCATTCGTGTAACTTTTTTTAATTTGTATTTTTACAATAATTATACAACACTACAGCATTTCTCCGAAAAAGTACATGTCAACAAGAATGTATCAGAAACAGTAGCGCTGTGGTACTTTCAGTGTCTTGGAATTATTCAGAACTATGTTCAAGGAAAAATATTTGTCTGCATGTTAAGGGGCACCTACAGGTGGAAACCCAAGTGCTCTCCACCGTATCACAGCCTCTGAGAACAGCATAAGTAGCAGCACAAACCATTTGACAATATCAGAACTGTACTTTAGAAATTGTTGACAACAGTATTTTTGCTAGTTTGCAGGTAGGTAAATTAAAATCATAAAACATTATACGAAAGATGGATGGGTATCTCCTCGTTCTGCGTGACCGTGCGTTCATGTTAACAGAACAGTCTCTCTCCTTGACAAAACACCTCCCATGAAAAATACTGCATTCGCAAAGTATTGCATCAGCATTTGTCTTGCACATGGTCTATTCCCCCTCCAATACATCACTGAAAAACAAAACTGCACCTTTTCATTCTCCAAGTCTTCTTTGTTCATTCAAGGAAAAACAATAGCGAAGCCTATGAACTGCTATAAAAAAAAAAAAGAGCTCCATGAATTACACTGTATTTCTAACTGAACAGAAATAAAAGTCTCAAAGTGTACCTTACGCCCATACTGGCATTATATCATCTTTAAAAAGCCCTATTACTTAGTAGTACGCTTATATACAGCAGTGTTTGGTCATTAATACCCAATTGCAATTTACCACAAAACGGTCAATAAAAATGCGATTGCTGAAGAGACACAATCTTCTTTCCAGCATCCAATTCTGTCCTCAGATTGGTAGGGTTCATAAACACCACACAGAGCCCAATTCCAATTCCATGTTTACATACCGCGTGGGAAGCAATGACATGTATAACAACAAAATATACTAGACCCATCTAACACTTTCCAGGTACATAGGAAGATCTTATTCCTGCGATGAGGATCTTACAAATTAAATCAGATTAATAATATAGCGAACAAATTACTGGCAAAAGCATGCGTTTGTCTCTCTAATGATCCTCCCCAGTTCCCATTAAATCAAATTTAAAGGCACCGACTGAGTTTTACTGGAATTCCATTACCGAGGTCCAGTCCTGCTCACACACGGCCCCACAACTTCCCCAGCCCCCAGAGGCTCTGGAGCATCCTCACATGCACCCAGCGAAGGTGCCCGATCCGCAGGACCACAGCTGGCTTGGGTGGCTCATTTTACAATAACGAGTCCTGGTTATTTCACTTCACCAACTGCCTAAAGAGGAAGATGCTGCTTTACAGCTCTAGGAAGTTTTGATACGTCTTGGGAAGTTTTCACATGATGGTCAGCCACTGACAAGCTAGCTGGAAGATAACTACGTTTACAAGTTATTTTCCATCTTCTTAATAGATGGAATTTAAGGGCAAAAAAAAAATCAACTTGTTTAATTAAAAAACAAACTAGTGGGTTGGACAGAAGGTGCACAGTCATTATTTGAGTAATTATATTAAAAAAATCCAATTAGTTCCTAATTGCACTTACAAATTTAGGACCTAGTTCTGCAATGTCTACACTTAGCCCAAACTCACACTAAATACAGACTCAACAGTCTGCATGACTTGCATAAAAATAGCCAAGCTCTGATATTTTCATCTTCACTGTTCATTATTAAGAATGTTTTGGGTAAGTACAATTAAAATGAGTTCTCCAAGCAAAATTTTAATTGCTTTTGAAGGAACAAGACCATTAAAGAACAGATTAATACACAAAAACTAGGAAGAAGCAACAACAACATGCTGGGATTCAAAATACGCTCCTGTAACAAAAACAATGTACTATCTGAATTACTAGTATTTCTACAGATAGCCAAAATTCTGAATTCACAAAGGAAAATTACATACTTCCTTTAGAATCAATACAATAAAGAGAAACCTATCTTCTTCAACTGCAAACAACAGATAAAAGGACCTGTGACAAGGTGCTAGAGGAACACGCACTTCCAAGCTGCAGCCTGAAGTCAATGCAAGTTTTGCCCCTTTCTTTAAATGGAGAAAGACTGGGGTCCATTACGAACCTTAAAGGTATGATATACGCTCAAATTTACACAGAGGCAGTCATGTACCACTTCAAAAGAGCCACTGTGTGAAGTAAGAGCTTTTCTCTAAGTCTTTGAAGGACAGCCACTCCAACCTGCAGGAGTATCGGCAGAAACTCTGTGATAAACTTGTAAAAGGCTTGCTACAAATCAAGTTTACATATAGTCTTTTCACATCTAGCACCTAGCTTTGATTTTTAAAATGCATTTTACCCTTTTAAACAGTTTGCGTTCTTACCACTTTTCCTTTTCTTATACTAAAGCTCTCCAAGACCACTGAACTTAAAATAACAACATGGGTAAGCAAGAACGTGCACACCAGTTCACAGAAAACCACACAGTTTGTTCAGTCTCCAGAAGTGTCGGGGGTTTGTGCATGCAATCACATACTCAACGGAGGACATACATCACCAATTGCCTATAAAACCAGTCACTGAAATTGCACTTGTGGACATCTCCCACAATTTCTGTCTTTAATTACCTCTTATCACACATCCTTCTAACTACTGTCCGAAATTACTCAATATATTTTTGCCCTCCTCTGTAATTTTGCCTTTCCAATGACACGTAAGTTCTTAAGTAATAACGTTGTTTGGAATAAATAAAGAAATGGCAATGTCACTGTGACCTTAGGAGCAGGTCTTTTGCATGTAAGATATCAATACTTAATATCTAGGTTCAAGACAAACTTCAGTATGAAAACATACATCTCCGTAGTACAGCGCAGAAACAGCTCTTTTCTTTTTTTTGAGAATACTTTCCAAGGGATGGCCAAGCTGGAGCTCAGTCTGGTGAAGTACAGCAGTGCTTGCTACTCCCAGTTTCAAACATTAAGCTACTCCTAACGAGCTAGTTTTAAAGCCTCCTGATGTACTCACTGTTGCCTGCTGTGACACCTTACCATGGAATGAAGGCCATCAGCAGTCATCACAAGGAGACAGATTTATTTCACCTGGTTTGGGTTTCTGCTACCAGGGTGAGCAATCCAGACTCACATCAGCTGAACCTTAAACCTGAAAATTCCATTTCAGAGTAATTTGTTTCTAGTCTTCACTTAAATATGGTCAAAGGACACTGTGAAAACAATAAATTCCCTACTAAGTGGAATAAGGACGGAAGTTTTGGAAGCATTTGTGACTCCAGAGAGGAGTAATGTTCATGAGAATTTGTCTTTCCTTCTTTAAAACAGCTTAAAAATTACAAAAAAAAAAGAGAGAGAGAAAAAGTTGAACATGTGATATGCCACCACTCGGGGAACTCTAGTGTTATCTGACAACATTTTCCCATTCAGTATAAAGTCTAGCTTTACAGCAGGACCTCTTGCATGACTTTGCTGACGAGCTGTTTCACCACACCAGCACTCGAACGACAGATCCAAAACACTAAAATCACACGTGAAAGAGTCCACAGCAAGACACCACTCCAGTGCTGCTGCCAGAAGTGACCTGCCCCCAAAACCCAACACAAACCAGCAGCTTCGCCACAGCCAGCCAGGCAATGAATAACGAGCAATGCTCTCATTAATACTACTATGGATCCACATTTCACTGGCAAGACCACACATTTGTGAAGATTATCCAAATCAAGCTCCTGTTATCTGGGGCATCTATGTAATTTGGATCACCTCTAGGTAATCATGCCAATTAGCACAGTGGATTCATGTAATGCCCTTCCACAGCAGCAGAGACACAAAAAACAAACAAGTATGACAAAAAAAGGGGTGTAGGCAAGAGGCATAAAGCCAAGGTGAAGCTCCAAGGCTCGGAGAGAGCTGCAGAAAGGAAATATGCCCACCCGAGCTGCAGAGCACCTTCAGCTCAAGGGCTCCGGAGGTGGAGATGGGACCTGTGAAGCTCCCCAGCACATCTTCAGGGAGAGCAGGTAACAACTGCAGTCTTTGCAGCTTCGTAAGCTGTTGGCAAGGTTTTTCCTCAGGCTTCTGAAATTCACTTATTGCAAGAGTTGCAACTCCTTCACAGGATAACTGCAAGGGAATCTGGGTCCATGAGCTTCCTCAGGAAGAGGCCGACGGAAGCGTAAGAAAAGGCAAACATTCCTCTTCGTGGCTTAAATGGCACAGCCTCAGCTGCAGGGCTTCTCCCTTACCCCATCACCCTCCTGGCTGGATTCCCTTCACCCCACCTCCTTTCCCCCCCCCCCCCCATCTCATTTCCAGCTCCTCACCTCTGTATCACTTTCTCTTCCCAATTTTTTTATGCATATATAAAATTAGAGGAGTTATAACCTGGCTGAGGACAGACCTGGTACAGTAAAATACTTCCAGCCAGTTTCAAAACCAGAGAAAAGGTCTGAATTATCTAAACTTCAGTGGGGTTTCCTCCCCCATGTCTTTTTTTCCCCCTGATGTTATCCACTGGTCTAATAGAAGGTGTTACCTCTCCCTACCGCACCTCACTAATATTTTATATTACCATGGCTACCACAACACTGCTATTAACACAACCCATGACATTTTCCCAATTCTCTTATTACCAATGGTGAGCCTCAGTGCATTCCAAATTTCAGTGCCTTTCACATACATTAAGCTTAGCATGCTCCAGTGACTCAGAATTTCCTCCTATAAAGGAAAATCAGCTTGGTATGGTCAATAATTTTTGCAGTGTATCATAAAGTTTATCTGATGTGCAAATGTAATTCTCTTTCTGGATGCCTCATCCCAAATCCCTTTTAAGGTTGAGACCACTTGACATTTTTTAAACAAAATGCCTTTTAAGTCCTAATTTGTACTCCATTCGGTTTTGATAAGACATGACATTATGATATGATGAGTTAGTTGATTCTAAGTAAATTTGGTTTATCCCACTTTTTGGGCTGGTATGATTTACAAGGATGTTGCCTTTTAAGATGGGATTGATTTTAATGTAAGCTGACAGCACTTTTTTTTCTGTGAAACACTAAATCAGAGCAAGGTAACTATGAAAACAAAACAAAGGGAAAATGAAGCAAAATTTAAACACCAAAAATTAATATTCCTGATTAATTGGCACCTGCTTATGTCCATCTAGGCAGAGTGAGTGACAAATCAGTTTCCAGAACAATTCCACAAAATGTTTGAAAGTTTGATTTTTTATTGTTAAGATCAGATGCACGCTACAGCTGCTGAAACGTAATCTGACCATTTTGTGAATACCATGGAAAGTTCTTGAAATATTTTCCATCAAACAAGCACCATCACGACCACGAATCTTCATGTATCAAAGCAAAAGCATACAGACCCTTCATAAAACTGAAAGATTTTTTCCAAGAACCTTTCCTATCTGGCTGTTCAGGTGCCATTATATTGAACACTACCCTAATTTCTTCGCAATACCCTTGCACCTTATGATGCAGTGTTTTAAGCATGCAAGTTTGTGATGCTGCAGCAATACTTTTCTCTTTGATAGGTAGGGGTTTTTTTGTGGGGTGTTTTTTTTGTTGTTGTTTTGGTTTGGGGTTTTGTTTTTTGGTGTTTTTTTTTTTTTTTTTACAGCATGAATCACCTATGTAATTCTGATAGCTAGGTGGGAAAGGGACCAGAGAGGTTCGCCAGTTCACCTAAAGCAGGAATCTATACCCCAGGCTGACTACCTAGAGGCATCCACACTCACCCAAACGAGTTGTAAGCAGTTAGTAAACAATTTAGTAGGTAGGGTGTACTTGACGGAGAGCAGCCGGCTGTCTAGCAGGGAGAACGCAATGCTTTACAGACTTACATTTCTACTGAAATCTAGCTAAATCCTGGCAGACTGGGCACGACGTCATTCAGAGCAGTCTCATGCACGAGAGCTGGCAGTTTTGAAGCTAAAGGGCTACAAGCACGCCGCCCGGCTATGTTCTGCTGAGCAGCGTTTCCTAGGGCGGTGAGAAAACCCGAGTCAGAGCAGCACGCTGCCATCCCTGCACCCGGGCAGAATGGAACGGGGGGTGGGGGTGGTGGGGGGCGGCTCGGTCCGTGCTTACAAAATACTCCTCAATTCAGACACCTCCCAGGAAAAATGACAGAGGGGCTGCTAACGGTACAAAACGCGACGAGAAACCCCGAGACCAACTCCGGCAGGAGGACCGCTTACCCGCTTCGATCAGAGACTTCTCCCGAGAAAAGAAAAAAAAAAAAAAAAATTTAAAAAAAAAAATTAAAAAAGAGAGTTGCAACTTCTGAAATTTTCCAAGCCTCGGCTACGCGGTCCTGAGCTCCTTCTCCCCTCACCGGCTTGCAAGTTCGGAGCTCGATCCAAGGGAGGAACTTTGGCGGTGCTGGGGGAAGCGGAGGGCGCCCGCCCCCGGGGAGCCCCGGCCGGTGCCGCCCCGCAGGACGCGCTCGCCAGCAGCGGGCACTCCCGGACCCCCCCCCCCCCCCCCCCCCGCAATCAGCGCCCACCTTGCTTCTTTACAGCGAGGCGGGAATCCAGAGCGGGCGCGTTGGAGCCGGCTCACCGGGGGGGGGGGGGGGGGGGGGGCCACACACACGCATCCCTCCGTCCCCGTTTACTTCTCCCCGCTGCGGGGCTCGCCCAGCTCCCGCTCCGCCGAGCTCCGCAGCCCAGCCCGCCGCTCCCGCTACCCAAGTTTGCGGGGAGCGCTCCGCGGCCGCGCCCGCTCCAGGCAGCGCGCAGGGGCTAAAGGAGGCGCCGCAAAACTTCCCGGGGAGAAGCCGGCACCGGCGGGAAGTTCAGGGGCGAGCCGCCGCGCACCGCTCCCCGGGGCCCCTTCCCCGGGCCGCTGCCAGCGCGCCGGGGGAGCGCCGGCCGCCAACAGGGAGCGGAGCCCCTTGCGGAGCCCCGCCGCCGCCGCCCGCTCCCTCACAGCGTCTGCCGGGGGTTTTTTTGGTTTTGATTTTTCAGATTTGAGGTATTTTTTTTTAAAAAATTCACGAGGGCAAACCTCAGGGAGGCTTGGGTGGCGCGGCGGGTGAGTCAGCAAAAAGAAAAAAGGGCCAAAACCCCTACACACAGACATTCAAAGCCCGCCTGGATGAAGTCCTGTGTAACATCATAGCATAGAATCACAGAATCATAGAATCACTTTGGTTGATCTTAAAGGTCCTTTCCAACCAAAGTGATTCTATGATTCGATGCTCTAGGAGAACCTGCTTGAGCAGGGGGTTGGACTGGGTGATCTCCCGAGGTCCCTTCCAACCCTTGCGATTCTGCGATTCATTCTGTGACATTCTGTGACATTCTGTGACCCTCGTGCCCTACGAAGCTGCAGGGGCGGCGGGGCCGTGAGCAGAATGAGTTGGTCGAGTAATGTAAAATGAGTTTTTACCACATTCGTGACGGTGGCATGTAAACCACTAGGGCCACATTTCTGGAAATAAAGTTAGGTTTCTGCTAATTAGAATTTTTTGAGGTTTTTCTTAATTCCTCAGACTTACAGAGTACCTAAAGATCCCAGACGTTCAAGTTACATTGTAATGCTGTTAACATTTACAACGCCGAGTTCCCCTTCCTCCCGCCGGCAGATGCTCTGGCAGCGTACCTGGCTATGAAGAACACTCGCACTGCCTCGGAGCCGGCCGCCCAGCCCCGCTACACCAGCTCCGGCAGAGAATTCGCAGCGTTCTTCGCAAACACGACGCCGGCCGGCGGCCGAGGCGGCTCTGGCGAGCGTGGCCGCGGCCAGCGGTGCTCCCCGAAGCTCGCCTCGGCGGGCAGCGGGCTCGCTTATAATCCCAGAATGGCAAGGGTTGGAAGGGACCTCAGGAGATCATCCAGTCCAACCCTCCTGCTCAAGCAGGTTCTCCTAGAGCATGTTACACAGGACTTCATCCAGGCAGGGGTTGAATATCTCCAGAGAAGGAGACTCCACAGCCCCCCTGGGCAGCCTGGGCCAGTGCTCCGTCACCCTCAGAGTAAAGAAGCTCGTCCTCATATTCAACTGAAACCTCTTATGTTTCAGTTTGTACCCATTGCCCCTTGTCCTGTCGCTGGACGCCACTGCAAAGAGACTGGTTCCGTCCTCATGATTTCTGCCCTTAAGATATTTGTATGTGTTAATGAGGTCCCCTCTCAGTCTTCTCTTCTTCAGGCTGAACAAGCCCAACTCCCTCAGCCTTTCCTCATAGGGGAGATGTTCGAGTCCCCTTATCATCCTAGTTGCTCTCTTCTGGACTCTTTCCAGGTGTTCCTCATCTTTCTTGAACTGGGGAGCCCAGAACTGGACACAGTACTCCAGGTGGGGTCTCACCGGGGCAGAGTAGAGGGGGAGGATAACCTCCCTCGACCTGCTGGCCACACTCCTCTTAATGCACCCCAGGATGCCATTGGCCTTCTTGGCAACAAGGGCACCCTGCTGGCTCATGGTGAGCTTGGCGTCCACCAGGACTCCCAGGTCCCTCTTGGCAGAGCTGCTTTCCAGCAGGTCAGCCCCCAGCCTGTACTGGTGCATGGGGTTCGACCTCCCCAGGTGCAGCACTCGACACTTGCCCTTGTTGAATTTCATCAGGTTCCTCTCCGCCCAACTCTCCAGCCTGACCAGGTCCCACTGAATGGCAGCGCAGCCCTCTGGCGTATCAGCCACTCCTCCCAGTTTTGTGTCATCAGCGAACTTGCTGAGGGTACACTCTGTCCCCTCGTCCAGGTCATTGATGAACAAGTTGAACAAGACTGGGCCCCGCTTTGTGCGGCTGAGTCGTTAACTTCTGCTTTGCGCAAGCATATTACCTTGAAACGGCTTGCTTAATGCAAGCACGGTTAGCTCATCACATTTGCACAATTTTATTTTTTCAAAACCAGGCCCTTCAAGGGGTGAAAGGTGGTAAAGCTTTTACATCATCCTCAGATATTAGTTTTCTCCAAAGACGGCAAGGTGCTAAAATTGACTGCTGAGACCTTTACATTTCAAAGGTAAAGCCTCAGTCCTTTTAACTTCATGTTTATATTGCCCGACACAGAACCTAAATACCTTTTATATGAAGCAGCATGGCCAAGAGGCTTCCAGAGGCAGAAAGACCAGGCGATGCCGAAGGACAGAATAACGCACAACCTAGGAGAAATACCACATATTTAATTATTTCTGTTGAAATGGGGGAAGGACCCAGTGATACGGTTGCCCAAGAACTGAAAAGCCCAGTCCTGGTCCCAGGGACTCCTCTGAGGTCAGGACCCACAGGGCGGTTGCTGGTAGCTTTATTACTGCAAATAATTTACAGCTGAGGGGAAAAATCCAGTTGGATCAAATTCTGCGTTTATCTACTGTCTTTAAAGCCTATGTAATTCCCTTACAGTCAATTAGTATTTATGCAGCCACAACTGAGTGGAATTATAGATCCCAGTGTAGGAAACCTTTTCTAATACAGAAACGAACAGATCTGAATCGAGGTGAAAAAAATCTGGCAGTGTCCATGGTCTTGGAAATGGGTTGCTTTTACAACCAAAATGAAGTCATGCTGAATGTCACACTGAAGGACTATTCTGCCGCATTTACAGATGAGATGGCTTTGCGTCCTTCTGTAAACCACCCGAGCCACCTATATGGCTCTTAGGCATTGATTATGATTTTATTTGAGCAACCTTTTACATTTCAAATACGACAATATGTAGATGCTAGAGCCAAATGAGAAAATGTGTGAAGGAAAACCATGGAATTCCAAGTTGTGAGGAACTCCTGCTTAAATCAGTGACATTTCCCGCATGCCAGGACTGTCACATGCTATATAGAAACACATATTTGCAAGTGAACATGCTGTCCCGGTATTCTCGGGATACGGGACTATCGTTACAGAATAGTCTTCTTTCATCCTGACTTCTTGCATCTCCTGCAAAAGTCTCAAGGTCTGCAAGGTTACAAGTGGTCATGTTTTTCCCCCAAACGTTATCTGTTAATTGGCGTGCTGCCCTTTCGTGCCTTCTTGCAAAAACTCGTCGACTAAAATCCTTCTTTTCAGCCGTCTGATGCTTTATTTCTAATTTGCTCCTTTTCGGTCTTATTCCATACTTATTTAACAACTGTCCTCACCATTCTTCTTGAATAATTTCCTTTAATGATACGGTGCAATTTACTGCCCATTTTAAACATTGACTTTTATGAGAGTCTTTGAAGAATTAATTGATCTTGCTTTCAATACCGCAGATCACATATGCACATAAACTTATTAAAATATTTAAATAATATTTATAACAAAAGTCAATGGTCTCCTTATTTACAGGACATAAAGTGTCGATATGGAGTATGCAGTCAGAATGATGACTGAAAATGCAATTACCTGTGAGTAATTATTTGTCAAATTACTGCCTAAAAACGTAGCTTGCTTTAAGATAGCGTTATGAGGCGATAATTATCATAGAAGCCTGGTTTTAAAATACAGGTCGTTGAACAAATACAAGTTGACCTTTGATAAATCATTCTCCTCAGCTTCATTTCCATTAAACATCACTCGCTATGAAGTGATGGGACGATGGGATGTCTCTATATGATGGGATGGGATGACTCCAAGAATACAGTAAAAATGCGTACGAGTAACCAGCGTTCTCATATCTCCTTTCCACCTCAAAAAAAAAGGCAGCACCAAGAGCTGTATGAAAGTTTTAATGTATATCTTCTATGAATAAACCTAAAAATGTTTGCTGAAGTGACCAGACAGAATCCCAGCTGGTGTCAATGCGTACATTATAATTCAAACGCTTTAAGCAATCACCTGCAGCGTAACATGCTTTTCCTATACCTCAGACCTGAGCGGGGAAAAAAAAAAAGGAAACTGAGATTTTAGCTGGATGCAGTTTCTGCCTTCCAGCCTCCCTGCCATCTCTTGTATGCACGCAACTTCATCCAGTTTTCTGCATGGTGGGTGAACATCGAGGGGCAGGACTGGCAGCAGACACACAGCTCAGGAACCAGATGGGTTCGTCAAATACTTACTGAAGTCTCCAGCCACTCCCACTTGAAAGAACCGAACCAGAAGCACTGGGGAGTTGAACTAAGAGCAGGTACAGAGGAAAGAGACAAAAAGGAATTGAGCGCGTAGAAACGTCTGCTTTGCTACAGCCCCCAAAAGTTAATTATATAGGAGACTAGAGTGAAGTACTGCTGGACAGAAAATCCAAAGTTAAAAATGCTGTTAGAGATCTGTTTGCTCCTACGGTGCTTTATAACTTCTTCCCCCTAATCAGAGTTATTAACGCTGACAGGTTAAATAAATGAATTCATCAAGCTATAGAATATTATGAAATCTCTTATTGAGATAAATTAAACAAAGTAGAACCAATCATTCGTCCTCGCTGTATAACACAACACAGGAATATTAATTATCAGCCAAAGGTAATTCTGACATTAGTCACTCTGAAACTACCTTGATTGTGTCACAAAAAATTGGGTTATGGCGTTACTTATTGTGTATCAGCCCTGGCCTTCGAGTTGGTGCATAGGTGGGTAGGGGCGGTGGGATTGACGATTGCCCCGCTGCCCGATGTGACGGGGGGGTGAGTTAAGGGATGCTGCGGACGCGGGGCGGTAGGTCCGAAGGTTGCTGGCGATGCCTGTGGCCCTTTGGAGAGCATCGTGGGCTCCTGGCCGGGTTGCTAGGGGATGGTGCTGGCAGCCAGACTGAAGGCAGTCGGGTGCCCTGCCCTGTCCCACCAGATAGAGAAAAGTTGCCAGGCAGCAGCTGACACAGGAGCAGAAAGAGGGAAGAAAGTCTTTGAGGGGAGCGAGAAGGGAAGAAAGACCAAAGATTAAAAAAAAAAAAAGAACAAAAAAAACCCCCACTCTATCTGAATTCAGGGGTTTTGCATTACAAGCTGTCCCTACTGGAGAAAACATCCCTAAAGGAATTTTTCATTACTGCAGTGCAACAGTAGTTTCATTATTAAAGACTTTCTGAATGTGCATCTCCAACAGCTGCTGGAAAAGTTCATGTATGAGCTGTAATGTGGATATTTGCACACCAAGTGCCTCGGGTGGAAATTGCTGCCTGGCATTTGAGATGTTTTGGCCTGGTTTTAATACATAAATTGGGAGGTATTAAAAAACGCATGAAAACGGATCAGTGTGAAGACCTACCTCACAAGTGCAACAAGAAACGGGGCGAGAAAAACCCAAAGTCCTAAACCTGGAACCCATGACCTTGAGCTACTCCTAATCTCCATCTTCCGACTAACATAAAGAAATTCTGTTATGTCGTGTTGCTTGCAAATGCTTGAGAGGCGGCACTGGACCATTCGCCAGTTCAGGGGAAACGCAATGAACGGCTGCACGTCTGCTAAAGACAAGGCAGCTCAACACCAGCTTATGGCACCCAGACATCTGCTGGGGACAAGTGACATTTTGCAGTTGACTGGATATGCTTTAGCGAAGACATAAATGGGAGATGTTAATGCTGATTGCAATGTTTGTTTCTCATAAAAATGGGATCATAAAAGTCGTTAGAACAGAAAAGAAGTCATCACCTTTTGAAGACTGTTTAAAGGACAATTTTGAGAAAAAGAAGAAAAATGTCTTTCAAAATAAACTTTCAAATTATTTTATTACCCAATAAATTAAGTTGCTTATATAAAATGGACCAACTCTCTCTATATGGCACCCTCCTGCACGCAGAAGTGCTGTACCAACGTGCAGGGAGAGGTCAAATTTATTTCCGATAAGTGGAGTAGAAACTCCTTGTCCAAAAAACTAATGTTTATGGCCAATGCTGAGAAAAAATATGAAAAGTAGAAAAAAGAGAAAATATCTGGTTAAAATCTATTTCAAATCCTGTGGTACAACTGTGTCAAGACCATGTGGCATTTTAACCAGTTCGAAGTACTTCTTTCTCCAGTTTATCCCAAAATAAATACACTCTGTAGCTCTGAGTTCCATAATAGACTTACATTTGTTCAATAAAATGTGATTTTCCAAGACAGTGGACACCTTGAGTTCATCTCACAAATACCCATGAGCACATGCTTAAAGTTAACCACAAAGGTAGATATTCTACATCATTAATCCTGATGGTCCAGTTACTGAAACGATTGAGATTTGGACACCTGAGTACCTCTACGGTACTATTGAGGGGTGGCAGAGGTAACCAGCCCTACCAATAGTAAATTGGGATTAATTTTGTAGTTTATACCATTCATGTGGGACCTGTTCAGAAATCTGCAGAAAAATTGCCTAAGGAGAGAACTCATCTTTTTTTTTTTGTTAGATCTCAGTGTAGCTAATTTATGAAATTCTCAATTTCATCACGTAAGTGTTATGAAGTAAAGTGTACGGCTTGATCTGTCTCTTTTACTTCCTAAACACGGCATCAGGAATAACCTAGTGGGATCTTCCTCAGCGAGAGCAAATGATTAAAATAATAATAATAACAACAATAATAATAATACATAATGCATAATGTCATTCGACAGAAGTCATTATCCATTTCCACAATCTTCTCTTAGGTTTCCATATTTTACTGCTCTTCAGGAGCATATATTTGCCATTTGCCAGAAGCGGAGAAACCAGAAGTAATATTTAAAAATACAAGTATTCTTTTAAGACTTGTATCTGGCGGTACTGAAATCGGAGAGAATTTGTGCCGCTTAATAAGTATTGTAAATGGATCCCGTTATGACATATATCAATCATGTGTTCACAGCCGCGCGGCATATCACAAAGAAAAAGATGGTGTACCACACAAGTAGGTGTGCCTGTACTGACAAACCTGGGAAGCTCGTGGTTAGCTAACATGTCCTGGAAATACATAAATCACTTCTCATTATGACAATAAAATCAATTATAATAGAGGTATTTATTATAAAAGAAGTAAAGTTGCCGCTATCTGTTGTAGATCAGCTTCACATGCGAAAAACATCGTGGTTTGGAGCAAAGCAGTGATATCACATCACGTTTCCTGATTTTGCGGGGTGGTATTACAGGTGCTTTTCCCAAGGGAAGTGCTCCCTTTCCATCCTAAACATACCCCCACGTTGCTTGATTCATCAGTGTTATAAACTCATAACATTTCCCCTTCTTGATAAATGTTGGACGCAGGCATTGCTGAAGAAGCCTGTGCAAACGCTTGCCTTCTGGCGCAACATTTTATTCTAGAGAGAAGCTGCATTTTATTACGGAGCCGGGCTTTAGCCCTGTGGCTACTGGTGCATCCTACCAGCCTCCCCCCCAGCCCTATTGCATCGCAGCATCCGTGCCGCCTGGCCAGGCACAAGAGCTTGTGTCCGTAACTGCTTATTATCCAAACTTCCTTTAACATTTCCTTTAGGAGAAATGAGTAGCATTTACCGGTTTGAGATGTTTGGAAAACTCTCCTGCCGACAGCTATTATATTCACTTTCACAGCATCTTCCTCCAAAATCTATCAGAACGAAAACTTAGGGGTCTGCACCGCAGCATTTTAAAGATTAAATGAGCCTTCCCCCCCACTTCAAAGCAAATTATTGTGTGATGGCAGCCAGGTGCCATAGCAGGATTTTCATTCTAGTTTTGGGCTAAATCTGATTAATCATAAAACAGATCAAATAAAGGAACATCTGGTACAAGGCTTTTGCCATCAGATAAAGGCTTTACGGTAGCAGTCCAAATGACTGCTGTGGCAAACAGCCACGACTACAACAGCGGGCAAAATTTTCCGTCACGGCAAAAAGAAAAAAAAAAGGTATTTTCAAAAGTAATTTGAATAAATAATTGTTTCACTCCATAAAATCAAGAACAGAGCGTGTGACTGTCATTAAAGTTTAAAACAATCCCAAAAACTCAGTAGGCGAATAACAATTCTATCTACCATTGAAACATAATGTACAAGGTACCTTGTTTAGCATTTAAAAAATGCAGACAAGCTCCGTGCTGTACGCGATGCTTTTACGCTTTTAGCATAATCAGGCTCTGAATGTCATTTAAATGCACCTTTTAATATCACTTTCTCTTTCATCGGGGAATAGTAAGGCTGCGACCAAAAAAAAAAAAAATGTTTTAGTTTATTTTACTCACTTTGGTTCTCTATATAAAAGGTAATGTGAAAATGTGCCCCAGGGTCTGCCCCGTCTCATCGCAGCGACTCATTTGGGAGGAGTAGGATCTGTTTGCAGTACTTGAGTGCCCCCCATAGGCTACTGCTCAAATAATTGTTTTAAACTAGGCATGAAACCGAAAAATCTTTCCGTCCTGGGGAAAAGGAGCCTAAAACCTTAAAAACAAACAGATTCCCCCCACCCCCCCGTGTCAAGATACAGCTCACAAAGGAGAATCACAGCGGTTGGCATAACTCTAATGCCAATCACTCTTTACGTTACTATTTTTTTTAAGATCTCTCTGTATAGGGGAGTTAAGGCTTCAGTTAATTCCAAATATAACTTATTTAAATCTGGCCATTTAACATGATAAATTGTCTTCCCTCATAGTTATAATGTATTTTTAAAAGCAGAGTAGTTACTTTTCCAGCAGAATTAATAAAGAATTCAAGGTTTATAGGAATAGAAACTGCAAAAGGATATTGTGAGTTGCAGTGACACAGTTCTCAGAATGAGGATTGACATAAATTCATGTATTCTATTAGGGAAGAAAAAAATGAGTTAATTATGATACACATTTAAAAAGTAGGAATTTTAAAGTTGTGTTAATATTCTCTCTTTTTATAGCTGCCTTCCACTTATCTTTGGCAGGACATAAAAATACATTGTCCTTTTATCTGCCGGTTGGCGTTAGAGTAAGCATTGTGCTTTGTAGCTAATGAACGTCACTCATATGACCTTGGGGGTGTCAAATACCTCCCTGTCAAATATCTGCCTATCTTATATCTGCATAAATGTGCTTACAGAGCATGAAGAAGGAAGGTGAGCAAAGGAAAGTAGTGGGGGAAAAAAAAGAAATGCAGCTGTGATATAAAAAAAAAAAATAAATAATAAGTTCAAGAGGTGCAGTCCTTGCATAAGATGCTACAAAGTGCTTCAGCATGGAACAGGAACCCTCTGAGGGGTTAACTCCCCCAGGCTTGTTCGGCTAATGCTGTTAGGGAACCACAGCATTTACACTATCATGTCAGTGGATGGAATAACAATGAAACTCAGAAATTGCTACATGGAGGAGAAAGAGAGCTAGAAATGAGAAAACACAGTGAATGATGCAGAGTGAAACAACGAGGTACTGAAAATTCAAATTCAACTTGTAAACAAAGATCACATTCATCTTTCTATAACTCTTCTTCCTTATAGCAGAAGCAGGTAGATCTGCTACCTGTGTGAGCGCACAAACGAGAATAGTATGGCGCTGTACATTAAATTTAATCCCTGTCCTAAAACCGCAGAGTGACTCTTCCCATAGAATGACTTTGACTCTCCTGGGTTTGAAGTCCAACTCACTTGCTGTTAGCTTTCCCCCCCCAGGGAGGACTTTTGCTCGCTTGGACATGGCTGATCTAGTGGGACACTGAAGCCTCTTTTCCTTCTCAAGCTCTGCAGTGTACCCTGAGTAGATCTGGAAGAATGTTTCTTAAGCAACTTGTTAAGTTAGTCTTCATTGGTAATCATTTTGCCATCACTGCTGAGGGCTTTAGATAGATTCCCCTTGAAAAAATGTGGTTATAATTCAAAATGCTGATTTGCTCCACTTCCCCTCTCCCTCCCACCTCTAAAGGATGGGCATCCTCCTCCTCTGGGCAGTGCAAATTCTGTCACATTCTTTACCTGGGATCAGGTGTCATGGTTTAACCTGGCTGGCAACTCAGCACCATGCAGCCGCTCGCTCACTCCCCCCTCCCTCAGTGGGATGGGGGGAGAGAATCAGGAAGGAAAAAAAAAAAGGTTAGAGCCGTGGGCTGAGATAGAGACAGTTTAATAAGAGAAAATAATAATAATAGTAATAATGAGAATGGTAAGAGAATATACAGAATATACAAAACGAACAATGCACAACGCATTTGCTCACCACCCGCCGACCGATGCCCAGCCCGTCCCGAGCCGCCATCACTCCCCCCGAGCCGTGATCAGACCCTGAGCAGCGATCACTCTGCCCGCAACTGGTCGATCAACCCCCCCCCCCCCCTCGAGCATGACGTTCTATGGTCTGGAATAGCTCTGTGGTCAGTTTGGGTTAGCTGTCCTGGCTGTGCTCCCTCCCAGCTTGTTATGCCCCTGGCCGAGCAGGAGAAGCTCAAAAAGTCCTTGAGCAGTCTGAGCACTACTTGGCAACAACTAAAAACATCAGAGTGTTATCAACATTCTTCTGGTACTAAATCCAAAACACAGCACTATGCTAGCTACTATGAAGAAAATTAACTCTGTCCCAGCTGAAACCAGGACATGAGGATACAGGCAGTGGTACTGGAGGAAAAGGAGAGGAGTAGAGAGACAAAAGACCTTTAGGATAAACTGATCCCTTGTTCCAGTGATCCTGGTTCATATGGGTACTCACTTCAATAACCTGAGAAGCTCTTTCATGGCTGCGTGCTACATGCCCGTCTAAAGAGAAAGCAGCAGCAGGCTGTGCGCTCATACAGAAATAAAAGGGCACTCAAGATTAGGTAATATCCAGTGCCAGTTATGTGTGCAAAATAACTTCAAGGGCTTCAAAACTTTTGTCCAACACTGGAACAGCAGCAGCAGCAGAAGGCAGGTGATATCAAAACATGTCTGCGGCTGTGAGGGACCCCACCTGAGATACCGAGACTCCACTTTCAGGTCTAGTCATGAGGATATGAATAGGGACCTCTTGTTCTCCAGCCCTTTTTCCTTGATGGCAACGTGACAACTCCTCTCCCCACTTGTACAAGAATGGGGCTCAGCTGCTCTTCTCCATGCAAGAGGGATGCAGTTCAGCGTCTGCGTGTTCATATTCAAAGGGCTTTCAGGGATTCCTGACAAGTCTTAAAATTGCAGCAGGATGAGAGGGGAAGTTCTTTCATGGGTAAATAACTAACAGATAAGAAACAAAGGGTAGCAGTAAATTATTATTTTCTCAGTGCAGAAAGTGGAAGTCAGTACTGGAGTCCCCAGGGAGACTGAATATTTCTGCAATATCACATACAAGCCAAGAAGACATCACTTACGTTGCGTTTTACACTTTGTCTATCTTAATGCATGCAGAAGGCTTGTGTACACCAGTGACTCGGTGGCCTTTCTCTGAATAAGAATGTGGGAGATTGAAGGAGAGTGAGTAAATGATACAGGGAGCAAGAACAGACAGAAAGGGTAACCCAAGAAATGAACAGTAAAGAGAAACTTGCTGGCAGCTGGACCGGTTGGGAATAGTGGTCCTGGTGGAAGCCTTCTCCAGCTGACATGAAAAGCTTATTCAAATCAAGAAAAAAGGGATAGAGAGGCAGGAATGGGAATGACTTATCTGACAGAAAGATGTGTTAAATAGCAAGTGACCCACAGGAAGATTATTGAATGAAAGGGTCCTGCAGCTTTCAAAATCAGAGTTTATTTACTTCTTTATCAGTAAGACTTTTTCTTTCTAGCGACGTATATCCTGAAGCTGGCACTTGACCAATACTTTAAGCCAATGAAAATAAAATTACAATAACAGATTCCCCTCATCAACTTGTACTGAACGCTGTTTCTTAGGGGTACATGTGTATGCAAATAAAAAAACCCACCAAAAAAAACCCAGAAGCCAGGGACTGTATTTATGTCTTTTCTCAAAGTAAACAGAAGTCTCTCTGCAAATGCCATAAGCAAGGAAGGAGGCAAAACCATTTAACAAACACTCATATTAAATGCACTTTGATAGAAAGCTTAATTCCTTCTTTCCAAAAAAACCTACAAGGATAACACTATAGCAGGACAAGTGGCTGGGATTATTTGAAGTGAAAGCAGGAAGATCTTGTAGTGCCCTGTGGCAATCCATCTGGGGAAGATTTCAAAAATATCCAACACTTACTTTAATATAGTTTGTCCCAAAGGCAAAACTATTTGCTTTTCACAAGCATTTTTATGAGCTACATCTTAAAAGTAATCACTGGCAGAGATAATTTATTGTTAGCCAGAGAGGATATTGAAAGGCAGGGGAGCTATTAATCATCTATGCAGATATGGGTGAGATCCTGGCCCTATGGAAGTCAATAGTAAAATTCCCATTGACATCCGTGAAGCCGGGCTATTACTCTGTGTGCTGGAGGTTTAAGTGTTTGCTCTATCTATTAGGTCAAGTTTCTCACTTGCATAATGCTGCTGATTTACACAGAGTTACATCGCAGTCTGACTGAGGAAATATCTCCACTTTGTTGAAACGAATGCTTTTCTGCCGGAGTCACTGCTTCTGACATTAATAATAGGAATGGTTTCTGTATTACAAGTAAGATCCAGGTATGCTGTAAAAGTCCAGATAGAGAAACACTTTTTTTTTGGTAAAAAATTGCAAGGAGGCTACGGTTCCAATCTTCTTGGTGAGACACTGTCACACTGTTTTCCTGGCAAGTCCGTCCGTATTTAATTATGCTTGCCCTGATAGGAGTTCCTAATAGAGCTGTCAACTATTACAAACCAACAGCAAGTCAAATAAACAATTTCAGAAATACCCACACTTGAAATGCTTGCATACAATTACGTATGTCCTTCGGAATAATCTATGCCTTTCATGTAAAGTGGGTACAGCAAAAAAAGACAGCCAGAAAAGAATATTCCCTTTTCTGCTGGAGATGATGATACGTTTCATAGCAGATCACTTGGTGACATTGCGCCGCTTAGATGTCACGATCAACACACTCTCACTTCTGCTCAACATTTAGATTCTTTGTGAAACGTGTCACCGATACTTCGTACAGCTCCATCTCCGCTGCGGCCATAAAGGATGTGATCAAATTATTTCTACCTGCTTGTAGACAAAGTGCTCTGAAGGCATCATTTTTAGTCTCAGCGCAAGGGAACAGCAGTGATTAAACGATTGCTGTTTAAAAATAGCATCACACATCACCAGCAGTCCATCTCGGAGTCAGCTGCAAACTAGCAGCAGCAAAGGTGTTTGGTTTTACCCTCTTCTGGGCAGCTGTGGCAGCCAAAATATTCCCTTTCTCTGAATCGATTTGTTCTGAAAGCCCAAGTATATTTGTTTTCCTGAGCAAATCCTTATGATTAATAATAGCAGGTGAGAGTTATTTTGTGTGCTTTATTTTAATGAATAAAACCCAGAGCACAGGGAGGTTTGTGTTCAAACAAGGCTTGAACAAAATTCAGTCAGGGATTTTTGCTTTTCATGTGTCTTTTGTTTGGTGTTCAGGATTCAAACCTGTAGTACCACACTCTAAATCCCTATATGGGAAAAGAAGGGTCTGACCCCAGCGATGGATTAAATCACTCTGTCAAGAATATTTGAAACTGCTACGTCTTATTTAAGAAGCATAGGGCTGATATGAGGTACGATAGCCTTATCTATGTATTTGTTTTCATGTATATTCAAAACAGGCTGAAAAGCGTGATCTCTCTTAATTAAATCATGAATAAATATGAGATTTCCTTCCTTTAAAGCCCAGCCGCCTGCTGCCTGAGCTCAGACTTTACATCCCGGGCAGAGTCTGATCCTGCAGGTTCAGCTCGCTGAACCCTGTTGTCAGCAGCTTGACTGATTCGTTCAAAGTGCAAGATCTGGTCCAGCGCATAGAAAATGAGATCTATTTAACAAAATCCTGGCAGCCTAGGGCCTTAAATTCAGATTCAAGAGACTCACTGGCCTCTTTCCCAGGGCTGCGGGATGTCAGCTCTGGCATTCGGCACCATGATCAAACTTCCTTGGGACCTGCGTTCCTCGTTACCACCTCAGGAAGAAGCGTATGCTCCTCTCCAAGGAAGTGGGCAACGCAAGGTGAAAAACCCCAGCTTCGAGGCTCATCTGAGTTTCCTAAAGACGTAGCCCCACTGCATTTTTCCCCCAGGGGAGTGAGCACACGGAGCAGCCAAGGAGCTGGGGCAGCAGGTCTGGGCCAGCATCAAAACCCTCCAGGAGCACACGCAGACCTCAGAGATTTTGGCATGCATTGTTCTCCCTACCCTTAGGTCCTACGTGTGAGCTGCGTTCTGTCTGTCGCCTGTCATACTGCAGCTGGCCGCCCATCCATCCCAAATTTTGGAGGGGAGATGCTCCCGATTATGGAGCATATGTTGCCCTTCCCTGCGCAGTGCAGAAGGCAGCCAGCGCGAGCAGAGGTGGGTGGTGGATGGCATGGGAAGAAGCAAGGGGACGATCCAGGAAACGTGATCTGCACTCAGCACACAGAGAGGCATCAGATGCAAAAAGCATCTTAATTATGGCAATTCCAGACAGAAGTAAAACTGCCTTCCTAATTTTTACAGAGCTCTGATAGGAAACACCCAACCGGCTAAGGCTGTAGCACAGATGGAGCCGGACTGCCAGCAGTAAGGTCATTCAAGGGGGAACGTGGATGGGGCAATGTCCTGTTCTTCCACTGGATGCTGGATTTGTGCTAAAATTGTCAAGTATTGCCTTTGGTTGCCCCATTCATTTACCAGTTCCTCCAGGAGAGGTCTAAGTAGCATGAGATTCACCTAGTGAAAAGTATGCATCACTGGATCAAATATTCTCCATTTGTCTAAGCTTTTTCAAAGAGCAGCTGATTTCAGTGCCTGCATGGCTCTGTAAAGTAGCTGTGGAGGGAAAGGGCTATGATAATATGTTCCTCTGGCTTTTCCATGCAATGCACAAAAACCTTTTCCACTTTACCAAATATCTATGTCCCCAGGAGGGCATCACAAGCCAATATTCATGTAGACTCCCAGAGCACCGCAATTTCCTTGGTGGGGAGTGGGGTTTCCCAAGAGAAGTGACTAACCCTGATTTTCTAATCAAACAGCAGAGAGAGTTGTAAAAGCAAACAGAGATTCAGGTGCCAGCTTCACATTCCACTCCTCGGTGTGTTAACTCTCAGTAACACCTGACTTGTCCACAGGCTGCAGAAAGGAGGACCATGCTGTTGCCTGCCTGCTTGCCCACCTGGCCCTCAGCTTCTGAAGACCAAGGCTCATCCTGCTGGGTGGTAGAGAGAGAATTTGTGAGCTTGCCAAGAGCCTATAAATGCCAGCACCTGAGCAAGAACACCAGGACAGGTTGAATCATACATGATGACATCCTGCAGAAAAGGACTGATTAAGGGTAGTAGCTCTCTTTTTGAAGTGGGTGAATGCACAGTGCGTGAAAAATAGGTATAATTTTGCAGTCAGACCATTAAACCCATGCTCTGCCACTTGCTATACCAATTTCAGGCACCTTAAAAGATGCTGTGGAATGAGTGTACATATGGTGGAATGTGAGCATGCATCTGTACAAATGCAATGTTTGGTAGAAATGAAGGCAGGGAGTGGGGAACTAGCTAAACATAGATTTATGCTACGCTGAAATACTCAACACAGGGAAATCAAGGTCATAATTTTTGTATTCATACTTCAAGTCCAGGCCAGATTTAATGGCTGAATTTGGAGTTATTTATTCCCCTTACTGTTCCTCTGTTAGAAATCTCGCAAACTTGTTGTAACAGGTTCTGTAATGGCTTTATTTTCATGTGGTCAAGAATCACTTCAGTACTTTGAACTCCAACCCACCACTCATCTCACTATCAGGTGAATATAAATGCTGCTGTGGTGTTTTCTACATTAAGTTGCATCCGTTAGGCCAATTCAGGACGCTCACTGTCAGCAACACAGTACACAAATTTCAAATATGCTTTCAAAGTAATCAACAATTTATCATTTATTTATGCATCCTTTTTATATCATTAACATTAAGATAAAAAATTTGGTTTACCGTTGCATTTCACTCTGCATAATTAAAAGTATGAATCTTTTTTGTTTGATATATAAAACTC
Source organism: Gorsachius magnificus (assembly GCA_034008185.1). NCBI lineage: Eukaryota > Metazoa > Chordata > Aves > Pelecaniformes > Ardeidae > Gorsachius > Gorsachius magnificus. The sequence continues at coordinate 5,591,176 of CM067085.1, read as the reverse complement.
TTGTGACAGGGCATAATTCAGCTAACATTTCTGCTTTTGGTACATCTTTAGTCCCGTATTTCACTAAAGGAAGTGGAAAAAAGTAGACGTGTGTCATACAGTGCTTTTTTACATTTTGGAATTCATAACCCTCCTAGGACAATAGCATAAATGATGCATCGTCAAGTTATGCATCATCTGCTGCACGTACCTGACACTGACTGAAAAGCAGCTTTCCTGAATAATCCCTTTACTCGCTCAGACTGGAGGGGCTCTGCTGCCCTAGGCAAAACTCCATCTTTACCAGTCACCCGTACAAACGGGTGCGGCGTGTTTTGCAAGAGCTACTATCAAGACTTTTAAGTTCACCCTTTTCCTGTCACCCACGTTTCATCTGCTTTTCAGAAGCAAGGCTGCTGCCATGGCTATTTTGTCTGAAAATGGAAAAAACATGAGTTCTGTGCTTTGCCACTTTTTTTTTTTTAAAAAACCCAAAACCTCCAATACCATCCCTGCTATGGAAGAAAGATGCAAAGACTTACCACCCTGCATAAATAAGCCCACCTGAAAATGTCAGGCAACCAAAGCTGCTCCTTGTCAGCTACAGCAGGAACCATGAACATTCAGCATCCATCTGAAACACTATCTTCACGACGCAGCAAAAACAAATCAAGTAAGAGCGGTGTGATACATATATTGGTGGCTGGTGCTTGACAAAGGAGGAATTACATTAAATTCAGAAATTTTGAAGTTAGAAGATGTCTGGAGAGAAAAGAAAACCTTGACCCTTTTACAGGTTAAAAAAAGAAAAAAGGAGATCATGAAGAACAATATCTAAAACAAACACCTAGGAATACTGGGTATTAGAGAGTTATTTGGTGATGGAGAAGAAAACTTATTAGATATGAGTTCCAGTAATAGCTTTCTATAGCAACCACAGAAATATGAAATCTGGGCAAAAAAAAGAAAAAGAGGAAAGATTTCTTTTGCCTCTGCTGATAAAGACAACAATTTTTCCTTGAATAAGGCTGGAGAAATGTATCAAAAGCCATTATTCATAACATGCTCAACAGGGGAATAAGAAAATATCTTACAATGTAATAAGCAGGTGTCTTATTCTTGCCCAGTATTCTACCCTCTCCCACCTAATGATGGTGAGAAAAAAATTCATTTAATTATTAGTTTTACTTCTTTGCTGAATAAAAAAACAGCTTACTGAGAGGGATTTGCATTTTGGACCTTGTTAGGAAGTCAGCACACACCTGTACAATCATGTACTGAAGGCCTCAGATGAGAAGATTAAAATGTGCAATAATTTCAAGATAGAATTTACATGTTCTGATCCTTAAATTGCAAAAATATAGCCATAACTATGGCAATTATATGCTTTTTCTTTACCAAACCAAAAAATGAAGTATGCTGAAAAGTGGATCCAGAAGAGTAAAATCTGATCTCATACCTCATCCAAATTAAACAGGAAGAGTGTTGTTTCTGCTTAAAGTCTAGGCAAATGCTTAAATAATAGCTCTGTTTTGAAATTTCTTTTATACTCAGAGATAAACTTGACTTATTTTTGTGCTTCTTACAGACAAAACTTAATTAGTTCGGGTCTAATGAATATTCGTTAACTTATAATTCTCTTACTCAACCATATTTTAAATTTCAGAGCAATTAATATAAGGTATGAACAAAAGGATGAGAAAAAGGAAATCCCGAGTCCCGAACTTGAGCCTGCCGCTCGCTAAAAGCTTTGCACTGATTGCCTATAGCTCAGACATGAAAAATTTCTGTTGATCCTGTCCAGCTGCTGAAGGATCCTGCCAAATTCCTTCACCCTCTTCACCTTGGCACCTATTTTCATACTTTCCTATCGCTGCCCCAGCCGGTCCCCATTACTCACTTAGATCAACCCTTACTCAAGCCTAGAGAAAAGATTTCAGCCCTAACAGATTTGCTGCCATCTTACTCAGTGCTGTCTGCCATGTGCTTGTGTAAATTCACGTACTCCGTACTTGTGCCATGGTTAGCATCTTGTTCAGGTCTTGAGACGCCGCTAGTAATAGACACGAATACTGACAATACTAACGAACAAGTCTACACGGAAGAACAAGGCTTTTTCTTTTTTTTCCCCTCACCATTTGAATCTCTGCTATAGCCAGAAGCACCAAGGGCTTCAGTTTCCCATTGCAAATGTACCTATTGCAGCTGAAAGGCGGCGTTATGTAAGATTTACATGTTGCAATTATAAAGTATTACTTTTAGACATTTCTCCAGCATTGCAACGTTTCAGCCAAAATCTAAAGTCGCGTAAAGGAGCACTCAAAATGTAAACCTTGAAATGCAGTTTTAATAGCATCCTCAGCTTGGCAGCGGCCCAGCATAGTATTGCTCCACTCCCATACCAGTAAAAGCAATAAACTATGTAAAAGGCTATGGGTGGGGGAACACAGTCAGGAACCTGTACCTAAATACTCATTTCTACTCTGGCCCCCAGAAATGCCAAGAACGTCCCATTCACAGCTTCTACAGCCAAAGCTTCAATCCTGCAAATTAGGTTTTAATCCACACCCCAGTACTGGGGCGCATCTGCGTATATGGCAGAACTGGTTGGGTAGGTTTCTCAGGACCTGATGAGCCAAGGATTATTAGATCTAAAACAGGGTAGTGATCAAGGTAATCAGGAGCATATTGGCAAAAGCAGCTTTATTTGTGGAAAAATGGCCGCCTTGGCATAGGATTTCTGGTTAATTCTCAGCACCTTTCTCTCATCTGAGAAATGCCAGGTGAAAAACTAGAGTCACCAGAGCCCTGCCTCTCTCCTTCCCGCTAAACACCTCCCTGTCCTCACAAAAATAACATTGAGAGGAGAGAAAAAACCACTGTTAGTTCAAATCTGAATTCCTCACAACTTTATCCAGTTTATCCCATGCTGCAGAATGTGCTCGGGTATCAGTTATCCCATTCTTGCAGAAGTAATAGACTGACCTTGCAGTACACAAGTATTTGAGAAGAAAACAAGCCTCCTAGGCATCCCAGAACACCATCTTTTGGGTTTGGTTTTTCTTTTTTTTTTTTTTTTCTCTCATGGTTGTGTTCTTCCCTGACATCTGATAATAATTATAATTATTTCCATGTATATCTGATAACTATTTATAGTATGAAGAATAAGATGTATGGGAGCAAGACATGGAACCAGAGCTGCTTTCTACCAACCAAAACTCAGAAAATTATGTTCTTCCCCACTTCTGATCCTCTGGCAAGTTGAAATAGGAGACCCAGAGGGTGTCCCTCCAGCCAGGCATCCTCTGACATGAGGGAAGAGGCGTTCACATCTCCTCAGGGTGGGTCTAGAAATGGGCCTTTTGGACAGAAACTCTTACATTGTGTATGGGGTTGGTAGTACCTCATCATCCAGCTGGGTTGTCAAAGGAGAAAGCCGTACCTGGAAGGGCAGCAGTGGGCAGCTGCCTTTACGAGATGCCTCCAGGCTTTATTCCAGGCAGAGTAGGTACTGTGCGCTTGGCCTCAGCTCAGGCAGCTGAGCTCAGGACAGCAATGCAATTTTAGGCTCTGGCATTGGTATTTCTTGTTGCAGATCAGAGCACATCCCTGCTCAGTGCATTGGTTGGTTTGGTTCATACTTCCAAGGCATTCAACTTTTAGTCCAAGTTCCTGATACCTAGAGCTTTGGGTTCTGCTATTTCTCATCATTTTTAATTCTCAGCTCAGGTGACTTGTGGCTGGTTAGCGAGACGTATTTGCATTTCCACAGGCCATCGAGGAGCATCCTCTGCCTGAGCCATCCTCCCTCACCGCCTCGGGAAGACAGGCCTTTGCATCGTGGCAGCACTCAAGAGCACTCACAGGTCCCATGTGTTTGCATGTGAAACTAGTTTCTCTGAATTTCATTCTGCTCCTACATAATGGCTGCTCTGCCTACTGCAGTATAAAATTAACTTCAAGGTGAGAGCTTAAACTGTGTGCATTGGCACAAAAAGACCACCCCCCCCCAAGTTATCAGCAAGAATATATTGTAAGAGATTATGCTGCAGAAAAATAGCTGCTGCTGCTCCTTCCATCCCATTTCTGATGCAATCTCATCTTGCCTCATGTAGTTCAGATTTGTTTAAAGGAATAAGATGAAATAGTATTGCAATAGTGGTATGCAGTCATGATTCAAGTTGCAACTTTGTCTTCTGCTCATTAAGACAACCTGAAAATGTTAGCAAATTATTACTTCATTAGCATGGATTCAATTTTTATTGACGTATTTTAAATTTATGCAAGGTCTTGCTACATGGACCTTCTAGATGTCACCCATTAATAGTAACATTAAATTAATGTAAGTCTGAATTTCAGGACAAGACCAAAATGATGGGATTCTACTGGTAGAACAACGTTACATTTAGAAGTAGGAAAAAGGGACCCACAATCGTTGCACATATTTTTAGTACTTTCCTGGACAGGATGAGTATGTGCAAATGGAGAAAATAGGTTTGGTAACGGTGATTTTGAAAAACCACAACTGTATTTTTATAGAATTATAAAAGACTGTACTGAGCAATGTCAAATATAGCTCCCTACATAAAATGTTGTTAGTTTGTCTTGTCAGCCTGCTGATGCATGTGCGCTACTCCATTTGGCATGAAGGGAAGCTGTGGGTGTCTTGCTGGAGTAATAGAGCCACAAGTGAATATGTTAGCAATTTTTAAATGATCATTTTTATTCCCTTTCTCTTTTAAAGCTCTCTCTATAAAGGCTTTATGTTTCTTTGAACTTGTTCAAAGTTGACTGTTAGGACAATAGGATTTTTAATCTACCATCAGCTCCATCCGTCTCTCTCTCCCCCTTCCTCTCTTGCTTTTCCTGTCTATTAAGCAGCGATTTCAGGATTTTTTTCTTTTACCTCTCCCTTCTGTTTGCAGTGATTTTAGAAGAAACTCCAAATCATCTCCCTAGCTAGGCTAATAACTTTGCATTCACACTGCAATGGATGTTTGGAGTTACATCAATTAATTACCAATTGGAGTTATGTCAATGATTACCAATAATCAGTGATCTCCTATAAAACTCACCAGATTTGAAATGGAATACTGGGTTATTTTATGTACTTTTTCTTTGGAAATGTTAACAACAGTAATAAAAACCCAGACCCAAACCGATCATGTGATTTAAGAGCCATTCCGAATACACTGAGATTGCTTCCTTAGTTTTGATTTTAAAAGCTTTTCTATTTTTACTCCAAAATATAATTCACATAATTTAGGAGTTATTATAAAATAAGTTGTTAATAGATTCTTATTTTCCCTTCATTTAGTGTGAAATAGAGAGCTGTGGGCTTAGTCCATTAATCCATGATATCTGCTGCGTGAAAACTACAAATATTCTGAAGTTTCCAAAACAAACAACCCCAAACCTAAAAATTAGCTTAAAAACTCAGAAATCAGCCTGAGGGAAGCTCAAGGAAAGGAATAAAAATATCCAGAAGGAATTAGAATCAACACTGGAGAGACAGTAATTGGGTTGACTTTAGGCTAACTAATTCACTCACTGAAAGCCTCATGATTTTGAGGGTTGGATTTTTTTTTTTTCAATGTGCTTAGACTTGTCTTCAGTCTTGTTCTTGACCTTACTGAAGGCATGCCATTGATGCTGCATATTTCCTACACTGCTTTTTCTCATTGCCAGAATACAGACACATGCATATAGGTATGTATATGTATATATGTAATATATATACTTTTTTTTTCCAAATTTATATGGAAAAGACCTTCTTTTAAATTAAATACACCACAAGCAAACTACTACAAGCCAGGAAAGTAATTACTGCCCGAGGTGGGCAGGCTGCAGTCCTTTGCTCATCCTTTGCAACATTTCCCTGGCAGTTGTGTGACACAGGGGCGAAAACTTCCACTTCAAATACAGTGCTAATGCCTCCTTCTTCACCATTAAAAAATAACTTACACTATCCTGCCTTTTTAGTAGGCAAAAATGCATACTGGTGCAGTGTGGCTAAATTCTGAGCACTTAACCCGAGGTAACACAAAACTAAACTCACTTACTTCAATAAAGTAATTTCAAATCTATGCTGGAGTAACTGAAAATAAGCATTTTTCACTTGAACTCAGAATTTCTTCCAAGTGAATTGTTCAAGGAGATCCCGTATTTTCACCCAACACCATGTAGCAAGAGCTTCTTTCCCCCCCTTTGAAAAAAGAAAAACTTCCTTTGCTGTATTAACTACCTAGATATTCATACGATCATCACAAAGGCTGATGGGGAGAGGCTGAGGGAGCTGGGGTTGTTTAGTCTGGAGAAAAGGAGGCTGAGAGGAGCCCTTACCACCCTCTACAACTACCTGAAAGGAGGGTGTAGCGAGGTGGGGGTCGGTCTCTTCTCCATGGGAATGGGCAGTAGGATGAGGGGAAATGGCCTCAAGTTGCACCAGGGCAGGTTTAGGTTGGACATTAGGAAAATTTTTTTCAATGCAAGGGCTGTCAAGCACTGGAAGGGGCTTCCCAGGGAAGGGATCGAGTCCCCATGCCTGGAGGGATTTAAAAGCCGGGCAGACGAGGTGCTTAGGGCCAGGGTTTAGTGGTGGGATGGCAGGGTTAGGGGAATGGTTGGACTTGATGATCTTCAAGGTCTTTTCCAACCTAAATGATTCTGTGATTCTATGATTCTAAATTGCTGGGATGACTCTGCCAAAGAAAGATATATTTGCAGTAAGCAGTCTCTTCTCCTCAGTTGTCAGTGGTCTTATCAAGAAAGTAAACAAAATTAGAAAGAGAAAAAAAATAACAGCAAAACCCCTCTAGTTTGGTACAGTAAAGTAAGGGCTCACTTTCCTGCAAAGAGTTCTGGGATATTTATGGCACTTCTGCATGACCAGAGGACCTGACACTATATGTATATGTGTGTGTGTGTCTATATATACACACACACACAGAGCTTATGGGTCCTCATGCAGCCAGTGCTTTGCAGAAAAAAATATTGGCACAGCCTTAAATCAGAAATGAGATTCAAATCTTGACCAACTTGGCCAAGCTAATGTGGGAAGTTGGAGGCAGAAAAAGGATTTGTGCCTCATTTTTCTTAGTGTTGGGCTGCTCTTCCAGAAAGCAGTGATGTGGGGATATGCTACAGGACATCTGGAAACCTGTAAGAAGAAAAGGAAGAGGCAATGTTGAGAAAAACAAGCTGGAATTTATCCTTTGCGGTTAAACAGGGTGTTTGTTCCTCAGACTGGCTCACGGAGTCACAACTTACAGTTTACACACCTGGATTTTCTGCATAAAATAGATTCAGTGAAAGCCTCCATCTGAACTCCCATCCATTCAAATTACTACATTTCTTCAGGTTCTCCTGCAAAGCAATATTGTACCAATGCAGAGTAATATAGTTTGGCCTCTGGATTGCTCCAGGAGCTTTCAGAATGATTATGAGCCAGTATTTCTAATCCTAAGGTCTGTGAGAGCCAGGATGTTTATAAGCTTAGATGATGCTCTGATTGCAAAAGAACAAAAGGAACCACTAAGTCTGCACCTTTTAAGCAGAAAGTACCTCTTGAAAGCATTACAGTTGCTGGTAAAAGTAAACATATCTATTTTAATCCATTCTCTCAGATTTTTGAGTTGTGTAGTGGAATGTATAATACTGTATCTGGCCATAATGGTAGAATGAAAGGCAAACAAAATATTAGGCTATCTTTCTGCAGCATTTTTTACTACTGGAGAGGTTATAGTATGAACAAATCATCTCAATGGTATGGCCTCACCTGTAATTATACCTTCGATTTTGGTTATTTCATAGAATGTGTAACACTAATAAAGGGATACACTGAGCAAAGATTCAAACTGTAAAAAAAGAGAAACCTTTAGATAATTTTAGTTTTATATGCAGATAGATAGAAAATCATAAGATGGTTTAACTTGCGCAGAAATGATAAAAAAGGAAGCAGTAAATAAAATACCAACTGCTGTATATTACTTACCAGGAGGTAAACTCTGAGATCATATAAACTTTCCTAATGTAAGAGGGATAAAACGTTCAATAAAACTGAAAGCTCTCTCTCCTTTCAAACCTACAAGAAAACATAAAATTATACATCTTCTCTCCCACCTTCTTCTCACACTATTAACCTCTGGAACTCGATGTTTAGAATCCCCGTGTTGGGATTCTAAAGAATAAGGGTTTGTATAGATAGTAAGAGCATCCACCATCAAATGCATAGTGACAACTTCATAAGATGCTCACCACTTCATGGAATTAGCCAGCCACATACTGAAGTTAGAAGAAAACTCTCTGTGTAACCCTCTTGTCCCTTCTGAGGTGTCCTTGAGTCTTTCTTGCAAGTGTTAGAGAGAAGAAAATTCCTGGGGTTTTGACCATGCCAAGGTCCATAGCAAAATTAAAATGTTTTCTGAAACAGAACAAAACTGATTTTGATTTTTTTCTGCATCCAAAGTATTAGCAACATTGCACAGGGTTCCTGCACCCCTATGAATATGAATAATTTTGTATTTCATGGAATTCAGGTCTTCTGTTCCAAAAACTGTTCCTCCCAGCTTTTTCCTCTCCAGCACTGTCTCTCACTGGAGGTAGCCAGGACCTTATCTTTGCACATGGGAGGAAACCCACAAATAAAGAGGAGATGAGATGCAATGTTCTAGTTTGGTCTGGGCGCTGTGTTGATACAGTACCTTTGGCTTGCACACAGGTAGATGGGTCATTCGCTACTCTCCACAATACCTCATGCTACATTCCCTGCAAATTAACTTATGTGAAATCACCCCCAGGTGGAATTATTCTCCATCTATCTGCTGGTTTTGCTGTCAAACCTAATGTGTGCTGAGAGCAGGGGCCTGGGGAATGAACATCCTATAAACACTTCTAAAGGGCAGGGCAGGGAGGAGGAGGATAGTTCATGTTGTAGTTATACAGTACTTGCTATTAAATCATTTAAAGATTTCCCAGTTTTCAGGAGCTTTTAGTTACCATGGTTCAATACAGCATGATATATACATAGGTGTACACCGGGTCACATCAGCCAAAGGAATGTCGTGTCAGTACTTGCAACATCTGAACGGAGAATAATTTGCTAATGTCATGTAATGAGCTGTTAGGTCGCTGCTGGAGCACGAGGCGGCTGGTGCCGTGATGACGTTGGCGTTACCTTTTCCTGCCGTCAAGGGAAGAGGAGCAGAGGCAGCCGGCGAGTTGCAGGATTCCCCTCCATCCTCCTGCCAGCCCTGTGGGACTCACGCCCGGCAGCAGTGGCTGCCGGAGCAGCTGCCTGCTCCACGCCGGAGAGGGGGCAGATGTGGGAACGTCGGCAGAAATGCATAAATCTCCCGGAGCGAGCACCAAGGGGCAGTCCTCTTTGCTGGAGAGGGCTGCACGTAATTTATTCTCATTCACGGCCTTTTCCTTTCATCCTAGCAGATAAGTAATCTTCCTCTTCTCAACTACATCCTTAATTATAGTAGACAGAAGAATATTTACCACATTGCAATTTCTTTCAGACCCATTAGTTTGCTCAATGTACAGCTAACCACGGCATTACTTTCCTTTGACAGTGTTATTGCAAAAGAGTTTGCTAATACAAAAAAGCAACATGTTGGTGTAATAACGCCCAAAACGTAGCATCTATGCTAGCCGTGTTTAAAGGGTTAGGGAGGCAAAATAACAATATACCTAGAATTTGTGCAAACCACCCCACAGGACCATCAGAAGACTTTAATAAGAATAATTGATAGAATAATCTTAGAAAGCACTTTTGAAATGGGACTAGATTAAATTTATTAGCATATAACAGAACTATATAATAGGTCAAGTCATTAACTGGAATATTGCTATAGATTGAACAGAGAACCTGATTTAAAAAAAAAAAAAGATTATTCCATTATTTTTGCTTTTACTATTATTTCAATAGTCAAATGTCTGTTATAAAATGTGCCTTGAAATATTTGAAGATGGATTTTATATTACATCCAAAGCAGACACCTCCAGCACCAATAAGCTGGTTACTTTCACATATTTCTATGCTCTTATCTATAACCTTGATGGTAAAAAAAAAAAAAAAAAAAAAAAAAAAGGTTTTGTTCGCTTTTTTTCATTTTAAAAGAAATGCTTTTCACATGATTCCCGAAAGTGGGGCTTTTAAGCCTGCGACTACAAGAGTTCACATCACTCCATATCAAGCAACAAAAGATGGATATACTGGACAAGGAGTACTCAGGCGGTGCACAGAGGTAGGCGGACTATTTCAAAGGGCCAGAGCAGAGCGGAGGAAGAGGAGTGTGAGAGGAGTGTCGGGCACTCGGTGTTGCTGGGTCGTGTCGTAAGGTGAATAAAGGAGCAAGGATGGCAGCTCCTTAGGTTCTGCTTGTCCCGCACCACGCTGCCAACAGCAATTCCCCTTCAAGCCTGGCATTCAGCTTGGTTTGGGGTTTTGTTATCCCATTTATATTTTCAAGACAACTGCCGAATGTGTTGAAAACTCAATAAAACCCTGTAAAAAACTCAAAAAATTCCCCAAGCATACCAATAAGAGGCCCCCAGCTTACACACAGAAATGACAGAAAGAAATCCAAAACAATATTTGCAACCTCAGGAGCCTGTTCTCTGAGCGGGGCTCCTTTCTGGTGCCCCCAGACATCTCAGAAGATTATTCCCAGGATTCAGAAGAGCATTAAGGTCTTTTCACGTAACCGCTCGCTAGGGTTGAGGTTTTCCCCTAGGACGAACAGTACAAGCAGTTTATCTGTTTCGCCTCCCGTCTGGGCTGTGGGAGCACTCCCCTGTGTTTCTCCCCCTCGCAGCAATCCCCTCCGTCCCACGTCCTTACAATCGGCAGAGGATGTGCTGCCTGGGGAAGCAGGGTTTGTCTCTCTGGGAAGCACACACAGGCATCGTTAGAAAGAGAGAATCCCTGACGGTGCGTTACGGCGTGCTGCAACACAAGGCATATCCCGAGGCTTTTCCTCATATCAGCATTGGCTCTCCCTCATTACTTATGGGTTGTTTTTTTTTTTTCCTTTGCAATGCTGAAAGAAATGCTCGCACAAATTATAATAATCTTTTTTTCATAAACCTGGTAATATGCGCCTATTTTTAAACACCAGTTTTGATCTTGTATGTGGCAGCAGTTCAGGTTATAGATTAGTTACTGGGGTAGTGAAACTAATGAAATCTCTGCTGCTTAGTCTAATAAAAACAGGAATATGGCCAAAAGGGAAATGGTGTTTGAGTGGGAAAAGAAAGAACAACATTCAGTTACGGTAACAATTGTGTTAAATATATTTTTATATTGATTTGAAATTCACTGTTTCTTTAGGTCCCCACACATTGAATTCTCTGCCTGCTGTTACCCCAGGTTCTGGGATTTAACAAGCTTTTCAGATGAAGGCTGCATTCCTGCTTTTCACAAACACTATCTCAGACTTTGAAAACTCAGGGATATGTTCTCATAGCGTATTCCCTTCAGCTAGCTTTTTCAAGCTCTTCTTTGTAACCACCACGACTAGCAGCAGAGCATTTAAAAACCATAACCCGAGACTCCAGAAGATGATTTCATAGTAAAGAACAGTTTTCCTTGCAAAGCCTGGTGCAGGGCGCAGTCAGGCTTTGCAATATTCTATTCAATATTTTTGTTTGCAGCTTGCTAAAGTCACTAAGGAGGCTTCAGGTGACTTCTGCAGACTGCGTCCCAAGCCCATATCCATTAACTATCTGTACCAGTGGCCAACTCCTACTCGTGGTAGTGCTCAATCCCCTGATCATATGCAGTATTTTATAATTATTGACTCACTGGTTAAGCTAAGTCTAAGTCTAAACTTAGTTATTCTAATATCTGAATTGAAAAAGTAAAACGAAATTGAAAATCTATTTGAAGCAACAGCTGCTGTTAAAACTTCGAGGATAATTTTCACGCAGGACTTTAAGAAAAAATACCCTTGTGTTATATCTGACTTCTGATTTTTCTATCTTTTTCAAAATACAGCTTTCTTTTCAAACATGCCTTTCTTTTATAAGCCTCAGAGCATGAGTGTTAACAGACGTTCTGAATCAACATATGTCAGTGATTTTTTTTTAAATGAAGCAAATAAATTAAAGATCAAAATGAGTATTGAAATAATACAACGTATTTCTTCACATGAGGGAGCGACCTCGTTTGCCACTCTGCTTTACAGGAGCGATGTGCCAGCAATGCTAATACAGCGCTATCAATTCATGTGCTCTCTCAGTTAAATACTGTTGACTTCAAGAAGTGACACGTCTTAAATTGTGTCGTACTGTACGATATGTGACACGCGAGCACACACACACAAACCCCCGTGTGGTTTAGTGCTTGCCTGCTCAACGTGGTATTGACCCAGGCGTGGGATAGAGCATGGCATGGGGGCCGTGCCTCTTTGCTGAGTGATGCTTCAGCTCTGTCCAGAACTGGGTTCCGATATGCAGAAATGTAAGGACTGAAATACGGTATTGGGACTCAGGAAAGGAAAGCTCATGCCCATCGTATGCGGCCCCCTGAGCACACAAACAAAATAATATGTGGCTGTAAAATGTGTATGAGTGCGAGTTTCCCCTGGCTTCCCTCTGTCCCACGCGTGGACTCGTAGCTGCAGAACCAGGGGCTGATGACAGTGTGGGTCTCAGTGTGAACTGGGAGTTTTGGGCTCCCAGTTACTAGCCCACACTGGATTGATTGTCTTTGCTCCTGTTATTACAGGTGACTGCTAAATTAGAGTTAAGCTGGGTATGCTGCCTTTGCTGAAATCCTAGCTTAGCTTTTCTATGTAAACACCCATTTAGTATCTATATCTCGCTCCCACCTTTGTAAAGTAAAATAGTAATATTCCCTTGCCTCGTATGCTGTAATGAAGTTTAATACATTAAAGATAGTGAGGCACTAGTTGCTATAGTAATGTACTATTTAAATAACTAAGAAAAAAAAAACAGAGAAGTGTTTCAACAAAGGCAGTTTATTGAGGGCTACTTGTTTTGCATTAAACATCTTTGGGATGGCGAACACACCACGTGGGAAGTCTCCGAGAGGCCATTGGGGAAAGGAGCCTGGCAAGGACACTGAGGTGCCGGGTGGTAGCAAACGCTGAGCACGGAGGAGGCTTTTGCAGTCTGCCCACATCCAGGCTTAGCTGTCCGCTGGCGAGGCGACAGCCGTGGTGGGTGAATTGTCCATCTGATACCCTCAGCCTGGGGCAGGGGTACCTCTGACCATCCCTTCACAGACCAACCGAGGCTCATGGTTTGTTTTAGGAAGGGCTGGCAGTCACATCCAGCGCCTGTGAAACAGCCAACTGGTTTGATCATTTGTACAGGCACAGAAGCCTGGAGTACAGCTCCCTTCCCAATCGGGAGCAATTAAACTCTCTGCTGCTTGATTAAACTGTCTTTGGGAAATACGTCTGGTCCTGAGATCAGAAGCCCACCGGTAGCTTGTAGTGCGATGGTTAAGGAACTATGCTGTGGGGCTGGAAATGTGGGCTTGAACTTTCCGTGGCAGAAGGTGAAATTAAATATGTATTCTCCATTTCTTGGGCAAACGCTGTAAGAAATAGCTAGCATATATAACACATAAGCACTACTACCAATCGTGCTCTCGAGGGCCAAGTTTTAAAAATAAAGTGACTTCATCTGTATTCTTCACATGTTTGTTGGCTGTGATCTGTGAACAGCTATTAGATCAAATTCCTCAAGAGGTTTAGGGGAAAGAAGGCTGATTTCTGAGTCCTGATCAGCCTGATGAGTGAAGAAGGCACCACCTGGCCGAGAGGAGAGAAGCTGTGGGCAGTAGAGGAGGCCAAGCCCTACGTGCCCAGGGAGGTACGGAGCAGCCAGAAGGACATTTGGAGCAAAACCTTTGGCTTCAGTTTCACCTAAGTCACACTTTAGGCACCTGCATCATTTTTAGATCTTGTCCACACCACACTGGATAATTTCCTAAGTCAGGCCATAAGTGGAAGAAGAAAACTAGAAGCCTACCCCATTCTGTAAAGATGCTCCTCAGCTATGAAGGCAAGGATAATTATTTTCATTCTCTTTCTGATCATGATACAGAAAAGATGAATATGACAAAGAAAATGATGGGTCCTTGTGAGCATTTTAAAAGTTGTATATTTTCTAATTTGGCTTTTAAAGAGAAGGATTTTTTTTTTTTTTTTTTTTTTTTTTGAGAATTAGAAGCTCTATTCCTTTGTAAAATTTTGTTTGGACTGAAGTGCATGGATAGAAATGGATAAAATAGGTAAAAACTTATCTTGGTAATAGGACAAATGCAAAATGTATAACTTACAAACCAAACTTTAAAGCAAGTGAATCTCTGCTGAAATCAGTAGGAGCTGAGATGGCTGACTGAGCGGAAGGTGGGAAAAATAATAGTTTGTTGCTTCTCTGCAGCAAGGATAGGTCAAGTCAGTTCACCAAGACCTCAGTATATAGCAGACTTTATGCTTAAATGGCTTAGTTTACATATGGGCAATGATCTTCTAACCTGGACTCCAGCATGCAACCAAATTCCACTAGTAGCATTACTGATGGAAGGAAAAAATGACCGTACAGTCAGACAGGATTTTTTTTTTTTTTTTTAAGCAGAATGTTTTAATTGGGAAATGCTGACTTGCTGTAGTAAAGCAAAGCGTTTCATGGGGAGGTACCTGTTTTGAGAAAACTTTTGTCTCAGCTGTTTTACAAATTGAGGGTAAAATTTCTGATTCTGGTAATATAGAGAAAAACCTGTCTCTAGAAATATGTGTCCTTTTTTCTCTGATGCAAACTAGAGACTGGAACCCATCCTTCCCGAAATATCATATGAGCATGTATCCCCATCGGAGCATAGTCTCATTCTTTTTTCCTATTCCAAAATAGCATTTATACAAAACGGAACCACTGTGGTAAAGACTTTCTGAGCAATTTGGTATGGTTCCCACCCGGGAAAAAAGATCATGCCATTGTTTTGAGTCAAGTAGTTCGTCAGCCTCCTTTCCTCACCCTCACACCTCTCCTTGTTCAAAACCTATTTATTTACCTGTAAAAAGTGGGCTTAGCCAGAAGGACAGCACGGGAATATGTAATAGGCTGGCAGGCAGGAGGAGTCTCCAGACTGAAGTCCCTGAACCAGGCAGGGGGAGAGCTGAACTTGGCTCGGGCACACCTTAGGTGAATGCCTCCAACAAGTTTTTTATAATTTTGCTTTATAGTAAAAACTTCTGAAACCTCTTGGTTATCCCTCACTTCAGAATAGGACTTTTGTTATCTGAAAATGTTTTATGGGATGAGGAAATTACTTCCTGTCTTGGGCTACTTTTCAAATTGGACCCAAAGTACCATTATTGAATAGTTTTTAGGTTGTCCTGCCTTGTAACTGCATTGAGTCCATCATGATGAAGCTTTTATACCTTTTAAAAAAAAAAAAAATTGGCAGTAATTGCCTGAATAAACTGAAGGGAATTTCAGGCCTCGAATACTCTTATATTCAGTGAATTGTAAGACTCTTATTTTTTTAGTGTTCTGCAGGTATTAATTAGTTAGGAAAGAGCACTAACACTTTACTCGCATTCTCAAATATCTGCTCATGCAAATCAATATCTGCTCATGCAAATCACCATATTGATCTCCTTTTAGAATTTTAAATAAACAGTTACTAACAAAACAGCTTTAATTATTTTATGGTCCTTCATGGCAAGCAAGTGTTCTCCCTGTTTTAGAGGAAAGTGGTTGAGGCATCATGGGGTAAAATTAAATTATTTGACCGAGACCACAGAAAGGCACTTTCAAAGCTGAAATCATAAAGCAGTAGACCTTACCTAAATTACCTCCACAGAGGTTTAAGCTAAAGTGTTATGCTTGTCATTGTAAAAAAAAAGCCCAAACTATGTACAAAGTCAGCCGCAGTCACTCAGCTAATAAGTGTAATCTGTTAAACTGCTATAAGTGAGACGTGTTTGATTATGTGCACAGCGGTGGTGGCTCGAAAGCTTTTTAGGTGGTGGAGTTCTCAGCAAAAAAAACCTGCAGTGGATGCATGTGCGTGCATGTGTCTGCATGCAGCAGAGGTTGGAGAGAAAGTTGTTGTACAAAATAAAACCATTGTAAATGATTAATTTTCAAGATAATTTGAGCAAGACAGGAATATAATAGAATCATAGAATCATAGAATGGTTTGGGTTAGAAGGGACCCCTAGAGGTCGTCTAGTCCAACCCCAATATCTAGTCCAACCCCAATAATATTTACTTGTACTTGGGGAAACAGGAGGAGGAGACATTTCTTCGTAAATGTCCTTGCAACCTCCTTCTCTGCTCACTTTTTGTGCGCAGCTGGAGTTGCCACGTGCCCATCTCTGGAAGGTTGGGGCAACCCATGAAATCCCCACCAGCTGAGGGCTGGTGCTTGGTGCATGAAGGCACCAGAATCCACTAATGCATTCACTGAACTTATTTTCCAACACAAAATCTCATCATAAAAAGGAGAGTTCAAGAGCACAATTGCACAATTAATTCATACAACTGACCACATAAATAAAAGCAGGATATGGAGAGGAGGGACCCCACTCTCTCCCAGGGAAGAGCTCAGGCTGGTGCACAACACCTGAGTTCAACGCCCACCTCTCCAACTCATGCTCTCAGAAATTCCATCAAGCTATGTTTTTTCCTGAAGCAAGGAAGACAGGAGGAGATGGGGGACTGCTCATGTCCACCCCAGTGTTACCAGGGGTGAAATGGCACATAGCTGATATGCTCTCAGAAAAATCAAGGTATGCAAGGTTATATTTTTCAAAATTTCAGAAACTTTTGAGAGATAATTTTAGGTACAATTGGTAACATTGAGCTATAGCAATCACCATACATAGAAGAAGAGAGAAACTTTTTTAAAACTGAAGTTATAATTGACCTTTCTAGGATCCATATGTCAAAGGCAAGAAATTGCAACTACTGGTTCATGGGCTTGGTGGATTGCTGTATGAATGGGAGTTTGTCTGGCTATACATTGAGAAAAACCCCAAAGGCTTTCAGGATTTAAGTGATATGTAATTATTATTCAAAACACAAACACAAAATAAGTACTGAGAATGTCTGAAATTCCTTATTATTTTGGTTAACGCACTTCTGCTTTTGAAAGGTACTTGGGAAGATATTGAAAGTATACATCCACTGTCATCCCTCATGCCTCCCACCTACGAGGAGAGGAAGATAAGAGCTGGCATGATAACACAGAAGAGACAAGTCTGGGTACTTTTATGACCAAAATGCAATCTTCTTCCTTCTGGAATATTGTGGATCAATTTTATGCTGAATTTAAATATCTGCAGAATCATAGGTTTAATATAGATAATGTATTTTGTAAGTTTTCTGATTTAATTTCCTGGCACTCTGTCTCTGTTGTACACTGCAGGCTTTGTTACACAACAGGCTCTAGATGACAGATAAAAATAATAGTATAATGAAATGTGAATTAACGCTAATTCAGTTTGGTGGGGTTTTTTTCTTGTTCCAAAGGAATATACAGTCAATAGCACTAAAATTTGAATTGATCTTTAAAATAAATTTTCCCCAGATTCATAGATTTTAAGGATAACAGTTATCATAACAACTTAGCATCAGTCTGCTTTATTGTGGCTGTAGTTAGAGTCAGCAATTTAGCTCAGACCTTATCGCGGTTTCCATTGAGCACCAGAAGTTGTCTGGGGAAGGGTAGGAGTGCACAGACGGGGCTGGAGAAGAGCATGAAACCCAGGGAATTCAGGGAGCAGCAAGCACTTAAACAAGACTGGAGAAGAGCGTGAAACCCAGGGAATTCAGGGAGCAGCAAGCACTTAGACAAGGCTGGAGAAGAGCGTGAAACCCGGTGAATTCAGGGAGCAGCAAGCACTTAGACAAGGCTGGAGAAGAGCAGTGAAACCCGGTGAATTCAGGGAGCAGCTAGCACTTAGACAAGGCTGGAGAAGAGGTGAAACCCGGTGAATTCAGGGAGCAGCAAGCACTTAGACAAGGCTGGAGAAGAGCGTGAAACCCGGGAATTCAGGGAGCAGCAAGCACTTAAGCAAGGCTGGAGAAGAGCATGAAACCCGGTGAATTCAGGGATCAGCAAGCACTTGGACAAGGCTGTTGCGGCCGCCCACTGCCCACCATCGAGCTGTCGCGCTCAGCCCTGCGTCACTTCGGTTGCAGCTTCGCCAATCTGCAAAATCCAGCTTCCTGCATAGTGCAGACCACAGATCAAATAAATGTGGAAGATCAAATGCATGCAATAGCCTGAGTCTAGCTGTTTTGTTGAATTTCTTTGATATGCATGGCTACAAATTTCTCTCTTCTAACATATCAGAAATGGTATCCCAGCCAAAGCAAAAAAAAAAAAAAACCCAACAAAAAACCAAACCAAAAAAAACCAACAACAACTTTTGGTAGCTGATTTTCTGAATAGCTTTTTAGTTTTTTGGTATCACTGATGCTGGAAAGTAAACATAATTCACAGGTTAGTGTGCGCATGAAAAGAAAACTTCCAAAAGAAAAAAAAAAGAAAACGGGTCTAATTAACCACTTGTCACAACATATTGATTGGTACATTCATACTTAAAAATGGTTCAAAGCCATTTAAAGAATGCATTTATGTATGGAGAAAAACCATAGTTAAATCTAACTGTATCAGCTGCAAGAGTAGATTATAAATAAAAGGTCATATATGCCGTTTATGATATCTTCAAACAGGGAGTGCCAAAATGTGTTTCTAAGATGGCAGAATGATGTATTTCGAATTCAGGATCCTTTCCAAGGTCCTCTAAAGTCAGTTTTAAAATAATTCCTCTAGAATCTGACTCTTCCTCGAGTCACTGTGGTAAAAAGCAATAAAAAAAGAAAAATATGTTAGCACTTCACGGTCCAGTTAAGAACAACACGCAAAGCAAGAGAAGCATGCTATGATCAAGGGAACTGAAACATTTCTGTTAAGAAGACTATGCTTCCAGGATTTTCTGGGATGGAGAATGAAGGAGGCAAAAGAAGACAAAACCCCACCTTGATTTTTTTTTCAACGGAACCCAAATAACTTTTATAGCACAGTACCATAACAAAAAAGCTTTATTTTCTCAGAGCTCCAGATGGTGAGAGACTGCAGAACAGGAGAAGCTTTCCACCCCCATCAGTGGGCTATGTGCACCATGTTATTTACATGAACCTTCGTCCCCAGATAACTTTGGCAATTACATAGGAGTCATTAAAAATGTAAGCAAACTCCAAATTGATTGAATGATGACATTAAAGGCATCTGTGAAATGATTCATTCGGTCCAATCGATGCACCATATTGCCTTCAGCTCCTGAGGATCAGCGGTGTAGCGCTGTCAGCCACAGCGCTGGCCTCATTCAGGGCTCTCAGGCTGGATGTCCCTTTTGGCTTGCCCTTTTTGACTGACAGGAGTCAGGGAATGGCTACTGGGAAGAGGAGGATGGATGATGAGCTGAACTCTGCTCCCCATGCCCGCTGCGGCTCGTTGCTCAGCGGTGAGCTGCAGATGTTGCAACATCTGGCCGGGAGTCGGTACGTGCGGCATACAGCCATGGCACTGCAGCGCGGGAACTGCTGGCTCTGGGCAGAAAGTCTATGGAAGCAATATTCTCCACATGGCCCTATTCTTTTTTTCCCAATGGATGGGGCCAGAGAGCTCCTTCCCTCCAGTTTGGCTAACTGGCTTCTGAAAATGAGGCAATTCTGCTGCTGGCTTGCCAGCAGAAGGTTGGGAAGGAGGAGGAACACGAGGCTTACATATACTTTTTATCTTTAAAGATACACTTTTTCATGCCTCTCCTCATCCAAATAATTTTCCATTTTTTGGATGGGTTCCCAAAGTTGTCATGACAAAGGAAAGGCTTGAAGGGGATTTAAATTAGGAGAGGTTTTTTGCCAGATCAATACAGGGTTGTCATTCAGTACATAAGGGGAAAAGTGCAAGTATGAGACACTTGTGAGGAAACTGGGCAGGCAGTTAATAGTTGAGGGGCTAAGTAACAGGATAAGAAGTATTTAATCTTATAACAGATGTCCCCATCTTTTTCTTTACAATGGACTATGTCCTAAAATGTAAGAAATCTGTCAAATCGATTGCTAAGAGAAAGGCTTTAGGTAATTTCAACTTGAATGACTTACAAGAAGAAAGGCAAAACTCTGGTTACTCCAACACTTGGGTTTTGTGTTTGTTTTTTTTTTTTTCTTTTCTTCTTTCCTTAATATAAATCAAAAGCAGCCCCAAATGGATATCCATGTTCAATCCTGTACAGGTAGAATTCACCTGAGGTCTTGTTTAAATGTGGTCACCTCTGTTGCTGAGAAGAGGCTGTTACTACCCCACCCCAGTTGATCGGCCACGCTCTCCACTGACGTTCACAGCCTGTGTTATGATGGAGAGGTGTTTACACCGAATAATCACTGGTGGCCAGCATTGCAGAAAGGGAAAAGGCAAGATTCATGGCTAAAATTACTTTCTCTCTCTTTGAGATGGATCCCATCAAATCAATGTTGTGAGAGGTAAAAGAGTTTGGGTGACCTTTCAGTGAAGAAATTGTTGCTATTTTTTGTGGTAAAATGACGATGCCATTTCCTGAGCTCTTGGTCAAGACAATGTCGTTCCCAGACACCGAGCTCTAATTGTTAGATTTCTTTATTTTATTTTGAAGTAAGCTGATGACAGTGAATAGATAAGAGACCATATCTGGTAATTTGGTTAGTAAAAATGTATGTTAAAACTGTAACATTTCCACAAGTGGGGGAAAAATATATCAGGCATATATCAGACTATCAGATCTCTTATGATCTGGTCAGAGGAAAAGACCACCTAGCTCATCCTACACCCTCCAAACAAAAAGGAACAGGATACATATCTGGTGCTGGGCGCAGGACCCCAATTGTAAATGCACACACCCATCCCCCCCCCCCTCAATTTGTGCATGCAATTAGTGGTTGTATCTGCATTAGTGGTTGTATCTGCATTAGCCTGTAGTGATGACCAGGAGCAGATCTCCATAGTGGAGCAGTTGGTTCTGATGCAAATCGCTCTGAATTGAGGTGGAGGGTTTGGTGCAGAATGAGGGTGGACCAGAGCAGATGGTTTCCCAGTGCTACCGAAGCCTCCATGGCCAGCCCAGAGCCCCAAGGCTCCTCACTCATTCTGGGTCCCGTTTGAACATGCAGCTAGAGACACAAGATCAATTTTTAGATTAGCTGAATACTTACTCAGTGAAGCTGATTATTTGTAGAGGCTGAGCGTAGTCACTTTTACACCTCTAAACAAATTTCAGGTGTCTCTGATGAGTGCCTATCCCTTCCCGCCATCCCAAAATGGAGACACTAGACATCGGTGAACACTTAACAATGTTAAAGCTCTTCACTTTTGCAGTCTATTTTTTGACAAAGGCTTTAATGCACTTTTGTTTCACACAGATGTTGACAGGATTAAATACAAACAAGTCCCAGACCAAAGCAACACACCAAATGAGGCTGCAAAGAAGCCTCCGATGTGACTTTGTGACACACTATCAACTTATGTGGGTCAAGATCACGTACAGGTACTGAGATTTGAAGAGGATATTCCTGATTCAGAAGGTCTTCAGCTTCCTAAATAGCTGTAATCTGTGTCTCCCAGAAAAATTCCCTTATTAAGTATTGACTTTTTGTTATAGAAAAGGAAATATTTGACACAAAAAACCCCAAAACACCCTTTTAAGCCTTGATCCAGATTCATCACAATCCCGAATCTACCAAAAGAATAATAAGTCATTAGAAGCCTAATTGACATTGTTTCATTATAGATTTTTATGTCCGCTAGACTTTGACCAGGCAGATAAATCGTAGTATCATTTGCACTGTGCAAACATATTCTATCAGGAAATAAATAATGCATTCTTACCCCCGAAACATCTATACATGTTGCTGTATGTCAAAAACTAGGGCTCAGTCAAACACACCTTACGTCCTACCTCCTCATAGGCAAAGAACTCCAAAACTTTCCTGTCTGCAATCAGATATGGCATATTGGGGGAAAATATAAGCAGTTGTCCAGCTGAGAATAAGGTGTGAATCTACTACTTAAATCAAGGGTTTACTAAATAAGTTTAGGAAATCATGTAGAAGTTCAAGATTTAGAATCACTTTAAAATTTTGAAGTGTTTCTAATTTTTGTGCTGGGTTATTGAAGCAAATTACGGTGCAGCATGACAGGTTTTAGAAAGTAAAAAGATACCCTGTTTATTAATCTAGGTATACCTAAGTCTGAGTATTGACCACTGATTTGCCATGCTCCCTGAAAAGAACTCTAGAGACTGAAAATATAAGGATGGACTACAAAATTTGTAATCATCTAGGATTGGGCATATCCCTGATTAATGAGAAGATGACACGATAACTTCTAAGCACAAGAAATCAATGCTCTATGTTTCCCCTCTCCCCCTCCCCAAAAGGAAAGAAAAATTATATCTATGACGATACTCAACTCTTAACAAGTTTTGCAGACATGTAGTGTATGCACAATGGAAATGAATGTCCAGAGATCACAAATATATTTACCGGTAAACTTAGTCAACTGCACCAAACAAACAGAAAGGGGGTTTTCATGCACGGTTTGGAAAGGTTTTCTATTACACAGAATCACAGAATGGCAGGGTTGGAAGGGACCTCCGGAGATCACCCAGTCCAACCCCCCTGCTCAAGCAGGGTCACCCAGAGCAGGTTAGAATCATAGAATCATAGAATGTTTTGGGTTGGAAGGGACCCCTAGAGGTCACCCAGCCCAACCCCCCTGCAGGGAGCAGGGACATCTTCAACCAGATCAGGTTGCTCACAGCCCCGTCCAACCTGGCCTGGAATGTTCCCAGGGATGGGGCCTCCACCACCCCTCTGGGCACCCATTCCAGTGTTTCACCACCCTCACTGTAAAGAATTTCTTCCTTATATCCAGTCTAAACCTACCCTGGTTTAGTTTAAAACCATCCCCCCTTGTCCTGTCACAGCTGGCCCTACTAAAAAGATTTTCCCCATCTTTCCTATAGGCTCCCTTTACGTACTGAAAGGCCGCAATCAGGTCTCCCCGCAGCCTTCTCTTCTCCAGGCTGAACAACCCCAACTCCCAGCCTGGACTCAGAGCAGAGGGGCTCAAGCCCTCGGATCATTTTAGTAGCCCTCCTCTGGCCCCGCTCCAACAGGTCCATGTCCTTCTTGTGCTGAGGGCTCCAGAGCTGGACACAGGGCTCCAGGTGAGGTTGCACAGGACACCATCCAGGCGGGCTTTGAATATTTCCAGAGAAGGAGACTCCACAGCTACCCTGGGCAGCCTGTGCCAGGGCTCTGTCACCTCTATTGTTTCTTCTGTTTTGTTTTTGTCTTTCTAGCTTTTGAGAATGAACCTTAAAGATTCGTATTATGTATTATATTACCCTTATATTTAGACCAGGTATAATATGAGGCATATTGTATACAGTAATTAAACTTTCTCTTTTAATAGTTTTTGTATAAGAAGTGAATATTAATTTTGGGAATACGAAACTAACCTTTTGTTTTCTTTACATTGCTGCCTTTATTTTAGGTCATTTCATTATATCTACAAGAATTAATGAAAACAAGCTCTTTACATTCCCTTTTTTCCAAATACATCTGTTAATATGGATTTGTGAACTACATTTTGCAGAAACAATCACAACATTTCAAATAGCTGGGTTTGTTTCTTTCACCTAAATTAAATTTTTTAGATTTTTTTTTTTTAACTATTCTTGTACTATATTCTACTCTGGAGATTATTATAGTTTACCTTGCTTATCAAAAGCTTACTGACATTTATTGAGCTGGAAATATTGTTTGCTATTCACTGTCAATCAAAATCTTGACTCTTACTTCAAGCTATCCATTCTGCTTTATGGTTCTGATTGATATTGGAAAAAAATTATTACTGGATGAAACTTAACACAGAAGTAACTGGTGGCTGTGGTATTGTGTTGAAGAGACAACTTGTGTAGCACCTACTGTCAGGATTTGGAAAAGTCACCCCAAAGCAAACTGGCTCTGTTAAACTCAGCTGCTTTCAGTGAGAAAACTGAATGAAAACTTAATGCTAGGGAAGAGTCAAGTCAAAAAAATCTACAAATAATTGGCTGAATTCACCTGCTGCTGATTTTTATGGTCTCAGTGAAGCATCCCTTGGCTTCAGTACGAGGAACATCAAACTTTCTCTTCATTAACGTTTCAGATACGAGAATAACAGAATAGATAAGGAATAGTTCAGAAACGTTGTAAAGAGACAACGCTGGCAAAGCAGGGAGGAGGCATAGTCCTTCTTTCCAAAGGTAGAGAAATTGGGTGTAATGAGTAGCCTATACCACTTACATCCTATAGATCTAATAGGGTATATCATATGAATGCTTGCATCTCGACAACATGCTCACTTCTTCAGAGATGATGGATTTATCTATCTCAAAATGTTTTATTGTTTTAGAGTGGTCTTGGAGTGCACTGAAGGCAGCAACTTCGGAGAGTGAAGGTGCTGCCAACGTGCTGAAAGGAGGGCTGAAAGTGCCCACACCTCCAGCGGAACAGGAGCCACCACCCCAGCTGCCCATACCACTCCATTTGGGCACTCAGGGTAACCACTTAAGTTACTTTGCCTCCTTCAGCTTCAGCAGACCAAAGCAGGACCCTTAGAAGATGATGTCTGTGATTGGACAGAGACGTCCCTGTAGCTCCTGTGCTGGATGTGGTCTCAGGGTTTGTGAAGTGGTGGCTTTAACCTTTATTTAGTTGCTCAGATATTGAACCAAAATGATCTTGATAGTCAGTTCCTCCTTTTGCATAGCATAGAAGTTCCTATTTAAGGTCTTCCCTGAAGGGAACTCCAGGGTTCCTTGTTTGGGAACGCTGAACTCTCTCCCATTACAAAAGGATTATCCCACAGAGACTCTCTAAGTGCCTAAGCTGAGCTGCATATTGTCTCACTTCCATGCCTTGCGGTCATAGATAAGGAATGACCTAGGTGATGCCTCCATATTCTTTCATAAAAGGCAGAATTGAAAACAAGCAGTGACAATACCCTAGCAAGAATATCGCCACCTCCCCATCATCGTCATGCAGCATAAACCTTATGGCCAGCTTTTATAGGTCAATGGAGTGCATATTTGAAAGCAGGCAGACTAGGTAAATCCTATTGTGTCAAACATTTGTATGTAAAAAGCAATTAATGTTCCTTTTAGGTGTTGGATGTACAGCGTCATAGATTCAAATCCTCCTAACACCCTCGTTAAGTCTCATGGACAGAAGGAGTGGGAGCTTCACTACGCTGGCCAGTGAATAGGGCCAGCCCTGGCTTGCCTGGCTGGGAGGATGAGGGGGAGTGGTGAAGTTAGAGAGCATACAGGTCTTAAGTTAACTAAACATGGTACATCAAGACATATTTCTCTCTTTTATAACTACTAATCAAGAAAACAGTGGTGCTTTTTTTGATAAAGGCATATATTCAGTCGGAGACGGTCAATTTAAAAACAAATCATCAGTCTGTGAAGGGCTCCTTAGCTGTGAAAAACTAGGACCTTAATTTTTTTTTCAAGTCAGACAGCTTTGTTTATGCAGCTCGATTTCATTACCACTGGGGTGACTTTCAGGGTCACGGTGAGAAAAAAAACTAGCAATTATATTAAATAGGAGAACAAAATAAAAAAACCTGACTGTTCTGTTTACTTGAATCCTGCCATTCTGTCATTCCAACATGAAAACTGTCCTTGAAGTCTAGTACAACCTACAAAGGCAAAGAGTGGAGCCAGTTTATATAAATCAAATCGGTGTCATAAGATCCCCAAGCCCTGATGTGTTTCTATAAAGTTAGAAGCAACCTCTATGTTAAGCACCAAAGGAACTATGTGCCACCTCTTCTTTTGGTTTTGTCATTCGCCAGGGGCATGCATCTAACGAAAAGGAATATCTTTATCAATAAAGGCATTCTTCATATGGTGATGTACAGCCCAGGCTAAACTCTAATAAATGACCTGCCCATAAGTCGTAAGGCAGTGCAAACCCTGAGCCATTCGGTTGTCACGCCCGACGCTTACACTGAGTGATACGTCCAACCGAGGGGAAAACAACTCATGCATACAGTCTTGCAAAATCTGAATTTGAAAAACTCAGCAGTGAAACTCGTAGCGTTATTACTGGAAATGGGCCTGGACCACTGCTTGTATTACTCCTCCATTGTATGCAGAAAAAAAACCCCAACAACCAACCAACCTAAAATGGGTACAGTTTTTATCCAGAGGGAAAGTGTGCAGGGAGAACGGGGCAGCGGAGGGTTATTTGGAAAGGGCAAAGAGACATTTATTCTGAGGTAACTATTTCTTCCAATATTTCAGGAACCTAAGAATAAGGTGGAAGAATTAATAATAACGAAAATAAAAAGAGAGGACAAAGAAAATATGATTTTTATGGTCAGCTCCTGTTTTCTCTCATTCTCTCTTGTGATCTCTTTTGTTGTCCCCTCTTCCCTCTCAGCCTTTTTTTAGCCATAAAAAAATATTATTTATTAAAGGTTTCAATTTTTAAAAAAATTAAGAAGCCTAAGTGAATATTACTTCAGAATCAAGTTATGTCCTTAGATATGGACTCAGGAGAAAGCCTTCCTATGGAAAAAAAAAGTTGTCTTTTTCTGTCAAAATGTATCGAATAAAATATCCAGTTTCCTGGCAAGAAAAGTGGAACCACTATACTTTAAATTTTCCTGAAAAACAAACATTCTGAGCGGAGCAGCCTATTATCTGCTTGGCACGAGTTTCATTATCTATAAAATTATGTGACCTTGGCTATAAGAAACCTATAATCTGAACTGCATTAAAAAATCCCCTTCCCTTAAGCAGGTTTTGTGTGTTGTTCTTGTAGCTCATGCATTTGTACTTTCTATTCCAGCATCTCTCTGATACTGATAACTTCTTTGAGATGACACTCTCTTGTACACTGGGTGCACTGGTTAAAATTCACATTTGTTTCAGAAATACTTTGAATTAAAATACACATATTCATATTTTTTTAATTTTTTTTTTTTTCCTTCAGGTAGCATCAGATTCTTCCTCAGCTTTAGTATAACAGTCTTTGCTGGTAACCTTTCAGTTACAAAAAACCTCAGCATTCAGACCTATCAATCTTTTAATGCAGAGCTGCCAAATCTCGTAACAAAGGAGTATTTTGTTTGAAGGGCAAACCAAATTGACTTGTGTTTCCAATAACTGCAATGTCCGGCTTCTTATCAGTATTAATAAGAAAATGCAAATTGCATTCCTGTCAAAGAACTGAAAAAAAAGTTGAAATGAGCAGTACAAGCAGTAAATTGCTTGCAATATGCTATTATATTCAGATTCTTATTTTCTGCTATACAGTAGTTTACTTGAGGTGAGCAAAAAGAACAAGCAATGTAAAAAAGGACAAAAAAGTTACAAGTCTGACTCTTAAATATGAGCAAACAGAAGAACATAACGGGTAATTGTACCAGAAGCACTAACACATATCAATATGCAAATCATAAGCAAGTTAACTGTTATTGAGATTTTTATTTAAAATTAGAAAAACCCAACTATTAAATATGCAAGAGGTTAGAAATTCTGAACTACCCTTGGAAAATTATCAACATTTAGTGAATCAATTTTCTGTCTGCTTTGTGAAAACAGCTTCTGCTTTATTACTTTTTGGAAACAAAATTAAAGCAAAGCCTTATAAAAGCTATTAAAAGAGAGAACTTGTGGCTTGCAAAGTGTTGCCCCCTCTGACTAAATTATATACTTTCTGTTTCTCATTTGATTATCTAATGTTATTCAGAAAGCGATGGGTTTACTAATTCTTTGTTTGTTCAAATTAGATAGACTAAAATTCAGCTTTTTCTCTTACAGGTTTGAAATGCCAAGAAATCACAGGGCATCGATATTGTGTAGAAGGATCAAACACAGTCCAGGTTTCACTCCTGTTACTGTCAGTAATGTGTGGCAGGAACCTGGGGATGCGCAATCAAAGGACAGGTTAGAGGTTAGCTTTAAAAAGTTTATTTTTTCAGTGAATAGATGGTGCTAAATAAAATGTTCAATCTATTAGTTGTTTACCTTCTTTTTCAGGGTAACCTGCAATTTAATTTACATTAGGCACAACTATCCTGGTTTGCAAAATTACGGATAGAATGAAACATCACTGAAATATCTGTCTGGTAATAACATTACTTACCCTGGCAAATATAAACGGATCCAGGGGATCAGTGTTAGATCATGCTTTCTGTTACTTCTGCTTCTGTGAAGAGTAATATCTGGGTACATTAAATGTTCATAAACATGGAAATTATTGGAAAGTTCTTATTTGAATGTGAGCAGTTAAAATGACTTTTCAAGGAGTTACTGTCCTCAAGAAGATACTGCTCAGGAGGAGACGCAGCCTTCCCTAGAGGCAGATCGTGTGGCATTCAGGAATTAATAGATGACAAAATTCCACCCCAGATTCAAGCCAGAAGCCATTAGAAAAACTTGTAAAACACTGGTATCACTTAGGAGCACATGTGCCTTCTACGACACAATTGATTACCAAGTAGACTGAAGGTGCATTTGCGTGGAGAGCACTTTGTGGGGATCCAATCTCAAAGTGACCAAGGCAGAGAAGTTGGAAACCTGCATCTTACTGTTTAGTAGTGAGGTGCAAGTATGGAAAGACCTAAATTCAGACCACAGAGGCCAACTGATAATGTAAGGGGTCCTTAAATCATGAATCAGACAAATTAACTATTTAAATTCTGCTCAAGCTATGATATAAAATATTGAAAATACCCATATATCACTTCTGCTTTAGATGTTATCAATGTTTTGGCATTGCACACACACACAGAGGAACTAAATCACAATCCCAATACTCCAAATGAGACTGGACACACGCTGCTATCCATCACCATGAGCAGAAGAAGAGGAAAAAAAGGGATTTTTTGGCCAGTCCACAGGTGCCATTCCATTTTGTTGGTCTTCATATAGCAGCCATTCCATTTTTTAAAAAATCTCTAGTCATCTTCTTTGAACTCTTCCATTCTGCTCTGTCTTTACACTTTTTTTTCAGGATGTGCGTGTACCATGGATTTGTGCAGTGACACAATGCTGTATGACTTTGCTGTTTCACTTTCTGAGCTTTCCCTAACACGTCCTGGCATTTTGTTTGCTTTTCTGACTTTGAGTCAGTACTGGCTTTCCATAACACTTCTATACCTATAATTTCTTTAGCTATTTTATTGGTCCGTTACTCAGCACTGTGAAATCTTTTCACTACTCCTTGCAGAAGGCATTCGTATTACTCAGGTTTGCCTGACCGTGCTTTCATGTTTAAACTGGCAGAGCTCATACTGTTTTCTATTTCCTTTATTTGGATTTGACTTTTTTAAAGGATGTCTTGTTCTTTCTAATTATCTCCTGTGCAGTGTTCTTTAACTAAGCCCCATGATTATTGCTTTTCTTGACCTTTTTAAAGATATTTTTGCTGAGAGTTTGCCTTAAGTCAAAAACAAGGTGGGTTTGGGTTTTTTTGCCTACTGCAAATATTTCACCCCTTTGACTTCCCATTTTAGCAACTTTTTAACATTTTTTTTCAACTTTTTGTAGTTTTCTTTATGTCATATATTAATTTGAAAACTACTGTATAAAATTTAGGATGATTTATTAATTCAATTGCGTTGCTAGTACCTTCATACAGCTAAACTTCCTATTGCTCAGTGGCTTTTAGGAGAAAGTCAGGAGTTGCTTCTTCCTAACTATCTAATCTATTAAATTATCATTTAATTTGTCTAGACATTTAATCTGACCCTGACATTCAAATGAGATTAATCTATGAGGATCAACTGAATGCTCCCACTCTGCTGTTTCCACTACCCTGGATGATCTGCTCTGGTTTATCAACCTGGAGGCAGAACTGCTTTGAAAGTTGGAGTCTCTGAAAACCAGGTCAAGACTGTATCTCTGTCCTTCCCCTGTTCGCTAGCACTGTGACCAGTAGCCCATCACTGCCACTGTCATCTCTTTGTCCCCTCCATGACCTTCAGGTCATCTACAGTGGACACTGTGTCTCTGAAGAATACGTCTTGACTGTAAAATGTGGTGGCAATCAGTTCAGAAAATTTCTTGCATGACTTCTTCCTGATTTTTGTTTGTTTTGTAGAGATGTCCTCATTGGTTTTGATCCTTTACTCTCCAGCTCATCTATTTAATGTCTTTTTTTGTGCTTTGTCTCAGGAGGATAGAGGGCTCATTCCTCCATCTGAAACATCTGACATACGTTTGAATTCACGAGGCCAAAAGGAACTTTACTTTGTATGAATAAATTATAAGTGCTAGTATCAAATCCACATTTTTCTTAATTGAATGAAATGCTATGTGTTTTCATAAATACTTCTTTGACACTGGAACCTCCTATCTTGTTTGAATTATACTCTAGATAATATTGTTACTGTTTGGGGGTTTTTTTCTGAAATACATCAATAAGGCATAAACTTCTAGAAATGCACCTTGATCCAAATCCTAAGCAAACAACTTAATTCTTACCCTAATTCCTTCTGTAAGTGTAGATAAGAAATGTTGTCAGACTTTTGCAAGTGTAAGCCCCAACTCTTACCCCATTCATCCACTGGACAATTTTTATGAGTGTCTAATTCATCTAAGTGGGGGACCTCTAAAGTCCACTCTGGTCGAGCCCAGTTTCATCTCAGAAAATGAACCCAGATGAAAAGCTTGGGAAACTCTCTGAAACTAGATGAGTATTTGTATAATTGAATAGCTGAACTTGAATTAATTAATTTATCCTTCACTCGATTTTTATTCCTTAAAAATATCAGAATATAGTTGAAATCTTTAAGCGTTTGAAGTCAGTGAATTTAAGTGTGATGAGGATTTTATGTCTTTGTCAAAATAGCCTAATGTTAACTAAAGTGATTGAAAGAGTATCAGATAGTTATAAATAGTTTAGCTAGACCAGCTTTTTAATTCCCTATGTCCTGTGCCTTAAAGCCGAGTTTAATGAAGAAGATAGAACATTTTGATATATATTGTCACATTTCCTCATCTCTTGTATATTCATGACTTTAAAATGTTCAGATAATTCATTTCTCAGTAATCAAAAAGGCCCATGAAAATATCAATAGAATTATTCAAATCTCCTGCAAAAATTTGAAAAGTATTTCCATAGTAAATGCCAAAATTAATGGCAACACTTCACAAGAAGAGGTTAATCACAGTTCATTGTTTTGCTGTTCACTGCAACGACAATACTCATTATAAATGCGTTTGGTATTCATGTAGATGTAATATGCGATTTTCGTAGATCCACTACTCAAGTATTATAGCAAGACATTTGCAATTCTTACTGTTGACTATTTTTTGCAGAAGAACCAGGTACCTAATGTATCAAATGCTAGAAACCATAGTTACAATGGATCTCTGCACCCTCTGAAATAATTTTTGGAGCCTAATTTCTGCAAAGCCAGGCAGTGTGAAGTGTTAAGCATGACTCAGGAAGGTACAAAAATTCTCAATTCCATTTGAAAATTGAACTTCATTCCTTGGAGGACTGGAGATAGCTTTTGGGAACTACATGGACTCTTGTGGATCTTGCATTTGGGTACTGGTCAATATACTGAGTGCTTTGGATGCTTACACATAGCTGCATGCCTGGGATTAAAAGGGAATTTGTCTTATTCTTTAAAGGTAAAATTCTCTCTATTATGGCCCACACAAAATATTTGCATTAATTTGCATCACTTATCATGTGAGTAATAAGCCCCGTGCTTCTCTCGACACTGCAAAAGTTCTCTTTAGCAAACCTAAAAGAATTCATCATTCTCTGAATTCATCAAATGCACAAACCCCCTCACCTGACTATTATTAACTCTGTCCACAACACATTACAGAGCCCAGTCCAGCAGGACTATTTGCTGTGCTTGTTCACACACCAGAAAGTCTAGTTCCCTGCAGCCTTGAGAGTAAATTGAATTTTAACTTCAGATTTGATGTCTGGTCCCCTAGTTTTTGTTTTATATGAGTCATAGATTATGCTGGCCAAAATATTTTCTGCATTCCATTAATTCTGTTGATGGGATCTTATGATATACACCGCAGTCACCACTTCCATACTCGGAAAGAAAAGGTGAAAGATACCACTTACCTTACAAGAAGCTAACGCACAACCTACAGCTTCATGTGAAATGTTCTAGTAGGATGCATTTTCACAGGGCACATACACTTAGGACACAGTCATGAGTCAGGCCGTGTGAGATTCCTGCGTATCGCAACTGCAGAGTAATTCTTTTAGCCAGTCTTTCTCATAAAAATAGCGGATGGTCTACAGCTGAGCATTGCTTTGACCGTTGGTGGTCTTTGTAAAAGAGACCCCAACGTCTTACAAGGAAACAGTACTGATGCATGTTAAGAAAAACCTAAATAATTCCAATACAGCTCTCCACAGCTTTCATTCTGTTTATGTGCTATGCAGTTCGAAAGGGCCACATCTCACTCTTAGTGGCTTTCCTACTTCTGCCAAAATGCCCCTGTCAGCACAAATGTCAGCGGGCAGTCATCTGCCCTGACCATGCTGGTGACCAAGGGCAAGCGATTGATTACCCAGAGAGAGCACAACGTTAGGCACCAGCTAAAATATCTGTTTTCCTATATGTTGTGTGGTACAGGAGAGAGAAGGTGCTCTTGCCAGAAGGGAGCCTCTCTGCAAAAAACCCAGAAGAAATAAGGCTCCTTGGTACTGCTGAATTTTTTATGCAGTTGTCTTGCAGAAAAAGTCTCTGATGTCCTCAAATATTAATACTTGTAATTAAATGCTCAGATTAGCAATTGCATAAATCCTTTCCTGAGACGGAAGTTTCAGCCTGTGGGATCACAGCCGATTAAAAAGATTGTTTCAGCCGCAGTCACCTTTACTTAAGCTGATGCCAGGTGCTATCGTCCAATTTAGAAGTCAATACAGTAGGTGAAATATGCTTCTCTGGGGGGGCAAAATCTGACTCATATTATTCTCAGCATACCGGCGTGGTGGGTGTGAAATGAGAGACCGCGGGACAGGAGAATGAGGGCAGATTGTGGTAGGGAGGATAAAAGGGCTTCATGAAACCTTTTAATATATTTTAACTAAGAGACTTGGGGCTGTATCTTGTTCTCAATTTTGTATTGACCTTTATGGGGTTTTAAAAGACAGCAGAATTTCCCTGTTCTTAATTTATGCCACTTTCCAAAGATCCCTGGAGTCAAATCTGTGCTAATGTACACAATGTGCAAATCCTCTAAAATCAACAGGTTGCAGTGTAAATCAGAGCATAAATCAGGTCAGAATTTGGCCCCCGATGAAAAAATGTTGTCCTAAATGATTCAAAAGAAGCATCTAAACCTATTGATTTTTATTTAAATTAATTACATTTGGATTAGATCTCAAAATGTTATTAAAATTGAAAAAGAGTGATCTTTATTCTAGAAGATGAAAGTATTTAGCATGTCGACTCACTTGGGACCTGAAGGGAAAACCTGTACTGATAACAAGAACCAATTCCTAATCAGTCCCTGAAAATTAAAATATTCCATGAACGACAGAATTAAAATTTGATAATAAATATCTAGATCACTTTGAAATAGCTAAGCAAGGGGATTAAAGAGCAACTGTGGTTCCTTTTTTTTTTTTTTAATGCTAGGATCTTCATGATTTACTTCAGCATTTGTTCCAAGGCCCTAGATATCTTTGCTATCTCCACATCTTCATAATATATCATTTTGGATCAAATTCATGGCTAGTTTTCACAGGTGCAGTCACATTAATTTCACACCTCTGAATTTAGCTCTTTGCTGTGTATCTGGAGACCATTCATCAATATTCTCTGGAAACTGGCTTGCTCCCCTCTCAACAAATAACCATATCAGCCTCTGATATTTTCAGCCAGAACAAATTCCACTTGGTGGCTTTCATTTATATACGTATATTATTCTAAATATGGGAAATATTCTAGCAGATGGAAAGCAGGGTGTATATGAGCTTCTATGGCAAACTTTAAATAAATTGGGTTTGTGAGGAGTGCTTCTCAGCTGGTTATTACATCAATAAATCAAGAAGTATCAAATGTGGAAACATTAATCAGTTTTTGATAATGTCTTCTAGAGTCATTCAGAACAGCTGACATAAAATACCTATAATTACACATTGTGGTATTTTATCATGTGTTTTATTTCATAACATTTATTCTCTGTGTATGTCTCAACAGTCTCCTATTAGTGGCAGACCATTATCCTTTGACAATGGCCTATTTTTCTGTTCTACTGACATTAACTCTTAATTATATATAAATTTTTTTTAAACAATAATAAATTAAAGTCAGCGAGGATTATGGAAATCTCTCTGACTAATACCCTGTGACTGTTACCTTAAATGCTTAGGGCTACAAAATGAAATTTAGTGTGTATGAGCTCAAAGAAGCTATTTACTACTTTAACATTTTACAAGTCATACATTAACATTTAGCAAGTCATAAAAAATTTACATCTTTAAGCGATTTGTACTTAATAGGTTAGTGATATGCATTTCATTCAGGATGCTGGGGAAAGAATCTATAAAATGAAGGCATTTTACATTGTCTGCAGATAGTTTATGCTGCTGGTGGATGCATGGAAAGAGTCTGGTATGCTTCTCCTGTTTAGTTGGAATCTATTCTCCATGGGAATAACAATATGTCTGCAGTAGCAAACAGACACAAACTAACTTAAAGTTATTCAGCAGCTGGTAAATCACTTGCAATTTAAGGAACAAGACTTAGATGAATCACAACGATGACTATAATGAAGTGACAGACATGGGTTGTTGTGGTTAGATTGGAATAAATATTGCTATATAACGTCTGTGAATATCTGCCCTATTTCTTTTCTGTAGGTTACTGCAGGGTTTTTTGGTCACTTTGTATATACACTGAAAAGATCAGTTCTTAAGGACATAAACTTCATCTCAGAATCATGGTGATCAAACTCTGGAGCGCTCTGTAAATTAGTTGCATCCATCGTTAACCAAGTTGGTGCCACTAGGTGGTACCCAAGAATATGAAGCATAGACAGTCACTTTTCATAGGATTTCCCATGTTTTGCAGAGGAAGAGGCTTCCTTTGTGCTTCTGAAAAAGACGGCGATATTCTCAACGTCTTTCAGGTGGATAGTAGAGGCATGGAGAAATTAAGGCCAAATCCCTCCCAGATGTGATACTGTTCTCCCAGTTCCCATGCAGCAGCACTGAGCACTGGGGCAACCTGCTTTTCAGACATGGGTTATTCAAACCTGATGAAGAGGTGTTCAAGATGAGGCCGCAAGCTAAAAATTCTCCATACAAAAAACCAGAATGTGAATTAATTCATGTAAATTCTGAACTTCTGTCAAACGTACTTTTAACAGAAAGACATAAAGCTAGGTTTTCCAGATACATAGTTAAATTATTTATTCTGCTCTACTCATGATTATATAAGCTAATTTGGACATGCCAGTTTGGACACACAGCTATTTTGCTATTTGCATGTCTTTGCCATTGAAAGCTGAAAAATGAATAGGAAGACAGTACAGAATAGGATGTTTAGGCAGCAAAATACTGCAACAATAACTGGTAAAATGTTTCATTCAACATATCCATCTAAACTATTGCAATTTGTTTTAAAAGAATAAATTACAGGCATGGCTCCTACTTCTGTAAAGTTTCTCTCTTTTACAATAAAATTTTGTATTACTTATCCCTTAAATAAAACACATTTTAAACTTATGGAAAGTCTTGAATTGGGGTCCACAGGATAGCTTGGCTTTTGCTTTGGGAGGTCTCCCGGGAAGCGGGTTGGTGTTGCAAGACCTCTTCGATGTTTGCCCTGTGGAGTTGCTGTCGCATTGCACTGCTGTGGAGGGATCTGCTTAGCACAAGGAAAACCGATAAAAGTGTAAAGTTACAGTGACAACAGGGAATATGTGCTCCAGTCCTGATGCTGTCTCAGGAGGGACATTAAAAAAAGTCCCTGAAAGAAATATTAATATCTTCATGTCATAGACTTTAAGAAATGTTTTGGGGTTTTGCTTAGTAATATTAATGCTTTTGAAAAGTAATTTTTTCAGTTAATCTTTAAAAGAAAAATATTGGTTAGATCATCCCACATCTCCTCCAAGATAGGGCACTTTTATGGCACTTTGACCAAATCTGTTGTTCTTCCTCCTAACTTGTTTTTCTTGAGACTTTTTCTCTTCTGTCTAGCCCATCTTGGGAGAGGAAATGAAAACGCTCTTATAAACACTGTCGAATTTTGCTTGTACTCTTGCCTACTTCTAGTTGAAAAAGTACACTGTTCCATGAACATACAAACACAGAAGTATTTCTAAGGTCCTGAATGAATGCTGTTGGTTCCATGAACATACAAACACAGAAGTATTTCTAAGGTCCTGAATGCAGATAATGCTGTTGGTGCTTCGGCATCAACTTTGTCACAAGTACAGGGTCCCTCCTATTTCCTCACCAATCCTCCCCGCCTTTCAGCATACCGAGGAGCACAAAGTACAGCCTTTTTTAAACTATTCTTTTTATCAGGTGGGTAGTAGTGCTATTTCAGTGCTCAATAACTGAAACAAATACTATTCTAAATGGCTGAAAATATTTTTCCACCCTCTACCTGTATAAAGTAAACTTTCAGGTGGTTTGATCCTGAGCCAGCTTTCCAACTGTTGAGTCAATATATATGCATCAACTGCTGCAATTTCTTTGGGGCTTAGAAATTTTTTTTGCTCAGTTGACCATTTTGAGCATGTCCTGAAGCACGTACAAGCCCGGGAAAGAAATCATGCAACGTCCTATGGCGAATGGCGGTAGGCGAATGGCACACAGTGGCATCTGCGGTGCCGTTGCTTCTCAGGTTTGCTTTTTTCCCCAGGGTGCTGTAGTCTCTGCCTCCCGAGCGGCTGCCAGAGTTCAGACCTATCGCTCTTTTATCTCGCACAGGCAATTCAGCACCTGTAACTCCCAGTTTAAAAGACCGTGGGGACTTGGAGCAGCTCTCAGAGGAAGGAGAAGTATCACAGTTAATGTTCCAGCTGATTTCAAAGCACAGTAGGTTAAACCTGCTTATACGGGTAATGAAGCAGCTTGAAGACAGGTCAATGGAA
The DNA here is from genome assembly GCA_034008185.1 of Gorsachius magnificus. Classification (NCBI taxonomy): domain Eukaryota; kingdom Metazoa; phylum Chordata; class Aves; order Pelecaniformes; family Ardeidae; genus Gorsachius; species Gorsachius magnificus. Next base: position 5,553,998 of record CM067085.1, on the reverse strand, counting down.
GTTTAGAAAATCGAAAGCTGTACTGTTTGCTGGGGTTTTTTACTGCAGAAACTCCTATCACAGAGACCTTAGACACCTTTCATTAATCCCCGCTGACACACTGGGTCTTTGAATTAAATGCTCAGCACATTTGCTCTATTTTCACTTAAAATTCAAGGAGAAAACCATGAGAAAAATGAATAGGAAGTGGTCATGTTACAATTCATAATTTTGTTGACTTTTCATTAAGCTTTTATTAAATTGAATATAATTTCAAATCTCGGAATTATTCCTCTGACACTGGGTGCTATCGACATTTCTCCTGTCTTTGTAAGAAATAGTGGGGGGAAAAGAGGGCACAAGAATATTATATTTTGCCTATTCTTAGTAACACATTTTCGGATATCCTGACTATATAACCTGAAATGCTTTTAGCTAGTGGGAGGTTCTAGAAAAACTCAGGCCTAGGAGATAGATATAACTACCCCACATATCTGCCTCGATTTAATGACTGTATTTGTAGAGAGAGGAAACAAAATTATTTTCAAAAAATTTTCACATGACATACAATCAAGCGCATCAACATTAGCAATCAATTAGTAACTTAATGCATAGTTTTGAGTAGCTGTAAATTACTGTATGCACCAATGGCTCTTAAGCAAACCTCCAGAGCAGGTTCAGTTTTTTCACCAGTAAAGCAGCTAACATCATAAAGCTGCAACAGGGAAAAATGTTCAAATTAACTTAATCTATTTTAATTTGCAAATACACAAATCTTACTTTGAGTGAAAATGGCAACAGCAATTCTTTCCAACTCTCTCTGGACCATTTAGAATATTTTTCGTTTATATTATAGCTCAGAAAATACTTTTCCCCATCCCTTTCTCTCTCTTTCACCTGAAATGTTTGTCACTCCAGTTTGTTGTGCTTGGAGATTTCTGCTTGATTCTCTTTTCCCTTTGCACTAACACTATGGCATCTTTAAGTGATAACAACTCCTTCACTTCCCCATCCTCATAAACTTCCCCCATTCTCATTGAAATCCCTATGAAAATATACTATGAAAAAATGCCATTAAACATTTTATTGCCTTCCAGCAACTGTGAGGCACATATGTTTTGGAGTCAAACATATAGATGGCAGGCTCCCGGTGATCATCAGGATCAGATCTGCTAAGTAAGAGAATGTGGGTTTTAAGCCTGTTCTCTTACCTTTATAATCATTAATGGTACATACATTGCTGACATTTTCTTTAGAAGCATTATGTCAGATGCTGACTTCATTGCACATATGTCACACACTGATATCACTATTATTACTCAAGTCTTACTGGAAAGAAATTAGGGCCAAAGTACTTAATTTACTTAATTAATTGGTAACTGTTTGACCAAATATGTCTTCCACAGAGAAGATGGGAGTACAATGAAGTGAGTAAAATTTCACAGGGCTTTAGATCAGGCATTAAGTAAAGCAGTTACATCTTCTGGAAAAATGAACATCATCCAGTACAGAACTTCTTTCCTTTCTTCAGAAAATTTGTTAATATTCTTGCTTATGCCAGAATATGAGCAAATATGAGAAAAAGTTCTTTACATAGACACTACACCTTCCTTCTCCCTGTATTTCTAGTATGCAGAGTTCATCTTTAAAATAAAGTTTTTTAGAAAAAAACATCATGATATTGATAAAAATTCTACTATCTTGTAGACTGGGATAGTGAAATCAGAATGAGTATCCCTTGCTATGGTCCAGAAGAGAAATATCAGGCAGCTGATCTCCCTACTCTTCAGGTATTTATACAGAGAAAGTGGTTCTACTGAGGAGTCCCATTAAATGCTTGCATTTATTCAGGCACTTTTACTGACAAAGAGCGAACTGTGATTATGAATATGTGTTTATGTCTGCTTCCTTCTCTTGTCCCTCTAACTAGCCGTTATATCCATCTGTGTATCAGAGTCAATATTAGTTTACTCATATCTTCTTCAGTTAAAATTAGGAAGTGGAAGAGGATGTAAGATTTCATTGCTACAATATCCAACACAAAAATACCAAACTGTAGGAAGACAGGACATCCTAGAAAGACAAGAAAGTAACCAAATGCTCCTTTTTCCTCTTTTTCTCAATACACATCCCACCTTCTCATACAGATTAAGAGCACAATGATGTGCGCCCACGTAGACTTTATTCCAAAACCGCAACTGCTGAGACACATTGGTTTGCTTATTTAGAAACGTTCAAAGGATCACATGAGGACAACATGGGTTTATGTAGGTAATTTACACAACATCTAAAATGCATTGGGAGCCAGTTCTACTTCTCAAGGCAGCAACAAAACTTTCTCTGCCCTTTACCATGCATCATTATGCAAAGATATGGAAATGAGCCATTGAGAGTTTATCCTGGGAGTTTCTTTTGGCTTCTCCAGTGGCTGCTTCTTGCTGTGCTGCCCAGGAAGCCTGCGGCATTGGTGGTGTGAAGTGCTCTTCGACTGCCTGCCAGCATCTCCACAGGGTTTCTCACTCCTTCTTTCCAGTTATTCTGCCAGAGATAAAGCTGTATGAAAGCTCTGTTTACCAAAATCTCCCATGCCTTTGCAGTTAAAGGGTAAGAAGTCCACTTACATTGTACAGCCCCATTTAAGTCCTCTAATCTGAACTACGAAGAGGAAATTGATTAAGAGCTGAGTCATTCAGAATTATACGTTACATTCACAAAAAAGAAAACATCCCAAATCTCTATATTACATATGAAAAAATACATTAAAAGAATGTTAAGTTAGCAAAATCACTTAGAAGCTTGAAATGCCATTAAAAAACATTGCTACCTCATGCCACTTCAGATTAAGCCTCCTTCTGTGTATGAAATGTAATAATGTCTTTAATAACAGCTTTTCATACCTTTTTCCACAAAACCTCCCCCTTGCTCCTTCACAGTATTAGTCTCCCTTTACCTTATCTCACCTGTCCTTAAATCTTCTTACTTCTTCATTAGCTTATACTTTTCTCTCCAAACATAACCCCGTAAGAGCTACTATGAAGAACTCTATCCCAGCCAAAACAAGCACATTCTCCACCCCTTATTCCATACCATTTACATGATGATCAGGTCCCACACTATCCAATGTATTCTCATTACCTACCACCACCCTTCCCATCCTTTGATATAATACACAGTTATCATTCCTAAGGGAATGATATCTATGGTGGTCTATGGACCACCCCTGTGAAATGTCTGTAAAATGCCCACAAATGTCCAGAAAATGTCCATTGAATTCATTAAGCCCATGACTTTGGGCTCCATCTGTTATGGTGATCACTCAGGACAGGAGAGGTGGTGTGTTGTGTGGAGTTACTGGGCACTAAACTCCAGTTGGGTCACTACTGCACTTGCACTTCTTCTTGTAAGGCTTGCCCTCCATTGGTTCATGTGGTTCCTGCTATAGTAATTCCTATAATATGAGACTCAAATCATGGCTTACAACAATTTAAAGGTATTTCCATTACAATCTCCACCTCTGGTCCCTTTGGGCCTGGTTATAAGGTTTAACATTGCAATGAACTCCTCCCTTTGCCCCTGCTCTAGCTTGGACTTATCCACAGACTGCAGACCCTTAGGGGTGTACCTGCTTCAAGTGGAGCCTTATCGATGAGCCACAGTCTCTTGAGAGGTATACCTGCTGCGCCATAGGCTTACCCACAGGCACAGTCCCTTCAGAAGTAAGCCTGCTCCAACATGGCCTTACCCATGGCTGCAGTCCCTCCAGGGGTGTACCTGTTCTGTTGTGAGCTTTTCCACGGCCACATGCTTTGAGGTGCTCCAGCATGACCTCATGCACAGCCACTGATGCTTCGAGGTGTACCTGCTGCAGCATGGACTGGCCGGTTGGAAAAGACCTTTAAGATCATCAAGCCCAACTGTTAACCTAGCACTGCCATCCCACCACTAAACCATGCCCCTAAGCACCTCATCTACCCATCTTTTAAATACCTCCAGGGATGGTGACTCAACCACCTCCCTGGGCAGCCCATTCCAGAGCCTGACAACACTTTCTGTGAAGAAATTTTTCCTAATGTCTAGCCTAAACCTTCCCTGGCGCAACTTCAGACCACTTCCCCTCATCCTATCGCCCGTTACCAGGGAGAAGAGGCCGACCCCCACCTCCCTACAGCCTCCTGTCAGGCAGTTGTAGAGGGTGATAAGGTGTCCCCTCAGCCTCCTCTTCTCCAGACTAAACAACCCCAGTTCCCTCAGCCGCAACTCATAAGACTTGTGCTCCAGATGCTTCGGGGTGTCCTGCTCCCATGTGGACTCATGCACAGGTCCCAGTCCCTTCGACTCGAGTTCACACTGGAGTTCCAGCCTGCCCTGTACAGCGGCACAGAAACAGCAGCGATGCCCTGGCCGTCTGCCAGCCCAGGCGCAGGGCCATGGCTGTTATCAAAATGTTCCCAGGCACAGCAGAGTGAGAAGATCAGCAGTACAGCAAGCAGTGAAAGCAAAAAGCAGCCACAAACAAGCACTAGGCTCTAATGTACAGTAAGGCAAGCAAGCCCCGTGGCAAGCACAGGAGCCTGCCAATTAAGAGCTAAACAGCAATAACAGCTATAAATTTGATCCAGCATGCTCCAATCAAATCTGTCACTACCACCCTTCAAGTCCCACGTTGGGCACCAAAAAGGACTGTTGTGGTTTAACCCCAGCCGGCAGCTGAGCCCCCCCCAGCCGCTTGCTCATTGCCCCCCGGTGTGATGAGGGAGAGAATCAGAAGAGTAAAAGTGAGAAAACTCATGGATTGAGATCAAGACAGTTTCATAGGGAAAGCAAAAGCCATGCACACAAGGAAAGCAAAGTGAGGAATTCATTCCCTGCTTCCCACGGGCAGGCAGGTGCTCAGCCATCCCCAGGACAGCAGGGCTCCATCACACTGTAACGGTGACTTGGGAAGACAAACGCCATCACTCCGAATGTCCCCCCCCTTCCTTCTCCCCCCGGCTTTATGTGCTGAGCATGACACCATACGGTGTGGGATACCCCTGGGGTCAGTTGGGGTCAGCTGTCCCGGCTGTGCCCCCTCCCAGCTCCTTGTGCCCCCCCAGCCCCTCGCCGGTGGGGTGGGGTGAGAGGCAGAACTGGCTGTGGCTCTGTGGGAGCCCTGCTCAGCAGGAACGAAACCATCCTGGGGTTATCAACGCTGATTCCAGTGCAAATCCAAAACACAGCCCCATACCAGCTACTGTGGAGAAAATTAACTCCATCCCAGCCAAAACCAGCACATCTCCTTATTTCTTCTACATCCATGAATCCACCAATATCTCCTCTCCCACACTCCCATGCCTCTACACCCCGCCCTCCTTCTCATCCTGCAGCCTGTGTCTCAATGCCTCCAAGAACTCATGGATGTTTGCTGGCCCCTCACATTGTCATAAAACCTCACACACCGCCTTGTCAGTCTCATTAGGTGCCTGCCTTTGTAATATCTAATGTAACTCCCACAGCACTAGTGGAAGAATTAGTTCTTGGAAAGTATCTGAAGATGTGGAGCTGTTGATCAGGGGCAGGGTTCAAGCCATAGGGACTCAGAGAGGATGCAGTAGCAAGCAAGGGGTGCAATATTGAAGTTACCTCTTTGCCTCTTTCAGATCTTTTTAACACTGTTGACAGTTTGCACTATAGTTTATCCTGCATTTGAACTAACAGAAGGATATCACTTTGATAGGTCATAGGAAAAAAAACCTATTCAAAGCTAGAGCAGTTACACGGCAGCCTGAGTCCCGCATGGGGATGGTAGTGCATGTCGTTGCAGGATCTGGCCTAGGCAAGGTAGGAAGAAAAGCAGTGATGGTACCCAAAATACTGTCATGAGATATTTTCTCTCTATTGCCTTTCAAGTATACAACCTTAGGGCTCACTCCTAACAACAGAAGGTAAGAGATTTTTAAACAGACGTGCAGTTTTAAAATTGACAGTGTCCCTTTAACAGCTTCAACAGTTGGAGGGTTTTATGTAGGTGGGTGAATCTGATGCTAAATAGTTAAACCTGTTTTAACTAAGAACTTGTGACTTCCAAAATAAAATCCTGTCTGTAGAAGAAACAGCAATTGGGAACAAAGCACAAAGGAATAGGCCAGCTCTAATTTATGCAGGTTGAAGGAGGCTCATCTACGTGCTTGATTTTGATTTTTTCTTAAATGTGAGGAATTAAGACAAGTTTCTGATATCTGTCTCTGTCAGAACAAAATGTTTCCACTACTGTTACACTGTAAGTTCAGTGTCTCGTAGGTCAAAGATGTTGGGAAACATCTACTGAGAACAGAGTGCATAGGAAGTGCATAGGAAGTGCATAGGAAGCCCCTCTATATTTTAACAGTACATGTAATTTTTTTATCAAATTCATACCACCTCTTCTACCAGGTTGTCCTCATTTATGATTTTTAAACGTGGCCAGGTGTTGTAGCTGTTCATAGGGCTGCTCTTGTCTGCTGCCTATGCAGCGTATTTCAACCTTCTACATTGCACAAGTGTTTGGCTCATGAGGATAGATTTTGGGCAGCCTCCATCACTGAGCAGCGTAAGGCAGTATCAGATGTATCTCTGTGTGTGACCAAACATAGAAGGGAGTGAAGCAAAGGAGCCAGGCCAGCAAAACTGGGTGAGGAAGCCATGAGGTTTGTATTCAACAGTCTGCAGTCATCTCCTCCAAAGGAGAATGCCGTTAAAACCTGGGCTGCAGATTTACACATCACCCTGTAGTTCATCAGCCAAGGAAAGCTGGTCACACCACCAGCCATCTCTGCAAGGCAGCACTGCCAGAGAACCACCGTTCCTTCTGGGTCAAAAATAAACCACTGCTTAAAATTTCAAAAAGATTTCAACAATCGCCATAATCTGATATTACCCCATCCAATTCCCACTTCTTCTCCTGCATCCAAAAAGGAGCCCCTACTATTGTTCATCCTTGCTATGTGTACTTCGGGAATTACCACTGGACGTGGGGGAAAGCCAAGAGAATAAACAGCTGCCAAGTACAGTCACGTTCCTAAAACTGAAGAACAAACATCCCCAGAAAGGGATTTGGAAGAACCTCGACAAACAGGAGCTTCTCTAAGTCATCTTCTCCTTGCTGGCCTCTCAGCTGCAGGAGGGTTGGTCTCCTGCGTGCAGGCTGCCACAAAGCTCTCTCACAAAGCATTAAGCTCTTTAAAATGAACTGTAATTAATATATTTAATAGATAGACTATATATTTCTATCCAACTTTTTAATGTGCTTCACCCCTTTGAAAGTATGGCCTCAACTGCTCTCACATCCATGCCGTTACTGGTGTAGCTGTAGTACCTTACTTATTGCACAATTTAAAAGCTTTTGACTAGACTACATAGAAGAATATATATTAGAAACGGTTTACTCTTGAGAATATTAAAGCTAATTGTCATTTTTGTGTTTCGATCAAGCCTATAGGCTTGTGCTGTGTCTTGGTAAAGTGCATGATTGACATGTGGCAAATCTGTGGGAATACCTAATTAAAAATGTGAAGGAAATAAATTATATAAATTGAAATAATATGGGTTTCGCTGTGACTCTGTTTTGAATCTACAACATACCAGCATTCTTCGTGTAGCTGAGATGGTATGATTTTTAACCTTCCACCACACTGGACACTTTTAAGACTCAGCTGGACTGTGCTCTTACCTAGAAAGGTTGGACCAGATGGTCCTTGAGGTCCCTTCCAACCTGGGATTCTATGATTCTATAATTAATTTCTGCATTTCTCAAGCTTTTTTTTCAAAACAGGCTGGCCACCAAATCCTCCCCCCTTCCTGGAAATCTCATAACGACAAAAGTCATGCTACATTTCAACCAAACCAGATATGTAAAATCATGAACTCATTGGCAGATGTGGCAGAAGTTACACTTGTTGTTAGTAACATTTTGGAATATTGCATTACTCTTTCAATGTAATGAATCTTTGTAACTCATGGCATCCTCTGCGACACAGAATTTTGGTGAACAATGATACGAGATATCCATCTGAAGAAGGGGAATGCTGCTGTTGGTTTGACTTTGTTGCTCTTAGAATAATTTATACCAATATCAGGGTATACACCCCATTGTGGGGATCTTTATGGATAGATAGGAAAATTATATCTCCCCCCAAGAATGAAAAGCTTGCAGCCCTAATCCTGCTGGCTGCTTCAGAAGGACAGGACCCGTACTGTACCATCTCCATGGAGATACTCCACTCAAGCCCAGGACAAGCCTGCACAGAGCAGCTTAGCAGGATCAGACTCAAAGTTTTAAAAAACAATTCCATGGCAGTTAATAAAACACTCAATTATAAGTCACATAATGTTAAAAAAACCTGACAGGAAGAGAAAACAACTCATGAGACACCTATTATCCAACGAAATTTCCAATTACCAATTGTAGCACAGCTTGAGCACCTAGGCTATTCATGTACACTATCCCGAAAGCTGATTACAACATCATGATATGAGTGATACAGTGACTAATACAGTATCAGTACCACCATCTCCCACTCTATTCTTTCAGTATCATGTAAGTGGAAAGTGTTTAATTAGAAAGCTTTCAGTATTCATTTTCTAGCTTAATAGGCTTTTCTGGTTGATAACAGCCTTATTATGGGTTGGGAATGGATGCTTAGCCAACCCAAAAATATCTTTTCCCCCCTTCTTGTCTTTTAAGAAAAACAAGCAAATGTATTTCCCAACCATTGAAACGGTGTTATTAGATTGCATGCATTTTAATAGGGCTGTGTCAGTTCAATTAGTCTAAGGACAAGAAATCTTAAATTATATTCTGATTTTGTGAGTGTAATATCATGGGTAAAAAAGGGCAATTCCAGGCTACAGGTGTAATTTTGCTGGTGCTTTATGGTAACTCTGGGAAAATGTGTGAGCCAGCAAATCTATCTGTAAAAATTCCTTCCTCTATATGGTGATGCTTAATTGAAGTTTTAGCATTTTATCCAAATAAAGTTCTTGCATTACTATGCAGTATACGTACATGTTTCTTCCAGTTTCAGCAGTCACCAGTTCTCTACCTGGTGCCTCTTGAGCACCTTAGCATTTTTATGGTAAATTATTGGAGGATTTTATGCCAGAATTCCTCTTTTTTGTTTGTTTGACATGAGAGTTGAAAAGAATTACACCACGCAGAAACTGAAGCTTCTCGTGCTCATCAAACACAAGGCTTTCATTTTTGTTCCAAGGCAACTTGTAGCATAAGTGATGGGGTTTTGCATCCTTTATGTTCCAAGGACTTTCCTTTGCCATTCTTAATAGCTATTGGGAATAAAGAGAATTTACCTAAAAGGGACTTCTTGTCTTGCTGAGTATTCATTAACATTTTCCTCAGGGTTTCCCATCAAGATATGGGCTTATTTTCAAAAGTGAAAATCTGGGACCTGCTTTGGGTTATGCCTGTATGTAAAGACAGAAAAAAAATATTATCACCTCTGTTTTAGTGGAAAATTTTACATAGTACATTTTTTTAGTATTTTAGGAGGGGGTTTGGTAGTTAGGAGGGTTATTATGTAATACTTGAATCAGTTTTGTTTGATTTAGTTTTATATGGCTTTAACAAGCTCTGGAATGCGTCACTTCAGCTGGAAATCTGATCCTTGCCAAGTATCATCACTGCTATGCCCAACATTTATTGTGTAATGTACTCTAGGGGGGCCACCCAGTAGATATGATCCCACAGTTGATACCTGATATGTTAAGTCTCAAAACATGAGAACAGGTTTGATTTTCACCTCTCCATTATCTGAGGATAATTATCTTCAAATTTTGCACTGACATGGTAAGAAAAAAAACCAAGAAAAAAGTAAAAACCTTTCATTTTGTCAAAGCAACGTAGGGTCTTAAAAGTGTCGGGAACAGATGGGTGCAGGCACATCTTCAGCTGACTATTACAGTCAGTTGGAATCAGTGGAGCCAGATAGCAAGCTAGGCAGATTGCTTCCTGACACCAGAAATGGGGAAGAAGTGCCTTTTTAAGGATGAGATTGTTTTTGCAGTTAATGACTGAGATGTGGTACAGAGACGGTTCTGTTGGTCTTAACTGTATAGTTTCAAACTTCACAGTTTTCTGTGGGTATAGTCATAATTCTGACTTCCTCCATTTTCTAATTGAGAAAATAAATCATAAGTGGTTTCAGAGGGATCTCAAACAGATTGTCTTGTTTTCTCTCTGTGGAATTTTTTTGGCAATTTTCTTATGTTAAACCAAAACGTTTCTCCTTTTGCCCATAGGGTCCTGGAGGACTGTGCATATTGGAGAAGGGTTGGTTCTTGTCTGCATTCCTGCATTGTCTCCTCCTTCCTCATCCTCAGACATTACCTTTCCTCCCGCTCCTGGTTCTGCCTGCCACTGTCATTAATGCCTCTACCTTTGCGACTCCTCTTTCGGAGCTACTACTGCTTAAAAAAAAAAATTTATCCTCATTATCAGCTGCTACTTTGCCTTTCTCAGGGAAGTTTTATGTCGCTCCTGTGTCAGAAATGGGGTATTCTGGTTGTGGTTAAAATGTTAAAACTTAACTTTATGTTGCAGTGGGGTATGTTCAGCCATAACTCTATAGGGTAAAAAAAAATAAAAAAATCCTTTACAAAATCTTAAAGCATCCCTGCCAGTTTGGTGAAAGCAACTACAGTCATTAGTTTTTGTGTGCAGTTTAACTCCTAGGAATCCTTTGCTTACCAGAAATCAAGGACAGTAATGATGAATATTCGATAGTAGTAGAATGCATGAGGATATTTCTTAGTTTGTTTTTTTTTTCTGGAACTATTTTCATGTCTTGTTTTCATCATCATTATAAAGAAGATAAATATATAAAAATAACCGGCACTTTTCCTGTTTCTTTGACCCGACATGAGAAAACCTGATCTTTAAAAGTTGAGAGGGCTGTTTGATCCTTTTTTTCCAGTGCAAACTGCCAGTTGGTCAAAGTCCTAATGCCTTTCCTAATAAACATTGATAATTTTGTATCATCTGAAGCACGTGGCAGTAGATATAATTACCTGTGGTTTAAGGTGTTCTGTTTGTGATGCACGCTGACTGTTAAAACTGAGGTACGTGTGAGGACTGAAATTGTCTCGGTTCTGCCGCTTTGGTTGTCAAGCAAATAATCTTTGCGAACTGGACATAATATAACTAGACAGATATGGTTTCTTTGAGCCTGAAGTTCATTTTGTACTAATATGAAAAGATATGATATTGTTATTTGCGTGGTACTGAATACTTTGTGTTTCCTTAAGACAGTACTCGGTAAATGAAGAGATCTCTTGCAAACTCCGTGTTGCTGATTCTTGCCTGTTTATTGTTAATCTTGTCTCGGTTGATATTCCCCTTAAATCTTCCTTATGAGCTATGGTTAGTGATGAAAACTGAGCTTTTTAAAAGGGAAGAGAATAAGAAAAAAAAAGAAGAAATCATAATTTTTCATTTTGGTGGAGAAAAACTCAAGAGAGCTATCTCTGTGATCCTAAAGGTTTAACATCAGAAGTCAGCTGTGAGAACTCCTGTTTTTTGAGTCACTGTTTTCGGACTAATCTAATAATCAGGCCTGGCTTACCATTTTAACAGCTGCATCTTTCCTGACACCCGTAGAATTATTCATAAGGCTGACGTCAGACCGTGCCAAGGTAAGTAACGTCAGTGGGATTAGGCCATTATGAGCCAATCTTATGCCTACTGGCAACACAATTTTGCTATTAGTATGAAAAGTATGCAGATAGGCCTTTGGATTGCATTTAAAATATTCTGGTTGATATTTATAATTTGGTCTGTGTATGTTCTGCTTTGTGTAAATCAGATCATTTTGTAGTGTCTATTCCTGTGACTGTAAAATATGCCTTTATAAATGAAACATAATATGTTGTTTTGAACGCGTAATGGTAGTTTGCATATTGTTCTATAAGTTCGAGATTTATGCAAGTCACATCGGCTTTTCTTATGAGTTCTTTTGAATATACTTAACATATATTATTTTGTACAAGAGCCCTACTTTTTTTCCAAATGCTTTTTTGTATTTATTCTTGTTTTTATCTGTATTGCTCTCCACTTTTCTCTGCTATTTGACTGACATCTGCATGCAGGCTCTCTCTGAAGGCAAACAGCCCTGGCACATAGCACCGGAAGGTTACAGGCGAATAACAAGAGATGTGTATAAGACATAGGTAGCATTACAATAGAGAAAAAAAATGCAGTGCATTATTATTGTCTGCATGACCTCCCCCTGAAGCAATGCGCAGCACCAACTTTGATGTAATTATTCCTGAATGTGCCAAAGCAGTACTTTCCGAAATGGCCCCCGTGTCAAACATGATGAATGACCAATTCTGTAATGTCAGTCCCAGTGGTTATTGCAGCGATGGCACAACCCGCCAAACCCCGGGTTGTCTGCAGACCTAGCTGGGGAGAGAGACTGGAAGGGACCACTGGCATCAGCTCCTCTGGTCTGCGGAACGCAGGGCGTTGGGCTTCCTCGCCTTCAGCCCTGCTAGTCCCTTCAGTCCACTTAGAGTAGCACGTAGAGTTGCTTTTACACCTTCTTTCAGGTGATGTGTGTATTTGTCAGACTCATCAGAAGGCAAGATAAGTAGTCAATTAAGTAGATTATATATATATATTTATATATTTTCAAACTAAGCACCGAAATATGAACAGATTTGAACACAAAATTAAATTTCTGCTAGTTACACCTTGTCATGGTATTTTTAAAAGAGGTGTATCAGTATTTTAAATGAAGTTCATTTTTGTGAGTAAGTTTACATAGAGTTTAATATTCTGCATGTCCGAGGGCAGTGTCCAGTAATTTGCCTGGGCTGTAGAGAGACGCTTTCCTTACATACTAACAGCTTCCACTCCTGCCACTGAACACCTACTTCTGCAGGGTCCCACCTCTAGACTTGCTGCACCCCAGGAGCTAAATCCTACAAGAATATAATCTCAGTGCGATGGTGAGAATTTCGACAGAGCAGCTCAGTGCAATGCAGCACTTTGCCTCTCAACCTGCAGTGCTGCTCACCAAAGAGGAGTCCCATGGGGTTTAAAAGGTAAGGTACTCATGTTGATGGCTTACCTTCATTATTTAACACATGGTATCAGTACATATGATGTCACTAAATTTATTTTTTTCATCTACTCTGAGCTCCTGTTCACAGTGTTTTCAATTCTAGCAATACCCCATTTCCCTCTTACTTCACCTAAAAAACCCGTTGTACTTCCAGAAAAACACATAGAATAAGTGGAATGTATGTTGCCTAGCAGGTTTTTAAAAAAACCCTTAATTCTCAGTCTTGTCTTGGCATTGAAAGTGTTCACTTTTGGTTGTGTTTTTAATAAAAATCAAGCCCAGTCATAAAAATCATCCATCTTTATATATATGCTGTCTTATGCAAATTCTTCTAGCTTCAGATTTCATGTGGAGAGCCACATAAAGCATACAATCAATAATTAATAACATATTTAATACCAACATATTTTTGAAAAGTTGTTTTTCTTTCACTAATTAACTCCTCTGAAGACCTAACTTAAGATACATACAAAAAGGCATTAACATTGGAGATAAATTATCATAATAAAGCTTTATTTGGGGTTTAAGAGCCAAAACTTTTCTGTTCCTCATCTCTAAATGAGAATTTATTCCTTTTCTTTTGCTTACACATCCTGTTTGTAAATCTCAGCCTGCAAAATGGCTCTTCCATCTGCTCTTCTATTCCCGCTCTAACCAATGCTTGAGGACCATTTTTAAACGTCTAGGTTCTTATTTAGAGATTTTATTCAAAGAGTGAAAACCTTTCAAGGATTCCTTTTTCCATAGCCAGTGGTAAATATCAAATTTGAAGCATGCCAGTCAGATATAAGATTTAATATAATATTTCAATCTTAAGCCATCATTGTTTCAAAGAACAATGTAATTTATTAGAGTAACAAACCAGGCTATAATGGACTCAAATCAATATAATACAATTAAACCACATAAAATATGCAGAGCACAGTGGCGTTTTGGCTCTTCTAACTACTTTATTCTCATGCTCATAGGCAGTGCTGTCTCAAAGCATGGGCCCATGGGGACCATCTCACGGTCCCCTAATTTGAAAGGGATCCTGCAAGCAGTGCGTAATACCTAATGTACATGCATCAGTGCCCATCTCACTTCTCCTGGTACTCGGTGAATAAGATGCGGAGTCTGTACAAGAGCTCAAGATACTTAAGAGAGCCATGCTTGTTCATATAAACAGAAGATATTACTACATTGTTCTTTAGAATAAATGGATTAAAAGTGGTTTGGTGGGTGGATGGGTGGAGAAATACTAAAAAAAGACAAAACCCTTTGCAAATGGTATAAAAGCAATTTCAAAGGCTTAAAAAATAAAGCTAATTATTAAAAATAATTCATAACACTTCCCACTATCAAAATCCTGCATAAAGTGAATGGTTCATACACAATAGTGAAATATGGAATACCCTTATCTGATTACAAAAGGCATTTGAAGCATCTAATGCTTTTAGGCTTTGGTCTGGAAAGGTGCATAGCACCCACATGTGCTAATAACGTAACATTGAGGATCAGTCCTTTAATGAGTTTTCCCTCAAACTTTTTTCTTTAATTCCCTTCTGATCATAAGACTTCTTTCATTATGCATATTAGTCCTGGAGTCTGATAACTACACTGTGGGTTTTTCCAGTATGAATAGCTTTAATTCTGTCAGTTTAGCTTCATGCTCATGATATGCTAAAGCCAAAGATATGGTATTCTGTTATAAACCTACTTAAAATATCTGACAGATTTCAGCTTTTGGCAATTTCTTAAAGTTTCTGGGCATAAAAGAACCTTCCACCAACTTAATTTTGCAACACATATTTGTAATCGATGGTAAGTACTTCACAAGTATATTAATTTCTATTTTGATACAAAACATATCTGGACTTTTTCAAAGGAGAGGCTACAAATTGCCTTCTCTGGAAATCAAGATTGGCATATAAATTGTTCCTGGTGGCTTCTAGTGGTGATTCAAAGGTCGGACGGCTGTGTTACATTTAATGACAACCATACAATGGAAGTATTGTGGTCATTAAATGTGGAGGACCTGAAAGTACACTCTACCCAAATAACTTTTGATTTGAAGTTTTGTTTTGAAAAGAAAGAGCTGTTTCTCAAGATGAGTGTCTCAATCCAAGTATCATGTTTTGAGGAGTTTCTAAAGGAAAAAATAAATGTCTCTTGAACTGAGCCTTAACTTCAGCTGGCATAAAGGCCCACTCGTTCAGTGAAACATGGCTGAGTCACCATAGCTGAAATTATAGTCGTGAATACAATTTCCCAATGTACCTAATGCCACAGTGGTGCACAGAACTTGAGCCCCTGTCATGGTTTAACCCTGGCCAGCAGCTGAGCCCCCCCTTCCCCAGCCGCTCACTCACTCCCCTGTTGGGATTGAGGAGAGAATTGGAAGGCTAAAAGTGAGAAAACTCGTGGGTGGAGATAACGGTGGCTCAAAAAGTAAAGCAAAAGCCTCACATGTGAGAAAAGCAAAGAATTCATTCCCTGCATCCCATGGGCAGGCAGGTGCTCAGCCATCCCCAGGGCAGCAGGGCTCCATCACACTGTAACAGTGACTTGGGAAGACAAACGCCATCACTCTGAACGTCCCCCTCTCTCCTCCTCCTTCCCCCAGCTTTATGTGCTGACCATGACGCCGTACGGTGTGGGATACCCCTGGGGTCAGTTGGGGTCAGCTGTCCTGGCCGTGCCCCCTCCCAGCTCCTTGTGCCCCCCCAGCCCCTCGCTGGTGGGGTGAGAGGCAGAACCGGCTGTGGCTCTGTGTGAGCCCTGCTCAGCAGGAATGAAACCATCCCTGGGTTATCAACGCTTTTTCCAGCACAAATCCAAAACACAGCCCCATACCAGCTACTATGGAGAAAATTAACTCTATCCCAGCCAAAATCAGCATGGCCCCAAAACACTGTATTTTTTTTCTAATAGGATTTAAATGTTTTTTGAAAAATTGTACACTTTTATTTAAAATATATGATTCTCAGAACTGTTAAGAATACATTCAGTTTGCTTAGGTTTTGTTTGTGGATTTGTTTTACTTGCAACAGAGCTTTCTTATTTAGTTTAACTGAAACAGAACTTTCTTATTTCACCTTTTTAATTAATTTGCGACAGTACCTGTGGTCTGGCTTTGGTTCAGAGCTGTCTGACAAGTTCAGACAGTAGAAAAATTAGGCAATATGCTATTGATGAGAAATCTTTAAAACCAAATTAAAAATTGCAAAATCATGAACTGAAATGAAAGCATATTCTTTTCCTAGCTGCCTCATATGTTAGTGCCTTGCTAAGATTACCCCAACCTGATGGCTCAGACAGTCAAAACAGGGTTTTACCTGAAACCCTGACACTTTCTCTCAGCTCGTGGTAGAGATTTGGTGTTTGGCAGTTCGAAGCCCTTGTGCCAGCACACACGTTTGCTGGAAGGCAGCTTTGAACAGGACAGGTCTGCATTGCATAAAGCCCACTACTGTAATGCCTGGTCCAGAGTTTAGGGAATCTCTCACTGCATTGACACTCCAGGTAGGGCTTAGGTGGCTTTGCTCTGTCCTGGTGTTGACCTATGGTCAAGCTGACAGCTGACCTGTAGCCACTGGGCATGATCAACCCCCTGTGAGCCTTAGTTTCCCAGTGCCAAACTACCTTTCAAACTGGGACAGGGAAAGGTGACTTGGCCCTGAATCTCTCCTGCTCTCTAAATGTTTTTGCAATGACAAATCGCTTCAGAGCTGAGGGATTTTGCGGTGCTTACATGCAACTTGTTTATTCATTGAATTTCTTGTCACGCATGTATGCAAACCCCCTTTTAGTACAGGCTCAAATATTTGTTTACTTCCAGTGATTGCTTTTGTGGAACCGCTCATTATTCTGAGACCTTTGGTTAAAGTGTCTTTGGCTTGGATGGAGCTAGCTAAGCCCTCCCTGATACCCACTTTTTGTTGCTGTACTGAATCATGGAATTTATGCTTTGCTCCAACTGTAGAAGATAACCTCCCATCCCTTGAGTTACTTTTTTTTCTTTTGTGCTATTTGTTTTTGTGGGGTTTTTTTGTACGTGTACTGGTCTTTTTTCAGCTTTCTTGGGGGGAGGGGGAACCAACGTAGGGGCTAGGGAAAAAGAAAAGGAAGTTTTCAAGCAATTTGAAAGACAAGCCCTTTCCAAGAAGTTCTCCATTTTTAGAAGTCTTATTTTTGTGGCACTAAGTGCAGGGATGCCTGATTTTTAATCTCTTCATATTTTTAATTGTTTGTTTTCATCTGTTTATCATTTTATTACATGTTGTCTTATACGCTGTCAAAAACCTTTGCATCTTGCTAGCACTTTTCTGCCTTAATCCATATTACATCTGATACCCTCAGGGTAGGGAAAATCCCAACTGTTGATCAGCTGATTGCTCATGATCCCATTAACATTCCTGGAATTACTTCATTTCACATTGTACCTTGTGTTCTAAGAAAAAAAAAAGCAAAGAAACCCCATATAAATATATTTTACTTTAACAAGTCCACAATTAAAATTACATTCTGCTTATGCTAGAATGTTAACATATGTCAGCTAACATGTGAAAATAAATATTTTTGCTAGCCTGGATACGATTGTCAGATTTCTTTTAAACTAGAGGAGGGTTTTCACACCCAACAGTCTTGCTGCCATTAGGCCACCTAGAGTGGTCAGCGGCTGCTCGCTGTGTGCAGAAGCTCACGCTGTCTTGCAGATCAACTTCTGAGAGTTGCTCAAGAGCTGGACTGTATGTAATTCCTATGGAAATGAGGAAAAAATTCAATAATGACTGACAAAATGATATCAGCTAGGCAGAGAAGGCTTCTGCTGATAGTACTGATCTCCGCGTACCTCGGGTACTCAGCGCAAATGAATTAGGCTGAACAGATGCACATGGCAGCTAATGCAAAATACGCCTAGTTTATAGATGTGGAAGTTGGGACAAAGTAAAAATTGAGGAATCTGCACTCGGGCATAACAATAAATCTGGGAAATGATAGTCAAGAAAACGTGGCCTTGGCCTTTTGCTTTACCCACATTAACTTTTCTCCTTGCAGCACTTAAGTTATGTTTGTGCCATAACAGATGCTGCCTGAGACAGCCAACCCCTTTATTTTGCTAAGATCAATTCTCAGAGACAAAGCGTTGGTGAACTGTGTTGGCTTTGCTTTAAGCACTGTTGCAAGCACAGTTTACTTCAGGGTGACACGACAATAATTTTTTTCTTCTCTTACTTAAATAAAATAAAAATAAAATAATAATATTATTGAAAAAACTCTATAAAATTAACATTTCTATTTGTTGTCTTCTAGTTTGCAATATCACAGGGCATTTATTCTTTAAGTATGGAATTTCAAATCTCACTTACTCTTTCTCTTGGCAAACTAAATGCTGTTGAGGCAGTAGTATTGACGTTAACATCATGGGTTTCATATTATGCTGAACCCAGGTACTGGTCGTACTTCATTAAACAGTCTCTCTCAGGCTTAACTTAATACTTTTGGGCAATACAGAAACCTGCCCAATCTGCCCCACTGCACATGATTAGATTTGGAGAGAGGACATGCTCAAAAGAGGATTTCCTTTTTTCTTTGCCCTATATTGAAATGGGCTTGCTGAAATATGGGATCAGCTGGACTCAGGCCAAAAGCACTCTGAGGCCATGTATTTATAATGGTTTTGTTATGAAGAATAGCATTTGGCTAATGGACCCTTACAACTGCTAGAAGAATATTGATATACATTCAAATCACGGGCCATATGCAAGGGGATAAATCCATGAAGGATCTTGCAGAGGTTAGTTTGTTGTGTTTAGGCATTTTGTTGCCATTTGCCTATTTATTATATTTGCTATTTTAAACTGAGGTTAGTAACATAGCAGATACGTACTATATTTTCTGAGATCTTTTCTGGCCACTTTTTTGGTACAAGATACACTTCTTATAGCTCTGGCATCCAATTCAGGCTTTTGTTAAAATGTATTAAACCTTTTCACTGAATTCACTTCTTCTGCCAAGGATGCTTCTGTGAAGTACATTTTTCACACTTTTTCCACTATGGTTCTTTGCAAAGATTAGGTCATTTGTGTCAACTTGTAAACAGTCTTTTGGCTTATGATTCTTTTCTGTTATTATTATAGATTAAAGTGGTTTTAGTAGCACAGTACTGTAATGTTGAAAGATAATTAGAATGTCCCAGTTTCAGGAGCATAGAAATTATTATGTTAAGCCAAAGCGATGCTCAAAGTAGGGTTTTGACAATAACTCATACCAGATGCTTCAGAGAAAGGTGGAAAAACCCTATACAGCACAACAATATAATAGCTAAATGGAAAGTTTCTCATTATACCTATTGGCTAGGAGCTTGAATGCCCTCAGGCATAATACATGAAATGTTTGAATTCTTATTTTATCTACAGTTGTTCTTATATATATATATATTTAAAAATAAGTAAGTATCTTTGTCTTGCCTGTATATTACAGTATGCCACCTTTTCCTGAGAGGCTCTTAGCACTCTCCCTAGGTTAGAAACAACTCTGAAATACTAAGTAGTCACATATCTCCTTTGATTATTCAAGAGAATACCTACTTTTGGCTTGTACACAGAGAGGATACAGAACATACTACAAATGTGTATTTTGGAAAAGTGCCCTACAACATAGGTTTAGTGGATGGAACTCCGATGCTGTATTCTCAAACCCCAATGTGTATTATAAGTCTGTTTTGCAAAAGTACCTTGTTTGTGTACATGAAAGTGCTGTTCATTGTTAGCACCTAAGAAATACCACATAACTCATTGCATGTGCCAATAAAAATTATTACCTGAATAAGCTAATTCAAAATCTCACTGCTTTATCTGCTTTATTAAGGCATGTACTCTGCCTGGGTACATAACTAAAGCCCTGACAGCCTGATACAAATGTCTGTAATCATGGGGATTTTTTGTCCAATTACATTTGATCCATTTTCCTGATAGATTACTTTCAGTTCTTTCTATTTTTTTGTAAGTGGTACTTCAAGAAAAAAACAGAAAGGGAACGTTTGGTAAATATTTCAGCAAATTGTTTTCTGTGCTCCTGGCTAGAATATTCGGTGAAGAGCTAGACACACTGACAGATACTCATGTTGAGTATATGTGTTCCATAAAGAAACATGAAAGGCAAAAAAAATATGCAATGACTGACAAAAACAATGTAACAAATGACATAGGTAATAAGTACAATGTAGAAAAGAAGGTTGCTAGGTATTTGGAGACAGTATTTGCAGTTACATACTCTCAAATCATTTAATTCCCTCTGTACTGGAGAGCAAGAAACAATGTAATCCCAGAAGCAACATGAAGAAATATGGCCAAGTAGTAGTGACGTATAGTAAAAATATTCTGAAACTAGTGAGAAAATTGAGGCTACCTAGAAAAATTCATCAAGTGTAATGTATACTGCTTAGCTGAACACACGTTTGCCCAAAGAAGATGCACCAGAGTAGAGTCTACTCAACAGAGTAGCAACAAGGCAATGTAAGGTGTGGGATTTATTGAATACGCCGTGCAGTTCTCAGTGGGGGAGAGCAGTAACCTATTGCTGAGCCTACTGAAAGTACGCACCTATTTCAGGTACTCCTGGAGAGCCAGCAAGACTTAGAAACAACAAGCTTCCCTTCTCAGCTGCCACCCAAGAACAACTAGAAACACAACTGAAATATAGGCTTCCACCAATTCTAGTAAAATCCAGCAGGAGGGAAGCTGGAAACCTGCAAGGAAAGGCAAAATACGTCTATTTGAAGATAGTGCAAATGAGATAGTTTTGTGGGTAGGCTGGTTTTGAATTCACCCACTACCACTGAACAAAGAGCAAACAGAAATGACTATTCATTATCAGTTTCAGCAGACAGACTGTCTGACCTATGCAGAACAAATGTATTTGCTCTTGGTGACTTCTGACATATTGATCTTCTGGAGTCATGGAGCCACTTGACAGCATCTTTCAAGATGCCTCTTTCGGCATGCATGCCTATGGGGTCGAGGAGCTCTTGCAGAAGCTCTGTGCTTGGAGGACGTCTACTCCCCTTGTAGTTCAAGCTACAGTTAGTGTCACTCTGACTGTGAGGAGGACAGAATATAATATAGGAATATAATAAAAAATTCCTTTAATTCTTAAAGAGGTCTCCTATGCAGGACATCTGCTGACTTCTGAAAGGCTGTGCCGAGAGTCCAGAAAATAGAAAGAAAACCATGATAGGAGTCCGGTTCCTTCCTACTCTCCAGATGGATTTGGTACAAATACAATTGTATGGACATAATGATGCATCCTGAAAAAGGTTAGAGAGATGAAAAAAAATTTTTCAAGAGTGAGGAAACCAATAATTTTAGGCACAAGTGTCCCTTCTGTCACTTGGGAGGTCAGTGGCTTTAGAAAATGAATCTTCATTGAGTTATACAACTTCTGTCCCCAGCAGACATGTGTGAGAAATACGCACAGCGAACATTAAAAAGGAATTTGTATCAGCCAACAAGGAGCTTAAGAAGGAGCATGGGTTAGCAGAGAAAAGAGGTTCAGGGGGAATCAAAAAGTCAGTGTATTGTATGCGGAGTGCGCAGCTTCTCTGTAAATAGTTATCACAATAAAAAACCTGTTTAGTTTTAGAAACATGGAGTCCTTTCAGGTTATTATTCAATGTGTAGTATGTGAAAGACAATCTTCAGAGGGAATTACAGCGTAATGTTTGAATTCTGTTTTGAACTGCCATTCATATGGAGATATTCTTGCCTCCAGAACTCTATGAATCTGTATAAACTCATCTGAAATGTGACCTCTTATTGTTCCTGTTGAGATTATGGAAGTATGCTAAAAAAGGAATAAAGATGGAAATGCTTTCTTCTCTCTCTATGGCTTTCACAAGAAAACAAACTATAAATAATAAAAAAATCCCTCAGCAGTGGTATAAATCTGGGTTTGCTGTGAGACTTAGCTTGAAAAGTCATTGGTGGGCTTGAAAAGATAGCTGAATGACTTCTAAATATGAGGGACTGTGGTTATACCACTTCTAGCAAGTTTCTGATTCACAAGCCTTTCTTTTTGATTCTGTTTCTTTTTCCACAGCTTTAAGAACATAAGAGCATCTATTGGTAGTTTAGTTTTATAATTGTCAAGTTCCCTGATTAATTAGGCATGCAATATAAATGAGTACAACACAAAAGTAAATGTGTGGGAGGCTGATGAGATCATAGTTCTACTGCAGTTAGTTTATTTAATTCTCAGTGTGTCTAAAGTTTGCGGAGCTGTCAAACATATTTTTTTTAATCAGGTCAAGGAAAAAAAAAAATTGTTGGGATTCATACAGAAGAAACTGCATAACTGAAGTCTATCACTGAAACTTTATGCTTCTGTTATACACCATTTATAGTATCCAAGATAGTATTAAAGCGGGATGACTGTATGGGCATTGTAGGCTCTTCTTCCAGAGAAGAAACGGATCATGGCCACTGAATGTGAGTAGGACTCTTGCTCTAGCTGCCTGGGACTCTCCAGATAGGAAGGAAATAAAATGACTGACACAGATGCTCAGCATTACCCCATCCGACCCGTCTAATTTCTGCTATAGAATAAATGCTGGTGGCCCAGGATAAGGGATGGAGTCCATCAGCCTAAACAAGCTAGAAAGACCCCCAAAAAAGAAACATCCTTGACACGTTTCAGTGCTAAGGTGAAGTTCTGCTCTGTCATTTACTTGTGTGGTACCTGATGTGAACCTCAACACTAATCTCAACAAAATCAATAGACTAATTGCAGAGAATAGCGTTACCCAATGGAAATAATGATTGACAGAATTTTGCCCTTAGAATTCAATTAAAGTTATTTACCAAGATTGCTGTTTGCAGCTTCTTTCTTATAAACTAATTTCAAAAAACAATAACAATTACATATCTGTCAAAAACTGTGATTTTCAGAACAGTAAATAGCAATAGTTCTTGTGCACTCCTTTGCACACCTGTAGGAATTAATTCAGTGATTTACAGTGGGAAGGATGGGATACAAAAAATTGCCCCTGCCATGGCTGCTAGAGATGTGGAAGCTCACCTGTATGCTCCCTAATGCTTAGCAAAATGTTGATAATTTATGACCTACCTTGTAAAAGATGCTTTTATTTGTCTCATCTGAATAATGCCTCCCTTTGCACCGACAGCCTCTTCTAGATAATTAAACTGGTTTCTTCAGAAGAATTTCCTGGCCATTTGGTCACATCCATTCATGACAAGACACAAGTGGAAAACTCATTTTAGTAACTCATGTTCATGGAATCTGGGTGAAATCATTTAAAATGAATATGTGTTTAAAGAAGTGATTAAATACTGAAATTGTTCAATGAAAATTCCATATACCAAATGGTGAGATATAATAGCTATCTGATCTGTTAAAAGGAAAAACCTTTTAAACTAATCGATCTTCTGCACAACAATTTATGTCAGTGCCTTTTAAGATGATCCCTTCTTAAATGGGTAGCTGACAAAGAAATATATCTGATACAACTGCTAAATGAATAGATTTGCAATGTGCTAAGGCAATACATTTAAGAGGTCTTTCATGTATTTTGAGAAGAGGTTAAAAATCCTGGCAGCTCTTAAAAAGCAGATTCTTAAGTGGCATACTTTTTGTGCCATAAGATCATGACAGAATTGGATAGCACCATTACGGCAGAACATGGTTTCTTCTTCTTCTTGTCAAGTCTTTCTTTTCACATGAACGAGGCAAAAATGTTGGGCTTTGTTTTTACTCTGAAAAAAAAAAAATTAAGCACACATTAGAAAAGGACAGACTGTCTACAACAGTTTTACAAAGCCTGGACGCAGTACCTCATTCCCACTCATTCATCCGGCCCATCATGGTCTGGTCCAAATTATCTAGTCTCTGGCTGGCCTCCAGGACAGGCTGATGAAGGTTTTGTTTGCATGATTTTCTCTGGCATTCCATCATCCGTACATGTAAAGAAGCATTAAAAAATATTGGAGCTTACCACTTTTTTGTCCTTAAAAGAAAAGAAGAGGTGGTATCATCACCATTTCAAGAGCATTTTAGTCAATAATACACTGTAAAGTTTTGTCTCTAAAAAGTAATACAGTGATACATCCTGTGTCTCCTGTCACACCTCTCCTATGCTAGTTATTATGAAGAATGGTGTAAGATGGGAAAACAATGACAATTTTTCATCATAATGTTTGCAGACAGTGACTGGTAAAAGGTGGGGAGTCTTGCATTACTTGTTCCTGCATATTCAAGTATGTATGCTACATCATATGTAGTATTGAACCAGGGAACATCTGTCCTGAAAAAGAGGAAAAAAAAAAAAAAAAGCATTGTCAGTATTTGCTTCCTTGTCTGCTTCCAGAAATAAGCACTAAAGTACGACCCCTTGTTGGGGGCAGACTGTGAAATGCTGGCCTCACAGAGCCTGGCAGGTGTATTTACCTAGAGGTAAATCCTAACGCGGATCTATACTTTTCTCCTGTAAAAAATGAGCCAAGGCATGGCTATAACTCAAAGTACGTACTTAATGAGAAACCACATGCTGCTCACCAGTATGTCTCCATCCAAGTCTGGGTGCATCATCTTTTTAAAATCAAAGAATGGTTGAGATTTAATGTTCACCACTAAATTTCCATTCTGCTCCCTTTCGGAGAATGCTTCCGATTCACAGACATCTTTATATTCCTATAACTCTTTATTTTTAGCGTCACTGTATTGCCTATGAGGCCTCATCATAAGTGTGGGCAGCTATCTAAATAAGGTGAACATGCAGGACTAAAAGATGATTTTCTAATCTCAGAGTAAGACAGGCAAGAATGTAGAAATAAATAAAAAAAAATGGGCGAATATAAGAAAGCAATGAGGTAGTATTGATTAACACGGTGTGTAGTACATCTCAGTGTGCCCATAGCCAATGAAAAACAAAGTCATTTCAAGAAAAGAGAGGTTTGAGGGACATCCTGGAGGAGGAGTAGTTATTTTTTCTTATGTTTATGGGGAGCTCCTGCAAAGAGGGAGTGATAGTATGGGAGAAAGCATGAAAGTGCCAACTTGAAAAATGAATGGTTTAAAAATGGAGTTTAGCAGTGTGATCTGGTCGGAGGTGAGGATACAACGTGAGTTTGGAGGAGGAAACAAGAAGTTTGTGTTTGACATGGCAGAGGAAGCAGGAGGAGCAAGACAGAGGATTAAGAGCAGCGTTCTGCTTGAGGCAGGCATGTATTGATAATGCCAAAAAGACTACTGCAGAAGCTGAAATTCATAACGAAGAGACCCTGGGTTAATTTCTAGTTGTTTTGATATTTAAAATACTTATGCATACTAGATGTGCTGAGCAGGAAGTATCTGCAAGATTTTGCCCAGAGAAAAGCTAGAAACTGCTGAAATGACAGCACGGTGGTATCGTCCACAGTGCTCATGGAGAAGAAAGCTTTTTATTCAAATGAAACATGTATCCAGGTTAGGTCATCTGAGGCCAGAAAGTGTTACTTGTTAATAGAAAATTAGTGATGGGGCATAATGTGGGGTGAATGTGGTTAATGCCAAAGGAAACTGTCAGCAACCAAAATGAGAAGAGTGGTTTTTCCCAGCTATACCCTAATGAATGGGCGATGCGTTTGTCAGCTGCTGAGTGGGGTAGCATGTAAAGTGACGTTTAGAGGCCCAGGTTTTCTGCTTATCACCTGGTTTGTTGACAGATCACTGCAGAGGCTGCTGCTTGGCCCAACCTGGTCCCGGTGTCATGGGCAGAGCAGGAGGCACCGTCCCTGCGCAAGCAGTCAGAGGGACCCCAGGGGCAGGTGCTCATTGCTCTCCCCTGCCTGGCTGTGGTCCCCAGGAGTCTGGATGTGACCTTGGCCCAGCATTGCGGCCCCCGTGCCTCATCCTCTGTGCTTGGCCAAAGATAGAAATGTAGGCAATTTTATTTAAATCGACGGATAGGACAGGTGATGCAGCACTTTGAAGTGCTAGAAGCACCTTGCCCACCAGGGTCACAATGACTTAGAGGCTGGGGGTCAAGTCCAAAGTTATTCCACATAGTATGGAGCATGCATGAAATTCAGATAATGTGAAAGACAGAGCTGTCAATGCAAAGACGACACTCCTCGGGAGCAAATTAATAGAGAGATTGAATATGGCTTCTCTGGTTGCTACATATATTGCTAAAAAGCTAGAGAGAGGCACTGTAGAAACTGAGATAGAAGATAGACTGCCCTCAAGTGAAGAGTGTTATTCTTCAAGGTAAAAATAATGGGTGATTAAATTTCTCACTTTGTGTTATGCATTCCGTTTTCTAATAAACTAGTGTGCACGGGATACCTGTGCTAAGGATTTCTCAATTAAAGAACATGAAATAAGATTCTTTCTTAGCAGAAAACCAAGATTTAATTAACCGTTAGTATTTATCACTTTTTATGGATGTAAAGTGTCCCAAGACCTCAATGAAGACTTAAGGCCCAGCTTTGACAGATACAGAAGAAAAAGCCTGCCATCTAGTTTGATCGTTTACACTGTGACAAATCACGTAATGCACAGGATAAAGTAATTTCATTATTATAGTTTTTGTCATGTAATTGTCATCCTTATATGCCCAGTAGGAGGTGAGGTGCCACGGTAAGCAGCTCCCCACAAGTTATGTGGCTATGCTGGGTATGGAAAGAATACCTGCTGGGTTGGATCCTGGAAGGAGTGATGCTCGGAGTGACACAAGGCTGAACTGGAAAAGAGATCGGGACAGTTCCTCTGTTCCCAGTAACCTTTGAAAAGCAAGAGATCTTCTGGGCCGAGCAGATAAATTACACCTTGGCCTCTCGAATGGGGTATTGAATGGAGGGCAGTAACAGATATGCATGGATAGACACCTCTGTGTACCTGAGCGTGCCCATGTAAGGAACCAACCACATTTCTTTCAAAGATAATTTTAAAATTATATAGGATGTTGCTGATTTCTTTGCTTTAAAGCACTCAGTTCACATTAGCCAACAAATGATGATGCTTTGCAGTGCAATTACGTGAGAGCTCAAATAATATCTATTTCTAGTGGTTTAATCTTGATATTTATCTTGAATGGAAAATGAAATACATTGCAAACTCAGGAGTATCTGAACATGCCAAATAGTGAGGCAGGGTGTCATTGTTCTGAAACCTTTGTCTCACATTTTATTTTCTAAATGCTGCGTTACATTAGACAGATTAAACATAGAAACCAAATAGTGTCTGGGTTATATCTTTTACCTTTTACATTTTTAGAAAATCTAAACTCTATTGTAGATGCATGTTTTCACTAACTATAGTTTTTTCCACTAATAGAAGAATGGCTGATACCATGTTTAACATATTATTACAGAGGCAGGGCTCTTTGTATAGGCTGATGGTTGTATTCATGCCAAAAAAAAAAAAGATGAAAAGCCACTTTTGTTTCTCTGGGAGTGTTTCCATCTTGCCCCCATATGGAGATGTCACTTTGGTGTCAGGTTAGGCAAAGGAAGATCTCCTTCCCTGGCCCCACAACACACCACTGTTGGAACCAGTCCTCTGCTACTGTCTTTGGAAGCTCTAATGCAGAAATTTGGTTAGAAAATATGGGGAGAGGATCGTTCCCAGTTTTTGTTTTGCAAATTCTGGTACAGGCCAGCCTCCCAAGAAGCCTGTTTATATGTAGGTAGGTAGGTATGTTCTGACATGGGGCAACCACCAGGACCCTGTGGAAGGAAGGCAGAACATCCACCCGTGGCTGTCACCCTGTTGCACCACGGATTACATCTCCGAGCGGCTTCCGCAGGAGCTCCCAGGCTCTGTCTCTCTTCACAGGACTCAGACTCAAAAGCCCACGTATGAATTTTTAAACAAAAGGCATTAACAAACCTGCCTAGGAAATGTAGTAAGGATGTCTTTTTGAAGAAAATATGCTACCAAAATGACAGATAGCCACATTTTTCACCTCTTCAGTTCTAAGTGCTCTTAGTGTTAATTTGTGAATTATGGTTTCTAATGAAAATAGTACTTTCTGCACTAAGGATGGTATTATATTTTCTTAATCTATTTTACAGAAGCCCTTTTGTTTTTCAGGCTGTTCTTATTTAAAAGCTAAGGCTTGTTTTGTATTTCACTGCCTGTCGCCAGTTTGCTGACAAAAGTAAAGGCTATGCATTTGTTAGACCCTACTTTATAATATATTCTGTTTATCATCATTTCTTTTTCATTATGGTGGTGTTATTTTCACCGCTGTACTGAAGGTGCTGTCAAAATTTCCATTATAAATATTGTTTCTAAGGGGTTTGTAAGTCTAAGAGTTCTGTATTAAAATTCTCTTTGGCTGAAATTTGACACACAAGTCTTGGTAAAGAAATGTTTTCTTTACGCACAGTTTAAATTGGCTTAGTCATCTTTTTAAAAGAAATTTGCATGTAAGTATCAGGAACCATACATATAGTACAGTCTCATATATTTAAATAACAACAAAATAAACATCTATTTATACAAAATGTTTCTGAATTTCAATAGGTATCAGTCTACTACCACTAAAAGATAGGGAAGAAAAAGCCCTGATAAAATACACCTACTCCATAAATACACATTGGCAATTTTATGACTTCTAGGTTGCTACAGTAGATTTACAAGGTAATGAGTAAAGGCGCTGCGTTCAATGTTTGACAGAGATGCAATGCAAAAATGTAGAAGTTAGTAATGGAGGAATAGATATATCATCGTACCAGCACAAGACAGATGCTTATTTTTGAAGGGATCCTGTTGACACAAGCAAGAGCAATCTTTCAGTGACCTCTTATTTCATGAGATAGTCAAGATGCTTAGTCAGAGTTTCTCTACATTTTAATTTAAAGAACCTAATTTGTCCTGTCATTTCTCTGCTTTCACTGACTTCTCAGGGATGATACACCTGTCTGATGCTTATTCCTATTGTAATACCTTGTTGCAGGCTCTTTCCATGGTTTAGTTCACCCACTCCCCCCAAGATCTCACGCTTACTGCTTTTCCTCCTCTAAATTTCAATAAGCTTTCAATGGCAGAAAAAGTAAACACCATTCTTAAAAGAAAACAATAGAAGAAATATTTTTAACTTAAAAAGTGCAAAATATGAAAAAAATAAGTGTAGGATGTGCATCAGGCTACTCATAGAATAACTGTGCTACAAAAAGGAGGAAACATTTTTCATGCTTTGATTTCTGGCAGTGTGCAGTTGTCTTAAAATAGAATTAAGCATGGTAAGGCAATTGAAAAGGGGTGATCTTTTTTCCCAACTTGCTCTATGCCTCCCCTGCTCCCCACTGAGCCCCAAGATGAAGAACTATGGGCACCTGCCTGCATTGCAAAGCTCTGCCTTCTTTAACTCTTGTTTACTAAACACAGACTAGAGAGAATCCATCCAGAGCTGCATTGTGCTACAACCTTCTGAGAAGGGCAGGGGAAAAGATTCCTAAACATATATTTACAGTCTCTGTTTCAAAGCAAAAGAGTAGTTGAAATTCAGTGGAATAATGGTTTGCGTAGCTAGCTATTGATCCTGGGTGCCATTCACCACCATGGGAGCATGGCACAGGGTACCTTGCCCGTTGGAGCATCATGTGCTGTGGGTTTCCTCTGATGGAAGTGATGCTCCCCAGTGCCTTTCAGGAACCTCTAGAAATCCTCGTAAACCTCTTTCTGAAGATTTGACAGTTTGAGGTCCTTGTTGTCTTCTTTTTATTTTTTCTTTAATAACGATTACAATTTCTGTAACTGTCTTTGGATGCTAAGAAGTTTCCCAGGCTCAGAGCATATGCAAAATCTTGCCTGATTTATATCAGTATATATATATGTGCATGAGTACGGCTATCATTTTTCTTAAAAAGATGGTTCATTAATGAAAAAATCCCCAGTGATTAAAGAATGTAAGAGTCATTACCTTTGCTGACAGAGGTAGAGGGGAATATAGTGGCAATATAGGGGAAGGCTGAGACTGCTACCCCTCTCCGCGGTCCATCCCCCCTGCATTCCTCCAGCCCCCAGAGATGCCCAGCAGCTAGAGAGGTACAGCTCTAATGAATCCAGAAGCACCCACTGGGGGGGAAGATCCTGCTCTGGGCTTGTGTGCTCATTGAAGCATACCCAAAAAACTTCGTAGTGATAGCAATGCAGCAACAAGACACTGAGCTCCTCTTTAACACCCCCAGCGGAGATACCTACACAGCCTCCCAGGTCCTTCAGTCAAGTCATAATTCACAGGGTAGGAAGAGGACTAACTAAAGGTGATCCTTCAAGAAAAAAAACCCATCAAAGTTGTGAAAATGCCCATTTCCTGAGTACGCATTTAGGGGAAAACTGTTCTATAGAATGACCCAACATTGTAAAAGTGCATTTTGCTTCATTTATGTACACAAACAACCGTACTTCAGCTTCAAGCTCAATCTTTCCCTAGAAGCATTTTAGGAAGTGACTGATAGCTTAATTCATTCCCCCCTATATGTCCTAAAGTCCAAAAAATTAGGTAGTGCTGTGCACTGTCAGCAAGGTAAGCTACTGTGGTGCCCTTTTTATGGACTAGATAATAATAGAGCATTACAGAGTCTTTCAAGTTCCTTCTCCTTCAAAAGCTGTCTATATTAACATATTTTACAAAAAAGCAAATTCTTTCACTTTTAGAAATTATATTGTAGTACTGAGTTTCAGTGAAGAACCTGGCAGTATAAATAGAATTGTAATGTTGCCTTTTGAATAGTAATTTATTTAATCTTTGAAAGATATTGCATACAGGAATGTAAGTACAGAAAAAAAGAGAGAACAAATGTGCAAATCTAACAGTAAAATCCAGGTGGATAAGTACAGAGCTATAGTTAGTTCTCTGCAGAATACAGCAGGCTCATGGGACTGACACCATGTCAATAGAGCATTTCTATGAGTCATTTTTTCATTTTCTTTTTTAAGTGAAGAATGAAAGACCTCAGATAAATACTGTGGGATCACCTCTAGGAATGACATTCTGCTATTATATGGACCTAAATCTAAAGATGTTTCCATAACTTTACATCTGTAATGGTTAAAAACCTTCCAGTTTCCAGTTCCATTTATTAATGAATATTTTATTCTTTTTATTTTACTCTTGCGCTAATATTGTCTTTAAGTTAGGCAGCTCTTCTTCCTTCCCAGTGTTAAGTTCCATGCTGTATTCAGAAAGGAGATCGTGTCCCCTCTCAGCCTTTCAGCAGTGGTAAATTGTTCCATCCAGTTACCCATGGGCATGCTTTGAACAGGAGTACAATGAACTCGTTCCTTCTTTCAAAACACTACCTTAAAAGTTGGCTTCCTGCCACTTGTCACTCAAAAAGCAAACGCAAAAGTGGTTGAAATTGCACAAACGTCTCTACTACTGCTCCACTTGTTTTGCCTATACTTCTGGTGACCGGAGCTAAACAGTAACTCCTGATACAGCTGACAAAAACCTGCGGTACACAGGAAAAAACTGACCAAATTTAACATTCAGGTACACTTGTGACAGCCTTAGAACCTCCATGGACTATTATAAAAAATATTTTCCCTATTTCTACTATTAATGACGGTAGAATTGTACCCAAAGACTAACCCTTTTTTTTTTTTTACCTACAGTTTCTTGCAGGAGGCCAAGATTTCCAGTTGGATGTTCCTTCAAGAAAATATCGGAGTGATCTCCAACGCGCTCCAGTACCGGAGGACCCAGCAGAGGGTGCAGCGAGCATCGTTTTAGCTTACTACAAGACGGACATCAATAACTCTGTTTCTCTGTCCAGACTGCTCTTTCCTTCACATGACACTTGGTGGAGGTTGCATTAGTCATTCCCACAAAGACACAGGTGCAACGCGTTCCGTGCCAGTGAGTTCAATACGGCGCAATGGAGTCAAGGCAAAGCAAATAATCAATTTTGGATGAAACACACAAACCCTTCCAAGAAAAATAAAACCAGAGTTAATTTACTCAGTCATCAACACCATCAATTATATATACACTGTGTTTAATATTAATTGCTGCTGTGAATGCTAGGTTTCTCTTGATAAAACAATCCATGCTCCCCAAATAGAAAAGAGGTGCAAACCAAAATTCTTGTTCTGTGTACAAATACTGT
Organism: Gorsachius magnificus; assembly: GCA_034008185.1. NCBI lineage: Eukaryota > Metazoa > Chordata > Aves > Pelecaniformes > Ardeidae > Gorsachius > Gorsachius magnificus. The sequence continues at coordinate 5,521,825 of CM067085.1, read as the reverse complement.
ATGTTGTTAGTGGGCCAAAAAAATCAAGTATCCAGGTCTTTCAGCTGGAAGTTTGACATTAAAATCCAAAAGAAACATTCCCCTTGCTCCACTGCTCTTGCCTGTTACAGGGATGCTTTGATAGCGCAAACCTGGATTGAAAACTTGAGTTCAGATCCAAGCTTTTGGCTTGAGACCATCTCTTAAAAGTAAAAATGAAGCGATCCCAAAATATACAACCTCTGTTTCTGCCACATGAGTTAAAGCAGGAGAGAGTCCTTCTCTAATGACCCTGACCCAGAATAAGAGTGAGCCTGCTTAAAACACTGCTTTACCATTTAGGAAAATTTATGGCACTGTAAGTACTGAACATTTGGTCACAGCACTTTCACTCTAGGTTTGCCTAATGAGTCTGTAATCATCATCTTTTTGTTGAGGATTTTCATCCCGACAGGGTTGGTCTGACATTCACCGAGGCGCTCACATTTGTTAGGAGGAGAAACCCCGCAGCACAGAGGCGCTGGCGGCAGCGATTAGGAAAGGGTGGCAGCAATGGTGTCGGTGGGGGGGCAGCCGCTGCGCAGGGGGGCTGCAGCTGGGGCTCAGCACAGCGCCAGGACCCTCCGGAAGGGGAAGGGGGGCTGGTGTCAAGTGTCCTTATGCCACTGCCACTCATATTGCTCGCTTTCGGACTCTGTATTATGAAACTGGGTCTAATGTTTCATGCTGAAATATGTATAAGTTCAGTGATAAATATATGCTGTTTAAAGTGCATGTACATATGCAATTGGGCAAAAAAAAAAAAAAAGAATATTCAAACTGATGTTTAAAAACAGTGTGGGTGTCTCACTTGCTTTTTCAGAGTCCTGACTCCCCCAAACTGCTGCCAAAATATTCCAAATACTTGGAAAACAGCATGAAGTTGTTGAAAGAACATTTTGTAGAAAGGTGACCTCAAAAGTAAACCATTGCCACAGGCAAAAGCATGTTACCGGGAACTCCTCAGAGACAGGGGTCTAATTCTTCCCTTCCTTAGCCTGGTTTTACACTAAAGCACCTCTGCATATTGAGTTGTGATTTACACCAGCGAAGGCTGGCAGACCTGGTATCCCTCAGTGAGAAGGATGTTTATAAGATGGGAAACCTGCATCTCTACCTTCTTGCACCGGGTGCCATTTCCAGTGGTGGGCAGAAAGCACAGACAGGGAAGCATGGGGGCCCTGGAAAGGCTGAAATGTGCTTGTGGAGTAGGGAGAAATAACCCTCTCTCCCACTAATTTTTAACGAAAGCCAATTGTCTTCAGCCTGAACTGCAGCTCACTCTTGCCCTTGATGGTGGAGAACATTTTAACATGAAAATTTCATTAGGAGAGCACTCTTTGAGAAGATGAGTGCTGTAAGAAACAAAGTTTTGTTAAACCTAGATTTAGTGTCTTTAAAACTTCTTTTCATTAAATAGCTTTTGACCGTATACACTTCCATTGCACAACAGTAGTGTTCACTAAGATGTTATAGTGTGTTTATGTTGCAAAGTACAACACAAATGTAACTGCTTTATATAAAATTTGTTCAGCTCCTCAGAAAGACCAAAGCAAATTTGTTAGATGTTTCATGGTTGTCAAATTTGATTCCCACCACCCCCTCCCAAAAAACCCGCAACTTCCTGTCAAAGAGTTATCACCCAGCTGTCAACAGATGCCACATTTCATGCAGGAAAGGAAGAATCCAACCAGAAAAAAAACCCTATGTGCAAATTCACATCAGCTTGAATCTTAGAGGAAGTAAAAGGAAAAAAAAAATTGTTTCAAATAATTTCCATAAAGTTGCGTGAAAGGTGGCTCTGTTATGTATGCAATGCTGCAGGCGACACAGTATGTAGGGCATCGGCTGGGTGTGGGACCTTCAGATCTAGGAGTGCGAGCTGCATCTCCTCTCACTTGGCCAGTCCTGGGATATTACCTAACATGTAACATTCAACATGTTCTGTATTTTACTGCATTCTTCTGAAGTCTGTGTCAGAGTAAAACTCAAGATTTAAACTAGATATAAGGAAGAAATTCTTTACAATGAGGGTGGTGAAACACTGGAATGAGTTGGCCAGAGAGGGGGTAGATGCCCCATCCCTGGAAACATCCAAGGCCAGGTTGGATGGGGCTCTGAGCAACCTGATCTGGTTGAAGATGTCCCTGCTCACTACAGGGGGGTTGGACTAGGTGCCCTCTAAAGGTCCCTTCCAACCCAAAGCATTCTATGATTCTGTGATTCTGTGATTCTACCATCTACAGGTTAGAGACCAGAAATTTGGAGTGTCTCTAACCTAAATACAAGCTTTAGGCTGCTAGTTTTAAAGGCAATCAAGGCATCTAAGATGTTGCTGAGGTTTAGCTCCTGTGCAAACACACAGGGAGGGAGCTGAGGACTGAGCAAACCATGCAGAGAGAGAGAAGATGGCTCAGAGAGTGCCAAACCCTTAATTGGGATGTACAACACCCCCGTGAAGAAGGTGTTATTATCCCCATTTTTACAGATGGGGAATTACTTTAGGTGTGACTTCTTTCATTTGCTCACAACATTAATTTCAAGAAGAAGAAAAGCAGAATGAACTGCTGTGGCTTCCCTGCTAGAAAGGAAAACAAATAAACGCCTCTGAGAAAACATCTCGCAGGAAGAACGCAGCACTTGCCATTTCTCCATTTCGGTTTCAGAGGTGACTTCCTCAATGGCAGCAATATATCCTGAGAGCCCCAGTGGTGAAGGTAAGGAAGGTAGTCAGCATATTAGGAATTTACAGCTTCTTCTTTCTATTTATGTCCTGTAATATCCTGCCCCAGTCCAGCCTGTGCCCCTGATGGTTTGTCTTTTGGGGGCATTTGTCATACGGTGTTGAAGGATTTGAAAAAAAAGAATACAAAAAAAATCCAGAGCTTATGTGAAGAATAATCCAGAAGGCATACTGCGCTGATGGAAATTGAAAACCAGATTAATCCAATTTTCTATTAAAAAAAATAAGACTTTGATTAATTGTTAGTAAACAACTAATCTGACAATTAGTTATGAGCTCTTGAGACCACCCCATCTAATATGAATTTGACAGGTTTTACCACAGTGATGTCCTGACCCCCTGCCAGAGCCAGAATAAAATTCAATGCAAAAATGTGAACTCGCACAAGAGGATGAGATCTGGGTTGAAAACATTTCACCTGGACTTTCACGGTGGTCCATGCCTCACTCCATGGCAAGCGCATTTCAAAGGATCCCCACTGCCAGCAGCCGCAGAGGGAGATGTCCACCTCCGCTACAGTCTTGTGGTTCCTACAAAAACGGACATCTCACGTGCTTTTCTACTCCTTAGCAGATTTTCTTTATTTTACGTATTTACTCATTCTTTTACTTTTAATCAAAAACATTTCCTGCTACTACCAAGCTTGCCAAGGAGAAAGTTTTGCCCACAGTTCCGCTGGGCTTTGTGGTGTAAGATCATTCCTAGACAATTCAGCTTTTATTTCTGTGTATCAGGGTTAATTATTGAGACCAAATTGCCACCAGTGCAGTAGGTTTGTTATTCCATTTTTCTCTCTTTCCCAATACCTAATGGAAAGATGCTGTGATTCTCAAAACTTGGTGGTTTGTTTGGGGTTTTTTTTTGTCATTCAATACAATTATCTGTGTCAACTTTCTGTTGTTTTAAAACTTTGGCTGCAAGATTGACACAATTACCACTTTTGTGTCCTTACAGCGAGTGCAGAAAAATATTTCATGATAGTCAGGGAGCTATCATATGATCAATCGCACTGTGTTCTTTTCCTTGAAGTCTAATTGCATCCTACCAGCAGGATCCTCCTTCCTCATTGATTACCTCCCTCCCTTTATTTCTTACTGATTCATTTCTCCCATCCTCAGCCTTAATTAACAGGGATTTCTCTTCTTTTTCCAGACATTCAGAAACTCCTTGACAAGCAATGAGACAACGGCAATGCATCCGCGGTTGCATGAAGCGGTAATAGCCCCGCTGGTGTAACTTCTAACCACTGCTTGCAGCTGAACTTTTGGAGCTCTCTGCCAACCTTGCGTGTGTGCGTGTGTATGCGCGTCTGTGTGTATATACGCATTTTTAAAGCACTTCTAGAGAAAGCCTTTTATCTTTTCAAACCAACAACAGGTCAATGAAATTCTTTTGCATTCTGCAGCTGCAATCTTCTTATCTCTCATAGAGCGGCAATCATTTTGCTCTCATGACTGACTCTTTTTCTTTAGTTTGCTGAAAAAATATGCTAACAGCTTTGCCCTTTTTCTACTGTTTTGGCTCTTGGCAGTGGAATGGTGGCAACTGATGTGCTCTGTCCCTGGGCACATTTATGGACACAGGAGCTTGTTGGAGTGTAAATATGCCACAAGGAGAATGATATTACCAGCCCTCACAGGTTACATAAATGGTCCTGGAGAAATAGCATGGAAAAAAAAGAAAACTAATTAAAGACATATCTGACAAGAGTTTTGATTGTACTCAGCTAAACCTGAAAGCAAATACTTGTGTGTGTTTGACACGGGGTTAAATCTTCCTGAATGCATACATAAACCTCTTGACTTTGAGACAGTAATTTGTTTCATATTGGTGTGTGGGTCTGGAAAAATCAAGGCTGGGTAAGTTGGCTTCAAGGTTGGATGACTTATCTATGTTATTTAGGCACCTTGGGGATGGCAAAGAAAAGTTAAAAGGTTCCTTTAAAAGAAAACATCCTTCCTTTTGGGTGTGTGGGAGAAGGTTATGATGCTCTGCGTTACACAAAGCCATAAGAAGCAGAGTCGCAGACACATGATGCCTGGAGAAGTTGTTTTTGCTGTATTTCTGGAGAGAGCCCGGATCTGCTGTTTTAGAAGCTCTTTCTTTAAATGCATAAGAACTACATCGGAGCTCGATGAAATTCACAGCTGTGGAGACAGCAAACATAAGAGATACTTACATTCTACTTAAGACCTGCTTGAAATTACAGAAATGGAATTAAACCTTCTTATAGTGATGGTAATAGCATTGCATGCCTTGATTGTCAGCTGGTACTAGACCCCTATATCTCATGTCCTTTGCCTCAGGGATTATAACATCTCCCAGGTTAAATATAACTTGCGGTAATTTATGCTCAATTATTAAACTTTCTTGTTCATACTCACATTCTCTGTTTACCTGTCAGTCACATACCACCAGTGCAGCAGTCTGGTACAAAGGCCCAGTGTATTGGAAAATATCTCACCACCCTGAAGAAAATCTGAAAGCAGATTTAGAAAACGCATCCTAATTTGTCCTAAAAGTAACATTATCGCTGTTGGCTTGCATACTAATATTTGGATAATAATTAGTTACATTTCTTTCTGATTACGTTGTCATTGAAATACTGTATCTTCAATGGCAACCTTATCTGTGGAAAGCTGCCAAGCCTCGGAAAGAAAAGTGAAGCAGGGTAAATAAGAAGGTTCAGGGAATGGCAAATCTATCTTAAAATAGGACCGTAACAATGTGAGAAGGAACAGGAAGGGCAACATTTAGCAGACCCAGATAGAAGTCAGTAGTTGTGAAAAAGAGCTGATGGAGCTTGCATTATATGTAGGATGCACAGACAGGCGCTGTTTCAGACTGAATATGTTTCCAAGCTCAAGCACAATATCCCAGCGCAACCACATCATGCAGATGACTGAGCAAAAACTGTAGAGCATCATTTAGTCTCTAACTTTGCAAGCCCTTACTGGGCTAATTAACCACACCACAGGCAAACTGTTTGGACTGTTCCTATCCAACAAATATGTCGATATGTTGAGTTGCATTGTTCCTGGTTTTACTCATGTGATGCATAATATGACAATTTTTTTGTTCTTTGTGCAGAAGACCTCATGGGAGAACAGCTCCTGCAATCAGTCACCATCCCATTGATTTAACTCCTAACAAGATCAAAACCAAATGTAGCTTCAAATACATCCTTGCTAATGAAGTGTTCTGGTTTAACCCCACCTGGCAACTAAGCACCACGCAGCTGCTTGTTCACTCTTCCCACCCCCCCGCCCCAGCCCCACTTCAGTGGGATGAGGGAGAGAATTGGGGAAAAAAGTAAAACCCATGAGCTGAGATAAATACAGTTTAAATAAATCAGAGGATAAAATAACATTAATAAAAAAAAAGATAAAAAAATAATAATAATAGAATGTACAGACCAAGTGATGCACAATGCAGTTGCTCATTACCTGCTGACTAATGCCCATCCCATCCCCAAGCAGCAATTGCTGCTCCCTGGCCAACTCCTCCCCAGTTTATATACTGAGTATGGAATAGCCCTTGGGCCAGTTGGGCTCAGCTGTCCCGGCCGTGCCCCCTCCCAGCTTCTTGTGCTGGCAGAGCAGGGGAAGCTGAAAAGTCCTTGAGTGGTGTAAGCCCTGCTCAGCAACAACTAAACCATCAGGGTGTTGTGAACATTGTTCTCATCCTAAATCCAAAACACTATGCCAGCTACTAGGAATGAAATTAACTCTATCCCAGCCGAAACCAGGACATGATGTCATGTCATCAAAGTAAAAAACAAATAAGACTTTCTTGGCCTTATTTCATCAAAATGCTTTCCAGAGGTACCTTCGCTAGCTGGTCATGATACATTGCTTCACCTGCCTGCACTTTTGTTTTCTGGGCAACACTTGATCTTTCAGAAACATGGGCTACAGTACAACTTATTGTACAACACCAAGAACAGTAAGAGCTTTCAAGTTTTGTCGCCTCATTATGCATTCAGATCTCCCAAAACAGCCATCACATGTGTCCAGTCTAAAGGGAAAAAGCCTATTTCCCAATGTACACATGCTCATCAAGCAGCAAGACAGAGAAGAGAAGCAAAGACTAAGCTAAATCTCCCAGAATAGCAGTCAGAAAGAAGTCTGAGAGGCAAAAATACCACTGCTGATTCCAGAAAACAGCCTTAAACCGATAAAGATCTTGCCAATATGGATCTTTCCCTTCAATCTGGAGCAGTCAAGCAGGCACAACTCTTTCCTGTTGATAAAGCTTTCTCTTTATCTGTTTTTTAAGACAATGAATATGTACATTATCAACAGTTCGACAGCTTTACAGGTGTAAGATTCTTAATATTGCTGCGTGCTGCCAATCTTTTTATGACCTGGCGCTGCAGACTTGCAAATGCCCATGACAACAGCCTGTACAGTTGATCTACCAAAACTAAATTAACTGTGCGATATCAGCAATCAGAAGTGATAGACTTTAATTAAAGGTCCAGTAATGATAGTACGTTGGTGACTGGCCACAGGCTTCTCCATGGTTTGGCCAGGTGGGTAGATTGTCTATAAAAATAATTGGGCAATCTTCTGCTGAGCTCTTCCCCAGCTCTGATCTGCTGTTGCCATTGGCACAGCAGCACATTGCCACACTCCGGTATCAGCTCTGCTTTGCCATTGTGAGGCCCGAATTGCAATCCAAATATTTCCTCTTTGCAGTATAGGAAACTGCTGTAAACCGCACGTTCCAGGTGCTAGGCGCAGCGTGCACGAGGTGTTTGGCAAGGGATGCTGATGATCTGAAATTTTCAGTTGGTAAGCAGTGCAATACAGTGATACTTCTGACTAAAGATGTTTTAATTACAAAACAAAAGTTGAGATAATAGGCAACCTGGCACTATCAGACTATGGAAAAAACCAGAGCCAGCTTACAGGGCTACTGAAGTTCCCACAGTGTTACACATCTAATATCGATTCGATCCTCTATTTCTTGTCATTAGCTTTCCCCTGCTTAAGAAAAAGGAGGAAAAGAAATGCAGCATTTTTACAGTTCTGCCTCTTGGTACCTCCATGTATGACAGGAAATGGATTCTAAAAAGCTGCCAAGAAAACTGTAAAAATGACATTCAGAAGTACTTCTGTAAAATTCTGATTACACTATACATCTGGTGAAAAGACATGAAGGCTTCACTGATATCAGAACAATCCATCAGCTTTCACTCTACGTAATTATTCCTTGGGAAAGTGGTGCTCAGGGAAGAGGGCTGGAAAATGCCCTTAAGTTCTCATCACCTCCAGCTGTGGCAAGTGTTACTATCACCATTAATATTGCTAGCAACTATTTGCATGAAATCCTGGTTATAACAAGATTAATTCAAGACTTAATGGACTTCATGAAGGAAAAGATTTCCCTTAATATCATATATTTGTTTTTAAATGAGATTATTTAGATTACACTTTCTCCTACTTTTACAATGTGCTGTTTGCTAAAGATGAAGTCAGGCACCACTAAGTGAATTTTTAGTGTGTAACGCTTGTAATGTTCGTAGCTCTCTTTAAGTTCACCATTATTTGCTAGGATGTATTGTGCGAGATCTTTCCAGAAACTGCATATTCAGATCGAGTTAATTGCTCACCTGGCTACCAGCAGCTCATGTCCTGATCATCTCAATGGCTACTAACATGTGAAACCTGTACCTTCCATATTACCTGCAGCTCTGCTCCAGTCAGAGGAGGAGGCTGTGTAAAAACAGCAGCGTAGTGCTCCATGGTTGCTGTCAGAGGCTGGTTTGTGCGGTGCTCCGGCTCCCTCTGCTTTTGCTCCCCGCTGGCGCGGTGTACATCAGCTCAACGCGTAGCGCAAGGTTATGAGGTCTCGGCTCAGCAAAGACAGCACTCATGTCTCTGGGGTGGGACCAGAGCCCAGTGACATCTCTGTCTTACCTAGACCTGCATGGCTATTCATATTTTGAATGCACCTGAATGCAAGGATGCTCATTCTAAATTTCAGGTCAATGAACTCAACTGCAGGAGGGTGTTTTGTGTTTTAATAACTCTCTTCAGTGTTTTCAGACCAGCATGGTCTTCACTTCGTGTTCTAGAAGTCTTGATTTTATCTCAGTGTGATCAAGAGACATTTAATGCATCATCCCACTGAGGGGCCCATTCCCACTCTGGAGCTGCTGCTTTCCTCTGCTCTGACTGTGGAGTTTCTGCTAGGAAGACAAACTCCCTGCGGTCCTAATTTTGGAGCGCAACAGAGGGATGGGGAGAAGGAAGTTTCTTTTAGAGTAGAGGTTCCATGTTCAAGCTATATTCATCTACATGTATTGTATACACATACATAGACACACACACAAAGTGTTTATATACACATAAATGTAACTACAGCACTTAGCACCCCTCACCAACCATCAGCTGCTCCACAGATGAAAGATAGCTCATGATAGCATCCTTTAACAATCTACAGTATAATAAGAATATATGTATACACTGGCAAAGACCTACCGGACCATGGAGGCCATTCTGTGTTGACTGGTGGAAGAACTGTATTTTCTAGGTTTTCTGGGTAACTGTGAGTTTCTAGGTTTTTAGTCAGTGTAGGTTAAATAAAACCCAATCCAAACCAAAACCAAACTTAAACAACTTGCAGTGTTCCTTTTTGGAAAATATACTAGACTGTACTATAGCTTAAGGGAAAAAACCCAAACAACTCACCAACCCCTTAGCAAGTTAATCCTACACATTTCCTTATTTAAATGTGTAACCTTACAAGTATACTTAAAGCCTTATTATAGTGTTTAGTTAATGTGATTGAACTGCAGTCTGTATGGGAGCTACTGCTCATGAATCAGCACATCCCAGGCTCTGGCACCTTTCGTGATGTTCCCTGAACTCCATCGGCTTGTCCATACTCTGTAGGTAAGATAATGTTGTATGCTGAGTGTGTTTGAAAGCTATTTTGAAACTCAGTGAATTGCATTCTGTAAGCGCTAGATCTTTCTTCATCCTAGCATTTCCATTTTATTTACTCCTATCTGGTTATTTTGATCGTTAATGTGTTGCTATTAAGTATTCAGAAAGAAACGAGGTATCTTTGCCTTAAGTCAGGAGCTTTTTCCTTTCCAAGATGCCTCAGATGCCTTGTAGGGATTTCAAGCATCAGACGTAGTATCCATTCGTATTGTTTTATTATTCTTTTTTGTTGTGGGAGGGGAGACAGCTATTTTGTAAATACAATACCTACACATTACACAATGTATAGAATAGGGAAGGGATCCCTATGATTTAGACAAAACTCCAATGTTTTTGATGATTCAAAATCCACACCATTGCTGAAACTGTTGCTATGTTACATGAAGACATTTTGTGGCGCCAGAAATTATTGAAGAGATTGAAGAGCTATGCCAGATGAAACACAATGTGATGCAGCTCTAGTATACCTTTTACTTTTTTTGCAAAATTTGGAAAGGTTACTACAGAAGTTTCCTTCAAATTAAAGAAAGATCTCTTGCTTGGAGCTTAACTGTGAGAAATGTAAGTGCCAGCATATTCTCTGAGGGTTATTTTTCAGATGTTTTGGTTTTAATTTTTTTTTTCAAAAAACCTGAAATACTCTTCTTTTAAATGCTTCTGTTTAACAGCCATGCTACCACAATTTACTACATACTTAAGAAACCTATAAAGCTCACAGAATGATGCTACTTACAGAGATTTTCAGTTTCCCATTTCACAATGTTTGTACGTAAAATTCTAAAAGAGAGGTTCCTGTTTTGTTTCTCGAGTCATGTCACCTCAGAAAGCAGACAATGCTATTAAATTCATGTTATTCTCTGTTGGAGAATACAAATCTTGAAGACTTGAAAGGTACATTTCCATAACAGAAATAGCTGTACCAACTCAAAACACACACAAAAAAATAACTGTGACATTGCATTCCTTCTGTGTCTGCTGATGGAGCTGAGCTTGTGAAGTCCGTTTGAACACGATGCTGTCTTCAGGGTGAGCAGAAAAGCAAACACTTTTTCCTTCTCAGTTGCAGAGACTGAAAGTTCCTACTCCGTAAGGTCCCTCAGAAGTGACAGCAATAGCTAAATGATAGCTTCTTTATTTGTTTGTGGTTGGGGTCGTTTTTTTTGTGTGTGAAACCCAGCAAAGAATAAAGTTACTCTTGTTTGGAGAAAGAGCAGCAAAGCTTTTCTATTTAGCACTAGCGAGCCTATTGTCTAAAAAGCTGCGTAATGAGAACAGCAGTGTGGGGAGTGATTTCCCTATAGATTTTAGCAGAATGAGCTCCAGTGAGACTGTCAAAACTTGGTTGTATAATAGCTTTCATGTTTTCAGTGAGACTGAAGTTTTGCTAGTATAACAGATTATACAGCAAATAATTTTAGTAATGATTGGGATTAGGCTGTTATTTGTAAATTGTGCTAAGTAAGGAGTAGCACATCAGGCATGATCTGCAGACAGACTAGAAATCAAAATGAAAAGGTAAAAAAATCATGGCTCCTGCTTCCAACTCTTTGGGGTACCAGTGCAGGAGTCCACGTCTTCTCACAGGCCATCGTGATGGCTGCCCTGGGCTCAGTGAATCGGTCTGAGCCATTGCCTTGAGCCTTATGCCCTTGTCCTCCTCCTCTGACATCGCTCACCCCTTCTTTTCCCCCATCTCACTCTTTCTACCTAAGCACAATCTCCTAAATATAAGAGGTTAAATAAGAGACAGTGACAATGACTAGCAGAAAAACACCCCGTGGTTAAAAGGAAAAGGATGTACATCACAGGCCCTGATTTAAAGCTGTTATCACAGTATTAATAATTTGGTGCTATGCCTGTCACCAAATGCTCCAGGCACCAAATTCATGAGCTTTTCCTCGTTCATCCCTCAGATGGCTGCCGCATTCCCTGGTAGCAAAGTGGCTGCAGGTAAATACAACAGGGGGTTAAAATGCTAAACACAAGAAAACTCCACTTTTGCCAAACTCCCAGGAGAAATTTGAAACCATCTTACAGTGCATTTCAATTTCCATATGAATTTCAAATGATATGAGGAAGGGATGAAATTTGAACAATGCAGATTGTCAAATAATTGGGACAGATCTACATAAAATGTTCTAGTCTCCAGAAGATATCCATAAATTATATGATATCCATAAATTATATATCTTGATTTGGAAGGAACATGTGAGTGTCCCAGCAGTACACTGAAAGGCTATGAGCCTCATACTGATGTCAATAAGTTTTGGAGCTGCCTGAGAAACCAGAGGGTTCACCCGTGGCTTCTTGGACTCAAGAGAACAGTGCGGTACCCAGCAGCACAGCACAACCGTAAGCAAGGACCTGAACATCCTTTCTCTTTCCTTGCCATCACCAATGATAGACCTTTGGCAAATAGAGTAAACATCTTTTTTTTTTTTTTTTTTTTTTTTTTTGCAGCTGCATGGGAACGTATGGAATTCAACTCATTTTCCTGTATTACCAATAATACAGACTTTTCCCCTAACAGAAAACAAATAGCTGCAATTCACAGGCAACAGAGATAGGGTGCAGAGAAGAGTGATGCCAGTTGGTACAGATTCTTACATAACCACTGCATAGAAAGTGTAAAACAATAGCTGTGTGTGTGTGTATATAAAAATACATATATAACCCCTTTGTGGGCCAGCAATTTTGGGTTTGATACTGTTTAGATTTACAGTGCTGCTTCTGAGTTTTGTTTGTTGTGCTGTATTTCTTAATGATCGACTTGCTGTGGTGAATAATTCAGGAAATCATCCTGTACTCTATTGTTCTTCAGGCATATGGATTTTTTTCCTCTTCAAAGCTTGAGTTTCTACTGTATGTTGAAAATTTCAAAGCTCTGAGGAACTGAATACAGGTTTTGTAATTATAACAATTTCTAGCCTAGCACCTGTACATCTGCTGTACCCTTTAGGGAATAGAGCAAAACAAAATCTATCAATTCCCTCTGGATAAAATGTGATAGGATTTCCATTTTCTATTTTTCTAGACCACCTAAGCTTATTATTTTTAGAACATTATGGATTGTTATGAAAACACAAGGCAAGATGCATAGCATAACCCTTCTAAACAAAGCTGACTGCACAAGTACAACTTCTGCGGTGGTGCGACTGGATTTTCATAGACTGTAGCAGAAAAAGATGTACAGGACGTTACAGTATCAGTCTTTTATAGAAAGATAGCTTGAGGTCTTCAACAAGAAACTACTATTAACTGCTTTTGGTCACACAGAAACATCTTTCAAAAGAAACCTTTTAAAGGTGTTCTAGTCTGATAAGTGTGACAAATACTGAAAAATTCCACTTTTTTTTTTTTCCCCTGAAATAAAACTTTTACTGTGCATGCACATATGCATAGGCAATATAAACCATTATGTGCAATTGAACTTTGTGAAATGTTTCTTATAATACCATTCTGTATCACCGTGCTGCATACATATTATTTCATGTAAAAGGAAATGCTGAAATAGTGCACTGAGCTATCAAATAAATAGTATGCTCTAAAATTAAAACATCTTTCTAGGGGGCAACTTTCTATTGCAATTTTTTGAAAGTATGACACAATGAATATGATGAGGGAAAGGCTGTGGATGTTGTCTACCTGGACTTCAGCAAAGCCTTCGACACAGTCTTCCATAGCATTCTCCTGGAGAAGCTGGCAGTTCATGGCCGAGATGGATGTACTCTTCGCTGGGTTAAAAACTGGCTGGGTGGCTGAGCCCAGAGAGTCGTGGTGAATGGAGCTAAATCCAGTTGGCGGCCGGTCACAAGCGGTGTCCCCCAGGGCTCAGTTCTAGGGCCGGTCTTGTTTAATCTCTTTATCAATGACCTCGATGAGGGGATTGAGTGTGCCCTCAGTAAATTTGCAGATGACACCAAACTGGGTGGGAGTGTTGATCTGCTGGAGGGGAGGAGGGCTCTGCAGAGGGACCTGGACAGGCTGGATCGATGGGCCGAGGCCAATTGTATGAGGTTCAACAAGGTCAAGTGCCGGGTCCTGCACTTTGGTCACAACAACCCCATGCAGCGCTACAGGCTTGGGGAAGAGTGGCTGGAAAGCTGCCTGGTGGAAAAAGACCTGGGGGTACTGATTGACAGCCGCCTGAATATGAGCCAGCAGTGTGCCCAGGTGGCCAAGAAGGCCAATGGCATCCTGGCTGTATCAGGAATAGTGTGGCCAGCAGGAGCAGGGAAGTGATCGTGCCCCTGTACTCGGTGCTGGTGAGGCCGCACCTCGAATGCTGTGTTCAGTTTTGGGCCCCTCACTACAAGAAAGATGTTGCCTTGCTGGAACAGGTCCAGAGGAGAGCAACCAAGCTGGTGAGGGGTCAGTCATACGAGGAGCGGCTGAGGGAACTGGGGGTGTTTAGTCTGGAGAAGAGGAGGCTGAGGGGAGACCTGATCGCCCTCTACAACTACGTGAAAGGAGGCTGTAGTGAGGTGGGGGTTGGCCTCTTCTCCCTGGTAACAGATGATAGGACGAGGGGGAATGGCTTGAAGCTGCTCCAGGGCAGGTTTAGGTTAGACATTAGGAAAAACTTCTTCACCGAGAGGGTTGTCAGGCTCTGGAATGGGCTACCCAGGGAGGTGGTGGAGTCCTCATCCCTGAAGGTCTTTAAAAGAAGGATAGATGAGGTGCTTAGGGACATGGTTTAGTGGTGGGATGGCAGTGCTAGGTTAACGGTTGGACTCGATGATCTTAAAGGTCTTTTCCAACCGAGGTGATTCTATGATTCTGTTCTATGATTCTACTTGATTTTTGCCTGTGTAGCTCCTAATAAGTATAAAAATTAAGGTGGACACCTAGGAAGGTGTTAAATTTTTAGGAAAAGCCCAGCCCTGGTTAAGTTAATGGCAAAAATCCCATTTCACCTTGGTGCTTTCTCAAATCGCCTTTAAAGATTGGTTACCTTTCTGCTTCTGTTATCATTTTAATTATGCTGCTGTTTTTTAATTATATGCACACATTGGGCTGAGTCTCTTGTGCTGCTTCTACATATTCCCCCATTCAGGCTTTGGAAGCTGGAGAGGAACACCTGATAAAAAGGATACCTGAGCATTGCTTTCCCTGATCCCACTCCGGTTTCTTGAACATTTTGGTGCGAGGGTGCACTGGGAGCATCAAGTCTTGCTCTGAGCTGTGCTGCACCGGCCCTTTGCTGTTGCTTGAGCAAGAACAGCACGAATATGGGCTCTGCACCAGCCCCACTGCCCTGTTACACCTGTGCCAGACACAGAGCTCTTCAACCCAAGCCAGCCCAAGATGAGAGAAGACCAGATCAAACTTGATACATACATGATGATATTGTGTGTGGGAAAAATGATATGTTTTTTTAATTACATATAATAACTGCAGAATGGATCTGAGTAGGTCATCCAAGTGGTGAAGTGTGTACATGCATGGAGTGCGACCAGCAAAATAGACTGTGCCCAGCCCAATCCAGAGACAGGAGAAGTTACGGGGACCAGTGGATTAAGCCTTTCTATAATCCGCCACAGCGATAACAAGGGATTGCGTGTGATTTGCAGTGAAATATTTTGAAAGAATTTATGATTCATGAAAACCCAATTAAGGGTGTATGGGGTTACAGACAGATTTAATACAGAACTCTGAATCTAAATTTGGGGCAGAATATATGCAAAATGTTATTCAGTCTATTTTGGATAGAACCACAATGTTGTAGCTGTTTCTTAAAGAAAAGATGATGGTGTGATACTTAATTTATACAAAAATGAGTGAGCAGCCAAAAGATAGAAGGAAAAGTGTCAGTCTAATTCTTATAATTGTTACCAAGAGACCTGTTAATAATTTTCACCCTAACACCAGACTCTTCACAGCTTCTGTCCCTCTCCAGGAGCTACTCTGTCTGTCTTTGACCAAAGAGGTGGCGTTTTTAACCCTGAATCAGGCTCAGACCTCATCTGCCCATAGAGAGGGACAGGAGGCAGAGCAGCGGTGGTTGCCTCCAGCTGTACTACTGCTCTTTTGAGGTCCTGCTCCTCCTCCCTTGCTGCCAAGGCCCCTGGTCCTGCCCTCAGACACTCTCGATGCTTTAGATATATATTTATTTATTTTTTTCCCTTTAAAAATTGGAAATTGGCCTGAGCTGTTTCTGAGCAAGATGCAGCTTGGACGGTGGATTGAATGACAGAGTCATAAAGAAACAAGGAGATAAGAATAACTAAAAGCTAAGAGGTGTCAAGGACAGCTTTTTAAAGCTCTCCTCAGCTGTAGGTGGTATGACTGTAAAGGGCTGTTCCTAATTCAATCCAGTTTAGTTTAAATGACTGCTGAAGAGTGGTTTAAGCTGCTCTGCTCACCTTTGCACTGAGCTGGACTGATCTCACACAGTCTGTCATTGCATTGCAGCTAGGAACGTTAGGAGTTCAGGGCACAGCCCAAATTGAGACAGCTCTCAGAGCTGCCGTTAGCCCCTCTGTGCAAGAGCATAGAGAGCAGCTGAATTACCCAACTCCTGATAATCCGGTCCAAAGTCTTAATTTTCATTCAAGCCATCCCTTAGAAGTTGTTTGCTTCCTAATTCAGTGTGAAGCCCCAGGCTCTTGATTGCCCACCCGGCATGCATGCTTCTTTGCTCTTATGATCTCTTCTGGAGCTTAGGCTATTTCTTGAACTGTGCGGACATGCACACAGTGGGCTCAGGTACTGACCTGGACACAATAAAACCTGGTATCTGCGCTTGTGTGGACACGGCTTGGCTAAATTTGCCATATGAATGCAAACACTTTGGGTACTTTAATCATTCCCCGCAGTGACTAAAGATCATAGACACGAAGTCCTCTAATAACATATGAACTCTTTTTGAAGCTCAGTGAAAGCTATTTGTAACAAAAGGTTGCCAAGCAGCACCTCTAAAAGAGAAGCAATCCGTACTGTTTGGTGTGCCCAAATGAGCAGGACTCTGCAGATAGGGTTGCTGCAAAATCTAGTATGGAGACAATGCTTTAAAGAACTAGCTGGTGTTTGCTTGCATTTAAAATACGTCATATAACGAGGCAAAGTATCATTTTTAATGCTTTCTCCAAAAATTCCCACCAGTTTTTAAAAGTGGTTTTTTTTTTTTATTTTGAAGTAGCATAAAGTATTGCACATCAAGAACTGCGCACCCATTTCCTTGCATAAATAATGAGCCCACGTACCAGACCCAGTTTTACACTGGCCCAGGATGTGAAGGTGGTTTCGGCAACAGTCAAGGCTTATGCAAATACATATTTGCCCTCCTCCAAAAAGGATCCAGGTCTACACTGGCTTGTTTCCCACTTCACTCCAAAGCCCTGCTCTCTGGACAGTCCATGTTGTCCATCCTAGTTTCTTCTCATGACCCCTGCTTAGCCACAGGAGACATATGCAACATATGAGAATGCAAACCAAGTGCTCTACAGTTTAGAGCTGGCCAGTGTGCTTCAAGGAGCAACAGCTCTGCACATTATGGGAATGAGGTTACCCACCTCTGTTGGCCTGAAGGTCAAGGCTCTCTCCTTGACACGGTCTGCCAAGACAGACAGAAGCAATTTTCCCTTTCTTCCATTTGAGGGAACTCCAGGAACTAGCGTGGTTGGCATAGTATAGGCAGCAATT
This sequence comes from Gorsachius magnificus, assembly GCA_034008185.1. Taxonomy (NCBI): domain Eukaryota; kingdom Metazoa; phylum Chordata; class Aves; order Pelecaniformes; family Ardeidae; genus Gorsachius; species Gorsachius magnificus. The sequence continues at coordinate 5,504,464 of CM067085.1, read as the reverse complement.
GCCGATTAATGCAAGTCGGGACTTAGGGAGGTCCTGGGTTTTAGCAGTATTGTTGTAGTCAGCTGGCTTGCAATCTGGAGTATGAAAGGGCTACCATGTTCTCGCTCTCCAAGGCTTTATAAAGCAACTCTCTTCCCTACCTCAGAGGACATTGCACTTGGGCAATTGCTTTCTAATCTATGTTTTTCATATCATTCCTGTCACTTTGACATTTGGAATAAAAGCCCAGGATGGTGTAAACAAACCTTTTAGCTAAAAGGGATGGCTAAAAGGGATTGATAGTATCAAAAATGGATCTTGCAGTGATGCTCTTTATCTTTTCCCTTCCTCTGCCTTATAGCCCTTTATCTCTTCCCTACTTAGAGCACAGAACTTCTTAGTTCCTGCTATCTAAATTACAGGTCTTTCAGCAGTTTGTTAAATGTAAGGAAACATGGATCTTTTGTGTGGTTCAGTAAAGCTCTCGTTTTGTTAGTTACTAAGTCAGCACTCACAATACACTGTTATTTAGGGTTTTCTCATATGGTATCACAATGTCTAAAGGCATAGCAACCACAGCACCAGAATAAGAATGAAAAACATGACCTCAGAAAATCAGTTGGAGAGGGGGATGTTTGAGAATGTGCAGAACGTCTGAACACAAACTCAGAGGAGATGTTTTTAATCTTTTCACTCATTTTGAAAGGTTTGTCATAAATATGTGGTCCTTGACAATAAACAGAAAGGTAGTGCTTTGGAGAAATATATCAGATCAAGAATATGGCTAATTGCATTGACAAGCTAGTGATGAAAGCTTGTGTTCTTTTCAGAAATGAAAGGTGTCTTAGACACCCTTTGCCATGTTCTACTAATTGAAAGTGTTTCAGAAATTGAATGCCTTCTAAAAATCAAAGTGGAAAATAATATTGTTATCTTCTCTCTTAAGTGTTCAGCCTGAAAAATTAGCTTAAAAGGAGGAGGGGTGGAGATGGACGTTTAACTCAAGGTTAGAGAGAACCATCAGAAGTGTAATTTAATGTCAGATCTCAAGGGTTAGGTAAGAGCATTACAGGCAGAGATGATCTGCTGATTAAACGTCAACATATTTTTAAGGTTTTCTTACTCAATTTTTATTCCTCTTTCTGTCTTGTCAGTGGACACAAAATAAACAGTAGGAAAACCGCCTCAGGATCTTCACGAAGAAACAAATTAAACTTGCATGCCATTTCTATGCACATAAAGAAAAGAAGGCAAAGCATTCCTTTCCTGGACTGTATTGGCAGCAAGTGGATGACAATTGCTCTCTCTTTCTGTAGAGGATGATGGAACTTAATCTGCAGTTCAGAAGTTCTCGGATAGTTTTAAACTCATTTTCTCATTCTGAATGCACACAATGTTCTGAGTATAAAGCACATCTTACATAGACCGGCTTAGTGCTTGAGCATATACACTAATGTTCAATCAGCGCCAGTGCTCCATTTTTTATTAATAATTTTTCCCTGTATATTTTCAAAATGGTACCCTTTTTAAGAAATAGAAGTCTATAATTCTCCTATTGGGGTTTTAAAATGAAAAAGACTGCATGGATAGTGTTTTTAACTGGTAATATAGAAAAGAAATAGCAGAGCATTATGCTGAATTCCTTCTATTTCTTTGGGTTTAAGAGTTAATAGAAAAAAATCCACAGGCAGGGGAGAACAGGAAAAATCTCTGGTTTAACTCTACCTAAAACAGAAAAAAAAAAGCCTCCAGTTTAATAATCTTATTTAATTTTAATTTGATCGTGGTAAACGTGATTGCAATTAATTTTACTTAGCAAGTGCAGATGGAGCCAAAATCATATTGATACATCTAAATAAAACTCAAATTTTATGCTGGGAGAAATAATAGTGCAATTGCCTTGCCATGTTTGACAAAGTCACAGCGAACAATCTAGACTACAGAAGATAACTTCAGAGTGCTTGGATTTAGGTGGTCAAAAGATACATCTGATGCCAGCAAAGAGCATTTAACGTTGTTATTTTTACACACCAGATTATGAAGATGAACGCTTAATGAATAAATTCTCAGCATTTACAATTTCTTTTCAAAGCCCAGTGGAATATATTAATTGAAATTTTTAACAGAAGTCAGGCAATTGAATTAGTTAAGCAATCATGTAGGTCCCATTAGTACTTATGTATATATTTTAGACTGTTGAATAACTCCACAAATCTGACCCTAGGTCATTTTGAGAACTTGAAATGGGGCCACAGGTACGTGGAAATATCTAGGTGCTTTTGAAAAATCCACCTTGATACTTCTGTACATGTTTAGTCACCTGAATAATTTAACAGATTTGATCACTGGGCACTTTTGCGGAGTTTAGCCTGTTTTTTTCCTGTGTATCAGGTTACTTGTCTCATTCACATTGATGGTCCAAACTGAGTTACAAACCCATTCAATCATACATGAGTTTAAGATTATTAAACTCATTTCTTGGGATCACACTCAAAATTTGTTGTGCTTTCTGCCTTTTCCTCTGCTGCTCGTCGGCTGTTTGCTGAACTGTGCAAATGTTTCTTCTCTAGTAATGAATACTTATTTTTCATTGACTTCTTAGAGCAAATACTCCCATGTGCTTGTTATCTTTTTTTCTTTCTCATTGCTCTAAAGATGTTTTTCTTACATAAACAGCCTGTATTACTCCAAACCCTTTGATCTGGAGATAAAAATTCCCACACCAATGACTCTTCTGATTTCTCCTCTGATTTTCAGGAGCACACTAACAACATAGATGTTGTTAAGGATTTTTTTTTTTCCCTTCTGTAGTTTCTGCCTCTATGAACCAGAACTTTGCAGTCTGCACCAGGGCTTAAATGTTCTCGTCTGCAAAGGACCTGCCAAGTCTCACTCACTTTGAATGAGAGATGTGTTCACTTTGATTTTAAAATTGCCTTAAAATTAAACCGCTCCACTTTTGTGGCAGATGATTGTGTAGAGTGTTTCAATGAGACATTCAGAATAGTGTTTCTAAGCCTCTGAAATTTCATATATTTAAATTGTCACATTTTGAGTCTTGTGCCGGGCTCCCCAGATTTGGAGCTTTCGCCAGTAATAAACCATCGTCTTCTCTTTTCCCCTCCCTTTTCCCTGTTTGCTGTTGTTTGTAAAGAAGAGCTGTGGACAAAACTGTGCTCATAACTTCTCCTTTTTTTCTGCAGCATGGATAATTCTTGGTATTACACGCCTCATCCTTCATGGTTTAAGGTGTACTCAGAATTACACAGTAAAATCTGAAGTGAAAACCATGTACTTCTCTCTATCTGTCTTTAATATGGAAAAAAAAAAGAAGGGAAAAAAAAAGAAGAAAAAAGACCTTGGAGTAAAAGTTGCCTATATTTTTTTCTTTTTTATATACCACTTACTATGTTGTCATAATCTATGAAATTAATAATTCTTTAATCAGTGAATTCCTAACAATGTAACTAACTCAAGGCCTGGTATGTTACGGTTAATGTGTACTCTGCTCCTTCCATACTCTAGTGCATCCCCTGAAGATAGAGCTCCACTGTTTTGGCAAAATCTGAAAAAGATTAAGCAGGATCCAGAAAAATCCAGACTTCATGTATTGACCCGCAACAAAGTTGTCATAGCAAGAGCTCCCTTCTGTCTACCTCACCAACTTCAAAAGACATCTTCAAAAGAAGTCTTTCAGACTTCAGCTGACTCCCAGACTTTCACCATTCTATTAACAAATCTAGGTGAAGCAAAATGCAGCTTTGCAGTCAAGAACAGTTGATCTAAAAATAAATTGATGGCACAGAAGGCACGAGATCAGCAGAATGTTTAAGATTTCTTGGCTTGCTTGTGGCAGACCAATGACAAGAGTCATCACAGTTAACTGTTGATGTTACCAGCTCCCCCCCAATGTTTAAACTATGAAAAATTTCTGTAGGGCCAAGTAAGATCAGAGGTTGATATTCAGAAAATTAAGAGAAAAATAATCCATTTTCTTTCAGCTTTCTGATAACAAAACTAATGATTATTATAATAGAGTTGGGCAGAAACTGTTCATAGTTTTCTAATGCTTGTCACTGTTAGTGAAGATTTTGCTGATCCAGTGACCTCCAGGCATTTCCAGCATGGGAATGGCTGAGACTGTTGCAGCTGGGAGCACCAGTGGCTCAAGCACTCCCCATTCCCTGGGTCCCACCAGCCCTTCCTCAACCAAGAGGCCCAGAGGTTTCTGAGACCCAGAGCACTTTTACTGTGATTTTGTACTGAAAAATACAAAGATGCCAGAGGGTTGTCCTCTTCCAGGCCAGCCTCTGAGAACTACTGAAAAATAATGCATTTTTGTCAGCAAACGTACTGTATGAGGACAAAAGACAGCTGTGAGATTCCTGTCCTTTTTTATAAAAATTATTAGTATTATAATTATTTTGAGATAGTTTGAACTGGGAGAGGCTAAAAGTTCTAATTTGGGTAGGAAAGCTGATAACTTTGAATATCTCATGCTACCAGGATAAGCCACTGCAATGCTAATTATAGGATTAAAAACTAGACATTATAAACCCAGGGAGATAGTGCTCTCTCTCTTTTTTTTTTTTTTTTTCCCAAGGAAACTAATTAGATTAGGTGCTAACCGCTCTAGAATATTAGCAGTTAGCTATGTGGTCTGTGACAGCTAGACAGTGATCTGCAGAATTCCTGCTGGTTATCTGTGGGCTTAAGTTACTCCAGCTCTTGGATTGCGTTAAAAGGCCAAATGCCCAGTAGCTTCCTTAGGTAGTTGTTATATGAATGAGATTAGTGTTCATATTGGGGATAACAGTTCTCACATAATAAAAAAAAAGTATATTATGATTAGATGACATTCTGAAAAGCTTTTTATTATTTTATAAAAGTGTCTTTTCAATGAAATTTTAAATAAAAAAAAATCAGGTACGAATGCGGAACAACAGCAAATATATAGACATATGGACCTTGGATGAGTTTTGTTCATGTCTGAAAGATCATGAAGGATACAAAAGAGAATTGTGACATATGGAGGAAGCAGATTAATTAATTTGAAAACAACCTTTGTACAAGGAACAGTTTCAGCTAAAGTAATTAAATTTAAAATGTTGTATTGTCAAGGTTTGTGTAAGGAGAGGGTCTCTGAACTGTTATCGGGTTCTGAGAGAGTGCAGTAAAACCTTGTAATCTAATAAGGTAAGAAACATTGATGTGCAATACTTAACAGCCCATTTTACTCGCCGAATTATTCCACGTAACCAAGAACAAACACATCATTCTGCCTGTAACATATGCACTGATTATTATTTACTGTTCCCTCTCTTTGCCCTGCTCTAAGTTCTGCTTTGGGGAAACTTGCATCACTTTTTCTATCACCATAATCATTTTCCCTCGTCATCTCTAACAGCACTTTGCAAATCTTGCTTTCCATTGCTGATAGACTAAAACTGCGTTCTTTCGGCTCGCTGCCACATCTGTCACAGCTGGGGATGTACTTGCCCAGCTACCTCTTGCCAGACACCTTGCTTGACACTGACAGTGTTATAATCACCTCTTTGCATATTCTGCAGTTTCATGACTTAATCATGGGACTGTAAATAACCGTAGAATAAAAAGCTATTATTTTAGATCTTCTTGACCATTATTTATTTTGAGGAAAATAGCCTCAAGCCATCTAGTGAGGAGATAGTCCAATAAAATATTAAGAACAATTTTGTCAATGTAAACTCTGAAATATTGAGAGGGTTATGGTGTGGTTTTTTTTTTTCCTTTGTGAATCTCAGATGCCAAGTAACCCTTGCCTTGAGTGAAGAAAGATTTTTGCCTAAGCAGAATGGTAGCCTGGGCACCGCTCTCACCGCATCGATAGCACTCGAACTCTATCTCACTCCTCTTCAGCAAAGTGAGATTTGGATTTTGCCCTAGGTTTTCAGGGAAAATCCAATGCCCCGTTATGCAAATATTGATAGATCCCCCTTGAACAGATCTAGGAAAGAATGTCGAGTTATGTTAAACAGTAGCGTAATTTAGTCTTGCCTGTGAGGGAAGGAACCATTTGTATTGCCTACCTTGCTCAGCAAAAGCAATGTTTAAGATAGAAGGCTGACAAACCTCTGGGGTTTTGTGTTTGGGTTGTTGGGCATGTATTTGGGTCTTCTTGAAACTAGCTAACTTATCCCAAATGAAAAAAAGAAAAATTCCAAAAAGCCAGTATCTGAATGCATTAAGTATATCTCCTCCGAATTCCCTGCCAAAGTCACTTCAGTCGTCAAACTCACACACAAATGATATGCATGCATTCTTACAAGCAATTGCCTTTTCCTTTCAAATGTTTCTGAATAAAAAAGTAAAGTTTAATTATGAAGAGATAACCAGAGGTGTTACCCTGAGAATTTAATTATTATTTGATTAAATTTCAAAAAACACAACCAAGCTATGACAGGGGCAGAAAGTATAGTAAAATGGTAATTATGAAATAGGAGATATGAATTAAGATAAGTTAGGAAACATTTTTTAAGTGTATGCCTGTGGGAAGGGGAATAAAATAAGAGAATGTTCTCCCATTCATATAAAAATATTAACATTTTGAGTTAGAAGACGGATTAATTGATGCCATATGCTGAAAAGCTATGGAGACTATGCTACCCTTTATCTTGTGCAATACCTTTCTCTCAGAGAAGTGGGGGGGTTAATGTTGTAAGGCAGGCTTGGCTGTAAAAGCTACACCCAACGTTTCTTCAGAGGGGTATCCTACTGGCACAAGACGAAATCGTAACTGGATTGAGCTGATGGAGTTTGACCTCTCTGGGATGACAGCTTCTTCAGGCACCGGCCCTGCATTTTGAACTACACAAAATTTGAGAATAAAAATCACGTAAGTGTGGTGGGATGCACCAATAACGAACCAATGATAAAAGACAGAATCTGAACTTTGCACCGCAGAAGCAGGCAGATGTATAAATCAGCCTGGCTTTGACAATTTACTCTGAAAGCCCCGCAGTTGCAGTTAGTGCTAACACATTTTGAGCAGCTGGAATTTTAGTCTGCTGGTTTCCTGAAGACAACAAAATTAAACATACTTTCAAGGCTTCATATTAATGATGGATAGCCTTATATGCTTCTTTAAATTGTCAAGCTGTTTCTCAGCACAGAGAACTGCCTGCTTGCGGTGCCGAGAGCGGAGAGCTGAGAAGGGGGGGCTGAGAGAGGACACGCTGGGGTGGAAGCAGTGCTGAGCGCTGGGTGCAGGATGGAGCGGCAGCCCGGCACGGGTGCTGAGGGCCTGCAGCCCTCGCCATCCCCTCCCCAGCACAGGGGAACCCAAACCTGCCTCTTGGCCCATCTGCCCGGCCCACCTCCCTGCTGACGCAAGTGCTCACTGAGGGGTCTTCAGAAATCACAGCAACTCAATATTTAGCTTTCAAGACTTGATTTAAAGGCAATGACCCAGGCATGTACACTGGGAGCTCAATCTTGCAAATTTTCCCACTAGCAATAATCCATACGCACAGAATCTTCACTCTAAAGTTGGGGTTAATTTCACATGAAGTCCTGCTTCCCCAGATATAGGGAAACAAATCTGTTTTGTTAGATGTTGCTTCCTAAAGGGGTCTAGCCCCTCAACTAAGCACTTATTCTTGTTCCTCAATTCTTTTGCTCTTCAACTCCTTTTTCACTTTGGAATCTGCATTCTGGTGTTATGTTAATTTTACTTCCAGATCATGAAGACACATCTAAGGAAAGCATCTACATCTAATCCTGAAGTCAGTTAATAAATCCATCGAAACAACAATTTTATTAGTACTGGGGAGAGGACAAATACCTTGCGTGTGTGTCTGCTGAGATTCCTTTGTACTGTCCTTTAATTAAGGATTTAACAGCTTACAGTTATCCAGCTGTCTTTTCCCTGGGTTAACCAGTTGTCTTACTGCCCTGAGGAAAATACCAGCTTTTCCCAGCCAGCACACCTAATGGGAGGGTTCCCTGAGTGCAAAGACAAATCGAGACTCCACCTTTATTTTTCCAGAAGGATTCACAAGTGCTGCAGTCTTTCAGTACAATTTTAATTCAAATCACAGATGACTTTTACTGATACTTTGTGTTTCAGTGGAAACATGCTGCTTTTTTGCTAATGACACTTTCTTCTGTAGGCACTGTGCCTAATTTTTAAAGGAATAGGCTTTTATAGGCTGGAAGGTAGAAAGAGATAATGGAAATGGTGCATTTATTCTATTGCGGTCTTATTTCAGTTTCACATATAAAAAAATGTTTAAGGGTCACATTCTAATTAATATCAAATATTTTGGTCATATCGGACAGGAGCTCAAACACATATTTGCAGGTGGTTTCTGTAACAGTAGAAATTAATTGCAAATGCAGTCATTCTGTGCGCAGAAATATAAAAAAAAAAGAGTTGTGCCTTACTTTTCTCATTATTTTCATCTGGAAATTACCTAGAAGGGTACAGAATGTACCCTAAAAATCTCTAAAATTGAACCTGGCAGAAGAAATAAGAATTAAGAAGAAACAAGAATTCAGAAGAAATAAGAATTAAGAAATATTTTCACCAAGTAATTACTGTGAATTTCAAATCCAGTTGCTAGAATTTTAAGAAATTACTTTTCTTATTTCTATCATGGCTGCAGAAGCTTCCCTAACCCAGTGCCTTATCTCAGGAATATATATGTGGAGAAGTGATTGTATGCCAGAGACCTCTGTGCACATTCATAAATGGGAAAGTAAGAACCCTAATACTTGACACCATGTGAAAATACAAAGATGTTTCTCCTATGGCAAAGTACTTGTGGTCTCCCTTCATCTGTTGCTAGGAGACCTGTTTAAGAATTAATCAGGGAAACATCACAAATGCTGCTAAATCATGCACCACACTACAGATTGAGCTGCTCCAAAGAGATGAGAAAACTTGCTTTTTCTGTTAACCAAGCACAGACTGGTATGCATCACAATTTCCTTCAGTAAGTACACTGCTGTACAAGTGCAAAATATTTACACTGTGTCTCCAGCAAAGTTGACAGTTATGTCTAGCCAAGAACTCCTTGTACAACAAGGACAAACATAGGCATATTAGAAACTGAGGATGGAAGAATATGCTCAGCCAGCTTCAGGGCATGCTGGAAGTTCAAAGTTGGACTATTGATTACATTTCTTTTAAAAAGACCTGGAGATTAGAACAGAGGATTGGTGAGCTCTGTCCATCTTGCCCTGAAACCCTCATATGGGGACTGGGAGATGCTAAACAGACAGAAAGGAGAGATTGAGTCGTCATGGCAAGAAGTGATGCTGCAAACTGCAGAAAAGCATTGCGAGCGCTGGGAGGTTGCACGGCTTTACTTGTATGGGTGTAGATCCGCTTATTCCAATAGAACTGTGCTTTTTAAGAGCATTCCAGTTCCTGGGTGGAAAGGCAAATAAGCCATTCTGGTATGAGGCACTTTCAAATCAGTCTGGAATTGCGCAGAAAAAGCGTACCGGCTAAAACACACACACGCTTCAACCAAACGCTTAAACCATTGCCAAAACCGTATTTAGAACAGACATAAGATTGGGGCTGGCATGGAAAAGAGGGAAAAGCTGCCACTTTGTGCCCAAACTGGGACCCGAGGGCTCAGAAAAGGATGTTAGGGAGCAGGAGGCTGAGAGGTGCTGGAGTGGAGGGTCAGATACTTTGTTCTGCATCTCACAACAGATGCTTCATCGCTGCTCAACCTCGAATTGTAGAGATTAGATCTAAGATTCCTGCCATCAAAAGCCAAAGTTTTACAAAAATAGTTTTTCTCATGTGAATGCAACCATGCCTTAACTGAGGAATAGGTCCATCGCGGTTTTGGACTTAGAAATGGGCTCGTGTTCGGATTCAAGGGATTTACATTTCAACACTAGGTTCCAGTTTCAGGATATACTTAGCTGGGATTTTATTTTATTCAGATAAATTTAAATTTAAATTCTATTCAGGCTGTGACTATGACAGGGGCTGAAACCTGTCAGAGTATCTTTTGGACAACCAAAATGAGGGCTTGGAGGAAAGACTGTGCATAGACTCCATGGAAAGAAGAGCAGGCTATTTCACTTTTAAAACTTTGTGCTGCGTTCTGGGGCATTTCCTATGCCAAGTGCAAAATAAAGAGCATTTTTTAGAAACAGGTTGGAAATTTCAGAGCACTGGTAATAGAACTGAGAAAATCTCAACTTTTTATTTCTTCCTTGAAGGTTACCAGCTCAAAGTTGGCATGTGGGACTGACTGCTGCTCTGCCGGTGGTCTTGGTCAAATTGCCATTGGACAGAAGTTTGTCCTGCAAACCCACCGCAGTAGCTGGCAACCTGGCTGGAGATTTGTTTGCTGGTATTCATGAAGCTGGTTTTGTTGTGCTAGTTAAAGGTGTTATTAAATACAAAGGAGAAGAATTAATCTTAGCGAAGGAGCCAAAAAAATGAACTGGTGTGGAAAGCAAATTATTTGCACTTCTCAATATGTGGCCTCTCCTTGTCGGGCCAGGGACACGTTGGCAGAATGATCAAGCAGCGCCTGCTACTGTGGCTTGCACTCTCGATCTGGGGGAAACATAGTTTTCAGGGTCTTGCAGCCTGATTTCTGAAGTCACTAAGTGCATTTTCAACTGAACAGAAAAAAAAGCTATTCCAAACCAATCTTCTCCCCAGCCCCCAAGTGCAGCACACCTTATGTTAGCAGGTACCTTCTGTCAGATCATTCTTTTGGGGGCGTTTGGCAATTAGAATAGAATAGAATAGAATAGAATAGAATAGAATAGAATAGAATATTTTCTTTTCAGTTGGAAGTCACTTACAGTGATCATCTAGCCTATTTTCATAACATTTATCCTGCCTTCATGACACTCTGCAGGAGTCTCTCTACATGGATAAAGCCACCAGAGGACAAGAAAATGGAGTTCCCTTTTCTTCCCGTGTGCTCCAGCACACCTTCTTCTTCAGGCAGAGCAGGGGGTCCCCTTGCTGCTTCAGTCCACTTTAACTCACAGGTAAGTGGGAAGACAAGCATGCCGCACCGAACGCAAGCGGGTAGGAGAAGCAAGCAGTACTTTAAAGGATATTTGGAGCTACTGCAAACCCTCTCCTCATCTGTGCCCACTGTGTGTCAGCCCGCTGTCTCAGAGAGGCTCCAGCAGGCGCTCAGATCTTGCTCACAAGCACCGTGCATGCCTCAGACTACGCGGCTTTGATCACGACTTGATGGCACCTAGTATAAAGCCGTAAAAATCCACACCTGCAGGATCTCCTCTTCTTCCCACGTACGTCACCAGCAGCAGTTCCCCTGATGTCAATGGGAGCAGGATCAGATGTCTGTGCTCCAGGTTTTCAGAAGAGAATGTCTGGCTTTATAAGCATCTTTTTTAATGCATCATTTTAGGTAAAAATACGGAGCTGCAGTGACACCAGCTCAGCCTTACAGCTAATAATAGGGAAGCCTAGTAAGATTCAAGGAAGATTAGAAAAAATATTTGAAATAAAACAAAAATACCCCAATAAAACTTTTGCAGTTACACTGAGAGAATAGAAATATATGAGGGTCATAAATCCCCGCACACCAGGAGAGAAGTTGTCTGGCTGCTCAGGGTCAGGGGCACCAGTTGTTATAGACATATCCAAGAACATATCCAAGAACTATTTGAGCGGTATCAAACATCAGTATTGGCCACTGTTGATAGATGGATCTTGTGCTAGATTAATGTGATCTGACAAGGTGAATCCTATATTCCTAATACTCATAAAATGTATATTGGCTTTTCATGTAAAAACCCTCCAAACCCAAAGCTTGATATTGAAGCCTCTGGGCTTCGATATCAAATCTATTCAATTCCATTGGTTAAGTCCTAAATCACTTCTGAAAACAGAGTGCTAAAACTGGAAAAATGGCTCTGGCCATACACAGCCAAGGAAACCCTCCTCCTTCCGTCAGGAAACCCAGTCACTCTGCTCCATCAGCATCCCATCCGTCTTCAGCACATGCTCAGTTCCCTGCAATGGGTTTTGCTGTCTGCCTTTGAGGAAGATTAGCTGTTAATTTTTGGTTGAATTGCTTGATTTTCCTTTTTCTCTTGCACGCTGATCCAGGCAAACAGATGTCTCGAACACCTTGGAATATGCCCATTCTCCCTCCTGGTCCTCCTTCTTTCCAAACAGTAATTGTTCCAGCATCCAAAGAGATAAAAAGGCATTAAAGGTAATGACCCTTGGTCTGATTTCACATACGGCTGGGCCTTACCCAACAAAATCCTAATCCCTGTTTTACAGATAATTATGTATCAAGAGTGATAAATGTTCTATGACAACAATATATTACACAGAGAGCACCAAAAGACTGCTGTATCTGTGAGTAACCAGCATGTGTTTTGAACGCAGCGTTGTGACAAGCACACATCTAATGCAGTGCTTGTAGAAGCAATTCTCTTTTTGGAAACTGGATAATAATTTTGTGTATCTCTCAACTAAAATTTTGAAGGCAGTTCTGTGTGCATTCAGCACTTTTGCGTGTCTATAGTTAAATTTAACAGCAGCACATTAGCCCTGAATGTCTATTAAAAAGAATTGGTAATCGGTTAAATGAGAGATGGCTACAAAGATGGGGCAATGCTGCTTTAAAATTATTGATTAGATCAGTAAAAAGACACTAAAAGTCAGCATGAATAGCAAGCTTATTAAATGATATTGCCACGACTCCTTCAGCACCAGTTCCTGAAGTAACTTTAAGCACTGTAAAATATATTAACACAATACTAACTTAAAAGGAGAGAACACAGCACACTCTTTAAATTCAGAATGAAAGCTGATGAAAATTAACAGGATCTAGAGGTCAGAAACCAAAGGATTCTAAATGTGAAAGCAGAGGAAAACAAGGAAAATAATGTAATTTAATTATTTCAGCTTTTAAAGCTCTTTAACAAAGCAGAGTTCAATCTGAGAAATTATTATTGCTCCAGAAAAATAATTGACAACTATAACTTCAGCATATTTAAACCAGTTTGAAACCAATTAGCTTCTCACCTAGACTTGAAGGAAGGCCAGTGCTACTTCTGTAGTATAATGTAATCAAAATCACATTGAAATATAACAGGAACTGTCCTAATACAAGGGGTTTTTTGTCAAGTTTAGAAACAAAATTAATTGGACAAGTGTGGAGAGAGAGTCACCATATGCTAGGTTCATCAGTGGAAAAATCCTTTGTACAGCAATTCAAAATCCATCCTTCAGCCAACACAAAGCAACTTTTTAATAGGTTTAACTTATTATTGAATAATGCACTGATGTGGGAAGAGAGTGGCGAGTATCCAAATAAACCCTCAGGGCTGGATTAAAACACATTAAAAATTACTAAGATTTCATATGCAATTCTATATTTGGGCATGTGAGGGTTTGGCTCTGAGAAAAGTTGTGCACTCAAATTCTCTGTTGTGCGTGCAGACAGTGATTTCACCTCTATGCCTGACATGCACTTGTGCATTTATCCTCTGGTCTTCAGAGGACCTGTATTTCTGAAAAGCATGTCAGCTTTTTGGCCATTTCATCTCCCTAGTGGTTGTGCTTGCTAGATCCAGGGTGAATATTGCCCCAGTGACACGTTCTGACACGAATGGGAGTCATCTTTGCAGTCTAGGAGGAAGGTGAGACCATGGATATGACAGACCACAGGCTACCCAAGATCCCCGCTCAGTCATCACCTGGCAGGGCTTCTGCTACTGGGTTAGAGCCACTGTGGCCACATGATACAGAGCACCCGCTTGGTCTGAACTGACTCGGCTGATTCAAATGTGTTCAGGAATTTTTTGACGGGTTATCTTTGCATGAGGAGACACTATGCTCATCCTTATCACTGGGTGCTTGGACATCCAATATTTATTTGTCTTCTTTCAGTGTCATAACACTGACACAAAATCCATGTTGTGAGCACTGGTTGCTTTGAGAGAAATGGAGACACTGGGTCAAATCTGGTGTAAAGATCTGGTATTAACAGTGAAGGTCTAAGCCTGGTGGGACCCAGAGTCCTTCATCACTCGAGGGATGTATCTGGCTCTTGCCACCCAGTGTCAAACTTGTGGGACCATCTTAGGTTATGAAATTCTCCTAGATGTTGCACAGGCTGCAGCATTTCATGTTCATTTCTTTTCTGAAACATTTGCAATGCTTTTTCATTCGATACAAACTTATCTACTTACATATGCATTTTTGCTCCAGCTCAGACTACCTTTCTGTGCACAATGACATATGTCTTGAGACCGTTGATGGCAACGCAGGACTGGAAGGGAAAACCTGCTTCCTACAGGCCAGGCCTCCACTTCTACAAGCATATCGTGTCTGCTTCCACACACTGACAAAAAAACATCTTAAAGAAAGTTACACTTGTGAAAAATAATTTTTTTTGCCAAGTGAGTCCATTGAAGAGCAGTTCTTTGCATAGAGATCACATTGCAGCTCCCAACCCACTTATGAAGAGCGCTACATTTTACCCAAAAGCTAGTGGGGACATGGTGGATTTGGTGGATGTGTGAGTGCTGGTGCAGCCGGGCAGGTAGCTTCTGTCCATACCACAGGAGCTTTAATCAATGTTTTCCCAGATTTTGTGACAGTGGGTATGAGGACATGGGGTGCTCCCACTGTGCTGTGAAACATTGCTCCTTCCTGGGTTGGAGCCCCATATCTTTACGGGCATTTGGGCAGGCATGGGGAAGAGGCAGAGGTAGATCTGGTGTGAAATCAAGACATAATAAAATAATATATAGGTTAAGGGAAGCTGCAATGCTTCCTAGGTGGTGGGGATGCCCACGAGGACTGCACAAGGCATCTCCTGCTCTGTGTGTGCCTACTGCCCCAGTGCCAGTGTGGGGCTGGCACGTCCTCTGCCCTGGAAGAAATAAGGCTCAGAAAGATTTTACCAACAGAAGTAAGGCTGGTGGGGATGGACTTTATCCCCAAGGAAAGAGCTGCCTCTGCTACAAACCATGTTTAATTTAAATGCTGTTAGTCGTGTATATTACATTTGTATACTATATCATAGCTTGGTGCTATGAATAAATATGAAGACATAAACAAGGTCATTTATGTGAAGCCAACAACAATATTACTGCTGGAGAAAGACACATGCAAAAATAGAAAATAAAACTTTTAAGTGTAGTAGCTAGAGGTTGTTGCTAATGAAGAAATAAAACATATTTTCTTTTCCAGTATTGTCACTGATGCTTTAACTTCTGATATCTTAAACATATCTTCCCTTGAATAATATTTTTGCTTTCTGAAAACAATTTATTATACAGAAAACATTAAACACAAGCAAAATCAGTCCGTACTGACTTTGATGCATTATCTACAGAGTTACAAGAAGTATGGATATTCAAGATGTCAGTAAACAAAAAGATGAACCTTCATACAAAAGAATGAAGCTTTTTTTTTTTTTTTTTTTAATAAAAGTGACATTGGATTGATAAAAATAGAAAAACAAAGACAACCAACCGGAATGAGACATGGAGCTTCCTGCTAGGAGTTGTGTGCCAGTTTGACAATTAATTGATTCAGACTGATTGGTGACTTGGCAGGTACCATCAACACAGTTTCCTGCAATCTGCCAGTCCAACCATCCAAAGGATGTTACTGGATTCTGCCCCACTCTGTTCTCTCTCCCATCTGCTGTGTTATGCAAGATGAGACACAGCAGTCCTAGAGAATTCAGAAAGTATTACAGATAAAAGAAAAAGCGTTTCCACCTTACACTCAACATAACATTGTAGGATCACGATACATTGAAAACGAAGATAGAGTAAGGGAAATTTCTGCCTACTTTCTGAAACATTGAGGAGCTCTTGCCACATAGAAATTGGAGGGGAATAGCTGCACTTTTTCAATGCAATAATCTGACAATAATGCAATAATCAATTTTATCAGATTCTCTGCAGATTCATTGTGGCTTCTTAGTGGAGACTGCTTTACATTTCAAAAGGGCATTAATGCACTGATTTTTCTAAGGTAAGTGAATATCCTCTGCAATTCCTACACAGCCACAGATTTTTGACACCAGTAACATGAAGAACCTATCTGACTTGTGAGGGCATCCATGGTGTTGGCATAGATTATTCACACTTTTCAGCTGAGAAAAGCACCTCTGGAGCCGACACAAGAGCATGCCAGTAGATGTACACATTGAGTTCTCCTAAACTGTGAAGTGTTTCAAGCCTGCCAGAAACTACCATGGGAAACCTATGGCTTACCAGACATATCTTTGCCAGCTACACAAGCTCCCAAGAAATCTTATGAAAAGGCCCCAGCACGGTGCCCAAACACTACTGCCAGATCCAGCAGTTGAATGCTGATGGCCTGCTCCCTTTTTTGTGCTACTGCCTGGGTAACACCGCTTGCGGCCTGCTAATGCCACACCAGACACATTGGCCTAGGATATCTCCAGCAGGCCAGAGCAGACTGGAGTTCGGGAAGGAGCGTGACCTCTGCAGCTGACAAAGCAAGAGATGTGTTGGGTGGTAATTTCCATGCCAGATGCTGCATGAGAACCCACCTGCTCACCAGCTGCTGGGGCGCATTGCTCGCCAGGGGTTCTCCTCCACCAAAGCCTGGTGCAGATGTGATCTAGGATGGGTTTCCCTGGCAGAGAAGATGCTGGCCATCATGCTAAGTGCATACATTAGCACAACCTGAGCTGGTGCAACATGGGCTCCTCGAGCAGCAACTGCTCTGCACGTGGCTTGTGCGTCTGCTGGTGATGGGAATGCCGGGGAGAAGGATGGGGCATGTATTCACTGGCAGGACTCCTCATGCTGTACATGTGAATGAAAAATACCTGACAAAATGGACAAACCAAGGTGCAGTAGGTTGGGGACAATCCTGCCCAGTGTCTGCAACAGTATGGCTGCCCCAGTAGTGCCCTGATCAAGTGTATTTTCTTACCTCATGGAAAAGCCACATGAGCCCTTGGCTGGTCTCCTCCTCCAAAGCTGTAGAGATACGTTGGGTCTGGGCACTGAGATTTCATTTAATGCTGAGGCTCATAATAGGGAGAGCCCTAATGCCATGTCTTCTGAGGAAAAGGAGGGATGTAGGTTGCAAGCTCTTCACAGTTCAGAAAGGTCCTGTGCAGCAGAAAGGCTAGAAGGGTCTAAAGGAGCATGTACCAAACTGTTCCATGATACCCGAAGCATTGCACACTGTCTCAATGCAGCGCAGAGGGAGACAGGACACTCCAGAAGTGACCTCAACCTCTGACGTGTGGGTGTGTTTGATATTGCAGCCTATCCTGCTGAATGATGGATAGCACTTGGGGGTGCCATTAAGGAGCAGCATCAGCTTAGCCAGTAAGACTTTCCATCAACTTATACAGATTGGTACTGTTCAAACATTTTTAATATTTACATTGGAAGATTTCCTAAGAGTCTAGAAATGAGGCTGTAGCCATCAGTTGCAGACTGATATTCCAGTTGTACAGATAATGGAGCTGAGGAAGGAAGAAATGAATTTGGCATTTGATTTTGGCTAAAGTTTTATTTGGCATAGAACAAAGATCAGTTCAGAGCAAAATTCAACCTACTGATCTTTATTATTTCTTGAGTGTCCTTGTCAGTATTTGCCTGGAAAGTATTTTCCACAGACAACATGTCTAAATATTGTCTTTGAGAGAGTGAAACACTGATGTTTAAAATTTCCTATGAAACAGCTGAAAATGTAAAAAGGGAGAAATTGTTCTTTGTATAAGGGCTGGCTTGGATGAAAAGGAAAAAACCCCTACAGGCACACACGGGGTGTGAGTACGGGTGGATGGGCAGCACTTGCATCACCGGTGGAAGACTGAACAGAGATCTCAAATCATTTCCACTGTGAAGGGAGGAGAGATGGCTGCTCTTAGAAGTCCTCCTCTTAACCACTCATTCCTTGTTTTCAGTAGATTTTTTAGCATCTCCAAGAAGCTAATTGAAGCAGAAGGGAACCACTGAGGCTAGCGAGGTGCCACTCTCCCAGCCCTCTGCTGAAGCAGCCCTCTCAGCTTCACGAGAGGCACATCTGTCGAGACACAAATTTATTTAGCAGAACATGCAGAAGATCTAGGCAACTCTTACCATAATTACTCAAACAATTACTCTACTGAAAAGCTGTTCCCTCACTCAGATGGTTGCTGTGGCTGCGTGATCAAGGATCACAGGCGAACTTTACTGAGAGCTGCTTCTTCCTACAAAGATTTTTAGCTTTTAATTCTGTACTTCTGACTCCTCCTGCACAGTTTCACATGCGTGTGATCCTCTTTAGTTATTCAGTTGCTGAACTTGTTTGCTGATTTTGCTAAACACATTATGAGGCATAATAAGCTGCAGCAATCTTGCTGCTAAATGAAAGCGGATAAAAAGAAAAACTTGCTGTTCTGTGTCGTACATCCTAATGGACAAAACTAACATTTGTACTGCCTCCCTATTTTACATATTTTTAATTTTTGTACAGAATATTCAACATCCATATGGACAAGAGGCAATCATTTCAGCCAGTTAAGCCACTTCAGCCAAAGCTTGCCCAAAGCTTGATTTAATATTTAGTTGGATAACTGGGTATTTTTTGGGCTTCTCCATTTATCGAAAGAGCTTCTGTGCCAATGACAAAGATGAAAAGCAAAGTATCTCATAAGTTACAAAAGATTTTTACACATATTAATGGCTTCAGATCCACTAAAGCTTGTGAGAAATACGAATTTCTACCCCTGACCTGCAGACTTGGGGTGCAGAGAAAACCATGGATAAAATCTGTAGAGGAAAGAAGAGGAAGGAGCAGAAGGTTCAAGGAGAAACTAAAATAAATATAAAACAGGCTCTCAGGTAGATTTTAAAGTTCCTCGATGTTGTTAGTGGAGCCAAGTTCTAAGAAAAAATATTTATTTCAGCCATAAATGAGGACGACTCAAACATCTGTATGTCCAGGGTCCAATTATATGCAGAGATAAGCTTAAAGGTTCAGTCTAATTGAAAGTTTTCTAAATATCTCTTCCCTAGTCTGTGCATGAAACTGTTTGGTGATCCAAATATTTTTTCAGTAAAGTATTTTATTTCCCAGTGAAAGTCAATGCAAGACTTAAATGCTCTTGAAATTTTTGGGGGTTTGTTTTTATTTATCAACTCTGTGGTCATTCATTCTAGCTGGAATTAGATGAAATTGCCCGTTTGCTTCATTGAGGAAGATTTTCTTGGATAGATCAAATCTGTCATCTTTCTTCTTCTCAAACAGCTGAAAATCCACCGAGAGAGAGATTATCATGCCAGAAATTAAATCAAGCAACGCATCGCATAAAAAACTTCTATGCCTATTCCAAAGAGCTGAGAGAATTGTTCCTGATGAAGTACTTCACCTTATCAAAAATATTCTTTCCTAACAAGGGTCTGGTACTGTACCATCCATGTTCAGTGTATTCAAAACAGTACCTTTGACTTGTGCTGTTCCAAGATCTGTCACAAGAATCGCAGCACATGCTAGAGGTACATTTTCTGCTGGAAAAATCTGTGTCACTGGTAATGGAAATTACCCCAAGAATGGTTGTTCTCTTGCAAATCTTGCCATGCTACCATTAGAAATTTGCCTTAAAATAGTCTGAATTTTAGGCTCTACCTAAGGAACCCAAAGAAAAAAATGACCTACATTCGTATTCAGTAAAAACCCCAGTTCTTCAAAGATGTTTTTACTTCTAGCCTGTCACTCAATAGGAAACAAATGAAATTGTTATGAATACATGAAATTGAACCTTACTAAAAATTTTGAAGGACAGCCGAAAACAAGCTTCCAGCTAAATCTTCAGTTTTCTGATAAATCTTCAAAGCTGCACAGCTGAGTTCTGAAATTCTTCCCTTTCAAAAAAGATAGCAAGCACCATATATTTAAATAAGACATCCTAAAATAAAAAAAAGGAAAAAAAACCCACCATACTTTTAAGTCATTCCCAGATCAATATCCCTCATCTCCCTTTTTTTTTTTTCCTTGTACACTGAAATGCAATATAAGAGGTTTGCATGGGCCAGGGAATAAATTTGGCTTATCAGGACAGGGGCTGTAGCCCTACCCTCTGACCCCAGGTGAGCCACCCACCAAGACCCCTTTGAGTTGGCCTGCTGTGACCTGCTGAGCACCAGTTATCTTCTGGCCCCAGTGTGGGAACTGCTGGCCAGGGGATGGGGATGACCCCATCCTTAGCTGTAGATGACATTCCATAAGACACAGTTTGTGTCTCAGATATGCGTTATGTCTGAAACTCTAACCTAGAAATGAACCTGTAAGCTGAACTGAGTCAAAACACCTTCTTGCTCCAGATCCAGGTTTCCATAGTTAGCAAGGTGATGCAGAAGCTGAAAGGCTCAGAAGAGACAATGACTCCTGTGCTCCAGCCCCCAACATTAGTACGTTTCTGCATCCAATTATCATACTGAAGAACAACGCACAAACTGTTGTCTGAGCATAGACTTGAACCCAGGTTTCCTGCTCCTTGACAGGCTATAACTTGACTTTTATATCCCATCTTTCTAATTCTTTCTGACTTCTGAACTCCTGCATCCTTTGCTGTACAGTGAGCCCACAGCTGTGCAAGCACTGCCTATCTGTAATGTTCTCCTAGGTGAAAAATGCATGTTTTACCTGCTTATCCAGAGCAGGGAATTGAGTCGTGGTACTTATGCTAGGCTTTAACACTGAAGTCGAGACTTTTGCAAAGTTAAAGTTTTTAAACTTTTGATTTAAACCCTCAGGAATATACTGCAGACTGTGGAGCCTGGAGGGAATGGGAGTGCCTTTTTTCCAACCTGATTCAGCCTGGCATTTAATCTCCAGAGAGGACTAAGACTTCCAGTACAGTTCTGTGTTTAGCATTTCCTAATTGCTAGCTCCTAGTAACGCTGCACAAAATGCAAACGTTTTCTAGATTACTCTTAGGGACTTCAGATACTTAAACTCATAGTTTTGATTCTGTTTTGAGTTTTAAATTCTGTTCTCAGGCTAATTTTTTTTTTTTTTTTTTTTTTACTTAAGTCTTACAGTATCTAACTTAGATCAGAAGGCTTGTTTGGGAACAGACCCTGGTCTGCTCTGATGAGAAGCCAGATCTCAAACTGAAATAATGCTTTTTCAGAAGGGTTAACCTATTACTTAGTCCAGGCCAATCTTATCGACTGATTGATTACTCTTCCTACTTCTGTGCCACATGTATTCAAAAGACTGCTTTTTGAATATTTCTGGGTAAAATCAGTGGTCCAGTTCAGCAACCTTCCACTGACACTGCTTGTGTTCTTAAAAAAAAATAATAGGTAAAAGCTATTTGGATTTCTGGCCATCACGCTTCTTGCAAACATAGTATTCCCAGTTTGAATTGCTGGAATTCTGAATCTAGGGTCTGCTTAAAAAAAGGTCAACTTCTTTCCCACAATTTCCACAGAGATAATTAAAGAGATGTTATGTGGTGTAAGAAAGTTACTCTTCCGATGTCTCAGAGGATCAGATATCATTCAGAGTACTATACTCTTAATTACTTAACGATCACTTCATTTTTAGGGGCTTAAGCAGTGATTTATAGCTCCAAATTACTGAACAGAAAACATACCAAGCAATCAAAGCTGGAGTTGCTAATAAAACACCTGAACGCAATAGCTTTCCAGAAATTGTTGCAGCTATTTCAGCAAGATATTTGCCCCAGGATACCACGTGGCAATGCACAACCTTTACAGACTTTTTCCTTTCTCCTTTTACACCAGGCCTGGCTGCAGAATGTTCTTTAGTCTTAGCTGAGCTATAACTTCCCTCGTGCCCATCACACTCTTGCATCGCCAGCAATGCTCCATGGAAAACTGAGTTTCACATAGAATATGACCACAGCTTCTGCTTTCTTTCAGAGTAGGTGATTATATATCCCTTCTTATTCATTGCTTATCATGGAGAGCACTTGCCTGAAGTGAAGGCAACATGCTGAATTCCCAACTTTGCCTGGCAAGACCTGAACCTGCATCTTTGGGCAGCGTGTATCAGCCACCAGCCTACAGACTATGCAGGCTGAAGGCATCTATCATTTCTTCCTCAAGCTGCCTCACTGTGTAGAAAGTACTTCAAAAGATACTGGGAGAAGGATAAAAAACATGAAAGCAGCTTTTGTAGACTTGTGGTTTGGATGCTAAGGAGCAATGGACCTTGGAGTGTGTTCCTTGCCTCAAAGACCAGATATTTATGCAGTGGTGTTTCATGTAAACTGTATAATCATTCCCCTGAAGCAGAGATTCACGTTCAGGACTAAACTAGGACACGGAGCTGTAACAGCCCAGTGGAGGCCAGGCTATATGCTGCTGTGCAGGTGATTAAAATGATTGAACGGTGTCAGGACCGGGATGTGTCTTCAGCATTTTGGGGAAGTGCCGTAGCCACAGCTCTCTTTAGGAAGATGTGTCATTCTAGCCTCAGTCTGTGTGGTTTTAACAAAAATAATAATGTGAGCTTTTGCTGTGATCCCCAAGGAATCCAGCTGAGGTACCTGCAGGAGAGTGTGTGACATTAATGATACCAAACAGGGGGCTTTTGCTGAACGCAGCCCTGAGTGACTGCGCTCGGCCTGTGCTGCTTCTCCCTCTTGGCAGCTCTAGTCTAAGCATATCAATTTTAGCTTGCTCTTTTGTGCTGGCTGTTTTCGACCCTAACAAAACACTGCTTTAAAGAGGAGTAGACTGAAAGAGATTACAGCACCAATTAGATGCCTGCGGGTTCATTTCCACAAGGCAGTGAGCTGACGTAAGAGCTTATTGCCACTGGGAAGGGGAGACCCTACTCTTCCCATCCCGTGCTCCCTGTTACCTGCTCCAGCTGTGTATTTTGCACCAACTTTGCTGCCCATCAGACCCCTCTGTGAGCTAATTCAACAACATAAGCTGGTGGAAAATGCACCCAGCAAAGAGACATGTTCCTGCTAGGTGATACAGATGACTGGGCTCACAGACAAGCCCAGCAAAGACGGAGCTGGCAGGAGAGATGAGGGACTGCTGGGGCAGAAAAGGCAGAGGAGACAAGACCTCCCACCTGGGAGCATCAAAGCATTGCAAGTGTATTAGCTTGTGTGCAGCCACAGCCCTTAGTTTCTTTTTAAAACAACACAGGATCTCATAAACAGTGAGTCAAAGCACTGAGCTAAAATACTGGTAAATAGGAGAGAGAAAAACCTTAGAGCCCAGCAGCAGCCTGGCAGTGATGAGCAGGCAGCAACGTAAGGGCAACGACCGAAAGCCAAGGCGAGCAATAAAGCAATCGCCAGGAGTCAAGCAAACCACAACTGCAGCTACTTTTGTTAGAGATCTTATTGGGGTTTACTGAAATGCTTAGGATTTGGGAGGGCTCAGCTCAAGTTTGGGCAGTCTGGACTTGCTTGCTTGTATGAAAGAAGCACTTCTGAGCTTACAGGAATGTAAGTATTAGCAAGGATTTTGTTAAGAAAGTGAATTACGAAATCATTATCCTCTTTGGATGTTCAAGAGACTACTTTTAAAAGGCTTTTTTTCTTCCCCTTTTCTTTCAAAGGTAGGTTAGCTTCATTGGTTGTTGCCCTGAGGCTGCCTGGTTTATCCCATATTGCAATTTTATGCCCTACATTGGTAAGCTGAAGTTCTTTTTGTGGGAAAAGCAAAGCTACTCTGCTGACTTGAGCGACTGTCACAAAATTAAAAGACCTCTTATTGACAGTTTTTATTTAAGGATGACCTTATTCTATGAGAATCTCTCAAGGCAAGACATTAGCTTGGTTTTAGCCCATTTCTTCCTTCAACAGTTAGCAACCAAATATACGATAGCTCTCATATCACTTTCTGACTCTCTAGTAAACATTTTCTAAAGTCTGTTGTAGTGAATGGGAAGATGGACACCAACAGTGGCTGGATCAGGCCTTACAAGGAAACAGTTGTGTCTTTCCAAAATAATCCAAGGACCTGAACTCTAGTTTGGTGAGTCATTAACTATCCTATTGCCAAAGAAACAGCAAGCCAAATCCAAGTCTTTTCTGGACATCAGTTTGCCTGGAATGAAACTGAAATACTGGACCTCATAAGCTGTAATTCCTTCCCTCCGATATACTTCTAAATATAACCCAGAGGCTGGTGGCTTGCAAGCAACTTCACAGTTTAGTGCAAATAAAAAAGGTGAAGCTAGGTGGATTACAACCACTTCGTCATTGCATTTTATTAAAATATACTCGTTTTCATACTTAAAATAATCATTGTAAAATTCCTATTTCCTCTCAAGTTGAGCTCAGTTCTAGGTGTTCTGCATAGTATCTATGCAGAAGCAACAGAAGAAATACTGACTTCTGCAAAATTGGCCACAGAAGCAGAATTTCCTAAATGTGAGTCACACCGATACAGGAGAGTGCAAGTAGCATTAAATTTACAGGTGCATACATTCAAGAATTTAAGATGCCAGAGAGTCCTTCTCAGAAACTCTGTTTTCTCACTTTTTTTGTTCTTTCTTTTCTGGAAGTAATGCTAAAAGGTACATTAGATAGGAAACTGTTTGGAACTCAAATTACCGATAATGCTTGGATCCTGAATGTACCAACACACTGTCGGCACTGAGGTGTAGTGTTTTATTTGCTGATTACACAAATGTTATAAATGCTTTAGTGTGTACTGACAATTGCCAACAGTAGAGATAACAAATCCTTATTCTGAATCCATGTTATTATAAAGCCCATCTATGTACCTTAATGGAAATGCTGTTCATAGAGATACCATTGCCATATCACCACACAGCTGTAATCATGGAATTTGATAATATTTCTACAGTATTTCGGGGGGGGGGGGGGACACACACGGACACACTAAAAAGACTCTTAATGAACGTATATAAAACCACACTCATAAATCACCCACAGAACATTTTAAATAGCTCCTTTGGAGTTTGATCTTCTACCACTAAAGTCAATGGAATTTTTTCCTGTTCATTTAGGTAGGATCAAATTCAAAGCCTTAATGTCCCACTGTGTCACTTTGGGGAAAATCTCTCCTTATTATAAGAGAGTCCTGTAATTTGGTTTCCAGCTATAGAAGATTACTTCTTTTCTTTTCTCTTTGTATGCATTTTATGACAGAAATAAAACACTGCACAATCAGAGTGCAAAACAGAAGCCCCAAGGGCATCTTACAGACACTAGTGGCTCCTTAGGAAATCTTTAAAATCTCCAAAGCTACTGTGATTGCTTTGTATTACTTACTAAAGAACACTTTCCCACAACTGGTAAATAATACGATATTTTGAAGTGTATTGAAAACGCTCACAGAAGGTCAGCTGCATACACTCACTCAGAGTCAGTCTTGTTATACTGCAATTGAGATATAGTGGAAATATTACATCTTTAATAGCCAATACTTCATAGAGGGATGACAAGTGTATGTGCTGTCCCAGTGTCTGGCTCAAAAAACATTTTTTTGTGTCTGTTTTCCTTTGTTTACTTGTAATCTTTAGTTGAAGCCCATCTGGGGAAAAGAAAGAAGAAAAAAAAAAAAAGCAAATATTCTGTTGCAAATAATCAGAGCTATACAGAAAAGCTCAAGAAAAACCCTAAACCAAAGGAGACCAAAATCACAAAGGCCTTATCCTCCCTTTTCTGGGGCAGCAGAGGGCTGAAGAGATGCTTTGCACAGCCCTGGCAGCGGGGCGGCTGCGGGGCACCGTGGCTTTCCAACCTGCGAGTTGGCAGTGCTGGTGCAGGAGCAGGAGCCGCATCAAGCCAGGTAAATCATGCATAAAACTGACATCTGCAGGAACAGATTGGCTAAATCCTATGGATATCACAGAGCTCGCACAGAGCCACCACGTCCCAACAACCGTCCCTCCCTCCTCTTAGCGCTGGCACCGGGGCTGGCACCACTGCTGTACATTTTCCCTCCCCTCCTACCCCACCACACAGGTCAAGAAAAAAAAAGGACAAAACCAACATTGTATAGACAAACTTGGCGGTCTCCATTCCTCACTTTCCCTCAGACCCTTCTCATTACCTGTGCTTAGTCCTGATAACATAATACACCGTGTAGTACTTTCATTTTAATTCTTATAGATGAAGATTTCACATGCGACACTAATTTTTGGAATATTCTAGCCTTTAGAAATCGAATGTTTGTTGAATGTTGTTCTAACAAGCAGTGTACATAAAGCATATGCATTTGACAGGAAAAATAATCTCTTCTTCCCAATCAGAGACAATTTGCATATCTTATGTTACATGACATCTCAGAAAAATTCATTCTGTTCTTTTACCGCATTCACTCCAGCAAGACGGAAAGCATGTATAGCATATGATATTAGCAAGTCAAGATAGGCCCATACTGAGATATATGCATATGCTGAAGTATGAAAGATATATAAAAAGCAAGGCTCAGGACACAGAGAAATTAAAATAAGGGAAATTATGAAAAGGAGAAGGAAGAGAAACGATGCAAGGGCTTAATTTGTTATTCAGATGGTTCTGAGGATAATCTTCATCTTATGGGACGAAAATGAAGAACCAAGGGGTCCCAGCTGCTTCCAGTAAGGACACAATTCAGGTTCGGTCTGTAACCTTTGTGCAAATTTTATTGGGAGCAGTAAAACATAGTAGAGTGGAACCGTGAATATTGTGTCCCTGGATATCACCTGTAATAACTTGGGAGTTTTACTGAAGGGAGGAGAATAAAAAAGAGGATTAACTGATCAGTCAGCGGCCAAGAAATACATTCTTGGAAGGAAATAGGTTATATTGATATTTAGGTTCAACCTTTCTAGTATTCACACTCAGCTAGGCCACATGAACCCTTTCTCTCTCTGCTCTTGCCTCTGCTCTTCGCTCAACCTAATCTATGTAGTCCTGCTCTGCAGAGCCAGGTGTCCAGGAATGGACCCGATGGGCTTGAGTTGGTTGGTGGGGTGCCCAGCAGAGGCTCTCTGTCACTAGAGGCAGCAGCCAGGAGAGGGGAATTCCTGTGACTGTGACCTGCAAGATGCTCTCGTTGGCAGAAAGCAAACTCCTGTTTCATCTCCAAGAACACACTGGATGTCCCAAGGTCGCTCAGGACTCTTGCCTAGGATTTCACAACATAGATAGTACCGGTGACTTGCAGCTGACTTCAAAATTGCCCCTGATGAGCACTGAGGTGACAGGTTGCTCTTCCAGATCCCTGTGAATTGCTGCCATGACAGATGGCAGCCGGGATGGCCCTGAGGACCTTCATCGTTAGCATCCCGAGTTCCTCTAATGCGCCACTTGCAGCACCGTGGTTTCCCCTACTATGTGGGCACTGTTTTCAAACCTAAGCAGACTCAGACATTGCATGGCAAACAGCCAGGGACTATGTGGTCTGGGTGAATTCTCGATGCATTGGATGGACACCACAACATGGCCGCTGGGGTAAATCCAGTTACTGCTCCCCAGTAACCAGGTCTCCTCTACTAATGAGATGCTGGCATCTGTATACCTACCTTGGCTCCGTAAATGTCCATGTTAGAAAGCTCATCTTCTTCACCTAGGTGGATTTACTCAACTTATGTAACACAGTTAAGAAATTTCCAGTATTTGGTTTCTTTTCCCATGAGTTTTATTCTCAGAAGCAATCCAAGACTCTATTCATTATTTGATATTTGTGATTGAAAATATTTAGGGCTTTCACTTGGTCTGTCTCATTTTTTTCCAGCCTGTACTCAGCGTGTGAGCAGCGCCAGCCTGAGATAGATGCCATCATTTCACAGCATAGCATATATTAATCATAGAATCGTTTAGACCTTTAAGATCATCAGGTCCAACTGTTAAATGTTATGGGCCTTTAGAAGGTGAGGGTGATCCAGGCTGCCCTGTAGCACAGGTGGGAGGAATCACATGTCTAATTGCAAGGAAGAGCATTTAAGAGCAAGGGAGCACACCTGGGGGAGATTTCTGGGAGGAAGGGCGAGAGCAAGCCTGAGGCCGATGGTGAGTAAGGTACGTGCATGTGGCTCGGCTGGGGATAGTGGGACTCCCCTGGAGAAGCTGCACAGATTTTATTTTAACTTAGAAAAACTGTCAATACAATTCTCTTGGTGGTTTTTGACCTTGCTATCGGGCAGGCCCTCCTCCAATTTGTGGCTGCCCAGGGGCATTACAGTCAAGGTTGTGTTCACTTCTGTCCTGTCCTTGGCTCCTGAGGATGCAGGTGGGGCTCAGTGGGCTGTTGCATGCAGGCACCAGTTGCACGTAGATCCTTGGTTACTTGGCTCTGTTCTGCTTTTACCCTCTACTTTTTGCCAGAGGTGCTTTTAAGAAAGAGAGACTTATGAAGAAGCTGCATCAACTATCTTTAAATCAAAAACTCCAAAGGACAAAAATTTTCCTGAGGAAAGTGCTTAGTTTGCCAAGCAATGATGAATTTGCCCAAGCAAACCTCTGCAGATACTGCTTCACTGGTGCTTTGTGTAGCCTCCCACTGGTCCTGATGTTACCTTTAAAGATACTTTAAAAAAAGAGCTTTCAAAATGTACACCTACATATTCTGTTCTGCTTTTATTTAGCAGATAAACAGTTTATGACTGCTTGTTTGTTCTAAAATTTGGTTTAGCTAGATAACTGTAATAAGGGCAGTTTGAATAGATTCATTTTTCCACAAAGTATACAAGCTTAAGAATTACTCAGTTGATTTGTATATCTTACAGTAAATTTCCCCCAAAATGAATGCCTATGCCTTTCTTAACGTTAGCAGAAGTCTGCAGCCACTTGCCTCTTGACTAGCTGAACTTGGACTTGGTTCACAGTGATAAGGATAAACTTTGCCTCCTCTGTGGAGGTGTAGCATAGGGAACATACTTCATCACTTTCCAGGGCTGAAAAGTTCATATTGGCTGAGAAAAGCTAATTATTGGTTTCCCTGTCATGCTTGAAGAATGCTTAAACCCTTTAAGAGCCCTTTGAAATTCCTGATTAATCCCTTAAAAAAAGGCAGTTTTTATCCTTTAAATAGTTCTAAATTTATTTCTTGGTCTATGGGAAAGAACTTGCCGACTGAAATGTGAATATTTCTAGTTTTCTTTCTTGCTGGTCCATTTAGTTAGAGGTCCCTCACTTAGACCTGCTCTATCTTAAAGCATTTGGCACAGGATTTCTTCCAAGTCCTCTGCCTGGTTCTTGTAAGCTGTGACACTCCAGCTGGGACAGGGGTGAAGAAGAAATGGGGAGTTTCACTTCATGGAGAGTCTCCAGGCTGCTCCTGGTCACAGTGGCAGGTCTTCTGCGGGTATTAGTAGTTTGTGTTTGCATATGTTATTTGTATTAGTTCCTTTTTAAATGCAATAATAGTTAAACTGGATTAGTAGACCAGATTTTCAGAGATGCTAGTACCTTCATCAAGTGAAGCTATGAGGTATTAACTGCTTTTGAAGATCTGTTCCCTTCATGTAGACACCTGGCTCAGAGGAAGGAGGCTGAGCAACATAGTAATTACGCTTGTGCTGTTTCATATTTTCTGAGTGAAGTTTTCCAAGGGCACTCTAAAAAAAATATTATGATCTTTCCCTGTTTTTCAGAAAGTTGTATTTTACTGTGGCTGTTACTGGCAGAACCAATGTATGATGACTTTAAAAAAAAAATCTGTTAAAAGTACAGAAGTTTTATGCTGTGAAGTTAAAAATACATGCGAGGGTGGTATTCCGAGAGGTTTGGTTCCTTTTTAGGGTAGGTGCCACTATTTTTCATACTCTCCCTGTGATGTTACTTTTTCATTTTAAATATAATGATGTGGGATAACTTTCATTGCCAAACAGTGCACTTGCAGGCTTGGAGTTTGAAGTTTTGTTGTAGGCTTTATTTATAGGCACAGGATGGCTGCTTGGTCTGGGACACGTGCAAGGGGAGTCAGCTCCCTAAAAGCACAAGGGGAAACAGAGGCTGCTCCAGATCGTACAGATTTTTGAGACAGAGCCATAGCTACAAGCCGTCTTTTCCTCAGCCTAACATGTTCGTATTTTCCTCATCGCTTGTCAGATGAGTCAGAACTCCGAGACTTTCTTTTCCTTTTTATAAGGAAGAAAACCTTGAATAAGACAAAAGTGAAATAATCTAATTTAAGAGTGGGGAGAACTTCCTTTATGCAATTCTGCCTCTATTATCACAATTCAGTGTCAGCTATTGACACTCAGTTGAATTGCAACCTTGACACCTATTTAGTTATGGCATGCTGTTTATGAACAGACAGATACTCTTCTGTCTAATGTTTGTGGCTTAGCGCCATGAAAATCTCAGTCTGCAAATACAGTGTAAGCTAAATAAGCAGGAAAACAGGCTGGGTAGACTTGGGAAGTGTACGTGTAATCTTCCCCAGCATGAGGAGTAACTTCTCCAGCTTTGATTGAGGGACAGGTTGTACGTCTCTCTCATAGCGTCGTTGCAATGGCTGCTTGTGATTCAGTCAACTGATTAATCTCAACTCCTCTGATTCTTCAATATCTTTCCAGATATAGAGCACCTTAGGGGAGCTAAAAACAACCAACTAAACTCCTCCTTTCTTCATCCGGCCTAGATGTCCCTAACAGTAACTCCTTGCATTTTTTAAATCCACATCGATTTTTTTTCTCTCTGTAATTTCCTTTCATTGCCTTGACATGTGTAGAGTTGCTTTTTTGAGTAGAGTTGCCTTTTTCTGCCCTCCTTGCCCCCTTCTTGCATTGCTTTCCCCATTTCTAAGATGCTGGTGCTTTTGCCCCCACTTGTTATGTTCCTGATGTCATAGGGGGTAGCATGGCAGTGCATTACTACTTTTTATTATATTTATTGGAGGCACTGTAGACACAGAGTATTATAAGAGATGCCCAACAGCAACCTGATATTAAAGCAAAGTAGTTTTCCCCAGTGTGAACACCTATTGTGTGAGAAGTAATCAACTCTAGGCTTAAACAGAGCATCCAAGGTCGTCTCCCATGGCTCCCATGAGCCTGGTGTGTTTTGTGAAGTGGTTTCTCTGTTTCTTTAGGTTTGTTTTTAATCCATGTATTAAAAGGCTGTGCAGGCTCTTTGTTTTAGTTAGAGGAATTGTAACTGCAAGAATTTTTAACCAAGATGTTAATCTGTGTTCCAGGAGTGCAAAAAAGGGGTGGTGTCTTAATGGGTGAGATTCTTGCCAATGTAATGGCAGGAATGACTGCTGATGTAAGCTACATTTTGACGAGTGTCCAAATATGTATTATTCAGTGCTGGGTTCAAAATATCACGTGAACTTGCAGGTTGCAAGAGGTGATTCTTTCTGTCTTGGTTTTCAACTGGCTGACAACAAAATGCCTCTTTATTCATGTCCAAAATGATGGTACCTGTTTTTACCAGGATCTGGCTTCTTCAGGAGCTGGGGTTAACCTCAGCTGGTGGCTCCACTAAAAGGGTCAAGAATTCACTGCCCCCTCCACCCCCCCCTTTCCATTTACTTCTCTTGTACCTGCTCTAGGCTAGCTTAGGTCACTGATACAAAGAAATATCACCTGGGTTTTGTGGGATTTTTTGCCTGATTTATCTTGTCAGTCTTTCTGACAATGTAGCAACCCAGAAAAAGAAAAGCACTGGATGTATCTGGTGGGAAGAGTTGGACTAGTTTGCAAAGCCATAAAATGGCATGGTCACAAATGCATTCTTTTCCATGTATTTTTTTCCTAGACTTAATTAGTCTAACTATCCACATTGGTTTAAACTGGAAAGATTCATAAGCTACTCTTTCTGAAAACAGGCTCGCTTCCCAGATAGAATTCAACTCCTTGACCTGTTTTGTGTCTTATTAGTGCATTTAGAGTAGTTCTTCTGTTTCTTAGACTCAAGGGCTTTTTTCTTAAAAAAAACCCAAACCCCAACCCCACCCCCCAAAAAAACCCCCACAAACAGAAACCCATGAAGTATGAGAGTCTTCCTTGGCAGTATTTTATATGGACAACTCCTAGTGTTATCAGAAAAGACAATCGGTTGCAGTTGTCACTTTCAAAAGTGTAAGAAAAAGGCAAAAATATATGGGGTTAAGAGTTACTCCTTATATTTTAAAAGCTGTAATATAATGATATAATGTGGTGAGACAGTTTGAAAGCAGTGTTTAGCAAGGATGCTCCTTTGTCCCACAACACTTCACAGTAATTGTGTATGGAGAGCTTAGTGCAGAGCCCTTAATGTTAGCTCGCAGTTTTTTTCTCTGTGGTTTTTTAAATTTATGTTATTTCTTTTCAGCCAGAAACTATGCAACATCTATTGAAGTATTGCATGTTCCCTTACCTGTGTGTAAATGCAGATAAAACCATGGAGGGAGAAGGGGGGCCCAAAACAAATAAGTGTTCCTAGTCAACATCATTGGCATCCCCCAAAATATTAGTTTCCTAGAAAGATCCACGGGAAGATGGGTGCTATCTCTGAAGGGTCAAACAGTTTATCAGGAATGGTATTATCTAGTTTGACTCTAAGAAAATGCAGTGAGGAGAAATTTGCTGAAGAGATACAGGGATAACCTGAGTACCTGTGAAACTGCACAGGGAAAACTTGACTTCTTTAATTAGTTTCTGACTAATAAAAGCCCCACTCTTTCAGAAGAACAAAGTTCTCTCTGAGCATGTTGACTGGTAAGGGTTTATTTGCCTCTTGTTAGTGTAACTTCAGAGGCAATAAGTCCTTGTAAAAAATGTATGCAGCACAGCAAATGGAAAAGAAAGCATGGACCTGACGTGGTGACACAGTTGTTTATTTCCAATACTCTACTTGTTCTCCATGGAGAATAGTTTATTGATTATGTCAAGGCAGGCTTGAAATGCCCCCACAAGGCTAGAGTTACACGCCACTAGTATGTTCAGTGAACCAAGCCTGATGTTTGGCTAGTAACTTGGATATAAGTGTTAAGTGTTTGTCTTGAGAAAGCTTTGTCTTGAGTCAAACCAACTCTTCGTGATTGAGAAAACGCTGACTTATACTAAATCTGTTTGCATATGCCTAATTACTGAGTTGACAACTACAGTACCTGAGCAGAAAGGACAACTTAATTAGACCAGCCGGTTGATAAACTAACTCCTCTAGCAGAAACTCATATGCCCATAAAAGCAGTGTAGATCTCTAACTATTGGCCAATGGGAATGTGCACGCTTTCCTTGACTTAAAGCATACATTTCATGTCAGAGCCACACGGTGAAATAGCTTGCTTAAAATCTGAGCCACCTATTTTCCTGTTTTTTATAATTTGAGTCTTTGGAAATGAGCTCAATTTCCTATGTAAATCCATCCTGTATCAAGAATGCATAGCTTGTGTACATGCTTGAAGCCTGTACTACTGCATAATACCTCTGTGGTATAGCATCATTTGGTTGGAAAAGACCTTTAAGATCATTGGGTCCAACCGTACCTGTCCACCACTAAACCATGTCCCTAAGCACCTTGTCTACCTGTCTTTTAAATACCTCCAGGGATGGGGACTTGACCACTTCCCTGGGCAGCCCACTCCAATGCTTGACAACCCTTTCAGTGAAGAAATTTTTCCTAGTACCCAATCTTAACCTGCCCTGGCGCAACTTGAGGCCATTTCCTCTTGTCCTATTGCTTATTGGGAAAAGAGACCGACACCCACCTTGCTACAACCCCCTTTCAGGCAGTTGTAGAGAGTGAAAAGCCTCCTCTTCTCTAGGCTGAATGACTCCAGTTCTCTCAGCCACTCCTCACAAGACTTATGATCCAGATCCTTTGCCAAGTACAGGGGCAGACAATCACTTCCCTGCTCCTGCTGGCCACGCTATTCCTTATACAAGCCAGGATGCTGTTGGCCATCTTGGCCACCTGGGCACACTGCTGGCTCATATTCAGCTTCCTGTTGACCAACACCCCCAAATTCCTCTCTGCCAAGCAGCTTTCCAGCCACTCTTCCCTACGCCTGTAATGTTGCATGGAGTTGTTGTTATCCAAGTGCAGGACCAGGCACGTGGCCTTGTTGAACCTCATACAGTTGGCCTTGGCCCATGGATCCAGCCTGTCCAGATCCCTCTGCAGAGCCTTCCTACCCTCAAGCAAATTAACACTTCCACCCAGCTTAGTGTCATCTGCAAACTCATTGAGGGTACACTCAATCACCTTGTCCCGGTCATTGATGAAAATGTTAAATAGAACTGGCCACAACACCGAGCCCTGGGGAACACAGCTTGTGACTGGACTCCAACTGGATTTAACTCCATTCACCACCACTCTTTGGGCTCAGCCATCCAGACAGGTTTTTTTTTACCCAGTAAAGAGTATGCATGTGCAGGCCTTGGGCAGTCTGTTTCTCGAGCAGAATACTGTGGGAAATGGTGTCAAAGGCTTTGTAAACTTCAGGTAGACAACATCCACAGCCTTTCCCTTGTCCACTAGGTGGGTCACCTTGTCGTAGAAGGAGATCAGGTTGGTCAAGCAGGACCTGCCTTTCATAAACCTATGCTGGCTGGGCCTGATCCCCTGGTTTTCCTGTACATACTGTGTGATGGCACTCAGAATGATCTGCTCCATGACCTTTCTGGCACCAAGGCCAGACTGACAGGCCTGTGGTTCCCTGGATCCTCCCTCTGGCCCTTCTTGTAAGTGGGCATCACATCTGCCAACCTCCAGTCAAGTTGAACTTCCCCAGTCATCCAGGACTGCTGATAGATACTGGAAAGAGGCTTGGTGAGCACCTCTGCCAGCTCCTTCAGTATCCTTGGGTGGACCCTGTCCAACCCCATGGACTTGTGTACATCTAATGGTGAGCTGAGCAGGTCACTAACCATTTCCTCTTGGATCATGGGAACTTTGTTCTTCTCCCTGTCTTCTGTCTCGGGGGGGCTGGGTACCCGGAGAACACCTGACCTTACTATTAAGGACTGAGGCAAAGAAGGCATTAAGTACCTCAGCCTTATCCTCATCCTTTGTCTCTATGGTTTCCCCTGCATCCAGTAAAGGATGGAGATCCTCCTTGGCTCTCCTTTTGTTGTTACTGTATTTATAGAAACATTTTTTATCTTTCACAAAATTAGCCAATTTAAGTTCTAGTTGGGCTTTAGCCCTTCTGATTTTCTCTCTGCATAACCTTGCAACATCCTTGTAGTCCTCCTGAGATGCTTGCCCCTTCTTCCAAAGCTCATAGACCTTCCTCTTTTTTTCTGAGATCCAGCCAAAGTGCTCTGTTCAGCTGGGCCAGTTTTCTTCCCTGCCAGCTTATCTTTTGGCACATGGGGATGGCCTGCTCTTGTGCCTCCAGGATTTCCTTCTTGAAGAGCATCCAGCCTTCTTGGGCTCCTTTGCCCTTTAGGACTGCCTCCCAAGGCACTTTGTCAACCAGCCTTCTGAACAGCCTGAAGCCTGCCCTCCAGAAGTCCAAGGTGGCAGTTCTACTGACCCTCTCTCCTTACTTCTCCAAGAATGGAGAATTCTATCATTTCATGATTGCTGTGCCCCAGGTGTCTTCTAAACATCACATCACCCACAAGGCCTTCTCTGTTCGTAAACAGGTCCAGCGGGATGCCTTCCCTAGTTGGTTCACTCACCAGTTGTGTCAGGAAGTAGTCTTCCACACAATCCAGGGACATTCTAGACTGTTTCCTATCAATACACAAATGCATGAAGTCAGGGGGTTTTGTTTTGTATAAAATACCCTAATAACACTCCAGAGTTTGCTTAAGGTTTCCTTGTTCCTCTTCTCCTTTGTAATTTTATTCCTGAAGTGTTTACTACAGACAGTTGCTAGATTTGCCTGTATATGTGTTTTAATCTGGAATCCTGTTTTGGTCTACCCAGAGCTTGCTAGTGTGGCTTACGGCATGTACATTAGCAAACATTACCATTCTGTCAAAACTTTTAATATCTGACCACCATGAACTTTATTACCCATGCTAGGTTTCTTACACCAATTAAATTGTTTGGTTTGGTAACATCTAAAGACAAGGGTTATGCATCAGCCATTTTTCCTAAAGTGATTAATGACAAATTATTTATATAAAAACAGGTTAAGTTTACAGATTTCTACAGTATGACTATCTGCTGGCATATAACTATGTTCTGTGTCCCTGGCTGACTGGAAACATTCGGCACTTAGGTTTGTGCATGGCGTTAACAGGTGAGAAAGAGCCTTTTATGGCTCAATGGGTTGCCAGTTTTCCAGCCACTTAAATATAAAAAATAATGGACTGCTGATGTGAAATTTATATTTACAGATAGGTGAAGTTTTGAATGAACAATAGCTTTCTGAGCAAGTCCAAGGGTAGAACAGATGAGGTATGAGTGAATCCCCAAGCAAACAGCAAATCCTGAGGGTGATACTCTCCAACCCAAAACTTGTGTCTGTGAAAAGAGTCTTGGGGATATGGGTGTGGATTAAAACTAGGCTTCAGCCTACTTAGATTAAATAGGAGTCTAAAGCTTGGCTGTTAGATTCAGAACAGGAAAGGTCTGTTATGCTTAACCTTGGAGTAAGTATACTAAATGAGACTTGCTATATTCCCCATTTGCATCCTTCCAAGCCTTTGTTTTTGTTTGGACTTTGTGAAGACATGTTTCTTCACTTATACAAGCCTTGTTAAGGTAGAAACAAATTTTGGAGTGTTCAGGTATTTTGATACTAAGGAGCAAAATATCTGAGACCAGTGTGTGGTTGTAGGACTTGTAAGAGATCCTCCTCAATGCGAGGATGCTTCAGGAGCTGGTATCGCAAACATGGGAGGGGGAGAAGCAGTTCCCAGTGCCTGGTGTATAGACACTTACACTCAACAGCATCAGTAGGGAAAAATGCTTGAGCTCTGAGCTTCCCAATGGGCTTCAGAAAACCTTCTTCTATTCCCAAGCTAATTGCTGGCAAACATACCACACAGCCACTCTTCTAGAGCCATAAATAATTTATGTAATCTACTTAGAAAAAGCATTTTATTGAGGAATTTGTCAGGGTTGACTGTAGAGCTTTGTTTTCAGCTATAACACATTCTTGGTTGCTGCAGGCATTTCTGCTTGCTACAAAATTTTTAGATGAAATGATTTTTGTGTCTGTTTCAGCTCAGGTAACACAGCCATGGTGCAACTCTGCAAGGCTGGACCAGTCATCTGAGCTACTCAGGAGATGCTTATGCTGGAGCCTATCGATGTATTTAATTACTGTAAAATACAGTGCATATTGGCTAGTGTTATCCCAGTATTCAGCATCTCTGAGATAGCTGTAGGAGCAGAGTATGCCAGAGAATGCTTTGGAGTGAAAAAAATCTTGTTAGCAGTAAAATGTGTGGGGAAATTGTAAGAAAGAAGCATAGATAACTTGGGCTTGAACCTTACAGTGGCAGCTTTCACTATATGACTATAACTTGGTGGAGTAAGTCTGGAACTTGCTTTATAATCACTGTTCTTGTACTTAAGAGCAGTTAATAATTATTATTTCTCAGTGGTTTGTTCAACATCAACAAAATTGTGTTGATGTAACTGTGAACAATATCTAGGTATTTTATAAATTGCATTTCATGTAAGAGGAAAGAGGAACAACTCTGGACAGTATCAAGCAGGCGGATATACCAGAAGGGAAGAAATATGAAATGGCTTTGCTAGCTCCTTGCCTCACAGATATATGCCATCATACACAGAGTGCCGGTATCTGAACAATTGTATGATTTATGTATTGTGGAACAGTGTAGGATTGAAAGTTTTCATGAACCCATCTTAAAATCTTTTTGGTCTGTCTTTTCCTTGGCGTAACTTTAAGAAAATATCCTGACAGTATATGGTACCTTTTGACATATGACCAGCTAAACAAAGCAGCCATCAAAAAGAAAAAGATGTTAAATGGATGATGTGAAAAATGGTTCTAGAGATTTGTAGTGTGCTCATTTAAATTGGGTCGGCCCATTATGACTAGTCAAATCAAAGCAATCCACAAAGCTTTGACTTCTTAGAAAACAAAAACTTGAACTGAAATAAGCATGGGATGCATGCTGAATTATTCATCTTTATGTACATAATTTTCCCCGTCCAAAGAATTTAACAATTTAAAGGCCACACTTGTATGGCTGTTTTTAGGACATCATCAGATTTTTTTCACTTGGTATAACAGTTAACCTGCTGTGCTTTTGATGAGTTTATCCCAGTAATTTATATATGTGTCTATAAAAATGGATTTAGCCATGTTTACCGCTGTGCATTTCCCACTCAGGTAGCTATTATAAAATTGGAGGTAGTTCAACATTTTTGTGAACCTACCAAATATTACCCTTATTATCAACTTGTCTATAGATTCTATGACCTTATAGTAAGCGCTGTACAAACACAGGGCAAAAGCCCCACCAAAATCCAGTTACTGTTCCAAAGTGCTTCGCGGCAGATGAATTATGAAGAGCTGTAAAGTGGAAATATGAAGTACCTTTACAGGTGCTTCTAAAGTGTTCCTCCCAAGAGTAAAAGATAGCACAAAGATGATTGTTTAAAAAACCTGAGGGATGAAAGCCAATGTTGTGGAGTGAATGGGGAAAGACTGAGCTCTTGATATGGCAGGAGGGATGTTAGAGCAGACATTATTTTGCTAAGGGCTGTGAAAGTAGATAAACAACTTGTTTGATGCTTTTAGGGAGGGTAGTGAATAGAGGGATGCATAGAGAGGAGCAGCATAGTCAGCATGATGGGTTAGTAAAATGCTCTTTAAATCAGCACTTTGAATGTGGATCAGTACAGCAGGATTGCTGTTGCTGGGGCTGCAGGAGAGTGGTGCTGTACCTGAGGCCCAAAAGCTGGGGGCCTGGCCAGTGACTAAAGGCAAGAAGAGCTGCATCCCTGAAATATCTTGTGAATTCACTTTTTCAGATTTATCACCTATCTTGGGTGTTTGTAATAACCATACCATTATTATTAATAGGTAATGGCTTATATTGTGAATACACAGGATTTCTTAAGAAATCAGAACACTGATGCAAATAAAAGATGTGCTAAAAATGAGAAGTTAAAAATATAGGAGAAAGGACTGTATCTGCAGCCCAATCTGAATAGTCAGCATTGTATTTTGATTTAGAAAGTCCTTTTAAAAGACAAAGACCTTAGACCAAGGGGTGGAGTTGTTGGGGCAATTCAGTACTGGTGTAGTTTAATAGCTGAGAGAACATTCAGAAAATACTCAGTGCTGGTTTTGTATGGGAAGAAAAAAATATTTGCCCAAGCACTATAACACAATTTTTTCCTTGTATTTCCTAAATACGGTATCACTATCGGAATACTGTGGGTGTAGCAATCAAAAGGATGACTCCTTGAGGAATAGGATGGCTTGATATTTTGGCTAATTCTATGTTTTCAAACAGTATTTAACATCTAGTTACCTAGGCCTACTGATTTGCAGTAAATAAAAGGCAACACAACATCTAAATGAAAAGTTTCAAAACAACAACAAAATAATTCCAGCAGTAAATGAATCCAAACACTGTCTTTCTCCTTTAGAGTGAGATTAGGAAAATATCAGTTTAATGAAACACCACAACTAGAGTGCTCAAAAGTAGCACCACTTGGAATCAATGGGTTTGGTCTGTAACTGCCATTGACACTTCAGCTGCAAACATTTTTTGGAGTGGGTAAGGAGCTGATGAACAGTGCAGGTTTATAGAGACAAACTCATGTCAATTAAGCCCCAGGAGGGACCATCAGTTAGCATCAGTAAGGAAACCCTTCTACCACTTAAATTAACATAATGAAAAACTCTACTCAGTCATTCAAGGTCCAAGAAACTTTTGCCATCCCAAAATGCATTTTTTTGCAACAAAAATCTTGCAGCCACAAAAGTACTTATTCTTGCAAAACAGTCGTATGAAGAATGAGCTTTCTCTGTTTGTGTTGGAGAACTACTGTTTTCCTTCCTAAATGATTTTTCATATTTATTAATGACTTAAGACAGTGTTCAAGAAATCTTGGCCGTGTTCTGTTTCAGTTTTTTACTTGGATCTGCAAGGTATAATTAGGTTGTGGAAGTCACTGTGGTGGTAGGATTAAAGCAAATAATCTGGCAAGATGAAAAAAGGAGCAATTAGACCAAATCCTTAGCATCTGCATTTAACTGAATTACAATTCAATGTTTTGAGGCTCCTCAGTATAAATAATAAAAACTAAAAAAACAAAAAGTCTGTGCTTCTCTGTGATCACCTCAATTTCTGACTCTTGCTAATTGGCTGGAAAAATGATGAAGATAAGTTTTTGGATAGGAAGATACTTGATATTGGGTTGGTCTGATGTAACAAGCCCAGCTAAGTGTTTTGAAGAGTTTGAGAAGTCCATGATATGTTTTAAATGTATGCACAATATTGTGGGACATGGTTGTCAAATTTGGATTCTCTGCTACAAATTGCATGCACTAGGGGATTGCTTTAAAAAACAAATGATTGCCAAACAGACAGGGAGGATTGATTTGAGTTTTTCTTCCGTACAACAATCAGATGAAACCTTTGCAATGTTGTAAGAAATTAGTCCCACGGCGACAGGAGAGGTGAGAAGTGGAGGAGGAACAAGGACCTTTTAAAGTTCTCGGAAATGGAAATTCCACTTTTTAAAGTGTTAATTTTGACTTTGCACTCACACTGTTTACTCTTAGAAGATATTGTGCTATAAGGAAGATGTTACTCTGCTTTGAAAGCTCATTGCCACAATGCCGGAGCCCATAGGACTCTGTTCAGATCTACCCTCTCCTCCCTGTGGCTTATGGCCACGGGAGGTCACTGAGCTTTCTGGCTAAGACAGCCCTGAACGCAGCCCCCCTCCAGAAGTACACCTCCATGCAAGCATTTCTGATCGTCACCTTCTAGTGAGTGGCTCTGGGGTGCCTGGCCTATCTGCAGGACTGCAATATCAGAGAAACTCTGTTTTCAAAAAGGCCTTTTTGTTACAAAGTTAGCCTTGAAGGCATATATCATTGTATACTGATAGCTGAGACTTACAAGGGTTTTCTTTTTTTAGGGCAGATATTATGTTTTCTGTTTCTTTAGGGACACTTTATTTTTAGAATATCTATCATCTTATTGAACTGTATTGCATTGAAAATGTTTACCTTATGTATATTGCA
This sequence comes from Gorsachius magnificus, assembly GCA_034008185.1. NCBI lineage: Eukaryota > Metazoa > Chordata > Aves > Pelecaniformes > Ardeidae > Gorsachius > Gorsachius magnificus. Next base: position 5,463,448 of record CM067085.1, on the reverse strand, counting down.
TCCCATGCTGCAGCCTGTGGCTAAGACACATATTAGCAAGCATATTGCTATTGATTTTGCTTTGTCCCCTTTTTTCCATGTGCATATGAAATGGAAATATTTGTTTGCAATGTCCCTTACAGTGATCTGTTTGTTACTTCTGTGGTTGGTGAAAACTTAGCACACTGAGGTGTAGCAAAGAGTGATTTTTATTATGAGACCATTCGGGACTTCGGTGAGCTGCTGAGCCCCAGCAACTGTTGGGGGGTGATGATTTGGTACAAAAGAGAGTAGATAAATCTGGGGTATGTGAAGTAGTTTGAGTAAGAAAATGGTCGCTATATTTGCTGTATCCTCTACCTCTTAGTTCCTGGCCCCAGAGCAGAATCCAGAAATCCCAAACTTCGTATTGAGGTCTCCTGTAGAGCAAAAGGGAGCGAGTATATATGTAGCCCCAAAACACTCCTGTCCATGGAAGGGAAGCTCCTCACCAGCAGGCGATAAGCAGACTTTTGCCTGGATATCTGCTTTTCTGTAACTCTTGCACCCAAGATGTCCAAGCATGAGTTTCCCATAACTGTTTATGTGCATTAAAAATGATGTCTCGGCAGCTGTACCTGCACTTACAGAAGGCAGTGGTGCAGAGTGGTGTTGCCCTGTGCCCAGGTCTGGGGGGCAGGTTAAGTGATACCTACCCCTGTGATTAGCCCAAAAGCCATGCAAGCTAATGCATGTCTCCTCTGGTCCTTAGTGCCTGCGGTCATGTAAACATGGTATTAATGTAACGCTCCTAAAAATGTTAACAAATCTAGTATTTTCTGCACAGCTGTTCTGCTATGAAGGTTATTAAGTATTATGCAGCTATCATCAAAACATTTTTTAATTAGATTCGTCAGCACTGTATTTAATTACAAGCACTTAGCCACAGGGAATATTCACATCTCATAACCTCCAAATGAGAGAATACACAAACTGTAACGTGCCATGGTAATCTACATGTGTGAAATGGCATGAGAGGCTGAAAGTTTTTTCACGTCGAGAGCTGTGTTCATGTTGTGCATCACAAAGCAAGATCTGAAGAAATGCTGTTGAAGAACTCCTAATGTGAGGTGCCCAAGCCCCATATGTGATTGAATTGCAGCATATATCTGTCTCAAATTACTTTCAGGGAGTCATAGGCAATAGTAGACTAACTTTAAGATTTCTACTTATCGCTAGGTAAAAGTTATATTCATGTCAGAGTGCAAAATTCATGTTTTCCTTCTTTAAGCACTTTCTTGGTAGTATTGTTTGGTGGATGATGACCCTTTAACTTCTGTGGTACAAAAAAAAACCCTCAATTTTTTGACAGCTTAGTATTGAGCCTTCAGTGGAAGGTTAATTACAAAATCTGACAGGTATTATCTTGATAAAGGACTAGTGGATAATGTTTGCTGTATGGTACTAGCCATACAATAGAATATGAAAATTTCTCCTTCCAAGCTATATAGGAGAATCTGTCTTTCAGAAAAAGTGGGTGACTCTCCCTGCTGCAACGTGGCTTTGAGATCTGTAAGAAATGTAACCAAGAACACAGGCATGTGTGCCAGTGATTAAAGTATGTAATATTTTCTCCCCATATGTAAGCGAGAAAGGAGAAGTGACTTCTCATCTCTTTTCCTAAGTGTTTCTTCTTGACTTTTGCAAGGTTTCTGAAAGCTTAAGAATGCTATTGGCCATAATTTGAGTCTATTTTTTACAAGGATATTATCTGTTTAATGGTAGGAGGTAAATAAGCTTTTTAAAAAGATCCATAAAACCCACACCGGTTATTTCTCAGATTGAAACTTCCCATTTTAACTGGTGGCTGTGGAGGAGACTTCAGAAATGTGCAGCCTTTCTGAGAGGGCTCCTGGGTGACAGCCAGGTGTAGCACTGGTTATGCAGGAGCTCAAATGTATTGTATAGGCAAGTGCAGTGAGGGTCTTCTCATTTTGGTTGTGGCTTAAGATCTGCAGCGTTGCATTGGAGTCATTAGTCACAATTTAGTGAGCCCAGGTGAAAAAGTGAATGTGGAAAGTTCACTTCAGGTTGTTTCCTGAAGCCAGCATTTGAGGGGCTGCATGTCTTACATGGGGGTGGCAGCAACAGGAGGAAAAGCACTCCCCCAGAAGTGATTTCTCATCCCCAGGGGGCATTTTCACCTACACTAACAGCTATTAGGCAGGGGGTATCTCAAGCTGCAGAAACAAGTAATCTTCTCGGCAGCCCTATTTGTCTATAAATAGGTGCGTGGTCTCAGCTTCTCTGAAGCCCTAAGCATCAAGTCTGGAAGCTGTGTTGTGGTTGACATGTTCTCATTCACCTAGACCCTCTTCCAGGGTTTTTTCAATACAAATAGTAGAGTTCATGACGCCTTAACTCCTAGACTCCCTTTTCAAAGCAAAAAACCCTCAAATGGACTTCTTGCATGCATGTGGATTTTCAGAGATGTTTGGGAAAGATTTTTTTACCAGCATTCATTAAGTGCCTTAGTGCCACTTGCCTCCAGATTCCCCCAGATAAAGCAGTTTGATTGCTCTTCTTGCATCCAAGCTTAACAATAACAACAAATGAGCACAATTTCAGACACCAAACCATTAGCCAAGTTCTTCACACTCAATTCATTTGAGATGCATTTTAGTATCACTTGAACTCGTTGGTCTTCTGCAAGATGTTGACACTTGTCCTGGTTTCGGCTGGGATAGAGTTAATTTTCCTCCTAGTGGCTGGCATAGTGCTGTGTTTGGATTTAGGATGAGAAGAATGTTGACAACACCCTAATGGTTTAGTTGTTGCTGAGCAGGGCTTACACCACTCAAGGACTTTTCAGCTTTCCCTGCTCTGCCAGGGGCACAAGGAGATGGGAGGGGGCACAGCCAGGACAGCTGAGCCCAACTGGCCCAAGGGCTAGTCCAGACCATATGATGTCATGCTCTGTATAGAAACTGGGGGGGGGGGGGAGGCGTTTGCTGGGGGGCAGTGCTCACTGCTTGGGAATGGGATGGGCATTGGTCAGTGGGTGGTGAGTGGTTGCATCACTTGGTTTTCCTGGGTTTTGTTTCTCTCTTGTTGTTTTCCTTTTCATTACAATTTATTACTATTATTATTTCAATTATTTAACTGTTCTTATCTCAACCCATGAATTTTCTTACTTCTGTTCTTCCAATTCTCTCCCTCATCCCACCTGGTGGGGAGGGTGAAAAAGCAGCTGTGTGCTGCTTGGTTGCTGACTGGGACTAAACCACAGTGATACTTCTTTGAGAGTACATTTATTCAGGTGGAAAGCATCCTTAGATCCAGCCATTTAACCTGTTAGCACTGTGGCCATATGAGACCTTCTCAAACAAAATGGGAGCTCTGTTTATCTCCTTTGAAGGATGCTGTCGCTCATTCTTCAGTGCCTGTACCCAAGTGAACCTGTTTTGCTCACTTTCCTGTGATGATCAGTGGGTGTATCCCACTCTTGCCTTTTCTTCTTCTGTCCTTCTAAATGAAGAGAGTTTTGGAAGCTGTTTTCTTTTTAGCTGCTGATAGGTTGTAGAATTTGTTTGGTTCCCTGTTCTTTGTGTTCCCTAATGAAAAATACTTATTCTGTGGCATGCAGTCGTTCTCAACAGTTACCAGTTGCTTAGTTGGCTTCCACCAAGACAATGAATTTAATGATAAATATTAAATACCTTTAGTGTGCAAACCACTATCAGAAGTGAGGCTGTATTTTGGATGACATTGCTTGTCTCTGCTACCTGTAAAAGTGAAAGACATTGAACTTCTGGCTCTTAGGTCAGGAAGTTGCCTTACCGTGTTGTCCATCTTCTCCTGTCTTCTAGAGTAAATGTGCTTGGACATACTGTTTTCTTACTTTATGGTCTCTTTGAGCAAAAGCATTGAAATCTGTTCATCATGAGCTTGACTGTTGCCTCTGCATTGGACAGTATGAAAATCTCTTAAATAATATTAAGACATAAGTATTTGCTACAGCCTTATGTGTTGTTTGCATGTTGGGGTACTTATATTTGTGTTTATTGAATGAGTATCTGAGAAATCCTTTTTCAGTCTTGTCCTTTTTCCAAATCATATCCAGAAACACTTATTCTTACTCTCTTCCACATTTTTCATTTTCTCCCCACCTTCCCTGTTAGTCTACTTTGCCTTTGAGCCTCACTGAAGAGCTTTATGAATTAAGTGACATTGAGTGTGCAAAGCTGGCTCTGATGGATGATTAGATGTGGTCAAAACAAGTCCATAGTACCTATGAACCTAGTCTGTTTCTCTTCTTAGATGGCAGCTTTTTTTGCATTTCACTGGTGGACATGGCGAGGTGAGACAAGATGGATGAAAACTGAGCTCCTTTTGTTCAGCCACTAAGGGGAGTGGGTTTCACACCTGATACAACCCAAAGTTTTCTTGTGCCCCTCTGATCGGGAGGGAAACTCCATATACTCGGTGCAGGGTTTCACTGAACCAGCTTAATTGCTGTTGTCAGGGGCGTCTGGCAGGCAGCAGTACCAGGTTTAGTTAAGGTAACTACTTGAGGCATAACAGAGAGAAGTGTCTGAGTGAGCCTGGAGAAGTGGAATTATCTGATATAACAGGGCAGGGATGTGACCTGTATGAGTACAGGCACATACACCTCAGCATCAGCCTTGAATGCTGTGGGTGAGTAGGGCTCAATTTTTTTTTTTTTAAAAGAAGCCTTTCAAATACTGTAAAAGCCAATAAAGTGACTAAAAACAGTAGTGCGGAGGTTTCTCCATGGAATCCTTGACAAAGTGCAGACTTGACAGCCTGCATGTTTGAATATAGTTGTTTCATAATTCTTATGAAGTAAACTTTAACGAAAGGTAGGAAAGCTATATTTTTCAGTGCTTTGATTAAAATGTGTTTGACAAAGCTTTCAACTTCTCATTTTCCCTTTGTTTTTAAACCTCTAAAAAACCCCCAGGCCCTCAAAGATATTTGTCAAAACAATCTCAATGAAGCTAAAATTATTTTTTTTTAAAAAATTGACCTCTTATTTCAAATCAGAACTTAGTTAGAACTTTCAATGACTAATCATTTTTCCTTAAGAGCCATTTAATATCCATGCTATTTCACTTCTGCACCAAACTTTGCTGTGTAATCAATTTTCCATTAGAAGGATCACCTGCTTAGCCCATTGCCATGGATTAATAGTTTACAACAAAGTTCATCCTTAAATGACCGGGAATAATCACAAAGTTGAACTCCATTGCAGGAGAGAGCTGGCTAGAAAGCAGAGTCCTGCTCTCTCCTAATGTTATGTACAGATGTCTCTGGCTCATCAACCCAAGCAGGGTTGCAAGCAAGCTAGTTTGCAGTCTGCTGTTGCTACTAGGATTTGTTTCGGTAAACTCTTGGTTTCTCCTTTGCAATCACTGTTAATGATTCCCTGAGGCTCTGGCACCATTCGCCCTTTTCCACTGTCCCCTAAAAAAGCCATTTATTGTGACACTGTGAGCCAGTAAACGCAACATGGGACTTGCGTGCTGTGACGTGCATGGCTGTAGGCAGGCATGGCTTAACCTGCTCTGGAGGAGCCGTAGGGCAGGGGCTCCTCGTGAGTGAGTGGGGGGCAGTGGTGAAAGGCGACTAAATCTGAGCAAAAAGGGAGAGTGAATGAAGCACAGTGTTTAAAACACCTTGCCTCACTTGTTTCTTCACCAAGGTTTGCTTTCCTGTGCGATGTTTGTTTTACCTAGAGGTGTTGGTGGTGTGTTGAATTCTGATGAGAAAGCTCGAAACCCCAGGTGCAGCATTTTTTTTTGGAAGACTTTTTTTTCAGTGGAAAAGAACACCTGTCTGTAATCAATGTGCTGTGTCTAGTAACCTGTGATAACACTTCTTCCTTTAGTTGTTGAGTACAGTGGGCTAATTTAGGATGAAATCCAAAATTGCCATGATCCAGCACTGCGGCTGCTGCATCCATTGGTGGCAAGAACAAGGCAGACTCATCAGGATAGTAGAGGCTGCAGAAATTCAGGCAGGTCAGTGCTGCCGAGAGGAGTGTACTCAGGATGTGTTTGTAGTGAGTTGAAGCTGTTGCACTTCTTTGGGTGCATTAAGAGGAGCGTGGCCAGCAGGGTGAGGGAGGTTCTCCTCCCCCTCTACTCTGCCCTGGTGAGACCCCACCTGGAGTGCTGTGTCCAGTTCTGGGCTCCCCTGTTCAAGAAAGATGAGGAACTCGTGGAGAGAGTTCAGAGGAGGGCAACTAGGATGATGAGGGGACTGGAGCATCTCCCCTGTGAGGAAAGGCTGAGAGAGTTGGGCTTGTTCGGCCTGAAGAAGAGAAGGCTGAGAGGGGACCTCATCAACACATACAAATATCTTAAGGGTGGAAGTCACAAGGATGGAGCCAGACTCTTCTCAGTGGTGCCCAGTGACAGGACAAGGGGCAATGGGCACAAACTGAGACATAAGAGGTTTAAGTTGAATATGAGAGAAAACTTCTTTACTCTGAGGGTGCCGGAGCCCTGGTACAGGCTGCCCAGGGGGGCTGTGGAGTCTCCTTCTCTGGAGATATTCAAAACCTGCCTGGATGAAGTCCTGTGTAACATGTTCTAGGTGAACAAGCTTTAGCAGGGGGGTTGGACTGGTGATCTCCTGAGGTCCCTTCCAACCCCTGCCATTCTGGGATTCTGTGAGTTTCTGAACAGACGTATGTGTTGAGATATGTGCTGAGTCCTGTGCAGTGTGTCTAATGCATCTGTGGTGTAGAGGTGTAATAAATCCTGTCCTGTTGGGGCTTTTAAATTTGTCAAGATGTAAAAAATCAATTTTAAAGCAGTCAAAGCATTAGGTCGGACACTCCTCAGTGGCAGTGAGCATGGGCTGAGGGGTTGATTTGTGTATGGCAGAGAACAAGCAAAGGCTTTCTGGGCAGCCCCTGTCCAGATGTCTCAGATGAACCTAAAGAATCTATATTTCAAAAGGGCAGAAACAGCCATCAGCCATCCTTATGGCAGCTGTACAACAAAGAGCTCCCTGGGTTCATTTGATGCAAATCTCTCTGCACGAGGACCATCACAGTCTGGTGTGTTTTAAATGATCATCTACCTGTAAGTGGACATGCTTTGGGCAATGGGTTAATTTCAGAAGCTACCTGTAAATGACAGGGAAGTGTTAAAAATAAAGCAGTTACTGTGTGCTAGGAATTTGTTAGGGGTTAGTTGTTAGTCCAGATTAGGGGAGAAGGGAAGATTTCCAGTGGTACAGTGGTTAGATTCGCTGATGGGCAATAAGAGATTGGCACCAGGTTGTCTTTAGCATTTTGGAAATTCTTGCATGACCATGCATATACAGCTGTTTTTAAGGCAAATTGACCTGGAAGTACTCAAGTTGAAAGTTATTGCTCTCCTCTTAAAGTAAAGAAAAAAGGTACAGAGAAAAAATAACATGAGCAGGTCAGTCAGTGGGTAACACAGGCAGGAAAGAACTGGGGTTTCTCTAGACCTAGTACAGGAAATGATTTTTCCTTAAGTAAGACAAATGGCAATTAATTGAGTTTGCTTCAATCTATGCTTCTTCCAGTCTATGCAATGAAATTGTGCAGGAGGCAGCAGTGGAAGGAATGAGTTCATTACACTCTTAAAGACAAATGGGGAGCTGGTTTTGATAAATGAATTTCTCACACATGAACTCCAATTTATTCATATGCTCCCTCTGTATACAGTAGCTTCAATGTGTTTCTTCCCACATTACCTGTGAAGGACAGATTGCCAATCCCATTGAATGCCCATGCTTGTACTTTAGCAGGTGGAAGGACTTTAAAGGTCTGTTTGAGGAGGATCAAAACATGGCCTTGATGAAGGATATGTGGTTTTGGAAGAGAGAGGCCATCACAAAGTGCTTTTAAGAACAGCTTGGAGTCTATGGAAAGCTACTAGTGAGAGTTCCTGCCTGCCTCCTGGGCAGGTAGATGGGGACAGTAAGTAGTTGTTAGCTGACTTTTATTCTCCTGTTTTCCAAAGTGTGCTTTATTATGATTATTTTTTATAATGGGAAGTGAGAAAACACTTTGGAATTGACAAATAACAAAGTAGCTTGGAAACCTACTGAAGATTTCTGGTCCTTGAATAAATGTCTACATCACTTTCCTACAGAAAAATATCAGAGTACTGCAGACAGATTTTTCAGCCAAGTAAACAGATACAGATGGGGAGAGAAGCAGAAAGGGCTGATTTGGAAATGGTTTTTAAATATCATTAACACTTCTTAATTTTTACCATAGAGAGTATATCTGCATAATGATGGCAGTGGAGGTGAGCGTAGCATGCTGTACTGCAGCACTGCTGGAGTGAGACAAGCAGATGCATCTCCATTAGAATTATAGATTTTCAAGGTTTTCTTTTAGGTGTCAGACCTCTGTAGCTGCTCTTGGTTTGTAATTCAAGGCTATGCTCAGGAGGGAAGTATATTCATCTCTCTCTTAATGGGTTTGCACAGCTCCCATAAGCGTTGGTGGGAATTATAAATGGACTTTGAAGGAAAAATATACCTTTTAATGCTGTATTGTAGTTCCAAGTCTCAGTGCACGCTGGGTTCTATGCATGTGTGTCTGTGTACACAATGCCTGGGGGACTTGGCTTTGAAACACTTCATTACTTGGACAAAAAAGGATGGTGACCCGTCTTGCTGCTTCGTATTAGAGTTGCAACATTTGTGAAGAAGTGGGGGAGAACTCAGCTAATCTTTTACATTAGAAGTCTGGACTCATTAAGATCCTATAGTGACCAAATCACTGGTGCAGGCAGTGGTGCTGATGACATAAAAATAGAGCATTTTAGGGAAATAACTTAATTGTTTTTCTGTGGAGTCAGAGGTCCGATGAGTTTCTAGAAAATGCACCTTGTTAAAGTTTAACCTCTCAACCCACCAATCTTTTTAATACAAGAGCATTCATGCTAAATATCCTCATCATTCAGCCAAACCTGGGAAGGCTAACCTTAATTCCCCATGAAGAAAAGAACTTGCAGAAAATACTTTCAGAGAAGCAAAGAAGCACAAGCCCTGTTTCTCCCTTGCTGTTCTCTTTCCAGATATCATGTGCTCATACCCCTGTTGGCTTGCTGAGAAGTCTGTGGGTGAAAAGTAGTAGCCTTAATCTTATCCATTCTTCTCTTCTTGATGGTTTGTGCTGGTCCTGGTTGTTCACTCCTGGTCTTCAGGCTTAGAGTCAAAGCATGTGGAAGAGCATGAGGGAGGAGGAACTCTTTTTACACCATTCTTCATGTCCTTCTATGTGAATCTAATTTAGCTCAATATGCAAGACCTCAGCAAGCTTTTGTTTTGATTAATATGCAACTATCATATCAACAATTTAAATTTACTGTATCATGCTTAGTTTTATCTTCAGTTCTGCTGTCAAGGCATGTATTCCTTGAATTAATATTCTTCTGGGTCAAGCCATATTATGCATAAAAATGTGTGAGCCTCTTGGAAGGAGGAAGAGGTGTACAGTGTGTTTCTAATGCTACAGAGATGCAAGGAAAATTTTCTGTAGATCATAGAATCATAGGATGTTTTGGGTTGGAAGGGACCCCTAGAGGTCATCTAGTCCAAATCCCCTGCACGGAGCAGGGACATCTTCAACCAGATCAGGTTGCTCAGAGCCCTGTCCAACCTGGCCTTGAAGGTTTCCAGGGATGGGGCCTCCACCACCTCTCTAGGCAACCCCTTCCAGTGTTTCACTACCCTCATTGTAAAGAATTTCCTCCTTATATCCAGTCTAAATCTACCCTGCTTCAGTTTAAAACCATTACCCCTTGTCCTGTCACAGCTGGGCCTACTAAAAAGATTTTCCCCACCTTTCCTATAGGCCCCCTTTAGGTACTGAAAGGCTGTAATCGGGTCTGCCCACAGCCTTCTCTTCTCCAGGCTGAACATCATGCCTAATGCTGAGCCATTCAAGGTTCATCAATGTTTTTTTCTTTTTAGAAAAGACCAATACTATAGAGCTTTTTTTCCCAAGGAAAGGCAGTTGTAGAGCTTGTCTGCTGTAACTTTTTCAGTTACTGTGACTGGTTGGTTACTTGTTGTGACTTTCTTTCAAACTTGTTTAAGATTTTTGAGGAGGCACCTTGACTTCATAAAGGGAGAGCATGTTCCTTGTTTGTACAGGAGACAATAAAGGAAACCTAACAAAGGATAAAATATTTTCTGATTTCTGTAGTCCTGAGCAAGATGTGCTTGAAGTACCAGGAAGAATATTGCTGTACTAGAGAAGCGCACCACCTAGATAATGTAGCCTGCTTCTCAGCTGGGCTAACTTGTCCTCATGGTTGGCTGATTCTCAAGCAAAGATATTCCTGTATGGGTAGCATTGCACCGCTGCTTCAGTTCTGATGGGGGGCTATAAGCTTCTCATATTCCCTAAGTCTGAAATAAGGTTTGGATCGAACTGCTGCAGAATGGCTGTTTCTTTATGACTATTAATTTTTTTCCCTGAATGAGGTATAAATACAACTTGGATTGGAAGTGAATTGGAGCTGATGATAAATGCAGCATTCACAGCAATTTGTAGCTAGCTTTGTCCCCCCTGGTCTGGATGAGGAGGCTATGCAGTTGCTCAACCACAGTGACTGTAACTAATGAGGAAGCCAAAGCCCCTTATCTCAGCTGATAAATGCTCATTTCCTTGTATCTGTCTGCAGCACTGTCACTTGAGTGCTTGGCTCTGCTGCCACATTTCTTTCAAAAGGAGGAGGTAACCTTAGACTTGCTGAGCGTGGTGACTGTATACAGCATTTCATGCAAGACAACCTTCACAGAAATGTCTCCAATGTAAGATAACTGTTCCCAATCCTCTAGCAAAATGCTAGTCTATTATTTGTTTACTACTTTGGGACTATACAAACAGCTGTATTTGTGGAAACATCCACCTCTTGCTAAAGAATGCATTCTCTGACCTCTGAAGAAGTGCAGTCAATTCCACCACCCCAGATGAAAATACAAAACAGAACAAAGTCCAGGAAAGGCCTCCCATGGAAGGCCCCTAGAAATGTCTTCCCATTTTATTGGATAATCAAAGGTTTTATACATATATAATCTCCTATATATGTAGCCTTAAGTGCTATTTTTAGACCAACAGTCTATATACCTCATAATAATTTCATTTAGGCCATATTTCCTGGGTTTACTTGTGAAACTTATGAGAGCTAATCTAGCTATCAAAAGTCTTACTGGAGCATGCCTGCAACTTTCCATGTGCTCACTGATATCCGGAATACCTCTTTTTGGTGGCTGGGTTAATTTGTTCTCAAGAAATTCATATAGTCTGTGTTCACATTTTTGTCTCATCACTTTAAGTACTGCTCTAACACACTGCCAAGTACAAAAGCAAGGTTGACTGATCTTTGGACCTTCCTTCAGTCATCTTTTCTGAGCCGGTGCTCTGTTTGCCCTTCCCTAGTCCCCCAGGATTTCCCTGTCCTCTGAGTTCTCAAAGATAATTGCTAATGGTTCTTAGATGGCCTAAGTTAGTACCTTGAAAGTGCATTTCATTTATCCCTAAGATTTGACTGTGTCTAACTTATATGAAAAAGACAGGTTGAAGAATATTTTCCTGTTCTATACTTTTATCTCCCAGTTAAAATGAATTGTTAAGTATCTGGCTTTAATAAACCTTAGCGAAAACTGAAAAAGTGCAGGCTTTGGGTACTCAAGCTTTTCTGCATTTGCCATTATTTGATTGACTATAAGTGAATTTGTTCTTTATCTTTTGTTATGGATGATGCATTTATAGAACTTTTTTCTTGTTTTCATTTACATTAATAGCTGGTTATAACTTTGTGCCTCTGCCTTTTCATTCCTATGCCTACAATACTTGTGGCATTCTTTTACACTTGTCCTTAATTACATTTCCACTTTCAGCACAATTCCACTCTAAATACAATTCCCTTTTGATTATCTGGATTGTTAGAGGTCTTGAGTGTCTCTATTTCTTCCATTTTCCCTGCATCAGGATTATTTGATATTGTGCCCTTAATAGGCTGTCCATAACTACCAGTTGTCCTAGGCTTTCTTTTAGAGTGTGTTTTTAACCCCAGGGACTACTTTGACTATTCCTCCGAATTTGCTGATGTTTCCTGTTTAATGTAAATTCTCCTTTTTCTGTTCCTTTGGAATTATGAACATAATTGTTTGAGTGTTTGCATCTTCAGCTTTCAGATTTTCAGCCAACAACTCTTATTCCTTCATTTTTTTGCTTGAATAGATAAAGCCAAAAGACCTTAGAGGTGCCAATTCAAAGTGTGGAGGTTGGTAGTACTAACAGTGTTATTCAAGACTATTTTGTCTGGCAAGTCCATCTGCAGTTTGATCGTACCTATCCATTAATATAGAGACGTTGCTTCAGATGTCTAAACCGGCGGCATAAGAAACACAATTGACACGGGTACTTAACATGGGTCAGCATATACAGAGTATGAAAAGCTGTCCTATAAGTTCAGCAAGCATGACAGCCTGCTGAACATGTGATGCTATGCTATGTAATTGCTCCATGCAGTGAGTAGATGTCTTGGGTTTGTTTCTTTTTTTATGAGTTACTCAAGTTGTTGGTTGTGTGCAGGTAATAGCCAGTGTATGCTGGGAGGACTGCAAACAGGTCAAACAGTGAGATGGAACAGGGAGGTGAACTGTCAGTCTTGGCCCTGGTCTGAACAAGATTTCTTAATTCATTAAAGTATGAAATAGGAACACAATGAAATAAAGTCTCTGCTGACATGCATCACCTTCTCTTCTCCTCGCTGCTTCTGCTGATGTGAGCCTCCTTGCCCTTCCTGTGCCTTTCCTGTGTCTGTCCCCAGCCACCCCCTCTGTGCTATAGCTGTTCCTCTCCCCTTCCTTCCCCAGCCAGAGGAGCCAGAGCTATTTCAATAACTTCAGCTGTGCCACTAAATTGCTAACTTTCAGACTTTTATTGGAAAACTAAATTGAGAGATACCTAATGATCCCAGGAGAAGGATCTCCCAGCACAGCATAATCTAACAGAAATTTAGAATAGCAATCTAGTGGGGACAGCAAATGAAGCGGTACTGGAAATCCACGGTCACAACAACAGCTCAAATTTAAAACATTTCTGGCTCCCTGTGTCTGCATTTCACACAGCTATCAGTATCTACTTGTTCTGTAAGCTTAGCTGGCTCTGTCTTCCCTAAAACCCCTCCCAGAAGCTCCTTGCTACAACCCGATTTGCCCATTAGCCTCCTGTTCCTGTTGTGCGCAGCAACCTCATTTTACGAAAATTCAGTACTTTTTATTCCATCTCTGGGAATGAGCTGCCCTGCTTTTGTCGCAGCCAAGGATGGTTTTGGCTTGCCAGGACCACAGTTTGATTACCTCCTACCCATGACTACACCATGGGCAGCCAGGCTGAGGCCACTTCTTCACGGGCCATTCAGTCCTTTCTGTCACCCCAACAAAATAGGATTGCTCTGCTCCTGGGGATCTGGGAGAGATGTGTAGACGCGTCTGCATCCATATTGGCCCTTGGCTAAGGGTGTCTCCCAGCAGGTCTGCTCCATCAAAGCCATAAAGCTGCCTTGTTCCTTTCTCTTCCTCCAGAAAAAATAAAACCAACAAACCGTTTGCTTCCCTACTTGCACAAGATGTTGGAAGGAAGAGATCCTCCTTCGAGGCAGCATGTTGCAGGCTGCATGGTTGTCATCTGTTGTCTGAGGAGTGATCACGGAGCCAGAGGTGGGGACTGGGTCACACCTTTCTCTTTGGTTATATTGAGATCCCATCTTTGGAGTCTCACTGAAGAGAAGGTGCTGCAGATGAAAGCAGTTTCCCCCAAATGCTTTTGTGCACAAAAGCTCTTCCCCATCTCATGCAAGGCCACTTTCACATGCATGGACTGGGAGACAATGTGGTCCAAGTAGTACATGTTCAGTTCTACTGGTGTACAGGCATAAAATCACTGTGCCAGAGTTGGATTTGTTAATATAATTGAAATAAATTTGGTTATGTCTGTCCATAGCTTTATGGTCTGACCAGCAGGGAAGAGTTCGACCAGATGGATGGGGAGGGGGAATTACTTGTAAACTGCAAATGAAAATCTCTATAGTTTTGGCACAGAAGTAAGAAAAAAGCAGGTTTTTAATCCCCTAAAAGGTGAAAAAGATTGTCCATTCCCAAAGTACATTAAATTATAGAGCTAGCCATATATTCTTCAGTGTTCTGCAATACATTAGTTTCTCTTATCTTTAAAAATCTTCAATCCAGTGTCCATTAGATGAGCTTCCCAACTGGTTACTGATGGGTAAATTTGTAGTTGTAATCACTTGGTGTTAAATTATTTTTTTTTCTTGCACCTGCATGGCATACAGTCACATCATTCAGTGGACTGTTACTAGTAGACTTGTATCTACAATTTGCATATTGAAACCTGAAATGAGGACATGTTTAATGTTCCCTGTTAGTTTTTTTAATAAGAAGTGCATACAACAAGCCAAGATGGTCTTGAATACCGTGTCTGTGCTAAATGCAGATACAGATAGATATTCTTTTTGAATTTTTTTTGTTAACTGAGAGTCATGTCTCTTTCCCATTGCTGTCAAACAGGCAGTCCTGGAAACACTAATGCACCTGAATGATTTTGTTCAGGTGAGTGGTTTATATTGATTGGGATTGGCACTGGATTAATTTGCAGGCTCTGGAGCACTCAGTCAGAAGTTCTTGGGAACTGGAAGAATTTTAGCTTACATCAGGTTTGCTCTGGCAAACTGATGTAGGGAAAAAAAAAAATTCTACAGTCTTTCTGAAACCCAGTGTTAATTTTAGTGGATTTTTTTCCCCAAGCACAGTCACTATTTTGAGATGCTAGGACAATGTGACTTGGTATTATCTGCATCTTCTGTAGGTTTTTATCATATGTTTGCGTTCAAAATCACTTTTTAAAATCTAAATTTATTAAATTTCTTTGTGTGGTCTTTGTGTAGGAAGCATGTAGGAAAAGAGATACTTACGGAATTGTACTCAAGTTTTGTCTGGAAGACAGCTTGGCCGGGCCATGCTGATTCACACTAAATCTATTCAACCTTTTCCCAGTATCTGGTTATTGCAGTTTGATTTCTATCATAAAGCATGTATTCACTGTATTTGAGGAAAAAAATCTATTGGGTTCGGTGTCTGCAGTTGGAACTACACAAAACGGATTTTGAAGTATGGATACCTAGATAGGAGAACTACATGCATATGCAGTGACTGGGTTTCTAAGGAGAGTTTTTAAAAGGTGGCAATTGTCATTATGGATGACAAAGTGTAGTGACAAATAGAACCACTTAAGCCTAGAAGTTGGTATTTTTAGTGTACTTAAATTATTCAGATCTAGTTACTTCTAACTTTAACCTGCTGCCATGGCAATAGAGCTATATATTAATAGACTTAAGTGTGTGGCTGACTAATCAGCTGCAGAGTCTGCCTACAGGGTGTAGGGGTTTTTGTTCAGCCAGTACCTTTCACATTGCAAGAAAAAAAGCAGTGCGGAGACATGCAGGCCAGTTCACCCAAACACATGGTTGCTTCAGCAATCACAAGTGCGTGCTTCCCAAAACTTGTAAAGGATAATTTCAGAGTATAGATGGCTTAACTTCTCTGCATATTCAAAATAAAAATTCCTCCATTATGTATGTAAATGCTTTTCACCTAAATAGGAATTACTTTTACATGTTCATGAGTCTGGTAGTGTAAGAAAAGACATTAGAAGAGCTGGAGTTCTGTGTGCACAGCTTCTCAGGCCTAGCTTCCTACCAGAAAGAGACTTTTTCCTTTTCCCCTGCTGAGTTGATCCTTGCAGAGCAACAGTTTTTTCTTTAGCATGGTCAGGCCCTTTCAGATGGGCTCCTGCTCTTGCAAGAGCTGTGGCATTCAGCTCTGATGGTAAACTGGAACTTTGCTGCTGTTCTCAGCCACTGCTGCCTCTGAACAAGGCTACAAGTAAAGGACACCTGATGGAAAATCAGACCTCTTCCTGACACAATATATTTTCAGTACACTTTCTCTTAAAGCGTAGTATTTTTGATTAGTGTATATAGAAATGCTATCTTTGTGATTTGATGTTACATATTCAATACAATGCTGTAAAGTTCTGCAGTCCATGCTTGTATGACTGCTAATAAAGAACTGTCTGAAAAAATAAAAAAAAGAGCTCAGAGCCGAAGCTGAACTGTCCTGTGCAGTGCTTTAGAGAAGGAATTAAGACAGACGTATCCTGAGGGAACCTCACTTAGATGTGACGTTACCCCCATCTTGGGTTAGGACTTCAGGAGTTCACTTAGTGCTGTGTTTTCAACTGAGCAAGGATGTGTATAATGGGAAACCTCATGTGCCTCATTGTTGGGGCATGGGGCCATCACTTAAACGGTTCCAGTACCCCATAACCTTGGGGAAAGTTCCAGTGGGTCTTGATTTTTATCAGTCATGGGGATAAACAATACTCTTCCACTTTCTTCTCATGAACCAGTCATACATTATTTTTTTTTAATGGTCACACAGTTTTTAAACAACCACTGAGACTGTAACCTGCGTGGGAGAAATTAATCCCATCCCTGACCTTGCTTAGTTTTGGAGCAGAGACTTGGAAATCCAAGCTGCAATTCTGGCTCTTTACTGCCAATTTATTTTCACAGGTTTCTGAAATATTAATTGTTGCAAGGACAGTTACATTAAATGTATCTGTCCACTAAATAAGTGTCTGTTCCCTTGGCTAGTTCTAATTTCATTGTAATACCTGTAAGAATAATTCCCAGTGTAGCCCAAATTAATATTAACATCCTGCCACCAACTAAATAGCCCTCAGTTCCCCCCCTTCATCAGAAGCATACCACGCATTCAGGAAAATCATAATCAAGGAGCCCATCAATGAAAACCTGAGAAAATAACAAAAACTAACAATGTCTTTCAAAAATGAAAAAACTTTCATTTTCTTTAAAGAAAATTCCCCAAAATGAAACCATGAGTGAGTTTAAGTCAAGAGATTAATAAACACGTAAAAGACTTGACCCTGAAGTTTTAGGTCATTAGTTGAAAATTATTTATGCTGTATGCTACTCTCACCTTTCTTCCCCCCTGTCAAAAATAACAGACAAAGGAGTGAACTGTGGTCCTTAACACAAAAATCCACCAACCATTTACCTAGTCCTATAAAAGCTTCTTATTCACAATACTCAAAGCATTTGCCAAGTAAGTGGAACCCAGAACTATCCAAAATATGGGAATAATAATTAGTGCAAACAAAGGTGTTACTTTAAAAGGTTTTTGGAACCTTTCCAGCAGTGATCGATATTTATGTACTCCTTACCAAAACTAAGGCACTAAACAATCTCACTTGTTCAGATTGGGGTGGGTAAAATGAGGACAATGTGAATCTGTATGAAGGAAAAAGTTGAGGGGTCCCCTCAGGGAGCTTTCAAAGAGGTTGCTTGACTTCTCGCCCGCTCTGGTCCTGCAGAGACCAGAGACCTGGGTATGTGAGATGGCAGTCCTATTTACTTTAATAGGACTTTCATACCAGCATGGATAAAAGTTTATGAATCAAGGCATTAGCTGATATTTGTGGCTTCTCTGTGAATTGATTTCTTGCAGACCACAGCCAGATCCAGTTATGCTGCGAAATGTCAAGATAGCTCTGATATTAAGACATTTCTCCTCTCCTGTTTGTTCCAGTGAATAGCTGCATGATTTTCTGACAGCTTCTGACTCCTAACTGCATATTCATATGTTCAAACAGTGAACTCTACATCTCAGATGAAAATCTTGCCACAGCTATAAGGACGTTCTCCTCTGCCCAGCTAAGGGATGAGGCGAACCAGGCGTTCACAAGTTCCAGGTTAAGCAAACCTGAAGGCATTTAGGAATGAAAATACAGGTTCTGTCACCTGATGTTAAGGACCCCCTTTGAGTACCTGATAGCAGTAGACTGTGTGTCAGAAGCCAGTCATGATGCTGAGTCACAGCCATAAGTGGCTGAGGTGTTTTTCCACTCTGCCTTCACAGCCAGCGCTTCCTATAGCTGCTATAGGCACACACTGGTGGCATGCATTTCACGACTTCTGCAAAATAATTCCAGTCTTTCTACCATTTATTTTTCAGATGACTACATCAGTGTTTCTCTTCTACCTGCCTCTGAACTTTCTATAACTGATAGGTTTATTGATGATGATATTCACCAGAATAAGACCTTTGTAAATATTTAGCAATGTATGCATGAGGATCTCTGTGGGGTTTGTGGTGTTCTGCACTGGTGTAGGAGCCCTAACTCTGAATATCATCCCAGCAAAGCAAGGGAACACAGACATCTTTCATGGCTTGTATCTAAAGTCAGAGTTCAGCCCTTTTCAAGTGAGTCAAGAATTCTTAAATTTATTGTATAAAAATTTAAGAAGTTCTCTAAGGCTCTCTACTGTACAATATCAGTAATGTGTCGTCTATGTCAGCGAGAGCAGTAGCCTTTGATTAAAAATGGCCTTGGCCATAAACAGCCCAACAAAATTGGCTGTTCTCTTTGCTGGCAAATGCAGACCTAGTGGCTTGTATTCTCAGTGAGCATTTGCTCTGCTGTCTCTAGAAGTGTGAAAGCCAACAGTGACCTTTATTTTTCATCTCTTCTACTGTCCTGTTTCTGTAGGGCCTTTTTTAACCTTCATCTTATGGCACTGATGTTGAATGCAGATGAGCCATTGCTTCATCCCTTCAATGACTGTTTTCAGATAATTAACTGCAGTCTCAGATGAACATTCTGGAATTCTGTGGATGCTTTGTGTGATGAGTCTATCCCTGTTTTGGTTCCTGACCACAAAGAAACACTAAAGCTGTCAAGCAGTTGATTCTGAATTGGTATCTGACCTGCTTTTGACTAGAAAAAATCTACAGCTAAAGAATTTAGATTCATATTATTCAAGCATCTGAAGCTTGGTTCGGTACAAGTGTTTGGTGTAATTATTACTTGTAAAGTGGTAGTAGAAAGTATAGGAGCACCAGCAAACTCTGAGGGATGTTTGATTCCCTATACGAAACACAGGTGAAAAAATGCTGCTAATTAATGCCTATGAAATATTTACTTATAATTATATCTGTCTCCAAAGACTGCATTTTCATTTTGCTTTGCAGTGCTGGCTCTGACTCTAGGAAGGAAGGGAAAATGTGCTCTTTATGGCTAAAAGTGCTTTTCTAAAGTGGATATTTAGTGGTGCTCTTGACAGGAACTTATTCATCCAGAGAAAGTCAATAGGACAACCGCAACAGACCCAGCAGGGTCCTTACACTCAATACTAATGGCAATGAGGCTTAGTTTGGAACACCAAAAGCACAGAGAAGCCTCTATAATATTAGAGGTTACTTGCTCTTTAGTTCTGAATTTTGCCTTTTGTCTCTTCTGTATCCCACCATACAAAGGTGAATGTGATAAAAAGCAAAAGCAAGGGGGGGAAGTGTAATGAGGGTAAAAAAAGCCAAAATGTGTCAAAATCACCATTGCTGACAAGCACAATGGATAGTTAAAGGGGCCCTTTCAAAAGGGGGTTGTGTATGTTGAATATATTCCTCTTTCCCTAAAAAAATCTATAAAATAAAATGAGGTTTTATTCAGAAGCTGCTTTATCAACTCCTGTTGAAGAAAGCACTCTAAATTTTGTTGACTTTCTTTCCTTACTGTGCTTCCCCTGCACCTTTTTTCAGTTAACAGCTTGGTTTACGCTTTTGCCTTCTGGGTCTGGACATCCAGGAGGGACACAAGAGGAGCTGAATTCCCCACTTTTTTTTTTCCATGTGCTTGTGGTGGTGGAGCAGTTCTGCATGCACCACTCACAGCTTTGAGAATGTAACCCTAAATGCAAGCTGCTCTTGTGGTCTGCTTGTTGGCTTCATAATTTAAACATTAGGAGAACTGGGAGGAAGCAAAGGGTCAGAAATCAATTCTGCAGTCAAATGGCTGAGGGGACTTTATTTTCTGAAAGAGGTAAACAACTTTTCCTGTGGTGGAGCTGGCATGGAGGGGAATGATCTGCAGAGGAGTGAAGGGGTCTGGAACTTTAATGCTTAGCAAAAAAAAAATACTCAAGCGCTCGCAAACCCAGCCCATCTCTGCTCTCTTCCATATATTTCTTCTTTTAGTTCCTGCAAGAAGAGCCTAGAGCTGGGTGTTTTGCCTTTTTTCACAGTGGGTTAGAGCTCCTCGCTCTTGCAGACCATTAGGATCGGCTTGTCTCTTGCTGCATAGGGAGTAATTAAACATAACGGGCCTGTGCAAGGACAGTCATACTTTAAATACCACAAATTCCGGTTGCAGTGACTTTTTATGTGTTTCGAGTGAGCTTGCACTCCAAGGTGTTTTGGGGGGGTAGTAAATGGCTCAGTGCTCATAATGCAGTGCCAGTTTTGCCCCTTGGAGCTCAGGAAAAACGGGGAGAGGGAAGGGAGGGGAGATGGAGGGAAGGAGGCAGCGGAGCCGAGTGCAAGGATAACAGGGAAGTGGTTTCCTTAGCAACAACAGCACTTTGGATGGTTTCAGACAAGAGTACAACTGGGTACAAAGTATCTGATTAAAATTTATTGCAGGGGATAGAAGCAGTGTAAGCCATAGCAGATCCAACATGTGTGCAGAAGAGCGGGTGCTGGAGATGGAAAGTGATTTGAATGATTTCTGTATTGTCTGGGCCATCTCCTGTGCACGTGGAGAAGAAAAGAGGTTTGGGAAGTGGCAGGTGGGTGAAGGTGGCCCGACCAAATTCTAAAGGCACAACAAATCAAAATGAAATGCATGCCCTGGGTTCACAGTTTGGGGAAAACATAAAGCTGCCTCACATAGCAAAATTTCTTGAAGAATGTCCTGCTACAGAAAATTACAAAAACTGCATTTAGCTAGGAGAGACATTTTTATCTTCTATGGAGATGGATCGGCTTTTGGCAATAGTAGTTGCCACAGTATCCTACTGTGCTTCTATTTGTGAATTGAATTTTTTCTTTCAATTTCCAATGTAATAAATAAACATCCCAACTACACACTCTTAAGCCAAAAATAATTGCTTCTGTTTACAGTAATACTAGGTCCAGTGGTAAAAGGACTACTATTAATATTTAGACCTCTGCTTTCCCCCTAGGGTTGCTGTTTGAAAATTTACCAGGTAGATGTTGTCTATTTATAAGTCTTTTAATTAACCAAAGATGCTGGCTAGGTTATTTTTGGTATTTTTAGTATTTTATGTATTTTATATTTGACAACTCCTGGTTTTGAACTGGGGTAAGATGCTAATTTCTGAATGTGAATATTTAAGCCATCGTTTAGATGCCTAAGTCTACTTCAGATATTGAAAGTAAATGTCAATTTGATAGTCATGTACTTTGCTCTGTGCTTAAGTTTCCTCATCTGTAAAATTACTGCGCTACATCTATCTCACAGGGAAGTTGAAAGATTTATTTCTATAAGATATAAAATGTTTTGAGTTGCTTGTATGGCTGTGTAAGTATAAAATGCTATTATAGGGAGAACTTCAAAACTTTGGATTTTTATCTGAAGTCTTGAGTCTTCAATACTGGACTCAAACTTACGACAGTGCCCTTTCATGTGATATTCCCATCAGATTTGCCTTCTGTGAGTGTGCTCTGGTGCATAGAAAATGTCTGCAGTGAAATGCAACTCAGTCAAACATTTCTTGGTTCGTTTTTGTTTTTAGGTATCTCGGACATTGCAGCTCAGAGCCGATACGATGGGTGGATAGAAACTTCAGTTGACCTGTGAAGCATAGACTATAAAATAAAGATCATCTCAGTACTTGTTGGACCAAACTCCCCAGGAACTTGCAGGATCATAGGAAAACTCATTTTTAAGCACCTAATGTTCAGTGTGAAAGGAAGGGGGGGTTGTAATGGTGTCATTGTCCTAATGTAAAACCATATGTGCTTAAATACATACAAATCACTGGGAAGTTCCCATGAGTTACTGAAAGTCAATAGTGTGTAAGGGCCCTGAGCAACCACCATTCTGAGCACGTTAGTGTTTCCAACCAAAGGAAGCAAGGGGAATGTTGCACAGCCTGAGACACTTGGACAGGGCCAGCCATGTAGCCCCTCATGCCATCCTACTTCAGGCATTTCCTTGGAGGCGTTACCACTCTTTCCTTTGTGGTAGTGAGGTACACAAACAGCCTCAGATAATGAGGACCCAGTCTAATGGATCAAAATCAAAACTGCATTTTACCAGTTGATTTTGAAGTAAGGTCCTGAATGCAGAAGTACCATCGAGAAATACATCAGGCAGAAATGTATAATAGGAATAAAATAGCCTGGATTCTGAGCTAGTTAGTGAATACAGACCATATCTGAATGTTTTCAAGGTATATTTCTTTGATCAGGCTGTTTTTCTTAAAAAAATAAATAGAAGTTCTTTAGAATTACTCCTTCTTCCACTTACTAATACCAAGAGCTTTGAAAACAGCTGCTACTTTGATTTTCATTGTTTAAAAACTGTTATGCTCAAAAAAGTTTACTAATGGTATTGTAACTTCCTAAATTAATATGATAATCATAAGCTAGCAGAGTTCAGAATAACTAGCATGTCAGCAGCAGACTAATGGGGCTCTGTGCTTCACAATCTCGTTAATCATAATATAAGGATAGCTAACAACTGTAACTATTCCCTAAATTTGAGGAAATGTCCTGTTCCTTCTGCTTCTCAAAGCAACTAGAATGGCTTGGTCCTATCTATGGCAGTGTCAACCTCTGTACCATAATGTGAATCTGATATTCTTCACTTGGCTTTGTTGTACTCCTAGACTGACTGGACTAGCTGGTCTACCTACTGCATAGTTAGATCATAGAATCATAGCATCATAGAATACCAGGTTGGAAAGGACCTCAAGGATCGTCTGCTCCAACCTTTCTGGGCAAGAGCACAGTCTAAACAAGATGGCCCAGCATCCCATCCAGCTGTGTCTTGAAAGTGTCCCTTTAAATACTGGTAGACGATAAGATCACCTCTGAGCCTCCTTTTCACAAGGCTGAACAAACGCAGTACTCTGTCTTTCATGATCTTGCAGGCTTCCCAGTCCTTTGATCATCTTGGGGGCCCTTCTCTGGACCCCCTCCAGCCTATCCACATCTTTTTTTGTATAGCAGGGACCAGAACTGTACACAGTCAGGTGTGGCCTGATAAGTGCTGAGTAGAGTGGGATAATAACTACTTTATCTCTGCTGGTGATGCCCTTTTTGATACAACCCAAAATCCTATTGACCGCCTTGGCAGCATGCTGTTCACTTATACTGAGCTTGCTGTCCACTAGGACCCCCAGGTCCCTTTCCACAGAGCTGCTCTCCAGCTGTGTGGATCCCGGTCTGTGTTGCATTCCTGGATTGTGTTTTCCCAGACCTTACACTTCCCCGTGTTGAACTTCATAAGGTTCTTGGTACCCCACTCTTCCAGCCTATCCAGATCTTCTTGCAGGGTGGCTCTCCCTTCTGGAGTGTCTACTTCCCCACTCAATTTGGTGTCATCTGCAAACTTCATCAGGCTACACTTGATCCCATCATCCAGATCACTTATCAAGATGTTGAATAACATTAAGCCCAATATCATTCCCTGGGAGACTGGACTGTCCTTTATGAGGACAGGGCTTGGAAACCTGGCCAGGGAGTGGGAAAGAGTATGGGAGAAGCTTGTGGCAAATGCTAAAGGCATGCAAGCCACTACAAATGCTGACATTGGTTTGTGAGTGCCACTTTTCACAGCACAATGCCAATGTGAGGTCTTCCTTTTGATTTGCGCAGAAGTTGTGACCCGTTGCTCCTCTGCATCCTCCACTACCTCTTCTCCTGCCCCCAGCCACCACTGAGCTCTGAATGAAGAGATGACTTTCATAAAGCTTTTAGTGTTACTGCTCTTGCGTTGTAGTACCATGTATGATAGATTGTTACAGCAGGATTAAGAAATAATTTATTATAATCTTCATCAATTTAAAGTCTCCATTTGATTTAATGAATTGAGAGTTTATCGGAAAAGCTTTTATCCACGGTCATTGACTCAAGTTCCCTTGGCCTGACTTCTGCAGTAGATGCACTCTAACTGGTTTGAGATCAGGGGAAGTGGTACAGGTCAATTCTTGTTTGCATTTCTAACTAGCAAAAGTAGCAGGCAGAGCTCCAGTCTGACCTGTCTGCTATTTATCTTCTGGGTATTTTTTTAAGTGGTATGGTATAGGAGGTGACATGGTCTGTTGGGAAGGTAACAGTGTTAGGAGAGATGGAAGATGCATATTCAATCCCCATCTTTACCTCTGAGTTCCTAGATAATTCTCTAGATAATTGTGGGCAAATTCATTTTTTATTAACCTATTTCCTATGTATACGATGATAAAGGAAAATGAGCATTTTGAAATTTCCTTGTAAGCCAACTTTTGAGGGTATGTCAGTAGATCAACCTGGTACAAGGGACGCACATCAGAAGGTGCTTTGTCTATGTGTTTTATAGGTCATTTTAAATGAGTCTGCTGTACAGAAAGTCAATTTTAAATAAGACTTGCTCTAAAATTCAATGTAAATGAAGATTTTAATTAAAATTTAGTAGCTTTAATTTTTATAAAGTAGCATAAAGTATCTGAGAAAAAAAAAAATTTTATTTTAACATTAACTGTTCATATATGTAAAAGTTTTTATTTTGGGTAGCCACTCAAAATAGAAAACGAAGAGCAGAAATTGAAAAATATTAAGATATACTACAGAAGTTGATTCATGGTGTGTGTGTATATATATATAAATATATACACAAAAAAGAAGAATATAAAAGATCCTCAGTATGAGTGTTTCTTACATGCTACATTACTTAAGTTACATTTTGGATATAGATCTCAAGATACTGGATAAAAAACAATGGATGCTGTTTAAAATACACCTAAGGCTTTCCAATAGATTTTTATTAAATTTGACTCTTAGGTGAGACCTGAGCTATATTATACAGTTAAAATGTAAACTCTAACTCCATGAGTTCAACACCTTAAAAATTGTGGAGTTATTTCTGCTACATAGGGAATGTCACACAGGTCCAGTCAACTATTAGAAATGTGATTTATTTTTTTCATGGTTTTACTTTATTACTGGATTGAGTTATTTGGGCTAACAGCACTCTCCTTTCCAAAGGCGTACTATGGAACTCCCTTTTCCTGCCTATGTGGTCCAAGGGGAATAGATGAGAGAAATGTATTTTCCTTTCATCAAAGCAGGAATAATCTTACATTCTCCAGTTTGCACCGCAGGTCTCTGTTGCATATCTTGTGCATCTTTCTACCAAAAATCAGTAGAGAATAACAGAAGTGCTGAACATACAGCAGTGATCCAAACTGCACTTGAATGGGGATTAGAGGGAAGATTTATCCTTGTCTATGGCATTGTTGTTGATGCCAAATTTAACAAGGATTTCAGGATGGGTGATGCTGATTCCTCCCTCTCTCCAAGTACAAATGATATTTGGTATTGGCATTCTTTACCACTTCTGATTGTTGCTATTTAACACCCCAAGCAAACTTGGCTAGTTATTTTTAATGCATAGGAGAGAGGGTCTGGTTTAAATTTGAACCAGGTCTCTCATTCTTTGACAGGTTCCATGAAAATGTTTAACACAAATTGTTTTGTGTCATGGAAAGACTCAAAGCTAAAATGTACCATCCTCGGGTGTGTAGGAGAGAGGTCCTCTCTGATGTTTGGGCACCAGGGTTATTTAGATGGCTGGCACAACAATTGCCCTATATGACCCCACAGTGTTAGGGAAGTGAATTGGAGAAAATGGTTCAAGGAAGGTGTGTTTTGGTGGGAGGTGGGGGGTGAAAAGGAAGAACTGGGAGGGAGTGAAGCCTGTCAAAATAGCAAAAGACAAAGTTTTTCAACAGAGCAGAAGAAATGCCTTGTTAGAAGATCTGCAGAGCACCTGGCAGTGCAAATACTGACTGGGGCTGGCAGCCGAAGGCAGAATCCCTGAACCAGAAAGCAGGAGGTGCCCGGGGTGCAGGAAGGGGGGTGCCCTGGCAGGGAAAGACAAACAGTATCTTGGATGGTTTAAGTCCTGCACAGTCAGTATGACTAGGAGAGACCGGTTATGCTGAAGCTATCATTTGAATTTTTATCTTTGCTTTTATTAATGCAATGCAATAACAATCTTTCCTCTCCAATAACATTTTTTATACGTATGTGTGCCTGTGTATTAGATATATGCATATATATTGCCTCCTGACTAATTTCCTAAGGAAAAAAATTTCTCGAGTTACAGGGAAGATATACAATATTTTTTAAAGGTAACTTGCAAAACAAGTTTGAAATCAATGTATCTTCAGGCCGTCTCCCTTCTGAATAAAATAAAAGGCATCCTCCCCGTATAGCTTCTAGTCATGTGCCATACTGTAAAGTTACCGTGAAGCAAGGGAATTCAACTTTCAGGGTGTCACTTACCACCATCAATAGTCCTAAATATTGAGTGGTTTATTTATAATTCTAGCATTAATCCTTATATGAAGGCAACACCGTACTGTACATCAAAATCCTAAGGGATGGAAATCAAAGAAATTTTTCATGGAACTAGGAAGCATTTGATATGACAAATACTTCATAAAATTAGGAAAGCCTTATTTAAAAGATGAATCACAGTGAGTTGTAACTGCCCTGCTGTGCTTTGCATTCTGTCTGCTGATATCTAGCATTTCAAGTGCATATATCATCGACCTCCTTATCTGTACTTTACAATCATTTTTTCCTCTTTTGGTGTTGTTACAAAATTTTTGCTGATCATTCATCTTTAAATTTAGTTTTGGAAGTGTTCAGTTGTTAATTTAAAGTATGCTTAAGGTATATTTAAGCTCAAATTGCTGTTCTGGGATTTCTGGGGAGGAGGGAGGAAAACTTTATTTTATGTACTGTCTTTTCCTCCCAGAACACCAGGGAAAATAGATCTCTGGTACAATCCACACACATGACAAGAAAAGATACTGGTTTTCTCAGTAATTTATCACCTTCTGTATGATGGAAAGCCTAGTTTTCCAAAAGAAATATCAGGCAGAAAAAAACCCAACCTGAAACAAACTCATATTCAATACAGGTGAGAAACTCAATGACTAAAAGACGAACTTATTTCCTGTATTTCTGATGGACCTTGGTCTGCTGGTTACAAATTCTAATGGGGATGCTAAGGTATGACCCTGCTGTGTAATTATTGTATTTTGTGATGGGTTTTGGGGAATGATGAAAAATCCGTTTAGATGCTTCATAACATCTCAAATGAACACTATTTTCTACTGTATTTTCAACCAAGCAAAATGTGATATGTCATCGTGACTGTAAAGGATAACCATATTTTTAAACAGATGTCTTTTTTCTTACAATTACTGTATTCCCTTATGAATCACCTCTGTTGGAAGGGAAGAAAAATTCACCTCTAAATGTACAAAACCTTACACCTGAAACACATGGTGTTCTGGAAACAGTAATAACAGGACACGGTGGTCTTCTTGTGCTAGCCTCAAATGCCGGTAGCTCTTCAGAGAAGAAATGCTGAGGTCTTGGAAGATATCACTAGGTATTATAGATATGAACTTTTATATCAAAACCAGCATGTTACAATACCAATGAAGCCTTTCAGTATAAACAAACATAATTGACAGCATTGAGTATCAAATGATCTATAAAGTACTCTATTTCATATAAGATGGCTGTGGAGATTTAATAGGCAGCAGAAAGTTGCTATAAAATGCCATAATGTTGCACATAAGAGAGCTGCTAATTAGAATTGTCAATCAGAGATTGATCACTACCTCATAAACAGCGTAAGATGTTGCTGCATCCAAGCAATTGTGTTATCTTAAGGGTACAAGAAACTGCAGCGTTCAGCTCCTAGCTGTCAGCAGGATTTCGTGGAGCGAAGGTCTGTTCTATCACCGCAGTCTGTTCAGCAGCCCTTCCGAGAACACCTAGGGCACCGTGAGCTTCACAGGCTGCTGATAGAAGGAAATGCTGTGCTGTAATGTAATATATATACCTCTCAGACTTTTTTCATTTAGAAAAATAAATTGTAGTGTCATGTTCACCCCCCCCATTTTCTTGTTTTGCATATCAACACATAAGACCACCTTAATAGAGAGGTTCTTCCCACTCTGTGGAAATTTCTTACCTCAAGTTTATTTACTGCTTTCTCTTAGAATCACTTTGGGCTTGGGGATTTTTGTGTGGTGTATTGGAAAGGAATTGTGCCTTCTGCAGCTGCATGCCTACAGGTGAACACTACTGTTTGTAGAGTGTTCTGATATCATGAAGGTTAAAAAGAATAGGACAAAGAGGATATATATGAATTAATGATATATGTATTAAGTCTTGATAAAGATCTATAGGAAATAGTGTGAAGAGAGTTGGTGCTTGCTACTTTCAAAATAAATTGAAGACTAATTTTATTATAGACTAACAGGGGTCTGATGTTAATGTTCTTTCCTTTTTGAATTCTCAGAATTATCTGGTTATCTCTCTATATTGTGTCCTCAGAATAAGAAAGTGTCTCCCCAACCACCTGCAGGTGTCCAAAAAGACTGGTCCCAGTTTGCTGTAAGAGGTTTGTGATGACAATATCAGGTAGCTACTGAAGGGCACAAAACTTGGAAATAATTGTATCCAAAATATTTATATTTCTCCATGTGACACTCTTCTGTCAATCAAAATATCTGTGGAGTGTCTGGAAGGAAGAAATTCTAGGAAAGCAATATTTTTATCTCTCTAGAAAAGCCTGGTGTAGGAGGTAAGTCAGTTCTGCTGCAGAGGACAGAGCAGACATCAGGGTTGTAGTTAGTTTGGTGCAAATTGAAACCATATAATGACTCTGTCTGAAACCTTTGGGGGATTGGGGAGCATTGGGGTATCTGAGACAAGGCAAGGTCAGCCTAATGTCTATAAAGTAGGTGAGAAGGGGCACCAAGAGGTCTCTGGTCAGGCCCACTACCCCAGCAGAGTCACCTCTGAGGTCTGAACCACTTGCTCAGGGCTTGATCCACTTGAGTCCTGCAAATCTCTGAGCATGGACATGGTGTGACATACCTGGGCAAGCTGCTCCACTGCTTGACTGCCCTCATGGGGGGGAAAGGTGGTATCTATTCTGAAACACTTCTTTAAATTTGAAAGGTTAGTGTGATAAATGAAAATATGATGGTGATAGTGAGTCATTAATGACCAAAAATAAAATTACCTTAAGATATTGTCTTCAAGAAAGACAACAAAGCTCATCCAGATCCCAGATTTATTTTATGGCGGTTGTGACTAGCCGTGGGAAACAATGACTTGCACTTAAGGCTTGTACGCAATGTTTTGCAAAGCAATTGTCAAACTGTAAGTGTTAGGAAGGTTAATTTAATACAGAATTAATGAAGAGACTCTATTACTCATCCTCCTTAATGCTAATCATTCAAAACATCTTTACTTGTTAACCGACTACTGTCAATTATCTTCTCTGAGATGCTGAATAGGTAATTTCTTGTATACTGATTCTTGTCAGTATTTTATAAAACAGTCAGCATCTCATTCAGAAAGCTTGAATTTGGAAAGCACAAAAAACCCTGTTAGAACAGATGGTTTCTGTGATTGACGCTCTAATGCACAGTTTCAACTCTGCCTAGTCACTTTAACAGGAAAGTGTTTTAAGGATTCACCAGTTGGCTTGTCAAATTAGCATCAGGGACCAGTTTGGGTGTAAAATCACAAGCATAAATCACTTGGTGACCTGAGGGTGGATGAAGTATTAGTTAAAAGGAAGAACAACTTGAAGAAAAGCATTTTCTGTGCTCTGATAACATCATCAAGCAGAGAGGTTGACCAGTTGGAGCCGACCTCTTTTGTGCAGGGTGTGTCTCCTCCTACACTGAAGTCATGGACGCAACTACTGCTCTACTATGAAATGATGGCTGCGAGTCCTTTAATGCCAGGGTGTGATGGCTGCACGATGCCACTACTGCTGAGATTTTGACTCCAGACCATTCTTAATGGAGGGCTGCTTAGAAAGCCATGTCTAACTGAACTGATGTGAGTGGTGGAATAACATCTTATAATCGAGTATGCATAGTTTAAGTCTAACAAACATCAGGTTCTTTGTGCTGCCTCCATTACTTTGTTCTTGGGAGGTGTGACTTTCATGTAGCAAATGCTTGGCTTAAGTGATTTTCTGTTTTGGTGGGGTTTTTGTAGGAATTCTTTAGCGGGGTTGGGGGGGGGGAAGATGTGGCAAACCAACTACTTCAGGTCACTGAAAAAAACATATTTAGTTATTAACTCAATACAGTTCTGCACTATGACTAGTTCCGGAAGGTTTCTCTGAACAGAATAAGACTATAAAAAAATCCTGCTTTTGGGGGGATGTGGTTTTCCAATTCCTGCTTAATTTTTTGAGATATTTTTATGCCAGTAATACATGCCTGATGTGGGAGTGTGGTGTAGAAACTGGAGGGAAAAATAAAGGCGGGGAGAAGAACGAGAAGGAAAGAGTAAGGATAAAGTGAGAAAGAGAAACAGTAAATAAATAACAAGAGAAGGGGAAACGGGCAAAAAAAAGTATTTCAAGTGGTTGAAGATAGAGGGATGAGTAGGAGGTGGCAGGTTCCAAACAAGAAAGCTATGAAGTGCGGGGGTAAGCTCTGAAACTTGTGCCACAGGATGTTAGGATAATTTGTACTCTGTCTCCATTGCTTTTTCACAGTCAATAACCCTTCTGTATGCTGTACATGTTTAGCTTGGATGTCTTTAGCAGGGAGGAGAAAATAAAAAGGCATAGTAAGAGACTTTATGTTCAGGTGTAAGTTAGACACGTATGTTGAAGAAAAATCCTCTGTGGGTAACTTACTATTTGGAAAGCACATCTGGTGGGTGCTGAACCACTGACGGTGGGGTGGGTAGGGGCAGAATTGGCTTTTGCTTGCTGTTGGAGATGGGACACGGGGTCTGACACTGCTGCTGTGGCCCTTTAGGGCTGCTCCTAAGTCAGGAAAAGAAAAGCATGATTGCATGCTGCGAAAGAAAGTTTATAGACTCTGAAAAGAAGGGTGCAAGCAGAGCCAGAAGATTTCCGAAGGGTTAATATCCACTTCCCTTTGCTCTTCTTGTGGCACACTGACTTCCCTGGCTTTCAGCTCCTTCCCTTCTTGCTGGCAAGGTGGCTTCCACTTCTTTATGACATTGCTGAAACCCATCATTCTCCTTAAGTACACTTTTGTCCTTATGGCTCCCTAGGTAGGTATTATCTCTCACCACTCGGTATTTAGACTTACGCTGTGCTCAAGTATAGTTCGTGCTAATCTCCTTCACTCTGAGGAATTCCTAAAATATATCTAGAGCATATGCAAGGTTTTCTTTGGAAAGATGAACATGAGGTACGTATCTGAGTTACATGCATTGTTCAAAAGTGTTTTGAACAGCACAACTCAACTGTGAAAAAGTCATTTGAAATGAGATGATCTTGCTAGGAACTTGCTTGTAATATTGCTGTTTGCTTGCTGCTGAGATGCCGTAAGGCTATGCTCGTGCAGGAGGTTGAGCTCTCCTCTCTGTGCAGTATGGGGGGAAAGGACTTGCCAGCAGCACCCCAGTACAGGTCCTGGGCTGCTGTTAATGGCACATCCCCAGCAGGATGAGCAGGAAACAGGATCCTGCATCGTTCCTCTACCAACCTTGGTCAGTTGACCCAATGCACAGGTGTGAGATGGTACAGGAGCATGGATGGTACAGCCCTGGGTTAGAGTAAAAAGGACCCAATCTGTGATTTTTCTGAGGCTTGACTTTGTTTTTCCACTGCTAGTAGACCAGTTCCCTTAATGTACCCTTTACTTAAGTACAACACTGTGATCAAAGACCTGTTTTTTCTTTATAGTCTTTCACAGGTGTGCAATGTGTTGCCTTGCAAGTGATGGGCAAGCTTTCTTTTATAATTTTTTTCTTTGGTGAACTATGGAAAATTAATGAACACATGTTTAAAATTTTAAAGTACTGTTATGGTGCACAAATGCTTTGCAAAATGTCATCTCTGCTTAGGCTGAGAATAATTATTTGAGTTTTGCATCTGTGTAATAAATATGCTGCTCCAAATACAATGAAATGTATTCCAAAGTTCCATATCTAACATGCAATCAAAATGGAGAGATTATATGTGCCTATAAAACAGAAATACTTTTCTCTGCTTCTCAAAGATAATTATATATAATTTAACATATATAGAATATAATTATAAGCTGGGTGTTTAATTTCAAATGTGAAGTGATAAAACCCCACACAGTTTTAAAGTGAATAATTTGTGTAAGTTTGCAGTTTGCAATCCTTTCTAACCACTTCTTTGAAACAGTATTGCATCACAGACAATGTTTTATCATCCGTTACACAAGGGAATTAAGTCAGTTTTATTGGAAGTATAGGGGACTATTTACCTCAGATGAAATGACAAGGTAATAAATACAAGTAATGTCAAAGTTTAACTACCCAAACTGTTGTTAATTACCCATTTCTAGATGATTATTAGAAGAGAAAAAACGAAACTTAAAAAAAAATGTTTGCCTGCATGAAATGCATATAAGAAACTTCAAGTGAGAATAGTATAAGAGTGCCTCCAAGTGGCACCTATCTAAATTCCACTTCAAGGAAAAAGCTGAAACAGGCTTAAATAATTAGTTTGCAAAAACAAGCTAAACAAATCCTACCTTTTTTCTCTTGGCCCATTTCATTCCTTACAGCGTTATAGCATTATAGACACTCATGTGTACTAGTTAATGGGACTTGCCATGTTTTATTAAGAAACAAGAGAAGGGTATTTAATCTAAATCAGTGTTCTTTGACAAATGTCTTCCTACATTTGCAATGGTCATTCTTAGATTAATGTTAATGGTTAAAATAAGCTAACTGACACAGCATGCCATGACATCAGCGTTACCTGGGAACTCTCTATTTGCAGAAATTGTGTTTTCCTTTGCTTTTGTGGCGCTTCCCCTCTAAGGGGTCCCATTCTCCCAGCTGGCATCCGAGCAAGGGCAAAGTGCCAACCTCTGATCCACACCACGCATGGCTTTGCGGGTTTCTGCTGCGTGTTCAGGCTCACTGCTGCCACTGATGTCCGTGCAAGGAGTAAGAGTAGACTATGCAACAGGGAGACTTTTTGCCCTAGAGCTGAAGGTAAATGAAGTGGAGTGACTAACTGAAAGGGAAGATCTGTGGATTCAGTAAGCTGTGATGTGGTACTGCTGAAAAGACTGGAAGAGCCTGATGCTCGCTAACACAGGACGGTGAATTTTGCAGGCACGGTCGCGTGCTGGAAAACCACGGGAAGAGAGAGAAGTGTCGTCCTGTGCTCTCTGAGGTCTGGGCTTTGGATAGACCAAAGGAGCATTTTAATATAAAACTTCTCTTGGTTCTGAAACTCGTTGGAATGAGAAGAAAATATGTTCAAAACATACAAGATAGTACCTTTTTTCCACCCACTGTGGAAGTGAAGTTCTGGAACTGACTGCCTCAAAGTTCTGGAGACAGCCAGCATCAGCCTGCTCAATGGATAACAAGTCCATGAAAATATGCTGGAGGAAAGGATCAGGCAGAGGTGTCTGCGCTAATATCCCTAATCCAAGAAATGTGGATGTTGAAGACTGGATCATGACAGGTCCTGCAGGCTTTCCCAGCTGGACTAGATGGACTAAGGGTCTCACCCAGTAGGGAATTTCTTGTGCCCATAACAAGGGATTATACTTCACATGTTGAAGAGAATGGATTACAGAGTGATTTACGTATTTTTCTCTACTAGACCATCGGTAACGGTAGACCTGAAGTGCTAACCAACAAAGATGAAAAACATTCATCTAAAGATGCCTTTGCGTGGAATTTAAGAATGTCACAATTATGCATGGGAACAAATATACAAGTTCCGTGAGCTTCACGTGGCATTTTCATATAGGTGTGTGAAGTTATTCTATCTTTTTAAAGTAGGAAATAACTTGATATCTGGGAGAAAAATCACTGTCTAAGAAACCTACTCATTTAAATAATCTTCCATGATTGACAGGTTATAACACCCACAACTAATAAGCAGCTACTTGATGGCAGACTTCACAGTTTACAGATAGATTAAAAGAAATCAGGAAACTGGTTCGTTCTTTAGAGTGAAATAATATAGCATAGGTTCAGCCTTCCTTTGAATAAGCAATCTGTTTGAGAGAGATAACCAGCTGATACACATTAGAAGAAAATCAGAAAATATAAATAAATGTTGTACTTATGTTGGTTTGTGGTTTTGTGGAGGCCTTTTAAAGACAGTAGCATTTAACAACACCTATTTTTACAAGCCTGTCTACATGCTGAAGAGTTGGGACTTAAGTTTAGACATGAAATGATTAACACCAGCAATACAGCCTGGGAAAATGCAAGGGCAAATATCTGGTCTTTGTAACCTGCATCGTGATTTACCCATGCTCTAAATGAATGTTCACATTTTTTGCTGAATGTTTTCTGTGTCTATCTTGAGCCTGTTATTTTGTAGCTTTTTAAAGATAAATCAGGTTTGGCTCATTTCGAGTTTTATGCGTGAAATACCTTAGTTTCTTTTCAGTAGCGATTTGCAGTTCAGTAATCCTTGGAATGGCTTTGTCAGAGATCAGTCTGGAGGAAACAGAAGGAGGATTTAAGAGACTAGCTAACATTGTGGGGAAATTTGGGGAAAGCATATCTGAAAAGAAAAGAAAATGGTAAATGAGAAAAAATACTGACAATTTTCCCAGATTTTAGCCTATGCAGCTGGCACATAATACTCTAAACCTTCATCCATAGGAAACTCAAAGCAAGTTGAAGATGGGTAGGCAGAATTGAGTTGGCAGGAGCTGGAGGTCATTGGAAAGAGTGTGTATTATTTACCACTGGCATGGAGAGTATTGCCCCAAATGGCAAGTATTTTAAAATTAATTTTGCAGAAAAAGTGTTGGTAGACGCTTATTTTTGCTCATTGATGCTCTGTTTTTAAACACTCCTCAAAAGTAGTTTCCCTGTCTCTAAACTTCACTTTTTTCTCCTTTTTACGATGTGGAGCCTTTTAATTCTCCAGGATGACTAGTGACCTGTCAAAAAATAAGAAATAATTACATCATATTATGAATATGTAATGCATTTTTCAGGAAAATGTAAGTACATATGAGTTGCATAGTGACTGCATTCTCTGTAAGGAAGAGCTCAGTTTAACAAAAATAGGAAGGAATAAATTCCATATCTGGTGAGCTAAGCCACCTTTTCAAAATTCATTCATAGCCACGTATCAGTAGATGACTGCGTAGAGAACTGAGATTATGCATAGGCATAAGCAGACATGCAGTATAGTATGGATGAAGCAGCTGCATCTAAGGTTTGATGCAGTAGGTATTTTGCACTTGCTAGTTGCGAAATATTTTTCTTTACTTTTTTCTTCTTCCTCTCGAGTCCTCTTCAAGAAATGTCTGCTGGTATCATCCTGTGCTCATGACACAGTGACTAGCCAGAGAATACACTGGAGCCAGAATGGTGACATAGCTGATGGCAGTGGCCATGGCAATGGTTTGACATTTTAGTAAAAACCTTTAAGCACAATGAATCATAAGAGCTTTGGGCCAGATTCAGCACAGCGGATTTAAGATGATATGATTTATGCCCCCATCAGCTCTTGTCTCAGTATGTCTTGGAGGACAAGAGTCTTCTGCTGGAGTACTGTCTAATTAATATCACTGCAGAAAGAGAGAGAATCTGTTGCCCAGTGGTTAGAGAACAGAGGGAATGCAGACCACCCGTGTTCAAGCATCTGGTTTGAAGCAATCGGGTGTTTGCCCTCCAACTAACTATTGTAGAAGAGGGAAGCTCCTACTGCTTTGCTGCCCACCAATGCTGGACCTGTGGAGTAGCCACAGCCTCCTTATTCTGCTTTCTGCCAGCGTTTCTACATTGCATCAATTTGATCCTCAGTTTTGTTCTTTTTATCTTTCAAAGAACAAAAAGTGAAGAGATTTCTGCAGTGGTTACACTCCATCTCCAGGCACTGAGAAGATTACTCCTCTGGCTTTTAAATCTCTTTATTTCAAAAGATTATCTGCTAACTACCTATATCTCTATAATCTTATCAAAAAGCAATTGTTCAGAAACGCTTTAGAAGGCATTAATTCAGAATTAGGTAACTCTTTAGAGAACATCTCAAACTCACAAGTATATAATGAGTTTAATTTTTTTGTGGAAAATTAACCTTAGTTCATAGTTTTCTGAAAGTACTGCTTGTAGCTTTTCTGCTAGAAAATTATTAAATAGCATTGCCAGCATGATTCAGCATTAGTCAGGAGTGTCATCATTCCCAAAAAGTGAGTCAGGCCCTACCATGTGTTAGTTACAGAGGAGATGGATCCATACATTAATTCTAAAATGTCATTTAAAAGTACAATAACCTGACAACTCATTGGAGTCAGAGCCTCATTTTTTTCCCCAGGTGAATAGAAATGTAAAGATTTGGTTAAAAGTATGAAGATACAGTTAAAAGTATCCTTAAAAACAAAAGTGGTCTCTTAATATTCTGCATTTTAAGACAGTAGTTTCACAGCCAGGATAAAGGTTAACCTCAAAGTGTAGGAAATGGCAACAGGAGATCGCCTTTCCTCCTCATTTTTCTTTGGTTAGCTGTTCTCTCAGTTGAAGGGAGAATCTCTATTTCTTCTCCCAGAGAAGTCAGTCCAGTGACTTAGCTTTGTCTCTACCTGGATTGTCCCCCTTTGTCCATGAAGGTGAGTGGGGGTTTCAGGCATGAGGTTTTTTTCAGCATTATCCTCAATGAAGCTTGACTTCATCTTTCCTTGTCTGTTCAGCGTTTCTGCGTGCTCTGTGTAATGGTCAATGACTTGAAGGGTGCCCAGAAATGTGATAATTTCACTGCTTTTGCTCACGGGGACAAAGCCAGTGGATATTTCCCCTGCAATGGCAGAAAGGGCACTTTGGCAAGGTCAGCTGTGGCTTGTGCAGAGCTTTGAAGACAGCGCTGAGAGCCAGACTGGTCAGTCACCTTCTCTTTTTTTGTAGAAATTGCTGATATTTTAAAAAATGCTCAAACCATCTTTCCAGTTTTTGTCTCAGATTTTCAGGTCTGTAGAAAACAAAAGATTCAGAAGGCATATTCCTGAAGAGGGGAATTCCACCATAGCTGTTCAGTTAGAAATCAGGTAGTCCCACATAGCCCATGCCTTCCCATACTATGTCTGGTTTACCTTAGAGTTTGTGACCATCTGCTCGTACTATTTACATCTATATTTATTTGTGTGCGTGTGTATTGGTGAATAGATCTCACATAGTCACCTTTTCCTTAAGTGACACCCTGCGAAACATGGCAGCAGAAGCTTCAGTTCTTGAGATGATTCTCACCCACCAGTGTGAAGGAAGAACTGGTCCTAGTCTGTTGCTATAGCAATTTTCAGAGGTGTGAATGTGGCTTAATAGTGTCATCTTGGAGCACTATAAATCTAAAGTAATGCCTGCCAAAGTATTACATTCTGAAAATTCCATACTAAGGGAGTTAATAAAATTGATATGTGTGCAAATGGCATTTATAAGTTGCACATTACCAATAGTGTGTGCAGTTTCATTCCAATAAAAATCAGTTGCAAAACTCTCGTTGACTTTATGGTGTTCAAGATGAGGCCCAACATCTAGCTGTGATTAAGTATGCAGTCTTGACAATTTGATGAAGAAAAGATAAAAAGCAATGATCTTAAGGAGAACAAAGCTTCTTGTCTATTTATCAACAAATGCATTAAAAATCTTCCATCATTAAATTATACATCAATAATGTTATAAAACAGAATGGAAAAAAAAGCAAGTGTCAAACTAACATCTTTGATGTAAAAACTTGTGCAAGCTGATGAAAAGCAAAGCCCAATATAGCTGTCTAATAAAATCTGCTAGGTGTATAAAATATATTTCCCTTTTCTGTACAATATGACTAATGTGAAATCATTTATTGTTATAATTAACAACGGTTAACTAATTATCTTTAGCAAAATTGTGAAATATATACTTACAAAACTTCTGCATTTTTTACATATTAGTGTTATGAGACCAAAAGGTCAGTAAGGGTTTTAAAAACATGTTCAGCTCATGTCAGTTGTAAGCTAAAAGGAAATTATTTTAATTGTTTAAAAAAAAATATTATGGGCTACTGTTGTGGAAGAGGGGCAATATTAAGGGCACAATGCATTAGACTGCCATGTCTCTGGGGTCTGAATCTAATTCTTTATAAATAGATCTGTTTCCAGCAGAAAGTACGGGAATTACTTGTTGGGTTTTTTTTTTTAATTATGATGTGTTACTTATTCTAGTCACCTAATATTGAATTTTTGGAATTTTTTTAGAAGAGAACCCTGTTATGGTATTTTTTTCATAGATGTTACTCCTTGTTGGTTTCTTCAGAGTAACACATTTATCTGTATGGGGCAGGATTTCTGAAGTTGATAACTCTTAAGTAATTAAGATTGTCCAAAGCGAGTCTTCCTTCTTTATGGAGTTGCTGGTACTCACCAATCTGCTCCTGAGTGCAGTTCTGTCAGGGTATACCAGGGCATGCCACGGCGCGGTGGGTAGATGGGGATGGCGAATTAATGACTACTTTCTAAACTGTAGCTTTATGGGTAGAAAAAGTTATTTGTGCTATTTCACAATGTGCTCAGTCATATGTTTCCACACAGTAAATGCTGGTTTATCATCACCCAAATTTTGCAGATACATGGCTAGTTATTTTATTTCAAGAATCCAAGCTAATAGAATTTTATCCCTTTCTGTAAAGCAGTCTGCCCCACACTGCAACTTATCTGTTAAACTACCAGACAACCAACACATTTAGTATGTATCAAGGTCACTCTTTATTGCAGCAATCAAAGACTTTAAAAAAAATACTGTAAGACTGAAATATTCTCAACAGATACTTTTAAATTACATGAACAGGATCCTGTATTTTAAAACTGTATATCAATGTGTCATGGTTACTTTGCAGTGTTTGCTTTTCAGGGGATGGAAATTGAGGACATGATTCTTCTTGCAGCAGAAAATGAATCCAGAAAAGAGCAGCACAAGGGAAGGGGCAGAAATACTGTGATCACCTGTCCTTAGCCAGGGAGGTCCAGGGTCACCGGAGCGATGGTGTCTGCGGCAGAGAGTGACTTTCTTCCTCTCAGGAAACCTTGAGAGCTTTTGCAGCAATTTCAGCAGGAATTACCTGCCAGGTTGTATGGTTTAGTTTATGCTACAAAGTCCATCTGCAAAATAAAAAATAGAACAGGTTTACTTTTACTTTGTTTTTCCTTCTCATACTCTTTCTTCTCAGCTAAACATGAACTTCAGCCTCCCTTTCCTTCTGATGGAAGGGTTGGAGCTGGTTTCCAGCAGTTATTCAGAAGTAAAGCAGATCAGCATAGCAAAGTTAAAGCAATAAAAATAACAGTAGAGACAGGAAAAATATTGGATGATGGATTCTGATCTCCTGTGTTTCAACATTAATCACAGTATTGATTTTAACAGGGATGACTTCTCACCATACTGGCTGTAGTTGCTTTTTGTCCTTTTTATTTTACTGCCACTGATTAGTATCTGCCCTTCTATGTCCAGTGCTGAACCATCCTCTGGGGAGAGCACTTTCAGAAATACTTTTATTTTTTTACTCAGTAAAATAATTACTTTCAGTTATTATGTGGAATATCTTCAGTTAAGTCATCTTTTGCTCTTATTGGATTATTATAGAAAGTTGAGATATATGTATATACACACCAATTTTACTAAGAGGTCCTTTGTACTGCATGTCCATAAACTACAGATTATTTCAGTTCAAATCATTTTGAAAAAAAAAATCTTGCAGGAAAATCCCAGGTTGTGGCATAGGGACTCCACAAAAGTGAGAAAGCTGCATGAGAAAAGCAATGTGCCAACTGGTCTGAAGGTGGATCTAATACCTGGAGCCAATGAACTGAATAAATAATTCTTTGATTAGCATGCTCCCCAGAAAGAAGATTTGAGTTATTCTATGGTATTGGACACTTAATGTTTATTTCTGTGCAGTGAATTAAATCCTGTATTATCATCGTTGTCATCCTTGCCTTCCTGCCAGATGTAAATATGCAAATACACATGTTCATGCTGTACATGTACATCTCCTGGTGTATCACCATATTTATTGTCTTTGGTGTCCTGTTAATCTGTCCCTCTACAACTACATCTTTGCAGTGGCTGTTTCCCATGAAAGGAATACTTTTCTTCCTCTCGATAGTAAAGTCACTTTTCTGTTCATCCGTGATCTTTGTTAAGACTTCTTTTTTTTTTCTTTTTTCTTTCAAAGCTCTTTCTAGGAAGTATCAGTCACAGTTATTACTGAATTCAGTGGTGCTGATCAGAAATTAAGTTGTTCAAAAACTTTATACTTGAGCTGTAGTTGAATAATCAGATACTGCTATCCAAAGGTTTAGTTGCATCTTTACCTCTACCCCCTGATATTTCTCCATTCCCTGCACCTTCTTGCTCTGTGACAAGACGGGTATTTGCTGACCCTGTTGTGCAAACCCCCTGGGGATGGGTGTCACAAATCAGCTGCCAAAGGCTGGGGGATGCAGGACATGGACATAGTCTTTCAATGACAGCACCACCTTAAACTGGATGCAAAGCTATGGTGTGGCAGGCTTGAGAGATTTCTGTGAAAGTGTGTCTTGCTGATGTGCATCAGAGTAAGTTTGTGTTTAAAAGAAGAAAAAAAAAAAAAACCAAACTCTTAAACCCAAAAAAGAACTGGGAGCAGACTGCTGCTTTCTTGCAGAGACTGTGTGTTGGTGAGAACTGGGAGAGCCGAGGGGGTATGTGCAGCCCCGCAGTGGCTAACAGTGTCCTTCTGCTGCAGCTACCTTGTCTTTTAGTGTTTACATCTCTATATTTAGCCTAGCAGACAACTATGAAATTGATAGTACTTCATACATAAACTACTACAATTTCCTGACCTTTACTATAAGAATGACTGCAACTGACTTCAGCGTAATGTATTTTATCATTACTAAGGCTGCCCATCTTTGTTAGTTCTTCTACTGCCTTAATCACTATTCTAAATATTCCTGCAAATGTGTCTTGGCTTCTCTGGACTGATACTTTAACCTCTGGAAAAACTATTTTTCTTGAACTAATGTGCAATTCTCATTTAATCAGGGGTGGCTGGGCTTGACTTTATAACCTCTTGAATGCCGTAAAATCACTAGAGTAATGCTTAATGACACACAGGGCTGAAAATATATTTTAAGATTTGCAGGGCTGTTACTTTCTCAATTTCAAATTTATCAGACAATTAAAATAATTAAATATTCAGTCTGCTTAACTTAACAGAGATGTTGGGCCTACTTAACAGACTTTATTAAGCTCATGGGTCAAAATTAATTTGTTAAAACTACTTAATGCAAGAGATATTGTCCTTTATTACATCTGGTAGACTAATGCTACTCTACAAAGAAGCCATATACCAGATTTCTAATTCAATGCTTACCAGTCTTTAGAACATTGTTTCAATCTATTTTACTGAGTAAATTTGACTGTGGCAAAATCAAATAACAAAGACAAATTAGTTGCATCTTCTGTTAATCATTGATTATAAATTAGACATGCTGGCTCAACCGAAATGTCTCTGAGGATGTGAATATTAGAGTTAATTGTTTAATTTAGAAAAGAGCCAGAAAGTTTGTTTCCATTTGTACTGGTTGTAACCCTCTGAGATTAAGGTGTTTGGACTGTCTCTTTACTTAATAAGTGACACTGTCTTTCAAATACTGACTCTTTCAGATGGACGACTGTTTAGAGAGCAGCTGATACATGGACAGCAAATGTATTTGTTTCACTGTAATGTTGACTCT
Source organism: Gorsachius magnificus (assembly GCA_034008185.1). Lineage (NCBI taxonomy): Eukaryota > Metazoa > Chordata > Aves > Pelecaniformes > Ardeidae > Gorsachius > Gorsachius magnificus. The sequence continues at coordinate 5,421,545 of CM067085.1, read as the reverse complement.
CATTTGTTGGTGTATTTTCCATGCTCATGCTTCTTGCATAGAAAGCTTATACAATTTATTGATATTTGTAGAGCTATTTAATAGGGCCTGATTCAAGTAATTAAGTACAAGCTTAAGTCCAATCAAGTCAAATATATTAAAATTAAGCTTTTGGTTAAGAAGTTTCCTAGGAAAGTGGAATGACTAAGAAGCCATCAGCAGATAGAAAAATACTTAAGCTTAAATACGTTTAAAGACATTCCAATCATTTATTTCAACCACCTTAAAAGTTCTGTACAGGAAAATTGTCCTTTGTGTCAGTAAAATACTTAATGCAATGGAAATCAGGTTCTTGGCTGATAATCCTGAGTGCTAGTGTCTTATAAATAAACAATTTTAAACCCTACTATGACATGATTTCCTATAGTTCCTCCTTCAAAGGCTTTGAATCAGACTTGCACCAGTATGCTCATTACTAATGGAAGGCAATAGGGCTCTTAGAAACACTACTGGATGCATGCTAAGCATTCATCCTTAATATTTTAATGACAGGAGTGATAGTCAACTGTGGAAAAAAACTGCAAAGAGACCTTAATGCAAAGATACGGTGATGACTTTGTTGACTCAAGAACTCATCAGGGAAAGCAGAGAGATGTGCATCAAAATGAGGACTATCACCAGTTCAGTGGCGAACTCTTGGAGCAGTACTTTTCCTTAGCACTTTATATGAGAAAATTCTCTGAGGAATTTTATTAAGAGCAGTTAGCTCTGTGAATCCCAGAGGAACAGTGTAAAAACAAAACAAAACCACCTCAAAACCCTGAAGACCCCTCCACAAAAAGACTTGTAGAGCTTGGAAAGGAGAACAGGCAGCAGCAAGAATCAAGAAAATTATTTAAATGAACTTCGCCCCTTGGTAAATAGCAAACTTTTCCCCTTTCCCTCTGCTATTTATGGCAATGTTTAGATGAGTGTACACCACATGTTGACATGACATCTGAGTGTGCTGGCCTGCCAAGAGGCATCATTTCTAACTTTTGACAAGTTGCATCTCTATAAATGCCATCTATTCTTTAAACAGCTGTATAATTAGGACAAAGAACATTTGGAGCATCATTTATTCTAATGTATAGCTTCAGGCATGTGCCATCCATTAAACCTGGGGGAGGAGCTCGGCTGTTTCTGTGAAATGCAGCAAACCAGTGGATTTCACAAAAGCAACCATTTTGTTCATTTGTTTGACAAAACAGTTAGGACTTTTCCAATTATTTTTCTGTTTTGCAAAACACAGCTTTGGTTTTACAGTGCATCTAAGCGCATCTTAGAGTCGGCCCTCAACATACAGGCAGACATTGAAAGTCATGAAATACATTTTTGATCAGTTATGTGTGTTTTCATAAGGCAAGGGGAGGGTGGACTGTGGCTGGGAGCAGGGAATGGGCTGCTCTGGGGAGCTGGGAACTGTGGGTGACACAAGGCCAGCCGCAATCAATAGCCTTCTATAAAAAATGCTGATTTTGAGGTTTCTATGCAGAAGGAATTTAAGTACATTATTTAAATGCTTTCAGTAGATGCTTAAGCTCAGAGTAAAGTACATGTTTAACTCTACGCACAGATGCTTTCCTGAGCTCATGCCTAAACCTGAGGGAGGAAAAAAATTACACAGTGCTTCTAATGGCAAAAAATAATGTCTTAATGAAATCAATATAAGCATTTATCTTGCCATTTCAAATTAGTATAATGATCAGAATGAACAAGCAAGTTTAGAAAGTGAAACCTATCAGTGCAATGATAAATTGAATGGGCTTCAGAATATCTGGTCAGCCTTCCTGGTGATTTATGAATGTCAGAGGCTTAATAACTGAAAAGAATTGGTTGAGTTCTATCTTGCCCTTCGTGTTTGCTGTTCTTTGTGTTTTAAAATAACCTGTGCGAGTGTTTGCATCAGTATTATAAAACACTGAACTAAATACAGGGCTAAATTTATGTTGATGTAATTTACCAGCATTTCTGGCTACTTTCCACATAAGTTTGTCTAACTCAAAACCCTAGAAAGTCTTTCCATTGGAATACACATATGTTTTCATTCGTATCCCATTAATTTTTTTTTACATGTATACCGCATGAATTGTATATTTCATTTTGATACTCTAAGCCCCTCTAACAACAACAGACATATATCTATCAAAACAAGTATAGATGCTATAAAAAAAAGTAAATGAGAAATTATGCTCCTCCAGTAGATGTGCTACCAGCCTCAAACACAAAATCAGATAAACTGGATTTTAGCCAAGCTGTGAACAATGCAAAATAAATTGAGTGGAAGATATCTCTGCATTTCTAATAGTGAATATCCTCACTCCTGAACGTTAGTCAAGATGTAGTCAAAGAACCCAAGGGTTCCATACTGCTGCTTCCTTGCATACAACCTTTCTCTTAATTTCTGTGGGTATCTTTCAATGGCAGTTATGCACCCCATCCTAATATTTTTTGCATATGAATTTTAATATGATGTTAAGCAACATGTAAATTATATTCAACCTACCATGCCATATATTGCAATAGAGTACAAAATATTAGACACAGCACTTAAAGTAGATGATTTCTTTATAAACCATGAGAAGGTGGGAAATATTTTTTATTTTAAATGTAGCATTGGAGAAGGGTTAGTTGGGGTCATTTTCACCTGTTGTAAAATTGGACTAGTTAATAGTCCTCTGTCTAGATTGTAAAATGTCAGTAGAATAGTGCTGAACTCCAGAATGAAAAATTACATAATTACAGCTGTGTGACATTTTTGTCATTCCTATGTAGGTGTTGCAAAACCAATATCAAAATGAGAGTTAAATCTGGTGGCAGTATATCTTCTTTCCTACTTCTTAAATTTTGAGGATTTTACATAAAGTTAGTATTCCTTTTTAAATATTCCTAGTAACCTAATATGCTCTGCCATACTGGCGCTTATCATGAACAGAGTTTATTTCTGTAGCCTCCTGAAGATTGGCCTCATGTAATCATGCCACACCATAACAGATCTGCATAAAATGTGTCATTCTTATTTTTCTGCACTAAGTCTATGTGTGATGATCCCCTCCCTCCTCAGTAACTTAGACCTTAAAGCTTTCAGGAAATCAAACTGAATAATCAAAGACTTAATAAAAAATGCATAATGGTACGTCAGACTATGTTATCAACTTGGAAAAAAAAAAAGCACTATAAAAATGCTCAGACAATAATGATTTTCATGAATATAAACATTAATGTTAACTTCAACCTCATTGTACTTCTGAGATGTTTAAACCCTTTCACCAGATTAAGTTTTCTTCGAACCTTTTTGACAAACAGTACTTCATAAAAAAAAAAAAACCCCACAAGTTGATAAACGATTCTGAATGAACAGATTATGAATATAGAGTAAAATTAGGTCATGTCAAAGATACCTGTACTGTGCGCTTCTGTAAATATTTATCACAATCCTACCGCTGTCACTGTTATGTCCCACTGAATAAAGTGGCTCTGGATCTTCCTGCCCCCACTTGTAATCCTTTGTCTTAAGCCAGATAAAATGCAAGACAATCTTGCAAAAGGCTTTTTACCTTACTTTTCAATAAGTCTTCTGTATTTTTTCTAGAAATGAAGAAGAGGACAAAGTATTTCGAGTTTTAGTTAGTGATTTATGAAAAAAAAAAAAAGGCAGCTTTCTTTGGCAATGAAAAATATAACTTAAGTCATTGAAAAATGATACTGTGCCATTTTCAATGATAGAAATTTCACATGTGAAATGTGAATAATACATTATTATATAAAGAGATAAAATTTTCCTTAAACCATCCCTCTTGAGTATCAGCTTATTTTAAGGTTTTGACTTCAGTTTTCATTATTTTGGGCTGTTTGTGAAAGGACTGCAACCTTATCCAGTACGTAGCGTATACATAGGTATTTGTAGCATTGAAATATCCAGAACAGTCACATGAGCAGCAATAAATTTCTCTTTATATTTGCAAAGTACTTTCATAATACTTTCCTTCTATGTAACACTTTTCTGAAGCATAAATAGCTTACTCTCCCTGCCAGGGAAAGGTTAAAAATAATTCTAACAAAAGAAACCATGATGATGATGCTTTGGGACAGTGTAAGAAATTGCTATGGAGTTAACACATTTGATACCCTGTATAGGAAATTTACATCCAGCCCATCCCGTGGTGGCCCATAGCCTTTGCTGATCTGTGGATAACAACAGTAACAAGTTGTTTTCATTTGCCTTTTCATTTCTAGTATTCAATGGTGATGGCCAGCCTTAAAAAAAAAAAAAATGAAAAAAGGTTGTGTGACCCATGTGCTGGAAGGTCATTTTCCTCTTTAACGTAAGGTTTCATTTTCCCACATTTAGTCAAGCCAAGCTCTCAAAGGTGTCCATGGAAGCTTACTCCTAGTGATAATCTAAGTTGCAGTGAATATGTCCATGTATAATATTCAATCTTACATTAACTTTAATGCAGTATTTTATAGTAAAGTTTTTTACAGGACATTGTTTAGTTAATGTACTAAAACATTAAGTTAATACTCTGCTCTTCAAAATTTATTTTACAGCTGTTTTTTGTTTTTAAAAAGTCACTTCACAGGGACAAAGTCATATAGATCTTGAAGCGCCTAGTTTGGCAAATGCATTTAAGATGCTATCAAGTGACTAGTGGTAAATGTCGCTCAGAAAATACTTATTTTACAAGGAAAAAGAACAGTACAAGTGTAAAAGTTGTTTTTAATACACTGTTTGTTGTACCTAGCAGCACTTTAAGACATCTGTGAAGCAACCCGTTACAACAATGACAATCTGAAGTGAATGGGTACACCATAAAAGTACTAATAAAGTTCCCCTGTATTCATTAATGTACCTTGTAATAGACCAGTTAGAAGACAATTTGTTCTTTCTTTCATGCAAATAGTTCTATTAATGGAGCAAAGAGAATGATGAAAATTTAAAAGGTACACTAAAACAATCTGATGAATATATGGGCTGAGTGGTGTTTCTGAGGCTGGGATGTTGAGGGAAAATAGAACACTAATGTGCTCAGTATGACCATTGCTATGAATCAGTTCAGCCCTTGATCTGGATTGGTTTAGGTATTTAGCAAAAAGAAGGTTACATCGTTAAAAAAAAAAAAATATCCACTGTTACTGGATAGCTACACAAAATATTTGAGGTTTAATGCATAACCAAATATATACATAGTGCAAATGGGTCTTAAACTCCATTCAAGTTCAATAAATTTATGTGAACATGGAAGAGCATAGGGTTTGACACAACCTTTTGTTGTTGATTGAGGATGTGTTCACCACATATCTCAGGTTCTCCAGGTGTTTGACTTAGATATTTTAGCTGTTGAAAGCTGGGAGCTTGAATAGGCTATATAGGAAAGACAGGTATCTTCAGATAGTGATTTAAAATACCTCCATGAGATACCAGAACTTAAAACCTATGAAGAAGGGCCTATCGTTAACGTTTTCAAATGTGATAGTTGACAGGGAATATTCCAGTCTCTAACTCAGCAGATCATTGAGAATTTTACTTATCTTTGAATATAACTTTGAAGTACTTATTCTGAGTCTTCCCATTGTGAATTTATTAGTTGTGAAAAGGAAGCTTATTGGAGAATTTATATCTGTGTTTTATATATTAACATATACCCCAATCTGGAAAGGGATTTGTATACATAATTTTAAGCTCATCGGATTTAATAGAACTATTCTATACTTAAAATTCAGTACTGGCTTTATTATCTAGCTAAATCAGGATTAAATGTATCAAAGTCTAGGTTCTTACTGACTGTAGGTAAGTTTGGATCAGGGCCTATACTGCCGTCATCACTCAAACTTCTTGAAAGGTTTTGAGAGTATCACTAAACATAGAAATTAAGTAAGAATAACTTTGTGGTGCTCTTAGTGTTGTTAGTATTATATATTTTGTGAGTCGTCAGCTCATCAGGATGTCCTGTTACGGGAAGGAAGCTTTCACAGCTGAAGCTCTCAAGCTGTGATAGAATTGGGCAGTCTGATATCGAAAACCTGCAAAAAAAATTGTGGGGAAAACTAAACTGTTTTGCTTTGGGAATTCCTTCCAGGGGACGAATAGAGAAGCACTGGTGGCTCTGTGAAGGATCTGTATCATCTGTTTATTCTCTAATAGGGCTTGATGGAGCATAGTATCTCAGAAATTGCTTTGGAAGCTTAGCACGTAGTGCTCTCAAATTATCTGGAGAACTAAGCCCCCCAACATTCCAGTCTTTCCCATCTTTTTTTTTTAAATCATTACCTCTTTTGAAGCTTGGTGGATGCTCTGGGAGAGTCATCTTCTCTGAGTCCTTCAGGAAGGAACTTCTCCTCTGAGGGCTGAGCTTTTCCTCTGCATTTGCACTTCAAGGGTATGTTCAGAGCTGCAGTGACACCTTTTCACCGTCAGCCCTTGTAGAATATAAGACAATCTACTAGGAAAAAGCAAACAAGCTTTTTACCTTTTTTATAATTATTAGACGCTTTGCCCTAGAAAGGAAAGCCCTATGGAGATATTATCACTTTCTGTTACATCTGTTGGTTCTTAGAGTGATTTCTGTAGACTCCTATTACAGTTTCATAGTGTCCTATTGATTTTGTTTCTCTTAAGGGCTTTCACACCAAAAGATTGTGTATAATATAAAGGACAATAAAAGAAATTGCTAAACACTAAGGATTATTATTCTCTGTGTTTACTGTTGTACCAACTATATGAAGAGAAAAAAAAAAGCTGAGGCAGTGTACTTACGACTACTGGGATTTGTAGTTTATCCTGTATAAATGTATGCTGACCTCCAACAGTTTGAGACGGTAAAATCAATAAGAAGAAATCCACCCACCAATACTTATACTGAAATTTTTATGTAGGATGTGTATTAAGAGAGAACGTTTCAGCTACAGTGTTACATGTCTGTACTTTTTTGAAAGCGCCCTCATATCTGTGTGCATGTTATATTACTCTGGCATAATAGCATTTCACTGGCAATCCAAATTCAGTATCTTTTTTTTTTTTCTTACAGGCTATATTTCTGGCCAAAATAGCCACAATTTTCTTCACATAAAATATGAAGCGTAATCTCATCTTTCTCTTCCTGACAGAAGAATATTGTAATCCTATTCAGTCTTCAGCCATTCTTTAAAAAGGCTAATGGTGGAATTTCGGAGAAAAATAGAATAATTTCTTTTAAAAATAAAACTGATCAATGACTTCTCAGTTATGAAAGTAATTGCACAATTTTAACAAATATTACTGCACTCCTTCAAACTTTTTTAGTCACACGACTAAAAGTAAGGTATCTCATTGAATGTGGATTAGTATCGCTCTTGGATGCAATGGAGATGATTTTGTTTCCTTTGCAACAAAACCTTGTTGGATAAGAACTCCTGGAAAACTTTCTGTTATTATATTTACCTCATTTACTGAGACAGAAAAGCACTATTTACCCCTTGACATAAAGAATCTCCTCCTTTTAAATGAGGATGTGCTTTTTATTTCCAAGTTTATGAAGACAGGAAAGTAAGGAGTGGGCAGAAAATTCAGATCTTACATAACAGAAAAATTTGACAGGTTCATGAAAAGAGCTCCTGATCAAAAAAGTTTAATTCATTTTAGAATATTTTCTAAAAAAATATTATTGTCCTTGGGTTATTAGTTTTTCAGGGCCTCATTGTAGCCTATAAGTAAGGCATAACTCAGTTAAGAATCAGAGGCATGAAGATGATACTGCTATGGATTATACTTGTTTTCTTTATCTCTCCTCTTTTTTTTTGATTGGGTAATTGAATACATGCTATAACCAAACTGGTATAAAAGGTCAGAGCATGAATTAGTCTCCTCTTGGGACACTTTACTATGTGTCCTTGCAGCTTTTAAGGACGTTTCCACTACGTTTAAAGAAATGGAGTGCAAACCTGGGCATCGACCATTTATTTTTGGTTGAATCTGCCTCCTTGGTTTGTCCTCAGCAACACAACAGGAAACCTAGGCAGGCGTTAGCCTACAAAGGAACTCTGATAAATAATGTTTGCTGAATTTGCTTCTTGTAAGCAGGCAATGTGTAATGAATAAACTGTACAGAAAGGAAACCTTTAGAAATGAAGATTAAAATATGGCCTAAGGTTAATGATATATTATGCAAAGTTTCTTTTCTTCTGCTAAGGCGTATCTTGGCTTACATATGCTGTAGTTATTGAAATTATAATAGAACAAAATATTTCGGTGGAGGAATTATTGCCAATATTTAAATTTAGAGAGAATATGAAGTATAACATGCAATTTAAAACTCATTAAAATTATCTTACTAGTTATTTCTTTTACAAAAGGATTTGGACTGGATTAATTATATCATGACCAAATGCAGAGGCCAATGCAATGTTTTGCTGATATTGTCCTTTATAGTTATATTGTAACTCTTGACTTCTGCTGCTCTGAATTCATCCACTCTTCAAGTTTTTACTTTGAATCGTTGTCTTCATTTCTGTATGTAAAAACGTTTATAAGTAAGAACAGATTACTACGCTCCTTTGTAGGAAAGAGTTCTGAGAAAGGCAATACATTTTTATTTATTGATGTACTATTCACGTAAAGAGTGCTTCTTCCCATATAAAGATCCATATGGCTTGATGAAATTTGGCCCACAACTTACATCTGAGCCCCTTCTTATAGATTAGGGTAATACAGGGAATTCTGTGAGTATCAGAAGGATTTTGTGTCCTCGTTAATAGGTTTTATTGCATTTCCTCAGTTAAAAAAGAAGTATGAAAGAGACGGAAAAGCATGCAGTCTTGCGGCGTTGCTGTAAAGGCTGGTCCTTTGGGTTAAGGTATACAAATATGGCTTGAGCTTGATGGCCAGCACAGGTTTCTGGGGTCAAGGGTGAAGCCAGGAATTCATCCTGGTTTGTCTATCTTCTCTTGCTGTAGCAACTTAGAGCTGAAGAACCTAAAAATATTAAGGGGCCAACATCTTTTCATTTTGGTACCCATCTTGTTATTCAAAAAGTATTCAAATTTTAAACTGAAGAATAAAACTGGTTAAAAAGAGTGGGGAAAGGATGAGCTATATATCTGCTTTCACATACAACCCAACCAACATAGATGAGTCACTGTGGAAATCTTATAATTTTCTGCTAAGCAATAAATTATTACCTTAGCCTTCACTGGAAGTGAGGAAAAAGTTAGCTAAAAGTGTTTGAGAAAAATAATACCTCTTACCTTTTTGCTGCCTAATAATAGACATAGTTATCTTATATGAGTCATGGTATGGTCGGTCATGGTGTGAACTAAAGAAGCAGCATCAATTCAGTATTGAATTTAAAATAAAACTGTTTAAATTCTAAATAAATATGTTTTTCCCTCCATTTGGGAGTATTTTCAGTTATTCTTTTAAAAGTAAGTATTTTTACAAGAGATTCAAACTCCATGAATAAGTAATATGTCATAATAAATTATCATTATATTTGAAATCTGAACGGAAAAGCAAAAATAATGCTGTTATTCAGGCTTAAGTTTAGAAAAATAGAATTTAGGAAAGTGAAATAATCTACCACTAGAAGGAGTAACGTATGGTTGGTTCAGGAGCCCATGAAAAATTTCTGTAGTCACTTTAAATACTAGTGAATTACTTATTTGTTGTAAAAATAAATATTACTATATTGCTACATTATGATATAACAGGGAAGGTTTTCTTTGCTGCCATTTTAAAGTTTTGCAAAAAAAATTTTGTTTTGGAAAATTTTACCGTTATAGCTGAAGTCTTTTTCTCAGTGATTTAATTCTCCTTTTTCAATGTCTCCTTGCCCCAGTTTTATTTTTCTCTGTCCACTTTTATACACCTATTTAAAAAAAGAAAAAAGATAATAAGAAAAAAAACAAAAAAAAAAAATGGAAGAGCCAATACCTCAAACTTCTAATTTTTAGAAAGTAGTACATTTCAGTTTTCTTTTAAATTTAAAAATCAATTAAGCTTTTTGGAATTACAATTTCCCCTGGCAGGTGTACAAAATTTTTTCCGGCCCAAATTGTGATACGTTTAGTAAATATATATCTGCATCACCAATCTCAAGCTCTCAAACTGGGGAGATATCATTTACAGAAACAGTTATTCCGAAGTTCTTATTTGCTGCTTTGTTTTTCCAAGTGGATAGAGTTTTAGACCACTGGGCTAATTTCATCCAGTTTCAACAGAGGCGTTGAGCCTCGAGGGTAATAAATACTTCCCACAGGTTTTGTGAAATAGGCAGGTGCATAAGCGAGAAAGACATAATGAAACACTTTATTAGACACCGTCTCTACCATTCTGTTAGAATTTCTTCCCACCTTCATTCCCTGATGACTTGCACTGATTTGTGTCTGTGAGTAAGGCAGCCTGATGTCTGTCCCCTTGCAGACCTGAGCACAGAAAGGGGTGAACCACTCACCTAATGCAGTTAAAAAGCCAATGCCTTGCAAGTCACAAATTTGTTTCTTCAGGTGCTTGTGAACTTCTTGCATTACAGATGATCTAGCAGAGGCAGAGGAAGCTTTGAGAGCCTCAAGTTGTAGAGGGGCTCTGTGGTGTAGAAGGAAGGACAGAGGGGAAGGGGTTTGACTAGCTCTGAAAGTAACCTCATCCAATTTGCAACAAACTCAGTGAAAAACTGAATGTTATTTTCACATAGGTGAAGTCATCAACACTAAAGGTAATGAGAAAAGAAGGAAAAAAAAAAAAAAAAAAGACATTGGCATCAATATCTGCTTCAGTGATGGAAGAATTAAGCCCTGGGTCTTAGCTTTCAGAGTCTTGCCCTGAATGATTGAAGAAAATCCAGTGTCAGGTGTAGACAGATCCTCATCCTCACTTGGTGCTTTACAACACTGAAAGCCTGTTCAGGATCTGGCCTTCTGAGCATAATTAAAATTTTGTGAGACTAAGGAAAGAGCATTGGACTGTGACACTGAGAAAGTTTAAAAGTATTTAAAGCAGGCATCAAAGTGTATACTGAAGGCTTTAAATAACTTTTAACATTGTCAGGTACATGCAGTTGAACAGCATTCTGCATAGAAGCTCAAAAATATCCTGGTTTGTAATTTTGTGCATGTATATTAGGAAAACAATATATGTGTTGTCCTCTACTATTAAGAACATTGATGAATACAAGGTAACTTATACATAATACAAAAAACTGTGTAAAGACCGAGTTCAATTATTATTCAGCACATTGACCAAGCATCACCAAAAAGAAAAAATGCTAAGCAAACCATATTGAACATCTGTCTCAAAAATGTTTAAATCAATAGTTAAAGCAAACTTTATTTGACTTGTAGTCACAGCCTAATTCCATTCCCAAATTTTCCACAGGCTAAATAATTACAATTAACCAGTGATTAATGCTTTAACTAATAAGTTTTGTTGAGGAACTGAGTATACCACACTTTCCCAAAATCATGGGAAAAAGCAGGTTAAAGGGGAATTTCACAAGCATAGCTACAGACAGATCTAGAGCAGAAAATGGATTATTATTTGATTACTTCTGAATTTTTTCTTACATTTGATTTATGACTTTATAGTTTACATTTTTATGGTTTATTAGTTTGGGTTTTTTTAAATCTTTATGCTCATAGACGAAATTATTTTCTCATTTTCTGGTAGTAAAAACACAGGCAATTCTATCTTGAGCTGATGGGAGAAGAAATTTCTTTTTCTTCAGAAGTATTTCCTGTATTAAGTAATGTCTTCTATTTTTTGATTATGCAATTTTATTTCACTTTATATGATATTTTTTCTATACAGCTACAGTTTGTCAATTTTTTATTTTTACTAAAAGTAATGTCATTAAACATTTGCAGCATCTTAATAACACAATATTTTCTTTTAAATGAGGCCAAGAGTCACCCATTTGATTCGGGTAAAAGCAGAATATAGAAATCTTAAAATTGTTTACATCATGGTCATCCAATTTTTAATGGTATCATAAAAAAAAGAAAAATCATTTAAAATAATGGCTGGAGATATTCCACTGCATTTGACTATGAAGATCATTAGGTTTTCATTCTTTCTTTCTTTTTTATTTGCACAGGTTCATCAGAGAAAAGACATTCTGACAAAAAGTATCAATTTCTAGAACTGAATATTTTTTCAACAGAAAAACATTCCCATTTTTAATCTCAATTGATTCTACTACCTTCCTGTAGTGTATCTCCTGTAGAAACTGGCTTTACTGTCTTCCAGATAGAGAAAACACTCTTGGATGCTAAATAAATGCTGAGGTTGGTAGTTTACCTGATCTGCCAGCAACTTTTGATTATCTTGGTACTTGCCAAAAATTTTTATTCATCCTAGAGTGATCCACACTGGCAGGAAACACGTTATCTAGACTACTCGGCACCTCTGCCATTCAAAAAGAAAAAGTAGGAGGTAGCTTCCTTAGCCACCATCTCTGTTTCGGGCTTTGGACTTTAACATTTAATTATCTGAGGAATCAAGACATGACAAAAGCCCAACAGTTGAGTGAGGGATTTATTCTGTCACCTGTAATATGGTGAATTAGGATTATAGATCTGTGACCGTGCCTTGTTTGGATATAATTAACTCCAAAATATCTTACAGCTATGTCCCAGCTCCATGTTTAAGGTCTCTGGGTCTCCTGTCCTTCTCCCTGCCTGTTTTCCCTTGCAGCCTGGCTCTCCTTGGCCAGACCAGCTCCTTGGGCTCTCAGGTGATGGGAGGCATCCACTACATATGCACAGACTCAGACACACATGTGGACTAAGCAAGGGAGGTGAGATATTCTGACGTTTGGTGACTGAAGCCTAGAAGACTGAAGGTGATAAGTCCTTAGGAAATCTCCCAAAGAACCTCAAGGACTTAACATGACTTGTCCAGTCCATTATCTCCTAGGACTTCTCAAGATAATGCAGCTTTTTGAAACTGGCAGGCATGCATAATTGAGCTGAAAGAAAAAAAAACCTGGATTAAATGCTGTAGCCTTTGTTAGACGGGAGATCAGACAAAATTAGTCCCTGGATATGGTACATTGTGCATTTGTACAGATATTGTATCTGGTAACAAAATAACACCATTTCCAGTGGTGTGGGAAGCTTCCCCTGTCCACATACCAGACCTGCTGGAATTTTTATTATTTTAGAGCCTACTGCTACTTCTGAAACAGTTAATAGATTTTACCTTTTAAGTTCAGTAGTTGCTTAATATTAACAATAATTTTTATTCTTATTTAAATTCTGTGCATACTTTGAAAGTTTAGTCTGTATTCTAACGAGTTTCCAGGTTGCTGGTTCCTCTGTTGCCGAATAACTTGCACTGGAGAACTTAAAAGGCATCTCAAATTTCTGTTACTGTCAAGGACTGGATAGGTCCAACATTTTACTTTGAAATTATGTTCTTCTTATGAACTGCTTATTAGGCAATTATATGTGCTGTTTAAGCTAGAACTAGCTAGAAAAAAAAAATTATTTTTAAAAGACTCAGTGGTAGTTCTTGTTGAAAGGCAGTTATGACTGTGCGGCTGTCAGATAGGGTTTAGAATAATGAGACACACAGGTAATCAGCATGAACTGGCAGGAACATTTTTTCCATGATTTCATTCCAAGGGGACCTGATTAGAAAAAATATTGTGCTTATTACTTTTGAATGAGCATTTTAAGTAAGCTTGGCTAGAAAGAGAATTACATATGGCATTACTATTTCAGGCATCTGTAAAATATACGTAAAAAGAGGAAAATTACTATTTCGAGGATTATCATTTTAGTAGGCCAGCTAGCCAAATGTTTTTAGTACTTACAACTTAAATGTGCTACTCACAAGTTGTAAAAAATATTCTAGCTGTGACAGGCTCCAATACTTGTGAAACAAGAATCATATAAATTAAATACTGGGAAAAGGTATAAGGTTGTGATTTCCATCTTGCCCGTATAAGCTGGTGCTTTTTTGTGTACCTTGAAATGTTCAGCCTGCTCTTTGGTTATCATTTCTCACTTACAAGGCTCCCTTCATTTAAGTGGACCTCAAACCACTCCACAACCCTCTTTGCGCAATGAGTTCTACTTCTCTCATATGTTCGGAAGTTCTCATGAACTTTGAGAGCACGTAAAACTGATTAACATAAAATAGAATTAAATAATAACAACAACAAAGACATCTGAGTTTGTAATATTGTGAATAGTCGACTTCAGGGCAGAGTAAGGAAGATGGAGTAATGTGTCTCTGCAACCTCTTGCTCCCGTTAGCACTTGCATTGCAGTAGAGCTCACAAGTCCTAAAAGAAATCTGCAATATAAACAGAGGGTGAGAGCAGAATTAGCCAAAAATATACAGTGATTTCAGCAAGGAAAGACAGAAATCATTAGCAGAACTGGGATCTTTTCATTCAGTGCCCATTGCCCTGAGCACCATGTCAGGCCCCCTTGGTCGTGGATAATATGATCCAGACGCGATTCGACTTGTACTGCTGCAAGAATGCAGAGCTATCGCTCTTTTGATACTGAAAGCTTTAGAAACAGCTTTCACAGGTTTGTTTGTGTGTAAAAATGAAGTGGAAAGGCAATCAGAATTAAAATATTATGTCTAACTCTTAAGCCAATTATTAAGATTGTCTTCGAAGATGAAACTTTTATGTCTAGAAAATCCAGTTTAGGCTCTGTCTCACCCATTTTGCATTACTGAAACCTGATGAAGTACCAGATGTTGCTTTATCACCACAGTAGATCCAGTCCATAGGCAAATATAATTTTCACTGGTGTATGTAAGAATAAAGTCTGATCATTCCCTTTTGAATTTTCAAAGAAAAAAACTGTGATGTAAGGAATCACCAGAGCTCCCACAGGTTCTCCTGAAGGAGCGAAGAAGTAGGTGACACATTTGGAAACACAAAGCTGAGCTACAAAGCCCTATCCTTTCTTAAATCTGTGGATGTAACTCAACAATGCTTTTAAAACTGATAATGTAATTATAAACTAAAAAAAAACCAGCTTGCAGAGGAAAAAAAAAATGGGCTTTCAACATTAGCTAGCTACCTGGAGTTATGAAAAGAAGTGCCATCATTCATTCTAAGACATAATGAGATGCCAAAGTTGAAGAATATTTATTTGGTAGTCATCTCCTGTATGCTTCCCTGTTAGTTTAAGCTGAATAAATGCAACAGACCAGCATTAGCAACAAGCCACCAGAGCGCCCGTTGCCTGGAGCGTCATATGGGTAATGGATTATAAAATGCATCTCAATAGGTAAATCTGTTGCCATCCCACATTTTATCCAAATAACTTAGTAATGCTGTTGGTACACCAAAGCCAAAGCAAAAAAAGCATTTAGAAATGCTGGACCAGACCACTGGGGAAGGAAGGGAGGTATCACTGACCTCAGTACAGGCAAGGAGCTTTACCCAGTGGACCACACGTAAGAGTATTTTTAGACCCCAGCACCCCAACACACAACCTGGACGAGTTGCTCTCTGCTTGGGCAAATGAGCAAGACTGAAATCAAACACCTCGTGGCAGCCAAACACAAGTAGGGTTATGCGGAGGTATAAAAATCCATAAAATAGTAACTGTGCCCCTGGCCAGGAACAGACAGATAAGCTTAAAACAGAGAACTGTGTTCTTGAGTGGGGAGCAGGTTTTGAAGGGTGAGGAGGACTGCTGACATCTAGTGTTTTCTGCTTAAATAAATCATCTGCTTGTGCTCTTAAGCAGCAGAAGTGTCTGTATTTGGTTATGGCCCCTGGGTTGCTCAGAGAGCACAGGGTGCGAGGCTCCAGGGCAGCAATTTAGTGAGGGGCTTGAAATTCCCTGACTCTGGTGCCTGTCCACATTAGCGGTGTTTCTAATACACCTATCCATTTGCGCACCCGGGCAAAGAGGACTGACTGCAAGGGGAGCTGCATTCGAGCATTTACTTTCTTTTCCCTTCCTAGTCTCGTTTTCTTGACCTGAGAAGCAATTTCTAAAATCAAGATCATCAATCAATGCAAACAAAAGTCAGGAAAAGGCACTAGAAAAAGTTTTGCCTTTCTACCTCACTTCCTAAAAGCAACAACATTCACATTTTACTGTATTTGCTTTACATACCAAATAAAAAAAAAAAAAAGCTGGAAAAGAACGCTTTCACAGATATCGTCGATGCAGTAAGAGCACATAAATATTGTATGTCCTTGCTGTGATTGTCACTATGCTTCCTTTTAACCAAACGTAATTCTTCTATAATAGTTTCATTGGAGAATATGTTTTGCCTCCCTACGCAAGTTCATTCTCTTTACTCTGTCTATTTACAGTTTGTGCACGCTGTCTGATTATGTTAGGACTGTCATTCTGTGCTGTCATTATTATCTGGATTGTTTTGTTAGCTCTGTTGCTGTTAGACTCATTATTTTCAGCCTGCTAAATGTCCTGACCTAGATTTGATTGCCTACCAGGTGACTCATTATTTAAATTAACTGGTAGATCTACATCAGGCATTACAACTAATTCCTTGAATTAGATTGCCTGCTGATTCTTCCTCTCCAGATGATTGATAGTTTGAATGATTGTCATTTATGAAAAAAACAAACCAAGCCTTTATGTATGAATCAGTATTTAACCATTCCTTTTCTTTTATAGCTTCAGCCTCAAATTTGTTCTTCAGGCCTCACATCCTAAGGATGTGGATTATAATGATTTTTTACAGTGGAAAATATTGAGAATTTAGTATTTTGCCTGTAATAACCTTACTTAAATACTCTTGAAAGATATTGTTGGGCTACGCTTGTGGCTGTTTTTAACTATATTGCAGATGCTTTGACACACCAGCTTCAGGGACACCTTTGTGCTAAATGCAGAAGGAGATAGTAACTTCCCTGAGCATCTCATGCAATCTAAAGGTTACACTGAGAATGTCTTTTCTGCAGTGATGGATGACTGCCTGCACGAGCTGTATCATTATTTTGTATGGGACAACTAGTGCAAGTGCTACTCATCAGTGAGAATAACTGGTTCACAATCTGTCTCTCAAAGATAAGACACGAAAAGGACATAGACCTCGGCAATGACTCCCAATCTGTTACCTTAACCACAAGCCCATTCTGACGAGGATATCAGCTTTCCTTAATGTGTTTGTCTAAAGAACACACTTTGCATAAAGAAATGAACTACTTAAGAAACTTTATAATCATTACCCTCTATAAAATGATTTTTGAATGCATCGTTCTTGTACCACTATAATTAATATTGTTTCTGGCTGACAGTCGGTTTTGACTCCGCAAGGTCAACTGTTAAATTGCTACAGTCACACTAAGCTCTAAGCCGGTTAGTGTTTCACAGGGCAGGAGTTTCTCCCCTAAAGTTTCTGCTTTTACAGTAGAAACAGTGAGGTCTCCTTGTCGCTCTGCTAAAGGTTGCTCTACCTCTTCTTTTTCCCTAGAGCATTTGTTATCTTGATTTTAGTTTGACAGTTTTGAGGGAGGTTAGAAGAGTTCATCTTGTTTACAGCTTCTCTGGATAAAAGCAATGTATGTGTATATTCACGTACTGAAGATGTAAAAGGTTTGCATTTCGGGGCTAGTTTGCTAATTCTCTCATTAAAGCTTTGTCTCTCTCCATGGTCACAAGGCACTGAGAGAGGAGGAATAGCATTATTTTTGGTTTTGTAGTTGGCTGTGTAAAAAGAACAGAATCCATCGTTACCATGAGGCTAATGGAAACTTCTCAGTGCTGCAGATGAAGCAACTTCTGTTACTCAAGACGAGGGTAGGTGGGGAGTAGGCAGGCGGTCAGGCTCGCTGCTGAACAGTATCAGCTCAGTGAACGTGCAATCACAGGCCTAATTGTAATCAAATAAGTAATCCAGGCCCCGATCCATAAAACACATAAGTGTATAATTAACATTAAACAAGTGCCTAGTCCTATTAGGTTTAATAGAAGATAAGCATGGGCTAATGTTAAGCATATACATTGTTGAATCAGGACCTACCCAATCTCCATACACTTCAGAGTAGCAGGCTTGAAAGTCTTTTGGAGTAAAAAGGGTTTTGCTTTTGTGTGGACTCTAGCAGATAGCAAAACCTGGGGTGTATAAGAACTGTATGCGTATAAGGTATAAATGTAGACAGAGGATATGAAAAATGAAGAAAAGCAGTGCATTTAAGCTAACTTAAACTCCCCTGGGGAGCATGCGTCAGTGCATAAGGCACCTCATGTTTTATTTTGTCATATATGAAGTGCGAGAGAAGGTTAAGATATTGTTTCTGCTTGTTAAAACAACAATAATATTTGTCTGATGGTCTGCTCAAATAAAAGTTGTGTGATGGTCTGCTCTGTGGGAAAGGAGCTACTCATAACACTAAGAACTGATGTGTCTAAAGCCCTTGGTGGCAAAGGATGACCCACAGAAGCAAATAAGCAGACTGTGCCCGGGGGTGCTTGGACAATCTCATTCAAAAGCATCTCATGAACTCCAGCATCCAAAGAGTGGCCAGAGAGCCCTTGTACTTCAGCATTTCCTTTGCTGGCTTTCAAAATTCCCTGTTATTGAAAAATTATACGGGTATTAAACCAGGTAGAAGTTACAGGGGAAAAAAACCAGGGAAAATAGGGTGGGAGAGAACGGCAAGCTACTATCAGTACAGTTGAGAATATAGGAATATGAGTTAGCTACTGATTGCAAAGCACATAAACTATCAATCTGCTCAGCACAGCCAGGGTAAAGACTGCAGAATTAAACATTAATGCTAAGCTGCTTAAGATGAACGCTTTGACTCCAGACTGTGTACATTAGAAAGGTTGACAGAAGACTAATTTCTAAAGGAGAAAATGTTTTAAAAATTAAGCACAGCCATCAATAAATCAGCCAAGCTTAAAATAAAAATAGGGGTTTGGATATATTCTGACATTTGAATATAATATAGCTATAAGAATAAAGGTTTTGCAGAACTATGTTCAAAAGTAGTCAACTATTTCCTACACTTAATGTCTTTATGCTGGAGATTGTGTTTAAAGAATTGTAACCAATGGTATAGTTCATGGATTTGTATCAAGCTTCATACGGTGCTAACACTACAATGATTTCTCTTAGAATATATATACCAGTGCAGATCTTCAGAGTGCTTTACCAGCATTATTTAATGACATGCACAATAGCCCTTTGAGGTAAGTATTGTAGAGATGGAAAAGCTAAGACACGGCAAGATATTTCTTAAAGCTATTTTGTGAATAAGTGGAAGGGTAAGAATTAGAATTTAAGAGGACTTAGTTCCTCAAAATGACTAGGGATCGTCTCTGTACAATGGTTTTCAAAAGTGATTAAATTATTAAAATGCTTTCATTCAAAATGCAAATAACACATGTGGGCTCTAACCCACTCTGATGTCTTTGGCCTAAACTACTTCTTTTCACTGTTTAAGGGCTAGATCCTCAAAGAGGCTTTGTAATCTGGCCCCTTTTAGCAAAGTGCTTACATCAATAAGACTACACAGGTACAAAGTTTAAGTGCATGCATTAAAGCCTCCGTGGATTAAAGCCGTACAGTTCAGCACCTTAAAAGGCTGAGCTTTAAATTTACATTTTAATGTTATATACTGCTTAAGACAATTAATTTTTAATAGCAAAGGCATTGTTTTTGACACACTTCCTCTGGCATACAAATGAAGATCTCACTGGTCAAATCTTTTGTTTATGGGCTCATTCAGTCCCACCAAGCCTGCTCTGCATTAGGCTGCTAGCTCAGTAAAGCACAGGGATTTTGGGGCATCATGCAAAAAAAAAGCCACCTTACAGCCTTTCTCCAGCTGTATTGAACTCTGTCCCTGGGAGCTGGGGAAACTCCTGAAGGCTCCGGCTGTTGGGGAATCGTGATTGTTGGGGCTCTCCTCTTGTCAGAGAACAACAAAAGAAAAGGAACAGTGGGGTGATCGGTTTTCAGATACCACATGATTTCTCTTTTATCTCATTTATGGACCTTGACTCCAGGTCACACTTCATTCTAATAATGAATTCTTTTTTTTCTTTTTAAGGTATAGTCATTAACGTATATGTTTTCTTAAGTAAAACTTTTTTGTTGCTATTGTACTGTTGGTCAGTAATATTTCAACTGTATACGTCTATCAGCATTTCTTAATCAGTTCTCAGCACGGTATCTAAGCAAGCTTATGGATTCTAGCAGACAATGAGAAGTACCTAGAAGGCCGGCAGTTCTGTGCCTTAAGGTTTAACTGCAGCAAACAGAGGTTATTTGTGATGTTTTGGTTTAATCGTGGTTTTAATCACGAACGGTTGCATTTGATTTTGATTTTTGTTTTTCTTCTCTCTGGAAATGAAAAGGCAAAGGACTGTGCCTTTCCATCTGACTTGCAACTTAAGGAATTATTTTTTTATTTCCTCGTTTGGTAAGAATTTTTCAGAGCTTGTATCTTGCTTTTGTGAAGACTGTACTTAAAAATTGCAGTACTCTTAGGCTCCCAGTGCAAGATGTCCCAAGTGCGACAGACCTGGCATACAAGATGACAGTAGCTGTCTTTAGCTCTCCATGGAGATAAAACTAAGATAACACAGAGTCATTCTGCTTTTCAATCAGAGATGAAAAATGTGATTCAACAGTACATGAATTTGAACACTTTAGGGATGATTTTATTCACTGGCTCATCTAGAGGATGATCAGCTGTGTCGGAATTTACAAGTTTCTTGTTTAATATTCAGCAAACTCTAGTCTAATTTATGGTTATTAGCATAGCTGCTTTTGTGAATAGATCCTGAGTTCAATGGGCTCCTTGAGCACTCATGTAGATGGTATTTACAGTGATCCTTACAGTAATCACTAATATTTGATTTTGAAAAACAATGAAGTTTCTCTTTTGATCAGGGATTCGTGCTGTTCTAAGGAGTTGTGTTTCCATGTTAAATGTAAAAGTGTTTGCTTTTGAATGATGAGCAACATTTTTTTTTTCTGTTTTGTGGTAAATTCTTTGTAGATGAAATAAGTTCCGAATCAAAGTGAAAAAAGAAAATGCAAAAGTTGAAGTGAAACAAAGCAAGAATATTCAATTGGAGACCATCAAACAGTATTACTGCTGTATTTCAAAATACATTGATAATATTATTACAATGTATTCTATTTTTATTCATATTTCACTATTGTAGTAAATTTGCTACGTACAGAACATGTTGGTTCTTTTATACACCTCTGTGTGAATCTGATGGGGTCCTGTGCATTCTGCCTGTTGCAACCTGGAGGAAAGTGATTAGCAGTGATATGCCGAAGGTGGAAACTCCTTTCCTGGGACCTTCATCTGCCACATACAACCTGCCACATGGTGATGAGTCCAGATGATCACTGTGCTGTTCTTGGACACAGTGAGGATTTCAGGATATCAGTTTCCCAGTACAAAGAGCTCTCCTATGTCTTTTCTAGTGCAGGAATGTAAGAAGACAAAGTGACCAGCAACTCTTACAGCAAGACTTCCACTTTTCCTGTCCATTACATACATGTATAGCAAACTCTGGACCATGTCTTCTTGTGGAGCTGAGGCTCTCCCCTGCATGATTCTCTGGGATGTCCCCAGGTGCAGTCCTAATTAGGTTAGGTATAGCTATAGCTGTACCTACCTCTGGTTACACATAAATCTCTATGGAAATGCTTCCAGGTTTCCATGCCCCAGTTGTGTCCTTCAAATGCTAGGAGGAGGTTCAGAAGCTCAGCAACTTTCCTTCCCCTGATCAAGTTTCCATGAAGGGAAACCTGCACACAGTTTGGATTAAAAAGGTCTCCCATTCTGCAGTTTAAAAGACGAGGAATGCCAGATCCTCAGCTATGCCAGGGCACAGCAGCACTATCAGCTTGGTAGTGACATTTTGTTAGTTCTGGGTTCCCACAAGGCAAGGCTAAAGCTATCTGTGCTCTATAAAAGGGTGTCATCGGCAGGGACCATCCTCCAAAATCAGCGTGGTGGGCTACATCCTAGGTCAGATCCAAAATAGAGGCTTATGCTACACTGGCACGCTAAGGATACAACAAAACCACAAAGTTGTCCCTTAGCTTCTTGGCTGTATCTGGCCAGTTCCTGGTAACTTCTCAGGAATAATGGGTGCAGTGCCAGACCTGAATCCAGCAAATGAGATGTTGTCCCTGTATGCAGTATTCTCTAGAAAAGTTTCAGCCATCACTAAGCAGAAGCAGCTTTACAGCACATGCAGAATACAGGATTTAGGAAAAGGACAGGTAGGAATATTTCAAAGACATTTTCAACATTTTCTTACATATTTCTTCTTAGGTCTAAATCTTTCTGTAGGATCTGCACCCAGTAGTGTGATTAGCCAAAGTCCGCAGCAGTAGCCACTTAAACTACCAGATTTCAGAAGGACTGAATATTTCTCAGCCTCCTCATTCCCTTTTTGCAAATGTGCAAAAATGGGATTACTGGGAGGCTTTGTATGAGTTGCTTTAGCTGTAATTCCTGACCAGTTTTTGGAGCTGCTAATCTACAAGCTCGTCTCTGGGGGTTGATGACTCTTAAATCTATCTTACAGATTTAAATACCTCACCATTAATATCCAGGGCTGGGGTTAGAAATGCCACTTACCCTTTCCATCCCCTCTCTGCTCTCTGAGAAGGATGATAAAATTACCAGGCGAGACAGATAAAGATGAGCAGAAG
Organism: Gorsachius magnificus; assembly: GCA_034008185.1. Taxonomy (NCBI): domain Eukaryota; kingdom Metazoa; phylum Chordata; class Aves; order Pelecaniformes; family Ardeidae; genus Gorsachius; species Gorsachius magnificus. The sequence continues at coordinate 5,398,909 of CM067085.1, read as the reverse complement.
GGTTAGGAAGAAGGAGAGAGGCATTTTTCCTTGCTCAGCCCCACTTGCACTCTAACAGGTATTTACAGTCTCTGGCTCGTGGTGCTTGTACTCAACTGTGTCAATCTGCTTCTATCCACAGGCTGACTGTAGCTAGGAGCAAGATAATTTATCTTTCTTGCTCTTACCCTTGTCTGTGTCCCCGCACATTAAGGATGTTTCTCAGGCAGCACAAATATGTGTGAAATCTCTTGATTGCCTTTGCCCCCTGTGAAAAGGCATTGTATGCTCTGTCCTTGACCAGCTATTGTTATGCCTTTATAGCTGGCTGATGAATTCTCAGAGCACAAGCACAAATTCTGATGGACTGGGAAAAAAAAAAAAAATATATATATATATATATATATATATATATATATGCTCTCTACTGGAAGGGCATAGCTCTTGGTGACATTGCCTGCCAGAGAGCTACCCGGTGCTCTGTGCGCTGGATTTTCATATTCATGGGCTACTTCTTAGCAACTAGTCCCAGGAGCTTATGGACTCTTGTGCATCTCTCCTCTGTCTTTGCAGATTAGCGCTTTTGGGTGGGGAAGGAAGGTGCTGTATGCTGCTGCTCTTCGTAAAGGTCACTGCTCCCAAAACGATCAGCGGCATCACTGGCACCATTACCCTTGTACAAGGTATTCCCAATTCTCCAAAACGTAATGTCTCACAGTAATTTCTTCCTTGTCAGCTGCAGGGATAAAAATCTGTGATTTTTTTTTTAAACGTGCAGGATTTTTGCCATCATTTTTCACAACAAGTAAATATTTCTTAAGAAAAGACTAAGACTAAGTGGGAGCTGGGGGGAGGCACAAATTATTTTCAAGTGATCATGTTCCTCGTTGTCTATTTAACTCCCAATCCAAAAGGAGCCTTCCACAGATATTTATCAGGCTAAAGAGAGTTTTTGGTGCTGGTAGACTGCTCATCAAGCAGAATCACACAGGTTGCAATTTTATATTCAACATCTCTCAAGTGATAAAATATCTTCAATTTTAGAGAACAGTACCAATAATAAAACATATCTAGAGATTACAGAGGAACAATCTGTAAACAAAAGTATGACCATAAGTCACCGTTGGGAGACCAAGACATCATTCTGGCATTGCCTCAAAGTATGTAGTTGCAAGATTACTGGGATAGTTTGTGCAATGGAGACTGCCCTTCTTCTGGCCTATATGCATAACCAGTGGAATTGGTAAAAAAAGTCAGGTATTTGATTTATCCAAAAAATGTACTGAAAATCAGCTTCAATCTATAATTATTTTAGCTCTTGAAAACAGTTATTTAAACCAAAATGGTTCAAGCACAACCAGAGATAAGGGGTAGAAAGGCTTCTGCGTTTTGTACATCAGCGTCAGTGGAACAATGTCATTCTCTATCAGGGGAACATCCGCCTATCAGCGATTACAGATTCAAAATCCAAGGTTTGACTAAATCAATCATTTTTATTTTGGGAAAAATGTCTGTGAAGTATCACATAGTACAGACATCGGTATGCGTTATGTCTCTGAAATCCTCACTTCTGTCTTTTTCAAATGTATTGGGAAGAGCATCATAGATTTAGTCCTAACACTGTCTTCAAGAGAATTGTGAGCTAATTTGTATTTTACAACTATAATCAACAGAGATCTACAAAGATTTGTAGAAATACTGGAGAAATATTGGGAAATAGCAAAGAAATACCTTAGCAGGTTGACAAAATTTACAGGAAAATAATATTCTGAGGCTGCATAAATTCACCTCATATTTCAAATGCTTAATACAAATAATAATGTTTTAATTAGGAGAAAGTTTTGTAAGTTCTGTGCAACTCTTTGAACATTGCAATTTTTTTTTCTGGCATAGGAGCTTCTTCAGTAGGCATATTTTGAGGACAGTTGCTGGCAATATATGCTGCACGCATTCCCAGCGAAGCATTTTTGCAAATGTACAGCCATGATCCAAATTAAAGATGAAAATAGGGCATAATTAATTCCAAAGTGAAAGCAGAGGCAACAGAAATATTCAGAGTGCCATTTTTAGTTATGTAGGGAGATAATCAAATAGATGGCAGCTGAAGCCAAAGGAAAAAAAAAAAAGGGATCAGAAGATGCTAATGTGCATTTAGCAATGTAGCAAAGAAGTAGTCAAAGGGTTCAGGTCAGCTCTGGGACCTCTTTAGGGAAGTCAAGGCTCACAACATGAAGGAAGTCCATGAAATCTTGTTTTTGACTTTATCTACTGCTATGGTCTTACAGGCACAAACATGGACCTGCCAGATTGAACGTTTTCCTATAAATCAATAAGAAGTAGGTATAAGCTCTGTGTTGACTGTGACACATCAATGTACTGGTTCATTACAGCTAGATGGATAATTACTGCCTTTAGATACCATCGAGACTTTATCTGGAGTTTGCTCACATGCAGTAAGATGATCTCAAGGCAGCAAAAATGGACCTATAGCACTGGCTGGACTGGAATATAGCTGGAAGGTGATCTTCATCTGACTGCCAGCATGTGCCTGAGGTGTGTGTTCTAGCAACCGCTTTCATCAGGTTAGCATGCGAATTCTCTCATTTCCCTATGGGAGATTAGTAAACTGTATAAATCCCTTGACAGACCTCATTTGTTGGTCTGGAGGATGTCAAACCTCTTGAACAAGCAGGCATATCTTGATGTAGGAGCAGTTTTCTTGCTCCTTGTATGGGAATGAACTTAAGTGATATATGTATATATTGTCCTCAACACAAGTAGTAGATGTCAAACAAAAATTTATGGCAGACCCACATAACTCCAACTCCCCCATCTCAGACCTCTGGTGAAACAGCCCAGTGCTTTGTTTTTCCCAGACCAGACCTGAGGGGAGGAGACTGTCTTATCTATGAACCAGCATGGCAGGGAGTGAATCATGTATTTCCACCCAAGCTTTTCATTACTTTGGGAAAAGTTTGGCCACGCTAAAAATATTTGAGCCTCAATTTGTATTTTCAGTTTTTATTGTAAACAAATGGTGTTTTTTTCGTTGTTGCTCAGAATTGTACTGCTCCCCCATCACCTTTCCCGCTGTCAAAGGCATGTGTTGGCTTCAGATGTATGTGCAGCTCCTATTGAATTCAATGGCACTTCTTAACCACAAGGATTCAATTATCTGCTGTTAATGGCCCATCCATTTTGAAAACACCTATTGCTTTCTCTAAGTATTCTCTTAACTCATCCTAGTATTGACTAGGTTTATCTGGAAAAGATATCTGCTGAGCATGCTGTCAGGATAGCACTTACCAGTGTAGCCTTTTCTTCATGTGATGTTCTCTAATTTTTATTTTAGTAAAATTCTTATCTTTTCTACAGTGGTGCATGTACCACTGTGCTTCTGTCTGTGCACAAGTCTCAGAAAAATGTGCAAAACTTTTAACTTCAATGGTTTCTCTTAGAAAATATTGTCAGAATTTGAAGTAATATCTCTGGGTGAAGCCAGCAAGACCGTGGTGAACTCCAGCTTGTAACCAAAGTGCCACCAGCTCTTAAATGCCCAGATGGAACAGACGTGATTCCCCATTTTAACGTTTCACCCCAAAGGATGCCAGCACCTATAAGACACAGCCCTAAAGTAATTTCTGCCACAAAAAGAGTCAATGTTGCTGGGATTGCTAACTTTTTGGTTCAGGGAGTCTGATGCTATCAGGGTGGGTGCCTGGGCCACAGGTAAAGAAAACCTGCGAAGTATGAAACAACCCTGGCTCTTCCCTCCACACGACAAACCAAGCCATGATTTTTTTCCCTTGTCTTGTTTTAGCAGCAGCCCCTACCTGTGAGCACCTAATTTCTGCATCCTCACATTATGCATAAAAAGTTGAATATGTTATGTATTCAAACACCAATGAGTGTTGCCGAAAGCTTACTGACTCCCCGACAGCAGCAGCTTAGTACGGACAGCACATCATTTTCCTCCTCCAACCGGTCTACAGAAAATTGAAGTCTTTCACATGTTCACCTTGACAGATCTAGGTTAGCAGGATCCCTGACAGCCCAGCTGAATTGCGTCCCTATGTCTCTATTTGGAGGCAGACAGCATATTTTAGGAGGGGCAGAAAGCAGAACAAGAACAGCTAATTTGCCCTTCTGAAAGAGCTGTGGTTTTATGAAATCCTGCCAACCGAGCGGTGACACGCTTTCTGCTGCTGCCTTGTCACTGTCAAACAGGTTCACACTCCCAATCCCTGGCTGACACTCCAAGTTGCAGGAACAGGAGATGTCCCTTTTTCTCTGTTTACTTGTTTCATGCACTTGCTAATTACTTCAGAGGGTAGTTAAGTTTTACTTTGCAAACCATATTACGCCGGTTATTGGTTTTGTCTTCATGGTAAATGTAGTGTGTTGTTTCTTTTGGCACATAACATTGATGGCAGTCTCTGTGCTAGCTGTTATTATTTATTTATCAGTTCAGTGACTCCACTGTGCTAAGGCAAATAAAAGGTATTGTCTTTGGCCATGGGGGACAACATAGCATTTGGATGCTTTTATTTACTGATTGATCCTTATTAATATAAATTTCTAGGTTTTAGTCAGGACATTTCCCCATTCATTAAAAATACATGGTAAAAAACCAGTTGCACATGGTACTTTAAATAAGAGTCTTTCCAGCTACGGGGCAGGTAGAAGTTTTCATGGAGTATTTGCTCATTTTGACGATACCAAGGTGCCTCAGACCTCAGGTCATGGTGCTCCTGTGCAACGCCTGAAGGGTATAACCGAAAATGCACACGTGCAGACTATTTCAGCTGTCCATCAGTTCAAGCAATGGAAGCAGGACATTCTTCATCCCGTTTCAGTGTTATGCACAGGCACGCTGTATAAGCAATGAACCTTGTTAATAAAATCTAATTTTGGCCTGCCCAAAGTTTTCATAGATTAACCAGGGGTATGGAATTCTCCTTCTTTGGCGCTGCTGGCACGATCCCAAGGCTTGCAGGGATATAAAAGTTCTTTCATGCACTCTAGCACTTCCCACTCAGGAATAAACTCTTCCAGAACACGTATGTGGCAGCTCCTGTTTATTTGAACTTTCCCCACTGTTGTTTTACGTTCCCTTCAGAAGGTGTGACTGAGCCAAGTGAAACTTGCTGGAGGGAGGGGAGACTGGCTTGGGTCTGCGGGGGTGGATCAGGCACAGGGATGAGGCACGGGGGGGTCGGCATGGCAGGGGACCCACTGGGAAGAGCTAAGAAGTGCTGGGGCTAAGGTTTTGGGCTAAAGACATGTACACTAACGGCCGATATGGATGTACCTTTAGCTTAGCTTCCATGGAAATATTGCACACTCTGCTCTTTTTTTTTTGCTCTAATTGCAGTAATATATGGAACTGAGTAAGTCTACTTTGTTATTGTAGCATGAAGTATTCTTCACACTAATCACTGTGTCCCTGGGGCCCACTAAAGTCCCTGTGCTAATTTGAATTAATCACTCTGTTCTGAGCAGGTATCTCATGGTATACTCTTTCATTATTCCTATAATTTCTTTCATTTTCTTGTGGTCTTCTTTCTTCAAATATATGGGGAGATGCCAAACAGAAGCTGGGGGTAAACAGGCAGCCATACAGCATACATGCATTAGTTTCTCAGCTATGTTTATAAATTACCAAATAACATGGAAGATGCAGTGGTTGGACCACGACTGCAGCAATTCTCATGCAAGTGAGATGGTGCACAGGTGTTCGGACTCAAACAGGGGGATGAATTTCTCTCTGCTATTCCAGCGGGATGCTCAATCTCTGAATCCATTGGAGGAGGAGGAATGGCAATAGGGTGAAATAAAAAAGTTATTTATATTCTTGACAACAGAAGCAACTCACTGGGTGAGGCGAAATGGCTGAGCTCACAGGCGTTGACTGGTGAGAAAGAATGATGACACAAACTGCTCGCTGGTGGTTGAAATTAGGTCTAAGAAGGTCTGTTTTCTTCAAGACCTTTGCTGAGCTCATCTGTGTATTGTAGCAGCAAAACACTGACCTAAGACTTCACCTCAGCATAAAGCAGGGAGTTGCTCTCGTCATCTGAAAATGGGTTCCTGGCTGTGTTAGTAGGAAAACTCTTGTGTTTAGAGATCCCAAGCGGGTATAATTAGGTGGAAAACTAGGTGGTACCCAGAAGCCTTTCCTGATCTGTGGGATCCAAGGTAGAAGAGCCTGGTGGGCAATACCAACTCAGCTCTGCAAGGAGCTGCTGTAGGATTTGTGATGGCATCCATTCTCCTTCAGGCAGTTCTTACCCAGAGCTCTTGACTGAATCCACATGGAAATACTGAAGGGCTCTGTTTGAAAGGCAAACCACTCTTTGCCCAGGCAGCGTTCCCCAGGTGGAGCAGGAGGGCAGATAAGTGTCTATCAACCAGAACTCTGCCAAGCAGCTTCCAAGCCCTGATGGCAGCAGCCACCACGTTGTACACTCTGACTCTCCAGGAGTATTCAGTGAGTTAGAAAACTAGCAGACTTCTACAGTCCTATTACAAAGCATTCACCCTGAGATTAACCTTAGTGCCTGTTCTGGCACAATCTGGGCTATTTGCCTTGTAAAAGGTGAGTAAATTATAAGCAGTTACCACTGCATCTTTTCTACCCTGTTATTCTGTTCACCTAAGAAAAGGTGTCTGTCTTGTAATGTGCTTTATTTCATAGAATCATAGAATAATTAAGGTTGGAAAAGACCTCTAAGATCATGAAGTCCAATCGTCAACCCAACACCACCATGCCTACTAAACCATGTCCCGAAGGGCCACGTCTAGACCTTTTTTTGAACACCTGCAGGGATGGTGACTCCACCACCTCTGTGAGCAGCCTGTTCCAATGTTTGACCACTCTTTCAGTAAATAATTTTTTCACAATATCCAATCGAAACCTCCCCTGATGCAATTTGAGGCCATTTCCTCTCATCCTGTAGCTAGTTACTTGGGAGAAGAGACCAACACCCACCTCACTACAACCTCCTTTGGGCAGTTGTAGAGAGAGATCAGGTCCACCCACCCCTCAGCCTCCTCTTCTCCAGGCTAAACAACCTAAATTCCTTCAGCCGCTCCTCATAAGACTTGTGCTTCAGACCCCTCACCGGCTTTGTTGCCCTTCTCTGGACATGCTCCTGCCCCTTGATGTCCTTTTTGTAGTGAGGGATCCAAAACTGAACCCAGCATTCAAGGGGCGGCCTCACCAGTGCCCAGGACAGGGGCATAATCACCACCCTGCTCCTGCTGGCCATTATTCCTAATACAAGCCAGGATGCTGTTGGCCTTATTGGCCACCTGGGCATTTGTAGACTGAAGTAGCTGACAACTTGCATGAAGGCTTAGGGCACTGTGTTGAGTATGAGAGTTAGAGAGGGAGAATGAGCAGGAGGAGATGGGAAAAGGGGAAGTAGCCCCATATCTGCAAGGGGACAAGACAATAACATGGCAAATAAGGGTATTCCATCAGTGCATTTAAACACTCCGGAAAAGGAGGAGATCAGATGTCACATGTCTGAGAACAAGTGTCCACACAGGTATTTTTGTATAACTTTTAATTCTGGTGAATCATACAGTTAATGACTACGTAGGATATTTCTGGTTGGCGTGGGCTTTGAAGGCCCATGCTTCAAAAAATCTTATAGAAGCGAATTCTTATGTTGAGTAACTCCTACTAATTATTGCATGGGAGGAAGCAGTCTTGTCAGAGAAGCATCCAGTAAGGGGATTCTAATAAATTTGCTCACCTCTCCTTACAGTGTGACTTAATGGCACTAAGGTCACTTTTCATGTGCGCTAATGAAACATAATGTGAACTGCAGAAATCATGGCTGATTAAAACTGGTTTTGAGAATTTGACCTTTAACTTGTGCTCATCGCCCTTTGCGCCACCACACTTACACAACACTATGTATAAAACCAGTAAGAGGGTCTTTGGTGAACTGGTTGCAAACTGTGTACTTTAGCAAAAGACACTTTTATACCTGTATGTTCAAAATCTTGCTCAGAAAGGTCTGGTAATTGTGATTAGACAGGCCACTCTTTAAAGACTTTCAAGTGACAAACTCCACCCTTTCCACAATGATCTTTTTAAAAAGGTTTGTTAAATAGGGCATTGCAAAACCTTTCTTGTTCTGACATTTCTGAGTAATTCAGACTGAGTTTCAGTCTACTGGACTGACTTATTTGCATTTCAAAGACCCAGAAAGCGAGCTGCAGAGCCAGCCACTTCTTGAGTTTGGGACTTAAAAAAAAAAAGAAATCAAAAAACTTTGGCAATTGTTAGCTGAAATGCTGACTCATCAGTGATGTCACGCCTTTGTAACCTGCCTCGGTGTCTGATTAAGGCTTTCTAAAATGAAACATGGTGCAAAGTGGAGAAAAGCAAGGAGAATTTGGCTGACAGGAGATTAGCAAAGGACAGAGTTGGATCTAAAGGGAACATTATCCTCTGTGCATCCCTGAAATGCCTGACTGCGGATCAGAGCGCTATAGGAGTGTACCTGCTTGTTGGGCCCATTTATGAGCGCACAGGATTTATAATAAACTGCCAGGTCTACTATATCTTTCATTAGCTGACTGAATGTTTTTTTGGTCTCAAGTGAAGACGACACAGAGCTAATACTCTGCTAACCCGTATCCTGCCTTGGAGCGAGCGATAAGCTGCCAAGACTTGATGAAGGGCTACAGAAAAACGGTTAAGCCTATGTTCCAGTAGCAACAAAGGAAAATGAGGGCAAAAGACTAGAAAAACTGTTAATTTGTTTCTTTTATTAATTTGCAAAACTGAACATAGCCCATCCCTGAGCATGTGTTGCTTTAGATCTCTGGCCTCATGTCCAATCCCCGGATTGAACCGGCTTTATACGAATTCTTCAAATAGCTGCAGTGAAATAAGATAAGTGACCTTTAGATATCGTTAATGATGGAATAGTAAAACCACCCTTATTTATGTATTTTAGTATTTCAAATACCTTCTTTGACAAAGGAAATCATCCATACTTGGATTTTCTACTTTAAATATCTAACGTATCTAACTAATTGGTCTCAGTGTAGTGTTGAGGAGCACTCATGTATTTGTTTGCGGTAACGGTTGTTATAGAATGGTGCATTGTATTAGTTAAACCTTCAATTTTGGTGTCATTAGACAAGTAGATTGAGCCTGGAACCAAAGGCTAAGGAATGTAATTACACAGATGCTCTTGTGCACTCTGTTAAAATATTGACAAGATGTTTTTGTCCAGATTTCTTTTGGTCATGTGGAATATCCCCAGGTTATTCTAATACTATATTATACTAATATAATAATGAATACTCACAAATATAAGTTATATTAATGGTTAGCATAGCTGCTTTGCCAGACATTTAAAAATTCCAGCATGGAACTAATAAAATCCTCCTTTTTTTCTAATTATCTTGATTACTACAGGAACGAAACCACTGACGTATGATTTTCAGAAAATCAGAGGACATCTTAATCTTAGCAATAGTAGACAAAATAACTGTGCTCAGAACAAAAGTTCTTTTCATGAACTTCATAAAATGGGATTTTTTTTTAAAAAAAATAATGTTTACCTAAAATTCACATTATACAGCCTGACTATGAGTGGAAGTTGTTCTTGCTGATCCATACTTTTTCCTAACTTCTTATTGGGATGACAATTAAAAATAGCAAATTTCCCAAGAAAATTTACTTCATAGTAAACTGAACTTTTTGTTTTCATGCTTTTGATGTATTCATTTGGATGGGTTTGGGTTTTTTTGTTTGTTTGCTTGTTGTTTGTATTTTACTTTTTAGACTCCTTTGTTACAACATAAAGTTTGAAACAGCATTTTGAAATAGAAAGCTGAAAATTAAAAAGGTAAAAATATACTTTTTCCCTTACTTCAAGTTAAAAAATAAATTATGTCAAGATGTTAAAATGGACTCTCTTCAAAAAACGTTTTTCCTTTTACATCTTTCATATTGGAGAACAATCAAAAATATTTTAAAATTCTAATGAACTGTGGAGAAAAACTCAGCACATTTTCCTGAATCATATTCTGTATTTTCTTTTTTCTCCCCCACCCCTCCACCTATATGGCATCTGCTAATGAGTCTGCAGACTCAGCACCGTGCACCACGCTGACCAGGAATTGATTGAGATATTCCAAGTGAAGAGACAGGCACAAAACTGCTAGGGGACTCTTAAAGTTTAATTAAAGAATGAAATTGGAACCACTGCTACAATTTTAAAGCATTTTGTAGAGTTCACTAACATGGGAAGTTTGACGAAACACCTATGGCTATTTGGCAAAAGGCAAGATAATTCAGTAGTCAGTACCAAGACCTCTGTTCTTTAAAATAGAAACAACAGAGATAACTACTCGGATAATCAAATTTTCAGTATTTGAGTGTAAAAAAGTTTTTATAAGAGAGAAAAAAATATTCCTCTATGACTCTGAACATATTAAATTTATTTGCAATTTGTCATAATTATTTCACAGTCTCAAGTGCTAAGCTTGAGCAGGAGGAAACTGAACAGGAAGCAAAACGGTGTGGTGGTAAAATCATTAGTATTTAAGATTTGAGAGGTCTGGCTAAGAAGTTTATCCTAACTGAAAGAACATTCCTTTCAACTAAAAGCTGCAGTTGTTTCCAAATCCCCCATTCTGAGCTAAGATAATACTGACTGTGCCACTCCTGTAGGCTCCACCAAGAGCCCTCTCTCCTTATGGTCACAGTATTTACTGTCTGGTTTCTTTTTAGAATTGTGGCAGTTAACAAGCTACTTAAAGAGGCTGGCTTTGGTAACGATGAAATTGGTTTTCCTCACCTCTTTCCTTTTTTTTTTTTTTCTGAAACAATGTGTAGGCTGGGTCTCTGCAATTACTTGGGAGCCACCAGGGCAGCAGAGGGGGAGATGCTGTCTGAATATTCTCTTGCTATGATCACAGTTAATAAAGCTTTTGTCTGACCTGTCCTAAATTGTACTTGTGCTATTACACACTTGGAGTTCCCAGATCTCTGACAGATACAAACATATTCTTTACAAGGGGGGTGGTAAAACACTGGCACAGGTTGCCCAGAGAGGTGGTGGAGGCCCCATCCCTGGAAACATTCAAGGCCAGGTTGGACGGGGCTCTGAGCAACCTGATCTGGTTAAAGGTGTCCCTGCTCCCTGCAGGGGGGTTGGACTAGATGACCTCTAGGGGTCCCTTCCAACCCAAAACATTCTATGATTCTATGATTCTATGATATTTGCCCTGGTGTTATTCCAGTGTGCTTCCAGTTCCACTGATGTCTTCCACTTTTCAAGAGCTATCTGGAGAAATCCAGCTTAATTATTTCTGTCTACACATTTCTTGTTTAAACCATGCAAACTTTTACCTTGAGTCTCACAAATTCAGGAGATACTTTCCAGGAGAGACCGTTGTGTCCAAGCACAAGTCAGAGAATACATCTGATTTTATACAGCAACTTTTATTTGGTTGTTTAACTTCTGGAATACTTAAGAAAACCTTTTTCAAGTACAAATATATTATTAATATTAAAGGAAAAAAAAATCACTATTATGTTGACATAGGAAAGATGAGTATTATGAGGAAAGTATTCATGAATTTGCTTAATGGTCTTGCTGCTCCGGCTTTTGGATTAGGTTGTTCTCATGGTGAGATTAAGAGACATACATTGAAATAAAGGGCAGGAGTATCTGATGAATATTAACAAAACTCAGACAGCTCCAGGTATAAGCAATGATTACCCTGCTTGCTTTGCCTCTTCTAAAGCCCTAGAAAGCCAGGCTTACTGCTTCTGCCACACAAGGTGTCAAGGTTTATGTGGTATAAATTACCAATGAAGCCATAGCCAGACTGCATAAAATATACTAACAAATGAAACATAGTAAGAGCTCCTGCAGTGCTATGTGTAGGATGGCTGAAAAGTTTTGTTTATATGTCTCAATCATGAATGATGTTAATTTTTTCATATAGGTTAAATAAAAAATTGGAGAACAGCAGCATTGATTTATCTGTAAGTCAGGTTCTTTACCAGGGACTCTCACCTTGGTCAAGTCTATCTTTTTTCATCAATTTATCTTTTGTAATTTATTTGAGACAAAATAATACATGTTTTTTCTAATAGAACTAATTTCTTAGTGTCCCATAAGCATAGTTCTTTTTACATGGGATGAGTGTCTTCTCTGTTCTATGCACTGCATTACAATTTCAGCATAAATTTATATTTACATATTTGGCAGTTCTCTGAGAAAAAACAGAATTTTACTTATCTTCTCAAAGAAGCAAGGAGCTAAAGAAGTTTTCTGAAGTTATCTGAAAATATCCCCAAAGTCACTGAGAATCTGGCTTTGATCTTCTGAGATATGTAGAGTGGAGTCCTGGCTTGGCTGAGGGAGTTCTGCCATGGACTTCAGGAATTCAAGGCTTTAGTCATATTCTCTTCACCCCCGCTGCAAAATGATTAGACATGTACTAAGTAGTAGTAGTAGTAGTAATAATAATAATAATACTAATAATAAAAATAAATAACATTTAGGCTAGTCTGCATGGGGATGTTATTGGGGAAGGAGCAGAAAGATTAATGTAAAGAGTCTTTTCCCTCCCGGAGTGCTGAACTACCCTTTTCCCACCTGCAGAACAGCTGAGAAGGGGGTGACATGATTCAGACCTTCCCAGCTACACCCCGAGAAGGTACATGCTTGACCTTTGCTTTCTGCTTTCAGTGCCTTACCCCAGTTTTTGTTAATGCACAGGGATCAGAGTGGATATTTCTACCCGGAGCCTCTTAATGGGCCTCATCCATCGTAACCATGGAAAAGCAGCCATCATGCCTGCGCGGGGAGCTAGGAAAAGTTGCAGCTGCACTTTAAATTCATAACAGAGCTTGTTCTGTGCTGACCTCCCCATGTAGACAAGCCCTTTATGAGATCATCTGCAGTTTTGATGATAATGGCGGCTTTATTTTCTTCTATTAGGCCTTGGGGTGCACGAGCTATTGTAAATCCTCTTGCACTTGTGCATGCTATTTCTCTTTATTCCTATCTTAATTCACATTTCCTATCCCCTAGACCAAAATACTGATGTAAATAAGCTTTTTATTTTCATTTTTCAAAGTTATAGCTCTGCACAGTATGACACACAAAAATCCACACACCTTTTTTTTTTTTTAAGAAAAGTGTTTTTTTCTGGGGAGGGGGGGCTTTACATAAGAAAGGTCAAATGCTGCCTCTCACATTTGATTCATTTAATAGCAGGATGCTCTTTCTGGCCATCTGCTTATTGTTGAATTAATTGTCAATTAATTGTCTCTTAATTGAAGCATTTGTTTCCAATTTTCAAAGATTAGCAGGGTATTAAACAAGAGAGGTCAACACAATTTAGGAGAATGTTTTAAATTTTGCGTATAGAAGCTGGGAATTGTAGCTTTCATTAAACATCACTCTGGTATAATTTGTGTCATTAAAAGTGGCAATTTCAGCCAATTACTGCAGCTGTTTTGAGTTTACTTGCTTGAATGATTCCTGATTCCAGGGCTCAAGAAGATCTGAACTCTTACTATTGCTTGCTGCTGCTATGTCTGTTTAGAAATAGAATTGATCACATAAAGAAACCTATTAAAGTTATGATTTTTACTGGAAAATGTAGCTCTTTAATAATGAAAAACAAACATATCCTAATATCTGTTCATAAAGGCAGATGTTAGAGCCTAATCAAGTGGCTTTTAAATGCATCCAGACTTGTAAAAGAAAAGGCTGATGGTGGTGGAAGCGAGGTGCAAGCCTGGGCTCTGCCCTAGGCCTGGTGAAATGGTCCCATACGCTTAAGGGTGGTCTGTGGAGACCAGAATCCAGCACAGGGAGGACAAAGACAGATTGAGTTATATCAGGTGTAATTACACTGGGCAGATTATAAAAAGCCCTTAAAGGACTGAGCTCTGAAGGCTGCACAGGATTGTTAGATCTCAACTCAACAACACAACACCGACCATTGAATTTACCATCATCCATTCAGGTGCGGAGCCCTGGAAGTTGGGTTCGACCGATGAATATTGTCTAGAAAGTACTTGATTAAGCCCATGTCATCTGATAGCCATTGGTTTAACTTTTTGCTCTTGTTTTACATTCCATTACGTAATTTAAATGCTTAGATTGAATAAGGCCTTGGTCCCTTAATGCATCTGCTTTATTAAAAGGAAATATTAGGTTTGGAAGATGTATTTTTGAAACAACTATTGTGTTCTATTCCCCAGAAAGTTCCATACTAAGGAAAAAAATCATGCCTTAGTTTAATCCAATCTATTAACCAGTGATTCATTAGGTTCTGGGGAGAATCTTGTCTTTTACATATGGGATTCAATATTGCATGTCTTTTTGTACTGAGTAATATTAGATAAATTGTAGTAAATTTAGAGTTGGGAAAGCAGAGCCTGTTCCCTATAATTTGATGTTACTTTATTTAACAGACCACTGCCTTCTCCCCAGATCTTGGGATGCAGACCAGAAGGGATCTGGTTTTCCCTGTATCAATGCGTAGACATTGGCGGTTGTGTATGTGAACTGATACAACTGTTCACTTGACCATATTATAGCCACTATCTAATCATGGAGAAAGATCTTCCAAAGGCCAAGCTAACAGGGTTTAAGAGATCAGAAATATCAGTGTCTGAGTAGATTATACTGATTGCTTGAAGAATACAGTATGCTCTATCTTATTTGATAGAGAAGAAATTAAATTTGATTTTGATGTTTGCATGCACTTGGTTTGTACAAGGATGAATGTATATCCATCTGTCACCGTGTGGGGAAACTCTATAAACTGCCCTTATCCAGCCCAGACAGTCTTATTTGTCTCTTCTCAGACATATAAAATGTTATGAACAGAATAGCCACAAGGCGAGCCAGGTTATATCAGATAGACTGTGATTAGCATATTTTACAAATTGATAAATAAGACATCAAGAAGCGTAAAATGTTTTTTTGATGCTGCTGTTCAACCCTGTGGCACGATGTCTTGTGATTTTGCTCTGAGCCCTGCCCTTAAGAACCTCCTGAAGTTCAACAAGGCCAAGTGCAAGGTCCTGCACATCAGGTGGGGCAATACCAAGCACAAATACAAGCTGGGCAGAGAGTGGATTGAGCAGCCCTGAGGAGAAGCTCAACATGAGCCGGCAACATGTGCTTGCAGTCCAGAAAGCCAACCGCATCCTGGGCTGCATCAAAAGAAGTGTGACCAGCAGGTTGAGGGAGGGGATTCTGCCCCTCTGCTCTGCTCTCATGAGACCCCACCGGAGTACTGCATTTGGCTCTGTGGCCCCCAACAGAAGAAGGACATGGACCTGTTGAAGTGGGTCCAGAGGAGGCCATAAAGATGATCAGAGGGCTGGAGCACCTCTTCTATGAAGAAAGGCTGAGAGTGCTGGGGTTATTCAGCCTGGAGAAGAGAAGGCTGTGGGGAGACCTGATTGCAGCCTTCCAGTATCTGAAAGGGACTGGAAGGGGAACTACAAGAAAGCTGGAAATGGACTTTTTACAAGGGCATGTAGTGATAGGACAAGGGCTAACGGCTTTAAACTGAAAGAGGGTAGGTCTAGATTAGATATAAGGAAGAAATTCTTCACTATAAGAGCTGTGAGCTACTGGAACAGGTTGCCCAGAGGAGCTGTGGATGCCTCATCCCTGGAAGTGTTCAAGGCCAGGTCGGATGGGGGTTTGAGCAACCTGGTCTAGTGGAAGTTGTCCCTGCCCACGGCAGGGGTGTTGGAACTAGATGATCTTCAAGGTCCCTTCCAACCCAAACCATTCTATGATTATATGATTCATGGTACAGCCTGCAAAGGGCAGTTCTGAGACAGGCAGTAGGATAAATGCAGTGGAAAAAAGGATCAGGTATATGAAGCTGCTCAGGGTTGGGAATTTTAGGTTAAACCCTGAAGAAATTAATCCAAAAGAATGGTAAAATGGGGATACATTATTTCTCGCCCTGGCTCTGCAGTTTGTCAGTAAATTGTCTCTATTGTGGGTGATAAGAGTAAAGAAGAGGATGTTGAGGTGACTGTAGGATGTCAGTGAGTCTCTGGGTCTGAATCAGAGTTTGAATGGGATCAGCACTCCTTCTACTTACAGTAATTAACACACTGTAAACATTCAGGGAAGAACAGAGTGATAATGCGTGTTACAAAAGCCCGAATTCCAGGCGTGTTCTACAAACCAGGAGCAAAGATAAATCTGCTCTTTCCTTTCATTTAGTGTAAACCACAGAATCTAACAAATCTTTCCTTACTAAGCCCATACTTAACAGCTGGGAACCTGTTCTCACTGGGTCATGCCTGCTGGCTTCAGATGATTTATTTTTGATTTACATAAGCATGAGTGGAAAATATGGCCTGATTGCTTTTACTCAATACTGTTGTAGAGGTGTGTTACAGTCCAATAAAGATAATTTAGTGGTTCTACATCAAAGTCTTTCCAAAAAAAGTCATAACTTTATTAATGGTACCTACAAAAATTCACCAGAACAAAAGCACTGAAATAGAGGATATTTTTTATTTTTAAATAATATGCTTTGTGGAGGTCCTCACCAAATGCTCTTCAGAATAACCTTGCAGAGAAAGAGGAAGATTTAAGGTAAAATTTAAAAGGAATAGGACTGTGCAGCTGAAAAATTAAGATTTTATAAACTGGAAAAGCAGATATTTTATATTTGGTTGAACATTCATTAAAATCTGTGTTCATTTATATATTTATTTATTTAATGTGAAAATAATTTTAGATACTATGCATCAAAATTCAGGATAAGGCTTCCACTACATAAACTTTGGTTAATTCAATCCTTCAATAACCTGATTATCAATGTTATATATTTACTTCTGGAATTTTGTCTCCCTGAATTCTTTTATAGCTGGGAATGACCTTTTCAAATTATTTCCAAGTAACATTTTGGTACATTAAGAACCAGACTAGAATTAATCTTTAAACAGAAAACCTGACATTCTCCCCCCAAAACTGGGTTCACCGTCAGGATTAGTTCAGATGAGATAGGTTTAGCTGCATGCATTTCAGTGGCTGATTAAAAAAAATAATAGGTTTGCTATACAAAATCTAAAGAACTGGTTTGCACCCCATGTACTAAAACCCAAACAGTTGCCTATGTCAAGCCATTGAAGACAGCAAATAAGATGAACATCAGCTCTTTTCCTTTTTGTACATTTACAACTTTTTAATATATATGTTGGGATGCTGTTGCGTCAATAGATACAGCCCAGGGAAAGCTCCAGATAACTGCTCTCAGATGCTTTCATTAACTATGCATTATTGCAAGCACATCTCTGCCCAAATTAGTCTTTTATATTTTCCTCAAACTGATATCAGCAATTTTCATCTTATTAGTGGAGCTTAAGTATGAACACAGTATCCAACAAAGGCAATTCCTGCAGGTACCCTAAATGTTCTAAATGTCTTAAAATATCATTGTTTTCCTTTATAACTAACAGGTAGGGTTATTAATAAAGTCCTTATAGACTTTGATTAATGAACCCCCACCATTCATTCCCTTATGTCAAGCCAATTTCCAAAGCCTAATTTTTTTCTTCTTGCAATTTGGCAAAACTTATCTTTCATAAAATCAATGCATATCACAGCTAGTTAAGTGTGGCTTCTTCCTGACATCCCTTTGAATTGGCAAACTGTTCAGCAAGATACAGAGCCACGTGGGGTGCCTTTGCTTTAGATGTTTACAACCTCATTGCTTTTCTTGGTAAATTGAACACAAAAAATTGTGAGTTTTATCCTGGATGATATTAAATAGGTGTCTTATTCCCGCTGTGAGTGAAACCCTTGCAGAAGAGGAAAAATGTGGGATGTGTGATGTGCCACCACAGTGTAAAAATTCTCTGGCTTGTGTTACAAATGGCTTTATCTGTTTCAAAGCCATTGAAGAGAAAAATAATTTTAAATTATTGTGGAGTAATGTTCTAGCATATAAAATAAGTGTCAGCTGCAGACCACTGAATGTAACAGGTGACTGGCTATGGAGACATCTGTCAGTAATACTGGGGGAAACTGCTGTGTTGTCAAAGAGGACTTCAGTTTGAGTGACATAATACTGGTGGCCTCATCTGACAATTTGAAAATGTCCTTGGATTTTATAAATATTATCAATGGCAAATTCCTATAAAAACTGTTAGACTTGGAGGTATTCTGTAAGAAATCTCGAAAGAGAAATAGGTATTCATCACAGAAATAAAAATTAGTTCTCAAGTTGCTGAAAGTAATCCTAATTTGGTTGTGAAAAACTTCAAATCCTTATTAACGTTGATGTTCTTAAACACATAGACTCGGTACATCCCATCATAGGCACTTTGCAAGGAGCAGTTTCACAATTTGGAATTAGTCATGAGCTTGATCAAAGCAGGACAAAGAAATAAAAAATAATACAGGGAGGACATTAAATTGAAATGCATAGATTTACACATGGAGATTAGCAGAACCACTGGCTTCACTTAATATAAAAAAATTTAAGTATTTTTTAGATGTTTGCATTGATTCTGGTACAGTATCTCCATATATATTCATAAATTGTGTATTACATGCAAAATAACTCTATTGGCTAAGCAGTATTTTAATGGTGAAGTTAAAGGCTTCAGAATTAAGAAATGCCAAGTGTGTAATTGTCTGCAGAATTTTGTCTTTGTTCTTTTGCATCTCTGCCCTGTAACAGCTCACCTAGGTGTTGCTGCGGGTGTAGCAGCAGTGGCCAGAGGGCTTGCCTGGGTTGGGACGGTCCCCTTCTGCTCATGGGCACAGCAAAACTCCGGTGTTGGTTCTGCTCAGTCTTTCCACAGTCTTTTCTGTCACCTTTCACAGAAATGGGTTTTAAACTTTGATGAAGACTCTTCTAAGCACAGCCATGAGTTGATTTTCTGATTTGAAGTGCACCCTACATTAGAAAAACAGGTAATGTTTCAGAGCGTATTCAGATTAAGAAAGAGAGGCGTACCTGATAAAATTTCAAATCTGACAATTGTTCGTAATTCCAACATCTCAAATGGTGGTGATAATGTTTCCTTAGAAGTACTCTTACGTCTGATTTTTCAGCTTTCTGCTGTTGTACTCCTGTTCAGGATATGCTCAGTCTTGGGAGGGAGGTAGCAATGCGATGCTGCTCTTCTCTGGATGCTCAGGTTCCTCTCTGGGAAGAACATTAAATTGGAGAAAATTGTCAGGGTTTTTATCTTTTTTACCACCGTTTTCTTGAAGAATTGTATACCCCACAAAGCTGCTGTCTGTGCTAGGGGTACATAAGAGGGTGCAGGCTCAAGGCATTTTATTTGCTCCAGGCCTGCAGCTGCCACACTGCTGCCAGCCGCTCTTCTCGCTCCATGAGCTGTTTTGTAATTCCTCACATCAGCACATCGTGGAAACAGATGAGCGTTAATGCTGGCTTAAGAAAGGGAGCAGAAGCACCTAAGATGTCAGCTCAAAACGCTTTAAGTTACCATGACACTGATGGAGCAGTGCTGTCGCCCTGACTTGCAGATGAGAATCAGCTGTAGGCTGTGTTATATGTGGTGGTGGGTACAAGGAAAATGTGCTCTATGTAAGATGTACTGTATAGAAATGCCCACACTAGACAGGATAATTTTTCAGATAAAAAGGTGGTATGGAAGCCAGCAACCACGTCCTGATGGACTTGCTGATGTTATAATTGGGCTGTCAACAAAGACATCACAAAGGCATATTGCTGACAGTTTATTTAGTTAATAAGGAATGTTAATAAGAATAATTAGCCGTGCCACAGGAATAAAAGCACTGCATTGTAAAATAACTCATCATCAGGAAATACCATCTACAAAATAAAGGCTGCATTTACGGTATAGCTACTCCCCTATGTCCAACTAATGTATCAGTTAGAGTACATATTGAATATATGGATGTTGCATGTTTGGTTTTTTAGTCTCATTATATAGATAAAGAAAAATTACTGTCATTCACTTGGGTAGAGCCAAACAAGGACAAACCTGAGAAACGGATTCCTTTTTAGCTGCTGTGATTGATCTTAAACTACGCTAAAGGAAGCGCCTCCATTTCCTTCAGAAGTTAAGGACCATGTTTCTATCACAGAATTGCCTCTGTGCTACAGCATTGACTTCATTTTTAAAGTCCGCAGAGAGGGTAACAGGAAAGAGAAGGTGTGAGACATCATAGATTTTGAGTTGAATCCTTTTTATCTCTACTGAGAGCCAGGCAAAGCAATTTGTTGGAAAGATTCAAAGACACTGAGAGGAGCATGGCTACTGGATGTGTTCAATAGCTGCTTTTGAAACTCTACAAAAAGTTTCCACTAAGGAGAGCAGTCTCGCAGGTTCACCATCTAAACCAGCGAGAAGCGGCGGTGGGAGGAGAGTTACAGTACGTGTATTAAAGCTGTTGCATAGATCTTAGCCCTTCTTTTTTCAATTATCTGCCATGACAAATATCTGCCAGGAAGGCTGCATCATAATATGTGCATCTCTCTGGCTATGAGTGACCTGCGTATCTCTGAGTATGAATTACAGCACTTCTCCCCGGAGAAACCAAGGAGACAATTGAAAGTGAGGGACCTGCCAGCATCTTTTGAGTATTACTTTGCTGATAGGATTCTGACTCAGAGGAGAAACAAGAGTTTCTGGGCTTTGGAGAGTCCAATTAACAAACACAGGCTCTTTTAAGGTCATTTTAAAACCTGATTCTGTGGGATGATCATAATATATCTATATGAATATACTAGAGGTAAAATATGCATCTATGCTTTGGAACCTTGCAGCAAAATATATGTAATGTCAGCAAAGGTTTTTATTTTAATACAGAACAGCAACGATTTACAACCTAGCGGCTTTATTTAACAAATTCTAAAGAATGAATCCTGAAACACTTGAAAATATTTAAGGACAAGTTGAATATTTTTTCGCTGCAGTAAATAATGAGGTACTTTCTCTGAGGCTGCCTGGCAGCTGGTATTACTGTTTTCTTTTTTTTTTTGGTTAATGTTAAGCCCAATGAGTTCCCTTGTGCCAGTAAGTTTGAGGGCAGGGAAATGTGGCTAGAGGCTGCATCCAGCAATCTGTGTTATCCCTTGCCCAGCTGTCTGGTGCTTTGGAGTTCTTTCTGCCTGTTTTGAGTGATTAAACCCAGATTTGTCAGTGCCAGTCAACATGCACTTATTTCACACACAGACAGCAATGCAAAACACAGAAAACTGTGTGTGAAACAGCAGAGGACTTATATGTAGAAGTAGCATGAAATATTTTGGATATTTTAGCCGTAGCTCCTGGAAGTTTGGCAGATCCGAGTTCTCAGCATGCTTTTGGTGGGACTCACCCATTGCATTGGAAATGGGAATTTAGAAAGCCGAGGAGTTTGCTCTGAGTGTGACCAAGTGAATTCCAGCAGTGAGCTGCAGCCATGGGTTGTCCTCTGCTTCATGGTTTTGCATTTCTTCTCTACCACCTGTCAACAGTTGATGATATTACTTGGAGGCTGGACGTGCAAAGTTTTTCCCTCTTTGTATCGAGAAGGGCATCCTCAACCTCCATGTTGGAGATACTTGCTGTTTACTAGCAAATAGCTTCTTCATGCTTCTCTGAGGGTCCTTGGTGTCCTTCTCTGTGCTGTTGTGCCCTGTCCTGCCTCAGAGCCCTCTCCTCTCAAACCCATTGGTAATTTAGCTTGGTGTCTTTGTGATGGAAAGCATCAGCTGGGTGAACCCTGGTGAATGTCACATTAATATAGCAGGACTCATCTGGTCCTACAATTTTGTAAAGAAATGCATTGGTAAAAAAAAGTGTCTGTGCATACAAAGTTATATAAAAAGTGATTGGTCTCACCAGTTAGTAAGGAAAGGACATGGTTACTGTGATCTTTTATTTCACTATTATGTGCAAGACTCACTTTGGGAAACACATATTGGAGGAATAAGTGAATAAGTGTGCTTAAAAGGCACATCAGATGGTAGTAAATGCCACGCTGTATTTTGAAAAATCATTTGTGGTTTATTTTTCCTGTATTGCTTTCTCTCCCTACACACTAAAAATTCCCTGATATTTTTTTGTGTCAGGGAACACATAACAGCCTTTCTGTGAATCCTAAAATTTCTGTGCACCCTGGGATTGGGCTGTAAAGGAAAATGTGAGGTAAGTGGCCCATACACACTCAGTGAAAATGAGGGAGAACACTGTATCTCACTTTGCTCCTACACATTTGGATCTTTTTTATTGTGCCCTGGTAATGCCAGACTAGTCCGTACAGCCACTCTTTTATACCTTTGTAATTAATATCTTTTGTCTAATAAAAGAAGTTCAGTAGAATATTTTATTTCTGAGAAAAAAAAAAAAATTGATGCATCTTGAAAAAAAATCCCAGCATGTGTCTCAGATATATTTCATATACCTTTTTGATACCAAACCCAAAAGAACCATGTGAGTAAGCTGTGTTGCAGATATATTACCACTGTTCCTGCAGGGTAGGTGATTGTAATCTTTTATAGAAATTTTTAAAAAATGAACTGCTCCAATAAATTTCGCGATTTCATGTTTTACAATGAATACACGCAACATGTTAATCTTTTATATCGTCATTGTCCAGAAGAAATATACATGGTGGATAGTTAAACCACCCCTCTAAGGCACTAGGGCAATATGCTTTCTATTTCAAATTAGGGTAGCCAAGCAGTTTTATTCTTTAAGGCTGCTGTAAAACCTTATCTAAATGAAAGGTATTAAATGGTGAAGTTACATAAAGGTGTGTTTCATTAAAATGTTACTGGAAGGTGATTCTGTTTTTTAACTCTTAGTGTATTTCTGAAGGTATAGTATAAAGCTAGGGAATTTATACTGGCACTGAACAAGCCTTGCACATTTATTGCTTAATTGAAGATAATTGGCCTGGCCATAGAAGTGTAGACCTTGCCATTCCAAGATCATGACATATAAAGGTTAAGTATCACTTCCAGTAAAATCTTCTCAGGGAATTTAAAAGTTGCAATACAAAGTTTGGTAAGACATCTAATTTTCTTGCTGACTGCAGTTTTTCTATTTTTTAATTTAAGGTTAATATGGCATTTGAATTTATTTATAACGCGTGTTCCCCGACCAAAAACGATTATTAAAGCACTTAATGTTACTTTAATAACTGCATAATTTTTTGGCATTTTTTTTCCTAAGTAGCTACTAAATTGTTAAAGCTATCTCAGTATAGCATAATTATTATGAAATGGAAGAGGACAATAAGGATATTCCCCTATGAAAACAGAAATAATAGGAAAAAAGTTTAATATTTCCGTCTGCAAATTAGTCTGCTTATAGGACAAAGCAACTTGTGGAACAACTGCTATTCAAGATCAGTACACTAAGAAATTAATAAATACATATTTATCATTACTACCTCAAAACTACATACCATAATTTATGGCAATGCTAGTATGATACAATTTATTTTGTGGGCTGCTGTAATAAACACCGTGACTGAGCTGATTCTCAGCTGGGGCTGGATTGAACTTGGTTCCTGTAGGTAAGCTGTGTCAAAAAACTAACACTGCATCTCCCAGTCGTAGGTTTGCCATGGGGATGCATTGGATTTTCTAGTGCTGTATGTGCCACCCAGAAATGAAATATATTATCTTGTATCACATTTCTATTAGAAAACAAGATTTTTAGGTATTTATGACTAAGCTGTAAAGCTTGTTTCTGAGCGAAATGCAGAGACTTTCATCTTATCTAACAAGTTTGCCTCTCCCATTTTCAGACAGAACCAATTTGTTTTATTATATTGTGTGCTGTTTGCACTGCAGTTAATAGTTACAAACACAACATGAAAGATTGCACAGGTCTTCATGTAATATGGACATCTATGCTACCTCAGATGAGGATAAATCAGGCTGCAAGTTTGCGACTAGTTTGAACAGGTCCAAGTACACGTTGGCATTGAATATATCATCCCTTCATCCCCTCTTCTGCCTGTGCAAAACATCTACTCATCCCTCACATAAGCCAGCAGTCCTGGAGCCGGATCAGGAACTGACATGGCTGAAAATTAAGATAGGTTTTAAGAAACAAACAAACAAACAAAAAACCAAACTAAAAAAAGGATAAGAAAGAAAATAATTTCTCAACCACATGATTATCAGTGCTGAAAGCATGTGGCCAAGACAAGAGAGGATCTTAAACCTTAATAAAACTGCGTGTTCAATTTTATTTCTTTGCCATAGCAAGGCCAAAAATTTCATTTCAAGGGAAATGGGGAAGGATTTGCACTATTTTCCCAATGGCATGTACTGTTCATTTTCAGTTTTCACTGTGTTATGAGCTGCCAGAGGTCATTTATAGCCACATGAATAATTAGAAAATGTTCTTATGCAGGTAGATGTGTTCTCTGCTAATCACATTTGTCCTTCTAAAGTCAGAGGAAAAAGTGCAGTAGAGAATGTGATTTTTCACAACATGCTGTTAATTAGGCCAGCATCTGATATCAGACTTCTAGAACTGAACACCCGTTCTTACTGAGACTCGGTGTTAAAGCACCAGTTTTGAAATAAAAGCGTCCATTTTTCTGCACAGATATGTGGCTGTTGCCACCATGAAGATTCTCCAAGAATTCTTCCATTTCCTTCATTATCACTTGCATTTTTATTCGGGACTCGTTTTCCTATGGACCCCATTTTGCAATGTATTTGTGGGGGTGTCTGCTGATTCCTGATGGGAACCACACCCCCTGCAGGGCAATATCTTCTGCAGGAGAAGGAAACTTGGCTTTCCACCTCTGCTGGGCTGTGTGTGGAGCAGCCACTTCACCCCCAGTGCAATCACCAACGATATTGCTGTAGCTCTCCATAGTTTCTGACTGATTTCATGTGTCGGGCTTGCTACGGCACTGAGGTTTTTTAGCTGTACATAGATTTTTTTTTTCTTTCCATAAAGATAACTTTCTGGAGGAGGAAGGGTACTACTCCAGCAGTGAAATCCCTAAGACTTGTACTAGGAAGATGCGTGAGAAGTTTTATTGGTGGTATATATATATACCTTTTGCAGTACAGGAATGGTAGAAAAAGGCTGCAGTGAAGCTGAGAACTTGGCTGGGAGGACTGGCCCTTATCTGGCAGACACTGCATCTTAGCACTGCTCTGAGAGACTTGGAAATAGTAATATTTTATGTGTGATACAGAGCAAAATTACATATTGACTAATAAAAAATTGTGATAACCTGCAGTGAGGTGTTTTTCCAATCAGCTCCTGAGACATCAAAATTATGGTGTTGTCTTTTGTAAAGCTGTGATCCGGCACTTCTGTAATAAATCCTGTTTGCAGGCATTTGTAATAGAGTGCAGAGGAATAACTGGGGACATTTTGGGGTTAAGCCTGGCATACTGTAGAAATACCTCATCACGTATGCAACCAATTTTCAAGTAACTGAACTGGGATTTTTTTTTTAATGAGAAATGCATTGAGAATTGCTCCAGGCAGGTATTTTATTTTCAAAGGTGGGTTAATATGTTTAACAGACTGGGGCAATTTGAAATGCTGACCAGAGCTCCAGAACCTGTATTAATGCAATCATTATCTCTTTTTCTTTTTCTTTCTTTTTTTTTTTTTTTTTTTTTTGCAAAAGCTCATAGTGGTCACAGGGAGGGGTTGGGATCCTTTTATATCACTCTCTGAACATCCATAATGAAAAGATGCACCCTGCTGTAAAACCTTAAACTTAGTTTTGCAACTGACCGTAAAGTCATGGCCTCATTTTCTCAATGCTATATGGGAGAAGGATGGTGGAGAGCTTAGAGATAAAGCTGGTGGAAACATATACGCAGATGAGCCCTTGGCTCTAAATTGTTGGGAACTTTTTACTTCAAGGTCAAGTGAAATTTGCTTTCTGCCAGAAATGTGCAGTCTGTGCCTCTGTCAGGTAACATAATTTTTATGGGCTCTGTCTCTCAAAATCTCTGGCTGGTGTAAACTCCTTCAGCCTACACCAGTAGGAAGCACATTGTGCTTTTGCTTCATTAAAATGGCCTCTGTCTTGGACACACTTTCAGCACTGAAGGATCCATATACGATAAGCCAGGATCAACAGAGTGGCAAGAAGCTCCCTTGTTGATATAGGTCTAGTTCCAGCAAAGCAATTGTGCACGTACTTGACTGTAAGCTTGTGTATATTTATGTTGATTTATGGGGACTTAGATGAATCAACCTGCATGCTTAAGTGTTTTGCTGAATCAGAAATACAAATTTCTACCAGCAGAACAGGGAAGGGTTGTTACTTGAGGGACCTCTGGCTTTCATCTAGCCACACTTAAGCGTGTGTTTCATTTTAAGTGTGTGAATAATCCTAAGGAATAACTTTGTGAAGTCAAGGCAGGGTGCTTACTTCCATCCAGCACTGGTGCTGGTGCACAAGTACCAGCTCTCTCCTGACTGTCTTGCCCTGTCTCATACGTTTCTGTGGTGCAGAGAATGGAAATGATTGAAGAGGTTGAGAGGTACCTCTTTGGTACAGCAGCATGATTCTATGATTCTATTAGGACAAGAAGAACATGGCCTCAAGTTGCACCAGGGGAGGTTTAGATTGGATATTAGGAAAAATTTCTTCCCCGAAAGGGTTGTCAGGCACTGGAAGGGGCTGCCCAGGGAAGGGGTCGAGTGCCCATCTCTGGAGGTATTTAAAAGCCGGGCAGACAAGGAGACATGGTTTAGTGGTGGGATGGCAGGGTTAGGGTAACGGTTGGACTTGATGACCTTAAAGGTCTTATCCAACCTAAACAATTCTATGATTCTAGCATAGCCACAATACTTGCATTTATGCCTTACTCCGAACTGTTTGTTGTAATAATTTTATTTGATATATTACATTGCTATAAATGATTCTGCTTTCTGAAGAAAAGGACTTGCATTTCTATACAGATAACATTGGTGTGGTATGAATTAAAATGAGCTAGAAGAAACAATATTTTTTTTTTTACATTTGTATATCTCAAAGAGAAATGGCTTTAAAAAACCAAACTTCTGCATTAATTTTTTGCAAAACATTTTAAAAACCTATTTTATCCTTTTGTATCCTAAAACTAATTTTCTCCCTTTAATGACTTTTCACAAACCCCAAATTTTAGTAATTTTAAATTTTTTTTTTAAAAAAAATTTTTTTTATATTGTGTTTTTCAAAACTTTTCCAACATTTCATGCCGATAGATGGTAGAATTGGTGTACTTTTTTGTAATTTACAAGGAAATTGCGTGTTTTCTTAAAATGTGGGACAAGTAATTTTCCCCACTCTGTTATAATAACAAAAAACTTGCAACTGGATCTCACAGTTTCTGCTCAAATTCTGGCCGAAGTCAATGGGAAGCTCTAAAAGGCGGCTATTCTGCCACAAATTTATAGGTCTGTATTAGGGAACTTAGTGATATCTACTATTAGAAATTCTTTCAGATTTCAGAGAGATTGCTGCATAATTCAGTTTACGCCAATATTTTTTGCACTGAGGATATATTTAACTGACCGAATGTTTCATCTGTTAAGTATTAAGTCTATAGAATAATTTTAAGTTTTTCCTATGTTATATGTGAGAGGGTTTTTCTTTTTTTTTAAGTAGTGTCCAGCTTGCTGAGAAAGACACAACATGGAGTTTAGAAAACACCAAGGACTGCGTGCACCTTAAATTTGGCCCATCACTTGGGACTCCTTCCAGTGAGTTGCTACAGTCCTGAACCCACCCATGAAGGAGCCTGGGCTTTTGCTTCTCTAGTCTAATACCGCATGAATTTACTACTTGAAAAAACAAAGTTGTTTGTTTAAGACTTTTCAAATATGATGACATCCTGCTGTGATTTACTTGCTCTTTATTGGGCCAGGTATTTACCTATGCCTTAGCATTGCATTGCTAAACTGTGCATTCAAGAAATGGAGATGCATAATGCAGTAGCACCCCTTAGGCAGGGTAGAGGTTGATTTAGACTGCAATGCCATAGACAACTGAAGTCTGGACGACCCTACTTTGGAGTAGCTATTTATTCTTGCTATTTTCCCCATGTGAATTCTAGCACCCCTGCAGATATATGGCTGAAAATTAATCCAGCAATTCAATATATATAGCTGCAGCTCATGATTTGCTTATAGAAGTGCTAGTGCTAGCAAAAAAGGGGGTGAGCATTAACACACAGAGAGACATCAAACCTGTCAGCAGTAGCCAAGCCTTGTACCAACTTAAAGTGATTGTGGAACTGCAGACTTTTAGATCCTTTCTTCAACCTGAGAGATGCATCTTACCTATAAAGCTTTATGGGACGGCAAGTGAAGCGCAGGGCACCATGGCGTGTGTGACTTATGCTGCGAAGAGGCATAAATAATTAACAAATGGAGTAGAGTCTGGCACAGTTGGGTTGAATGGCAATGACCTGGAGCATCCTGAAATCTGCTCTCACCAAGGCAATTAATGGCTTATTCAAAGGGCAGAGAAAGCAGCCAGGAATCGATAAGGTGTAAGACACGCCATAGCCACAGCCCTGTTCTGCCAGACCTGGATGCTTTTTCTGCTGCAGGAAATAAGAACAATGTGGGAACAACTGTATTATATTCTACTTATATTGAAAGTTCACATATGTTTGCGTGATGTTCCCATAGACAGCTATTTTGGCTACAGCTTCTCTGATAAAGGCTATATAGTACTTATGTCATGCACTATTATTAGCTGAACATTTGAGTCGTTCTAAATAACACCACATTTTGTTTCGTTCCTACACCAGTAAAAATTAAAGCATTTAATAAAACTGTGAGAAGTATGAAAATAAATTTTTCCCTGGAGTTTAAGAAAAAACAGACAAAATAGTTTCAAGAATTCAGTTGCAGCAAACAGCAGACAGCATAACTAGCTATCCATCACTTTGGCTTATATTTTGCAGAATGTCAAAAAATCAAAGTGGAAAAAAAAGGTAATGATTAAATAAAAGGGTGATGGCACACCTGGCACCCCCTATACCATCACAATTTGGTGTGGAAAGGGTCAAACATTTTGCTTTGTTCTGGTGACACTGCCAACAGATGTTGAGGGACCCTAGCTCTGGTCGCCATAAACACGAGTTCTAGACCATTGAAAATGATTGTGTGGATTTTCCTTTGTCCTTGACTTCATCTTCCTTTGCACTTATCTCCTTTTATCAGTGAGGATCACCCCAGTATCCTCTACACTGCCTTCTCTTACGGCTATCTGTGGAGCAACTCCTTGCTGAAGTCATGCTAAGCAGTCTGTGGGAAGGAAGCCTGTCTGCAAGGCCTGAATCGCCACCTCGCCATAAATATACTGCACAAGGCATACTAAACAAGGTATACTACAGCAGCAGGAGTTGTCATGTGCCACGTGTGTCACTGCCATGCTCTTTAGTGGTGACCAAGCAGATCATTGCATCAAAATGTGCATGACTGACAAATCTTCACTATAACAGCAGGTAAACTAATGATCAGTAGGGGAGAGACTTGAGTGAAAGACAGAGACTGAGAGCCGTTTGTTTGCCTCAGGTTGATAGTATACTTTCTCCCAAACAGTGACAGGTTTTAATCAGACTATCTCAGGGTTAGTTATTACTTGGGAGGCATTTCTGGTAAAGGCAGAGTTATATCAGAAGGGTTTGTGGTTGAGATATGCACAAAAGTCTAGTTCAATTGACTCTGAACATGCCCAGCGTCATCCTGACCTAGCCGACAAAGGATGGGGCCCTGCAAGGAGAGAAGGTCACCTATGAGAAGGAGAAAGTCTGTATCCACTTTCAGGATATGCCTTACCGAGGAATAAAGGCATGAAAGAGTTTCATTGTGGCTTGGATACAAGGTTGGCCATGAGAAAAAATATAATTGTGTAAGAAAGATATCTTATAATGGGAACAGCTTGGTTCCCCAGATTACATCTATATCTGTGTCTGGCTGTCACTGAAGAATAACTGCCCAGGCACTGCACTGGGACACACTTCCCAAGAAGATCCATGAGCAAGTACTCAGGTGCCCACAGCCCCATGGACAGCTCGTTTTGTGCCTGCCAAGCATTTATCTCCCTCATACGAGATAAATGGCGAGCGCGCCCAGCACAGGTTGAACAGACTTTACATCGTGAACAACTGGTGGATGGCATTTCCCTAAGAGCGTGAGAACTGTGCTCTGGGATGACCACGATGACATTAAGGCCATTTCAGAGGGGACTTTCCCAAGCGCTTCAGCTTACATGAGTGCGAGTTATCATTCCTCCTGAGCCATGTACTTTGCACCTGCCTAAACTGTAAAGGGGTCTTAGCAAAGCTCTCCTCCCCTTGTGTTTCTCAAAAATTCCTGTTTGCAAAAGGTCTTTCCTGCAATCCAGGTGTATCTCCTCCCAGCTGTCATCTAAACTCTCAGAATAAACAAATATACATGGTGATTTGGTCAGGGATGGCTACTAGCCCAGGAAAGCTAATGATGAACCAACCTCCAGCATGTTTTGTGGCTTGCATTTGGAGGACTGCCTCTGACATGAGAGATGCTGCTCTCTGGGTGGTGGCACGGGAGAAAATGATCATGCCCAGCATTTTCTACCCACCAGCTGGTCTAATCACCCTTCCCATGCCTGTTCATGATGCTGTCTCCCACTCTACATTTTGGATATGCTCAGTGACTTAGGAACCTAAAACTCAGATGCCTACAAGTTTGAGCTAAATCTAACATCAGATCCTAGGATCCTTCCCCAAATCGTTACAGTGCATAGGATATTTACATATTTTCCTTTCTTTCCATTTGTATTAAAACATTTTTCCATGTAGCCAGACGTCCAAATAAGTGACAATACCCACCAGACTTTGTATTTTAAAAACCAGAAGCTGTGGCATCTTAGATGTAATTTTCTGAGTTACGCTACTCTCACTGTGTTAGGTGTTCTTTAAAATATTTGGTATTTAGCTTTAAAACCACTTTAAAATGAAAAAAAAACCAATTTTCCAAACCCCGGCTTTTTTTGAAGAATAAAAAAACCTTGGCAAATAATTAAACATTCTAATTTGAGATAATCTTTGAGTAATGAAGAAGCTGCTTCTGAATGCTCTTCTCTGACTCTAATAATTGATCTCTAATTGTCCCATCTAAAGGTTATATATTGCCTTTCCTCATGATTGTGTCCTCCTAATGCCTTATAACTTGGATCCAGCTATTAGCAACGTTCATTAATTCCTCCTGAAAATGCTGTGAACTTTCTAAACTGAAATAGTGCTTTATAAAACCAAGTTTAGTTTTGTACTAGTTTTGAGTCTCTTGAGGAAACCACACCAAGAGATGTCACAAACATGATGTGTCATTATTCAATTCTGAATTATTTTAGAATTTATGTATAAACTATTTGAGGATGTTGGACAGAGGATGTGTAGGAGGATAACCTAATTAAAAATAATGGCACAGGTGCTTTTTGTTCTCTACTGCAAGTAAACAGGTGACGGATTTGCAATTAAGTGTGTGATGCCTAAGTGGTAAATGCATTTATGCAAAAATTAGAAAAACTATAAAATTTAGAATCTGGTGAAATGTTTGTGATGATAGAAAAACTCTGAGTTGTTTCAGCGGGATTTTACTTGGATCTCTAACAAGCTGGGACAGCTAAACATATTTAATTTCTTACCTAATTGAGAGATGAGACTTCTTCACAGCATAAGTTGTTAACTCATTTCTGGAATAAGCTGGATTTTAACCTTATTCTACTTTAGTAAGACAAATCCTTTTAACCTGTTGCTTAGCAGGCTTCCTTTTATATAGCTTAAAGAAAATGGGTTAGACTTCTTTGTTTTTCTACTACACATTAAATTATGTACCCCAAATGTTGGTGTGTGCCTGGTGCTTGACTGCACCAAAGGCTTGTGATTACCCAGCGTATTTTCTGCAGTATGTTACTAAAAAAATGCATAAGGTACTTGCATGAGCACAGATTTTTTCCAAATACGTCTAATTAATAGAATTTGAAAATGCTTTTACTTCCTTTGCTCCTGAATTTTTCAGTCTAATTTCATTAAAGTGGAATACTTATTCATGTGCTGCTTTCCTCAATTTTGGCTTAATTGTTTCCAGTCTGTACAGCCCGGCTGTCTGGAGATGTTTATTACTGAGTAAATGTATTCTGGAAGGAGAGAGCCTGGCTAAATTGCTGGAAAGAAAAATTCTACAATCTGACCTTATCAAGACAGGATCCAGAAGGTTCTTATTTTTCATTTTGACTGCGGACTGTTAGCAGGGAAAAAAACAATCCAAAGGAGTTAACTAAAGTCTATCACAACAGTCGCTGGAGTTGGGAAAGAAAAAAAGCCAAAAAAAAGGAGGAAAAAAAAGCATTGTCAAATGCTTATAATCCATTCTGCAGAATTGCAGAAAAAGTGTTACATATCCTATAACAATACAAAGCTATTTTTCTTCTGGCTTTGGAAAGCAAAAATCTATTCCACACAAATGCACTTGGTATTTAGGGAACCTTTTAATATACTTTAAGTATATGATAACACAGAATGAGAGTATGGCATCAAAGTATTCAACAACATCTTTTGAGTGATCTTTAGCAACTCCCCCGAGCGTTTATGACTTGCTCGAGGGAAATGCACTTTTCAAAGATCATGTGCAGTCCCTATGGAGACCTGTAACCTTCCTCCGAGCAATTCACCACAAACTGATAGGTCTGATCACAGCACAACTGAGACAGTCAGTTTAAAACGCGTTGGAAATGCTCTGAGAATACTAATAGGAGCCCTGCGACTGCTGAGTCACTGCCTGCAACCGAGGGTTCAAGCAAAGGGTTGTTTGAGGATTATAAATATTGGTAGGAAGTCTGGTATTGGCAAAGCTTCATTTAGACCTTGGCCGGTTTGCCGTCTGATTTGCTGCATAATCAGTTTGTTAGTGAATCAAAGAAAGATAAAATCTTCGGATGGGAAGGGATGAGAGGTTCAAATCTGGGGCTGGGGAGGGAAGGAGTGAGTGTGTAGATATCAAAAGGCTGCTCTGACCGGTACAAGAACCTGTATTTGTTCTTCTAGAAAGAATTTGGTACTTATCTGTTGTTCCCACGGAACCTGCTGAGTTTATGAATAAAGGGCAAGGTTTTCCCTCACCCCTGTCCCCTTGCAAGAACAATGCCATGCCCCAGTGGCCTTAATGCAAGAGCTTGTTGGTTTTCTTGTTATTTGGCATTAAAGTATTTTTCAGGAATTTCAGCTTTGCCAAAATGATCTACCACTGTTTGAATGTCTGCTGTTAAATCCCCTCTGATAGAAAGCTGCAGAATGAGTTTCTTATCACAGAATGGATATGAATATACCCCCTTCCCAAGCCACCGCTGGCTTTATGGTGGCCTCCCCCAGGTGTCACACACCACTTTGCTGCCTGTCACGATCCTGTGTGTACTATTGCTTCTGCTACTTCTCCCAGGCCATCCAGAACAGTAGCGTGCTATTTAAATCAGGCATAGCCTGCCTTTGCAATTTCGGCTCTCGGAAGGTCCGGATCCACGTGGTGCTCCTCATTATCCAGCACTACGCTGTGTGTGGCATTCTTTTTTTTTCTTTTCTTTTTTATACAACACACACATAGTACAAGTTCAACTTGTTATTTTCTGACCTGTCTTTTTTTCTTTCTTCCCTCCCCGAGTCTTGCTCCAGATGATAACTGCTGCAAGAGCTTAAAAATAAAAATGAAAGTGTGAAGTGCATTCACTTTTATGGAACTGCAAACAGGGGGCAGGGAAAGGAGGGAAAATGCACCGGTATCATTTGTCTACCTTGACTCAGTTAATGTTCTCAGCCATTAGTCAACCTGCAGTGGTATGAAGTGTGTCATAAAAGATAGGATACACAAATATTTAAGAATAAAAGAAAGCTCTGATATTATGGGGAGCCTCTCGATAAGGGCTTGTTATTACTCCATTGCGTCTGGCCTGGAGCTGATTTCTGATTTCCGCTTTCTCAGAAGCTCTTTGACCACAAGCAGGAAATGTGCTACACGTAGATGAAGAAGTTGGCAAGTGTCCTGTACTGTGAGGGTCTGGACACAGAGCTGGTCGTCTGGTGGGTGAGGACCTGCATATGAAACACTGGCTATATATAGGGGGGCTATATCTGATACACAGACACACTGACCTGTCTTTGAGAGGACGCTGGTGAAAGAGTAGCTGGGAGATTTGCCGTAAATCCATCCTCAAAGCACTCACATTTACTTTTAAGTTATGCAAAACATAGCAAGTAGCTGCCATGAGACAAGGGGGTGCCAGGTCCCACAGTTTGCTTTCAGTCTCTCACATTCCTCCTTTGCTGTCATATTATTGCTCCCCCACACGGATGGACACATCCCCCCTCCAGTCCCTGTGTTTGGTAAAAATGGCTCGAAAAGTCCTCCCTGTCAAAAGCAAACATTAACACCAAATATTTGACCAGAGGGGGAAAAAAAGAGTTCTTATTTTTTGCAAAACATTACGATAAACAACAGTGATAAACCATTCCTTATAGCAAGAGGCCTTTAAAACACACGTGTATGTGCATTCCTCCTGGAAAAGCAGGTGAGGCATCAGAAGTACAGTCGTCCTTTATTAGTAGCAGCTAACTTAGAGAGATAGCAGGAAGTTTCACGTATTCAAAATATGTTCCCTTGCTGTTGCAGCTACCGGGGAGTTATCAAAGCTGGGGGGTGTTACTGCTCTTGTTTTTCTTTACATGGAAATCGCTCAACCCTGCTTCCCTTACTGTCCCTCTTGGGGTATTACTACTAGTGCAGTGGTGGAATATTTCTCCCTAAATGTTACTGTATAAAAATAAATAATTTCTTATTTCTATTTTTTTTTGTCCA
Source organism: Gorsachius magnificus (assembly GCA_034008185.1). NCBI lineage: Eukaryota > Metazoa > Chordata > Aves > Pelecaniformes > Ardeidae > Gorsachius > Gorsachius magnificus. The sequence goes on along the minus strand of CM067085.1, from coordinate 5,364,072 downwards.
TAGAGACTCTACTTTAAGAATGGAATTTAAAGGTTAAATACTGTGTTTAAAGACTCAGAAAGAAATGAAAATGATGACTGAAGCATGAAGAAAAACAATATTAGGAGCAGGTCACAAAACAGGAAAAAATCCCTATGTATTTAAGGAGGTGTGCCTAACAGTCCAACTGAAAAGAAAATAAGGAAAAGTGCTTCAGACAAGCAAGAAGATTTCAGGAGCTCACTTTGGCCACCAAAAGGAAGCCAATAATTTAGCAGGAGCTATAATAACTGCTCCATAAATAATAAAAAAAAACAAAATCAAATACCTGGGTCACAGTTATAGAGAATTAAGTCTCTATAAGGTAAAGCTAAATGGACCGTGGGAGGTTTTTTCAGTCTTAACCAGAAGACCAAAAGTCAGAATCACACCAGCAGAGTGATCCACTGCTGCAAATAGGCCAAATATGCGTATTTTCTTCAAATTACTTCAGAAGCAAAATATAACTCTCTAGAGCCTGGGAGGGAGGGAGGAGAACAAGATAAGTTCAGGTGTAGGGCATCCTGATCAAGCAGGGTTTAAATGCAACCCGAGGTAAAAGCTGAGCTTTTCAGGTGGAACAGAAATGTTGATGGAGTGAAGAGAAAACAAAAGTGATAAGGAAGTTGGTGGAGCAAGCTCAGCAGAAAGAAGACCAAAGGTTTTATGCTGTTGTTTACCAAGTTATTGCTGTTAGGCCCGAGGTGAAATGCATCGTGCCATCATAAGGTGCAGATGGCATGCTTTAAAAAATAGCTGTGGGGCTTGCCTTATAAAGACAGACAACCTGAGTTTTCCTAAGCATCTGTGTGCAGTTCTGTGCTGCAGGTGCAGCATGTGCTGCTTGGACATGTCATTGCCTTACTGCTCCTTTTCAGACTGTAGAAACCACAGTGTTTTCCTGCCTGAGGGTCTTCTGGGCCATCTCATCCTGGGTAAGACCTGCTTTTTTCTGTTAAAGAGAATCCCTCTTTGTTTGCTGGATTATTTTGCCCTCTTGACAGCAAGAGTGCTCTGGGCTAGCAGTGCAAAGGCAAGCTTTCGTTACCTGATGGACCAAGCATCCTGGCATCCCATCTGGCATTGGGTGCATGTGCTTCAGGGCACCCTTGGCTATTTGTTGTTGTCACATGTCACATCTTGAGAAGAAGGCATATGTTGTCAAATTAATTTATTGCACATTTTATTGGTGTTCCTGTGGAAAAGCTCATGTAGTTTCTTTCAGTCAAGGGACAAGGCGCCCATGACAAGGGCTTGAACGTGCTGCAGTGAGCCTGGGGCTGGCAGTGATGGATGGCAAACAGTTAGGGTGAAAGATGAGATGAAGAAGCACGCTTGTGGATGTGTCTGGCAGCGTGTGGCTTAACGTGGTTAAGCACCTCTGAACGAGCTGGGAAAGCTGTAAGTTTGAGAAATGTGTTTGCCTGTCCCCCCCTTAATTCCTCCTCTACCCCATGTACCCCAAACAACCCTCAGTTACAGACATGCAGAGCTCATCTTCCCACAAAGCTGCAAATCCTTTTTTTTTTTTTTTTTTTTCCCTTTTTCCTTCTCTGAACTGTCTGTCAAATGTCACTGCCTTCCTATCACTCTCCTAACAGTGATGGCTGCCCTCCATTGCATTTTCTGCCTTTTTCTCTGGCACATCAACCAGTGCCTGCTGGGACTCTGGCCAACTCATGTGGCCTCGCTCCCTTGCACGTTGGTCTCACCATGGCTTGCAGTGCCCTCTGGTTACTTTGCAGCATCACAAGAGAAAAAAATGCAGACTGTTAGATCAGTTTTGTAGCTAAAAAACATGCCAAGGAGATAAGTTTGCTGATTTTTTTGAGCGTTGAATTAAAGGGCAGAGGTTTTTGTCTTTGTTTTTTCTTCCATTCCATCTGAAGAGTTGTGAATAATACCTGGGAAGAAGGGGTCAATATTCCCACTCTCATGAAAGTCTACAAACACACGGCCTTTGCCAGCTCAGCTGCTTTCCTGCCACCATTGACAATAGAGGATAAAACTCAAGATTCTTTTTCAAAGGAAAATGAAGTGGGAAAAATTTCACTTCTGTTCCTGTAATTTTATTTCCAAAAACAAAATGAAAAGTTACAGTGTATTTCAGTTTGGTTTGATCTAAATGGCCAACAAAACAAGAAATAAATAACCTTTCTGAGGGGAGTTTGACATTGGATCTATATTTACTCAGTAGTTGAAGTACCTCAACCTTTTCTTTCTTGGCCCGAATTTCTGGTGGTACAAAGCTTCTTGAGCAGCAGTCCAGTTATCTTGGTGGTGGAGTAAACAAGGCAAGTTAGTGGGAAGTCCAAAAAAAATCATTTGACTGTCCAAAACAGGGTACAGATACTGCAAGAACTGATGGATAGAGGTTAGCTTTATTTTGGGTCAATATTAAGTGCTTTGTGTGGTTGTTTTGTTGTTTATTTTCTAGCAAAGAAGACTAAATGTTGCAGTTCAGGAGTGTCAAATACATCGGTGCTTACTGAAAATGGAAATCCAGATAAAAACCAGGCATTACTGCAGGGGTCTGTGCATGCAGAACACCAGGATGGAGTTGTATCTCTAAATTACGTTATTAGGGCAAAAATCTGTCCCCTTTGCCCCTACATCTCTGTTTGTTTGGGGTGTTTTTTGTGGGTTCCCTTCCCTCCCCCCAAACTTCAGAGGCTGAATAGGGAGAAACGAGTTTTGTTGCTTCCAGATGACTATTTTCTAGTTATGTGTAGGAATGGGTGTCATTCAAGCTTGAATGGAGGGGACTGGGCTAACACATGGCTGGTTTGAGATAACGTTTATAGAGGGTAAAGGGAGATAGAGACTTAGTTCTTCTCTAATTTCACCTCTAACAATTCTTCTGTTTTCCACCCTGGAAAATCCATGCTCTGTGTAAATTCCCACCGCTCCCTCTGCCACGTGGCTGTGAACGTTGCTGACTTCTAGCTGTTACGCCATCGATCTCCTCCTTCACTAAAGGGAAAGAGTTTGGTTTAAAACCATTTTCATTATAATTGTGTGTGTGTGTTCTTGTACCTCTATGGGAGAAAGGTGCCTTCTTAATTTAATCAGAGCTTTAAATTGTGCCAAGGTGACAAAGGAAAATAAATGAGTAAATATATACACCTGGTTTTTGGTTAACTCTGGGAGGTCATGTGTTTCGTTGCTGTGTGGGTCAGAGTCTGGAGGAGCAGGCACATGACTGTGGCTGTTTTTTTCATGCAGCGCTGAGTATTTGCACAAGAATTTCATCATCCTCTCTCAGGAAAGGCTGCTGCCAACCGCAGGGTAACGTGGTTTCACTGTGGAGGGGAAAAGATGAGTTTTATAGGTAAAATTACTTTTAACACCAAAACGCTTCTTGACACGAAGGTCACTATGTGCCTAAATTACTCTAAGTAACCGAGTTTATTATAATTCCTCTCTGTCACATTCCCTTGCTGCAGCTGTGACACTGTGCTGTGTAACTTATTTAATTATACGGTTGTGTTTGCTGCCGTGTGTCTGTTGTTGGGTGTGCTATGAATATTTAGATTTTTCTTTCTCTGCAGTTCTGTAATTTAAACAAATTTGCTGGAGTGTATTTAACCTGAAGTAAGCTCGAATGTGCGCTGCTTTGGGCTGTGCTTTTTTAGGAACTTCCTCCTGCAATATTGTATTCACAAAAGCAATTTTCTTCATGTAAAGATGGGAAGGAGAATCAGCCCTTGCGTGCTATGCATTTCCATACTTTTTCTGTGTTTGTTTTTAAGGGAACTTTGATGCACAGTGCTATTGGTGCTTTCAGTGGGTGTATTTTGGCAGCATGGACCTATACTGCAAACTCGCACGCTTATATGTGTACACCCCCCCAGTTTTCTTTCCAAAGAGTTCATTTGGACACTAACCTGAAAATGTCAAAGGTCTGTGGACTGAGCTGCATTTAGCAACCTGGTAAATGGCTATTGGAGGGCAGAAAGTGCAGGGCATGCTATTTCCATGATAAACTTGCTTTCTCTGAGGATCTTGATACAGCTTTTTAAATAGGGATTCATTGTATGCCTGTCAGCACTCTGCTGGGTAGAAAGACCGTGAGTAACATCTTGGAATATTTAAAGAAAATGTTTAAGGGGGGTGAGGGGACTTTACAGGGTTTTTTTAATGGAGACATCAAGATACAATTATAGACAGAGGGTCGATCTATAAAAAAATATTGTAAGTGGCTCTAAAAATAGGACAAATTATCATTGTTGTAATTAAACCTAATGGACCTTCCTGTGTAAGCTTGATAAGATGGCTTGCTAATATTCATGCAATTTTTTTTCTATTCAGTCAGTAAATTATGCATAAAGGACAAAACAGAAATAATCACCCAGACATTCGTGTCACTTGTGTCTGACTAATTCTCATCCATCGCCTTTTATAGTTTTAAAATGAGAGATGAAGTGGCGGGGCTGATATCTGTGCCAATAAAATATGTAATAATGACTGTTTTCTTAATTTAAGTTGCATATGCTCTTTTTGAAAATGAAAGATTGCCAACAGTCATTGGTTTGTTCTTTACATGGAATCAGCATGCAAGAGTCAAAAGAGCAAAGAAAGAGTGAAAAAAAAACCCCCGCTGACTTCATGCCATCCATATCTATTAAGTCGAACAGTGTAAGGAAGTTTCAAGGAAAGGGAGGAGAAAACATCTGGATGCTTTTTCCAGAGTAGATAGTAGAGGCAAGTTGTTTATCTTAAAATGTTGATTATTTTGGCTCTAAGATATATGAAAAAACTCCTGATAAGAAACTGTTTATCAAAGTGAGAATTACATTTTGCACCGATGGCTCTGAATTTTGATTTGAAGAGGATACAGAATATAGTTTTCAGTTAAATGAGAATAATTGGATGGAATCAAGGTGTGTTGTTCTTATACCAATTTATTTCTTTACATATAGAAAATAACAAATGGTTCATGAATTATTGTAAAATAATTGCATGGGACTCTATTCTGCAGCAATTAGAAAATGCAATAATGCCAGTCAGAGTGGAAAAAAAAAAACAAAAAGAAAAAAAATACCCAGGCATTTTTGGGATTTCCTCTCTATGAAGCCTAATTCCCATTCAAAGGGAAAAAGTATTTTCTTATTCTGGTCTCAGGCTTGGATCTCTGGGATTTCATTCCTCAATAGGATTTTGATTGATTTTATTTTAGTAGTTTTATCTTATTTCATAATGTTTGTATTAAATCAGATACCTCTGAGCACTTAATCATTTTTGGCTTCTAGATCTTTGTATTTAATATTATATTTGCTGTCAAAATTTAATATAAATAAGAATCATAATAAACGAAAGTCATTGATCAGATGCAGCAAGCTGCAGCAATGACAGGGAACAAAAAGCCTGATCCAGAAATCTTTATCTGTAATAGAGACACCTATTGACTTCAGCGGGTTTTGGGTCAGGCCTCAAATGGAAACAAAACCCATCTATGCTTGCCAGACAGGTCAGCAGATGACCTGGAATATGATAGCCATTAATCCACTGTAATAACTGTGTGTCCTTACTGAAAAATGGTGACTAGTAAGACAAATGGGAGGATGCTGTGCTGCGTTCACATGGTGTAAAGCAGAGAATCTACAGACCAGGATGAGAGGGATCTGGTGGATAAAACCAAACTGTTCTTCAGGCACCCTTATCATCCATCTCTTGATCATAAACTGCAAGGGAATTAACTGGCACTGTCTGTGTGGGCCCCAGAAGATAAACGTTGGAGAATCCCAAACCTTCCTCATAGGCTGCATCCGGGAGAGGACATAGGTGATGGCAATACCAACGCTGCACAGTCCCCCTCCTAGGGACTGGGGGAGTTGAGCATCGCAGAATAAATACCACTAACTCAAGTGAGTCATCTGTTTAGCGAGATTAAAGGGCTCCTTCCCTTACTTCAGGAACGATGTCACTGGGGAGCAAAAAAAATCCAGGCATTCACTTGAGTGGGGAAGAGGCTGATTGTGTAGAAAAGACTATACAGACTACTGTATGATCCTTTTATCTGGAAGGAGATGGTCAGGGAGACTTGATTTCTAGCCCCTTCTGCAAGGATTGTTTCCATAATTTGCATTAAATACTTGTTATTAGAAATAGAGGACCATACCTGGATTATGTGAGTATGTACTGGACATGCTTTGATAATGCCTATAGGATCAGGACACCCATGTTGCTGTTGTAAATCAAAGAAATAAGCCTTTGGAAACAAAAATAGTTTTACCTTCCAAACTCTGATCCCAGTATTGCTTGAAAATGAACCCTGATTTACTGATTAAGCCCATGGATTCTTAACATTTATAATTTGGAGAAGTGAAACTTAAGTTATCTTACAGAGTCTTTAGATTATGAGGTGCCTGTATTAGTGCCATAGTGCCCATGAATTTAGCTTGCTTTTCTAGGTGTTTCACAACAACTACTGGAGGAAATAAATATCTCTAAGCCATCCTCCCTGATGACTGCCAAATGAGGTCCAGAAGGTCTGTACCCATCTGACCCGCAGAAAAGCACCCATGTTGTTACCAGTACCCCAGGAGGGGAGATGGCAGAAGCAAGGTCTTGGATCTGCTGTTCGGCTATAGAGAAACTGAGAAGTGGTTCCTTGGGGAATAGGGAGCCTGGTCACATCTCTCATGGGGCTTTCAGTGGGTAACAGATCCTTAGGAGGTGGCTGGTTGGGTGTATTGATTCCAGCCAGCTCAGCCGCTTTAGCATCACACCTGACTATTTCCCTAGGTGTAGCCTTCTGCCTCCTAGAAGCCTTGAAAAACACTCTGAGAACAAAATTGTTCAAATGTCTTTTTTTTTTTTTTTAAACAATTTTTGCCATTTTATTTTCCTTTTTACCAGCTAAGGAATGATTGGGATGAATGAATGGTTAATGATAAATTTGGTGACAATGAGGACGTGTGAACAACCTGTGTGGGGACAGCACAAAACCAGGAGGTCTCCAATACCTCTCAGGAGAGGGTGAACATTTGCTAAGTGGAAACTGCTGTCTTAAAGAGCTCGACCAGCATTTTTTTTTTTTTTTCAACTCTACATGCTCGTGGGAGAGGAAAAATTACTACTGTGTAAGATATCAAGTCTGGAAGGGAAAAAGAAAATGTTGTCACCATAAACTAAATGACAGCAAATTAAACCAGGTAACTAGCATCATGCTGGCCATTTGGCTAGAGTAGAAACAGGTTTGGATTAATTGACACTAATGAGGCTGTGCTATTTAGGGGTTTATGTTTAAAGATCAACTGTTGTCCTTCCCACATGCCTTGATGAAGCTATTCTGGATGGTCTTCAGGGATTGGTGTAAAAATGTGATAAAACCCCCATAATCTGCATTTATGTATTTCTACCAAAAAGAATAAAGAAAAAATGTGTCGTAAGGGATTGAATTTTAAAAAAAATTTGTAATATGGAGCATACTGTCACACTGACTCTCAGAACCCCTTTCCTACAAAAACTGGAGCTAGGTTAAGTGACATTGAATGTAATGCTCAGCTGGCTACAACCCATATAATCATCTGTTGCTCTCTCCACAGCTCGTTTCTAGATAACTAATTGTAACATATTATTGGGTTTAAGAAAAGGGAGCAGATACTTGTGGAAGATGCATACTTAGTGTTTTCTTTCTCAAACAGAGAGGAAAAAGCTATATTCTCTGGTGGCCCTATGCCGAATATTATGTGCTAATCTTGTCCTATTTCTGCCTAGCCCCTAGAGTTTTTTTTGGTTGCACCGAAATTCTTGGGGATGTTTAAAAAGGCAGAGAATATTGTGTGGTTTAACTATACAGCACCCTAAACTGGGGAAACCACCAAGTACCTCAGTGAGCCCCTTCACTACACAGAATCACAGAATGGCAAGTGTTAGAAGGGACCTCAGGAGATCACCCCGTCCAACCCCCCTGCTCAAGCAGGTTCTCCCAGAGCAGGTTGCACAGGACATTGTCCAGGCGGGTTTTGAATATCTCCAGAGAAGGAGACTCCACAGCCCCCCTGGGCAGCCTGTTTCAGGGCTCTGTCACCCTCAAAGTAAAGAAGTTTTTCCTCATATTTGTCGTGGTTTAACCCGGCTGGCAACTAAGCACCACGCAGCCGCTCGCTCACTCCCCCCCCTCCCTCAGTGGGATGGGGGAGAGAATCGGGAAGGGGAAAAAGGTTAGAGCCGAGGGCTGAGATAAAGACAGTTTAATAAGAGAAAATAATAATAATAGTAATAATGAGAATGATAACAAAATATACAGAATATACAAAACGAATGATGCACAATGCAATTGCTCACCACCCGCCGACCGATGCCCAGCCCGTCCCGAGCAGAGATCAGTACCCGAGCAGTGATCACTCCTCCTGCAACCGACTGACCCACCAAACCCCCCCTGAGCATGACGTTATGTGGTATGGAATAGCTCTTTGGACAGTTTGGGTCCTAGCTGTGCTGTACTCCCAGCTTGTTATGCACCTGGCCGAGCAGGGGAAGCTCAAAAAGTCCTTGAACAGCCTGAGCACTACTTGGCAACAACTAAAAACATCAGCGTGTTATCAACATTCTTCTAGCACTAAATCCAAAGCACAGCACTATGCTAGCTTCTGTGAAGAAAATTAACTCTATCCCAGCTGAAACCAGGACAATATTCAACTGAAACCTCTTATGTTTCAGTTTGTGCCCATTGCCCCTTGTCCTGTCACTGGGCACCACTGATAAGAGTCTGGCTCCATCCTCCTGACATCCACCCTTAAGATATTTGTACGTCTTGACGAGATCCCCTCTCGGTCTTTTCTTCTTCAGGCTAAACAAGCCCAGCTCCCTCAGCCTTTCCTCATAGGGGAGATATTAGAGGGGATAGATTCTCATAATTTTGTCAATGCCTGACCCTTCATAATTAAAAGACCTAAGAGTAGTTAATTCTTCTTTTTAAAAGGCAATGAAACTCATTATTTCAGAAAATCACAGAATTTCAGAATATGGGGCTGGAACGAATCTGGAAAGTCTTTGACTTTACCCCTCTGGCAAGGCACCGCCAGCGAAGTTTTGCCCTAAAGTACAGAGCGTGTGTTCTAAATTTTCTTTGCCAATAGGTCTGTAAAGCCAAGTGCACAAATGCTATCTTGAACATGATGGTGTCTCTGAGCATTAGTTACAGAACTATTCTTATAAAGATCAATGAGCTTGTAAATTTTGCAGGTACCCTTTTGGATATTCTGTTAGAAACTACGGTCTGTCGTGTTTGCAGCTTGACTCGGGCTTCTCTCCTTTCCCAGGACAACTGGATACAAAAATGATCCGAGGGCTGGAGCCCCTCTCCTATGAGGCCAGACTGGGAGAGTTGGGGGTGTTCAGCCTGGAGAAGAGAAGGCTGCAGGCAGAGCTGAGTGCGGCCGTTCAGGGCTTAAAGGGGGCCCAGAGGAAAGGGGGGGGGCAATGTTTTTAGTAGGGCCAGCTGTGACAGGACAAGGGGTAATGGCTTTAAACTAAACCAGGATAGGTTTAGACTGGATATAAGGAAGAAATGCTTTACAATGAGGGTGGTGAAACACTGGAACAGGTTGCCCAGAGAGGTGGTGGAGGCCCCATCCCTGGAAACCTTCAAAACCAGGGTGGACAGGGCTGTGAGCAACCTGGTCTAGTTGAAGATGTCCCTGCTCACTGCAGGGCAGTTGGACTAGATGACCTCTAGGGGTCCCTTCCAACCCAAAGCATTTTATGATTCTATGATATTTGGTGTAGCTAGAAGGAAATATTCGCCCAAGGTCCCGGTCTTGAAGGTTACATTTCTAATGATGCCTTTGTCTGCTGTCTGTATTCTGCCTTCTCTGCCCTTGTATGTGAAGAGGAAGAAAAGCTGAAGGAGATTGAACGTTGCACAGCCTGGAAACAACTTCAGTATAGCCGAGCGCAGACTGTGGAAACAATAATGCTGCCTCTGGCTTTGACATCTCAAAATTGTGAATGGCACTTCAGCATTTGTAACTGCTGCTGGTCTGCTGGGAGAACTTAGAAGCTGCTGATGTAGCTTAAAAAGGGAAGGGAAGAACATCATACCTATTGGGGGGGGGGAAGCCTTTGGGGTTACAGCAATATGTTGCCTTGGAAATATTTGAATTGATCAGATTTACCATTCTATTCAAATACTTCACTTTTTAAAAGCTTTACATCAAGTAAGTTTGGGTCTTGAATGATCGAGCTTTAGTGGCTGCTTATCAGCCATTTGTGAATATGCATGCTACAGCGGCTGAACTGTGGCATTTTTCTTTTTAAGGTGAAATTGAATGACCTGAAAATGGATCCATCTTCTCCTGCGTTACCAGCAACCATTTTAGAGCAAACTGCCTTGCGGCTAGGATGCAGTCCCACAGACAAGAAACTTGCTTTTCACTTAGATGAAGAAGATGAGTTAAAGCATCTTCGTGAATGTTTCTGTATCCCAAAAGTCAAGGATCTGCCTCCAAGTGAGAATTATAATTACAGTGGGGGAATGAGGGGGGGGGGAAGGGTGGGGCTTTACATCTTCTATGGTGTTTATCACGGATCTTTGGAATCGTTGTCACTTATGAGATAATTGAGCAATTGCAGTCATATCCGAGCACAGTATGTCCCTGATGCTAAATCAATCCATCAACTTATTCTAGCACCAAAAGCTTTATGCTCTCATTCCCATCCTGAATAAAATGCGAGGATACAGTACTTACATGGTGCTTATGCTGTCAGTCAGCTGCTTTGAACAATATAGTGACTGATTGAAAATTATAGGCAGAAGCATTTCTATCTAATGGTTTGAAACGGCAATGCAGCTTACAATAGTTTGGAGTAGTTGCTTCCTTGGTATAATATAGTTTGGTGTTAGCTATCAGTTGCAATTATTTTAGTTAATGAAAGAGATGGTACATATATTATATTAACATTTATGCCTTATTGCTAGTGGTAGCAATGATTTTCTTCCTGAGGCCAAATGAAAGACTGTGCCTTAGAACAAATAATTGATCTGAGGAAATAATTCATAATGAAACCTTTTATTTAAAGATCTTTCCCACTTCCCTCATGAATTGCCTACAAATAGATAGCTGCACATGGCTTCAATGTAACCACGCAAAATGGTTCTCAAAATTTTTTTCTGCTTCATTCCTGGTCTGTAGGTTGTTTCGAGGAGTCTGTGGCATGCCTGGGCAGGGGTACCCGTGATTGATTTGCCCCTGGTGTGCAGGCATGGAAGCCATGCGGGAGGGCTGGCAAGCCAAGAGGGAAGCTTTTGCTTCCAGTTAGCTCTCCTAGCCCAGTGAAAGAACAAAACATTTCCACGTGTTTTTTTGTACCCGCTACTGCTGTTGTGTCTGGCCAAAATCATGCAGGGAAACCTGGTGGGAGCACCCACCAGGGTCCTGGGCTCTTGGGTTTATTTTCAGCTCACAGGTCAAATACATAGGGAGCAAAAGCTGTCCCTGCTCTGCAGGCTCTGGTCATTGCACACTGGAAGCTGAAGAAATGGCATATTATTTCCTTGGATGGTGAACATATGTAGGCATAGTCATTCTCCTCCTTTTCTCTCTTGGCAGAAAGCATCTATTAAAAATTAAAGGAAAAAATATCATTGAACTTTCTTGCAAAATATTTTCATTTTCCAATAAATGCAGATACAATTTTCTGCAGATATTTTTTTCTGTACTAATGGTACATGAAAAATTACAGGAACATTCACCAAATTATGTCCAGTAAAGATCTGTGATAGAAAATGGTATCAATTGTCTGAATTCCTGGACATCTTTTGAAAATATCTTTGGTATCTTTCTGCCTAGAGATGATGAATGTTGGGAATGCAGTCTGCTCCTGTCCTTAGGACGTGAGGATGATAAATCTTAGTTCTTCATGTACTGGTGGTATTGGCTTATCTTTCCTCACATTTAAATCCTTAAGCTTTGCTATTTATATTGTTCAGAGCAGAACAGGACACTTTACAAATATTTAAACTATGTTCTTCCTCTGCATGGAGGAGGTGTTCTCAGCCTGTCTGCCAAAATCTTTTTTTTTTTTTTTTTTTTTTTTTTTTAAAATTTTTTACTCTGGCTGCTTAAGAGCGTTTCCTAGACCCCATCTGTTTGTTTGGGTATGACTGTTCTGTACTCAAAGCCATTTCAGCTGCCACCGTGCCGCTGCAAAATGTCTCTCTGAAGCTGGGAAGATGCTGGAAAGCAGCTCACATGGCTGTTGTGCTGCTGCCCTTAATCTGGCTGTGCCACTGAAATCCAGCTCAACTAGAGTACCTGCACGGCAGCCCCATCTTTGACTGCAGCACATGAAATGTCTCTCAAGAATAAAAAGGTCACTTTGCAGTGTAGTGTCTCAGTGGCTTCAGACTAAAGAATCTTCTGAGAAGCATGCAGAGGTTTTGATACCCCGTCATAGTTTTAATTGCTTCCCTTCTAACCTCCATTATCATTTGTTTATCAATTACCATAATATTTAGACTCAAAGACTGCTGATGTATTTCCCCATCCCCCCACCCCATTACTATAATATTTAGTCCTGAGAGTCTGGATATATATGTTTTAGTGAAGATAAGCAGCCTACATAGTAGTACCAGTTGAACAGCACAGAGAACCCATCATTCTTGTGTTACCAAGCTGAGGAGTTTGTTCCCCCTCTTTTCCCCCGTCTCTTTTCTGTGCTTCAGCTGTCATCAGGAACAGCTTCCCCGCTGAAAAACAGCAGGGGTGTAAATATATGTATATTTACATTGTTTCTCTATATGATAGAGACAGATCTCCCCTGACATTTATCTGAGCGCAGGAGCAGATCCTAGATAATGTGCTTCTGAAGATAAATGTCATTACAGATATTAGCTATCAAATATTCTTTATACATTTACATAAAACATTACAATGAGGCTTTAAAATGAAGCCTTACAAGAAATAGATGAGAACATCTATAGGACACAATTGTAAGGTTGCATACATAAAAATCATAAAGTCATTATAATACTTTAATTTAGTCATCAACTTATAAACTGTCATAGCTGTTTATTTGTTAGATGGATCAAGTGGAAAGAACTAGCAGACTAAGTCCCTAGCAAATCTTCCTGGTTTTCTTGTGCAAACAGGAGGGAGGAGGCTCAGGTGAGCAAATAGGAAAAGATGACAGCAGCAGATTTAGAGAAATGTTTGGATCTCGTCACTCTTCTCCGAGATGACAACAAAGTCTCTTTAACGCTTTTTTTGTGCACTGCAGGGAGGTAGGAATGACTGGATTGTAGTTGGCAGTCGGGTGCCAAATCACCAATCTGATTAAGGCTATGGCTTGTGCTTTGTCATCTAGTAAAGGAATAGAGCATCATTTGGGTTTCCTAGGAATAAAAAGATGTCCCAGAGTGAAAGCGTTGAGCTGTATTTCCCTGAAGAGATGGTTGAAGGTAGTGGTTAATCTTCTAAATCTGACTTTTTGTTTGGAGGGCTTGTGAGGGGGTTATAGGAAGATGTGAAAGAGGTGATCTTTCATCCTTCAACAAGGGATAGGACTCAGGTAATGCATAAACAGGTTTAGTCCTTCCTTTCTGGTTAATAAAGACAGTGTATTTTTCCCCTTTGTTTGGAATGAACATTTCTAAAAACATACTTGGTTTTTCTTTAAGGTTTAAAAGGTATAGAAATTAAACTTCAATGTAGAGGAATGGGTATATTTAGTTTGCAAAGTAGTGTACGTTAGTAGATCTGACTAGTTTGTGTGAATCTGAGTAGTTGTGAGAATAATTTGTACCCAATTAATCTTAATGTTAATTACTGTTCGTGTATTTTTTTTATTCAGGCTATTCTAAGGACACATTTCAGTAATGAACTCCTGTTTGATTTGCACCAGCCTTTATTTAATCCATTGTGCTTATTTCCTATCTAAATGTTGCGATATATATTGCATGCCAACCACAGCTCCTCCAAAAATAAATAAGGCCAATAGTGTGAGAAATGAGGGTAGAGTAATTTGGGGAAAGGCAAGTGCTAGTCTTAAGAAAACAAATGTGTTACTGTAAAGAGTATCACAGTGACAGAGGAGATGTTGGAGCACAACAGTGCGCTGATCAGGAGAAGCTGTGAAATGACAAAGATGTTGCAAAACACAAGCCTAGTTTGGGAAGCAGCAGTGGTCCAAAATGAGTCTTTTAATGATGTCGGAGAGGGGAAGGTAAATGGCTTTTTGTGAAAAGGAGAAGGATACAGCACAGTACAGAGTTGACAACGTACAAAAAAAAAAAAGAATATCCAAAGTAACAGGTGTAAAAGTAGAAAAATACACAAGTGGTAATGCCACCTCTCTCCAACCGTGACCCAAGAGGTGTTTTTATGTAGAAAGGACTGTGGTGCAAGAAAAACTAACTTTCTTATAATTCTTTACCTGTTTTAAGGCTTGACTGGAGTATAAAGAATATTAGTGAGACTGAGCTTCAAATTCTTGAGCAAAGATCCTCCTCTCTACTCCCAATGAGTCAGTATTACTGTGTTTCTTGATCAGAAAAGAACTGATACTAGAACCAGTTTAGGAACATGGATAATATTTATGCCTCTCTGTTTTCATTCCTATTAGAACAGAGACGAAAAACAGACATGGTATCTGTAAAACAGATTAGGCTGAAATTGCTCTCTGACTTACGCTTTTTAAAAGCTTCTAAAGCTTTAATTAAGAAATTACACAAGTTGTCTATACTTCTGAAAAATGTGTTTCTGGTGAAGTTCAATGAAGTTGGTAATCGTTAGTGCAAAAGGTGGTAAGAGACCTTTTCCAGGCATCTAATCTATTTCTCTACAGCCCTAACATAAAATTTTTTCAAACAGAAATGTAATCTTATCATTCATTTTTAGCATGTATCTCAACAGATTTGTTCATTTGATCTCTTTTCTGAAGAATATCGACTATATTTACCAAAAATACATGTAATGTTAGCTTTTGGGGTATTGTAAGCATATGTATAGATGAATGCAAATTACTTACTACTTCTAGAAGGTCGCCATCACTTGTCCCTCCAAGAATCTCTAACATGAGAAATAATAGAAAAAGGCAATGTTTGGATTGATAGATGATGACACACGGTAATTAGATTGTTCAGAACCTCACCAGAGCTATTATTTATAAATTTCTACCGCCTTGCTTTTCTCCTAATCATTGAAAGGATTTGTCAACATAGATTTCTTCCTCCTCCTCAGATGATGACATGAAGTGCAGCCCACAATATATGCTGACAAGACAAGAACTTCGGAGACTGCCTTAAAATATTCTGTGCCATGACTACATTTTTCTAAATAGCGATTTAATCATGCAGGGAGAACTTACATGAAAGACACAGATTTACCTAGTCTTAACTTTTATTAAATGCATGATTCAAGTAGTTTCATGACTTGGAGCAGGAATTTATTGATGATGGGAGGAAAGTGGATAGCCTGGTCAGGAAAACGCTCCCTCTTCACTCGCTGTTGGTTACAGACCTGACAAAATCTGTGCCAGTGGCTGCTTCCCACACAGCCCCAGAGACCTGGGGATTTAATGCTACCTGAACTCACATTAGCTCCAGAACAGGTATAAATGGACTCAGCCAAAAACTGCAGGAGGACGAGGGGAATAATTGCTTGCAAATTGCCTGGCTGTCCTCCTCCTTAGATGGGTCACCTCCACAGTGTCCTGGGAGGAAGGTCAGGATGAGGCACCTCCACTTGTGTGTGGGGACTGTGGTGTCCGAGGGAGCTCCAGAACAGGCAGAGCTCTGGGTGGTGGCACACGTGTGTGTGTGCTGTCCCTCTGGTGCTAACCCCCACATGCCTGTGGTTTCTGTGGTTCTCCTCTGCAGCTGATCTGAGCCTGGTGAACGGGGAGGAGAGCTGCGTATACTTTGCTGGGAATTCTCTCGGGCTCCAGCCAAGAAAAGTTAAAACTTACTTGGATGAAGAACTGGACAAGTGGGCTCGAACGTGAGTATGCATCAGAGTATGTGAGATGCTAACCCATGCTTCAGATGAGCACTTCAGGGTTTTTTTTTGGATCTGCCTTGAAAATGAATAGAAGAATAGTGTGTTAAAACCACTACAGCCCAGGAGTAAAACATGTTCAGTGTTTCCCTAGCACTGTTTAAATCTCCTTTAAAGGCATGAGCAGTAAAACAGGCAAAGAGAAACTTCCAGCTCTGATAACCCGTGCTGCATGTGGTGGCTCATCTGGAGGACCTGCACGGTTTAACCATCCCCATCCAATTGCTACGTGTGTTTATACACAAGACACACAAACTCATTTGTTTGCTGCTGCTTGCTGGTGAACATGATTAAGTTTAAGGCCGTGTCATTTTCTAATTAGTATTTTTAACTGTGTGATTGGCCCAGCAGGCCTTGCAATGGGCAGTTCCCCTTGAAATAGCACTGAGCACAGGTGGTGCTGCTGCCAGCGCTGGCAAGTTTTTGGCTTCTCTTAAACCAGGTCTCTGCCTGACAAGTTCATTTTATTTAGAAAGAAGCATTCCTGTCTTCTCAGGAGCATCTCAGTGAGGAGCTGAGGGTGGATGGCAATGAGTTCTGCCAAACGGAGCTCATGTAGGAGAGACGGGAGGACAAAAGAGGGACACATTTCAGCATTGCAGGGAAAGGGGCATCGTCATCATAACAGATGGGAAACTTTTAAGTACATGGGGGAGGAAAAAACACCACTTTTTTTTTTTTTCTATTATACTTTGTTTCCATGGAGAGTCTGCGCTTTGAGATGTCCAGCACCTACCTGAGCATCTGGGCCAGGGAGGAGTAATAAAAAAGATAACTAAAAATCTTAGGGAGCTGAAGGTGGGAAAGGAAAATGACATCGAGATGAGCGAGCAAGCTGGAAAAAAGATGAACACTTTTATAAGGTTCGGGGTATGAGTGGAACTGATGTGATTTCATGGTGAGAGAGCAGAGGGAATATGGGGAGGCAGAAGAGGAAAAGCTAATTCTGCTAACTGGGTAGCCTTGTTTCAGTAGAAAGGCTGTAGATGGAGGCTTCACAATGTAAATGTGAAACCTCTGTAGCAGCTGTTTCACTTGTTAATATAGGAATGCTGTGCATTAATAAAAATAGTTTACTGTTTCCTATTTATTACTTGCATTCTTCTAAGTGAGAAGAAGATTGAGAATGAATGTGAACTTTGGGAAGTACTCGTTCCTTCTAGTTATTCATTCAGCACAATGCTGCAGTTTCTCCAGTCATTTGAAAAAATTGCAACCCTGTCCATTTCTGTATGATTATCGTACTTTATCAGGGAAACAGCTGAGCTCTTTCGAAAGGTAGAAGTCAGATAGCACTCTTATCTGTTAGTGATGCACTGGGAGTGCAAATATATTTCAGCTCCTTCACTGTACTTTTTCATTGGTTGGCTTCCATTCTTATGGTTGTCTTTGCTACAGCAAAGGATTTTTTTTTTTCTCAATGTTATAAAAATCTGAAAGAAACAGGTAGGCAGCATGTTTCTCCAGAAGATCAAAAGTCCCTTCAGTAGCTGTACCTAAGGGGGAAATATGGCTGAACATGATTGCAAGCCCTTGGAAGAGAGGGAGCAAAAAAAAGACCATTTGCCAAAAATACAGCTTGGCCCTAAACACCTTACCCAGAATAAATCAGAAAGTTTTGGGTTTGTGTTTTTGTTTGTTTTGTTTTTTTTTTTTTTTTTTTTTTTTTAAAAAAAAAAAACCAACACCAAAGTGCAACACAAACTAAACTCAACCAAAACACAACAAAATCCTGCTAGCTGCAGGTGCACCTAAGGCAACTGGCAAAGGCAGGACGAGGTCAAGCTAAATTTGAATGGAGCAATTTATGCTTAAAGAGGCTGATGGGCAGGATCGGGTGCTGGGGGCTGCAAAGGTGGTTGGAGATGCAGAAATGGTGCTTTTATTCCAGTCACCAAGGAGAGCTTAGCAAAATCCAGTCTAAGGTAGTAGCTGTTACCAGCCGAAGCTGATCTTGTGTGTTGGCAGCATGGAATTTAGTGTCTGTAGCTTAGATAAATAAGTAGTGAGAATCTAAGAAATGGCATGCAAATTAGGTGCATCCTTCAAGTCAGCAATGATATAGATTCTGGCTCTCTTATAAATTGGTTTATCGCATTTTCTGTTTGTTGTGTCTTGGGACTCATCTCAAATAGCTACTATACTTGTCTGTTTAAATGGTTTTCACTGCTTATAGCTGATGGCAAGAGTGAAAAGGAAGATTACCGGTAGCTGTTGTCAAGGGCAGGGAAGCTCATAGCTTTAGCTCTGCGCGGTGATGGCAACTCATTAGAGTAAGGCCTGGAGAGAAAGAAGCTTTTTCATGCATTTCTTTCTTGTTGTGTTCCCTTTACAGTGTCACTGTCCCTTCCCATCCACCCCCCTTTAAAAGGTGGGTTATAGCTTTCTTCTGTTATATCTGCCTCCCACATACTTGTTCTGCTTTTGTATTCTTTTTTTCCACATTCCTCAGTCCTCTCTTTTTATGCTAATGTATAAAGATTACAAATTCAAGCCACTGGCATTCTTAATATGGATTAAAAAAGAGCCTTTGAGACTTCATCTTTCTTCCTGGTTTGATTTCAGCTAAACCCAAGGTTTATTGAATGAGGGTCAAAAAGGGATGAAGAGTTGTCTCTTCCATGCTTAGCCTAGAGTAGCCAATAATCCATTTTTTTTGAAATCTAAAAGACCAAGGTTCAAGTGACTTGTTTGGCTGGATAAAGGCCAATAGGTGTTTTGCAGTGTCTTGTTTTCCTTTTCCCCCACCGTTACGGTTCAAGCAATTAATGTATTCTATAAAATCATTATTGCATGCGAACATACTCATTGCAGAAAGCAATGTCTCTCACATCTGAATAACTCATTAAAGTGGAACCATTAAAACAGAAAGATGTCTGCTGTAGTCAGTTGTTATGCTCTTGTGAAGGGCTGGTAGGGTGATTGGAGAGTGGAGAACCTGCTGAATGGAAGTCTTGAGGATTAGAGTTGGTTAGTGGAGCAAAATGAAGGCTGAAAGGAGAAATGATAGTTCTCTGTGAATGTATCAAGGAGTAAACATGGGGTGGGGGGAAGGAGCCACTTACATGAAATAACATGTTGGAACAATGAATATAAGTTAGGAATTCATAAACCTAGCCTAGAAACTACATATGTATATATACTTCTAAACATTGAAGTAGTCTGGCAACAGGCTTCTGACAAAAAAACCCCAAGTCTGTGGTGGGCTTTATAATATAGCACCTGCAGTAGCAAAGGACAGTTTTCAGTGAATCAAAAGGCATCTTTGGTTCTGTGTGCTGAACTCATCCTGCAGGCTAGAACAGCCCTGCAAGCAGCAGTGCGCCTTGGCGGAGCTTGAGCATATTCTGTTTGATGAACTCGCTACTTCTGCCATTCGGCAGGAGTCATCTCTGCGTTGTACCCTTCAGCAGGTTGTATGTTAGAGATGTAAATGCCTGGTTTAATGCCCTGGGTTTTTTTAGGTTTGCCTTCAATCTACTGCTCCATACGGTTCTTTTTCTTTGGATATGTCTTCCCTTCTTTTGGCTATTTCTTTGCTTGAAACCATCATCAAACTAAAGAGCCTGTATTGGCTCATTAAATACCTTGCATCATTTTTGGCAAAGAAACAAGAAGGAAATTTCCACTTGAACAAGATTTGGATGAGCACAGAAGATTCCTGAAGCTGGCAATTAATTTAAATCCCTTTTGTTATCCCCTTTGAAACCCTGGGATCATATCAGAAAATGTGTTTCTAGCTCCCCTAGCGAGCTTTAAATCAACCAGGCCTCAGCGAATAAAATGTGGCACTGTGATTTCTTGCCAAATTGAAAATAAAATGGTAACCGACTAAAAATTAATTTGCACAATGAGGAACTCTCACAGTAGTTTAAGAAATAATTCTGTTTGTGTGATGCGTTATGATTTTCTAGGCTGTGTGTTGTATTCATTAATTTGGCTACCACGATTTAAATCTCCCTCTTGCTACCTAGGGTGCAGAGGAAACAAAACGAGACGTAGGCTATCCGTGTCTGAGGGGAATTCCAGAAGCTCTGCAGTTGTGTCCTTAAAGATTATTACCCCCAGTGCCTACCAGAGCTAAGAGAGGGGTGGCATAATATACAGAGATACAAATTCTCTCAGGCAGAGCATAGAATTTTACAACCTAAGTGTAATAGGATATATTGTGCCATCAGCAAAGGCTACAGAGTTTCATGTAATTAAAATAAAAAAAAGGGTCCAAGAATATGCCTTTAACTACCATTTTAGCTGCAATAATTTTTGTCTTGTGGCATTTATATTGGCCATCAAGAGGGAGGCAAGCTGTAAGATGTGCCATAATAATAATAATAATAATAATTATTATTATTAATGCTGCCTCTCCCCTCTTTTAATATACTTGAATTTCCATGTTTTCTTCTCAAAATAAAATATTGTCATGCTCAAAATCTCATATCTGTTTTCATGATAACTTGGAAATTTATTCTGAAATTTCGTTAGTCCTGTATGCTGGTAGAGAGAGCTTTCATCAGTAAATTCCCATTAGAAGGACACTAATGGCTATAAAATCAGAGAAAGCTAATAAAAGAGAATCCCATAGGTAGTTAGGTCTTCTTTTTCCCATCTTATTATGTTCACTATCCGCTTTCAGAAATACAGATCCCCTTGGGCTGGGAGCCACAGAAAACCTTTGGATTTTTCTTATTTTAACAGTCTGTATTACCTCTAAGTCCCTTGATCGCTATATTACGGTTAAGAATAAGAAGGGAAATTAGCAATAAATGTCTTGCTGTTTGTGAAACACATACCACTGTCTTCAGGGAAAGCAGCTGCGTTATGGTCTCGTGGAAGGGAGGAACTTCTAGCGCTAATCCTGCCCCTTACCACATTTTCTCCCCTACCCACCTACTGCCTTTATTCCTCATCTATGAAATGTTCTTGTAAATGAGTGCTATTTCACACCACCCGCTCTCTGCTATCGAGGTCTCATCAGAAAGCAATTCTAAAATGGCGAGAAGCAGTCAGCTAGTGTGCCATGACCTTATCCGAATTAGGGATCGGGGTCCTCCTCCTCGCCTGTGTGGGGTTGGACTTGTTGAACGCAGGGAGGTGGTTATATCTGTACGAGATGTTCAGTTGTACCTGTGCCCTCCTTCAGCTGTTGACCTAAATGAGTCCAAAAGCAAATGGTGTTTTGCAAAGATAAGAGCCCTGAAACAGTTAATACAAATCGTGCTTTTTGCAGCAGTTCTTCTTTTCTTTAGGACTGTGGTTCTTTTGGAAATTTCCCTAGGAGCCGTGCATTAGACCCAAGTCAATCAGAAAGCATCTGACTATAAAACATCCAGGTAATTTGTGTGGGAGACAGAACAAAATTCTACCTGAGAAGGGAAAGTAGGAGATGGATAGGGAAAACCAATCTTTTAAATAGCCTTAGGCATGGGGGACTAGCTGGTAGCATCACATACGCCCTCTTTTCTCATGTCTTAATCTGCCACAATGTCTTCTCATGATTTTGAGTGAACGTTGTGTGCCAGTTCTTCTTTAAAAGGTTTTTTTTTTTTTTTTTTTTTTTTTTTAGCTTTTAGGGCTTTTTTTTTTTTGGTTCTACCCAGTTTTTACTGGTTTTGTCCCTGTTCTGAAACAGCTTTATACTTGGTTTGCCTCAGTCACAGGCTGCCTGGTATTTCTAACTCTACAAGTACCCCATGGCAAATATGAAAATCATCCAGTGTGAGATGGAAGCCCAGAGCAATGTTCCCCTGGATTAGCACCATTATTATTTTTCTCAATCTGCCTTCATTTGCATTTGCTTTAGGCTACATCCTGCATGTTTAAGAAACTTTGCAACTTTATATATATATATATATATATATATATATGCATGGTGGCTACCTTAGAAGTTTACTCCTCTGTCACGTTTGAAGCAAAAATTACTTCAGAACACTTAATCCAGAACTGAATGTACATATCTGTCACATCAGAGCAGTGATGCCCTTGGGTTTAAGGTGCCTGTATGATCCACTGTAGACAGGAACAGTTTGGAAAATAAAGTTTTTAAATGCCCTCTGTCAAACCCAAAAGCTTTATGCACACTTAGATCTAGAACAATTTGGCAGGGAGAAGAGAAGCAATGAAAATTAGCAAGCAGCTGTTTGGATAGGTGCTTCCCTGAGTATACATTAAGTACCTGCTGGGTTATGCAGAAGGGTGAGTTCAGACAGGAGATCCAGGAGGACAGAAATTGTTTCTGACCAGAAGTATTTCTGTTCTGGGAGCAAGGCAGTATTCAAGCCTATCATTCTCTGCACCATACGATGTTCAGCTAAGGTGCTGATGGAGTAACTGCAGGGTGATCTCTGCTCTCGGTGTAGTTTATGTGAGCTGGGGTTACGGGGTGCCATCCTGCACTGGGCACTGCTGTGCCCTTTCCTGGCGTGCCTGTTCCCGGAGGCTTCTTGTATCCATGCAGCCACTTCCAGAGAGCTTGTGAAAAAACTATCATCTCTAATTTTAAGGGATTTCTAGAGGAATTTTGGGGGCCTGAATAAATAGTTTTCAAGCAGTTGAAAACCTGTAAGAAACCAACAAAGAAATTGCATTGACCATGAGGTATGGTGGCCTGATAAAAGTCCTGTTCTCATCTTAGGCAGATCTCCCCTCTTCCCTTCTCCAAATGTGGGATCTCCAAATCAGGTACATTTCTTATGCTGTTCCCTTTGGATCAGTCCTGTGTTTTCATCATCTGCCTCTTCCTTTTCAGAGGTGTTCATGGCCATTTCAATGGTCAGCGCCCATGGGCTTTGGCAGATGAGTGCATCCTGGACCTGATGACTGAGCTGGTTGGTAGGTGTGAACTGCAGAGAAAAAAAAATATCTTTATCTCAAAATGAAAACAAAATTGGTTTCTTTTAAGACTGAAAGTCCTGAAACTTTGTAACCAGAACTTAGTTCCTTACATTATTTTGTTTTAAAGTAGTTTTTCTTTGTGCGTGGACTAACATTTTATTTTAAGGCTGCAAATGATTTAAGAGATGAATGTATGCAATAATATATGAGCATATGCATATCATGAAACTAATTGCAGCAAAGGGTCTCTTGGAGCATCGTAAACCACTTGGTCTAACGTGTGAAGCGCTTTTAAAGGGCACTTGGCATTACGGATTCTCTGTCTCTCTCCTAGAAGTAAACCAATGAACTTTCCCCTTTGAAAAATGATTTCTATCTAGACATTTTCTGCTTTTCCTCCTTTCCTCCCCACTAAATCCAGCCTCATATTTGAGAACTGCTTATGTCAATGAAGCAGATAATTGGGGCAGGACCTGCTATTTGTAAGTTCCCATTATGCTGCCGTACCCCTTGAGGAGTCTGCAGTGCTGTCGGACCTTGGCAGTAAATGCATCTGGTTATTCTAGAGATTGAGAAGGAGCCCTGGAGACTTCTGGTGAGTTTGCCAGCCATGAAAGCAGTCGTCTGAGTCTGAATGCAAATTTCCTCCACCGCCTCTTACTAACCTGTGTGTAGTTGCTGAAATAATCTTTCACTGGGATTTTCTTCAGGGTTGTTGCTGTCGGAAGGGGGAAGAGAAATGATCTTGGCAGGGTTTCTCACAGACCCTTTTTCTCCCCAACCCTTACAGCCATTGTCAAGGCTAGGTTAGTAGATTTTAGTGAGATTTGGCCAGTATTTCAATTAAGTTGTTGAATGCAATTGTCAATACTGACTGTCTGAACTGAATTATCATGTGTTCATTTGTGCCTTTGTGCCTTTGCTAAGGAAGAATATTATGGTTAAGTTGACCTACTGTACGCTAGATATTGTCTCGTAATTTCTCCTCCAACTATAGACAAGTGTTCAATGCGAAAGTTACGGTTTTTCTCCTTCAAGAGAAGCAAATGGGGTCTGAACAACTGGAAACAGAGACATTAAGGAATGTTCCATGACAGGTTTATTTATATATTTATAAATAAAACGACTTCCTGACTTCTTCATGAAGTTTCCGAGTAGCTAAAATACTGGACATAATTATTGGAGCAGGGCACATATAAGAAAATATAGTTATAGGTGGTCTATCCATGACGTGAGCACTAAGATAATGTAAGTATGAATGTGGCTAGACTGGGCATCACTGGGGTATGTGGAGCAACCCCATCTGCAGAATAAAATAAAAACCAAAATGCAGATTTGTTGCTCTGATTTTGGAAGTTGCTACCGTAGTACCTAGTATTGCTCAGGAGGTTAAGAAATTACTTTTCTTGCTTTCATTATGTTCAAGGGCAAGCTCAGTATATTAATCCGTTAACTATCATAGAACATAAAAATGTGAGAATGTAAAGGGGTGGAGGGTGTTGGAATGCTGAAAGCAGCTGATTTAGGGATTTCTCTGGTTTGATCTTTCCTGGCAGGCGGATGTTCTCATTCTGGTAGGGTGTAACTGGGAAGCTGTGGGCAGGTGGGGAAATGTGACCAGTGACACAACTAGCCCAATGCATAGTAAGGGCTTTTAAATTGGAAACGTTGAACTTAATTAACTGGAGGGTGGAGAATTTATCTTGCGGCTTATGAGAACGGGAGAGTAGTCACGCTACATACTTTCAGGCACTTAAATTAGTAAAGTAACAAGGTAGACCATTGATGGTCTTCACGTAACCGGGAGAAAGAGCCAAGATCCCCCAAAGGGCAGCTTGAAGCACCTGAATTATCATCCTTCTCTGCACCACCTTCTGTGAATGTTTGCCACTGCTCTGTTTGCAAAATGTGGGCCCTCGTGAACTCCCCACAGGGTGTGGGGGCAGGCTGAGCACTGACCTCCTGCCAGTGCCCGTGCCAGCATCAGTTTGGCCTCAGCTTTAGGTTAAGAGGTGCTGCAGAAAGCAGGGAGTCAGACTGAGACTTTTTTTCCCTTAACCATCTGTCTTGTAGAGGCTGCCAGCTCAGTGTGCATTATAATATTTGTTTAAATAAAGTATTCTGGGTGTAAAGAGAGGTAGATGAGAGCTTTGCTTAAACTTCATCTAATTTCTTATCAGTCTCTCTGTTTTTCTTTTCCTTTTTTTTTTTTCCAAACTCTGTATGACACTGGTGCTTTTTTATCACAATGGCCAGACTACACGGAGCTTATTACAACTTTGTTCATTTTAAACATATATTTTAAAGTTTTCTATTAAAAAATTATGATGGCTGAGGTCACCTTACCATTAACCTACTTTTGTTTTCAAATGTCTTTGTTGGGAAGAGTTTCGTAGTCTTGTTTTCCTCAGCAGTGAAGGGCATGTCAACATTATCAGTTTGGATTTTGTTCTCTGGATTTTTTGGACTTTGTTTAATTGAACTATAAAATGTGGTTTGGGTTCAAATCTGGCCCTCATATTCACATGCCAGCAAGATTTTATTTATAAAATATCCTCATAGCTTTTTTCAGGACCTGGGTGAGTGATTCTTAGAATGCAAATGAATTAATATTTCCCAAATAATGGATGCATCTTAATAAAAATTAGTTTTTAAAATTGTCGGTATTAGTGAAAAAGTTAAGAGAATAAATGCAGGAAAAAATGTTATGTTAAAATGCTCTCTCTCTATTAAGTACTGTTTTCCAGCAAGGTGTTATACTGAGTTGAGTGAATTCTGAATTTCCTTTTTTTAGTGAATTTAATGTAAAAACATAAACAGAATTTTACCCTGTTTTTTATTCAATATTTAATATGTTATGGAGGAGGAGGAACTGTCATTTCTCACTCTAAGTAGTAGTAAGTAAAAATTATTTGTGAGATTTATTCAGGAGTGGACTAAAGACTATAAAATATCTTTGTCCATTTAATGGTTTATAGTGCTGTAACACCTTGCTTATTAAATGCAGTCACATTTTCTTGTTCAATGAAAGTTACAGTAGTAAATACATTGTGAAATGCAGAGTCAAGGTCAGTGGAGGCCAAAGCTTTTTTTTTTTCTTCCTATGCTCACGCCGAGTGGCATAACGTGGTGGCAGTAATCTTGGCTTCTCCTACCAGACTTTATTAAAACATTACAACCTTGGCAGGATCACCTTCTGATGGAACAAGATTAACTGTGTGGCTGCTGCTGTACAACGCGCTCAGGCAGGTCTCTGTTGAGGGAAGACTGAACGCTGAGCAGATTTGTAGTGACTTTGAGTGATAAGGATGATTTGAAATAACCAAACTGTTCAGAATTGGGGCCCTTAGCCTTTTTTTCAATCATTTTACAAAACGCTTTTCACTTACTCTGGTGAGGATCAAGCTCCCACTGCAGTCAGAGAAGGATGGCAGTGTCTGCCTAACGCAATCATAATTGTCTCTGAAGTTGTACTTTGCAAATGCTGCTTCCTTTTATTAAAGAGGAAATTTATCAAGCAGAACATACAGGTTTTAGCCTGTCTTGGAGATATGGTATAAAGTTAGGAAATAAAGAAAGCAAACATAATTTTATCTCCTGTGTGCCAGGTCTTTGAATATTGTAATAGGTTAATTGGATCATAGAAAGGTTGTTTTCTGAAACGCAGTGCAGGTTATAAAGGATAACAGTTTTCCAATGACACGGATGAGGTTTGTTTTGTGGGCATGAAATTCAATAATGGAAAGCTTTTAATAAATATATAATTTACAGAAGACCAAGACTTACATGACAAATGTAGTGTCATATTTAATTTGGGATGCTAGCATGCAGCTAAAAGTGATCTACAGATTAACCATTTGCTTTATACAGAAAGGGTACAGCAGGCAGAGGATTGATCATGCAGAATTTGCTGTGAAAGCCACAGATTTCCTGGAAGGAGCAGAGGGAGAAATAAGAACAATACCATTTCTTGATGCTATCCCTTTTTGCAGCCTCAAGAGTTCCATAGAAATATTAAGACTTCAAATAATACTGTTTTGAGCTGCAATCACTCTCTCTGGCTGTCTTCTGTATCTGCAAGAGAACAGCCACAAGGTGACCTCTTCCAGCAGCATGGAGCCTGCAGATGCAATGCTATCAGAGGGAAGAAAAGAAAGCAAAGGAGAGGAGTTTAAGTGAGGAAAAGAGCTAACTTTTCCCTATGAAGAACTAGGTCTACTTATATTTCTTCCCACAAACTTGATGATGTTCCTGGTGTCTGAAGGAGGGAACTTATTCATGACATCTCTTTCTTTCTCTTGGCTCATCCCCTGGACAGATCCTCTGGAGTCACTGACAACTATTGACAAATCTTTGTCTAACACTTGGAGATTTTGGTAACATAAAGAAAGGCCCTTGAAGTCAGAATGGTTCTCAGCTTTTCCAGTTGTGGCAGAAGCTAAGGCCTGCTTGGCAAGGAATTATGAATAAGCCCTTCCTAATTATAGTTTTGCTTGTTCTTTGGCTGTATTTGCTTGTATTGAGTTCAACCCACGGTTATGTCTTTTTCCTAGGCTGGCAAAGTAATAACTCCATGAACCTAAACTCTGTGGGATATGGTGGGAGTGTCTCGGTGTTCTTACTGCCTTTCCCCCATGTTGGTTGGGACCTTGTGCGCCCTCCAAGGCAGGGACAGGAGAAAGCCAGGATTCGGTTCCCCATTTCTTATGGCTCCCCTTACCCTTTTTACCCCAACATCATGTTTTCCTTTCCTCTTTATTGATCTCAAGGGTGGCTGTTGCCCTCCCTGCCTGCTTACGCTTGTCTTCATCCCTCCCTGTCTGCAACCTTTTTCCACCTTTGGCCAATTCCACTTCTGGGGTGATGACTGGGGCAAGGCACGTGAACCCATCTTCCAGCTGAAGATGGCTCTCAAAGCACTGATTTCTGTCAAGGGTGAAGTACTGCTTTTCAACAACAGACATCAGGCAAAACGGAAAGAAACAGAATTGATTTTCTCCATAACTCAGTGGCACCCTGCCCAACACACAGTCCCTTGTCCTGCCTAAAACCTTTCACCAGTGGTTGATAAGGGTTTGAGAATTTGTTACTAAATACTTGGTAATAACAATTAGTTCTTACTCCTTTAGCTCTGCCCGTGATTAGCTGAAGCCAAAAAAGCATCAGTTATTAGCCTCCTTGGAGCTATGTGGGCATGGCTGTTTTTGCTAATTTGCTACATTTA
The DNA here is from genome assembly GCA_034008185.1 of Gorsachius magnificus. Classification (NCBI taxonomy): domain Eukaryota; kingdom Metazoa; phylum Chordata; class Aves; order Pelecaniformes; family Ardeidae; genus Gorsachius; species Gorsachius magnificus. The sequence goes on along the minus strand of CM067085.1, from coordinate 5,335,995 downwards.
ATAATGGTCTGTTATATTCAATAGGCCAATTTTGCTTGGGTTTTTTTTATTGGGGATGAGATTTAGCTTGACATTACAGTAACCACTTACAATAGCAGTTGTGACTTGCTTTACATATAAAATTATAACAAAAATAAGCCTGCAAGTCCTGCTTTACGTGGTGTCTTCTGACCTGATTTTTGTCTGAGGCATTGATGATAATAAATCCACCAGTGGTTTTCCAGGAAATGGAAATACTTCATTGTTTTTTCTTTTCTGTGGCTGACCTGAAAAAATAAATATTTTCCTGCCAGTGTGGTGTAGTGAGTCAGGCAAGAAATCTTTTTACTTCGTTGTGATGACACCTCAAATGTTTGTTTACTTTCCAGTCTTTAGAGAGACGTTGACTGAAAACATACTTTTGCTTTCTCAACACTGTACTAGATGTCTCTGAAATGATAAAGAACCCCCCCCAACCAGTTTTTTATTATTATTACTATTACAGGGGCCCAAAGACATGAAGTAGCCCTAATGAATGGCCTAACTGTTAACTTGCACCTCCTGATGGTATGTCTTTATGATGTTTATTTGATGTGGTGTTGACAAATATTTTTTTTCCTTTGTGAATATAAGCAAAGAGTTTTCTGAGGACCCAACAAAGACAGTCTAACTTTTCTTAAGCCTTGGGAATTGTATCTTGAATGATTCTTTGGCTTGTGTAAGACTTGGCTCCACTTAATATTAAGCAGAAAAGCCGGACAGAGAAATATTTCCAAGGACTCTAGGGGAAGTTTGAGCTGTTCTCACATATGCTGCATGTCAGTCCTCAGAGAGGGGATCTTATTATTTAAGAGACATTTACAAATAACTTCTCAAATTCGAATTTCACACCAAATTTCAACGTTTAAGAAACAAGAGTTCAACTGTGAGCAAGACAAAACTGTAGATTTCAGCCAAGCTTAAAATGCAGTTGCACACAAGAGATGGCATTTTGAGTTACTCTGGTTTATATATCCCCAAAAATATTAAAGCAGCTGATTTTGATTTTTATGATGAGGTGGCCATAGATGTGATTTCCTTATGAGCATATGTCTCTCTGCTGTTGCATGCAGCCTGTCTCTGGTTCTCTAGTATTACCAAAGATTTCGTTCAGCTGAATGAAGATATGAAGACTAATTTTGTGTGATTCACACAAAAAAAGATTTGTCACTTGGATCCACTCCTCTGTAACATGTCTCTCTGCCCTCTGTTAAATTAAGAAACCCAAAGCAGGGAAGGATGGGGCTAAGCACAAGCCATTAGGTGCAACGCAGCCAGACTCATGCCAAACTGCTCGGGTACACAGCCCATGCTGAGCTCTGCGTAACCACTCCTAGCATGAATGGGAGGGCTTGTAAGCCTTCTCCTAGTCCTCTCAGCATGGTGGCAAGCTGATCTTGCCTCCATGGAAAGAGCTGAGAAGGAAAGGCCATTTACCTAAAGGCGCCGAGAGAGGTCTTTGCAGAAGGCCTAGTCCTTTGGTCAGGCTTGTTTCAAAGGAGGGGATGATTTAATAACGAATGTTTTAGGGCAGGAATGGTGAAATCCCTGCTTCCCTGGCCTCAGTTAAAGCTTTGCCATCAATTCCTGTAAGTGCAAGTTTTTGCTGCTGGATTTTTGTGGCCTTTGTTATGGATATTTGAAATATAGTGTTATAATGCTTTCCTACTTTGATAAATGTTATATGGACAAAGAAATGCTTGTAATTTCTGGGGGATTCTCTGTAGTCTGCATGAAAGTAAAGCAGTCTTTATTAAGTTATATACTGGGAGCATCTCTCTCATCTCTGCTTAGATACATTTCAACATAACTTTTTGGTTTTTTTGTTCTTAACAGCTATCTATCTTTAAGCCTACTCCAAGACGCTATAAAATTCTTCTAGAAGCCAGAGCCTTTCCCTCTGACCATGTAAGAAATTAATATTTCACCATGTTTGTATTATTAATCGTATTTTTCCAAAGAATATCAGTAGCCTGATTTGAATATTTATTAGCTCATCTTGTCGAAGTAACATTACAATAAAAAATCTGTCAGAAGCTTTTGAGCTCAGCATGTTTTACAGATCGTAGTTTTATTCCTTTTGTTCAAATAAAAAATGTTACAAGAGGAAAAGATTGAATGGGTACATTGATTTATTAGTCTTTTTAAAGACATTGAGCAAACTACTGGCCTAAATCAACTGAAGTTGTAAATGTTTTATTAATTCTTGGTGCTGTTTTACTTTATGAAACCAAATCAATACAAACTCACAACATTAACACTTATATATCCCCAGACAGAGATGGAAATGTTTGTTCTTAGCACTTCAGATTACTAGTTCAAACATAATTTGTCTGCTATAAAATAGAAGACAATAGCCCGTGTATCACAGCTTAGAGCAAATTAATCTTTAGGTTTGTGGCCCACTGCTACTTTATCATCAACTCCGTAAACTCATGGAAATTGATAACAAATTTGATCTCTAAGGTGTGATAAAAATGACTCAAGCTACTAACAGGTTTATTTGTAATGAAGATGGTGGCACAGATGTGTATAAACCTCAAATTATCTTTATTCTAAGTAATGGTCATACTAATCCCATGTCTGTTCCAGGCACGCTTGTATATTTGGAATCCATCTATTTAAATTTCTGCAGCACTTCAGTAATAACCTGTGCCACTGCCATCACTTCAGTTCCTGTCATGTAATTTTACTGTTTTATAGTATTATTCGATGATTTTTATGCTATCTCCAGAACCATTATTTATTGATAAAATCAGTGGGTAAGATTTTCAAAATAGCCTGAGAATTGAGAGCTCTCATTTCCTCCTAGCTGTGGAGCCAAATCTAAGATGTGAGAATAGCATGGGACAACATAAATGTGCTGGCCAAAGGTTTTGTTCCTGGCCAGCAGCATGTGTGTGACAGCCTGGGATTCAGCATGTGCTGCCGAGTAAAGAGGGGTACCCGGGGCTCCTGGACAGGTGATGTTCAGTCTTCTCCATGGCTGTTATCCATGCAGGCTTGGCTTGCTGGAATCTGGTAAAGCACATCCTCCACCACGTTTCTAGCCTCGTTCTGCTCCATGAATTTATCCGGTAGGATTTAGGCTTTGACTTTATCCTTGCCATCTGATGCTGTGAATTAAATTCTGATCTTTCTCAAACCAAAGGAAATCTAGAAAGCTTTCAGTGGAGTTGGATTAAGCTTTCAAGTGTTAATTTTAGTGAAAGGCAGGCATCTGAATCCATTTTCTGAAGTTCTGGTGTGTTTTTCTTTTAGTTGTTTTATCATGTAATTGCGCTAACATGTTCTGCATGGAAATCTCTTCCAGTACGCTGTTGAGTCCCAACTTCGACTTCATGGACTTGATGTGGAGAAATGCATGCTCATGATACAGCCACGGGAGGTTGGTGAGAAATACGTCCCTTCTGCTTGCTGTTGCTAAGGGCAGAAGCATATTTTGTAGGAGAGCAGTCATATATTCTCAGATATTCTAGTGTCTGCCTGCAGAAGTTATAATCTATTCCTACTAACGCTTTTAGGTAAAATCTATGAATCGTGTATTCTCTTTCTGTGTATATTTTTTTGCTATTAGAACCCATTTTATAATTGCCTGGTTCAACTAGTGCATTTGCCTTGCTGAACAAAAAAATGTTATTTTCCCTATTTTGCCTGCTTGCAAAACCTGACAGCATCCTGAAAGAACTGCAAAATATAGTAGCTTGTTGAGAAACCCCAATGTCCTTTTAATGTCCTAAGGTAAAAGATTGCCATAACATGAACAACAGCAGCCTGTGTGTCAGCACAGGAAAGGTCTGCTTTGAGTAATATGCAATTAAGATTGATTTGAAAGACTGCCTTGCTTCACTTTTATGGTATTAAGAACTTTGCCACCTAACTATAAACTGATGGTGACCTTTTGCTTCTGAAATCTGAGTCATCTTGTGAGTAAAGAGCCCACTCCTGAATGCTTGATAGATTTGCAAAGATTGTTGAGATAATAACAGTCGCTTGCAATTCAACAATCTTGCCCAAGCTCTTTTCAGTAACAAGTCTAATTTAATTCTAGGTTTTCACTGTCTAATTGATCCCTAGGTGGTGGTATGTTTTACATGATCCCTTGCTAGGAAGATGGGAGGAGGATGGGGCAGTAATTTTCCTGTAAAGAATCAAGAATGAGGCGGGTTTGTTTGGTGTTTTTTTTTTTTTTTTGTTGAAATTCCTCTATATTTAATGACCCCAGGTTTGGGAATTTTTGTACTTTTGATGATGTGAGACAACTGTTTTTGAAATATAAATATGGCAGGTTTATAATAGCTTCCTGTGGGATATGAAGTTTATCAGAAAAAAGCAGAGTGAAACTGATAGACAACTTTCAAATCTTGTGGGTGTCACGAATTTCCGATGCCCCATAAACCCCATTATATATGCTGTTTGCACCAGGATTTTTTTTACTGTAAATTAAAGCTGTCTGCAATTTTAAAGAGCATGAAGCATGCTAGACTATGAAGTGAATAGACTTTTTATAACTGGCACTTTCAAGATAAGTTTGCTAACGATTTTTTTTTTTTTGAGGTATCTTACTCTTAGGCTACTTCATAGCACTACTTTTGTATATCATTACTGTGCTAAGGTTTTGCTTTTGATCTCCTTACGCAAGCAGCACAGCTCATGGTAAAATATAGATTATGAAATAAGAAATGACAGTTTCATTACTGCCAGAGTTGATGTAAAATGTGTGCTTTAACTTTGTTTTAGGGGGAGGACACCTTGAGGATTGAAGATATCCTTGCTGTAATTGAGAAGGAAGGGGACTCTATTGCTGTCATTCTGTTCAGTGGGGTGCAGTACTACACTGGCCAGTTGTTTGACATCCATAGAATAACAAAAGCTGGCCAAGAAAAGGTAGGATTGCTCCAGACCCATCCTTTTAACATCAATTTTCCATCAATTTTCCCGGTGTAATATTTTTAATTTCTACTTTTTGTGGAACAAAACAGAGCACATGCGGAAACCTGTGGGCTCTGATAAAAAAATGAAAGCGCTCTGTGCTGAGATCCTTTGGGGGCCATGTGCTGCATGAAGAAATAGCCTTGCGAGAGCAATCTTGCAGGTGTGACTTAACCTATATGGAGAGATAATTCATGACTATTAACTTCTACAGGGCTTTTCTTGAAGGATAGAATTTCAAGAGGTTCGGTGGAGAAGGAGGAGGAGGTAATCACAGCTCTAACCACTCTGTAAAAGTTAGTTTGTGTTAGTTTTTTATTTTTTGGCAGACTTTCACCATTTTCCTCCTTTCCCACAGCCACGCAGTAGCAGTTTTTGCCCCCAGTGAGCAGAGAGGTGAGCTCCCCATGGAGCCAGCAGTGTTCAGACTCAGCTGACCAGGTTTTCTGGAGATAGGCGTGCCACAAGACGCCTCAACTCCACCAGAGGACTGTATTTTAGTGATGACTCAGCCTTCGGAGCTTGCAGGCAGTATGCTCTCTGGACGTAGCTGTAAAACTTCTTTGACCATCTCATTTGCCTCAGGAATCCAGGAGAAAATAGTTTTTAATTAAGTCTTCTTATCAACAGGAGGTCACCAGACTTTCCGTAGGGGCAGTCTCTTACTGGATGCACCTTATCTCATGCAAGATTAAACCACTCAAGGATAAACTTATTTAGTATCACTGTATTTTGGCAAACCAGCTAACTATTTATATTTGATATTTTAACTCTCTGGAGAGGTTCCTGGCTCACATCCTGGCTATACATCTTCTGTTGCTGTAGGTTTGCCAGTGGAAATTTTTCTGGAGGTCAGGGAGTAAGTTACGCTTCTGGAAAGCGATGGTAAAGTCTCCCCTGGGAGAGCACAGCAGGTGCAGGAGCTCGTGCAGGGCCTGTGGGATATAAAAAGGGGAATGCTCTCACAGAGCAGCACCTGGCGAGAAAATTGGTCCTGAACGCAGTGCAAAACAAGACCAACTTCTGACAAGGCTGCAGAAAGCCGGGGAAGAAAAAAAATAGGGGGGGAGTCAGCTGCTGGGGGAAGCGGGGCTGTGTGTTACAGCTCCATGGAGCTCTAAAAGCAACACCTGCATGGTGCCTTCCTTGAGGGTCTTCCAGTGCTTTGCTGACCGCAAATACTCCGCAGGCTATGCTGAAGTGTTTGAAACGGGAAGACGAGGTATTAATAGGACGATGCCACCCACTGCTCCGCTCGCTCTCGCGCCTGGTGGCAGCAAAGCCTTCGTTCAGCCACCAACGCCTACGTGCCTACAGTGCTGCTTCCCCGAAATCTGCGCTGTGATGTGTCTGAAAGGTGTCAGAGAGAGAAATCTTGCTTCTCTCCTGTAAATATGAGCAACCTGAGAAAAGCCTATCATTTCGCTGCCATTCTAAAGACACTCTGGACTGTGGGACGCATGCTTGGATGAGTGGGAGCAATGCGGTTTCACTGAAAGCTGTAAACTACCCCAAAGCAGCTGAGAACCTGTGGTGTGGGGAAGAGTAGGCACTGGTAGCTTATTCTATGGAGCAAAAACGGATTTGATGTTTATATTATCTGAGGACATAACCAGGACTTGGTGTAGAGAGCTTAAAATTTCTATAAGGCAGTGCAAATAATAATATTAACTCAGGGGTATGTACTTAGACATGGATATACACAAAAACACCGCATACTTTATACAGAGGCTGGATCATGTTACTGAAGAGCAAATTCTGACAGCAGCTCAGTACTCCAGCAGGCACAGTTAGACCCCAAAGGCCCATTTCCACCTGTTAAAATGCCGTAATGTAGAAGTGAATCTCTTCTTCCAGAGATTTTTTTCAAAAGAAAAAAAAAAAACAAAACCAGCCTCTGTGGCTAGAGTGAGTAGGACTGGGATCCAGGCAGATTCATGATCTAAAATGTCATTAGTGTATTTAAAAAAAAAAAAAAAAGTAATTTAGCCTGAAGAACTGTTTAAGTTCTTAAGTTCCTAAGGCTTGAAAAGGATGAGCCAGCCCTTTTTTTTTTATTTTTTTTTTTTTTATTTTCCTACTGTCAGATACACTCAGCTCAATGTCCTTATGCATTCTGCCCCCTGGGTTAAGTGATGTTTATATATTTATACAAAACCACTATGTAACATACTGTTACACCACACTTAAACATCTGCATGTGGCAAATATTTACTTGAACAGCTACGAAATCAGCGATTCATGAAGAGTTTGCAGTCTTAACAGTGGTAAGTGGTAGTTCTGTATTCTGCTGCTTCTCTGAGTCTCAGGGCTTCTGGTTACCAAAAAGCCCCAAACGTTGCATCTTCAAAAGCAATCAAGTCCTCTCCTCTTTCCCAGGTCAGAGCTGATATTAGGAACTGCTGCTGGGTTAAAGGAGAACAAAAAAACAACTGCTGAAACAGTCATTAGCATCTACGTAAAGTGTATGGGCTTAATTCCTGTATGGTGACATCCAACCAGTCCCTGTCCCCAGGCTGACAAGCTTTCAGGACAGTAATTGTGTAGACTTAAAGACCATATCTCCTTCAAGAGCTTCCGGACCTGATGAAACCAGCAGTGGATAGAACTACCGTCTTATACGTGACATATTATCACAGAAAGGCTGGAAGTCCTTTAAAATGTATATTAAAATGTATATTAAAAGAAGTCATGTTCATAGCAAAAATGCGAGGCTCCCCTTTCTGGAGATGAAGGGCAGTGAATGACCCCATGCTCCTGAACAGAAAATAGGTTGAGGAGAGCTGACAAGCCAGAAAGTCAGAAGGGGAAAATACAAGGTGGAAGTGTCATTTGAGAAGAGGAGGGGGGGGAAAAAAAATATCTCTTGTCAGTCAGTTCAGCAGAGAGAAAAGTCCTACGCAGATGGTCTTAATAATTCTCTTAATGTACAATTGAAATAAAATCCTGCAGTGGTTTGCCCTATCAGGGCTTGGCTAGAGGTTTGAGCTGAAAGCTCAGGGGGTCTGGAAAATGTCCTAGGATTCTTGAGGTCAATCATTTATGAATTAAGTTACTGATTTGCTTTTACATTTTTTAAGCCAATTTCCTAAGTTCTCTATGTACGTTAAGATTTCTCCCAGAGTGAAAGCTCTGCACATAGACAGCTTCATTAAGTCATTAAATATTAAATGAACTAAATTAAGCTTGAAAAATTACCTCAGGCTATTTTTCCATCTTGGGTCTCTCAGATAAATCAAAATTACTACATATTGTGCAAAAGACTCATCAGCAGGCTGAAGGGGATGTAACAGTTTTCCTTGTTTCATACTTTTGAGCTTGCTCTAGAGGATGGAGGGGGTTGAGTCATTTTATTATTCTACAAGCGAAGAAATGGGTGACTTTTAGGAGGCTCTAGCTTTCAAATACAATTTTCATTTCATAAGTTATATTGTACTTTCCACTGATTCTGTACTGTATGTAAAGTATTTTAATCTCTTGAGTCCCAGTAGGAAGAGCTTTAAGATCCTTCATCTTCATTTCTTTTCCTGTCTCTCTTTCTAAATGTCCCAGCTTTGCTGGTGTGAAGCTGTCATTTCTCTCCCTCTCTCCAAATGTCATTGTCCATGCTGAGTTGTTACCTGCTGGTTATCAGCAGCTACCCAGACACTTTGCAGAAATGACTTTTAGATGTTAGAATAAAACGGAAGAGGCAGGGGAGAGCACATGTCCTCTTCCTCACCCAGAGCAGATGGAGAGCTCTGTTTTCCCCCTAGTCTGGGGAAGCGATGTTCCCACGCAGTCCTTGTTCTGCGTGGCTTGTGCCGGGAGAGCTGTTTCAGTTTGTTTTACTTTTTTTTTTTTTTCCCCCCATGCAATCTGTGTGGCTAAACATTTGCTGTTTGCGCGACTCAAGTGCCAGACGCCTCCCCCGGCAAAGCAAACCAGCACCACCCATCTTGCAGATGAGGACTTGAACAAAACGGTATGAGCGAGTGTTTCCCAGATGATGCACGAAACCAGCCAACACTGAACCCAGATTTTCAGGCTGTGCCTCATTAGTAAGTTCAATCGTGCACAGTAGGCTTGGCCAACCAATTTCAAAGCATTGGGGAGCAGTTAAAGCAGTTCAGGAAGATGACCCGTGGGTGGCATGGCCATGGCTGTCCTGTTTGCAGGCTACGAGCCCGCAGTGTGGGTGCAAGCTGAGCTATTCCAGCCAGTGTCAGTGCCCAAGGAAGGCTGTGCCTTTGAGCTTACAGGTACAGATATGGCTATAGAGCTTCGTTATACGACCGTGACTACAAGGGCATCCAGCCTGCTGGTGTCCTAAAGGAGTCTTGTCCTACCTGCTGTCTTTTCATAATTTATCATCTTGTGCTTGAACATATTTTTTTCATGGAGTTTATCACTCTGTGATAAGAGACAGGGAAAGGACAACTGATTTTAACATAAGACTTGCCATAGAATTAAATTTCTTACAGGCTTTTTTTAATGAGTGTTTTTTGTTTGTTTGTTTTAGTTTTGTTAATGTACAGCCAGACTCGTACCTTCTGCAAGACTCTCAGCATACCGTGTTATCCCTGGTTGCCACTGCAACCAATGAATCTCTCGTAATGCTTCTTCAAAAAAAGTTTGTGTGGGACATATGTACAAAGGGATACTTGTAAATGTTTAAATCCAGTCGACTGAAGTTTTGAAGTTAATGCCTTAAAACCCTATGAAAACCTTCTTGTTCAATAGCAGATTTGCTTTAGTTTGCTGTAGATTATTTCTCTGAACCAAGGCCATTTTATCTCTGAAAGAAAGCGGTCCCATGGGCACCCAGTGTGCTTCAGCTTCTCTACATTAGCTTCACCATTTCAGTTGATTTGTCTTAACCATTTCTGAGTGTCCCTGTGTAGACAAGCCACCAAGGGTGTGAAGGCTAGGCTATTTATTGGAACCTGGGTTCTGGTAAGAGCAAATATTCAGATTGTGAAAATGCTATGGCAGTGAGTTTCCTTCCCACCGTCTTGGAGCGACTTCTCAGGCTGATAACTTCACTAACGCCGCCATTAGAATTAGTGTGCCACATCTTCTTATAATGCTGCTTCATTCAAATTGGTATGTAGTTTATACAGAAGATTAAATATACCAAAGTACCATTTAAATAATTTAGCTAAGGCTCCCTCCGTGCAAGTAACCGCAAGAGATTCTTAAAAAAAAGCCTTTTGTTTTATTACTGGACGTTGATTTTTCTGAATCCTGTGCTCTCGCTCTAATTCCTACCATGCTGTTTGCAAACGGGCTGCTTGTGTTTTAAAAGCAAAATGCAAAATAGCATTTAATTTGTAGTCCAGGCACAAAAGGCAGCTTTAGTTCACTGCGCTTAAATAAATAGCAAAGCTTGGAAGAACTTTTTCGTTTAAAAATGCTGCCATCCAGTGGTTATTTTGTGTGTACAACTGCTACTTTTTAATCTATACGTCTGTGGTCCTTATATGTTCCCCCCCCCAGTACCCTATGCGAATTGTGGCTGTGACAAATACAACGCTTTTCAGAGAAATGACAAAATGCTTTTATAAATTTTTAGAGATAAATAAAAAAGTCTTTAAAGATCAATGTTTTGCATAGGCTGTTAGCTCACCCATCTGAGTTCCTAAAGAGCAAGATCCTCATAGTTTAAATATCAGATCAGGGAGACCTTACGTATAAGGATATAATGGAATGGAATTGTTCATGAGGGACTGGTGTCATTGTGTACGTGACTATTTTGTCTCTGCCTAGAGCTTGTCTTGCCATACAACAGTTTGAAATTATGCATTCGTTCTGAATACTTATTTCAAGTGATCTCACTTTACTGCATGAGAAAAAATGTAGGAATCTAAACCATATCCAAGTGTCCTTGAAGACAAACCCACAAAACAATTCCCGATTTCTACATGTATCTGTGGCATAGAAAACTTGTTTCTAGTAATAACTCAAAACAGATGGGACCTGATATCATGCCTATATAGAGAGCAAGTAAAGCTCTAAAGATGTTTTTTCAAAATAATTTCATAGTGACGATTAGCTTGATTAAGTAGTATATTAATTATCTCTTTCCCACAGGGTTGCTTTGTGGGATTTGACCTGGCTCATGCTGTTGGGAATGTAGAGCTTCATTTGCATGACTGGGGAGTAGATTTTGCCTGCTGGTGCTCCTACAAGGTAACATAGATTCATATTTGAGACTGTTTTCCATAATGTCACTTATATGATGGGTCAGCAAACAGGTCAGGTGAATAAGAACTGTACCTGAACTGTTGATCCAGACTTGGCTGAATCTTTGAACCAGCCACAATGAGGAGATGGACGCTGACTTGAGTGGTGGCTTTGTAACGAAAGGTTCCAACAGATAATAGTTGCAATGACCTGCAAGGTCTTGTGGATGTGAGAGGGATGTTAGTGGTGGTTAAACACGTGCTCTGAAGCACCCCCTGCTCTGTGGTCTCGGTACCAGAGGCTCTTCTCTTATTTCCCACACTCAGAAGGTGTGCTACATGCAGCTACAGAATTTCTTAAGTGGCCCCTAAATAAGCCAATATTGTTGCCTAAACTTAAATGATTTCAGATCATAAAACAAGGTATCTTTAGTTCCTTTGACCTCTCTTGAGATTAAGAATCGACAGATACAGTCGGATGAATTGTTTGATGACTTTGCCATATGTATTATGACACGGGACTGTTTCAGCTGTACTTCAATTTTCTGGCCTTTTGTCTGTTAGACTTCAAATATCATGTGTCAGCCAAGAAAGATATTTTAGAACTGATCTGAAAAAATATATCTGGTTTTACCTATATCAGCACTTTGAGACAAATGCTAAGATCTCCAGTTAGAAAGCACTAGAAATATTAAAATTAGTCTCTTTTATGGAGTGGGGTGAGGGAAGAAAAGCTATACTTGACAGATAAATATAATAGCATGACGTTTACATGTTGATTTATTCTTTGCAGTATTTAAATTCTGGAGCAGGAGGCCTCGCTGGTGCCTACATTCATGAGAAACATTCCCAGAGTATTAAACCAGCGTAAGTATATTCCTATACCCAAATAAAAGGTGCTGTGAAGTTTAAAATGTCTTCCCTTTGAGTTGCTATCTGAAAGGGGAGAAAGTGTATGGATTGCTAGCAGACTATGGACATGTGCATCAATGTATATATGTGTAGGTGCAGAAGAAATTCCCTGCTTCAAAAAAAAACCTCGTTAGGCTAACATTTGTTACTGACTCATTGCATCATTTCACAGGGTAGTACAAGATAATTTGGTTATCTGACTTTGTTACCTCAGATGGGTTGTTTTATGTTATTTTAGTTAATTTTCAAATTGTCAATGTACGTGCTCACATCTTAAATGCATTTCCTCCTTGAAGTCTGCTATCAGTTCTAAGCTAAATATAATCATGAAAAAGAATGCTTATAATATTAAAAACAAGTAACCTAAATCATGCCTACGAGACTGTTTAATGTAAAGAGAATATCTAACATCTTCCTTCAAAAATGGATTATTTTTTTTTTTTAAATCATTGAAGTCTTTGGTTAGTGAACAAAATCAAAGACAATTTCAATTCTGTGTCTAATAGCTCTTTAATACTGGCATGTTTTCATTAAAATTATATCCACTGGCAAAGCTAGGAAGCATTACATGGAGATCTGTGTTCTCAAAGACTTTATAATGCATGAAAAGCTGCACTATCAACCGAGGTTAGCTGCATTAAAAAAAAATACCTGTTATTTAAAATGTTATATGACTATATGTATATTAAGAACAGTAGGATTAATACTTTTAATGCACTGACAAATGTAAACATTTCTTTCTGGCTATAATGCTTGGAGAAATTGCTGGCACTTTTATTTTAGCTCGAAGAAGGCAAATGAAATCAGGTTTCAAAGAGAAATAATATTATAACCAGCAGCTTCGCTGTACTATGTGCTGGTTTCAGACTGTCTAGACTCCCAGGAGATAACAAAATAACACTGATAAGTTCTTCTCAGTCACCCGTAACAGAAGACTCATTAGGATGACATATGACCTGTTGTGAGCTGATTTGATCCTCACATGTGAACACTGGCAAAATATTCGGAATATCTGGATATTTCTTCCGGCAAGTTCTTTTTCCTGCCTCCCTGTTAGCCAGGTGCAGGCATTGCTCTTATGGCCAAACCTCTGGACCCTGGTTGTGAGGAGCTGGGAAGATGCTGAGCAGTGAAAAATGCGAGCCAGCTAGAAATCACAGAATAGGAATAGGAAGAATGAATAAAACTCAAGGACTTTGGGTCTTTTTTCCTCCTTGAAGAAATTTTGAAACTTCTGTGAGGGTACTAGCTTGGTATTGTATGCAAGAGCTTAAATTAGTTTTTCCTGAACCAGCTTCTTCATACATAGTCATTAACTTGTGTACTGAATCTGGATACTGAATGTCTTAAATAAAATTGCCTATACGAAATAGGCTTTTTCAGCCTGGGGCCCAATTAAGGATATAATTCCAAACTTCCTGCATGGACCCTTTGCATTATTTAATCAGAGTTATTTCATATTTCCTGAGATTTGATAATCACTCGTCAAATTGTTTGTAGTTAGTATGCCCCAGTTGCATTACTTTTCTTTCTTTTCTGCATCAACCAGCCATTTCAGGTCTCCAAATAAGCCAATGAGACAAAGGAGAATTTGTCTATGTCAAAGTATACAATTTTATAGCTGATTTAAATGCAGAGCAATTTGCTGTATGTTGTACAATCAAATAGAGTGGAATTTAACTGCTCTGGAAGTTGCAGGTTTTATGTTGTATCTAAAAAGTTTTTGGCTGTCATCTGAATCAAGGATGACACCCAGTGGCCAGACAACTTCATTCAAAATCAGAAGCACCAAACACTGTTTCTTTGCATCTCAGCCCACACATAAGCGGGTAATTAAATTCCAATCCAGCTGATATCCTTTTGTCATTTAAACTGGTTTTGTTTTTAACTCATGGCAAATATTATGCAAGTCACTTTACCCACTATATAGATTTATTTATCTGTCTCATTCTTCATATTTTCTGCAAGCTATTTACTAGGCAGTTATTTTTATATAGAAATAATGCATTGTATTTTAATATAAAAATGTATGTTCTGACCATAATTCAGAGAGGCAGACCCAGAACGTTTGCCAAGCGCCTTTGCCTGTTACTGACTGAGGGTGGGACAAAAAGGGCTTAGGTACTTACTGAAAATTAAACAGCTCAGTCCAAAATTTTAATTTTAAACCCCAAGCCCAGCTACTGTCCATCACCAAAGGCATTTAGGTATTTTGTTTTAACTTCCCTTAATTCCACAAGGGTGTTTCTGTCTATGCCCGGAGTTTTGCTAATAAGAGCAGTGTAAGCAAATAGGCGCCCCCATTCTAGCTGTGCACAGTTTCAGAAAGCGGGTTCCCCTCCAGCTCCATCCTGAGCTTGCTCCCTGGACAATAAAACACTTATTTGTTGCTGCTTTCTTTTAAAATGCAACTTGAGAAAGAGTTATTAATTTCTTTAATAGCCTTACCACTAGCAGCTAGGGCCATGCCAAACCTGCTTTTTGCTTTGAGTCTGCAGACCGAGGTTGTGGCAGCCTAACTGCCAACCTACGCAACCCAAACCGGGTGTTATTCAGTAACACCGTGTCACATACAAGCAGACAAAAGGCAACGCCAATCCCACTTCTCTTCTTTACAGATGTGCAAGCTTCCCACATGAGTTTTAAAAGTTGGTAATTCACCAAATTGGAAAAGGATTTATGCCCAAGAGCAAAGCTTGATCCTTAGGCCTGACAGTTGGAAGATGGAGGCTACAGACAAGACAGACTCGTATGTCCTCTTGTTTTGTGTCACTGCAAACACCATCCTGCACTCCCTGGCTTAGCTAGGGATATTTGTCTAATTCACTGCAAGGGCCATGGGTCTTTAAGTTACGTGTTGTAACCATCCTAATTAAGAGCTGGACCCATTTATGTTGGGTAGTCCTTTGCCTAGTTCTCTTTCTTCCTAGAGCAGTAAAACTGAATCATCTGACATGTATGGGTCCAATATATCCCTATTCTCTCATGATCTCACCTCCTTTGAAGTCTCTTTTAATACTCAAATAGCTTTTTTAATACCTGCTCTATATATCACAATGCAATATATTCTTGGCTAATTGTGCTAGAGTGATTTCTCTATGGGACGGTTTCAAATAAAAAAAGATCTGGACAGAGCAGAGCTATGAAATGCTACTGAAACAGTTTGGTCAGTGCTGGCTGATCCTGTGCCACCAAGTTTCCACATAAACGCAGTTATGTTGTGGAGGGGAGGTTTCCAAGACACAGAGAGCATTAAGGTGACCTGCTAGTACTGAAATTTTGCTTGACTAGCTTTTCGGTCTTTTTTCTTCCCCTGTTTCTCGGCTTCTCCATTATAAAAAGAAGGATAACTAAAATCTGCCAAGCGAGTCAGCTATAATGAAATGTGAAAGTTTGTGGGCACCTGGGAAAGAAGGTACAGGAGAAGTCTCTGCAGCTGTAAATGTGCAGTGAGTTCAGCTCTGCTGTCAGCTGGCATAAGTGACAGGAGGGGACAAACTCAGAGTCCTGAGGTAGGAGAAGAAAAAAAAGTCCTAGTCAAATCCCTGTAAGAAAAAGTAAGGCACAATTTAAAAAGATGAAAGGGAAATAAATGTATGTAAAGCAGCCAGGGGAATAATAATAAGCCTTGGCAGAGGATTAAATGAAAATTGTACACAGTCTAGTGTTTAAAATGAAAGGATTTATCAAGACTTAACTTTAGCACAGACTAGCAGCAGGTAGAGTTTAAAAATAAAAAGTTTGTGTGCTGTGAAGAAATGCTGTATGTGCAGAAAGCAGCTCATGTCCAAAGAACGTGTCAGCTTTTACTGTAGGATAAAAAAAATAATAATCAAAGAACAAGAAACAAAAAGCTAACTATTTCATACCAGCTTTGAGAAAAACAAGTTCTCTTCAGATAATTTCTTCATAGACAGAGGTGAGATATCAACCCTATTCTCTTAGATCACTTTTTGGTTTTGGTGTCTTGATTCCAGTGAAAACGCCAGAGCACAAATGGCTTCTTGCTACTTTGTTACAGAGACTAGCGCAGCTTTTTGGTATGAGAACTTTCACCCTGGCATGAGATAAACAAAAATACGCTATTCCAGCTCCCCCTTCCCATTTTTCCTGGGTGCTCTGGGTCCCCATCCTGCTCCAGTGCAGACAGTCTCTGTCCAGAAACTTTTGTTTAGTAAGAGGTTGCTCAACCCCTTCCAGGGTTGGTGATTCCAGCTGTTTTTCTTCGGTTATTTTCTTGCTCTATGAAGAGATACCACACCATTCCTTTTTGAATTAGAGCCGTGTAATCCCCAAATTAAGTAGCTGAACCTTCTGTGAAACTGCTGAAAATAATGTAGCTTTGGAGCAATGTGAGTTGGGAGCAAAGGAGAGTCATAAAAATAATTGGGAAGGTTGTTTTCTATCTACTGTATTGGAAAGAACTAAAGCCTCTCTTGTTTAAAATGCTTCTAGGAATAACAGACTAAGATGCTCCAACCCTCACTGACCCTTGGGGTCTATCAGCTCTGAGTATCTCAACACTACTGGAAGTTCTAGCAGAACAGGGCCCCCTGGCCTGGCCAAGGAGAGGATCTGGAGAAGCAATGTAGAGACTTCCAGGGAGCTGCGCTGAACGCAGCAAGGAAAGTCAGTGGTCACGGGTGGAAGCATACATGCTGCTGTTTGCAGAAGGGTTTGTCGCTAGTGGACTCAAATTGTGGACTAATGTATGGATAAACTATTTGTGGAGCACAACTCTCATCCCCCAAGTGCATAAAGTATCCCCTACCAAGGTAGAAATAAACTGTTCCTCTGCCAAGCAGATGAGAACAATTTAGCTCCTTGAGCTAATTTAGAAACCAAAAGTTAAATCCTCCCTTGGGAAGAGACTGTTTAGGAATAAAGGCCTTGGCTAATTAGGCTTAATTGCATTGTCTTGGGACAAGTGATTTATTAGGCCAATCTAGACCCATGATGGGCCTGCAGGGGTGTGCTCTCGGATTCACCAACTGAATGGCAAATATCCAAGAGCATTTTTTAACTTTGGAGTGAGTCTCTGGGAGAAAAAAATCAGAGGTTAATGTACACTCACATCATCTATTCCCTTTCTCATTTCTTCAGCTCTGTACATCCTTTTATGTGGCTCCCATGACTGTTTCCTTGTTCTCTGTCAAGCATTTTCTCTCTATCTTCCTTCAAATCCTCCCTTGTAATTAAACTGTATCTTCAAGCAATCGTGCTTCTATTCTCATTATAAGTAATCTTCTCATTCTTTCCTTCCTGAAGGTCTTCCCTTATGTTTTGTCATCTTTGCCCTGGTTAGATTTTAAGGTGTTTGGAGAGAGGAGCTGTATGCCTCCTCGTAAACACATGGAACTATATATGAGTAAATGTACTGTTTATCAGGTCTGTGTCACACATAGGATGGTTGAAGTGAGTGTGAAAATACTGTCCTGTTTTCATTCCCTGTGTGTACTCCCATGCTACCTAGACACTTACTCCTAGTTTTGAAAACTCAAACCTTAAAATGGAACGTGGAAAAACAGAGACATGGTTCCTGTCAAATTTCTCAAATATATAAAATAGTTTTTTTTAAAAAACATCAAAATGCTAAGATAAGTGGAGTTAAACAAGTAAACAAAAGCAGTTAGCTTCTATGAGTCATATCTTGTCCAAAATAATATTTATAGCATAGATGTGTTTGGCTGTAGACATCTGCAGATATCTTGGGGACAGATTTCAGGATTTTATGTTTATTTAAATCTTTGCCTGACAACTTGCTCTCTCTTTTGTCCAATACCTCACCAAGAATGTGAAGAAATGTCATTTAAAACATGATGCTGCTTTTTTAATAATTTTTGTTTTAAGGCTGAGGCTGGTCAAATTCTTACAATAGGTCTTTAATGCTATGCATTCTGCAGTAATCACTCACTGAACGAGTGAGTTTGCATGTTAGATCTGAGCAGATTCAAATTTCTCATGTGTCTCTCCTTCTGGACCACACTGATGGGACATGCACCACTTAGGCTGCTCTGCCATGGCCCTTTCCCACTCCCAGCCTTGGAAATGAGAGGGAGGTGGCTGCATTCCTTGCGGATGCGATTTCCCATCTGCTGCCTCTAGCTTTTCTCATCAGATGGTGTAAGACACAACTGCTTGAACACATGAAAGGAACCCAACAGGCTTAGCCTGATGGAAAGGTGAATGTAGCCCGGGGGCAACTCTTGCATCACGGTTAACTAGCAAGGAAGAGATCCTGGGGCTCTCCTCGGAGTCTGCATGGTTGCTGTGGGTTTTTTTTTTTTCCCCCCCGCTTCAAAGGACATGTGTTGTTAACTGCCTGCCCTTTGTGCCTCAGTTCTCCACTTTGAGACAGTTTTGAAAGCACTTTGCTCTGTCTTGATTTTTCCCAATAAGAGAAGGCTGGCTGAACTTCCAGAGATGCAACACTCAAGCTAGTGTCACACACCTTTAACCAAATGGAAGGAGCAACCTTCTTTGCCTGCCTTTTTAACTACTCACAAACAGAGACATTATCTCCCCTCTTATGCTTATCTCGATCTGCATGTTTCTGGATTCAACTCACAGAACCTTTTTCTCTTAGGGAGGAAAAAGTTGGTTTTTTTAACAAAACACATCAAGTAAATCTTCTGCCATTTCCACTAACAGCTTGCTTACCTCTGTGCAGAAATGTGCTGGAACTAATGCAATTTTGCATTTGGGATTTCCTACTAGGGGTTGACTCACTTTCAGTATTTGATCATTCTTCACTTTTTCTACTTCAGATTACCACTTTTGGTGCTTTCCATGAAGCTTTCCTCCTAGGATTCTCAATTGAAGCTGTAGTCTACACATGTCCTTTAAAAATGAGATCTGCTAATGCTTTTGTATTAGTTCGTTAGCCCACAGTGGGGAATTACTTCTAATTTTTCCATACTGAACGTGCTTTGAGATCATGGTATGCCTTGAAATTGCTCTAAGCTGAAAGTACCAGTAATAGCCGTTATGCTTTTGTGCCATTAATCGTTACCTTTTTTTTTTTCCCATTTATGTCCCCTGGAGTATATTCCTGTAATTGTCAGGTGCCGGTTCAGATGGGGTCTCCTGCACTGCATGTCTCCCAGAGCTATTTGTGTCCCTGTCCTGACTGAATACCTCTCTGGCTTTAGCCGCAGCTCTGGGATCATGCACAGGGCTCATATTGTGATTCATATCACAGCTGGCACCTGATTCAAACCATAAGCATTTTTAAAGGTAATTGTGAGGTCATTGCCTGGGTTAAGAAAATAATTCAGCCTCTTTATTTCTTGCAAAGTTGGGATTCTGTGTGTGTGCACCAGGGGGATTGTGTGTGGGTTTTCTTTTTTGCTTGGTTTACCACTGTCCTGGTTTCAGCTGGGATAGAGTTAATTTTCTTCACAGAAGCTAGCATAGTGCTGTGCTTTGGATTTAGTGCTAGAAGAATGTTGATAACACGCTGATGTTTTTAGTTGTTGCCAAGTAGTGCTCAGACTGCTCAAGGACTTTTTGAGCTTCCCCTGCTCGGCCAGGAGCATAACAAGCTGGGAGTACAGCACAGCTAGGACCCAAACTGTCCAAAGAGCTATTCCATACCATAGAACGTCATGCTCGGGGGGGGGGGTTTGGTGGGTCAGTCGGTCGCGGGGGGAGTGATCACTGCTCGGGTACTGATCGCTGCTCGGGACGGGCTGGGCATCGGTCGGCGGGTGGTGAGCAATTGCATTGTGCATCATTCGTTTTGTATATTCTGTATATTTTGTTATCATTCTCATTATTACTATTATTATTATTTTCTCTTATTAAACTGTCTTTATCTCAGCCCTCGGCTCTAACCTTTTTCCCCTTCCCGATTCTCTCCCCCATCCCACTGAGGGAGGGGGGGGGGGGAGTGAGCGAGCGGCTGCGTGGTGCTTAGTTGCCAGCCGGGTTAAACCACGACAACCACTTGTGCTTATTTGTTTCCACTTGTTCGTGGGGTTTCTGGTCCTCATTCCCCCTCTTTCTCCTGGCTGAACCTTCATCTGTCCAGTGCTCAGCCAGAAGATCGTCTCACCATCTTCATATTTTTCTTTTTTCTTGGGCTCCCTTGGTCAAATCCATTTTATCTTCGCCATTGTCGTGAGCAAGCTAGATAATTTCTTCTGCTCCAGCTCCTTTCTTGGCAAGTCCACAGCCTGCTGTCCTTCTTGCCCATCACCACAGATCTTTGAATCAGGAGCTTCCTGGAGATCTTCGTGACATACATTGTTTCTTCTTACCCACTTGCTTTAAGCTATCTTTCCTCTCACTTTCCGTTTGTGAAATATTTATTTTCACAGCTGTTTGCTGATGGTAAATTCTTAGTATCACAGCCACTACTCCTCATTTGTCATTGAAGAGGTTGGCAGTGCTTGCTGGCGGTTGCCTCTTGCTGCCTTCTACTGTGTGGAAACTATAGGACAGCTATAGCAATATAGTGCTCACTCAAGGGTCTAAAGAGTAGTTTCCGGTGAGATGCTGGGAGAGACACTGTACCCCTCTCTCTTCCCCTTCCTTCTCCTCGTTTCTCAGTTGGCATGGCATCAAATCAGGGACCTAATCACACCAGTAAAACTGTTTTGGGAAACTTCTAGGTTCTTTCTGCCCCATGGCTTCTCAAAGTGAATAATTATTAATTTCTTTAGCTGCGTACAGTTTATTGAGCTAAAATCTAATAATTTCCTAACTGAATCTAGTTTTCCAGCATCCCTCTGTTTTCATTGACAGTTTTCTGACTTGACTTTCTAGCAACCCACTGGAAGTGAGTGCAGAGGTTTGGTCAGTATGTGTTGGTGGCCAGTGTTGCAGACACAGTTTGTGACACAAGATAAGCCCATATGAGCATCCTTACCTGATGGCTTCTCATCTGCTCCTGCAATAAGAAGAGCTTGGGGGCTCCTGAACCAGTGTTGGACCTCATGTCAAGTGTCTGACCTTGTGTTAAACATATTTTAGGGCTCAGAATACTGGTGGTTTATGTGCTACTGAAAATTAAGGCAACTACAGCCCTGTAAAGAAAGGTCCCCAAGTCACATTTCTCATGTGTTCTAGTGATGGATGAAATTTCAACTTTTTGATGAAGGACTCATTATAAAAACTCTGAAAGATATCCATTTCTGTTCTCCCTTAATGATTTCATGTCTTAGACTTCAGCTCAATAAACTCCGTTTGAGTTCTTTTCTCCTTGAGTATTACTTAATGTTAGTAAATGTTTTGTAACATAACTACTGGATTCGGTGGCAACTCTGCTGACACTTAAAACTTTGAATTCAATTAGTTCCAGCCACTGACATAAAAGAAAAAAAAAACCAAAAAAAACCTCATCTATTGTGGATTGCTTCTTATTTCAGGCAAAGAGCAGAGGTGATAACTCTTACGTTTTAGCTAATAAGGATTCCAGTATGATAAAGGTCTTGCATTAATATTGTGATTTCTGTATTCAAAAACAACAAAGACCTGAGGAAATGCAACTTCCAAGATCTTAAAATTTTTATATTCTAGTTCAGTCAAATACATGTATTATTTGGAAATCTATCTAGATATCATCCCCTCAAAGATTCATTCAAGGGCTGGAGGAGAATGTATAGTTCAGTAAATGCATCATAGTAATCAAAACCATCCAAGTCTTCTTTAAGTCAGCATTCACATTTAAAAGCACCTCTAGGAGGGATTGTTGCTTTTTCTTCTTGTTTAATTTAATCTATTTGAAACAGCCTAGAAAAAAATTACTGTATCCTTAAAGAATGTAATATGCTTTTTTATCACCGTAATATAATTGGGAACTATTCAATACTTTATAAAAATTGCTGAGAAATTTTATTAATATCTCTGAGTAAATTGGCTCCCTGCTTGATTTTTAATTTCTTGTCTTAGGCAGAATATTTGATTTCCCTTTACTAAATGTGCTAACACACTGTTGGCTGTATTCTCCCTTTTCATATATCTGATATTTGGCTAGTGGAAGTGATATATGAGCACTTTGTGATAATAGTTGTTCGTAAGCTGATTTAACAGTTTTTAATTCAACTTCATTAGCCTTAAAGGGGTTGTTTTTTGTGAGATCTTTTCCTGGGATTTAATTTCGGCTTGAGTTTTGTCTGCTGCTTGATCATACTTTTTTTTTTTTTTTTTTTTCCTTATCATGGCAAATAAATTATCATACCTCATTGCAAGCGCCTTAGAGGTTTGGCGGAGAGCTCTGTGCGACTCCGAGGGGCCCTGATTGGATTCGCAGCATTGCAGCCATTTCTCTTTCTCACGCCCTGATCACAGCAACTTGTTTCCTGCTACACAACTGAACTCAATCTCCTTTTGTTTTGACCTGGAGGGGTAATATAGAGGGCCATGTTGAAATTGGTGTATACCCACTTGTGTTGAGTCGAAAAGACTAACAAGGAAAAAATCAATTCAAGAAGAGTGTGTGCACCCTCTGTCTTCAAATACCTATCAGCTGTAAATCACCTTGCACTTGATTCACCAACCAGCCTAGGTTTTCAGCCAAGACTCTAATTGTGGCAACAGTTGCATTAAATTCCCTACCACAGAGACCAGCAAAGCTCAGGGAGCTGAGAGCTGCCCAGCTACTTTTAGAAAAAGGAAGATTACTCAAATCCAAAGATTTCTTAATTTTAGCCATTGCAATCGCATATTTAAGTAAGCGTCATTGTTTAGATTATGAAACTGGTTTTCAGGATCTTGGTCTTTGCCATTAAAATTTGTTGCTAGGCAGAAAGTGAATTTAGCTATTTTTTTTAACCAAGACAAACCTCAAAATAAAGGAGAAAAATTGTCTGCCTTTAGATGGTACTGAAAACGCAAGCTACTTAACAGAAGAAAAATGTCATGCTATTAGCCTCTAATACAATCATATTACTTTGGTCTTTTGACAAAGTAAAGCCTCATTGATATTAAATACGAAAAGTTACCACTTTCACTGTAGCAACTTTTCATAAGGAATTTTGATTTTTTTTTTTTTCCACTGAGTTCTAAGAGACTGGTCCATTAATAATGTATAGCATTGCTCACAAGTCACATATGCTTAATAATTAGGAAACATTTGTAATGAGTTGAAAAGGGTAAGGAAAGCATCAGAGTATGTGCAAGTCCAAAACTACAGAAGTCTGAGGCTAATAATTACCTGGGCTTCAAAAGCTTTTCAAATTCTAACACCAGAGCCTACTTCAAATTAACAACAGACATTGCACAGAAGAGAATAATGAAAGAAATCCAATCTTACCATTTGGGATAAAGGATATCTAAATAGATATAAGGGAGGGGGAAAAAAGGCTTTAAATATAGCTTCTGGCAATCTTGGCAGGGTTTTCTGAAGGAGACAGCGAGGGTTAGTTTTCCAAATATTGCTAGAGTCTAACAGGGGCTAGCTGTTAACTCCCTTAATCCCCCATGCAAATCCTAGCCCATATATATATATACTATGAAGTACACTCTAACTGACAGCTTCACAGTATATGAAGGATTTCACCTACACAGGAGGGTTAAAATCTTTGAATTCTGCATTTCTGTGATAAAACTGGGAGTCACTTTTCAATTACTCTTAGTTTTGATTAAACAGATCCCTCCTCACCACACCAAATATTGTTTGAATTATTTTTCTCCCTTCCAGGGAGCTGTCAGCAGGGGAGCCCTGGGTCAGAGCAGGACCTTGCTGTGGTGCCCACTATGGAGAGGACCAAGTTGCAGTGGAATAACATTGTCCATCCACTTGGGCTTCAGTTTTGCTTCAGTACGGCTGTAAAACACCGTGTGGAATTAAACAATAGAAATATTGATTTTCCCTCCCCCCGACGTAAGAGCCAGTTAGGTGACATGGATCGAGAAAAATATTAAATTCTGAACTCAACAGAAACGTGACACTGGAATAACTTTTGAGCCTGACAGGGTAATTTGGGGAAGGGCTGAGAGGAGGGGAAAAAAGAAAATAGTGGCATCAGCCATTACCTCCAAATCCCCTTTCCCTATCTGTATTTCAAAAAATCCAGTAGAAGATACTCCAAGGAAATCTTTTTCTCCATTCTTACATGGTCCTCATTTCTAAGTATGAGAAAACATTTTAACAAATATATTCTCACCACTCACCAGAGAGTTAGGGCAGTACTGAGCAGCGTTTCTTGAGATGAGGGCTTGAGGCATGGAAAGACTAAATGACTCATCCATGATCAGACAAGTCTGTGATAGCAAAGAAAATTGAAACTCCTTCTCAAACTCTAGTTAGTGAGCCAAAAATATGCTACGTGAAGCAATGAACTGTTTTTTTCTTTTTTCTTGTGGGTGTGTGTGGGGGTCATGCTTGCTGTTTATTCTGAATTTTGGCAGGGAATCCGAAGAAGCACAATTATGCTCATGTGCTTGCAATAAAATTAATGCAATAAAAATGAAATTAAAACAGATAAAAAATTGCAATTAGAAAACTGCAATAAAATTAATGCAGAGTGGAATACAAAGACTGTGCCCCAGATGTTGAGCCTGAGGATCATGTCTGCGCTCAGAGTTTGAGGAGTGCTGTTTGTAAATCCGGGTGAGAGCAAGGTGTCTTGGAGGGAGAGATACAACTGCTTCTGGGATTGACTTTTGTCTGAGTGCAACAGCATTAGGAGATGCTCCTGCTCAGGACCTGAGTCCTGGCTGCTTTTTCTGTCTCTGTTGTGCTATATCCTGCCCACGACACCAGAGGAATGTACTTCAGGGTCTGGAACTAAACTTTCCATTGAGCTGGAGATTCGTGGATGGATGTAAGTCATGTTAAGGAACAGTTTTTGTCTTTGGGAGCTGATTGTACTGTTTGTGGGTGGGGGCTTTGTTTGTTTTGGGTTTTTTAACCTGACCTTTGAAACATGAAAGCTGAGCAGAGCTTGGATTCTGGATGTGGTATTAGTGATGTGGTACCACCACATTCTCCTAGGCAGCAGGATGATGATCAAACACGGTTAGATTGCCATGACTGAGGCCAGGCATAGTTTGTTCCTAGCTTCAGGCTGGCTCCAGCCTCCAGGCTTTCTGTATTCTTTTGAAAGCTAATTCCGAAGACATCATGGGTCGTTTATTTAACACATTTCCTGCTAATGGACTGATATTGGAGACACAGTTAACCTCTGTTCTCTAAGCCTGTGTCACATTGTACTGTGCCTCTCAGTTGTCTGTTATAGGTCTTAAAGGTGTCATGAGATGTAAGCACAGGGAACGGACGTGTTATGGATGTGCTCTTCAACCAGCCAGTTGCATCACGGACATATAGGGCTGCAAAAAACTGAACTCAAGGATTATTGTTGGCCCTTTCATTCCTTTTCCTCTGTGAGGTTGTCTTTGCAGACTTAGCATAACATCTGCTTCAGTTCTGTGTAATAAACTTTGGGAGCAGGGAGACGTCTCATTAATTCCTCAGAGCTGATTCTTGCTCATGGCTAGAACAGTAGCATGAAAACTCAAACAAATCTTTGCCAACACCCAGACGTTTTTGCAAACATAAAGCCATGTGTGAACGAAGAGCTGAGCTGCCACCCAGCAGCTACATCAGCTGCTTTGTGGACACAGCCTACCCCCAAACTGCCTCTTTATGATTTAGCTTAATCCATGGTTTCATAAACACAGCGTCCTTTGATGCTATATGTTCCTAATATAGATATAATTTAAGTAAGGAATATGAAATTTCTAGGTAGCATTGTGACTTGGTAACGGCGAGAAGACAACTGTTCCATGCCCAGTGAAGCTGACAAGTGTAATGTAAGGTATCACTAATTTCACACTCCATTCCTGTTGTGGCTTTTCAACGTGCTTTCTCACAGATGTAAAATGATTTCTCACACAATGTATTGACAGGATGCTTCCAGCGCATTGCCCTGGATTTTAAAAGTTGGGTCACATTAATAGTATTTCCCTGTTTTCTGTATCACTATTCAAGAGTTGTTTTTTTTTTTCTTGCCAAGAAGAGAAATAGACCCGGTTGCTTCTGGCTGTAAATTATAAATGAGTAGCGTGATCATCTGTAACTTCGAAGCAAAGGTCAAAGGAATTTTTTTTTTGTATTTTTTTCTGTGTTCTTTAACTGGATCTTCTTTGATGTTTACTCTGCACATACATCATGATCATTATATCCTGCACACTTGCATCATTAATGCAACTACAAATGAGATGACTCAAGTTATGAACTGCCAGTGCTTCAGTCTAACGCAGACAGATATGAAGGAGGAAAATGAGCTAAATAAAGATACTTATTGAAGGGATTGTTCCCTGGTGTAAATGCGCTTAAAGAGAGAATGACTAAATGAGAGGGTACTGTTCTTTCTGGAGTCTAACCCAGCAAATCCTTGTTCACTGATTTGTAAAATAAGAGATTGTTTTGGGGTAAAAATAAGGAATTTGAAAACTTTTCAGCAATATTTCATGATATGCCTACTTGTTTCATGAAACTGAGCTGGTAAGTGTTTGCTTTAAATGTTGTGGCACATTTAAGAACTAGTTCTGTGCCAGGACTGGAAAACTGCAGAATTCCCTGGGAAAGTCTCAGTGTTATCAAACCATGAGGACACGGCTTTTATTTGAGGTATAGACCAGAGCAATGCGTTATCTATTTTAATAGTTATTTTCTTATAAAAGTGGGTTTGTACGAACATGCAGGCTTCATTAAAAACCCCACAGCTGATTCAGTGCTAATTTACACTCCTTTTTGGCATGGTTGCGATGGGTTTCATGTATGCTTTTGCTGCTGGATGGAAAGATGTTAGCCATAGCTCCAGGAGCATGTCTGCTGAGCAGCCCTGGGAGGCTGCAGGTACCTGGGACTGGCAGCTGGATGCCATCCAGGCACACACTGCAAGCCAGCCATCGCTGGGATAACCATTTCCATTAATGCTGTGTTAAAACAAGACAAGTGCTCAGTTTGGACACATTTTCACGTAAAGGGCATTGACCAGCACAGCATTATTCTCAAAGGTTTCTAGGGGAACGTTTGCAAAGTTAGACTCTCTTTCTCCCTAGCCCCACTGATTTTTAAGACGCTTCACAAAATGGGTTTTGCAATGAAAAGGACGTAACCCTAGGGTCCTGTTCCTAACAAGTTTAAGGTGGTTTTAGAGACAAGCACATCATATGAGGCTTTTCAGAGCCTTCCACGTTATGCAAAGATTATGGTTTGGAACTCAAAATCAACTTAGATCTTGGTGCCTTTGTTTTTGAAGCAGGAATAGTCAAAATGGTGACTGCATTTCAAAGTACTCATTTTGCATGCAGAGTAACAACTCTAATAAGAAATTTTACTGCAGTATCTTGATGTGCAGTTTTATTGCCTATTATTTTTAGTGAGCATTTATAAAGCCTTATGTTTGGGGTTTAACACCTTAGCTATTTCCCATCATAACAGGTTGAAATTTGGCATAGCAGTGGCAACCTTCATTTCAAAATTTTCACAGAAAATTGTAAACAGCAAATTGCTAATTTGTAAAGATTTTGTTAATTTCCACACTTTGAAGCCTGTCAACTTAAATGTCAAATAATGTGACATCCATATGGACCATTAGATCAATAAGAGTGTAGGACCAGAGCTGCCTCAAAGTGCACATCCTGTAGTGACACCTCTGAAGTTCTAGAACAGCCAAAAAGAAGAAGGGAGGGGGGAAAAAAAAAAAAAATCAAATTGTCAAAGTTATGGTGGGAAAGGGCAAGACAGCTAAAACTGTCTTTAAAAAAATCCTTCATTCTGTCATTTTGGAAAAGTTCTGAAATTTCAGTTTCCAAGTTGCAAATGTGGTGCTGCAGCAGAGATCTGGTTTTAAGCCAGCTTCAGAGTTAGCAAGTTTTGAGCATTCAAAATGCAAACAGAGTGCTTTTCATCAGGCTCTATCTCAGTAATACTCTGGTTGATGTTTATTTTGTCTTTGACTTTAGGATGTGGCCCAAATAGAGTATAGTATTGTTTTCTACAGAGGAATAGTCCAAATGTTGTATTTCTCATGGATTTTTTTTTTTTTTTCTGTTTAAAACTTTTGGAATTCATGGAACGTGTGCGCCATTGACAGTAATAGTATGTTGTGGTAACATAAAATATTCAGGGTTTATAGTAAAATGTTATATATATATTATAGTTTGTATTAAATAGCCAGAATATCTTAATATTCAAAACATCAGTAACTGAGTCACTTGGGCAGAAGCTGCATTATACTTTATTTGAGGTATATTCATTTTGCCAATGTAATATCTCATTTGAAATGAATGTATATTGCACTATTGATTTTCATGGGTCTTAGAATAATAAAAAAATCATGCAGAAATAAAGAAAAAACCATGCTTTTTCTGTATACACTATGTTTGGATGCAGCTCAGAACCTTTCATGGAAGTAAACATAAAACTGACGTTGTTATATAGAAATACGACGTACTTTATTTTACACTATGCAGTATTCATATAACAAGTTTTTAACTCAAACATGGCATTAATTTTGCAGATCTAAGGTCTTTTAAGCATGCTGTAAAGAAGTGCTCCTGCTTTAGAGAGGGGCAGTGACTTTCTTTTTCCTTGTTTAATTCCAGGAAGCCTGAGTTACCATGAGTTTTACTTATAGATTTTTTTTTTTTTTACTATTACAAATTTTTAACACTTGCCAGGCTTCACTCCTAACAACTCTGCTACCTGGCATAGAGAAAACTGAGAAAAAACTTTGGAACACATGGTGTCCAATACATCCAGTCCTGGAGACCATAGAAGGTCACGAAGGAGTCTGTGGTGGTGACTTCCTAATATTATAATAGCATTGATATATGGAAAATTTCAAGTGGTACTGATATTATTTCCATGTACAATTGATCTTTTTCAAAGTAATTGATCTTCAAATTTTTTTTTTTTGAAATTATCTTAAAAAATGATTTTTGGATAAAACTGGTTTGGTTTTCATTTTAAAGGAAGTTTTTTGAATGATAAGTTCAAGAGAAGAAAAGTTTACTCAGAATTCACATTGTTGTCTCGCAGTAAGGAAAAAGCAATGTCGTCCTCCTGAGGTCCTGTTGTGTCTGCTGTCCAACACTATTTTCCTTGATGAAACTAGGTCAGATTTTATAACACCTTTCAGCTTTCAATATTCATTAAACTAAGTTTAAGTGTGTGTGAGGGTTGAATTTAATGCCTTGGAACAAAACTATGGAAATATTTCTGTTCTGTTTTTCATTTTGTGAAATTAATTGAGACAAAATGGATACTGTCAGAAATCAATGATTAGTTGAAAGATGTGGTACATTTTATCATCAGTAGTTAAAGAGAAATTCCCAAATAGCAATATTAAATTTTTAGTGCCAGCTGTTTAGAGAATATATTGCATTTTTGTCACTGTTATATATACATTTCTAATAAAACATTGTATTCCTTTCTCAATCTTACATATTTCTTAACTCTTAAGTCAAAATTATTTGTTATACCAAGATAGCTATTAATTTACTTTCTTTACACAATCTTAGGCTAATCGGCTGGTGGGGTCACGACTTCAAAACACGTTTTCTCATGGAAAACAGTATGTACTTTTACACTTTTGGTTTTACCTTATTTGATGTATACCCAGCTCCACTTTTATAGTAGTTTGAGTAGAAAGGATAGAACTTTAAGTTTCCTCACTTAGGTTAAAGGTATTAAGTTAAACTCATCCCAAATATGTAATGCAATGGAGTTAACAAAATAAATGTGGGGATAAATTTGGTCTCTGGGCATATGGGTCTGACTGTCTGCTTCTAGACATTTTGTTGAAATACCTTCAAAATGCAGATATAGAATATGGATGAAAGTCTCAAAGTATCTCAGTGAATTAAACACGTAAGTTTCTGAGGAGCGAGGATCTGCTATCTTTCACTTGGGTAATATCTTAATTTAGGATTAGTTCCACTGGAATTAATGAGAAATTATATAAATAAAGGTAAGGCAACCTGACATAAGCCATGAAATACCACTAATGTTTCAGAATCTCCAAATTCCTCGCACTAGCAAAGGATGGGTTATAAGACAAAACCAAACCCACTCTGAAATAGTGAAGCACTTATTGCCCCAATATGAAATGAGGACTCCTTTCCAAAGCTGGCAGCTAGACTGTTCAGCTCCATTTGAAAGTATGGCAGAGAGGGTATCCTGAGGGGTCACGAGGAGAAAGGAGCTTTCTGGTTTGATTGGGTTTTTTGGTTTTAATATATTTTTAATTTTCTGTGGCAGCACCTATAGATGTGACTTTGGCTGGAGAACGCCCCTCTAATAGCCTCAGTCTGCTCTTCGTTTTCTGACCGAATGTAAGAGAGTGGCACTATAGAAAGCCAGGAGGAGACTCAAATTGCCTTGAAATACCGTTAGAAGAAGAAAAACGTTGTTTATTCATTTCCATGGGCAGTTTATAGGGGAGATGTTGGGCAACAATCATTATAAAATTAGTCAGTCTGCTGTGCGTGGAAAGCATTTTCTCCGCAGCATCCTCTTGCTCTGGTGCTGGAGCATGAAATATGAATGGTGACACAGAACTTACAGCAAGGCTTTATAGATTTATTAAGGAGATTTTGTGAAATTTCACAGCCTAAAGTCTGTGCAACCTCTCCGCATGGCCTGAAGCTACACTTAGCTGCATATGCAGTCTCCCACGTGTCTCGTCAGTTTAATAAAGTTAAGGAACATGATTCCCTGCTTGTGGCAGCACTGTTGCTCCGCACGAGCGTGCCTCTGCTGACTTGGAATTTCTCTGTTTTGTGCCAGTGTTAAAAGAGATTCAAGTGTAAAGGTGGTTTTAACACAGACCATTTAAACAAATTAATTGCGGTTCTCTAGTTCCCATGAAGCCACTAATGAAGTCTTCCGCTGGATAAAATTGGGCTTCTCTCGAAGCTAAAAGTATTAGCTGTGAACAGATTACTATTTCCTTTTAATGACTGATTCCTACAGGCCACATTAGTGAAATATTTTATTGCGTGAGGGCAGACTTCAAGATAAGGTCCAATCCATTTAAAGGAAGAAATCAAAAACACTAATATAAGTTATTCATTTTCCAGAATTACAACTAAGTGAAGGAATTAATGGATTTCGGTTATCGAATCCCCCAATTTTACTGGTCTGTGCTCTGCAAGCTAGTTTAGAGGTAAGTAATTGCTTTACTTTGAGCCTGAATTTAAGAGTATAAAAATGTTAAATGAATGTTACGCTTATTATTGCTGTTTCCCTTTAAAAAAAGATTGCAGAATAGCTAAAAAGCGAAAGGGGGGAGGAATGGCAAACAAACAAAATAACCCCACAACCCTGAGAGACCAAGGCATTTATTAAATATACGCATCCCTTCCCTGTTCTCACAAACTTTGCTGTTGGACACAGTATACTTGAGGTTTGCTCCTCCGAGCTTGACGGCTAGCATTGTGTTCGTCCTGGCTTTTAGGGGCTGGGTACAGACAGCAGCTTTTCCCACAGAGATATTCAGGGCTTGCCTCAGTGCAATCCATGCAAAAGGTGCCATTAGAGATCTCCCTAGGAAGGAATCGTGTAACTCTAAAAAGTTGCATCCAGAGATGCTTCTACATATATTTCCTTGGGCAAAACAGACTTAGCTCCTTTATGAAAGAATATGGATGCAGCCACTTGGTATCCTGGAGTCTAAATTGAACCAGTGGCTCAAGGAACCCATCCTCTGCTATAGCCCCTTTTGCTACAAACAGAAAAGACAGAAGCTGCCTGTGAATGCTTCCTAAAAGGGGAATTCATGAGTGTGGTACAGCTCCAGAATGGGTTTTGTTTCACCTCTTCCTTAGCTTTTTGGTGGCCAGAGGAGCAGAGCCCCATCTCAGACCCATCTCTGTACAAATCACCAAGATCGCAGCAGTGGAAAGGGCAGCCCTGCCATACAGAGCTGATCCCTTCCTGGCTAGGAAGGGGTGACCCGTGTGTTGAAAGCCTTCTGGTCCACCCTGGAGAGCACGATTCAGCCCTGGCTAAAGCCATGCAGTGGTCCTCAAGAACACCTTGGATCGCCCTGCGTTTCATGTCAAGAAGCACCTGCTTTTCTCTTGTGGATGATTCACCCCTGAAATGCAGGACTCTAGGTGTTCGCAGCTGAAAAGGATAGTTTTACATAGATTTCCCTGCTATATGCTGCATATGCTACTATATTAAAATTTTTCCTAAGCTGCTTTTCAAGCCTGCCTTGGTTAGCAAGGTTTTGCCATCAGCATAAATGGGAGAAATTTATTTCTGCTAGCATTCCATTAACGCTAGTGTCACAGCAAAGCTGATGCTGGAACAAAAAGCAATGTCCCTGCAGTGTATGTCCCTCTTCCTTATTTACTGAAAAAGCAGTATCTTAAGCAAACAAAGTCAGAAAATTGCCAGTTGTGCTCTCTCCAGCTCAAACGCGATGCTGAAGGACTGCAAAGGGCACAGCAATGCTTCTTGTTCTGCCTGACAATTAATTTTGTTAGTCCTTAAACATCCAATATATTTTTTTAAACTTTATGTGACCTTCGAGATACGCTGAAAGCTATTCTGCTATGACCCAGATTGTCAGTGCTCCAGTTTGTGTGGGTTGATGTCATTTAGCCCACTGCAGGGAGCCTCGAACAATGAGGGCTGAGCAGTTTCCATCGCCTCCCCTTTCCGTGCCTGCATTACTTTTTGGCACAGCCAGGATTTCCCAGTGCTAATTGCTCTAATACAGTGGGAAACAAAATAGTTTTCATGTCTGGCAAGAGATGGCTAGCGAAATTGCATGCCACCTTCACTGGGACACATTAAGCAGAAGGCAGGGTTTCCAATGGAAACAATGCAAACTGCAAGTGTTAATGGATGTTATTCCTCAATAATGCTTAAAGTGATGGTTATGGCAGTGGCTGCTCCCTTTTATGAAAAAAAGGGGAGCGCTCTACAGCCACATTTAAAAGATCTTTTCCAAAAAATTTCACCCAGGAGGCCAAATATTCCTTGCACAAAGCCCGAGCAAACAGATTTTTGCATGCAGCCTAAGGAGATCCATCCCTCATACTGCTGCAAAGCCCAGAGGAATAGGAGGCAGGTCTGAATTTTACCTCCAGTAATGTGCTGAATAGCCGTGTGCATGCTCTGCTTGCCTGTGCAGCGAGGGGAGCACCTCTAGATTTTCATTGACCTGAGCAAGTACTGGTTGCGGAAGGCTCTGATCCCTGCCACATTCATTTCCCTGACTGGGCTGTCTCCATGCAAAGTCTGTCTTACAGCAGCCATATTTTGTTTCACAGAAAACACGTAGGAGCTTTTGGGTTTGTGCAACATCTAGTGGTTGTGATAGCATCACAGAGTAATACTTGGGATATTCTACAAAAGAGTGATTTCTAGATGCTGCTGGAAACCAGACCTTCTATTTTGATTAGGATTTATCAGTTACCTCTTTATACGCTCCTCCAAGTTATGATATAAGACATCTTAAGTGTGTTACTCCTTCAGTGTGGGACAGTGATTTCTTGAGAGTGAAGATCATGGGTTTTCATACAGGACCTCCACCTTGCCTATGATTTTGCAGCTGCAGTCGTGGCAGCATAATTGTCTGTGAGCAGCTGTATGGCATCTATATGCCAGACTCTCATTTGAAGTGACTGTTGTGTACTTGCATGTCCATACCTTGTCATCTTTCCCTGAAGCTACTTGTATGGGAAGAAGAAAAGGAGGGTTTTGGGAAAGGCAGGGGTGACTTGTTTCCGGGCTCACATTTTCTATCATTCCTTGTAACCGAGCCTTTCCAGAGTACAAACAGAAGCTGTTGCACCTTCTCCTTCTCCCACACTCTTCTGCTGCATTGCCTGTTCTTGTTTGTGTGGCAAAGCAGTACAGCCACTTTTAAGCAATAACTTTTGCATGTCTCACGATGTTTTGATTTTCTGCAGCTCACCAGGCCTTGTAGCTGTGTAAGAGCATAGAGCCATTAAACCAGATTTAAGCAAGTATATTTTCTTCTTGAGGACTAGCAGAGACAGAACATGTACATTAAAATCAATATGTTAGTACAGATTTTGTGGTTTCAAAGACAAGAGTTTGTAGATCAGTCGTGATGTTTCAGTCTTGACCCTTGACTGTTATTACTTGAGGCACATACAAGGAAAAACTTACATGTGATTTTGAGTTTCATGCAGCCCTCTTGAATGTATAGAGAATTTATGGAACCTCTTCAGATATGCCAAAGAATGTTCTCTTAGCAAACTGGTTTTGCATGCAAATTCATTTATGCAGATATGGATGTGTGTAAAACTTTCAGAGTAGACAGAAATCTCTTTCATTATGTAAAGACATTATCTATAATGTCTATCTGACATTACCACTTGACTCCAATGATAATATGGATGGAGAAACCTGCTACCTAGCAAAGGAAGAATGACAGTGTTTGGTCCCTGTGTCACCAAAATGATTTAAGTTATTAAAACGCTCAGAAATAACCTTAGTCCTCTGTACTTCCTTTTTACTTTCTATAGCAGCGCATTATCATTCTAATGGTTTAAAATTATTATAGGTTTTTGGTCAAACTACAATGAAAGCATTGAGAAGGAAATCTGTTCTACTCACCGGTTACTTGGAATACCTGATAAAGCATTACTACAGTGAGGATAAAACAAATCCGGGGAAGCCCTTTGTGAAAATAATCACACCATCTCAGATTGAGGAAAGAGGATGCCAGCTTACGTTATCTTTTTCCCTTCCAATCAAATCTGTGTTTAAAGAGCTGGAGAAGAGAGGAGTAGCTGTGAGTAAATCAAAAATCCTCTTCTTACGCATTGTTTTGTGAGCCTCTACCATACCATAGTAATCATTTTGCTTTTATTCAAATATAGTCTTGTATAAGGCCAAAAAAGGTTGGGAATGATGAAAATTGCTTACATAGCATCTTCAATCTTCTGGTGTGCAAATAATAAATAAGTAGAGTTATTGTATAAATTACTTGTTAGGCTGTATATTATCCTTTCTCTGTGGATTTATTTCTAGTAGTTCTGTGAGTAGCACCCAGGAGTCGCTACTGAGGTCAGAGCTGCTTTATGGGTGCATTATGATGGGGGAGACATTATGGATCTGAAGCTGATGGTCTGAATGGGAAAGATAGGAGAAAAAAAAAGAAAAAAAAAAACCAAAATCACTGGAAAAACACAAACATGAGTGTGCCAGAGCTGTCCAGTGCAATGTACTGCCTGCACAAGCCTCTCCTGTTCAGTGTGCTTGCCCAGGTCCCCTGCCGTGGGTCCAGGCATGAGGCCAGAGACCACAAAGAGGGGGGCTGTGCCACCCTGGGGTGCCGGCAGTCAGCAGAACTCAAGGGGTGCTCACTGTCCTCATCACTACAACTCGCACACTTACAGCCCAACGATGACAAGGAGCTCTGAACCTCCATCAGTCCCTTTTCTGATCTGCAAATGGCCAAATCCTTGCTCTTTGCCAGGCATCATGGTGGAGAAATTAAAAAGTTATCGTTCCCTTAAAGACGTGTTTCAGCACTCAGAAAAAGAGACCACTGAACAGCAGTGCCATGTAATGGCACGGTTACCGGTCAGCACTGCACAAAAAGAGTAAAAGCTAAATTTAAGGCTATACATCTGGTGATTTAGAAGTGCTGGGAGGTGAGGCTGATAGCGTAATGCCATATAAATGATATATGAGTTTTATTTCTGCTGGTGACTTGTGTCCCCAAAGGGCAACTCTTCTAGGCTAAATATGCTGCTGGTTTGGTGCTGCCAGGGAATTCCAGGAACTGCTGCTTTTAAGAGGGCACAGGGCCTTACACCGTTGGCTTGTCTTCGCGATGCAGTAATATGCTCCAAATATGAGAGATTATTCTATTAAGCAAAATGTTCAAATTCATGGAGGGGGGGAAAGAAAAATACTGCCAGCCCTGTGACATTACTTGTACCTGTAGTGCAAGATGCTCTATCATACTGGCACGTTTCTGTTTTGTGGTGGCTCTTTTGTCACCTGTGTGCCTATTCAACTATGGGTTGCTATAGGCACTAAGGTGAATTATGGGGCTACGTAGATGGTTTGGAGCCCCTCAGTGGCACTGCTAGAGTCCTGCCCATCCTGAGCCTTGCATCTTTTTTAGGCAACACACCACGCTTCTTATGTTCTTCATAATAATGTTCCTCACAGTAGTTTCTTGGGGGGCCCAAAGTTTTCACTTGTGTCTCCTTGCCAGTCCAGTCCTTGAAGGCAAGGATGACATTTAAAAAATATAGTCTGACAGATAAATATGAAGTGACCTGAATATACTAAGCGTTCCCTTTCTGTTTTGCAGTGTGACATGCGAGAACCAAATGCTCTTCGCGTTGCTCCAGTTCCTCTCTACAATTCTTTCCATGATGTGCACAGATTTCTTGAAATCCTGGGATCTGCAATTACATCTTCAAAACAAAGAGCAAACAATACTGCGCTATCTGGTTCTTATTGATGGCTCAGCTGTATCTTTTAATCTATTTCTGACTAAGATGCATTTATCCCACTGAGCGATTCTTTGCTTCGAGTAGACTGAGCTATATCCCATGCAATTTGCAAAAAAATGACTGTGCTTGAGTAGTTATTTACAACAGACATAGTTTTATTAAAGCTCATATTTCCACTCTTCTTTGACTTTGACTTCATGAATTAGTATGCTTTGTATATTTTAATGGGGCTTTTCTTAAACATTTTATGTAGTTTTATTACATTAGCTTTGAGAAGCATGGAAGAATTGCTATCAACTAGAACAGGAATGAAAAAAAATCCCTCCTTTATTATTAAAATTATGCATAATAAAAAGTGGGAAATAGACAAATCACCAACAGTTAAAAGATACAGTCCAATTTACATTTTAAATTTATCAATTCTATTTAAGGTACATGGTATACTTGAAAAGTAAAAGTTGAACAATTAGTTGTTTAAAAACTGTTAATTGCTGCATACTGGATTTTTCAAAGGGCCCAACATTTTGAAAATCTGGTTTAATTAATGGTTTAATTGAAGAATTAATTCACATTGCAGACACCTCCTTGGGTGTGATACAGTTGGCTAAAACAGAGCATTTACTCTTTTTCTTTCTAGGTAGTCATCTTGGAGATAGGAGGCTTGAGAAAGATGAGAGCAATGTTAAATTCGTGTACACCAGTCTGAAGGGCTGCATGAGCCCTTACTGCCATTCTGACAAGGCTTATTTCAGATTAGGCAAAATGAACTCTGAACTGTTTAAGCAGCAGCAAAATAGCTCATTGCTCACTTAGTGTGGCCCCAATTTTTACAGATATTTTTACTAGACAGCCAAACGCAATGAAGAAAAACCCTTTACATTTAACCAACACTACCCGGAGTTGTTTTAAGACATAAATAACACTTTGGCATAAATGGCAACGAGGCTCCTAGGTCTGTAGCTATTCGGCGTGTAGCCTTTTGCAAGAACCAGCTAAAACTTTCTCTCTGATGATACTCTGTGTATCAGATTTTTGGGATGAAACACTGAGAAAATTACTTTTGGTTGTCCTTTTCATTCTAGTTCAAGGGGGTGAGAGGATTTGGGTGATGATGTGAGGACTACTCCATTTTGGCTCAAGAGCATTTTTACTGGTTGAAATTTTCACACTCTTTGATCATCTCCCATTGCACAAAGAAACCCAAGGACTGTCCCATTGTCTACCTGTGCTCTAAAATAGCCCCCAAATCGATACTTTTAAAATCCCTGCTGCAGGAATACCTATTTCATTGGTTGTTATGTATACAGGAGAGCTGAAAGAACTGCAAATAAAGCATTTGTTAGTATTCTTAGCACCTGTGAAGTGTAAGAACAGCTTCTTAAGCTAGAATGTTGTTATAAAGAATAGCATAGGAGGCTTAATCAATTGGAAAGCTCTGGCTTGCTCAAGAGGTTTTGGTTATATTGATGTCATCGCTCTTTAATTCAGCTGGAACTGTATCATTGTATTGCAGACCAGGCATCTGTATTTCAGTGGCCGTGGTTTTATTTTTAGACTTGCATCTGCAGCATAGATACTTTCACCTCTCAAGTGGCGGGATCTTAGGAAAGGACCATTTTCCATAGAGTGACTGTTGATGAAAAAAGCACTGAATATAAAACTGTGATGGCCCACAGTGTTGAGGAGGGGGTTAATTCACTGTCAGTGTCTTTGAAGCACTTGTGCTGCCGTACAGCTCTGGCTAAGTCACCTATGTCTTCCTTATAATGTTAGGCAAGCTTAATGTAAATCCAGATATGACACTAGGTCATAGTATAATGTACCTTACCTAGTTCAGCTGGACCTTGATTGTGCAGCAAACCCAGGAGGAGCAAGAATTTCAAAACCTCTTTCTAAATAGCATCTAGACATCAGGTTTGGACTGTGTGTCTTGGAAGTCACAGGGAGATACATGGTGAATTCTGAGGTTGCAGTTTGGCATCTGAATTAAATTCATGAACTGTGAAGACAACTCCTTTTTTTCTCTGAGGAAAGTCAACCGAGTAGGGTAGGTAAAGGACTTACTGAATCTATACAGCCCAGGTTTTGAAAAATAACAGATTTTTAATAAATGTGTAATAGTATTTTGTCTTTCAGTAACACTTCAGGCTACAGGTACAAATATTGACTTTATAAATAAGAATTTGTGTTCCGTTTGATGGATTGGATTAAATTCAATGAATCAAAAATCACTTATTTCAACTTTTCTGAATTACTCTTTCTTTTTTGCCTATGAGCTGTAAAAATAAACATGAAAGCTCGTTGCTTTTGTAGGTGTATATATATAAATTCAGAAAATTATTTCAAAAAATGAGGGAAGGCTATATTGCATTTTACTGAAACAAAATTACAGCATAAGCACCACTTTCACATGGTCTTCCCCTACTTGTAGTAAAAGTTTTGCAAAATGAATAATACTGAAAGTTAACATTAGGTGTCAGTATTTTACATATTATTTAGCGAGAGAATATCAAGTGAA
Source organism: Gorsachius magnificus (assembly GCA_034008185.1). Taxonomy (NCBI): domain Eukaryota; kingdom Metazoa; phylum Chordata; class Aves; order Pelecaniformes; family Ardeidae; genus Gorsachius; species Gorsachius magnificus. The sequence goes on along the minus strand of CM067085.1, from coordinate 5,297,034 downwards.
AGAGCTTCTGTGCAAAAAAAAAAAAAAATCAACCAAAAAACCAACCCAATATTACAGTCTGCTTTTTCAAACACTCTAAGTTATCACAGTTAGAGTAATATCAGGAATAATTATGTGTGAAATAATTAATTGTATATATGCCAAATGCTTCTTGCAAGTTTCATCTCTGATTTAAAATTCAGTATTAAGTTCTGCTGCTTTCCAACTGCGATAGCATTTAGTTCTTGGATTGTCTCAAGAAATTATCTTTCCAAATTAAACTGCAAGACACGAGAGTCTGTCAATGACAGAAAATTGATACCCAGGTCGAGTGATGAAATGTCTATAAAATGAAGGAAGATAAAGGTGAATATGTAGATCCTTGGTTGTATGTGATCTTTCTCAGCACAACACAGCTCGATACTATACACAGACTGCAACTGCTGAAAACATGGGGGAAAAATACTGTAGGATCAATTAATGTTTTTTTTTTTTAACCCTGTTTTGTCATTGGAAGACTAAAGAGAAGGCAAAGTCCTCTTTCATTAGCAAAAAAGGATGTTTTTGTTTTCCAAAAAACCAGTACCCTATGAGTGAAGAAAAAGGTATGACATATAGTTATTTTCTCATCTGAGCTTGTTGCATGATTGAGAATGGGAAGGACATGACCCATTAGAAGAGCTTAAGATGAAAATGTTGGAGCCCTTGGTCTGGCAACTTCAGAATCCACTTTGCTTTCATTTTATCAGCTGTGTATTATACATGGGTAGATTAAGCAAGAAAGATGAAAGGGGAAAGAAAGGATGGAAGATAATAATAATAATAAAATACTTTTTTAACCTATGTTACATTATGTTATGTTCATCTTCCCAGGTACAGTGGGTACAGGTGGGATTCCCTGGAAATTCTAGCCCCAGGGGTAGGCATGGGCCTTGGTTGTGTTTCAGAAAGGTGAAAATAAACATCTAGGGCTAAATCCATGGAAGGGATTCGCAGGACATTTAAACATCAAAGCAGTGACAACAATGTAATGAAGACACAGCCAAGGTAGGTGTGTTATTTCATATGCTCACTTGTAAAACCCATTAGTTCCTGATCCAATTAAGATGTCACGATCTAACATGTTTCAGAGGGAGCTGACCTGCTCAGAAACCCTTAAAAATCTCAGCAGGTTCCCACCTGAACTTCTGGGCACCCAAACTGATGAAAATATGTTTCTGAAAAGCTAGTCACACTTTACAAACAGCTGAGAGACAGCTTTGCATTGTAAGCTTAAACTTTTGTCAAAATTTGTGAAATATATTTAGAAAGCTTATTCAGAAATGAGTAAGTTATAGATCAGTAATTCATACTTTTTATATTCCAAGTTTTTATTACCTAAACTTACTCTTCTAAGCATCATTTTATGTTTCTAGTTAAATATAAGTGAGAATTGATTGGGGTATTTCTCAATGGAATTCTATCTTTATTTCATCATAATTACTTCATATTTGAATAATGACAGATGAACTACTTCATTCAATTGCATTTTTAAGGCTTTGAAGTCACAATAGCAGCAAAGGATTTAAATCCTGAAGCCATTATTATGGCAGAGAAGACATCAGGGAAAAGGAAAACTTATGGTCATGTAATTTTCTAGGCAGAGAAATACTTCTGTGGTTACACATTTTTTTTTTTCTTTTTTTTTTTTTTTTCTTTTTTCCTGGACATTTTGCTAACGTTAAGAGGATCCATTAAACTTCAACGAAATGAAGTAGCTGCAACTTCTAGCAAAACAAACGGCTTCCATCTACCCTGAAGAAGACATTAGAAATGCTGAATGAGAGCCCATGGTGTAAGTAAACTTCTGTAGTTATTTTGCTTTGGAGCTAGCCGTAAACCTTTTAAAATTCTAGGCAGCTGCAAACAGTATTTCACCAATAAAGAGTTCATTAGATCTTTTTTCTCTCTGACATTTACATCTAGTCCTGAGTACATGTTAATACTCCAAGGTATGAATTTCAAAGTTCCCTTTATCTTTGTGTACGGTTTTAAGCAATTAATCAAATGATAAAAAATAGCTTTAAAAATAAGAAAAAATTGTGAATTTTGAGTATGTGTTCAAAAAGTCGTTACATTATAATTTATGGGGGACAGGGCCTCTTATCGACTGAGCTAAGTGCAGAAATCCTTTTTTTTTAAAAACTTATATTTTATTGAAGGATTTTGAAGAGATTATCGAATTGTTAAAACATGACCAAGTCATATATCCAGGATAGTTCTTTCTCCTAGGAGGCCACATCAAAGTGAGAGAGACATAGAAAAATCATTATTTAATACGTTCAAAATTACTCCCATATGGGGCAAGATTTAGACAGGCTTCTGAAATAAGCATGGGGGCAAAAACCCCTTCATTTGAAATAAAAGCAAATGGCAGTCTTATCATCACTGTGCCAGGTATAAATATGGAGAGATATATAGAGATAAACTTTTCCAATTCTTTCTTCATAACAAAGCACGGTCTGAATGAAAAAAAGCATCTGAGCACTAGAGATACCACTGCAGCTTGAAAGGAATTACGCCTCCTGGGATGCCACCCACCTGGTGGGGTGTAGATTGTGTTGATGCCCACAGAGATGGGGGCAAAGCACAGCTAATGGTCTCACCTATTGCAACACGGAGCGAATTTCCTGCTATTGGAGATACTGTCTGCAGTGGGATAGGTGTTGCCATATGCTTGTGGTAGTAGAGTACGAAACGAACCTCATGGGTCCAACTTGCAACTTTGCTACTTCGCAAATTGTCCAGGTGCCTCTGTGTGCCATCTGGGAGAGAGCATTATCTGAGGTGCTTGTTGCAAGGCTGTCTGCAGAACGTCTGCAAAGTTCACGCTGATACTTGAGCACAAGATATTAAGAACTGGGAGCTATTAAAATGTCATTAATGAGTCTCAACAGAAACAGGCCTGTAATACATTTTCTATTTTAGCAGTGAGGTATGTCTGACCTACCTCTTGCATATTGACACTGTGTTTCTTTTTAACGAGTGTTTTATTTGAATTTCCACCTGGGAGGGGAAAGGAAATTTTCAGAAATATTCATCCATCAGATAGGACACAGAAGCAGTTTTAATTTCTGAGCTGAAGCTTTATGTAAAGTGCTCAGATGCTTTTGTGCGCAATACTGAATTTAAACCAGTGTGGGCAAGAGGCAACAGATTCTGCCAATACTTACCTTAGACAGAACAACACTTTGCAACTGGGTAACTTGCAAATGTGTGGACTTTTCTTTTTAAGGATGCTCCTAGACTTCCCTGTACTGCTACTTCCTACAGAAAAAAATATGATGAAGGTCTCCTAGGGAAATTGTATGGTAGTGAAAGTCCAGATTCGCCTGCCTCGGAGTTCTCTTAATTGCCTCTGAAAGGGTTATTTTCCCTGATTCCGTAGCTGAATTTCTGTATCACTGAGACTGTAAAAATGGTTTTGATCTGACAGCTATAAAATGTAGAATCTATGAGTGAGGGGGTAAATAAAATGGTTAATAACATGCATTTCTTTACAGTAGGCTATCTTAAAAGTTCTTCAGCGCATCAGCTTGGAAAAGGTTTCACCCACTAGAATGGGGAATTGAAGGGTTCACCCTTCATGATCCAGGACCAAAGCAGTGGTTTTGTTTCCCAAGCAGCCTAGTCAAAGCAAGTACTGAGAAAACCTCACTAGCACATCCCAGCTGGATAAAACCCAGCAGCAAGTAGAGCAATGATAGTTATTCTGGTACAAAAGTGCATGGTGGAGCCATCAGACTCACTAAGGAGAGCTCACTGGTGGGAGCACAGCCCTGGGAGGGCCTCTGCATATTGCACCATTGTCAACCTAAGGGAATTCCATCATTTTTCCATTTTTATAAATAGATGCTAACCAACAGCTGCAATTGTGTAGAGCTATGGTGGGGGAGGACGGGCAGGTAACACGTGAGCCTTGGAAAAGTGTGCTGCCAAGTGTGCTAGAGCCATTGAACCAGCAGCAACTGACAAAAAGTTGAGAGCCATTTTGCACTGCTGAATTTAGGGTAACTCTGCTCAGTGTAGGGGTAGTGGAAAACCCTGTTGAAGCCTTGCTCCCTTCGCTGGTGGTGCAGCCTGCCTTCGGTGTGCCTGACCTCCTCTCCACCCAGTAGGGAACCACAGGACACAGCCTGATTTCTGTGGTTCACCATCTCAGTGTCAGGTATTTCAGTTTTACTGATTATGGAGTCGTGCTAAAGTGCATTTGGAGACATCGTGCTTGGTTTCAAGAATCTAATGGTTGATTATGCTTCCTGATTTCCTAGATCATATCCTATTTAATACATAGTTGTGCAAAAATGGCTTAACAAGATAATGGCATACAACGTGTAGTGGCATACTAAAAAATAGTGGAACTTGGCACTTAAATTGATGTGAAAATCCCATACATTATCATTATTTATGACTTCTAGTTTGAGCATAGTTCAGTGGCAGATTAATTTAAAGAAATCATAAACCTCTTCATAACATTTAAGTTTCATCTGTTGTTGAATGAACTTGAGTTAAATAAGGTAAACTCCTTCTGGACCAAAGCAGGAGTGCCAAGCGCACGAATTCTGGAAAGAAATTACTCTCAACTTCTCAAATTTAACTAATAAATGAAAGACTGTCGTTCTGCATCAGATATGGATGAACGATAATGCTATGGGTCAATTTTTGGAAGACCCTGAATTCTGTGGGAGTATGGATGTAGCATATGACTGCCTCATTTTCATTAGTATTCTTATTTTATTCGAACTTTCTTGCTTTAACTGGATATTAAAACTGAAGTGATAACGTACCAGAAAAAGTATGAATCACCAAAATTACATGCTAAAGTCTGTTATCTTGACATTTTTCTGAATGAATATTGAAATGCTTAGCAAAAAAAAGATCTTGAAGTTCCTCCATCAGTAATCAGACCCAGACTTGACTTGAAAAAAAATCCTTTTTATATTTAGTTTTGAAAAGCATGCTCTTAATTATGATGATGTTCATTAAAACAAATGCCTTGAAAGACTACTATTTTCAATTCAAAGGCTTTTCAAAAAACATCTGAAAAAAACCCCATAATCTACAATAAATCTATCCTGGAAAAATCTTAGGCAGAAATACATACCAACTGAATGTATATGATATATACGTACATCTTTATGTGTGTATATGTGTACTCTTCTTCAGAAAATCAAGAGATTTGGTTGTCTTCTATTTTTTTTTTTCACATTTATAGACAGAGTAAGAAGTGGTTTAATTTGATGAAATCAAACATTTAATGAAAATAAAGGCATTAGCTCTGAAATAAGCCATCAGTTTGCAGGACTATAGATCCTTTGAACTTGGATGACATTGTCTCTGAGGACAAGATGTTCGATGAATTTTAGTCTTTAAAGCCTTTAGTAGGAAAAATTAGTCCAGAATCTGTTCCTGTAGGATAGGAAAAAAATAATTCACTCTTCAAAAGATCAGGAAAAAAATGATGTCATTTTCTATTTCCCTTAAGTACCTTTCCTTCAGATACTCATATTGGAAGAGGCTCAACAGTCATGAATTTAGGTGCCTAGTCCTAGTGATCTGGGCATTTATGTCCTCTCTGCACGGAATACTGAAGAGAAAAATTCCCCACCTTTAGAATATAAGGATAAAGGATCTATGGGTAAGATGGTCTTAAAAAACATTGCTGACTAATTTTAATCTATTAATTTAATATAATGAACATAATGATTTGTGTAAAATTACGTTACCCCTGTTATATGCCAAATCTGTTAGGAACAGCTGCTTTGCGTTCAGTATATCATAATGCGGAGTCATAAAGTTTAAGTTTTTTTTCATTGAAGTCCTATTTTAGATTTGCAAGCTTGTGCACGAGGGGAGAAGGGCTGGTGCCTCCGTCGCACTGTTGCTGTTAAAGGTTATCAAAAAAACCCTCTTGGCTCTTTGAAGAAATGAGTAATGAGTGCAAGTTGGTTTTGCAGACCCTGTTCCAAGGGAAGAATAAACCAGGATTAAAAAGTCTCACGGAGAATATTTTCCCCAGCAGGCCTAACGTTTGATGCTTTTTTGCTCCGAAGAACTAGAAGGGTCATGATAACTGAAGCTTGAAATAAATGTGAACTGATAACACAGGTGGGGAGTGGACTAAAGGGACTATAATTAATTGAGTCTTTATATCACGCAGAGGCTGCGGGAGTGATGCGGTTCTGCTGACACTCCTGTCCATGTGCATGACCAAGGAGTGGGGGCTGCTACCTGCAGTGCCTCACCTAGCATCTTAAACTCCCTCTTTCCCTCTTTCCTAAATTCAAAATACTCCTAAAACCATTCCCTAATCTGAAATACCACTTGCCTTTTGAACTGCTAATGATAGACTTTGTCCTATTGCAGAGCTTGCCTGGACTATATGGAAATAACGGATCTGGATGAATGCTTGTCACAGCTCAGAAGGTATAATTCTGGCTGACAAGAAATTAGCATTGTAATATTTTTGCTAAACACTCCCCCACATCTTGCAGGAGTGGGGATGTAAAATGTGGCTCTAGACACCTGCTATCATAGGGTTAAGGTGTTTCTTCTATGATAACCTACATCGATAACTGCAGGGTCAGAACATGACAGTGCTGAGTACCTGCTTGAGGAGAGTCCCTATTAAGTTTGGCAGATATAGAATAAAGAGGGGGCTCATAAAAGCAAGTTTACAAGCATGAACCAGAGGAAAGGGGAGGACAGAGTGGTCTTGAGAAACAAGGGAAAAGGAAGTATATGACTTCAGAGACCACAGACTATAGAGATTAGAAGGAACTGAAAAACTGGAACGATCTCAAAAGCTATAGAATAAGGGCTATCAGATTTCTATTTTTGCCTGCTTGAGGCAAGGTTGGACGGGGCTCTGAGCAACCTGATCTAGTTAGCGGTGTCCCTGCTCACTGCAGGGGGGTTGGACTAGATACCTCTAGGGGTCCCTTCCAACCCAAGCCATTCTATGATTCTATGAAATTAAATGTATTTGTGAGGACATGGTGGAGTGCTCTGAGTAAAGACCTTATTTTCTGTAGGTGGCTGCTGTGAAGAAGTCTTCCAAGTGCAAACAGCCAACATCTCTAATACTCAGCCTGATGCTATTAGTTGCACTAGTGGTGCATTTCTTTTATTCTTTTTTTTTTTTTCCCCCAAATCTGGATACCCCCATTCACTACTAACCAGCCAGATTTCCTGACATCTCCCAGATCATATGAGAATGTGCAATAGCAATTGCCTGTCAGAAACAGGGAGCTGAGGAAAAGGGTAACAGAGTACAGCCATGCACAAAACCTAGAAGTATCCTTGGATTACATGGGCAAATAAAATCATAGGAAATTATTGGAATGGACATACTGAATTATTTAAGTCAACTAATTGCTGCAAGTCTTTGATAAACTGACTTTTTTTTTTTTATTTGTTTTCCAGTCCACTTCAGGCGGCATATTCTCCCCTGAAAGCTGCTGGACACGAGAGAGGGCAATCATCTGTCTGCAGAGGAGTTTTACTTCCCTCATCTGACTTTCTCTTGGTTTTATTGACCTCTTTCTTCTGGCACAACTGCCTGGGCAGTTCTGACTCACTCTGCGATGGCAGCATGGGAGGTAGCAGAGCAAGATCAGAGTCTTAGCATGTGGATAAAGGCTGTTTTAGGAAGAGACAAGCAATGACTTCAGCAATTCTCATTTCCACTAGATTTGATGGGGGCTGCATTATTTTTGTGAATGCCTTGCATTGCTGTATGTTTATGTTTACCTTTTTGTGAATGTGGAATTTGAGACTCTGGAAATGAGCCTCTTCTTCCTCAAAGGTTGAAGCAAAAGAAGAGAATATCCCAGAGCATCTCAGCTTTCTTCTGCGTTCATCCTCAGCACGGGATTTTACCGGACTTTACACTTTCCCCACTGTTATTCACCATGTAGCTGAAGCTTTTTTAATAGAGGTAGAAACAACACTGGCTGGAGTATCAGTTTTATATCAAGGACAGCCGCTTCATACTTGTTTACCATGAAAACATCAACAGTTTTTGGAACATCTCCAGTCAACGAGCTGTTGGTGTGGAGAGTTTGGGTCACACCTGAAGCTAGCAGTGAACACCAGGGAGAAGACAAGGTCTTTGAAGAGGATTTTGCTAGCACCACTTTGTAACTCTGACTTGATCATGGGTGCATAGATTAAGATATTGCCACCCAGAGTGCATGACTCATTTGTCTTTTTAAGGTCCATTATTGTGTGATGTAAAACCACCTTTTTGGCAGTTTGGTATTGTAACACTTTTAGCACTCGGAGGCCTAACACTCCAGAAAATGCATTTGCACTGCATTTAAAGCTTGCATGTAACTAAATCCTGTCAAGGAAAGTCTTTACATAATGCATCAACATATGCTGGGTTTTTGTCTCTTTTTTAGTACAGTATGGCTATATAATGAGTTGGAGTGGCTTTTCTAAGTTATTAAAAATAGCCCTAGGCAAGGCTGGCCTTTAAAATAAGTGTCAAGATCCCTAAAACACCTGGGAAAGAGAGAGAAAGGACCAGTTTGGATTTATGTAGAACTTTCTTACCTAGTAGTTTTCATTAACTTCAGTGTCTTTTTTTTTTTTTTTAAATAGTGAAAAATTACATTAGGCTTGAAAAATAATGAGTTAAAAATAAAGAAATATGTTATTTCCTTAGCTATGGATATTTCTATAAGGCAAAATGATCTTTATTAGGAAGTAAATGTCCAGAGAACCCTGTCCTAAACTTCTTTGCTGCTTTGTAAAGTATATCTGTTATCAAAACTTTAGCAGCTCAGCTATTAAGAGATGTTTTAATGCAAGATCATTTGTCTCCTAAAATTTGAATGTTGTGGGTTTGAGACCTCAAGTCACAGCACATATGTTCCTTCCATACAGCCAACATTAAACTGCTGGAGAATCTCTAACGATCTATTTTCTACCACCTGCGATGATTTTAAAAAAACTATCTGTTGCACTTTTAAGACTGCGGTAAGTAAATGGATTGTTTAGGGGAAAAATCAGCTCAGAGTAAAAGATTTTGGAAGAGAATACCAGAATGTTTATAATGCATCTTATGGTTGAAAGGGTTGTGTGAATTTAACTATTACTGTATATTTACATTGACATTTACATACAAGCTCCTACATAATAAGTATTTATTGCCCAAGCAGGTAATATTAGAGACTGCTATTAACTTGGACTATAAACTATTGGAGCTGTTTCATGGCCACGTGCATGGCCTTCTCGATACATAAGAATGTTCTCCTAGAAATGTTTTTACTGGGATTGAATATTCAAAGCCCTTATAGCAAAAAAAATGATGGCTACTGGATGGACACTAGCACTCTGAGCAAACAATTGCTGTGAACAAGAATATGAATTCCTGTCCATACAGACATAATTCTGTGTTCTCCTTTTTAAGTTAAATATTTTAAAACCTACTACAAATATGAAAAATATAATTTCTTTTCTGAAAAATGTGTGAATTAATACATTATTTCTTCATTATCACACAGTCTACTAGTTTCCTAGGGTTTTTCCTAGTGAATTGTGAAGTTTTGGAACTTTATCCGTTTTCATTAATAAAAAATTATTTTCTTCTGGAACTAGCCATTGCATGCACAGTTGTTCTTCCAGGCTTGTGCCTGCACACTATCCAGGTTTGTATTGTCTGTTATGGTTTGATTTCCCCACTGAATTAGATTCGTCACTGGGTGCCTGTTATACCAGCCATACTACGGGCTGCCTATCTGTCATTCCAACAGCGAGTAGAGGCTGAACGAAGCAAAAAGAAAACAAGTCAAGTTTTCTTCCCCCCTCAGGAGACTGCTGGTCCAGAACAAGTCTTGGAATCACTGTTCAAAGTTATGATACTTCCTGAATTTATTAGAACAGCTGCTAGGCATTCAGCATCCTCAGTCAAAAGTGATTTTTAAGACTGCTGGTTTAGCCTTAATGTTCTGCGCTCTCAGTTGTGCGATGTGGAAACCTGGATGTTCACCAACTTGATGACATGTCTCATGAGCGATGACGCCATGAGTCACTGAAACGGAGACAAGAAATCTGAGCTTCAGAAATGGTGCTCCATCTTTAACTTGCACAGCAAATGCACAACAACCAACCTATTGAGCAGCAATCTGCTCCAGGTAGTGTCTGTGCAGGTTCTGTTTCCTGTTTAGTTTCACTTAGATGAAACGAGCTCTTAGATTTTGTTAAACTGGGTTGGTTTTTTTTTTTGCACATCTGAAGTATTTTCAGCCTTCCAGAGATCACACAGGAAGCTTGTGCTGCATACGTTTAAGCAGTATGCAAAGCTGCCATTCTTTTATAGAATTTTGTCACTACTGACATACTGTCAAATGGATGCGAAAGAAATCAGACGGAGTATGCAACTTGACTCGAAATGTTAGGTGTACAGTGAAAGACATTTTCATGAAAAATGTCATGTCCCCAGTAATCCAGGTTTTGGACAAGGTAACATAGGCAAGTTCTGCTGCAGTATTTTACAGGTTTGCTGATGGTTTCTTCACATTTTAGTGATGAAGTTCTGTTGTCCACACTGTTTACAAATATTTTGTAATTGTAAAAATGCTTTTGATGGGTTTATTTGAGGCAAATCTTAAGATCAACTTGGCTATAATAGATTTCTCAATTCCAACTTATTCCATATGACAAAATTAGTTGAAACAGATACTGGTTTTAATAGAGCGAGCAATTAACTCGTGCTGCTGCAGGTTCTGTAAGCACTAGCTGTTGTTAGTTTACAGGAAAGCACAGTGTTGTTTTCACATCTCCTCACACCTGGGAGAAGCAGTTCATCACCACTTGTACGCAGCATCCAATTCTGTTCCAGAAGTCCATTTTTAAAATACATCCCTAAAATGCAGTGCCTACAAAGGAATGGTATTTTAGTTTAGAATGGTGATGACCAGCTGTCAGGCTGTTCAGCTCCCTCTATCGCCTGTACATGTCTGTTACCCGTTGGCATACATAGTAAAAGTTTGGGAACAAGGACGGTCTTGGTTCTGGCTTTGTATGGCCTTTAGCATAATTGGATCTTCGGCCATGAAATGGAGGTTGTAGAAGTTACTACAAAATCAATAATAATAATGTAAGGGTCACTCTTCAGCCTAATAGCTCTGCCATTCTTTCAGCAGTGCTATGTTTCCCCTTTTTCTTTCTGGTATTCGTCTTGAGTCCCGGAAGATCTTGCTTCTCATGTGCTTCAGTAAGTGCATGATGTACTAATGCTGTTCTCTACAGGAACTATCTTGCATATTTTTTTTTTTTTTTCTGCAATAGGAAATGATCTGCCTGCAAATCAGTCTTTTCTTTGCACCCTTGTAAAAATTTTCATGATCTCTTTCCAGGTCTTCCTAAGCTCCACTCCAACCTCAGCCCCAGCCCTTGTTTACTATCTATCTCTGCCCTTTCTCCACAGGATGTTCTGCAGGATCCTCCTTCAGGGCACCCAGTGAATTTCCTGCTGGACTTCTGCACAGATGGAGCACATCCTCCTGAGGAACTCCACTGGAACCCCTTGTCAATAAGGCTCTTTCTACTTCACTGTTGGGACAAATCCTTAAACTTCAGGATGGCCTTGATTTTCTCAGGTTGTATAGCAGCTCTTTGTTTTATTGAGGGAGACAACCCCAAAAGATCCCCCTATTCTGCCAGAGCATCAACAGAGGGCTCTGCAGCCTGACCAGCGCCGTGATGGTCCTCGTACACACAGTGCAACCACCCTGCCCTGCAAGGGAACCCCTGCTGCACCGGGTAGATGAGCCCTTGCTTTGTAAGACAAGCTAAAAATACCAGAAAGATGCTATCATTCTTTGCTGAAAAAGCAAGGCCACGGGGGAAGAAGTTGTTGAAGGCGTATGCAAGGAAGGGGCTTTTCTAGAGCCCCAAAGGTGCAGAGCTGCGTCTGAATCTGCTGGTTCTTGGGGTTCCCCAGGCCTGAGAGGGACCGCTACAGTGTGAGATGCTGCAGGAAGTGAAGCAGGGCAGCAGCTGCCTGTGTGCCTGTGCTTCTCCAGGGGATGCTTCATGGAGAAGTGTTAAAACAGAAAATAAAAGAAACAGAAGTGTTCATCTGGGTGACCTTCACCAAGCAATACTACAAGTCTTCCTTTTTTTAGTAGCAAACTCTCTGATTGGCTACAATTCGCTATTTTACAAATCTAAAGTACCAGTACTTTAAGCATCACGTTCACTAACGCTACATTTCAAAATAGCAAAGCAGATTTGTTGCAAGTTATTTATTTCAGTGCTCAAAGGGTTTCATTGAAGGTAAGAAAAGGGAAGTTGTCTTGAGGCTTAGACTCGTAATTCCTTTCAGCATTTCCTTTTAAACCTCATGTTTATCTTCTGCAAAAACTAACCCTCCCTGTTTGTTGCAATTTTAACAGAGGAGCTGCTTTCGTACTTAAAAATTTTGCTTTTTATCCAATCCGGAAGAGTTTTGCACTAAACCTGGGTGTCAGTTGCTCACTGGTGAGAGAGTTAAATTCTGCTGTTGCAGGAAGTGGTTTTACTTTTTTTTTCCTGCTTTCTTTCTATCTTTATGCGCTGCGGGAGATTAACCCAAATGCTGTTTGTAGACATGTGATCTAGATGTTTTCCGTTTTTTGAAATAGTTAAAACTGTTGCTGGTTGATGGCAGTTTGAGATGAGACAACGACGTCTGTGAGGCTGTAGGTAAGGAGCCTTAAATTCATCTTAACATAGTTTAGGAAAACTGTTGCTAAAGATTTTTAAAGTAATCATAACTACATGTACTTTGTATGTGTTCAATACAGGTTCTGTTAATGACACAATTATTTTATTTCTGTTGGTGTTTGTGAATTTGAAAGCAATGAGCAACAACATAGAGTGTACAACAGATGTAAAATGATGTTTTAAAGGCAAAATTAATATTCAGAATCTAGCAAATACATTGCATCCTGTGCAAGAGGTGACTATACCTGACCCTCTCTAGGATCCCAAACCACTAATCACTTCTCTTATCCCTGCTGGTACTAACTAGTTGTCCCAACAGGTAGAAAAGGCTGGTGGCACTGGCTGGGAAATGAGATTAGATCACATTTCCCAGCATTTACCTTTGCCAGGTGCGATTTAGCCCTGTTTGATTAACTGCCTTCCCTGCCGGTGACCATGGGGGAGGTGATGAGTAGCAGTTGCTGTTGTAAGAGCTAGTGAGTGGTAAGGGTAGGTATCTAGTTGATACTCGGTATCACTAGAGACTGAAGAGATTGATAGAAGGATCTCTCGCCCTGCTCAGTATCAAAAAGTTTGGTACCACTCTACTACTCATCAACGGTGTGAACAGGAATAGGACACAAGGAGGCATAAGGGACATTGTACAAAAAATATCCCTGGTTTGTCTATGGGCACTCTCAATGTTGTTCCTCATGGAGATGTCATGGTAGCATGTTTCCTGCATGAGGCTCTTTCGATCCAGACTAATTCCTCCTCTGCTGCGGAGTCAACCAGAAAAAAGGTTGCGTGTCCCGAGTCCCCATCTGACTCGAAGCTTTCTATCACAAAAGATCGCTTTGCATTGCTGCCAGTGGGCGAACACTGCTTTCTGGCCTTCCGAGCCTGACAAGGAAATAGTAATTCAGGAGGATGTTCAAATAACACAGTGTAATGCTTTGATTATGGGCCACGTAAAGCAGAGCCAGAATTAGCAAGATTTGTTCTCCAGTGAAGATTTGTTTTCCTGGTAACGTGTAGTTTGCTGCAAACTTTGTGTCATGTACTCATGTTTGTAACCGATAGTCTTATCACAAGAAGCAACTTGTTTTTCTCTTGGAAATATGGGTCAGAGTTGAAAGATATTACACGTGGCTTGAAGCTCATTTTGAGATTGTGCATGCTAATTGGAGACAGATTTTAGCGTAGTGTTGTAAGATTACATTTCAAATTTTCTGTACATTTTGGAGAAAAAAAGCTGTCCCGCCTGCATACACAAATCAGCACAGGCAGGGAAATTGTATAAAAAGAACATGTTCTCTTCCTGGGCTGTGTTTGTAGTGGTTTTTGTGTTACTGCTGCAGTGTCTTAAAGTCATTTGAAATGCATTTTCCACAGAGCTGTGAGATTTGGTAAAGTAGTTTGAATTCTCAGAGTTATTTTTCTTTATTTTCTCCCTTCCCTGCAACTTACCTCTTTGTGTCCAACGGAAATTCATTTACAAGCAGCATCTCTTGTTCACTTTACCACTCAAACCAATTACATCTGTAATGTACATTTGTTCATTTTCTTTTCCAAATAGAGTGAACAGCTGAAGCACTGTCTGTATTTTAAAGCTCCTGCCTTTTTGGCAACATTTGTTGTAGAAACTTCCTTTTGCTTTGATACAAGAGATACCCTAATTTGGAAGAGATACTCCATCTTCTGACCAAGCGTGAGCATGTGGCCCCCTCAGTAGTCCCTCTCACCAGGGTTGGGATTGCCAGGGCAGCAAAGGAGAGGTCTGCATCAGACCATGCTCTCAGACGTGTTCCTCCCCACCTGGAGCAAGGCAGGAACCAGAAACTAAATGGTGACAAGAGACACATTTGATTCTCCTCCTGGTGTTTGGGTGGCACAACACCACAACTTCCAATGTGGTGCTAGCTTAATTGAAACAGCTGTACACAGCTCTGGGTTGTATTTCTCTATTTCTGGCCCCAGAAGTTATTACTTCTTTGCAGTGATGAGCTTCAGGCCAGGCTCTAAAAAGCGTTATCCCACACAAGTGGGATGGAGTGCCCATCGTGATCTCTGCTGCTGTAGTGAGGATGGCTCTTGCTGTGCTGCTCAGAGACTTCAGCTTGCTTCTCCGCTAAGCAGTCACAGAATTTTAGCAGTGGGAACTGCTTATTGTGGACTGTTTCTTACTGAGCCACATGGGGCTTAGTGGGTTATAGGCAGCGTCTTCTGAATTTTTTGAGGCTCACAATGTGTAATTCCAATACTTGCCTATTTTTCTTGACTTTTTTTTTTTAGATGCCTCTGTGCTGTGTCAGCTCAATCAGTGTGAGCTGCTAACCACTTAATGAGTTGTTAAAGCCTGCGTGCTGTTAAAAACTGTCTCTTGATGTTGGAGAAGTCTGTTAGCTCTTAGGTATGTTCTTAATTAGGAATCTGAAACATGGAAGCAGTACAGAATGTATCCTAATCCTGTATCATATGTAGGTGTTGTTCGGGCTGATGTCTTTTAAAGACAAAACAAAGCATCTCTTGAGCTCTAGCTAAAGTCTCTACATTCCATTTTTCTCCTAAGTAAGACTTTCACGTGGCTGCATCAAACCTATTTCTCAGCGCTACAAAGACAGAAGCTGGTACTGGTGGGTACCATCTATACAAAGATGATTTTCCTGGTTTAATTTGTTGATAGCATTAGTCCTGAAGAAAACAGATGGGATAAAATTTTGGCCCAGCCTTTGACTGTGCATTTTCCATGAGAATTCAAGGGCCATTCAGAGCACAACAGCAGGTTTCTTTACCTGGTTACACAACCTGCAAACAACTGTCGCTTTTTCCATCCTGTGGTGGCTTCCAAAAGCTTTTGTCACCATCAGACTAATTGCTGTTATGTCCTCTTAGTCTCGGAGTAGGCTGAAGGGCCTGCTGCCTTCAGCTTGCTCACAATGGCACAGTTCCCTGTTGGGTGCGCATTTGGGAACTCGTGAACTCAGTCTAGGTCAGGAGGCATTGGTGTTACCTGCTTCTGACACCTTCCCATAAGGTTGGTCTGCTTCAGCCAGCGGTCTCAATGAATCTTAATTTCACTGACAACTCTCTTACAGACATCTGAAGGACAGAGGTGGTTGTTCTTTTGCTGTGCTGGATGTTAAGATTGTGCCTTCACGCACTTGACATGCCTTCTCTCTTTTAAGAAATACTATAAAAAGATTGTTTTGGAGACCCACTGCAAAACAAACGCTGCTAGCTCGTCATTTGCGCAGGAGCTTCCTCAATGCAGACCTGTTTTCATTTTAGGTGTGAGACCTCTTACCACAGAGTCTGTGGAGTCTCATCATCTTCATTACAACTTGAATCACCTTGGCGTATAAACTTCAAAATAGGAGCAAAAGAAATGCTCTTGGATTTTTTTTAAGGCGGCTGTCTGAATGAGAAAAGTAGACATTAATATTCTGGGCACAGATATTTAGATGTTGCAAACTGACCACAGGGCAAATCTAACTCATGCTAGAACTCGGTCTGTGGGGACAGCCAGGTCATGCTGGAACAGATTTTCAGTGCACTGCTGGCTCATGCTGAAGCCACCTGGAAGTGTTGAGGTCTGGCACATTTGCCAGGATCTAAGAACCCAAAATTCATACGTGTTCAAAAATTTTGTCCTTTTTATCTTCATTTCTCTGTATTTTCATTCCCCTCAGCAGGAGAAAGAACTGTTTGGGGAGTTAAGTAGGAAACAGATCAGAGGGTTATTTAACAGATATTGGTATTCTCCAAATGAGCTTCTAAACTTCTGGGGGTATGTGCAAGTTACATGGTAAAATACTAACTCGGACAGTGCATGGATACTGACTGAAGCATTTGTTCAATAAATTAACTAAACAAGCTTGCTATTGAGATGGTTAGTGGTTTAAGGTTGTTTAAGACACAATATAACGCTTTCTGCTATTTGAGATTGACAGGTATTAAATCACTCAGTTGTAGGTAAGACGGGTATTGTGGGTTTGTGCTGTGGTTTTTCATTAATATTTCTTTCAAAGTCTGTGCCTGATATACGAAACAGGCTTGTTCCTGGAACAAATGAACTTACAATGACTTCTGATTGCTTCTCCAAGACATCTATCCATTTTCAGCACAACAGTAACATGATAAGCGTAGAGGGAGAAAAGGGGCAAGAAAAAACAGAAGTGAATGTGGCTTAGAGCTGAAGAGACGTGCTTTAAGTATGTGCTTGCTTTTTGTTTCTTATTTCTTTTCCTGCCACACCCTGAACAAAGCCACCACTGTATTTGGTGCTGAATCAGATACCAAAGTGCTTATCTGAACCAGATACCGAAGCTCCTCCTAGGCAAGGCAGGGCGCTGAGCACCTGTACTTGTTTGTCTGCTGTTCAAGGTGTTACTAAACTCTCTTCCTTTGTGGGCAAGGAGGGAAATGACATAGATGTTTTGTGAAGGCAATTGAAGCTCTGGAGTTCTGTCTCCAAGAGAGTCACCTCCATGGCTGGTGGCTTCATCGCCAGCCTGGTGGGTGTCAGGATGCTGCCAGCAGTTCTGGTGGTTCAGCTGTGGTTCAGGAGACACCTGCTGCTGGGCCAGCCAGATGTCTGCTTGGGACAGTGGCGTTGAAGGAACTGAGCAGTCCACAGTGGGGGAATGGACCCAACTCTGGCAGCGTGTCCCACTGGTTGGGGGATCCTCAGCCTGCATGGTGATGCTGGCTGGAGCCAACCCCCCCCCCCCCACACACACATTTCAGGAGAGTCTGATGGTAACACCATGGGCACCTGCAGCAAAAACTACCAGAAGCCTCCATGGCCTCTCTCAGAAGAAATGCATTTCTAGAGAATTCTTTTGCTACAAATGAATCAACATTTTCCAGTAGGAAGATGTTACATCAGACTTTCCAACTGCCCGAGCTGCTCTGACATGTGCTGCCTTTTGTACTTTGGACTGAATAGTTCTGAGGCTTGATCGAGAAAGATTAATGCTTCTATTACCAGCAGCACATTGCATGCTTGGTTACTTTATTAGCAAAAAAGTAAAGCATAGTAACCAGTAGTAACGAGTAATCAAATTCTTGTGATGGTTTCTGGACTAAGAGGTGGCACTAATCCATCCGCTCTTCTTGGAGTGGCAAAGGAAGTGGAAACAGCCCACATAAAAACATCTCAGTTCCTCCTCGTTCATTAATCCTTAGACCCTTGTAAAGGCAACGAGTGCCCCCAGTCTTAGCAAAGGCTCAGAGAAGCTGGTCTTCAAACCATTCTTGAATTGCCTTTGGACAGTCTAGCACTGGCTCTGGACTCAATAGAATGTGGTTGTATAATGTGAGATGTTCAGAATTGCTGCAGAGAGATTTTAATTGGAAAATTTCTTTTCTAGTTTTAATTTTCAGCTAAAGTTTGAGGCTTTTTATAAAGTCTTTCCTAGAGTGTGG
Source organism: Gorsachius magnificus (assembly GCA_034008185.1). NCBI lineage: Eukaryota > Metazoa > Chordata > Aves > Pelecaniformes > Ardeidae > Gorsachius > Gorsachius magnificus. The sequence continues at coordinate 5,278,890 of CM067085.1, read as the reverse complement.
GTGAGTGAAGAGAGGGAATCTATTAAGAATGTGGAGCAAAAATTGTATAAAATAAAAGAATTTTAAAAGTTAAATTAAGAAATTTCTCACTAGACCTGTATTGTGCATAAGGGTACAGATTTTTAGGGAATAATGTTGAGGCACTGTAAGGACATTTAACCCAGGTGTGTAGGACTGCAAGGGCTCACTTAAGCTGGGTGCAGCAATTTCAGCCAGCAAGGGATTTGAAGAGTGCATCAGCTCCACATGTTACCATGCTACCTAATAAACCCACAGCCAGCAGCAGATGTAATATTTGTTAAGTATTTTTGCTCTTAACACTGTTGGGGGCAGTTGAATGGCTGCCACTCTTATCACCCTGACTGTTGATGTTCGCATGCTGATCTGGCACCCTTGCACTCCTGCTGTCATTGCTGCTGGTTCTGGTTGCTCCTACCAAGTGGAGGGACCGGTGGTGCAGGTGGGCTCAGGTCTCCTGGCCTGCAGAAAGCATGCATACAAGGTTTCTGGAGTCATCTTGAACCACCTTAGTGAAAGTTTTCATTGATCCCTCACAAAACAATGTAAGTTTGCAATAAAACTTTTAGATGTAATTAACAGAGCCTATCATCAAACTTCTTGCATAATCAAAGAAATTATGGTTTTTGACACCGCAATACCCTTGGTATTTTCCCTTTGCTGAAAGCAGACATCTTAGCTACGCAATGTGATATCAGATACTCTCACATAAAACAAATGCCTTTGTCTTCTCCCTGCTTTGCCACATGGTGCTGAAGAGCAGTGTGGTGAGGCTGCCGTGCCTGCTGCCTTCTGCTCTGCTCTGGGCCACGGCAGAGGCGGCTGGTGAAGAAAGCAAACCAGGGGCCCCACAAAATGCAGAAGAGGGGCTTGCTCGCTGCAAGCTGCAAAGAATTTCCCCTTCTAGTTCCTGCTGTAACTTAAAAGTTTTCTCCTAAAATTGTAGGTGTCGACTCTGCTGCATTTCACAGCAGCGTCTCTTACAAAAGCAGCACCGGGAGCTCTGCAAAGGAAAGTGGAGACGGAGAGTGGGAACAGATTAAAAGTGTCTGGAGCTTTTTTTTTTTCCCCCCCTCAGATGGGAAGTGGGAGCAGTGAGAAGAAGTAAGGGAGCAGCTGCAGGATCACAGCACAAAAGCTGCTGCAGATATGTATGGAGGAAGATTGGGAGAGGGTAGGAGGGACTGTTCATGTGCACAGTACAGGGAATCAAACATTATCCTGGGGTGTGGGAGAGAGGGGGTCTTGCTGTTTGAATAAAGGACAAGCCTCTTGTTGTAGACACTATTGAGGCAGGGAGTGTCAGAAAGAAATAGTTTTAATATGTTTACTTTCTTTTTAAATTTGTTTTTGAAGCCTGATAATCTTTAAAGCCTTTCCTATTCAATAATCTCAGTATCTCAGTTAGACAGACGTGGCTTCTGTAGGATGATGGGTATATGGAACTGCAAAATGGATTGAGACATGGCAAATGTGCATTTAAACTACTAAGTTGAGGGACTGTCACTACTCTAAGAGGATAAAACAACTGCCACTGCTTCATCAAAGGCTCAAGAAGGTATTTTTTTCTAGTGAAGGGGATGCTGCTGCTGCTGTGGGAACTAAGGACCAGGAGGCAAACTGAGGCATGACTGCTCCAAACGTTCAGTAGTGCATAACTGATTTAGAGGTAGAGTGGGATAAAACTTGTGTGTAGCCTTACTTGGTGATGAACATGAGGTGCTTCCTCCACTGTGAATCAATCAGTGGAGCACCTGCATGTACATGCACGTGGTGCAGGTCACAAATGTGCTGTAACGTCCTACCTGAGCTGCCCTTGTGACAGCTTGTTTATATAGCCATTGTCAAATTGAAACCGAAATTTCTGTTGGCAAAGCTGTGAAGTTTAGACCTTATATGAAGTTTGTTTCTTTGGCTATTTGCAGCAAGCTTTCAGGCGTTTAAAAAATATTTTTCTAATACATCAGTTTTTCTTGTGGTACTAACTCTTCAACTTCCTCAAAGAGTTTGGGCTGTTCCAAAATTACCATCACCACATGTCTAGTTCAGGTAAGCATGGAAAGTTTGGATGCATATCTGAATCTCTGTGAGAAGTTCTGCAAAATTGAGCTGGAAGTATTTCAAGCAGTCTTACTTTGAAATTTCTGTCACTTCTGCTTCTGCTTGTATCTGTAAATACCGCAAGAATAACCTTTCCCGTAGTATCTCATCACTTCAGAGCTGGCAACATTAAAAGTAACAACACTTTTCTGAACATTTAGGCTATAGGAACAGATTTCTTTCAAGCACCGGAGAAAATTTGTGATTCTTATGTGATCTTCCTAGAGAAAACATTGGATTCTTTTTATTCAGAACTAGACAGCTTTAAACTAAAAAGTTACCATGCGACAAGCATCCTATGCAGGTGTAAAATGAGTTTTGAGGAGGTCAGTCTTACCTGTAGAGGTTGGAAAGCCATGAATCTAATCTGTACTAATCTACAATACCTAAACGTACAGCAGAAAGGAAGGAGGAAGAAGGAAATTATCTTTTCCTCTCCTGATAGGCGAGGGCAGGTCAGGAGTAACCAAGCAGTACTCCTTGGGGCACCTCTAGACTTTTTAGGTCTTATTTGGTGTTAAATCAATTAAATTGTTAAAAACTTTTTTGATGCTGGGAACTACTTGCTGTCATTGGTCTAATGACTAAACCATCCTCACTGTGCTATTCAGTGTTGTAGGATGCGTTAGAAGGGTTACATATTGGACAACCTCAGTAGTTTGGTTCTTTAATACTGTGTATATATGACCAATATTCATCATCTGAAGGATTGTAGTCTAGCTTGCACAGCATGTAAAATGGAGGCAGGTGTCACAGATCAGATGCACTCCAGAAAGAAATGAAACACGCTGCCAGCAGGAAGACCTAGAAGTAGCAATTTTTCCCAGGCATGTTCTTTTACATATTCAACTGAATTTCTACTATGGACGACTGTTCCCAGAACATATGCAGGCCAAACTGCACACAAAGTTCCACTTGAAACTGAGATATTAAATTGACATAGGAGTGGTGAAAATAGACTCCATTATGCTATCCCATATGATATACTGGGACAGACAAAACAACTGTTACCTTTCCTGAGACCTTCACATGTAATATAATTAAGAAACCAAGTGATGCAAGAAGAGACATGGCCATATGCAGTCACTTGCTGACTCAAAGGAGCTCTTTTACCCTATTGCATGTGGTTTTATTGTTTCCAATAATATCCTATTGATATTTCTTAGCAAGCTTTTGGTCATGCAGGGAAGTCCTATAGATAGCAGGTCAAGAAGGATTACAGGATTAGAGATGAATCTGTAGTCATTAAATATGGATGTGAAGAGTTTGTCGTTGTATCTGCACAACTTTGGAATAGTAACTGTCTCCCATTCTCTTTCTAATTCTTAAGCCATTTCTGTCCCGATAGGAAAGCATTTCCAGAGATAACACATCTCTACCCTATAGGGTACAAGTAGCTTTTCCAGATCCCTGTTTTTCTTTGACATCTGATCCTGCTATTTTTAAGGGTATAGCAGGGAACAGACCCTGGGGCTTTCAGCTATCATCTTCTACAAAATTTCAGAATGATGCAAAGGAGAAACCTAGTTCCCTGCTTTAATCCTCGCTGACAGCCATTGCCTTTCTAACACTGCTATTCAAATTTTCTGTCTTCACATCTCTCTCCATCCAATCCTTGAGACAAATCAGGCACCAGTTTGTAAAGATTAATAATATTTCCACTGAAACTGTGTATTTGGTTAAGGTATTTTGCTGCCATCTGCTAGAACGAGGGACTCCATTTCAGCCTTCTATTATTTTATTTTAACCTTTTAATTCTTTATTGTATAAGGTGCTATTACTATTTGAAAAAATAGAGGAAAACTACAGTCAATCTTCATAGCATTAAGCCACTCATATTTTTAGTGCTACGATCAATGGGCAGAAAATCACTGAAGCATCAAACTGTAGCAGTCTCTAAGTTATTGTGCGGTGTAGACTCCACACCCATGTAGATCTGTAATGTACTGTAAGTGGAGAATCACATATTCCTAATATGTGTGGTAACTATTGGGAACAAGAAATGAAGTACTGCATTTTAACACTTTAATTCTTAGGAACTCAGTCATCAAAACAACCTTAGAGTATGTTCTTGGACCCAAAATTAAACAACATAGTTACTGCCGTGAATGGCGCAAGTCTGTGTCCTTCCCTCTTGCAATCTGTTATAAAGTGTATTTCTATGCCTGGCTCCGTAATGCAATAAATTCTTTGGCTTTCCTCCTCGAGTGTGCTTAATGTTACTTTTGCGTTGCTGTAACTCCGTTAAGTCCAGTGGGTTCACTGTGAACCTGAGATCAGGATCAGGCCTTTAAGACCTGTCTGGAATTGCGTGTCCTGTATTGCACAAGCTAGGAAGAAACTACTTTAAATGATAACACACTTAATATCCTACTGGATATTAAGCTGTGAGATTTGAGTAATGAGAATTATGTAGTTATTAACCAAAAGTTATTGTAAAATATACGTATAATATACGAGAATAAACCAAAAATGTTGAAACAGTCAACATATCAAGGATCAAGTTAAAATCTCAAGGGTAAAAGATTCTGTAGCCTAAGAGCTATTTAACAATGATGCCTGAAAATGCTTTACTTCTTGTATGGCACTACTGCCTAGGAAGTCTGCTATGATTTGGGCCAAGTTGTGTCAAGAAATTTGCCTTTAGGTGCATCCTTCATAGAGACTGGGTTGCATACCTCAGAGAGTAAATAAAATTGTGAATAATGTACTGAAGAGCGTATTCCACACATGGTAACAGAGTAATGCTGGGCAGTGAGATATTGCTACAAACAAAACAGAAGAAATATTTTACTCTTCTCTTTGGCCACAGGAGAGGAATGGGTAACTTTACATGTAAATTAGAGTTGCCTGAAGAACACTGTGGGCCATTTCTGCTTTTAATTGCAGAAAGTCCTCAAAATATTGGACTAGAAAAGAGTGACTACAAAGCCAGCCTTTAGACACATGAGGTAAGATGATGTCCACGATCCTTGCTCACTGTGTTGTCTGTTCTGAGAGACACCATTGAAAGTCTAATATGGCTGCAACAGGTAAAAAAAAATTTAAAAAGGTATAATAATCAGTGCTGATGAGCATGGCTTTTCTAGGACTTCAGATATATCAGCTAACTCACTGATGTTTGCTGATGAGATTGAGTTTGGTTGATAAGGGAGACTGTGCTGTTGAGTTTAGGACATTTAATATTTCACAGCAGAATGAACTCAGCACAAAATTCTGGTTTATTGTCTATCTGATATAAAGGATAAAACTGGAGTAAAGACCCAGGCAACGGTGTGGTAGTGTCATTTCTGACCTCTTACTTTGACTAGAGATATAACTGATGGTTGAAATTAATGCTACTTCCTAAGTACAAATTATTCCAGGCTGGATGACATCTTTCTGCAAAGGAAAAGGCAGAGGAATGTTACATCTGCTTTGTATTTTCATTACAATGGATTTTTCTGTTTTGCTAGTACTCTGATAAGCTGGCTTCAGGACTCTTCTGGGCACCAGCCCAGGACGCCATATCCCTCAGCAGCCTTTGCTATTTGTGTCCATGCCCTGGACGCAGATGTGTGACGTGTGAGCTGTGAGAGCAGTGTGGTGGGGATGGTTGAAAAAGAATAAAGACAGTAGAGTGCAGATAAGAATAACTGAAAAAGCTATGTGGCGGTTTACTTGATATCCCCTCTTTTTACCTATAGCTTTTTCATCTGTCCCCCTTTATTTCCATCAGTTGTTTGTTTAAGCACTTACTGCCCCTGAGCTGTACTTCAGCAGAGATAACAAACAGCGTAGCAAAGGCTAGGAGCAAAACCCAACAGCAGAAGTAATTATGTAGGTGTGTTGATTCTAAACACTTCTTTCACCAGACATAGCAATATGTTTTCTCCTTTACAAGAATGCTCTGACTCACCGAGTGTGTGGCATTAGCTTGTTTTTTCATTTGTTAACTCTTACTTCCTCTTCCTTTTTTATGGCTTTTCAGGCTCATAGGTCTAGTGTAATGGTGAACCTAGTGCTGATTGTTATTTGTTTTTTGTAATATCGTTGCATTAGGTTTCAGTGGATGCTCTTCATGTACAATATGCTCTTCAGCAGAAGAAGGAAGCAGTGAATGTAACAAGACGCACTCGTGTTTTGCAGTGTTTTCACATTACTATGTTGAGTACTTTCATGTTCATTATGCTGCTGACTTGATAATGGGAGATATGACATAAGGAGTGAAGTTGGAAATTAAAAGCTTGTTTTGATAAATACTGAAAATTATATACAACATTTTGAATCCCAGAATCCCAGATTGGCAGGGGTTGGAAGGGACCTCGGGAGATCACCCAGTCCCACCCCCCTGTTCAAGCAGGGTCACCCAGAGCAGGGGGCACAGGAGAGCGTCCAGGCAGGCTTTGAATATCTCCAGAGAAGGAGATTCCACAGCCCCCCTGGGCAGCCTGGGCCAGTGCTCTGTCACCCTCAGAGTCAAGAAGTTCTTCCTCATAGTCAACTGAAACCTCTTATGTCTCAGTTTGTGCCCATTACCCCTTGTCCTGTCGCTGGGCACCACTGAGAAGAGTCTGGTTCTGTCTGCTTGACATCCACCCTTATTTGTATGTGTTGATGAGGTCCCCTCTCACTCTTCTCTTCTTCAGGATAAACAAGCCCAGCTGCCTCAGCCTTAATCTTAAACAAATGCAACAAATTATATTAATAATGGATAGACTTCTCCCTTTCTTCGGTAAAAGTGCTTGCTACAACTACTACTTGGTAAAAGTTAGTAACGAATTAACATTTGTATTCTGTCTTTCAGGGTATGTAGCTGTAGGAAACATAGGCATAGGTCAATCCAAAATTTAGAAATACTGCTGTCCTCTTGTTTCTTGAAGAACAAACAAACATTTTGCTTTGCTTTGTAGAAAACCTATATACTAACTTTACTAATACCATACCAAAACTCATGAAATAAAGTTCTTGGGTAATACCAGCCAGTTTGCTCATTATATGATCAATTTCTGGACAAAGCAACATGTCAAAATGGATTAAAAACCTGATAAATGCAATATGAAGCTTCCTCTAACTCCATGAGCTGCTGTAGGAGGAGAATACTTACTGGCTGTCATGGTGAGACAGAAACCATAATTAAGCTACCAAAGACATAAGAATGGCAGTGAGGTGCACAATTCACTTTCTTAATTTTTGTGAAAAGCTAAAAAGTTTATTTTTCCTTTTTTTTAAATGGAAATTATAAATAGCAAAATGAAGGGCTTTTTTTTTTGGTTTTATTTTTCATTGGGAAGTTAACAATGTTACTTTGTTTCCTTTATCATTTTCTTTCTCTTTTTGAAGAGAAAGGGCAGAAAAGAATTTTTTCCTATTGAAGGAAAATTAGAACTAATTTAAATATTTCCACTGTTATCAGACATCAAGATTTTGTGAAAACATTGGTTTTAAAAGAAATGTTACCATAAATGTTCTTGAAACTATTTTTGCCAAGACCCAGCACTTTGTGAGGAAGCCCAAGATCTGATCTCTTCAATTTGCTGTGTTACTCTTCTAAACTTGGGCCTGATTCTCAGAAATGGGATGGCTTTTTCTCTGTGTACGGCTCTGGATCTACAGTAACCTTTCCGCTTCTCACCTCTGTAATACTCATTACTTCCACACCACGTGTTTGAAAGTCAACTGTACATTTAGAAATTGGGGTTTTAGGATCTTAACCATTGATCTGTCAGACATGTCAAATGTCACTTGACTGTTTAACAGTCACCTCACACCTGTACTTGGTGTCTGAACTCTGGCTTTAGTTCAACTTGATGCACTGCGGGGATGCTGTGCCACCTGCTGGAGCCGGCTTGCCTCCTCTCCGAGCATCCCAAACACACGGACCAATTCATGGGAAAAGCAACTGCAAGTGTTGACCCACTGAGGCCAATAATCTATTTACAACTATGAACCCCTTCTTCCCTGAGTGAGGGTTTTTCAGTTCCTGAGGTTATCTCCAAAAGTGGCTCTGTGTGTAGGATTGAACTGGCTTTGCTGTCCCAGCCAGAAAGGTGACTTTGTCTCCAGCTCAGTGGTGTTTCTTGCTCTGCAAGTAAGCCGATCTACCCACTCTCCAGAAATTAAAGTTCTCCTTTCTCTCATCCAGTGTAATATTTTTCCCCACTCTATGAATCAGTTTTCCCTTCCTGTATCATTCGTCCACCCTCATGTCAAGGATTCTTCTTCTACCTGTACTGTTCCCTGACTTTTTCCCAACCTGCTGTTTCTGTTTCATGCTGCCCTGAAAATGCTACTTCTAAGAGGATTTTACAGTGTGTTCCCCTGTCCCTCTTCTCTTAGGTGAATACCTTAAAGTTATGGCACCCCTTTGCTCCAGGAACCCTATAAACAACAGAGAGGGGAGGGGGGGAAAGTCTGTCTTGGTTTAATGCCTTTCTCCAGCAAATCAACCGTAGGAGGTTTCAAAACTAAAATTTATATCCAGATGCTAACTATTTGCCAAAAGGCAAATTAGCTAATTATATAATGAACATGGAGTGCCTCACAAGCAGTTGCACAGGGCTTGGCAGCTCTTCCTTCCAAAGTAAGTGAAACGAATTCCCCTGCAAAAACAGCCCGAATTTGGCCCTGATGTTGCTAATAACAGTTTGGAAGAATCAAATCGTAAAAGCATCAGATAGGATCTTTCTTTTTTTTATTTCTATTAATATTTGGGCTCTCTTCCCCTCTGTTAATTTTTTTTTAAAGTTAAAAAAAAATAAAAGAAGAGAGCAGAGTGTAAGTACTACTAAATTATTCTTGCAAATGTGAATGCAACGCTGTTGCGTTTGTGGAGCTCAAATTCAGGGTGCCATCTACTGGCATGCAGGGCCGCTAACGCTGTCTTAATGGAGCTTGGGCAGCAAAAGATTTCTACCTGGAAAACCTAAGGGAGAAACTTTTGTAACTTGTCCCTTTCCTTCATATTCTGCAAGATCTCCTTCATATTCAGCAGGATCTCACCATGCTCTACACTAAGACAAATAAAATCTGATGGAGGAAATGTTGAGGTTTGGGTTTTTTCTCTTTTCTGACAGTTCCTGTAATTTTAGTGCCTCAGAAAGTCTCCTTGTAATACTCTAATTTGTGTGAATTAGTTGCAGTTCTGGGGAAAATTAACTAAAGTTCAACGAGATTAAAAAAAAAAAATTCAGAAGTCTTTGCAGACTTGTCATTTACTGACTGTGCTCCTACTTGAGATCCAGGGCATGACTTTGTCATACTATTAAACTTTTTTATAGCACATCATGTACTGACAACGCCAGACAGAGACTACCTAATTAAAACTCATAATGCTCCCAAGAAGAGATATGTCAGAGTTTTATAGGTGGGAGATTTCAGAAGAAAATCTGAGAGATGTGCTCCAGCCAAACATTGGATCGGTGACAGAGCCAGTGTTGCTCTCGTCTCTCGAGTCTGATCAGCTCTCCAGCCTAGAGCCTACTGAAAATCTGTTGAGAAGCAATTTTGGTTTGATACCAACATGAAATACAAAATGGTTTGACTCTCCAAGTTTAGAAGAAGGAAAAAATAACTTCCTGCTTAGCGCTGCTGCAGACCTTACTGCCAAAATGGCAAAGTGTCCCTATGACTTGGGTTTGAATGGTGACTGCTCCAAAGGGTGGTGAGAAGTGTCTCAGAGAGGAAGAACACACAGTGCTGTCTCCTAAAGGTCCACGTAAAGAGTTTCCTCTGGTGTCATATACCAGCTCTGCAGCAGAAATAGACATGCATACCCCTGAGTAGCAGGAAACAGCTTTAGCCAAATTTCTCTCCTCTCTTTCTGTGGTTCAACTTCTGTAGGGATCCTTTCTTGAGCAACTAATTCAATGCAGGAAACAACCAACATAAGCGTAAGCTTTACTCCTGCTTTTACTAAAGTTAGTGCTTCTATCGTGGCACGTCATGCTGAGTGACTAATGGCTAATATTGAGGCACTTTCTTCTTCTCATTTCTCTCTTGAAGAGTGCTGTGTTTTCTCACTTTTCCATGTCTCTGGCTGTTTGAGTTTAAATCCCCCTGAAGATATTCAGAAGCTGTCTGAACATGGTCATAGGCAACCAGCTCTAGGTGGTCCTGCTTGAGCAGTGGGGTTGGACCAAATGACCTCCAGAGGTCTCTTCCAACCTCATCTGTTCCGTGGCTGCATGACCTCTCATTATTGTCCTCTACCATTATGGCAGTTTCCTGTGAGGAATTGATTTATCAGGGCCAGGAGAGGGTGAAACTATGAGAGCTGTGTCCTTCCACCAGCACAACGGCTGTGGTCCTGCCCAGAGACATGCAGTAGAGCTCCTCATCTCCCTCTCCCACCTTCATATTTGCACTGTACCTTCCTCTGCTCTGACGCTTTCATAGAAACTTATTTTCTTGAAATCAGGGAATTTAATCTTTTAGTGTCTTCAGAGGTTGGGGAGATGTTTCTAGAAAAAACTGTGCTTTTCAAACCCATTTGGAAAATGTTGATTTTCAACAGTTTATGTTATAACTGCACTTAAATGGATTTCCATTTCCCTGGCTCCATAGCAGGGAAACCAGCAATTCCAGCTTATGTAGTATCTCTTCCTTACACATTTTCTCATATGGTTACATAGCAATATAAATAGCAAGTTTTCTTGTGACTCTTACCACATTACTTCACCCACGATTTACGGTTAGTAGTGCCAGAGTGAACTAGTGGGGAGGAAAGTAGACCAAGTGTTGTACATCACTGTCCTGATGTTTTGTACAGGAAATATAAAGCAACTCTGGCTGACGGAAAATGTTTTGGGAATTCGAATAGCTAGAACAGTTTGCGGAGTTGCACTATTGCTGAGTCAGGAGGTTGAACAGCAGCACTGCTAGAGAAGGTGGTCATTCTGTACAAGTTCCCCCTGGTCCCTCCAAGGGCTTGAGAGCTGATGTGCTCAGCCATGTCTTCATTTTGAAACTTGAAAAAAGAACAGAGAAACAAAAATCCCATCTGTGCTGGGGGTAGAATTGTAAAAATTAAGGGAAATGTTTATTAGATCTGGGTTTGAATCTAGGACACCAGGAGGGTTGGAGTGTGGTCCTGTAATGCGCTCGTAACATGCATGTATCGAACTGTGGAGGTAAGATATGTTAATTGGCTGCACAGCATGTCGTTTTCCTTTGCAAGATTTAAAATGTGTAGTGTGAGCAGGGCCAAAGACAAAGTGTAGTGGCTGCCAGCTGGACGTGACAGAGGCTTGCAGGGAGATTACACCATAGAGGAGAATGGCTTTTGAGATAAGGATAATCTTTTACATAAACTAACTCTTCCAAGGCAGTTTGGATGGGTGAGTGATAAGGACAATAATAAAGCTACAGGCTGACACAGCTGATAGTTATCCAGGTGTTCAAAGATGATCGAGATCTTGCCAGAGAGATAACTCAGCTTCTTCTCCTGACTACAGTGACATGTAACTGGCATCGATACATTTTTGTATGAAGGGTCCTTAGATTAATGGTCTTATTTTATGTTCTTCAGGTCAACCCAGTAACCATGGAAAGATCTACAACTTCTGATACAGCCTCTGAAAAGCCTAATCCTTCCCACCACAGTACGGGGGCTGTTCAAATGAGGATCAAAAATGCCAACAGCCACCACGATAGACTGAGCCAAAGCAAATCTATGATTCTGTCCGAGAACATGAAAGTCACGGAGCCTGTAAGTAAGATGCTACTAATATTTTTGGAGTCTTCTAATTTTTAAAAAACTACAGAATTATCTTAAGTGCGGTTAAGATACTGGTTTCAAGATCGTTCTTTGCAAGGAGGGATTTAACGGTAAAAGTACATTTTTAGGAATATGGCTAGGCATTGGAATAACAATTTTCCTTCACTGAATGACAAAATTTGGTTTTGGTGGCTGGGATCATAGCATCTACTCAGCATTTCAACTCTCGAGTATTACGGTACTTAAATAAGGCTGCTGTAGAGAATAGTACTTATAGTGTCAGATGTATGCCACAATCTCTGAAAAGACAAATGCTAAATCCAAGGAAAAGTAAAGAAATGGAAATTACAACTTGGTAAATAAAGGACAATTTTTGTTGCCAGTAAGAAAAATAAGTCTTGCAGTAACAATGAATGGATTGTTAAAATCAGACCTCCAAGTTCTCTTATTATTTTAATAGTTGACAGAGTTGAAAGCATTGAGTCATTTTTTATCCATTACCTTTTTTTTTTAAAATTAAATAGTTAGTGATGAACTCTATTGCCAGTTGCGTCCCTGCCCCTGTACTCCTTCTGAGCTACTAAACAAACTGATTGGTATGAGTCTCCCCTGGTTAATTTTCTTCCATAATGGTGGCAACTTGCAGCTGAGGCCATATGATGTTACAAAATTATTTATGCAATGTTAGCCACTTTTTGGACTCCAGATCCATTTTGTTCTCAGAGAATGCAAATGAGGGAGAAAACTCTGCTGGCTGGGGACGGAGTCGCAGGTCTCAGTCACTTCTCACAACCATGCCAGCCATAAATTTTTGGTTCTGTTGATGTAATGGATTCCTATGAAATATTCAGCTTTCTAACAAAGTTATTAAAGGGAGGAAGTCTACAATAACAGTTATATTTTCATCCCTTTTTACTTAAGTTCAAACTCAAAATTCCATCTTATTTAGAAATACTTATTTTAATCGTTAATTTGTCTGGTATAGCTTAACTCAGTTCACCTTATATTTCTGGTGAAAAAACCTTTTTAAATCTTAGCAGCTGATAAGATACTCATTTACCTTCCTTTTAAATGATATTGTTCACCTCAGACACATTGTACATGTTTCTTCCTTTTTATCTGATGTGAAATTTTCCTCCATCACAAACCTGAAACGATGCTTATAGTAATTTACTGGGAATACTATAATGTATTATCAGGAAGAACTGTACCTTTGAAAAAGTTTAAAAGTTAAGTATATTTAATGATGCCTAACATATTTTATTGGCTGTGTTTAACAAAAGGCACTAGGCTGCAGTTGTTTTTGACAAGCATGAAAACATCACAGCATGAGACTGCAAAAGGAATTATGTAGAGAAATTACAAGTGATCCATCTCTCAATGAATTATCCACCTCAATAGCCTGCAGAACTCAGCTACCAATTAACACCTACTTTATTACATGTTGGGATGTACTTAATAACTTTCATGTGTTTATGCACTATTACCTTGACTGATGCCTCTTGTACAATTAGGCATAATTGGCATATCAATATGCAAAAGTTAAAAGGATTAACCCTCTTAAAACTAATGAGCATTTCTGTATCCAGCTGCTAAATGAGACAAAATTAGCATTTTTCACTTTTGGGCAGGATTTTATCATGCAGTTTCTCATTGTTGATATTACCTTGTTACATAACTTTAGTTTTGGGGATAGGATGCTGGACTGTTACAGAGCAAGGGCTCTAAAAAGTTAAATTAGACATAAATATTCACTGCCGCTTTCCAGTAACCATAGCAGGTACAATATATGTTCATTGGCTGAGAGCTGAAAAGTTGCTTTGTGTTACATTTGTTTAGGAGCTAATTATATAAAAGCGGAATTTTACTGAGTATATGTCATTTTACCAAGCAAACTTGGCTCCGACATAATAGATTGAAAGCTTGCCATGCTACTAATTTCCTTTCTATTTCAATTCTTTTCATCTCTTTTTGCCATGCAGAATTTCCTGACTAGATATTGACAGGCTGAAAGTGTTTTGGCGTATTTACTTAAATAAGCCTCTTAAAGTTGTTTGCTAACGCCCAAACTAAAAGCAAAATTCCTAAGGATCCAAACATTTTCAAATACATACTTTAAATGCCGTGAGATTCCAGTCGAAAGAGCAGCAGAATATCAGTTGCACATATTAATTGCATGCTGACATATCTGAATCTGTGCATGTGACTTGTGAAGGGTTTGGGGAAAAGTGATGGAGTAGTCTCTGTCCGTCCAAGTGTCTTGAGAAAGCAGGGTCCAACTGATATACACGCACATACATATATATATATATATATATATATATATATACACACACATTCAGTAATCTTGTTTTAAAATACGTGATGCACTTTTCCAGTGCGATTTCGTACACAGTCTTCATGTTCCCTCTAAAGGCACTCATATATCTGCTAAATGATACATATTACCAGTATATTAAGCAAAGGTAATTATTTTGTGCTAGCAGCTAAAAAGATTTATCCTGATTTTCTATTTGGAAATTTTCTGTTTTAAACAGTCTGCCTCTGTTTAGGTGACGGATATAATCTATAAGGTATCTACTGATTATGCTTATTTTCTGTTTACATTGCCTGAATATTTTTGTCCTATCATAGGAAAGATTTTTCTTTTAAAAAACTAGAAGCAGCTGAATAAGGGACTCCATATTACTCTTTCGTTGCCTATATTCAGCATGCGCACTAGACTCTATGTTCCTTTAATAAATGGGTTAAATCCTCAGTACCCAACTTATGCGAAGCCTACTGACTTTGCTGGATTAAGGCAATCAGCATTTGGCACATTATGAACAATCAATAGAAATATATGTTTCTAAAACATTTGGGGAAAAAATTAATACTTTGGGAAATAAAGGGTAAAAACCAGGCAAAAAAATAGAAAGGCCACTGGTGATTTATAGAGAAGAAAATACATACTTTTCTCTAAGGGATTTATTGTATTCTCAAGCATTTGCTGTGATGCTTTTAAGCACACCTGGGGCTATACTTTTGAAGGTGGACAGATGATTTTCTGTAGTGTGACAAAGGAGGATATGCATCAGACATCAGTAGGGCCATATGCACTTGTGCATTTTATAGTAGTAAAGATGCAAATGTTGACTGCATAAGCTAACTGATGCAAAAGCTAAATGTAGTTTCATGGGGGTTTATGTTATTTATTTCAATGGAAATGCTTGAGCTTTGTACAAAGGCTGAAATTGATATTAATGTAGAGTTTAAAGAGCACAAATCACAAAGCTGGACACAGACTGTGGTAAGCAAGGGCTCTTTCTGTGCTTCATGGTAGTGTCTGAACTAGCAATGTAAATGAATATTTGCTATTTTCATCTGTTAAACCCCAGGGAAGTGCATTTTGCTTCATTCAGAACAACTTAAAACAATGAAATGTCTTTTTTTTATTGGTGTCTATATTAAGAATTAGAACCTATTTAGACATTCCAAAATGTTAATGTATTAGAGCTTTTTCTGATTAGGTTAAACAAACTGGTAGGTTTATTTATCTTTCTAATACATTATCAGGGAAACGGGAAGCAATCTTCTTTTGTTTCTTACTCCTGTGATCATAGAACACTTGCCAAAGTTATGGCTAGCCAAAAAGACAGAAATAAAATTGCTAAAAATATAAGCCTTCTGTTTAGCAGAGTTTTTGAGCCATATTTTGAAATTGCAGGGCTTGTACATGTTTACTTCAAATCAAGCTTATAGTCAAGTTTGAGGCTTTGTTTGTATAGATTGTCCTGAAGTAGTTCCTGATATTTAATTAAAATGACACTAAATCACATTGAATTGATAAGACTTGGCATCTCAAACAAAGGTAATTGCCCGTATTGGTTTTGTACAAAAATAGAGCTGCTTGGAAAATGTGCAGCCAACACAGACTGTCAACTCCATTTATAGATCAATATGTGAAAACCATTGATCAGGCAGGCATGTGTAACAGTAACACTTTGCATTTATTTGTTGTTTTTATACCATGTTAAGGCTTACAGGATTATCGGCTTCCAAAATATTTTGACTTCCTCATAAATATGTTATCTGTTTAATGTTAATTACAAGACAGACTCCAGCCCTCTTTTAGAGTATTTTCAGTTTCATTGCTATGGGTACTTTTAGCTGAAAATGGATTATTTCAATCTCTGAGAGATCATCAGAGCTTCTTTTATAGTATAGTTTATTTAGGGAAAGTTTTTCAGGATTCTTTTTTTTTCTTTTTTCTCAGTTTACTTTTTTTCCTGGAGGAAAAAAAAATCTTGATAAAATACTTCTAAAAGCATAGTTGTCATAGTTGTGTACAGTTGAGGGAAAAGTGTTCTCTTTATTGTGTTCTAACAGCGACTGCCCAGGCTTTATTCTCTGCAAATGTTATTGTCATACGCTAGTCTATTATAGATGCATCTACTTTTATCACTGTAGGGAAATAGCTGCGTTCCCTTCAAGGTTTTACACAAATCATATAATGGTATTGGGACAGATGGAGTAAATATATGAGCTTCCCATGACAAGTGTGGTAATTATTAACAAATACAAGCTTACACCTTGCTTGCCCCAATTATTTCAGAGTAGGTGAAACAGTGAGTCCATAAACATCTATTTTTTTTCTTAAATGAATTTGTCCCCCCCCCCCCAAAAATCTGTTGAGTAACATCAGTCATTCTCCTTTCTTGTGCAGGAAAATGAGAAATGAAGTGTGTCATATGTCTCCTTACTGTATTCAAATTGGGTTTGTGCTTTCAAAACCTAAATCTGCTCTCTGGTGTGAGTCATGCTTGCAGACCGACTCGTTTGGCCCTCATCTCCAGTTTTGCAGCCATTTCATACACGTGTCCCTTGCTCCCCACCTGAGGAGCTCCTCCAGCTCCAGGGCAAGGCCCCTGCACTGGGCACCGCTCCCGGATGCACCCCTACATGCTCATGTGTGCCCTACAGACCATAATCTCCTTTGACCTACAGGTTGAAAGTAGAATATTAATGCATTAGAATATTTTAGGGGTCAGTTTACCTTCAATAAGCATTTTTTCTCAATGGAGCAATGCAAGTTGCCTCCCAACCCTTTTTCAGGATCAGCATTTAGTGTGCAGGTGTTTTTTCAGGCTCAGAATATGAGCCTTTTGTTTTTCTGAATATTTTTTTGTTCTTTTTTTTTTTAATATATCTCCTGTGAGAAGGTATTCTTTATTGTATATTTGTATTATAGCACTTCAACTGAAACAGTCTTGGCTAAAAAGGAAGAAGTTAATTTTATTATTAAACTCCCTATTTATTTCCCCTCCAAACATTTTCACTGTACCGTTTCAGCTGCATAGCATGATAGGCTGCATCATAATGAGATCACAGAAAAAAGAAATAACCAGCACCTATTTCTTCTTAAAAGCGAGGATAAATTCATTTCAGCTCTATTAAGGGAGTGGTGAATGTAACTGGTTTGGCTTCCTTGTTAAACCAAACTGAAGTTCAGACAAGATATTATATGAGTCGGAATTGCTGATTTTGACTTTTACTCAGTGTGACAGAAGGGTAGAAAAAAGGTTCAAAAACCTCCAGTTTTTTTTTTTTTTTCTTTTTTTTCCCCCCAATCTTACATTATCTCATGCTGTGAAAATCTTTACTCTATTTACCAAGCACAAATTAGTCTTGCCAAAGGTTCTGAAAGTTTCCTACTTCAGCTTAGATCCTAAAACTTCAAAGAGAGATGCGACTCTACAAATTAGTGTATGTGCTCTGCCATGGCTATTTTAACTTGAACTTAACTAAATTCGTTTATAATTTAGTACTGACTGAACGCTGCCATAAACGTACATGGGATACATTTTTTAAAGTTAGTCCTCTGATTACTAATTTGAATAAAAAACTCTAACCTTGTTAGCATCTGGACTTATTTCCATAATAACAACCCCTTCAGAACCTACAAAGTAATGAATAATTGACAACAAATGAAATGTTTTGATAGTTGTCGGCACAAAGCATGTTTAATGTTTTGTGTTGCTTCCTAGCTAATTATGTAGATGACACATTTGTCAGACCTTGACTGCCATTAGAAACGTGTTTCCAGAGGGGAGAAAAACAGGCTATTCATAGAGTAATTAACTAGAATGCTCAATGACCTGTGAGAGATTCAAATGGCTGCCAGTTCAGACATTGTTTTGTTACAGAAGCAGAGGGGTAATTAAAATTCCAAATTACAGTGCTATGATGAAGCATTTGTTTGTTGACAGTATACTCTTACTCTAGTTTGTTAATTCTTTTTTAAATTGCTTCTAATCCATTTTATAGCTTTAGGAGTTCCGTCTTTGAATTTACTGACAACTAATATTATGGTAAATTGTTCTTCGGCAGAGTACCGCGGGCTTGGCAGTTCCATGGGAGCACAAGGTGGGTGGGATAGAATCGCTGTTCTTTCCCTAAACTGACATACCATGTGCTGTCATCGAGACGCGGCTAACGCGGCACATCTTGTGAAATGATATGTTCATAATTCTGCGTTAGGGAAGATGTCTAGTTAGGGGAGGAAATGGCTCAGATAGAGTAATAATAATCAAACAAATTGAGGAAGGTGTCCTAAAATGTTAGAGGAAAAGCCGTGATATGGTTGGGGTGAGGGTGACCGTGGGTTAGGTAAGCACTTTGGGAAGCTGAGGTCTGCTCAATAACAGAGAATTGGAGGACAAGAGCATGCATGAAGAAATCAAGCACAAAATATGAAGAACGGGGTATTTTGTAAGACCCGACTGTATCTTTGCCAACGCCCTTTGAGGCAGTAGTGGACATGACAGGCTAAGACGTCTTTTCCCATATAAATGGGAACTCTTTGCAAGTCCAAAGTGTTAAAGTTCTCTAAACAATGAATTAAATGCAAGCCCGGGTGAAATATTTATTTACTTTGCCAAAAGTGAGAATATGGTTTTGTTAAAGAGATCTGACAGAAGTAACATGGTGTTTGATGCAGGAGAGCTGACAGCGGCATGGAGTGAGCGCTGATTATCCTGAAGACACTGTCAGCTAGGATTGATTTCCACTTTCTCCGTTTATGTAACGGTTCCTGTAATGCAGCTGACCCCCAAATCACGTTACCTTGTCATTTCTCTGCATGGATCAAGAAGAGATGAGCTGAAAATAGCTAGGCACTGACCTTGAACTTGCCAGAAAAGTGAGAAGTGGCAGTGGGGGATTTTCAGCGAGCAGTCCCCGCACGAAGGCGCGGGTGGTTGCTCTGCAGTTGCAGCAGCACAAGGGGGCAGAGCAGCACTAGAGATTACAGGTGAAGCAGCTGATGCTACAGAAGCACAAGTCGATGCCAAAGGGCTTGGCTTTTTTTTTTTTCCTTGCTTATTTTTTTTTTTCCCCCTTTAAAAACTGGGGAGATGCTAGCTAGAACAGCTGCCGATTCCAAAATGTTGGCGTTCCCATCATCCGTCGCTTGAAAATACAATTATTCGAAGTGACGTTCAATATTGAAATACCTTCCTAGCAGAACACATTGCTAAGAAGTTTTACATCCTCTCTCTGAATACCTCCCCATCGTTTTCCTAGCATCTAGTGAAAGAATGAAACATTTGTATTATCGTTAATAGAGTTGTCTACAGTTTGGGGGATGTTTGACAAGATCAATGCATTCCTCAAAGCCTGCAAATCCCTTTGAGTTTCATAGAAAGCATGGTGTAAATATTTAAAAAATATTTTTAAGCTGATAAGACAAACTAAAAAAGGGTAAAAAAATTAAACAGGTTTTCTTTTTTTCTTTAGATGTGGCATTCCTCTCTGCTGCAATATATATCTTGAGGGGAAGAAAGAAAATTTAGTGGTGAAAATATTATTTAATTTACCATCTAAAAGCCATTCTCCACCTCTTTTGTTTCATATTTTCTTTTCATCTATGCTTGCCTGTTAACAACCCTTTTTGTCTCTGGTGCTGGCAGTAGCTGTGGAGACATGAGATGCTGGCTCTTCTCAAGGATCTGGTGCTTTAGGGTTTCACCACATGGTGCAAGAGCTTGGGGCAGGACCAGGAACCCAGTACTCACCCTGTGAGATGTCTGGCCAGCCTTCCCACCTTCATTTGGTGACACCAAGGCATATGTGCCTGTTAGAAAGGCGATGACAGGCAGTCCAGCCCAGACCTTGGTCTTCTGCCTAACCAGTTTGTTGGTTCCCTTTAAATGTGATCCTTTGCCTCAAGGGAACATCGGATGCTGTTCCTGAAGTGCAGGGTGGTTTGACTCCTCTTCCCTTCGATCTAATGCTACCTACCGTTCACTTGCTTTGTTAGGTATCTTTGGAAAAGGAAAATATTATTGCATTTTTTTTTCCAACAGTGAGTCCCTTTTTTTTTTTTTTCAAGACACTTAGGGAAGTAAATGATAGCTTCCCAGACTGACAGAAAAGCAAATAAAGAAACACCCGGAAAATATCTTCTAGGGTAGTGTTAGTAGTTCTTCAGTAAACACTGGGAAATGCATGGGGTAAACTCATGTTTCTTCTTTTGAAATTATTGGTTTTTCTATAATCTGTGGATTACCAGGGGAAACTTACTGTAGTATCAATTATTGGCCTCATCACACAAGATCATAGAATCAGAGAATGTTTTGGGTTGGAAGGGACCCCTAGAGGGCATCTAGTCCAACCCCCCTGCAGTGAGCAGGGACACCTTTAACCAGATCAGGTTGCTCAGAGCCCCGTCCAACGTGGCCTTGAATGTTTCCAGAGATGGGGCCTCCACCACCTCTCTGGGCAACCTGTGCCAGTGTTTCACCACCCTCATTGTAAAGAATTTCTTCCTTATATCTAGTCTAAACCTACCCTGGTTTAGTTTAAAACCATTACCCCCTATGTGCTATCTTGTTTAAGAGCAGCGTATAGGTGCAGACTGAGGTTACAGTGGTAACTGGTTACTAGGTTTGGGTAGCTAACAAGAATTTAGATGCAAAAGGGAAAAAAAAAAGACCTCTCCCTTTCATTCTGTCTATCAAAAACGTGCAAAAATGGTGAATTTGATGTTAAATGAGGTGTATTGTAACAACTCCAAGTGATTCTCTCTGTCTTAGCTTGTTCAAAACCAAAGGACAGTCATGGGGTTGAATCAAGTGCTTGTAGCTCAAAACTTACTTGTTCCAAAACCCTGCAAAATGAAGCCTTTTGAGCTGTCCTGGTGAGGCAACTAAGCAGACTAAGAAAACTTAGACATGGGGATTTAACTCCACAGAACCCCCTGAATGGTATTATTTCTGTATTTTAATGTCTAAAAAGCACATGGATAAAAAGCACAATTCAAATTGAAGTGATCCCCATTATTTTGTATCTTTCTCATTATTTCGTAGTCCATTCCACCAAAAAATTTTTTGCTTTTCTCGGGTTTTTTTTTTTTTTTTTTTTTTTTTTTCTGTATAAGTGGCACTCAAGTGTATAAACATGTTAATGACACTGAAGTTACGACCCTGATGCTAAATGTCCCAATGCACTATAAAGCTACACCTCTTTGCTTCAGGAGTGAGACAGCAACATGCCATGATGTTAGAGAGATAATATTTTATATAGGTAATATTTCAGTTGGCTTCCATGATAGCCTTCTGTTGTATTTATTTATTGCAACCAAGTGGAGAAGGAGCTGGACTGGAATTTGCCATGTTTCCCTTGGTCCCAGCTTGGACATTGGCCTGCCAAGAGATTTTGCAGTCCTTTCTTTTGTTTCTCTACCTGTAAAATGGGACTGAGGACGATGCGTGTCTCCTTTGCACACATTTCAGGGCCTGCCTCAGAGCTGGGTCGACTGTTATGTTTCAATCATGCTCATTCCGTAGATAATTCTATTATCATCATATTAACTTTATTAATTGAAATAGAATTATTCCACAATTATGCTAGTGTAACTGAGAGGTGAACTTGGCCCCAGGTCCTGTACGTTTTCCTTATCTATATTCTCCGTGCTTAACTGTTTCACTATTTTTCATCAAAAAAGTCTTGTTTTGGCTTCGTCATTAATCAGTTCTGTTCCCTTGATTCTATACCCATGTGCTTTTTAGCAGCATTAGATTTCTCTGAGGGCTTTCATGTTTTATAGTGTATATTTCAAAAAGTATGCTTAAAAGTATTGTTTAAAAGAGTCTCTTTGGCAATATGTGTCAGTGCACACGGTGACAAGGAACATAAGCTGTGGAATTATATTCCTTTTACGCTATCTTTATTAAGTACTGTATTACGGCTAAATTGTGGCATCCAACACGTTTCCTTTCAAAATGCCATAAGATTTGAAGTATGTAGGTACTGAAACTGAGATGATATCAAACTTCCCATAGCTAGTCTTGGGCACCTGACCTGCATAGTTTCCCACAGGGGAAAAGTAAGCTCCATTTCTTTAAATTTCCAATGAGAAGGGACATGTGTCTCCTTGCATCGAGTTACATTATATCACATCATGTGACACACAGTGACCCAATGCAACATGACAGGAGAGGTAAAAAACTGGGTGGTTTTTGTTTGTTTGTTTTATCGCTGCAGTGAAATAATTGCCCTACTGATGGAATGGAATGGGGATCAAATTATTTTGTGCATGCCCTAAATATATTGTGCTATTGCACAACACACACACACTTACTAAACATTGTTTAATGCACTGAGAAGGGGTTTTAAAACAGTGGAGTGTCCTTGTTAGGCAACGTGCCTATTCTTAGACAAACAGTTGACAGCAGCATTCTCCTGCCCTAAATCAGATCAAATTCCCTTTGAAGTCAGCTTTTTTTTTTTTTTTTTTTCAGGAGCAATAAGTGCAGGATCTGATCCAGTCATGTTAACGTAGTAGTATTTTATTTTCTGTTAGATTTCTTGTTTGGTGACGTCCATAGCCTTAATGAAATTAGGTCTTGATCATCTGTGACTTTGTGTTTATAGGCGTGCATGCATGCATACACTGCGATTTCACAACCATGGCAAGACTGGAATCCAAACCTTCCCCTTCAAAGGGCCCAAGACCCTACACCTCGAGAGAAAGAAGGAGCTTCCTTGTTCAGTATATAGGCTGTAGGAAAGAAAAATCATTTGCATTTTAGAGACCAATACTACTATCTTATATTTGTTACTTCAGGACAGTATTGAATATGCCCAAACTTTAGAAACAGTTAAGCCTTTCTTTTCATGGTTATTGACTATCCAAGCTGCCACATATTCTGCCAGTTACAGTAAAAAGTTGCATTTAAGAGTACAGCCAAAACCCAAATAAAGCAACAATGTGCTATCCTTTCTAGTCTCTGAATCTTCCCCTAGTTTGGAATCAAATTTGAAAGATTGTGAAATACCCTATTCCATTTTCCCTTACTTCCCCCCAACCCCCAGAGCTCTGCAAGAAAGATGCAGAACATTCCTGGATATTTCATCCATGGCCAGAACTGGAAGTACTGCAGCTGTGATGAGCGAATCTGTTCTCATGACATCTTTAGCCCCAAGGCAGGTAGAAAACCCAGACGAGCATCCAAACTTTTCTGTGTTTATTTGGACCAAACCTGGGTTTTGGAACAAATGAGCTTCACATCAGCAGTTCTGTCATCCTTAAGAGCTCATTCTTCTTGATTGTGGTCCTGAAGTCAGACTCTTACTTTATAATCTCATTACACAAAAAAAACCAATGTTTAAAAATTAAAGTGCCAGGTGCCAACTCTTTTCAGTAGTTGGCTACTTCAACTTTGAGCTTTCCATTTTTTATCAGCAAATGATAAACTGAAAATACACTGTTCCCAGTTTAGGTCTTCCTCAAAATTAAAATGTAAATCTAAAGTGGCCACCTGTAAGCACTAAAACCTGAAGACATTTGGACACAAGTTGAATAAATTGTTTAAAAAACTGCCAATTTGTTGCATCAGGTTTTAAGAATAACTTTGCAGGGAAGATCCAAAATTTGTGTTTTAACCTTTTCAGGCCTGATTTTCTTTTCTTTTTTTTTTTTGGGGGGGGGAGGGGGGCGATTTTTATTTCTTTTTTTTAAGCAATAAATTGAAGAGCTGGGAAAAGAATTAACATGACTGTAGATAAACTGTTGCAGAAGACTAAGGATGATACCACCATGAATATCTCAAGAGCGTGGGAAAGGTGGGGGCAAAGGACTGGTGAGTGTGCAAAGCAGAGAGCAAGTAGGGAGGTGAGGGATTTAGAGGCAGGTGGGCTGGAAGAAATGGGGTGGGAAAGGTGAATTTGCTGCAGCTGTGTGAAGTTGTGGGCCCTGTCTGGAGGAAGGGTTGTGCTCCTGGTCTGCAGTGCTGGTGCTTTGCGTAGCCTGGGAAAAAGCTCCTCATCTCTTCTGTGGTTTAGCTGAAAGCTATGCAGCGCACGTCCAGGTAGGTGTGGGCTCCTACATATGGTGGTTTGTAGAAAATCTTTACTTGCACTGAATTTGGCTGAACCTCCTAATCCTCTGGTCTTGTGGGTCATGCGATTTTTATAATAATCTAAACAAGAGACACATCCTTGCCATGCAAACCCAATACATCCCAGTATACTCTGAGCCCATCGTGTGCCCATGCAGCACCAGTTCCTTAAAAACTGCCATCGTTTTCCAAGAATCTTTCTTTTTTTTTTTTCATGTACGTTCTTTCATGGTTTTGTGGAAGATGAGCCTGATTACATGAAAGTTTACCTTTAAAATATTTCCCATTTATCACACAGTTCCCTTACCTAGAAAATCCCCACGCAGCCACTGCTAATGTTTGATAAGATTTGTACCTGGTAGATTCTAAATTACATTAATGCATAAAGCCGGTGATGCCAGGCTCCCTATTGTTACAGTTATTAAAGCTGTAACTGAAATTTTATTGATCTTCAGCTAGCAGCTCTTATCCAGAAGCTTTGTTTCACATTAAAGACACTAATGATTGTCTCCACAAAATGAGCAGCTTAATAGTTAGAAAAAGTTAAATGGAAAAAAGGAAAAAAACTTTGATAGCCACCTTTGATAGCTCCTCATTCCAACATCTCTCATAGCCACAAAGTGCAAGCCAAGCATTAATAGACCTTTTAATAAAATGACTTAAAAGAAATCAATGGGATTTCTCACAAAGCCTAATTTCCAGCAAGATATATTATTTAAATGTTTGTATTTCTTCTGAACAGCTCATGTCCTCCTATAGCTGCCAGAGTTTTTCCTGGAATTTCTCATCGTATCTTCCTAAGGTCTTCACTTTTTAGTTTCACGGGTCTGTTTTTGATTTATTACCTTACTGAAAATGTTTTACAAAGGGAGAAAATTTAAGTCCTGTACTCTTCCAAGGCTGGCAAAATTTCCTGTAGACATGGAGACAAGAGCAAAGTGTTTATTTGTGGGTCAGGGGGGCAGCCTAGTTACTAACCAAGAGCCTTTTTGAGCAGTCACAGGTACTTTGGTTCCTTCATGGACTATAAGAAATCTTTCTCTTTCCTTACCTTCAGGGGAAAATGGTTCATCTTGCCAGTACAGCTCTCCAGTTGCAATTGTGATAAATGTATCTTTGAGACAGGAGGCTTTGACTTAGGCTGGAGACTGTAGGGGAAGAGAATATTATTGCACATTATTGCACTTGTGCTTTTTTTTCCCTGGGACTTTCGGGTAGGTTTTCTGTTGGTTTTTAGTTTTCTTGTTTGTTTTGGCTTGGGTTGAGGAGCAGCTGTTGGATTTCTTTTTGTATTTAACTAGATTTCCACCCCCACCCCTATTTTTGGCTATGGCAGACAGTGTGCAACATAGGTGTTTTTCATGAGATCATGTACTGAAAGCGCATGAAATTTTTATGTTCTCTGTGCTCACTTATTGTACTTGATATGTGAGATTATCTATTTAAAGACTGATATCAAAGGGAAGGATTTTTTTTTTTTTTTACGACCTGCAGCAAACCCACGGATTGTTCTACATGGGACAGGCAGGTCATTTTTATTATTTTACATAAATAGAGGTACAGTATGCTGGCCAGGTAGAATATAAGGTATCAAATTAACTTGCACTGACATAAACTGTAGTTCAACAGAGACTGTACCGTACGTGTTCACAGTGGGATGGCTTTTCCTTGATAAGCTCTAGTCAATCCGCAGTAATGATTAAGTCAAATACTTCATATGTTGAATGTTCGTATAAGAAATCATGGGGATGAAAAGAGAGAGGAAAGGGAAGGGAAAGAGAATCAGGTTGAGGAAAAAAAAAAAATCAACAACCACAGAAGAGAGTGGACTATGCAGAGGCCCACAGCTACAAAATACTTCCCACTTCTCTCAATATCACGCGGATATTCAGCCCTTATTTCTGCTGCATTTTTCCAGTGGAAGAGCCTGGATTAAGCTAATGTAGGGACATGTTTTGGCCGCTTATTATTTATTACAATTTTAGTTCCAGGTTTCAAAAACAATTAGGGAAACTGCTTAATAGGAAAATGACTCTAATTACTTGTTAATTGAGGTTATCTGCTTCACATTATTCAAAACGTAAATTGTGTTGACACTTGTACCCAGATATGATTACTTAATAAACAGACTGAAGATGCATTGTGAATATGCACACCCCCAAAAAAGAGACATTTTATTTTTCAACTCTGGTTTCCTCATTTGAAAGTTGTTTTAAAAAAAAAAAATTACATTAAGTTCTGTTATAGCATGTTAGTTCAAAAATATAAATTATATGCTTCGAATCATGAAAGATGATGTATTTAATAGTGAAAGGGTTTATTAAGCTTACATGTAATATGTTCAGGTAAGGTTTACACAAAATTAGAAACAGGGTCACATAAAGTACTGTGTTACCTCCTGAATAAATAATTTAGCTGATAAATCAAGCATCTGGATCCAAATAAAATACCAGTGTTAATATTTGTCATATTAGTATTTACTCTTGTGTTTGATTTTGGGGAGCTACGAAAAGAGGAGGAGTGCTTTTTTTTTTTTTTTTTGAAAAATAAACTAATTTGGGGATGAGAGACAGGATTCTGAACAAGATTATCTTTTCTACAACAAGGTAATTCTATAGTGTGAGAACAAAACCAAAATATCCCCTTTCCTTATACATTAGTATCCTTTGGGACTTCTATTTTTTTACAGAAATATACAATCCCTGTTTTTAAAAAATTTTTAGGCCATGCGTTAGATATCATGGTAACCAAATGACTAGTGACATACAAGACCGTGATTCTATACGATGGAAATCTGTGTATCTGCCGGCCTCATCAGTGTGGGTATGATAATTTTAAAGTATTGGGTTTTGGGTTTGGGACTACTTTTTTGGTAGGTTGCAAACATCATAATTTCCTTAGGAAAATGAAAATGTTTATTATAGGAAAAAATCAATAAGAAAAGATGAAAAGTAACATTTTTGTTCTAAAGACTTAATTAGTGAACCTGTTGAGAAGAGAGATATTTCACATGTGTTTCACTTTGGAAATTCCCTGTTTGGAATAAGAGAAAGGCCTTGGCTCAGGCAGAGAAACCGTGATTTCAGCCTTGGAGTCCATTGCTGTGTTTTAGGCTTGGGACTATCAATTTCTAAGGCATCTTTGGAAATCTTGAAGCTCCACAAGCCATGGTGGTCAGACAAGGAAAAGGGGAAGGCAGGAGAATGGGGGGGAGTGAAAAAAGTTAATGTTTCAGATAAAATTGCATACTTCACTGGATTATTTATTATTAAATATGCAAGCATAAATCTTCTACCTGGAATTTTTTTGACTTGTATTTTCAGTAGCTAAATATCTTTTTAAGGCATTTTCTATACAAATACTATTACTCTCTTCTACTTCACATTTTGCCAAGAAACAAGGGAAAGTTGCAAAGCCCACAAGGATGGAAGTTTTAGAGCTGTGTTGTGCCCATTAATTTTCTCTTCTATGATATTTTCCCATTTTCCCTCTGTTTGACATTGAGCCTGAGCTTTGTTCCTGACTTGTAGCCTATGGCAGTGGAACGGGGAGATGAGACATCACGGAGATGTAGAGCACACATAAAAAGAGAAGATGTGTAAAAACTGAAATGACATGGCAGCTGAAGCAGCTTGTTGCTCAGCTTGGTTGCATGTTTGAGTGGAGAAAGCGAGGTAAATTGTGATATGTAAGAGAATAACACTCGACAGGGTGTATGGTTGTAAGGTATATGGATGCTCAATCATGTGGTGAGGCAGAAGGCTAAAGGACAAGAGCCTTCAGTATCCGCACAGTCTGTAGATATCCATATGACCTACAAAACAGAGGGTGTTAGGCTCAGAAAAAATATCACTTACAAAGCATATGCAAGCAATTTTAGGAAAAGGAAAGTCTGTCTATACTGCTTGACTACTTCTTAATCTTTCGGTAATTATTAAAAGAATAAAGTTTGGGGAAAAAAATTCAGCATCACATGCATACGTGTGCATTTGCACCATAAACAGATAAATTCTCACAGTAGTAGATAGGCAAACAACCATTTCCACTTCCAACTGTTCATACTTAAGCACCTATTTGTTACATGTGCCTTTCTGCTAATTTTTGTGGACATTTACAACAAATGCTATATTTGTTTGTGTGATAGATGTGCTGATCTTCTAATCTGGAGTAGGGTTTTGTAGGTTGGTCTCTATTTACAAAATTTTGGATATTTGAGGTGGGAAGAGAATGGCCTTCTGTATACTGACGTTAGAACATTTTAAGATTTTTATTCAGAGCATTGTTTAAATTTTATTACTTCTAGAGCCACATAGAAATTCGTTTGCAAATTAGTTTCTATGGCAATGTGTCATAAATTACTGAAGAAATTATGATTTAGGGGGATTTATCTTCCATTGTGTTCTAGTGTAACACATACACATGCCTAAACCTGCAAGATAATATAAGCAGATATTAAAAATCAGCATGATACAGTAGTATTGCCTCTGCCTTTCTGAATGTATGTGCACCTGTATAAATGAGACAAATTATCCCATTTTTGATTTGGCGACTTTCCTTACAGATAAATAGACGATTGTATAAAATGCAGTGCACTGCAAAATCAACTTTATTTATTCTAGCATGTGGAAATTGTAGATTCCAGGTAGTTATGTTCTTTCTATAAGATAACATGCCATGCATTCACCATTTTATAAATCTGTGGTCACTGAATCTAAGTAGTGACAAAGTCAGACATAAAATTCAGGAAATGTAAATAACCATCATGCTAGAGCTTTAACGAGTTTTCTGAGGTGGTCCTTGCCTGTTGATTTCAATCTTAAATAAATATTGGGTTGTCATGGAAATTACAAAAGGTTCCAAAAGGGCAATCATTGTGCCAATACTCAAAAAGGGAAAATGGCATGACTCGGAAAATCTTATAGGCAGATTAACCTACCAGAGTATTGGGTCAACTAATGGAAAAATTGTTGCATCAATTAAAAAAAAAAGAAGTTAAGAATATTGTTGATGCCAACCATAACAACTGAATGAAAAACAAATAAAAAAATCCAACAAAACCACATTATTTTTTGATGTAAGTCTTGCTGAAAAAGGCAGCCATATTTGTGAAGTGTAGTGAAAGTTTGTAAGTTAATAGTACATGACATTCTGATTAAATATTAGCTATTGCTGTATCGTGTTAAATTTTTTTGAACTTAGTATGAATTTTTAGAGTTATTCTCCAGGGACTAGTACTAAGCTTGACACTAATCATTCTTTTTATCCATGATATGGAAGTAAATAGAACAGTTCTAATAACATTTTAAAATAAAGCAAAGATTGATGGACTGGCAAATAGGTCGGGGTAAAGGCACTTGTGGAGAGTGATCTGGATTGCTTAATGGCTGAAAGTACATTTTAATTTATCCAAATATATACATATATGGAAAACACAGGCCGTGCTGTTCCCAGAACTAGGGAGTGTATTCTGAGATTTTACTGCAAAACATAACTGTTATGGGTATATCAGTGTCAAAAAGTTTCAGCTGACCCTTGTGAGTGATAAGAAGAAGGGAGATGGCAAATGTTCATTTCTGTCAGTGGCACTGAGGAAAGGAAACTACAATAGTGATACTAAAATAATGAAGATTATGCAATGAAGAGGCAAAAAAAAAAAAAATATTGGAGGTTAGGAAAATTATCTTGCCAATGAAGGATCTACAGACCTCAGCACATTTAAATTATCTGAAAGAAATTGAAAGGCAATTGATTTCCTACTTACCTACATTAAGGGACAATATTGGGCACGAAATGGTTCTTTAATGTAGCAGAAAAAGGCAATATGAGGTGAAATGTCTGGAAGTTGGACACCACCCCCACTGCCCCCCCAAAAAAACACCCCCACCCAAAAGGATAGTTACAGTACCTTTTATAAAGACTAGTTGGAAACTATCAGGAGAAATGGTAAATTCATAACTTTTCATGCCTTCAATTAAGAAGTGGATCCCTTCCAGGGATATATCAAACAGAAATTTCGTAGGTTAAGTCCAGCACAGTTTGGATAAAATATTGATATAAACTTTTCTATAAACACTGCCATCTTGATTCCTCATTCATGTCAAGGAGTGGGGAAACAAAGAGACCCAGTGGCAAGTGCTATTTGAAAACCTTCATTGGACAGGGGATGAAAGAGGAAGAAACCCAGCACAGAAGTGATAAATCAAACCCTTTTTCCCTCCATTACGTGTTGTGTGTTTGTGACTTTGCTGAGTGTGGCATATATGTATGGTATATATGCACTGAAATATATTCTCAGAGTTCTGGTTTAAGGTAGCACCAAAGCTTCTAATAATGTTTGGCTCATTTGTTTTCTTGAGGTGCCTTTTTAAATCCTTTTCAAAAATTATTTTTTATATATATATATATTTTAATAATGTCTATGACTTCTCTGGCAGTGCACCCAGATTAAGTACTGCCTTTATACACTGCACACATTTTGGGCGACAGTGAATGATTCTTGTTTTGTTTAGTTGAGGATTTTCTGTTACATGCAAGGTAGGTGACTTCTCTATCAGAACAGAATGATGAAAATCAAATCAGGGGCAATTTCCAGTCTGTCTAGACGCTTCAGAAGTTTCAAACAGGATAATTCCATTTCTTCTTTTCTTTATCCGCTGTATTAGTGTTATGCGGTTTGCTGTCAGTGTAATGCCACAAGAGTAAAACCAGGAGATTCAGCCTGCTTGGATCAGAAATATGCACTTCCCTCTCCTACATATTCTCTTCAGTATGTGGACCAATTTGTGGAGTGAGCACAAAAGGGAGCATTGTATTATTTGAAATGGTTTTTTGTCTATGAAGGACAAATAATGAAATAATGAAATAGTGCTTAAGCAGTATGGACAATAGCATTTTGCAGTCGTGGTTCTTACTTTGCCAAGACACAAACAGATGACACTTTTTTTTTTTTAACATTTTATTTTTAAACTGTGTGACAGAATCAAATCAAGAACCCTGAAGCCCAATGCAAATTTGAAGAACTAATTTTGGTATTTGAAAAAACCCGACAACTTGACCTTTGCACTATAGTAATTTTACTGGGTCAGCAGATTTTGGCAAAAGTGCTAGGATAATAGTTTTGCGTGAGATGAAGGCAAACTGCAAATGGAGAATTCTAGAGCTGGGTAACAGTATTAGCAATCACTGCTGTCCTACCTGATTTGCTGCAAGGTTGTGATTAAATATAAACCTGAGTAATCTCAAAGGAAGACTGAAGAAAAATAAAGCTTTCAAATGTTTCCCTTCTTTTCCTAACAGAATATTATGATGTCAAACAGAATAAGAAGGAGCTGTCCCGCTAATTGACCTTTGCAAAATCACCCATTTGCTTAAAAAACTACTTGAAGTAGATCAGTTGTTATTCTGATTACTCTATTTCTTTCATGTTAGTGTTTATAATGGCACCTGGGAAAATCTATTTGAAAAGTTTTCTTCATTCTTTCTTCTGCTGTGTATGCACTTTGGTCCTCTGAATAATGCTAATAAGCAATGCTGGGTTTTTTTAAGAGATTACAGGTCATGATGATATGAGAGACTAATATCACCAAAGGGGGTGGAAAAAAAAAAAAACATTCACAAGCTTACTCAGGTTATTAGTGCAAAATGAAGGGGGAGCAGGTGGCAAGTTAGATGGCCATCTAGATATTATCAATCTGACAGGTATCCAAGTGGTTCTGTATTACAGTCTCTAAATTTGATCTCTGAATATTTTTTAATAAGATTTAGCTATGGGGTTTTCAGCCGTGACATGTGTTAGAAGACGTTCCTTCCAATCACATTAAAAATACACTTTGTGAAAATTCCTGTACAGACAAAACCAAAGGACTTTCCATTGCAAAAGCCCATGTTTTACCTCTGCATTGCCTGGAATCAGCAACCTAAAAGTTAGAAAGCAGGTAATATTAGTGGATGTTTTTCCCCTTCAGATTAATGAAGCCAAACGAAGATTGGAAGTCGTAGCAAAATAGGTTTTATTCAGGTTCTTTGACTTTTGTCATCATAGTGACTTTTTTGGCTTGTGTTCCTTATAAATCTAATTTCGTTCTGGAGCCAGGACTTTTTCGGCACTGCTCCTGTGAAACTTGGACACAACGATTTGACAATATGTCCAGACCAAAACAGATCAAGTAGTCACACATGACTGATTCAGCGGAGCATGCTCGAAGACAAGACTGATGCCTCCGTGCAGCAAACAATTCTCTAGGGTAGGGACAACACGCTCAAATCCAGTCACCCCAGAGTAAACACTAAGTTAGACACAGCTTAAATGTGCCTTCGAGCACAGGCTTCCACTGCTGACTAGATGAGGACCCCAAGCCAGGCTGCAGATCCAGCCATGCCATCGCTTTTGTATCTTTTTTCAGCCTGCTAGCAAGTGTCTGTAATGGTTAGAGCAGTATTAGGGTGCACTCAGCAAGGGGAAGAAAAAGAAAAATGCTTGTTAGAATAATTTTGTGAATATGTTTGATGGGTATTTACAACTCATTTTATTAATTTTCCATGAGTGTTTGTAAGTCTGATAGTTTGTTCACCAGAGTGTTGGCAGAAAGGAGGAGTCCTGGAAAACTCAGTTGGAAATATTCTTTGCTGCAGAGATCTCTTTGATTTTCTTCTCCCTCCTGCTTTTAAGTTTGAGTCATCTAATCAACGAGCAGAAACTATAGTATGTAACTTTTCTGATGACTCTCATATACTGTGTATGAAGGACAGCAAAAGAACTACGAATGGCTTGTAAAAATACCATGGGATTTATATGCGCATATGAAGTTGTTCAAATAATTTCAATTAAAATGTAGCTTATTATTTAAAGTAATAAAACTATTATTATGTTTTGATTTGCTGTAAATCAAACTATATTTGGGAATAAAATTAAAAAAAAAAAAAATTTTTCTTTCATATTTTTAAAAAAAGCTTTTTACAATTAGGGTTTTTCAGTTATCATTTAAAGGGCAATGACACAAATTAACATAAAACTTTATTAAAATGGCTTTTTTACTATCTACCTTTAGTGGTGTCATTGTTTACCATGGAATGTTTTACAAAGTACAGTATATATGGAATGTGCATTGAGGGTAAATAATTTTAGATGGGTCTGGATTTGATTCGCACTGCTTTCAGTATGATCTGCCTTCGATTTTTATACACTGTGGCCACTGAGTGATGTGCGCTGCCCAAGGTAGTTTTAAGCTAAGTTTGGTCTCGGAAGCAGGCTAGCCTGGCAAGCACTATAAACTAGGTTGTTCTCTGGTCCATGTGGCCACGGCTATGCTGCTCTGATGCTGGAGCCAGTTTGTTTCAAGTTAGCCTGGGTATCCCTCCACTGCCATTGACAATGTAGACACAAAAATCTTTGCAATTTCCTTGTATCATTCCTTTTTGCACTTCCCTCTCCCGCCCCCCCCCGGCTTTGCTCTGTACTTCTGGCACATCTATGTCCACAGGTGTTATTAAGTGTAGGGTAGCATGTGGTGTCCATGCTTCAGTGCTATTGCAGAGGAAGGACTTCCTACAGGAAAAAAATGATCACTTTCAGTATTTTGCAGGCTGCCCATCTAAGCCCATCATTGCCTGGCATCTACACACTAAGGGCAAGGATCCAGCGAACTTGTGAGTGGGCACCATGCCATCTGAACAGATGGGCATGGAAGTAGGCAGCCAGTAGACCATGTATGTGCATCAACTGTGGGTGTTGA
This sequence comes from Gorsachius magnificus, assembly GCA_034008185.1. Classification (NCBI taxonomy): domain Eukaryota; kingdom Metazoa; phylum Chordata; class Aves; order Pelecaniformes; family Ardeidae; genus Gorsachius; species Gorsachius magnificus. Next base: position 5,244,964 of record CM067085.1, on the reverse strand, counting down.
GGGCAAGATTCCCAGTGGAGACTGTCCAAACAGCTGTCTGGCCTGAGCCAACATGCCTACAACCAAGCAAAAGTGCCATCCCTAAATCCTGCTGAGTTGGATTAACCTTCAAAAATAAAAATTGCTTCTGCAGTAGCATAAGGTGAGTTTTTTGGCTTGTTTAAATACGAGAGAAAGAATTAGGTAGGCAGGATAAAGAGATGCGCTAACGTGCAGTGCACTCGAGAGGACTGAGCATTTGTCTAGGAATATTAATAATATTTTATACAAGGGTATTTACATGGTATGCGGTAACTGATGACTCGCAGGAGTGTGACATCAATGTTAATTATGCTCTTTCTGTTAAGACGATCCTTTCAGGAGAGACCGAGCTTCTGAGTGCATTTTTATTGTAGTTGTATGTGCTGGATGGGATTTTGTAAAGGCAATTCTTTTGGATTTTTTTGCACATCTACTTTCGCTGTGAGAATACTATTCTGGGGTGCAATTTCAGGTGAGAGTTGCTGACACGGTTTGCTGTCAGAGCTGAGTTCTCACATTTATTGTCTTTATTTTTGTAAGATCCAAAGGGGACATGAAAACATTACACTCTGTCTGTATTAACTTTGATTTTTACCTTTTATAGACATAACATCAAAGAACACTTTTTTGCAGACATAGATGACAGAGGCAAAGAATACTGAAATACTGATGTCAACTGCATTTTTGTTCCTGCTGGTTTTACTCCTTATTGCCTCTATGATTGGTGCACTACTCATCTGTTATTTTACCAAAGCACCTGCAGTAGTTAAGATTAATATATTCTAATATCGTGGTGAACCAAAAGTAATAACTGCATCATGAATAGAAAAATCTGAATAGGAAACTTATCAAAATATTTTATTTCATAATATATATATTTTTATGTATGGCTAGATGAATACTGTCACAGTGTGCTCATTGCTGTATTTTGTTACATATTGCAGGCTGTAACAGAAAAGGCTAGTACAAATATATAAAAAGGCTCACTTTAAATGTTCATTTCTTGAATCAAGGAGTATTGTATTTAATACAATTAAAGCATATTGAAGCTTTGAGACTAGGTTCCAGTTTGATTTCCAGTTGGAAATCCTGAGGATTAGAGGCAACGCAGCTGTGAGTCCCTTTGTGATGGTTTGATCCCCAGGTACACAAATCTGAGTGACCTGCAGTCGAATTTAGAGCAGCCTCAGGATTTCTCAAACTTCCATGGGTGGTAAGAACCTTTTGTGGTTGTCTCCTCTTCCACATATGGTTTTGGCAGATCTCCTGCTCCTGAAAAGGCTAAAAATGAAGCCAACTACATCAGCTGGGACTCCCTCAAAGCAAGGATCAATTGGACAAATTTCAAAGTCCATTTGAGTAGCTAGAGAGGAACAAAAGGGCTCCCACTCTAGGGAAAATCTGCTCCTGGGAAACAGCACGCCGTTAACGGAGAAAAGTACCCAGTGCCTGATGTAAGCTTATCCGTGGAGTTAAAATATTGACCCAGACTGGATAACCCAAATTTGGAGCACCCCCTCCAACAATTTTGGGAAAGAAGGTGACATAGTTTCAAACAGACTGGGCTTTGTAACCAAGCTCATGATTATTTATTCTCTGATCGCAGAGAATCAGTTCATCTTAACACTGGCTGAAATTTAAACTAGAATCTGAATAATTATTTTGCTCTTATTTCATGAATGAAGCGGCTGAATAAATTGAGATACTCCTGCAGAAAAAGCGCTGCGATGCTTGTCTACGGCAAGTTCTGAAGCCAGGGAGCACGCCCACGTGATTAAATTGCCTTGATATAAAATACCTACCTTCACAGGCTCATATATGAAGGAGGACCCTCGCGCTGTGGGAAAGGTCTATAGGATTCTGATTTATAAGGGAGCAAGAGGTCAAGGGAAGTAAAACTATTATCATTATTTTCACAGGCTCTGGAGATCTGAACTGAATATAGAGGGCAGTGTGCTCAAAGGGAGACATGCAGGGGGAATGCAACACAATCCTGCTTGCTTTTTCTTTTCCCCCCCCCCCACTGACTTCAGTCCGCAGATTCTGCTGAGAGTATGTCATATGTAACAAACTCAAGCCTGTAAGGACTGTGAAGTGGTTTTCTTATTAAATGATGCATAGAGAGATTATCTGGTCTGTAGCCAGCGCACAAAAGCTCCATCCATGCAAGTTCCTATTCCCAAGCAAAGCGTTTGGTCACCTGCATAGTAACGAGGTTTTGGGGGGTCTGAGGATGGGGAGGGAGGGTGAGGAGTGAGCAAATGAGGGCTGGTGGGGGCAGGACTGAAACTGTACTTCGTGCCTCTTTCTCTCTCCCTGCAGGCCTTAGAATAAAAAGCAGAGCACGCTAATGTCATGTTGTACTGCCTTGTAGTCTCCCTTACCTTTTCTTCTGAGGAAATCTATTTGGGACAAGCAAGGAGGGGGGAAAAAGAAAAACAAAAACAACCCACCCACGCGGTTCTAATGTAACCCTCTGGAAGATGGTGTCAGTAGGGCTCCAGAGCAAGCCAAGAGCACCAGTGGCCACAGCTGTGGGCAAGGAGCCCACTGGGACACAGAAGCTTTCACAGAATCACACAGAATCACAAGGGTTGGAAGGTACCTCAGGAGATCACCCAGTGCCACCCCCTGCTCAAGCACGCTCACCCAGAGCAGGGTGCACAGGACATCGTCCAGGTGGGCTTTGAATATCTCCAGAGAAGGAGACTCCACAGCCCCCCTGGGCAGCCTGTTTCAGGGCTCTGTCACCCTTAAAGTAAAGAAGTTCTTCCTCATATTCAACTGAAACCTCTGAAGCCCCTTGTCCTGTCGCTGGGCACCACTGAGAAGAGTCTGGCTCCGTTCTCGTGACATCCACCCTTAAGACATTTGTATGTGTTGATGAGATCACCTCTCAGTCTTCTCTTCTCCAGGCTGAACAAGCCCAACTCTCTCAGCCTTTCCTCATAGGGGAGATGCTCCAGTTCCTTTGTCATCCTAGTTGCTCTCCTCTGGACTCTTTCTAGGAGTTCCTCATCTTTCTTGAATGGGGCTGAACGGGGTCTTCTGCTGAGCTATTGCACAGACCTAACGCACCGAGAGCATCTGCAGCAGCCAGCTCAGGGGGAAGGGAATTGCTCCCGCTGTTTCTTGACAGCCTCCAGTTCTTGAGGATGGACCAAACCCCCTTATCTGCTGAGATGACAAAGGAGCATCTCTGAGTGGGGAGCCCTGTGTGATGTTCTCAGTGCCTTTCACAGCAGGAGAGAAACCATACTGTGGCAGAGCTGTTCCCAAATAATTTCTGTAGAAAGAAACAGACTTTCCATGCTGCTCAAGACTGGAACTTTAAAACAAAACCAATTGTTTCATGCACAGCAGTGAGTGAAATGTTGCAGGATTTTCCTTTCTCTTGCCATTGCCTAGGTGTCTTTCAAGGGAAGAGACCATTAAGAAATGCTACAATACATTTTTGTTAAGTTTCCCTATCTAAGCAATTATGAGCTGTCACTGCCGTATGGGAGTGACTGGGAACAAAATGACCACAGCCATCACTAAATCAGGTATCACCCCTCCTTCTCTGTTGAGGAAATGATTTTCACAGAAGTTTATGTGACTGGTTTGTACTTTTATTACAGACTTTCAAACTGCCACCAGTAAGTTCGATCCTCTAAAGAATGGAGTGTTCTGGCCCTGATCCAGAAAAACACTTAAGCCCATGGCAGAGTGCTTTGCTGGATCAGGTCCAGAGCGGAGCAACATGCAGTAGTAGGGGCTCAACAGTAGGGGTTTCTCTCTCTTTTGGGTGTTTACAAAGGGCTCTCCACATACACGATTGCAGTGTGGGTAGGATGAAACAAAACAATAGTTAGATCCCTGGAAAGAAAGGTCAAAGTATGAACAGCGTGACAAATTTTGGTAGAAGTCTAAAAAAGCCTCCATGAGAACCTTCTCCTTGATGGAGAAGTACAGTGGTTGATGGAGAAAGCAGCAGGTAGATGTCATCCCAGGGTTTCTCATCCAATGCAGAGCTGTGCTGCACCAGGTGCTGCTTGAACAAGGTATGGTTTTCCCAGGCCACATGTAGGTGATGTTTGTGGGTAAAAAACCTGAGGTGAAAAACTTGTCTGATAATCTTGGAAACCACTTAGAAATGTTGTACAATCATCTTAATTATTTAAGGATACAAGTGAATTCAGAACGATGCTTCAGGAAATAATTAATTGTCTGTACTTTGTACTAGAGCAGCCTGTCTGGGCCTTTTGAGAAACGCTGGTTGGTTTTGTTAGGCCTGGTTGAAATCAAAAAGAAGTATGCTGCTTCTCGTTGGCTAGATGAATTAGGCCAGAAATATACTTGTAATGGGAAATAAAATCCAAATCAGTCCTCCAGGTCTCTCTCTAAATCAACGCCACGCTTTTTGAAGAGAGTAGCAATGAGTTAGTCGTGATGAATTCCCACAAAAAGGGGGAGAATTTAAAGAACAAATGGGGACACAGAAAGAAATGAAATTAAACATCAGGTTATTGTATTTTACTTCATCAAGGTTAAAACAGCAGTTGTCAGATGGGATACCAGGCATACGTAATGGAGGCTTTGCCTTTGTAGAAAGGATGATGACGGATTAGTGCTTAGATGCCGGAATAACTCTGGTAGGAGATGGATACCCTTTAGCTAAGGGAAGGGGGGGCTGCTGAGGCTGAATTTAACAAAACCAGACTTGCCCACAGACTTGCAAGCGCTCGCAGAGTGGATTTTTAATGCTGCAGGTGACATTGTTGCTGACTGAAGAATGTTCATCAAATCAGAAAACTGCTGATAAGCTGCCTTTCCCAAAAAGGGATCTCACGAACTTCTGTAAATCTCTGCCTTTCATCATACCCTGGGAGGTGAGGTAGAGGAGTTGTGACAGATATTATTTAGGTTTTTCTTCAGTTTATTAGAGTAATTGAATGCAGCTATAGAGGAAAAAAAAACCTCAAAACACCTCCTTTATGGTCTATCTATTAAAAATTGAATGAAAGAAAGAAGATAATAGAGCCTACACTTCCCTTTGAATATTTTGGTACACCACTGAAAATTGTGAGTATATTGAACCATGAATCTATTGACTACTGTCACCCAGGTTCTACTAAGAATGTTTTAACACTGAACTGAATATATCATGACTAACTCATCCAGCAGTATTTTCAAAATATACTTAAGACCAAATTTGTATAAGGCCTGCTGGAATTTTATAAAATCAGTCTTAAAGAATATATCGCCTCTGTTATTGCTGAGATTTTCAAGCTCTTTTGATTCCTTTTTTTAAAAGTTCTATTTCTAACCAAAAGGCTGGTAGAAATGAGTAAGAGCTTTGTTGAAGTTTCTGTTAATTCTATTTGTAAGCCAAATATTTGGGGTGTTTTTCCAGAAGAGCTTGATCTTGGCTTACATAGCTGTGGATTTTGGTTGTATTTTTGTAACTAGATTCAGGCTTTGGAGCTTCAGGACTTTCTTGCGTGAAATTGCTCATTGCTGGCCTACAAAGTAATGTCATTTATTTTTGCCCTACAAGAAAAACACATTTTAGCAAAACTATCACATTAAATAATCAGATAGGTCTATTCTTTTTCCTTGTACATATGCGGTTTTCCTTAATATTTCTGCTTTGCGTATAGCAGAGATGTTTTTAAAGCACTTAATATCATCCATTTAGTATTTTTTTTTTTCTCCTTTCATACTTCCTGGAAATCTTACTCTTGTCTTTTTATTATACAACCACTAATAATTTGCTAGTACTACTAAAATAGTACTTTTTACTACCTCCTTTCTTTGTTTGGTTGAGGATGGATTTAGTGCTTCTGATATATTCTTTTTAACACGTATCAAATGTGAACATTTCTTTTGCTAATGCTCTGATCGCTGAACCAAAAACCAGACCGAAAGCTCTGATCGGTGCTGTACACTTCACAAAGTTGCATATAGGGCCCCCAACAGACACGTGTGGTTCCTGGAGAGAGCAGCTGAATGTTAAAATAGCTACTGTGGAGTGGTGGTGTGTCTTGTTATTTAATTTGGATGAGTGAAGAATATATTTTAGAAAGCATCATTGGGCAATATGCTCTGTTGTATGTTACGGAATAATTAGGGTAGGAGTTCTGGGTAAGAAAGATTTTCTATGATCTAGACCTGAATAGTTTAGTTATATGTCTTGTGCACTATAGAACCTTCAGAGCTGTTGAACAGTAAAGATAAAGAAAAAGATAAATTGAATTAATTTATTTTGAATTTATATCCATGCCTCTGCCTGCATTAATATTAAGTTCTATCCAAAATCTAAATAGAAAGACTGTAATCTTAGAAGTTCTCTCAACAGCATCAGCAAATCATTCTTGTTTACCCTACATGCTAATAAAACAGGAACATGACACTCCTGAAAACAAGATTGCAAAATACAGAAAATGTGGTCTGACATTTTTTTTCTCCCCAAAGGAGGGACTGCCACTAACTAAAGTATTTCTTATGAAAGCTCGATTGCTTAAGATGCAGAATATTAAGAGAGAAAAACACTTTAGGACACAGCCATGTCACCAGCTGTTACTCAGCCTTAATGAAATTGTTAAGTGATATTCTTCATAAATAGGTCAGAGAAACTTTTGAATTGTGAAGAATGTTTTATCTCTTTCTTTGAAATGTTTGTATTAAATTTATAACTGGTAATTCATTAAGCTCATTAGCTCTGACTAGGAGAGCAGAGCAATATCTAGGATATAGATTTCAAGGCTTAAAAACGTTAGTGCTTACAAATAAACATGAAAGCAATGTGTGGAGAAAAAATATGGGATCATAATATGTTTAACTGTTTTTTGAGCGTGGCCCTCTGGATTAATTAAGAACATTTTCTATATTCAGACACTTGAATATAAACAGAATACATTATGACTTTTCGTTAACTCTGTTTTAATAGGGGAAAAGAGAATGCATTATGATGAATACAGTGGAAACTACTTGAGACTATATTTCGTTGCTTGCTTTCTGGCTTCAGTTAAAAGAGGAGATAATCACTGATTTTTACAGCATCCCAACTCCAAATTATATTGTTATTGGTTGACCTTGAATTTAAACAGTGAAAGTTTTTAATATGTGTATATATATAAACACACGCTTTTGGGTGACCTGTTCTTTGTTGCGGATTTGGAAGGAAGTAAAAATGCTATTGAGCTCTGCCAAACACTTGATTTGTGATGAAACTTTTATTTAGTCTTAATAGTTTCTGGTGTAATGCAATAATTTTCCAGAGTTAAGTCACAGATGGTTATACTGGCTTCCTCCTAGAAAAGAGGGAACTTGAGGAAATCAAGGACTCAATGGTTGGGGACAATTGCAGAATCAGAGTCTAGTATTGCTGTGGCCTTCCAGTCATGAAGATTTTAGAAATAGCCTTTAAAGCAATTTAAACATACTGGATACATTATGTACTTGGTCCTAGTTATTTTCTAGGTTCTTCATTGACTTGCTTTGTGGCCCTGAGGTTATAATTAACATCTTGCCCATTTCTGTAAAATGGGTTCAAGAACACCTAACCAGTTTTGCAATTTTTGAGATTCCTGATGGAAAAGTCATAATTTAAAATTATTATTATCAGTTATTTTTTAGGTAAATTTGCCAATGTGACATCACAAAGAAACACACTTATGCCAGAGATGTTGAGAGTTTAGTAGCTGTACATTTCAAATGCACAGGGCTCAGAGGAACAGCAATTTTCACAGAAATGCAGAACTGAAAGAAACCAGATTTCCAAAACTCCATCCAATGCATGCTGTGTATGCCCAGTAATCACTTTGTTCATCCATCTTTACCTGCATGTATCCGAATCCTCTCTGAATTTAAATCCTTGAATTTTTTTATTTTTTTTTTAGGTAAATCGTCACAGAAGAAATCATTCCCAACATAACCTAACACTTGCAGACATCATTAGTACACAGGACCACACGGTAAGTAATTGCTCTATAGAACTGATAAATCACTCTTGTTATTTTAAATGTTTATAATGTAAATGTTACACATGCTTTACTAAAGAATAAATACATGAGGCTTTGGATGCATCAAGATGTTAAGGGATTTGAGGGACTTTGATTAATCAATAAAAAGAATAATTTTAGAAGGTACAAACCAATTTATACAGCTTGACTCTGCTGTTAATTTGGTGGTACTAGACTGATGTTTCATCAGTATTAATACTTGGTATAAAGGAACGTGAACATGTCTTTGTCCTATCTTTGCCTGTATTAAAGTGGTTTTATTATTAATATTTATAAGTAAAAGTGATCACAAAATTTAACAATTTTTTTCTTGACATTAAATGAATGTAGGGAGAACGAGAAGCATAGTGTTTTTTCTATTAAAAGAAAAAGAATATGCAAATATAGATTCATTGAAGCAATGTTGGTATCAGTGGTACTTTTACCTACACAAACTTTTCAAGATTAGGTAGGTTCAGATACTTTGAATTCTTCTGATTAAGAAAATTAGAAATATGTGAGACAGTGATAATTACTTTTCCTTAAGTTTCTAACACTGTTAGCTTGTGCGTATTTTCTTATTATTTAGAAACTCAAATATTTACACGTACATACTCTCGTCTTTAATATTCTTCTAAAAAGCAAAAAATAATAATAAAAAACCCCAGAAAACCTCACACAATATTTCCATTTTCTTATTTCTGTGTTAATTCTTCAGGGCATTTTGGGTCATTTTCTCAACCTTCCATATGCTGAAAGGGTGCAGGAAGGGCAGCAGCTTAACAACAAATGATGATATTTATTGAGACAGAAACAACAGAGCATATCATTACGATATGTTTGGTATTCTTTTTAATATCATATCATCCATTTGCAGAAGTATTGTAAGTTGATCCTGGGCTGTCTTGGAAGTATCCTCTGGAAAATGTGTAGAACAGGAAGGGGGGCATTAACAGATGTTGAACAAGAGGAATATAGAACCCCAAACAGAGGTTATAAAAAGATATCTAGTATGAACCCAATATTTTTATTTTTCTTTGTGGTAAAGTTGTTTTGTAATTCCCTAAGTGCCCTTTATACTAATTACAGAGAAAACTGCACATTACCAATTAACGAAGACCATGCTAATTTTTTTAAACACAGCACCTGTACTAATCCAATTAAAGCAATATATACGAAAGTTACTTTGCTTAGCACTGAGAGGTTGCATATTAACTGAAGATCTTGTATTTTTGAGCTGTTTAATTTAAAACAAATGTCAGATTTGAACTATGTCATTTAAATCAGGACATTTTGTATGCCCAACATTTGTTAGTGGATTTGATATTCTAGCTCAAGACAATTATAAGGAAAATATGACTGACCAGCAAAATTTTCATCTGGAAGCCCATCCAATTTTTAACTTCCCAAAATATGAAAATAGAGGTGATTCAGATCTGATGTTGAAAATCATATTTGCCTTTAGTTTTGGATTGGTTAAAATAACAGTTTGGGAAGGGTGTTTGGTAAACTTTGAAAACATGTAATTTCGGGTCTGATTCAGAGAAGCAATCAACAGCTTGAATGGTTAGCCAATGCTCCTCCCAGTTTCTGTTTCCAGATGGATAGAAATATTAAAAAGAATAACCTTTCTCATATGTTATTTGGCATCTCTGGCCTTGGCCAAGCACCAGGAGTTTTATGCTACAAAAATGAAGGGTTAGAAGGGGAAGAAAAATATCAAAAGATGTAAAGCAAGTTTAATTTAAAAAAAAATTAAAAACTAGGTGGAGATGGGGATTAAGTCTTATTTTAGCTCTAATAATTCATCCATCCATCACTAGATAAACAGTGACATGACTCTGCACAATAATCCCTACGTACTTTCTCTCTGGGTTTTCTATGGCAATGATATGCATGACAGGAATTTGCATGCGATACATACAAATTATAGAAAATGCACACACTAATCCTAGTGTACCCATTTGAGAATGCATCCACAGACCTACAGGCCTTTTCACAGGTACAAACTGATATGTACACAGTATAGGTTTCGTTACATGCTGTACACCAGCAACAGACAAAATCTAAGGAAAAAGTTAAACATATTACACTGTTAATATAATGATATTTTGTATAATCAAAATAACAGCTATGTTTGATTTTAAAAGCCTTATGTTGAATGTTAAAGCATGTTTTATTGCTATTTAATGGCTTTGCACACAGCAAAATTCTATTGAAATTGTTAGCAAAACTCCTTGTGACACAATTTACTATAAAGATCATGTGGAGTTACAATGTCCTGGTCAGGCACTGACTCAGTAGTGTTTGAAAGGGAAAACAGACCCACTCTGAATCACAATTTTGCTTCTTTTTCCATTAGTGACACAGTTGGGACATCCTTAGCTAATGAGATCTGATGAGATTTCTGGTCAATGGGTTTTGCTGAAGACCAGCCGTCTGTTTGGTTTGGTTTTAAATTTTTAAATATAAATTTACATAGCCAATCCCGTCTCCCCCCATTCTAAATTGCATACCTGTCGTGGTTTAATGCCAGTTGGCAACTAAGCTCCCTGGTGGGATGGAGGAGAGTCACAAGAGTAAAAGTGAGAAAACTTGTGGATTGTGATAAATGTTTAACAGGTAAAGCAAAAACCGTGCACACAGGCAAAGCAAAACAAGGAATTAATTCCCTCCTTCCCCCCAGCAGGCAGGTGCTCAGCCATCCCCAGGACAGCAGGGCTCCATCACACGCAACGGTGACTTGGGAAGACAAACGCCATCACTCCCAACATCCTCCCCTTCCTTGTCCCCCCAGCTTTATGTGCTGACCATGATGTCATGTGGTGTGGGACGTCCCTGGGGTCAGTTGGGGTCAGCTGTCCTGGCCGTGCCCCCTCCCAGCTCCTTGTGCCCCCCCAGCCCCTCGCTGGTGGGGTGGGGTGAGGAGCAGAACCGGCCTTGGCTCTGTGGGAGCCCTGCTCAGCAGGAACGAAACCATCCTGGGGTTATCAACGCTGATTCCAGTGCAAATCCAAAACACAGCCCCATACCAGCTACTGTGGAGAAAACTAACTCTATCCCAGCCAAAACCAGCACAATATCACAGCTGTACAAGGGTTGTTTCAGCAGACCATAGAGAACCAAGTGTCTGCAAGGGCCTCTGGCTTAAGGAAAGTGTGTGCTGAGAGGCGAAGGAGGACAAATTAAGAGGAAGAAATGGAAACAAAAGATGAAGCCTAAGACTTGCTTCTGATATCCCAAATCTTAAGTGCAACCTTGATGCCCTGCAATCAGGGTTTCAGCCTCATGTATACCAGCAGAGTCCTTGGCCTGTTCCCACACCACAGAAAAGGGACCAGGTTTCAGTAATAGCAATAGTAGAGTACGTGATTTACAAAGGTGATATCAGGTTGCTAATATCACATACTGCTTTTACAGGTAATAGCTAAGGGCTTTGCCTTTTTGGGTGTATTTTGGAAGATGCACACCACAGCTATGCTTTCCCTTGTTTATAATTTAGTTTTGAGAATTGACGGAGCCGCTCAATTTGGTTTTCTCCACCATACTATGAGATAATTTAGCTCAGCTGGAAACTTGAAGACAAGTTCTCCCTGCACATGGATGCACACAGTCCAGTGAAGTGTGACCTTTGAAGGGTTGTGAGAAGGGAGTGCCTCAACACCAGAGCTCATCCGAAAGACAGCAATGCTTAAAAGCATGATGCCTTTTAGCATCTTGCATGAGCCTTGATTTAGTGCTGACTGAAGTAAAAATGTGGCACCTATGAAGTCAATGTAGCTTTTCCTGTTGTACAGATACTTAATGTTTCTCCAACATTGGTTAACCCTAAACATGACTCTCTTTAGAACATAAGAAGCAAGAGTATTTCACAGAAGCATGGTGTGTCCCTCATAGCTATTAATGAAACGTGGACTCCTGGAACTCGATATGTGAAATGATACCTTGACATAATTTACTTGCAATATATTTTCAAATAATTTTTTACGTATAGCTAGAAACTTTGCTTGCATTAAAAGAAATTTTTTTTTTGAGGTTAATTCTGTGTACTAATGGACTTTAAATGTTGTTTGCAAATTTTCAAAAGAACTGACTGGATTGGAAAATATAGGTGACTAAACTGAGAGTTAGTGATAAAATGCCCCCCCCCATCCCCCCCCTCTAGATTAGCTACTTGTACATTCTCACGTGTGTACTAAGTGGATTCATTCATCTGAATAAACAATATGGTTATGACATGTTTTGTTTGGTTTTTTTTTTTCTTGTAGGTAGTGGAGAAAGAAGGTTATCTTCTAAAAGCTAAAATAGCAGATGGTGGCAAGAAATTAAGGTATTGTACGTGAATGTTATAGAATTTATCAGTTGCAAAATTCAAAGTCGATGCATGTTTAAGTACATATAGCTACTGTTGTTGCTAATAGAGATTGCTATTGTTTCAGTATTAAGCCAATATATGATTATTAAGCCAATACAGTTCCAGAACCAATGACAGCAGCTAACGGGCTCATTGATGCAATGAGCATGTGTCAGTGTTAACCTCTATATTATATATATATACACACATATATAATACACATATTAAGGACAACCTTAAGGCATGAGGCAAATCAATAATATATTGTCCAGTGGGCAAATTTTTGGTGCTGAGTGTGTGCTTGAGGTGTCAAGGATGGGATGTAGGAACCGACCATATGATGTCACAGGGATGCCAAGGCAAGATTATCAAAAGTGGCCAGCACTTAGTTGCTTAGTTCTGTTTGTGTTGAAAGTAATATGAATATTAATGCTGCCTTTTATGGAAGGATTTGCTGTGGTTTGCTGTATTTAGGTGCCTATAAAGGAGTAGCAGTGATGTGACCAACGCTGTGTTACCAATGAGAATGAGAGAGTAATGTGAAAAATTACGTTTTCTGCCTGGAGAAAGGTGCCAAGTAATAACTTTTCATACCAATATAACGCTAAACCATAAGTATCATAGAAATGCTCACTGAGAAGGGAGTCTGGAGATGACCTAGTCTAACCTCTCACTTGAAGCAAGAACGTTGTCAATGCTTGGCCAAACCTGCTGTGGCTGGGTGCCATCAGAGATTGGTGTAACCTGCATTTTGGGAAAAAGCATTGAAGCCAGTAATATTCTATTCCCCACTTCGGACACTGGTAGAAGTTTCTGCAGTGTGTGCATAGGCTGGGCATCACCTGTGAACAAGCCCAGACAAGGAGGGAGTTTTACCTTCCCAGAATGTTGGGTACCCTTAGCACAAAGAATCTCCAAGGCTTGGCGTTGCGCGCCGGCTTGGTGTGGGCCCGGGGAGGAGGCAGCGTGGCTCGGCCACTTGCATATTTTTAAATAGCCTTGAACAGTCTCATATTTTTAAATAGCCTCAGAGATGGTGAGCACCACTGAAGCTATAACGTGCTGCCATCAGGTGTTCGTTTGATAGAATGCAAATGTGCAAATGCAGCCGCAGTGCTCGGGGCTCCTTTTGCATCCCCCAGGAGCTGGGTTGCACCTTGCAGGGGTCTCCAGCAGCAGCCTTCAGCCATGACTTCAACCTTGTCGTTAGAGACAACTTCTCGCAATATCCTTGTTAATTCTAGCTGGGTCTTCTCAGCATACTGATATTTATGGCTTTTTATGCAGAGAGAGGATGGGTAGTGGGGATTCATTTGCTCTGCGCACACTTTGTCTGACTCCTTTCACTCACCTGAACTTGCTGTTCGGCGTCTGGAAGTGATTTCTTGAATAATGTTGGTGCTGCACCGACAAAATTAGAATATTGTGAAAAAAAATTATAATATTGTGAACTGACCTTTCCAAAGAGCTTGAAAACCTTAGGTCACTGCACGTATCCCATGAAATAGTATGTGCCTATCAGTACAGAGACCTAATATACCTTAGGGCATTTTTTTTTTAAATCTGACTGATGACTTTATAGACAACTTCATAAAAATTTTGATGAGTTTATATACTTTTTATCTTTAGGTCACAAAAGCAATGAAGTTTTGATTTTAACATGTCACTTTTTGAGTGAAACAATTGCAGAATAAAAGAACTGGGGAATTTAAATTTAGGGGGAAAAATCTTGCAGATAATACTGTAAAATTGAGTTGCGTTCTCATATCTTCTATAATACCTATAGTCTCCTGCAAAACCACTAAATTTCCTTATTCCTGATGGAATGAAAGCATTCTGCCATTAGAATTCAGAATGAAACTTAGATAAAACATCTCACTTGATTTAATTTAAAAATACTTACTGGTTTTTATTTCTTTGCTGACTTCTTATTTCAAAACCGTAAATAGAACTGCTGGGTTTGGGGTTTGATTTTTTTTTTTTTTTTTTTTTAAATGAGTTCCAGGTTAATATGAAATATTTTCAAATCTTGGCAAACTTCCCAGTTAGTTTGATCAGAAATGTCAATGTTTTAAGAAGATTACACCCAAGCCTGGGACCTCAAAATGCAATTGCTGATTTATATTTCTCAGGTAGAAAAACCTGTGCCACAAATAGCTGGAGCAAGCAGCACTCTGGCTGGTAGAAGTGACCATGAAACAGAAATGTTCCTCTCCATAGCTCATGTCAAGCATTTGGTGTAAGTTGGGTACTGAATCTAAGCTGTGTCCCAAGGGGTTTAATCCTTTGGTAATCCATATTTATCCACGATATCCAACTCAGGAAAATCTGTTTAAACCGGCACATAGCGTGCTTGGCTGCTTACTCCCCTGTGCACTTAAAATACCTTTGGCGAGGGGGGGAGAAAATCAAAAAGACCTGAAGTTGTACTTATCAATAGTCAACTTGTATTCACTACCTTGATAGTGATTCCCAGCTACAGCACTTGTTTCCTAAAGATACTTTAAAAAAATAATTAGCTGAGGTGGAACTGTTCTTAATGCCAATGCGCACAATCCACAGCTATGACTGTAGTTCACATTAGCTAAGGACACAGCTTTATGGTGGTAATAAATTTAGCTGAAAATTTCAATGTGATTTACAAACACTTGTGTGGCGAATCATGGGGAACATTTGTGGGGAAATATTTGCCAGTGATGCTCAGGTACTTTTCTAAAACCCTACCATTTCTTTCTCTTTCTCAGTGTCTCTCTCTGTTTTTTGCCTATTAACATGGCATAAAAAGAATGCAGTTCTATTTTCTTCAGACATTCATCTCCTCTGCAGAGACTTTCTTTCACTGTTGCCCCTTGTTGGCCATATTTTAGGGATGATCATTAGATCATGCTGAGCAAAATCCTGCCCACGCTGAAGAGAGTGAAGGTTCCTCTGATAATGTCAGTGGCATTAGGGCTTCCACTGCAATGCTGGTTATGCTCCTTAAGCTGATGAATGGAACATATTGAATAGGAAAGTCATTAATAGAAAAACTGCCTGTTGTTATGCCTGATGTGCAGTTTGATGGGATGTTGAGTGCAGTAGAGCTTTGAGATAGATCTGGAAGTGAGCATTGCAAAGACTGACAGGCTTTAAAACTCAACAAAGCTAGGTCTTGCTAGAATAAAAAATGAGTGTGTTTGAGTTATTTAGGAATACCTAAACAGAAAAAACTCAAAGGGACTAGGGAAGAGAGAGGAAAAAGGGCTTCTAACAGCTCGTCCCTGGGTCCTCAGTGTCCTTACAAGCAGCTCCCTCCTTCCTAATGCACTGCAGCATACACATGAACAGCCTGGTTATCGTATGCTTTTTCAAGTTTATTCTAAAATGTTCAGATTTGTGATTGGCACACACAGAAAGAAAATGGTGGGTTTATGAGTATTTTTGTAAATATCAGAAGTTACAACCCTCAAATCAGAGGCCCAAACTTCAGACTTTCATCTGAAAATAGTTTTCTGTCAGGTCTACTTGTTTATGATTATGCAGTGGTTTGAAACATCACATTATATGTAATATATATAACAACATTTTCTTCTGAGTTAATTATTATGTTCTTCTGTGTCAGGGGACACTTTCACATATCCATGTGTATTTTGACTTCTCCCTGGCCCCAGCAGTTTGCTGACTCTCTAGGGCTGTACTGTAAACTCCTGATGGTTACTTAAACCTCTCTCAGATAACGTTCTTATCTTCCTTGCTCTCCTGTAAATTTTTAATTTAGGGAAAAAAGAAGGTATTTGGGAATTTTCAAAACAGGCCCTTTGCTGAGCTCTGTATAATCAGATTGAAATTACATTTTTCCTTCTTAGTTCTGTTTTAAATATTAATTACCAGGAGGGCACCAGCTATTGCAGTCCTCTAAGTATATGTGAACTTCAAGCACATGTGAATAATCCCACTGTTTTCCTGTGGTTAAGACACCTTGGTGGAAAAGGAACATAGGCTTTAAAACATGAATGAGAAAGAAGGCCTTCAAGGTTTGTTGGGCCACTTTCAGATATAATTAGGATGGTGGCAACTGCATCAATATTGGTGGAAGTGCATTGCTGATATTGACTTTAGGCTATTTTTGTTTCTGAGATGAAATTATTAAAAACCAAGCCTACAAATGCAGTATCTTTTACCTCCTGCTTGCATGCCTTTCTAATTTTTCCTTTCTTAAATTTTATTTTATTTTTAAGGAAAAACTGGTCCACGTCCTGGATTGTTCTCACAGCTCGGAAAATGGAATTCTACAAAGAATCCAAGCAGCCGTCGCTGGCCAACGTGGTAAGCAATCGATTGTCCAACATTCTCGGCTTCCTTGCAACTGTTATTTCAGTACAGAAAGTTTGGTGTTTACATAAGACAAACTCAGACTGAGCTGGCAACCTTCAGAGGTTTGAGAGCAGCTGAAGGAAAACGCCTTGATAAACTTTTAATCAGATGTAGTGTATGAGAAGAAATAGGACTTAGTATGTCCTTTATTAAGAGGTACATTTTGAGAATAATTGCAAAGTGAGACAAATGGTGAGTGACTATCTGGTAATGTGAAGGTAACACTTTAAATTAAGGTGCCATTTATAAATGCTTTATTCTTATTCATGAAAATGATCACTAAATGCAGCTATTTCCTCAAATAATATATTATAAAGTATGTTATAAAATGCATTAGTAATAAATGCTTAACAGATGATGCGATGAGAATCTGTTGCAAGGGATATTTTGAGATGTAAATTGTATTAAACCTTGTATGTGCATCTTTAATACATGAATTTAAGTTGTTATCTACCATCCTATAAAGTGGCTTATACATTAATAAATAATAATAAATTATTTATAAATGGCACCTTAATACAGGGTGTTACCAAAGCAGAAAACATTACAAGTTAGCAAAGTGATTTTTTTATCGTAGTACAAATGTGACATCTACCATATCCCACTAACCTTCCTGAATATTTCTGACTCCAGCTAATGCAGCTAATGCAATTTCTGTAGCCCGTAGTTACTACAAAGTGAAATTTGCAGTACCTTTTTATTGTGCCCCAAGGAAAGACCACCGATCTTAGTCTTTTGAGATGTGACAGCTATGTTGCATAAGCAATAACGGCGCACATCCCTTCAGTGCTAGTTACTGCCGAGCTGGAGCCTACGAACCTGAATGTGGGCAACAAAAAGGGAATTTGGTAAACGTGTGACACCGTGGGCAGTGAAGGGACAGGTTTGACAAAGCCCTGTTGTGAAAGGCTCTCAAGGCCTGATCAAACCTGCCAAATCTCATCGGAGTGATGGGTGGCCACAAAGGTGCTCTCTTTGGCAGGAGTCACAAACAATAAGCTATTTTGTCCATGGCAGGTGATACAGACCTTTTCTTCTATATATTCTTGATCTATCAATGCCACCTGCCATAAAATCAGCTTTAAAGAACACCTTTGCACGCCTCGCTTTTTTGGAAAGAAGATGAGCATCACAGAAAAATAAAAATAGTAGACAATAAAAGCAAGTAAATGATCCAAGCTGGTACTTTCTGCTCATATTTGTGCCACTATAGTTGAAAACAGTACTTTTCTGAAGCCATGAAAACAGTGTAGCTTGAATTAATATTTTTTCTTTTCAGAATCATCTGTTTTCCTTAAAGTTGTATTAGATGTTATTTAAAAAAAGTCTCAGGTGAACTTACTAGAACTAGGCCTATAATTTAGTAGCTGTTTTACCCTTCAGTGTGCTAGTTCGTCTCCTCTCTCTTTGCAAGCCCTCACTCAAATCCCAGGAGATAAATGGACAAGAGGAAACTCAACACGCAGGAGATTTGATTTTGCTCTGAGATTCCTCCACATGGTTAAAATTCCCATTGACT
This sequence comes from Gorsachius magnificus, assembly GCA_034008185.1. Classification (NCBI taxonomy): domain Eukaryota; kingdom Metazoa; phylum Chordata; class Aves; order Pelecaniformes; family Ardeidae; genus Gorsachius; species Gorsachius magnificus. The sequence goes on along the minus strand of CM067085.1, from coordinate 5,226,732 downwards.
GTTTGAGGATTTAGGTACTAAAGTAGACTTGCTTGGAGAATAGGACTCTGGCCCAGATCTCAATCTGTTTAACTCAAAAAATTAAGGTGTGTTATGAGAAAGGATCTTTTGAGAAGTCAGTCCCTTTCCCTGAAGTTTCACTTTATCTCCAGTGCTCAAAATTGGTGATGTAACATCTACTGCCTCCTGTGGTAGGAAGAACACAGACGTATTGATCCAAAAATATGATTTTGCTCATTATGAGAGGGGGGAAAAAAGGGGTTGTTTTGGTTTTTTTTAATTCCATGCTAGATTTGAACGCTGGGGCTGTGAACTCAATGTTCACTAGGTGAGAAAAAGCTGCTAAAGTTACATTTTCTGTCTACTGCATATAACTTACATGCAATGGTAAATAGACAAATTGGGTAAAGCTTGAAAACAGCAAGAGCTGTCAGTATTCAAAATCTTATAACCCAAGTTCCTAACCCCAAATTTCACACATCAAAAAAAGCTAAACTGGCATGTTGATCTCATCTGATAAAGCAAATGCAATGCTTATTTCCTTTGTAAACCATTTAACCAGATATAATTTTGATAGTGGAAAGGAAATAATTCAAAAAGGATTCATTAGAAATCATTTGTTTACAGATTTGATTTTTTTTTTCCCCCAGCTGTAGTTTACTTTAGAAAAAGAGGAGCTCAGCCGTTAATTAAATAAGGTAATGGAGGCAATGTTCGTTCACGATAGCATGACTTAGAGCATTTCTGTTGTTAGCAGGAAAATGATGTGACTTAAAAAGATTAATGTTCCTTTGTATTATAAAGCTATTAACTCATTAATTATTAATTATTAAATACTGTACATGAAGTGAAAATTTAGAATAAGACAGCATCATTGTAAGAGGAATGATATTTCACAATAAAAGCAACACGAGAGGGGGAAATGGAAGCACATTCTAATCATACTTCTTTTTCAGATGATAGGACAACATTTAGAGGTGATTTAAAATTATATTTACCAAAATATTTAATAATATTCTAATGCAAATGAGTAGTAATAGCTAAAAGGAGTTTTTGTTGTTCCTTTATATGACTGTAGACATAGGACTCGCTGTAACAACTTTTCTATAGATTTGCATGGAGAAGACTTGGATCCATGGCTTTCTGGTGAAGCTAGTGGCAATATCTGGTGCTATTATTACTAATAGAGCACAACAATTAAAGCACACAGAGGAGAGATTCAGAAAATGAGTGCATTTACAACTATTACTGAAAATGCAAGTTTGCATCCCATGTAGCTAAATCATTATCTTTTGCTGCTGCCTTGATCATTTGTGGTCATGCTTTTGATATGCTTTTTTTTTAAGATTCATATGAATATAACTTGCCTTTTATTTTAAATTAAGGACACTGTGATCTAAAGGGATCACAGCTCCGTTCTTTCTTACCAGCATTAAATTCTATTAGCAGTTGGTCTTTCTGACTAAGAAAAAGTAGTCTGTTTATTCCCTGCAATAGTTTATTCAACAGAGGTTATTTTAACCTCAGGTTATTAGCCCATCTGCAAAGTAATTTAGGGAGTGAAAATGCTGCTGAAATCCATATTCATGTTTAGGAAGATTTCATTGTAGCAGACACTTGTATCAATTTACAGCATAACCCCCTCCAACAACATTGATATAACATAATTGCTCTGACTGCAAAACACAAAGCAAGGACGCAGAGTGCTCAGGCTTTCCCAGTAACCTTAACTTACTCTCTTGCAGTGTCTCTGAAAAAAAAACGATGTAATGGGAAAATGCTTAGGCCAGAATGAATCTCTAGGCAATTTCTCTGGGGTTCCTATGGATTTAAGCAGGGCTTCCCTTTGTGTGGAGCTCCCCAGGTGCAGAAGAAGGGCTGGTGTGCACGATAGGCAGCTTCAGGCTTGATGGATCTGAAAGGTTTTGCTTATAGTTTTCATCAGAAGCTTCATATACTATGCCATACCCATGATTCTCATATGGTGTTTGTAGACACCCCATATCCCATTGTGGGCAGAATTGCTAAATTCTCTAAAAGAGGTTTTCCAGTTGATTATTGTACATAGTGGAAGGGTGTTCATCTTTCCAGCACCGTGAGCTTGTATCCCATCCTTTCTGGAAAGGGAAATGCACATACTTATACTTTTCTTCTGTTTATTACAAAAATCAGAGCTGTAAACAAACTCCAGATTACTACAACAACAAAACTAAACTCTGTGTGCACTGAGTGCATGGAGTCGTCCAAGTTCTGCTGCTGCATACTTTTTTGTACAATCATAGAAATTAGAGATGGTAAAATACTCTAGAGTTCACTATTCCATTTTCCTGCAAAAATTCCCTGGGTTTTCCATTGTTTTTTCTCACTTCAGTGTGAAATGCCATGGCAGTTTTCCTGAGAAAAATATTCTGTAACCCAGTATCCTTCACTATCAAGAGACTATTTCCTGTTTCTTTGTCTACATTCTAATATCTTGTTTCATCTCATTATGTGTTTCCAAAATTTCTTGACTCTTTCTGCTGGTGAAATAGAGCTGCTCTTCTTTGTTAAAGCATTTTCAGACTCAACCTGTCCTTTTGGGTAATTTTTTCAAAGAAAGCAAGGTGACCCACTTTGACATAGTCGTGTTGCGTCTTCATGATGGGTTATGGAGCTCCCTGCTCTCTGTAGTGCAGACCTGGTATCTCCTGGCCAAGGAAAGTGATCTAGTCAAAGGTGACACCATAGCCTTATTTATAAAAGTATAGTACTGGAATACTGAAAATTCTCCCCCCCCTGCTTGAATATTTGTTTGTACAAATAGGTTTGTGTTTGTCTGGGTTTTTTAACCTTTACCACTTTTGCCATGGAAGCGTGAACAGATTCAATGGTTTGATTTCACAACATATTTGTAAAATCAAATATCAATACTGCAGTTTTGATCTGTTATTAAAAAGTCAGAAAGATTAAGTTCTTGTCAAAGGCCAGGCAGGATGTCTGAGGCAGAGTTGGGGGGAAAAAAAATCCAAACCTTTCTCTTTCAGTGGTTTAGCCACAAGAACATCCTTCTGTTTTGAACAGCATATTTCTTCTATTAAAAAAAAAATTAAAAAAAAAAAAAGGAACAGACACACACAGGACTGTCAGTTTTAGAGGAGCTGAACCATGGTGGTTTTATGGTTTGGCATATGGAGAACATAATTACAACTCCAGTACTGAAAACTGCAAGAGATTCTGGCTGCAAATTACTTGACCAGGATATCTTACTCTGCTTCTTTTAACCTAAATAGGTCCTTTTCTACCCATCTCAAAAGCACCCTGGAGAACACACATTTTTTTTTTTAGCCTGTAATAACAACATCAGAGAAATTCAGTGAGCAATCTTTGGAAAGCTGATTATGTGGTTGATGCTGGACTGGCCACTGTTAACTTCTATTAAGTCTGTTTTCTTTATCACCAATGCCATTTTTTAAGGTAAAATGGCTTAAGAACAACAGAGCAAAAAAGATGCATCAAGCTGATTAATTACATTATGTCAATATTACTCCATATCCTACCCAAAAGGGACTTATTGGTGCTTTATACTGTTAACAGTAGTATTTTTATTGTTGTCTGGGATGTGCAGTAACCTAATCTACAAAGGCTAAACTACATGGGCTTTGCCAGAACTGCTGCACAGGCAGAGTCCCTGGAGAAGGAGCTTAGATGGTAAATGAGGATTATTGTGCTTTACACCAACTCCCAGCAACGTAAATGATACAGGCAAACAAATCTTCTCTTTGAATTATTTGCATCCATATGGAGGAGCTGGGGAGGCAGAGCTGTGTCACTGGGATGCACGGGCTGATGTTGCGAAGGAGCAAACTCTGCGGAGCTGCCCCAGTGTTGAGCTCTTTCTGGGTGTCACATGTGCCCTCAAAACCTTTTCTTATTTTTTTTTTTTTTTTTTTTTAGAGCTAGAAATGATAATTTTTTTGGAGAAAGGAGATAGCTTTTCTTACAGATCCAATGTATGTTCTTGTCTGATTTCTGTCCTTTCCAGCTGCATCAGTTTAAATTTGCATTTGGAAAACCCACAAAACTTTACCTTGAAATCCAATGGTTTTTCAAGAGGTTTTGCAAAGTAAGCATTAAAATATCTCGTCAATGTCTATGCATTTGTGTTTTGATCTATTGTATGTCATATTAGACTGGTTTTTAAACCATCTCATTATTTTTAAAATTATGCATCTAGTACGAGAACCTTATTTCGGAGTTAAAACACCTCAGGAGTGGTTATTTAATAATAATGAATAATGGGAATAATGAACTCTTTTCAGTAATTCTAGCAGCTGTGCTACAATAATCTGTCACTTGAACTTGATCTGTTCTTGTTTTATCTGATAACTGTCCCAATTTGTGAGAAGTCAGGCCACATTTCATGGTTGATTTTTTTTTTTTTTTTCTTTCCAGAAACCAGGATATAAACCTGAGTGTGTGGATTTGTGTGGAGCTCGCATTGAGTGGACCTCTGAGAAATCCAGCAGAAAGAATGTTTTTCAGGTAAGAGGCAACGCATGCCTTTGATTGCTCGTTTGAGTATAAACTCTGTTAAGAGGTAGACTTTATTTCCTTGGCTTTAATAACTGGAGAATGATTTAATATGGAGTTTTTCTTACCAATACAGGAGTGTAACATTTTATCAAGCATCAGTTTACTATTTTTCTAAGAGAAGGATTTCTGATGACTGAGTCTCCTAAACACTTGAGAACCTGTTGATTTATTGATTAATGCTCTATATTCATTTTGTTTTTAAAACTTAGCAGGTAATTGCTTTGGGTTCAGGCCTAGAATCTTGACCTAAAGGGCTTCCATAAACACAAGTTCTTCAAACTGCTTATACAAGCATTGCTCCAACACAGTGCGGTTACTCTGTTTGTTTTTATTGCTGTTCAGGGTCCTCAGACGGTGATGACCCAGGTTCATTTCTGGAAGGGGAGGGGAGGATTTTAAAACCTTTCCTCTGTCAGGGCCAGCATAGAAGAACACAAATTTCTCATAGGACTATTCATTGATGGAAAATAATATTATTTAATTACTTCATCTAAATCCCATTGAACTGAAAGGGAAGATCAAGGCCCGAGAAGATGAAAGGACAAGAAAAGCGTTACTGCAAGGTTAACATTCCAGGATCTAGGGGCTAAAATATTTATTGCAACATCTTCAGGTTTTGGACATAGTCCAACTCCCATGAACATCAGTAGAAAGGGTTTTTTTTGTTTCACTAAAACTTGCATCAAGCTACATCAAAATTTTATTCTCTATGAACCAAGTTGTTTCCCAGAGTTCTAACATTTAACAGTTCTAACAGTTAACAATACAAACACTAAAGGGAGGAGAGATGCAGAAGGGAACATGTCGGGGTCAAGATACTGTTAGTTACCAGATAGTCCTTTGGCATCATCACCAATGAAACATGCTGGAGGAACCAACTGTGCCTGGGCTTTAAGGAAAAAAAAACAGCAGACACAAAACCCCCCTAAGGGACTGTACGTGGCTTCTTGAAAAGAAACCTCTTTGGGTCAGTTGGGTGTTACAGAGACTTTTTCAAGCTTTATTTTTCTAGACATGTTTCTAAAGTGCATGCAGTATTTAGAAATACTCCTCTTCAAGACAGACTTATGCTTCTATGCCCCCCACATCCTTCAGGTTGTCTTGAGACAACACTTGGAGCTTTGTCATTTCCTAGGTATTTTTAGAATAAATATTTTGGTTTTGCTGTCAATCTTCAGCTTTTTCACTTGGAATGTGATTAAGTATAACCTTAGCCTTCACTCCTTCAACCCCCTGAGCACACTGACAGGTCTTCTGAGCTTCTAGGGTTTATTTCTCATTTTGCAGTAAGCAAAAATTCTGTTTGGAAATGCATATTGGAGAGGTGATTCATTGCAGCTAATACGTTTCCAATGTAAAGACAAATGAAGCTCTGTTATTGATTTACCAAAATTGTTGTATGAAGGCTTTGCAGTGCATTTTCTTCTCACTTCTGTTAGTGTGAGGTGTAACTCCACTGAATCAGAATAATGTGAGAAAGGAAACTCATGCACTACTGTTTGAACCCATTAAAACGTGTCTTCATCAAGCCAATAAGTGAGTGGGAGAGACATTAAGAAGTAAAAGCATGGGAGGAAGGACATATGTTAAAACACATTTTGAAAAGGGATGGAGCATTGTTTAGACAGAGAGCTACAAGAAGATTATGCCAGATGGTAAGAGCGAAAGAGGAGAAGGCTTTGGCATCGGTAGTGGTGACATTTTGGGAAAGGAAAGGACTGAACGAGACTGGTGCTACATGAGCAGATAGAGTGGGAAGGGGACTAGAAAGAGAGCGAAGATTTATGAGATAGTCTGGAGGGAATCCAAGGCGAGTTTGAAAGCAGAGAGGTCAGTTTGTACCTGGATAGTGAATATTTCAGGAAACACTTCTGATGATCTACTTATCCCTAGTGGGTAGGAATAAGATTGATAATATATGTCTACTTATTCATAGATTTGTTCAAATGAAAAGAACATGGGTGATTATTTTTTTGTGTGACCTAAATATCAATTCATTGCATTGCTATTTGATTAAATACATTAGCTGCTTAACTCTGAAATGATCAGAAATAAATACAATTATATCTTCAAAGCATGGCAACAAAGCATAATAATAAAAAATTTTTTTTTGATTCAAACAGAGCAAGGGTTGCTTTCTCTAATGTGTTTACTAGGAGTAGATGAATTTTGGTTTATTACAGTTCAATTTGAGTTCATGAATTATAGATTAGAAATAGAAAATGACTATTGAGATTTTGGTTTGAAGAAAAAGAAGGAAATCTTGAATTTAAAATCTAAGTATATGACAGTTAATGGATGGTAACAAGAAGATGGAGTATAGGAGTATCATAAAGAAAACTAATTGGAAACATGATCGATGCAGGGGAAAAAAAAAGGAGGAAACTGCAAATAAATGATATTCAGGCAGGAAGATTTTGGTTTCTGGTCTTGATCATGAGGTTTGCAGCAGTGTTACTCCACTCATTTTAATTGAGCTACTCCCTGTTTAACAGGATAAGTCTGATCTGTCTCTCACACTATCCAATTTGTGCATGCAATTTATTTCTGTTCTTGATGAACATATTACGTGGGATTTTTTTCAAGTTTTCCTTAATAGTAACTGAAAATATGCACATCTTATAAAATACAACCTTCTGATTTTCCTTCATTTATCTTATTGATGATATAGCCAGCACCAAGGAAAAGAACTGGCTAGAAACAGCTTCACATGATGTGGGGAAACGTAGCAGTTTGCAGTGAGATACCATGCTGTTTGTTCTTGCTGGCTGAATGACGCGATGCACTAGGCCTTCATCAGAGGAGTGGTGAATAAAAGAAGATTTATGTTCAAATCACATGCTTTAAATATTTCTGCTAAGTGCTAGTTTGCTCTTTGGTGTTTAGCCTGAAATTTAAAGCACTGAGGATTAAAAGGATTACAACATAATCTTAAATAATCCTAAGTGTCATTTACAGAGAGATGGTTGTAATAACTAAATAAAACCGTGTTAAGGGATGGCAGTGTTGTCAGTCAGCAACTGGAACAGAAACAGTGCCTATGTCACTCTGCCGTTCTCCTCTTTCCTTTATTTGGCTTAGTTTGATATTGGGTAGGTGCATTTTGATGAGGCTTATCAAAACAGAAAATAATGTGATGGGCTGCTTTTCAGTCAGTACTACCATAGCTGCTGAGGCATCAGTAACTAGGGTAGTTTACAGATTTTTCTCAATGTTCAATGTTTTCTGCTTCTAGTAAACTTTTCAGCTGGAGTTTATTCTTTCCCCTGCTTTACTCATCCTCTACTCTAAGTCAAGCAGCCCTTTTAATTTCAAATTCAGCCCAGACATTGTGGAAGATGTGCTCTTGACCTCTGTCTTCATAATTCTGGAGCTTCGTTAGCACATAATCTTGTGGCTGTAGACTCTTTCCTTGAAGAGGTTTTGGAAAATTTCTTTCAGATGATTCAAAAAAGAAAAGGAAAAATAGGAGAGAGGTGAAGAGTGCAAAAAAAGGTCACAAGCAGCATACTTATGAACCGGTGAAGCTGCTTTGTTCTCTTAATAGCACGATTCATTTAACTAACAGACATTTTCTAGTTTCTTCAGTCATATTTTTTCCCTGTTTACCAAGTTCATTTTTTTAAGAAGGTTTCATATGAAGAATTTCTGGAGTTAGGTGCCCTGGTTCTTGCCACAGATCTGGTGTGATATGGGTTTTTATTTCAATATACTGCAGCTGTAAGGGGTTACTCATTCATACGCAGCTAAGTGTATTTGTAAGTGTATTTTACAAATAGAGAAATCTGTGTAAGACATACAGGATTTCAACAGTGAGACAGCTGAAAATACAACTGTACCTATGTGTAATACGAAAGAATTTCTCTTGCAGCTGTTTCATATATAATAACATTTATGGTGCTGATCTAGGGTAACTCCCTTGTCCTTGAAGCTATCCAGCTTTGTCCAAGAGCATAATCTGAATGATAAGCTATTTTGTTCTACATACTGTAGGATCAGTATAGTATCTGGATGCTTCCCAGGAATGTTTTAAGTCACCGCTTTTTGCCATGGGAGGGATCATTTTCTTTTTCCAGGATCTCTCTAAAGGAAGCACCAAGAGTGCAATGTGGAGGGGCTTGGGTTGGGATTGGTATTTGGATTTCTTTGTATATTTTTAAATAGAAATTCTGTATAGAGGAGGCAAATCTAAAAAAGCCACCTTGCACTCAGATGGATGTGAAGCTTCTGGTGGTCCTTATCAGCAGCTGGAGCACGTTCCCCATCCTCAACCTGCCCTGGAGAAAGGGCTGTTTCCTGAGCCCGAGAGTGCTCTTGCCTGCAGCTCCTTGTTGAGGGCTGCAGTAACCTTTGCTGGCATTGAATTAGATAGCCATTAGATGGACCTGTTGTGATTTTAAAACATCTGTACAACAATTTCGTCCACTTCTGGAGGTTTCTGGTTTAATTTCTGTCCGAGAGACCTGAATATATTGTTGCCTAATTAAAAGACTTAGCCCCATCACAGTTATGAGATAGTATCAGCAAGAGGTTCTTTAAATAATAAAATTAAAATTAGTTTAAAAAAAGCACAACAAATGGTCTTAATCATCATCTTGGAGACATTCAAGTGTAGATTTTTACTTAAGAAGTACTCTGTTTTCATTGATATAGGTGGGAGACCTTGAACACCACAATGTGGAATGGCCTCTGTATTGTGTTTCTATTTCTCTCTTCTAGCTGTCTTGTTAGTGACCTTACCCGCAAAGCCCTACCAAAATATTCAGTAAGACCTAATCAATGGATGCAGAAAATCTTCTGATCTCTCTGTGTATCAGCTATTTTCTTTTGTAACTTAAATAGAAGGCCCATGAATGCAAGTGTTTTTCTTGAATTTAGTTGTCTTATTCCTATTTTTTTTTCATTTTCAAAGCCACATAATACTGTATTTAATAGAAATGCACGCAAAATGCATAGTCAGAGCTGTGGATGGTGGACACTAAATATAGAGCATTTATAACAATTTCAGGATTCTGGAACCTGACTCTTATTCGGCTTTTATCGTAGTGTAGCTCTGTGGACATTTTTAGAGTCACTTCTGATTTACATCTGTTGAAAAATAAGCTCTTTTGTTAATTACCCTATTATATTTTCATTTCTTTTAAACCAGAAGCTACAAATGAAACTATGCTTTCTGTAGTTCATTGTCTTAGTCGAATCCCCAAATTTTCTGAGGTGTCAAGCAGTTCGGATCACAACCTTCACTTTTGGAATCTGCTCTTACAGTAGTGTTCTGAGCAATGACAGTGGAGCTGTGGTGTTCTTGCGTATGTTATATGCCAAATTTTTATTGTTGATTTAAAAAAAAAAAAGTGAGAGAGAGAGTACATAATATAGGAATAAGAATATCCTTCATTGTGGTGAACGTTTTGCAGGAAATAGAAAATTGCACACAGTATGCATTCTGAACGTTATACAATCGAGAAACCGCTTTGCCTTCTAAAGACTTTAACATGACATTTTCAGGTGATAAAGAGGCAAGATGTTTAGAGATGTTTGGTAATTTTGTGTGTGTGTGTATGAAAAGGGCAAATTTAATCGTAATCACTTTACCTGTGTTGGCAGTAGCTGCTCCTGAGACCCAAGGAGTTGTTCCTGGTTATTAAAGAGGGCAATAAGTAGAAGCACTAGCTGAGAAAGAAAAAAGATCCACATCTAATCCAGAATAAGCCAGAGCCTGGTAACTGGGGCACTGGTATAAACTGTGGGATATTTCAGAAGCGCTAGGTGAGCAATGGTCAGGCTTCAGCCATCCTGGGCAAATGTGCGGTCTGCCTTCTCTCGCCAGGGTTTCACTCTTAGATTTGATGTTGCTCACGTTAGTCCAGACAGAGTATATTGAAAGCGAAATGAAATTCAGGTTGCTTTGTAAACATGGACACGAAAATGCTTGATGGGATTCGTGTTTTAAGGAATGCTAGGTAATAAAGCCAGTTTCTCCCCCAAAAATGTGATGGAGAGAGGGATACATTTCACTGCTCCTGTGATACAAACGGTGACAGCAAAGCTTTACACCTAATGACAGGAACATACACTTTAAAGAAAATGAGAAAACATTTTTATAATATACACCCAAATGTTTATATTTCGTGTTTCAAACTATATACTGTCTGAAAACAGAGGAGGTATGAGAAGGAAGACACTTGACTTTGATAACAGCATGCATTTAAAGGGTTTGGGAAACTGAGTCTTCAACCTATATAATAGAATTTAAAGGAACCTCTCTATATTATATATTCAACCTCTATAACAGACTTCAAAGCATTTCAAGGAGCAGCAACTTTATTCATAAAACTGACAAGCTGAGCAGTTAAGGTAGAGCTGCTACCAAGTTATAGGGGATGCATTTCTCCCTTTCTGTGGTTTCTGTCTCTGCTTTTGTGTTTTGCACAAAACCCTCAGTGGTGTCAGCAAGGGCCTGGTGTATTTTGTGACTACAAAATCAGGAGAGTAGTTTGGGGTTTTTTTTAATTTAAAAAAAAAATAAAATCCTAGTCACCACTTTACTAATTATGGGAAAAAGTTATTACTTTTCAGAAATAGTGAAGTCCATTCCTGATAAGCAACATTTTGTTGTACCTGGCTAGCTGAAGGAAGATTCAAGACTCTCAACAAAACTTTGGTGGAATTGTAGCTAAATATCATCTTAGCTAGACAGTTCCTTTTTTTTTCCAATTATTGTCCCATGAAAAATTTCATGGAAACTTCACCGTGTTGGAAAAACAATCCCTTGAGAAGTGTAACTTCAACAACTCACGGAGGTCTTGAAAATGCTTGAAAGCCTGGATGAAGAGCGAGCTGTATGGGCATGGTGTCGTGGTGATGCTGCCTGCAGCCCGCAGATCACCTCTGCTGGGATACTCGGGGTACTCGCTGCAGGCCATGGAACATCAGGGCAACCAGCTCCTCTAACACACCGGAGCCTGGGGTCTCACTGCAACCTGGAGAACTCCAAAATCAAATGGAAAAGCGAGCCTAAGTTTTCTGTGAAGATCAGGCTGATTTAAAAACCCCACAGCCCAAATTCTCCAAATCTGACATTATGTGTACATAGATGTCTGTCTGCTAAAAATGATTATTATAATAGCTCACCACACTTTTTTAAGAGCCCGTCTTTTGACGGATGTAAGTGCTGATACATGAGTGACTGTGATAGGTATGAGTGTGTATGCTCATACACATGTGCTTCTTAAGAAATTATATGAATCACTTAGCTTTTGACAGCTACGCTGCAGCTTTCAGAAGTGCAGATGTTATTTGTCCATCAGAAAAGAAAATATTTATTTCAAGCCACAGGCATTTTCTGCGTCGCAAAAATAAAACATAACAGCAGTTAATGCTTAATGTGCATGTGAAATAATTTTGTCAGGGACAGAAGCACGGCTGAGCATAAGGGCCTGGACAAATATGTGAGTGCACAAGAAGCACCTCATGCCTTAGATAACGCCGAACGTTACAAAAAAGCAAGCCGGGCAGCTTACCCATGGGCAACACATGACAGCGGAGCTGCTTATTTTTCCATCGTCCTTCAGCTGAATTAACAGAGGGTTCTGCTGGTGTGTTTGGGCTTGGGTTGTGGGGTTGGTTTTTTTTTGTTTTTGGTTTGTGTTTTTTTTTTTTTTTTTACAGCTGAGGAAGTGAGTTGCGTTTTTGCGGCTCGCATGTGAAATGGCAGTGGGCTGCAGCCTCTTGCTGCATTATTCATAAACATATTGCTGCCATCTCGTGGGCAGCGCACGAGCCGGCGCGGGCAGCATTGCGGGCAGCATTGCGGGCAGCATTGAAGGAGGCCAGGGCTCTCCGGGCTGCCCAGTGCCACTGGGCTTGTGCCTTTCCCCCCCAGAGGTCCAGCTCTGCAGAAGCCGGTGGTGCAGGTCACTTGGTACCCGCCGTCATGACCGGGAGCAGTTTTTAAGCATCTTTCGGCAAAACTTGGTGCCTGGCCAAAGAGTTCATACTATTAACACTTATTTGAGCTGGTTGCTAAATGAGGTAATGTCTGCTTTTAGGAAGGAATAGTGCTGCCGTAAACCTGTATTCTCTAAATTATGCATGCAGTGGTAGTTTTACGTTTTAAAATGGTGATTATCTTCTGATCAGCGGGGCTGATGGGGAAAGGGTAAATAGCTTGGTAAGGACAGGCTGGTTCAAGATAAAACACGTAATGAGGATTATTGCTACGGCTATCCAGTTTGGTCACCTCAATAAAGCCCTCCGATGTGGGGCCTTTGGTGCTGTGTTTTGTGGACGCATAGAATGGGGAAAATGGTATTTTCGTAGACCTGGCAATCAACAGCTGAAAGGGAGTGCAGAAATGCAAAAGGAGCCTGGCTTTCCTGATTCTTTAGTACTTTAAGGTTTTGTGATTCTCCTGAGTGAAAACAGCTAAACTAATTTAAAAGTATTATGGTTTTTGCAGCCTTCTTAATGTAAGTTAATATTAAAAAAAAAAAAAAATTGTCTTGATACATGCCCAAACATTGCACACGTTCCCTTAATTTATCAAACTCTTGAAAAAACAAAGAGAAAAATGAATCCTAAATGAACTCACTCAGAGATAATCAAATCTGACTTGTTTACATGTTTGGTGCTGGTATTTCTGTATTCAGCCACTACATTTTTTAAAATCTTGGCTAAGTCACTTTACTCCATTTTTGTGTTTCTCTTTAATGAGCAAGGCAGATATTTAAAGTTGGCTGGGCACGGGGAGCCTTGGCTGTCCTCTCTCTGAAAGGCAGCACCTCGCATTTGTGTGCAAAGGGATGCCAGACAATATGGTAGGGATTCACGTTTTTTGTGTAGGAGTGATTTCTACCGCTGACATTCTTTGGGGAAAGGCTGATTTTGGATGTTTCAAGGTGGTAAATGGATAATGACAGGCAACTTGAATCCAAGGGGAGAAATGCAAACAGTGACCTGCTCTTTCTTTTAGCTAATATACCTCTGGGTTTTCAGCAGAGCAGTCATTCTTAGGCTGTGATTCATGGACCACTAATGGGATGGGGAGACTTTTTGAAATGGTAATACAAACCTAGTCAGCCTGAGAAGACATTTAAGGTAGTTCCCAGATGGTACAAATTAAAGGGAAACCCAGATGATTTTTCACAAGGGACCCTGGCTTTTCAGACCTCCTCCTCAAGTTTATTGATTTTGAGGATGCACCTCCAATTGATCCCAATTATAAGTATTTTTCTATGGATTATAAGAGTCGTTAAAAACTTGAGTTTGAGTTTAGAGGCTGGATTGCTTGAATTCTGATGTGTTTTTATTTTTTTTTTATTATGGTTTGGGTTTTTTTTTTTTCATTTTTCCTTTCCTTGCCTTTTCTCTGATTTGGGGTGAATAAATTCCTAGGAATTTCATATGATCACATCTGCAACTGCATCTGTAAAACAGGGTGATCCAAAAAGCTTAGCAAATATTTTATTTGGCAAACAAAGTGGCAAAGAGGAGGAGTGGTTTGCTTACCATTTAATTTAAAAATAGACTAACCTAAATTGTCAGATGTTTTTAACACTTAAAATCCACAGCACTTCAGTCAGCCTCCCTTTGTTTTGTTTTTCTGGTAATAGCTGTGATTGTTACCAATACATTTTTTTATTTTATGTTTTTATTTATTTTATTATATAAAATTTTAACATAATTGAAACCTAGCATGTGTTTAGTCCTCCCAGAGTCAGAGTTTGCAGGTAAACTTTCAAAGACTGAGGCTCAGACTAATTTTCCAGGAAGGAAAGTGTACATTTGTATAAGTCAATATTTGCACGAGAGCACATTTTAATTTATGAAAATGGGAGCCAATTACAAAGATTCTCTAAAATAATAGAAATATTATTATATTCTATTATTTGTACATAGTCATCACTAGGTGGAGGCATACTTTACATATTCTATCAAACATGTCATCTGTTATGGACTGAGATGAATCACATCGATACTGCGTAGTTAAGTGAATGCTACGCTTTTTAGCCTGAACTGTTGAAGTAAGCTGTTACCACCAAATTGTTCAATGCTCAGACTAAGCAGACTTGTGCTTTGACCAATACTACTGCTGAAAAATGATGAAAATGGCATGGTTTTAAATCATGGGCTGTACAGAGATCTCTTGAATTAATTCAGAAAGATTGTTAATGTGTGATAGTTAAAAGGAGAGACAAAGCAGGTGTCGTGGAGCAAGAGATTGAAATAACAAATATCTATCCCTTTCAATACCCCATCCTGCAGTACTTACATCAGTGTATGATGGATTGACTGATATTTTTTTTTTACTTCTCTTTTTAGTTGTGGTAGCAAAGTCTATTCACAGCCTATCCATATTTTCTCATGGAACAAGGCTACAGACCATACAGGTTTGATTTGACTGAGGGTAAAAAGACCTACCTCCGTTGATGTTAATACACTGACTTGACCCAAACTCTCCTGATTTGCACCAGGGCTAGATTTTAGGTGTTTGTGCAGGTAAATATAGCGCCATGCTTATGTATCTCTCTTGTGTTTATGACCTGATAGGGTAGAATCTGTGCGAGGTGGTCCTTGGCCAGCGCAGCCCAAGCCACGTGTTTGAGAGGCCACAAAAAGAAACTCTTGGGTGTGAATGTGGGAGTCGGAGACAAGAAGACTTCCTCCATACTTGGAATACTGTATTAAGGCTATTCACAGCCTATACCATCCACTGGCTTTTATTGTAGCAGAAAGAAAAGTCATGGTGCACAGATTAAAAGGAAAAAGGACACTATTTGGAAAAAAAATCTTTGTCTTTTTGAGACAGATTCTCTTCTAAACATGCTGAGAAAAGTGGGGGAAATATATTTTTACATCTCTGTCATTTGAATATATTTTAGAGAATGGAGTCAGGACTGTTGAGAGAGATTTCCTGAGCTTTGTAACTTCTTAGACCCAAACTGACATAGTGGACGTTGCTGTGGCCTCCAGCTTTGTCACCTGCTCTGCCCTCCCTCGGGGCAGAGTGCGCGGGTTACACCCTGGGGCAAGTGCCTCTCTCGCCCCTCCCACAGACAGGGATGTAAAACCACTGTAACTGAGCTGAAATACATCACCCTCTTTTTCTTTTTTTTTTTTTCTTTATTTTTCCCCCTGTATATTTTTTTGTTTATGATTTGGATTTGGAATCACACTTTTAATAATTATATTCACAATCTAAAATTAAATAAACATTTTGTTTAGTGCTCACAGAATTGCCAACCAGCGATCAAGAAAAGGATGTCCAGCAATTTATCAGCCTGTAGAAAATAATTATAGCAATATTTTGAAATGCATTGGGTATAGTTTTGTTTTGCTTTATAGAATGTAAATAATCAGTTTTGATTCTTCTGCTTCAAATGGCTTTTTTGGAACTAAGGCTTTTGAATAAGAGTCCCTCAAACCAAGCTGTTACTCCTGGGAAATTCTGTAGTGGTATGTTACTGGCATTTGAAAAATGCACACCTTCTGAGAAAAAACAGGAAAATTCTGTCAAACAGAATGATGGGAATTCCCAAGTTTGGAAATGCAAGTTTTGTCTAGAAACAATGGCAGCGCGATTCAGCTAAGGCTGCACTTGGAGAAAAAGGGAACGTGTTTTCACCATTGCATATAATCTTTCTTTTTGTTTTTTTTTAATTGTCATTCTGGAAACAAATATTCTGCATGATCCAGTTAAAAAGTGTGAAGTAAGGAATAAGAGAGAGTAATGTGTATTGGAACATAACATAGACTTTACCCGTGTAGAAAGTGTGAAGAAATATGGTAAAATTGAATGTAAACATAGAAATGGGGAAAATAAATGTGGGAGTGAAGAACTGTGTGCAGGGAGTAGGAAGAATGTTATCCAAGAGCAGAAGATCAAAGGAAGGGAAACCAATTTTTTCAAATATTCGGTAATAACTTAGATGTAACAAGGTAAAGCATCTGAACAAAGGGTCAGAATATCACAAATGGGAAAGGAAGAAAACATTATATATAGCAAGGAAAGTACAATGTGGTTTTTGGTTTGTGGGGGTTTTTTTTTGTTGTTTTTTTTTTTTTAAAAGGATCAATTATTTTCTCCATCTCCTGGTATTTCAGGACTCTCTTATAATTACTAGCATTATTTTCGCTCCCTCTCCTGCACACACGTTCTGTCTCTCTCCCCCTTCCAGGCAACACTTCTCCACTTGCGCAGATTTGAGGGGGTAGGAGGATCTCAGGGGTTCTTTGCAAGATGCTCGTTTCCCACCGCAGAGTGTGGCATTGCCAGGACTCTTCAGGGGACTTTCTGCCAGCTATCCTTAAAAGCTTACAGAGGAGTGGGAGAAGATTTGCATACTGCCCAAGCGGGGCCAGATTTGAACACCCCTCTCTGCTGAATAGTGCATTACTGAATAAATAATGACACCAAAATCATTGCAGCTTCTGCAGAGTAGGTGCTGTGCTATGTCAAGCTATTAGGGTCTGTCCCTTATTTCTTTCCTCCCCGTCCCCCCCCACCCCCCCCAAGATGCTCCTCTTTTTTATTCAAACAGAGATTTCTTTTCACCTGCATTTTTTCCCCTCTAATTTTACCTTTCTCTCTACTCTTGTTTTCTTTTCCTTTACCCTCTACTTTACATTTTTGTATTTTAAGAACATATTTTAAGTCATTTTTCTCCGGTTCTCAATGTGATGACAGTATATCCTGATGGAAAGATAATAATGCCCAAGGAGGTTTTCTTTTATGAATTCTGCTGGTGTTACTTTCACATGCACAAATATATCATCTTGATTTCTAGCTCTGGGTCATTTCATTGCTCTTGTATGTCTTGCTACGAGATGTTTCCTGTAATTAAAAGATTAGGTTAAATAGATTATTTGTGCTGCCCTGTCTGCATAAATGTTCTGTTTCTCTGCCTCTAGATACTGGCTTTTGTGTTTTAAGGCGATGTTGCGGTACATGAAGTTGCATCATGTCTCCTTTGTCTTTAAGCTGCTGACTTATTGGTAACAGGAGCAATCAAACGAGACATTTACTGCCATAGCTTCGTAGGGTCAGTGAATTAACAGGTGCCAATAAGTTCTAAAGAAGTGTTTTAATTGTTTCTAATATATTTAATTAATGGACTTTTTTAGAGGAGTGGTGAGTGAGCAGACATAAGATGATAAATATTTAATGTTTGTATCTAGGGAACTTTTTTTCCCTTTCATGTAATTTGAGGTGTTTGCTAATGGAAAACAAAACCTAAATTGTTGTGTAGCTTGCAATCAATGATAAGCTGCTATTAGATTGTGCAGGGTTTGGATCCCTATCAGGAACTTATCTGTATGTGTGGTGATATTCTGCATCTATAGTCGGTCTTGTTTAGAGAGCATTTTAGAGTCAGGTTTCTCTGATACATCTAGATATCTATGTTAAGACTTATGGGCTATATCTAGTGGCCTCTATCAACTCAATTACTTCAATATTAAGTGTGTGGATGGCTGTTTTTTTTCTTGGGCTGTCATGGTTTCAGTAACGGCTGCTTGTTGGGGGGTAGTTGCTAGGAAAAAAACTCCAGGTCCCAACATGCTTGTTGGTCTATGTGATATTCACAGCATTTCCTTTAAAACGTGGTACCAGTAATGCCATAACTATGCTTAAAACTATATATATTTTTTTCACTTGTTTCTTATCATAGCTTGTTTTTCTTCACTTTAGAGGAGCACTTTTCTGCCTGTTACTTTCCTAAATTCTCACTCTTTACTCTTAATTAAAAAAAAAAAAAGTCAGTTGTGTCTGAGCTACATTTGATGTCACATAATTCCTCTCGCTCTTTAATTCTCTTTTGTTCTATTTCCTTAAAAAATAATAAATAAAAAATTTCTTTCATGTAACATTCCTACCTTAAGGAATGATGTTTGCGATAGAGCTAGTGTGGCCCTGTTGATTAAAGACGGTTTCCTTGCCTCTCCATTGGCACAACTGTTGCAGTTAATCAGCGCAGCTTTTGAAACGGCAGCACGGCGGAGTTAAGCAGGCAGAGGGCATAACCGGAGTTCAGGGCGAGAGATCACTGAGATTTGTACAGCTTAGTCAATTTGTCTAGTCAACTGCACGTTTCCCTCCGTTCCTGCTGCTTCCTTTAGCTGCGGCTAAATGGGGGATCTCCATCCTGGCTGCCCTCGAACGCCAAAGCGTGAAGGTCTTTCCAGCCAACAGCCGGGGTCCCGGTTGGGAGAGCTCTCCGTTAGGTGTCGTTGCTGGAGCAGGGCTGGCCGCCCCACGGCACCACTCGTCTGAGCTTTGTTAAGTCACGCTCTGCAGCGCGCTGTTGCAGGTTTAGAAATGCAGAAACACTTGAAGAAATTGATTCTATCCGCTGTTGCAGTTCAATAGACCTTTGATCCAAAATGCTCGAGTACGCCAGGCTGTTCCAGCAGAGCCACCTTCTACCATTGCTGGTATAGTAATAGCCCTGTTATCAGGTTGTAAGAATTAATTTTGTCATATTAGGATGGAGAAGTTGCAGTACTGCAGGAGCAGGAAGCGCTGTATTGACCGGCCAGTTCTCTCGCTGGCAGCAGCGCGTGCGAGCGGCTCAATTCTGTTGTTTTGGAGCATCATTTCTAATTAAAATGACATGCTACTAGAGTAACAAAAATGTGTTTATGTAGTGTCCAGGCCTCTTGGCTACACACAAAACGTAACTAAGAACATTGTGATATGATGTCAGCGTTGTTTTATGAATCCCTGAGCTAAGAAGGGCAAACAACAGAGGGAGAAGACTGCAGTGTGTTGCTCCTTGCCTGAACGTGGGACAGAAAGCTTCCTTAGAAGTGGCTGATCCCAAGGGATTTAAAACCCCAGCAACTTCTGGAGGTATAGCTGATGTTACTTAGAGATTCGAACGCATACAGAGCTATGGAAAAGATGTGATACAGGAGGCAAAATTTTTATCACCAAAAAGACTGAAACTTTCAGAGGTATAGCTGATAGATACTATATGCCACAGTATACTGTATACTATAGTTTATTCCATAGTGCGCTTTTCTCCTTTTCCCAATTTAACTCTGTCTTCTACCTGCTTTTCTCTTCCCTCTCTCTATATCTTTATTAACTCCCTTACCATTTGCAAACCTTTTACGAGGAGTATGTGACGTCTCTATCATCTCTGAGGATGGTTAGTGCTGGGTTTGAAGTCATCCACATTTTCTTTCCAGCTGTATAGCATGTGGAGAAGGCTGTGCTCATAATCAGTCAAGGTAAAATAATTGGAAATAGGAGTAATAATATAGCAGTAGGCAATGTATTTGTCAACTCGGTTGCAATGGTTTTGGTTTTCCACTTAAGTCAATGAATGTGCTCGTGGCATGTGGAGGAAAGCAGTCATTTTTGTGAATTTGATGTATGCAAAACTGATAAGGCAGTTATTGCAAATGTAGATTATATCTGCCGATGTAATTAAAAATACACATCTGCCTCTTTGAAAATACAGTTCTGTTGTTGGTTTTTTGGTTTTAGTCTTTTAGAGATGACTCTGCCAATCCGAACAAGTCGTACAGTAACTTCCTTTGGACTAACTCTCACTTTGTTACTTTTTGTTCATAAATGCAGTTAACAAGTTCTTTTGTACTTCTTTGAGTGTTAATTGATGTAAACAAAGTCTGCATTTTATCTAATCCCACTGAAGCTTGTTAAAATTAGAGATGTGCCAAATTATTCCAAAGCAGGTTGTAAAGTAAGTGAACCATTAGATCCACTGGCTCACAAATGGCATAGACAATGTGTGCTCTGTTTGCTTCCTTTTCAGGGACTGTTTATGTCAGAACTTTAAAATCACAGTTTTTCGCATCTTTAATATTGTGTTTAGTTAATCTGTATGCAGAAGTACAAGCAGCAGGGCTGAGAGTGACTAAAGCTATTTCTAGAAAAGTCCACATATATGCTGTCAGTCGAATATAGCCAGCAGTCAGCTCTAATTTCTATATCCAGAATTTTCTTTTCAGAGAGAGGTCCATTTGTTAGCATTTTCTCTTTGGAGGAATTGTGATTTGCAAAGTTCATCTTTACCCCAGGTTCCAATGCATTATTTTAGTGATGGTGATCTAATACACAAGGCACCGTACTAGCCTCAGCTAAATCTCTCGGGCATAGAGTGAGCACTAAGGCATCATTTCCATGAACAAGTTAATGGGATTGATACAACCACATGTAACATAGAAATGATGACTCTTCTCTCCTGGCCTGGTAACTAGCTCCCAAATCATAAACTTTTCTCAAAAATCTTGTTCCTCAAGGCTTCTGTGATTCTGCTCTTCCATGTCTTTATCTATTCCTTTGGCTTGTTTTTTGGAAAATGATTCTTTTCCATCTCCTGCCTCCTCTCCAGACTCTAAGACCATTGATTCTGTGCTGGTACAGGACAATCTCATTTAGGCAGGACAGTAAAAGGGTCAGTATGGATCTCAAAAGAAAGAACTAACAAGAATTGGTCATCAAATACTCATCAAGTACTGTCCTGAGTTAGCACATCAGCAGCTGGTCTGTGCTGTGTGTTGTACTGGCAGTGCTACGCTTTTCTAAGCCCTTTAAAGCTGGGTGTGTTGTTCCTCCCTTTACACTTTCACTGTAGGCTCCTAGGGACAGAGGTGATGGATTTGTTCCATGCGTACGTAGTGCCTGGCACTATAACGTACACGACTGGGGCTTCTTGTTAATATAAAGTATAAAAACAATGAAATAACAAGAAAGCATCTCTCTGCTCTGTTTTCAAGTTTTGGTTAAAGTTGTAAAAGGTGGTCAGGGATGAATACCCTATAATTGCACGGTTTTACAGCATCTGGTAGCATTTAATGCTAACCAGAATTTTGATTCTCAAATGCTAAATGTTATCTTGGGCAAAGATATTGTATCTATGCAGCAGGAATGTATGTTGCTGCCCTCGAGGTGAAGGAAAGTAAACCTAGAGAGAAGCTAGCTAGCTGAGAATTTTCCTGGACCTTGCGAGCTGGCTACCTAGATCCACAGAGGAGTTGAGGTGCCTAATTAGGAATCAGATTCATAAATATCCTTATGGACCTAGCTAGCAGCGACTTTGTTTCAGCTTAATCTGCAGGGGTTTTTTTTCCAAGTAAAAATGTCTTACGGACAATTCTTTTATCAGGTAAAGCTGAGATAATCTGGTGATGCATGTTAGAGAAGACTGATCTGAAAGATCACTATACAGAGATGTTTCTCTATCTTATCTTTCATAATTCTGTTTTTTTCTAGCTGCCAGCACCATAGTATCTAATCTTTCTAGCAAACAGGTGGCTCTTGCAGCATGCTTTACAATCAGTCAGACTTTGGCTCAGTCTAATTTGCTTAATCATATTAATTAATTACTTTTGTAAATGTCAGAAAAGTTCAGCGCACATTTTACTTTTTAAAAAGATTTTTTTTTTTTTTAGATTTCTATGAATTTATTTCTTATTTTACAACAGTTTAATCAGGTGATGCCAACCAATTTCAGCCTATGACCTATTCTGCTAGTTGCCTAATTTATTTGGTAGTCACGGTGTGTCATCGTTGCATTCAACATACCCTCTGATTGGAGAACAAAGTATTTTTAATGGCAGATAAATGCTATAGACTAGAAATGATTGGGGTTTGCACAAATGCCTGGAGGTGTTTAAAAGAAGCGTAGATGTGGTGCTTAGGGACATGGTTTAGTGGTGGACTTGGCAGGGTTAGGTTAATGGTTGGACTTGATGATGTTAAAGGTCTTTTCCAACCTAAATGATTCTGTGATTCTGTTTCAGTATACTAAGACCTGTTTACTGAAGAGTGGTTTTTTTCAAGTATTGGAAAGCCCAAAATTCAATTTTAGAGTAGGAAATGAAAAAGGTCACATAAATCCTAAAGGCGGAACTTGGATTGCTCACGACACCTATATGTCTTGACTGGTGCTATTAACCAAAAAGGTGACCCTGTCTTCTTGAATTAATTCATAATATTAATGAGAGGTTTGGAACAGTAACAGTACAAGGGTTAATAGTTTTGTGCAGTACTGCTTTCTGCTTTTTTGTTGTGTCTGTGTTTGGATGATATGTGGTTGTTCAGTAAAGATCAGGAGAGAGGTCAAAACATAGGTGATGCTTTGAGTGACAGTTCTGAAAATAAAAGTACTGAGACTATACAGAAGTCTGCAGTCAGTGAATTGTAGTGAGCCTAGGTGAAATGAAGGAAAACAAATGTTCCTACCTCAAGAAGCCTTGGGGGAATCACTTGAAATAAAGCCTAATTGACTAACAAATCTGCAAATGGTGCTTTTCCTTACATCTGACCATGTTGTGCACTTATCATAATTTCTTTGTGCTAACACATTTTCTGACTAATGGCATCTGATGCGTGCAGTCTCCACTGCCAGTCTGGGTGTAGACGACGTGCTCCAGATGTGCATTGTAAGATGACTGTCCTGCAGCAATAAGTCCTTCTGTTCCCATCTGTAACAATATTTAACTTTGAACAGGACAGTGATCGTTACTGAGAATTTCTTTTTTCTCCAGTCTGCGTGAGGGCCTGAGACTTTGAGATTAACCATAAATGAACAGGAGAAGCTTAAAAAAAAAAAATCCATTCTGCCACATGGTATGTTCAGGTTAGTCACCAGCTCTCTTCAAGTCAAGGTCAAGCCAACAATAAGAAGCAAATTTATCTGGATGTATATGGCTGTACAGCAGTATGGATGAAAGCACGCTTTTCTTTCTGACTAATGACATCTCCGGGATGCAGGTGCTGATGTCAGGAGAGAATTGACCAGGCAGAGGTTGCTTTTTATCATTTCTAGGTGGTTTGCTCACGGTAGTAGCTAGCTCAGTTGGCAGAGGCAGTATCCATACGGGTATATAGAGAGAATTTTCTGGATGGAGGTCCTGTTGCCTAAACCTGGTAATTCATCGAACCAAGATGTTTTAGAGGAATACAATTTCTCCGCAACAGTTTTGAAGAGAAATGTTGTTCTTGTTCAGCATGGAATATGTGGTCAACACCAGGGGTACAATCCGTTGCAGCCAATATAGTTCCTATATTTTTCTCACCATCCTGAACCACTGATGCTGCCCATTTAGAAGCAGTCTAAAATGCAGTCCCTTGAGGATTTGTTTCACGTATGCTCGTACTGCTGTAATATAATTAATACTGTTCAAGCTACTAGTTTTGGATAGTATCTTCTAATTTCCCAACTATGCATGGAGGTAGCAGGCATTATATAGAGAAAAAGTGAGTTGATCATGAGCACAATAAACTGAACATGAGCATAAGGGTTTGTTTTAATTGTCTAGGAATTTGCCTCTCTAATTCTGAGATGGCTGTGTGTGGTATTTTTACAGTGAAACAAAACGAAGGTTACACCAGAACTTGGCCTCCTTTACTTAAAAGTTCACTAAATCTCACCAGTCCTTCAGTGAGCGTGGGGTAAATTTCAACAGAAGAAGGCAGATTTTGTGTGGCTCTGGACCAATTGATGTTTTTGGCAGAAACAATAGAAAACATATTACGCTGTGTTTTTATGTTTGTTTCCTCACACTGTGTGGTTTTGTCTGGTTTCTCTGCAAGCAAGGTTCAAGCTGGCGAGCCACGCAGTTTCCTTTTGATTTCTTTGTTGTTCATTTATTGGAATTTGAGATTGGAAGCAGATACAGTGGGTGCGAACCCAAGCGAGCCAAAATGTTTTCATTCTGCCTGTGCAGCCCTGCCTGAAAGCTCAAGTCATTGAATTTTATACAGCAGTGATATTAAGCTAATTCTTCCAACTCTTTTGGAATGTATATTTCCATTAGGATGGTTGTATTCACATAAACTAGTTATTTTAATATTCTTCTGAACTGGAATGCAATTACTCACTCAAATTAGCCTTTCAAAATATTGACTAAAGGGGTTATGACATTCTGATCCTTCACAAGGGTATGGTCAAAAATTCGAAGTTTGTCATGATTCAAGATGTAAGCACATGAAATGGAGTATAAACACAGGTTATGTATACTCCATCTGCATCAATAATATTTTAAAAAGTTAATCAGTATAATATTGCTTGACAGAATAGCACAAGATAAACTAATATTTTCAGTTCAATTGCATAAAGGCAGTTTAAAAATAGGACTTACCACTTGATCACGCATTATTTTCCTGATGAAAGAACATGTGGAAACTGTAAGAAATGATAATCCAACATAAAATATACAATTGTACAAATTTTATCCAAATGCTCTAGACAAGCCAATATGGCAACCAGTGTAACTTGCTCTGCTGCTTACTAGCACGCTTTCAGGATCAGTTCTTAATTTTTTTTTTTAGTGTTTAAATATTTTTGATGTCTACAGATGGGTCCAGGCAAAGCACTGGGGCACCAGTGCCTTCACATCTGAAGCTGTTGTTTAGCATCTGGCTCCCACCTGACCACTTAGCATAATTACTAAGCATCAAACATTGTTTTGCTCATCTCCAGACTTCAAAGCCTCAAAGGATAGTCCTTGTGCTCCTCTAAGAGCCTGCCATGTTCATCATTGGTCCTATATGACTTGGGGGTTTCTTGCAAACCTTCTCCTGTACCCTTGTGCATCTGCCCCACTTCCCACGCAGTGCGGGAGGAAGAGGGGGAGCTCCAAGACCAAACAGCTTTCCCCCATGTGCACATTAGCACAGTATGAAGCTCAAGGGAATTTTCTCCTGTTATATTTTCATTAAGGGGGGAAAAAAAGGACCCTCTTCATAGGGAAGAGGATTAGAGTGCTCTATCTGGTGCCTGTCCCACTTCATGTACTTACCCCACTTTCTTACCCGGGTGACTTACTGTGAACGAAGATGCTTCTGTTGGAATAAGATACTAAGATCTCCATCCTTCCAGCTTGAGAGAGGGCTTTTATAGTCTTCAGCCCTGAGTTTGTGAGATTCATTAGGGAACAGCCTGGGACAGTCAGGTTCATCCATCCCCATCTCCTGTTTGTTGCATGGAGCTGCTCTCGCTTGGAGCTTCCACTGTATTTTCACCAAGTGCAATGGCATTGCCCTTCCTCGGCTTTACAGGAACTGGGGAACACTCCTGGATATATACAGGTGGTCAGAGGAAAAAGAACAGTTTCATACCTGTGACTGTTCCTCTTCAAAGTGTATTTA
Source organism: Gorsachius magnificus (assembly GCA_034008185.1). NCBI lineage: Eukaryota > Metazoa > Chordata > Aves > Pelecaniformes > Ardeidae > Gorsachius > Gorsachius magnificus. Next base: position 5,201,039 of record CM067085.1, on the reverse strand, counting down.
CTCACATTGCAGCCCTCCTCAGCACGGTATTTCTGAGCTTGAGCTAGCAATGCTCTTTCCTGGGCGGCACGAAAGCCGTACAGCCATGGGCATGCTTGGACACACCTGCTGGCTGCTTGAGAATTGAAAAAAAATCTGCTTTTCAGAAATAAGACCCAGACTGTGTGAATATATGCATAGTAAATGTGTCTCGGAGAACAAAAGCTGCAGGTAAATAATATTTTTTTGTGTTTGGTGTAGGTCAGCTGGAGACACATATATGCTTTGTTATGGAGGTGTTACTCTTTCTTATTTTGGTTGATTTCCTTTGACTCGTGGTGATTTAGAGATATTATCTAAATGTTTTTAAATTAAAAATATACAATACTAAAAAGATTTCAAAACAAACTTTCCTACAAATGTAGACTTAATTTTTCTGTATAAATGAATGTGTCAGTAAATTACAATTATCAACAGTATTTTCAGAACAAAAACGCTTTAGATAAAGGGCAGAAACAAAGAAAATACATGTCGGGTACATTAGGATATGAGTGAGTTAAGAGTCTTTGATAGCGGTTACTCTGCTAGTCCAAATAATGACTAATTACCATGGCAATCCTTATGTTCTGTGCCTTATGTCCATACGGACCCCACCATTCCTACTTAAAAACACTAATGGCAAATATACATCGCAAACAGATGCCATGTGCACATATCATTTGAAAAGGCTTTTAGGAAAACAAGATTGCTGGTCTTTGGATAGAAGCAGAGCAGTTGCACTGCAGGATGGCAGAGCACCAGTGTTTCCTGTCCCACAAGAGTCCCCATCTGTGCCACCACTGCAAGAGGATCGGGGACGGAATGAGAGAAAAGCCTGGCTCAGGTTCGAAAACAAATAGCCCTCTCCAGGTACAGCTTTTCAGTGACACTAGCACACCTTGGTCTTAAAATACTGAGACTGAACAGGCTGAGCTGCTCCTAATTATCTTCCAGCTGGTGGTGGTCCTCAGCTGCTAGGGAATAGCATTGAAACCCAGACTGCTAGATAGTTTGGGGATCACTATCTGATGGACTGATGATATTTTAGGTGTTTCCACCCCCGTAAATGAATTTTCCTCTGCCTGTTTTGAGCTAACTTCTGCTCAGCACAGCCTGCTTGTTGCTGGCTAGACCATGGGAGTCCCTGCCAGCTCCAGTCACCTTATGGTAGCTCTCAAATAAAAAAAATGAAAATTGCAGATTTGTAATCCAGGGGCCGGTGCAGCTGCACTATGACTGGAGAGGAAAGAGGAGGGGACTGTGCATCGGCAGAACTGCTACCCTGTCACAGCGCTGGGTGGGGGGGGTGCTCTGTGGGGCAGGGTGCCTGGGAGGGCTGCGGCCACCCCAGTAATCCCACACCTGTGTAATCACAGCAGGGGCTCAGTGTAAAACTTTGACTTCAGTAATGAATCAATTTAGGAGGGAAAATAGGCCTGTGGAAAGCAGATATATTCTGAGCTACTAAGGGCCAGTAATTTGAAAATGTGTAGATAAATACCATATTTGCCAGAACCCTATGCTAAAAAAGAAAGAGAAAATAAAAAAGAAAAAAAGAAAGGAAAAAAAGGAAAGGAAAAGAAAGAAGTTTGGCTTGCAAAGGATTGCTCTGGATCTCGTCGCTGTATTCCAGGTTAACCATCACCAACCCTCTCATAAAATGAAAACCGAGGTCTTTTTAGACCTGATCCTAGAGATCAGGGGATTTGGTCCACAGAGTCTGTGTAAATGCTCAGCCTACTGAGAAGCTGCCAGAATGCGCATCCCCTCCCAGCGCACAGCTTAGCCCTGCTCCTGGCAGCAGTGGTTGGTACTGGGAATTGGGGAGAGGCTGCGGGCACAGCTGCTGCCAGGGAAAGTCAGGGGACACATTAATGTTAGCTCGGCAGCGGTGGCCAGTGGCACGGCTGACACAGCATAAGACAAACATGTCGGAAGACAATTGGTATGTTTGAAAATCAACCTGAGAGCAGCTTTCCGCATTAAGAAAGTTTCTCTCTGATATTTCAGCCATTTTCCTGTTTTGTGATTTTTAGAGGAATTAAGATATTCTCTTTTATAGCCATCCAATTCTATAAAAAAATCCATCATCATAGAATGTTTTGGGTTGGAAGGGACCCCTAGAGGTCACCCAGCCCAACCCCCCTGCAGGGAGCAGGGACATCTTTAACCAGATCAGGTTGCTCACAGCCCTGTCCAACCTGGCCTGGAATGTTCCCAGGGATGGGGCCTCCACCACTTCTCTGGGCAACCTGGGTCAGTGTTTTACCACCCTCGTTGTAAAGAATTTCCTCCTTATATCCAGTCTAAACCTACCCTGGTTTAGTTTAAAACCATTACCCCTTGTCCTGTCACAGCTGGCCCTACTAAAAAGATTTTCCCCATCTTTGCTATGGGCCCCCTTTAGGTACTGAAAGGCCGTAATCAGCTCTGCCCGCAGCCTTCTCTTCCCCAGGCTGAACAACCCCAACTCTCTCAGCCTGTCCTTATAGGAGAGGGGCTCCAGTCCTCGGAGCATTTTAGTAGCCCTCCTCTGGCCCCACTCCAACAGGTCCATGTCCTTCTTGTGCTGAGGGCTCCAGAGCTGGACGCAGGGCTCCAGGGGAGGTCTCCCCAGAGCAGAGCAGAGGGGCAGAATCCCCTCCCTCGATCCTGGCCACGCTTCTCCTGATGCAGCCCAGAGTACAGTTGGCCTTCGCACATTGCCAGCTCATGTCCAGCTTTTCATCCACCAGCACCCCCAAGTCCCTCTCGGCAGGGCTGCTCTCGATCCTTTCATCCCCCAGCCTGTACTGATACTGGGGGTTACCCCGACCCAGGTGCAGGACCTTGCACTTGGCCTTGTTGAACCTCATGAGGTTCACACAGGCCCACCTCTCCAGCCTGTCCAGGTCTCTCTGGATGACATCTGGATAATAATATGAAAGTTTTCATCTTGCAAATACTGGTGGAAAATATTTCTAATATGACCGGCCTACTAATAGGTTGATAGAAGCACTGCAGTGTCAAGGCATATATAACCAGTGACTCCATGGCAATTCCTAAAGCATTGTGAGATTTTAATTAATGAAGCATGGCCAAGAACTTACCAACTTTAACAGAGTAAACATGTCAACAAAAACGTGGGTTTTTTTCCCTTAAGATATGAAGTTTTCAAGGCATTGAAAGAGAAAGGCCTGCTGTGACCTTATAATCGTTCAAAGTAGTATTTTTAGGGTATCCAAATATTTTAAACTCTGATCTTCATTTCCTCCAGCTACCTGTCCCTCCTGCCCTGTGTGTTAGTCCAACATTTTTATTGCTTTCTAGGGCTGTACTACCGGGTCCTTCAGAATGATGCTTACGCTACACATTCCTCCAGACAGTCTTTCACACTTCATAAGGCTCTGAACTATCATTAATTAGGAGGCATTTCCTTCTGCAAGTCCCCTATATCTCTCTGATGGCGCATGAAGAGAGAGATATATCCTCGCCAAATGAATAGTTTCTCCCTGTTGGTCATTATCAGTGTGGGACAGTGAAATCTGTCCTGGTGTCGCTGAGCAGGGGGACATAAAGTAAGCTTACGGAAAATATTTGTGTATCCAAAGTCAAAGAGTTGTTTTGTTTCTGTGTAAGTTTGTGTAATATCTGTGCTCAGTCAAGCTCTACCCGAACCACTACCAGCTGCAGTAATCTCTCCAATTATTTTTTTCCAGCAAATCCTATTATTTATGTTTCAAGTTGCATCTTTTATGAGAGATCCAACAGTAAATATGGCATGTTATTATTTTCAATGCATTCAATGTTTAATCTGCATTCCTAATTTTTTTTTTCTGGTTTAACTTCTGGGTGAAAATACTGCTGGATAATTTACACTATTAATACTCTTTTTAATGCTTCTCTGTATGGGGGAAAAGCAACTGGTCTCACCACTTTATGCATAGGCTAAAGCCCAATGTAAAAACCTAAGCCTTCTTTTCGTAAACCTCCAAGACATTTATCTATGTTATGTGCATTCAGACCCTTAGGAATCTTTTCTATCTCTCCCCCAGGACATTACGGGACATTTTCCATGTATATCTTAGTGGGATTGTTCAGCACCGTATCCATTCCATCTACCTCCAACTTCACCTGAAGGGCAAAATCCTTAAGATCTTGACACAATACTGATAAATACATGGAATTATTAAAGTTGCCATCTCAGCAGAATAGGATTGCTGCCGCCTTTGTTCTCAGGGGAATACATATTTCACCCAGTAGCAAGACACCCAACTGCTGCTACAATCAAAACTCTCTGAAATGCCTTTAAGCTAATCATCTTTGAACATAAGCCTTTGTTGTTAAATCAGGGACCTTCTAGATGCAAGGCACAGAAACCTTTTTTGTTTTTTCTCCACCTTGCACAAAACAGCTTTAAGCCTGTCACTGCTGACAGTAAGGTTCAGTGATCTGTCAACATTCACCCCTGATAAAGACAGTGAGAGAAATCCGTGGCTCTGGAGAGTTCAGTAGAGACCAAACAGTATGTTTGCAAAAGAGCATTTTTATATGTTTTCTTGTGACAGCACTAGTTTAACAGAAAATAGTTGGAGTGTGCCAAAAAAGGGTAAAAAAGAAAGAAAGGGAAAAAAAATAAAAGGAAAAAAGACAGAAGTAGTAAGTTAGGCTAGCATGACATGATGGATCTGGGCTATGACAAACAGAATTGGAAAAAAACTTCCCTGGGGACCAACTATACCAGGTTTGCTGAATTGTATTTCTTGATTTCTTACTGTGCAACAGTGCTTTTTAGTGTTAGATTGACTAGGCTTCAGAATATTTTTAAAATTGTACAAATCAAAATCCATGTAGCTTAAAAATGAAAGATGTAAAAGGTTTAGGAGTTTGATGTATTGAAAGGCATTCTGTATTCCCTCATGTGAGTATTAAATGTACACTTTGTCTGTCTGATGAATTTTAAATCTTGGTGGATTGCAACATGCACCACAGCAGTTTAGGGGGTATAAACATTGGCTGAAGAAAAGCATAAAGGTTGTGCAGTGGCCAGGCTTCAGACTAAGCTATTCTTCACTTTTGCTGATTTTCCTGAGTGTTGCAATACATACCTAATCCAATTTATAGAGATCTGAGTAAAAGCAGTTGGGGAAAAATCTTGAAAAATTCCTCCTGGAACTAACTAACCCTGATGACCTTAAATGCAGGGAGATTTCATCTTGTTTTAATTTCCATGTAATATGAAAAAACAAGAAAATATTTATGAAGAAAGGCCAGGCAAAAGGGATCAGAATATTTTGGAATAATAAATGCCTTTATTCAAACCTACTGTCATGTCAAACAAGGGTCTCACTTGGTGACGAGCCATGTGAGGATAGGAGGCTTCAGGGGCTTGAAAAATAGGAATAGATGACATTCATCTCAAACCCTCTGGTTTCTAGGTACCTCAGCAGAGAGAGGCCAGCAAAGCAAGGCGTGTTTTACTGAGTCCCGTTATCTCTCCCAATTTAATTCTGCCTTCCAGTGATCAAAATCTCTCCCTCCACTGCAGCAGCATTTTCTGCAACACACTTGTAGGTTCTCATGAGCACAAAACCCTAAGACATGAAGTGATAGGTTATGAAATCTAAACCAAAATGTACAATCTGTGCTGTAATGGGGATGGGTTTCAATGTGTTTCGTATGTAAGTCAAGTGCAACTGAAAAGCTGTTGTCATTGGAGAGGGACACCTGGATTGCTAGGAGTAGAGGGTGAGGGTGAAGAAGAGAAGAACAGCCCAAGCCTTTCTGGAAATTTGTTTTTGTTCAAATTAAAACAAATTCGTTCCCATTTCTTCGCTCCTCTTGAAAGGTTCCCTTTCATTTCTGCTTTAGTATTGAAATGTTTACCGTAAGGTCTGAGAACTTGATTTTCTGATATTAAATTTTGAATTATTGGGGGATTTAGGACAGAGAGATTCATGACTGAGCTCTCAGACAAAAAAATCTTGCGATCACATGGAAACCTAGTGGCTGGTGCAAGGCCGAGCCTGGACAGACATCAAGTGGTGATGAATGTATGTAAGACTTTTATTTTTCAGATCTCGCTATGAGCATTAACTGATTAATCTTTACAGAAATTTCCTCGTGTAGAAAGGCTTCATTACATTTGTTTACAGTTGAGGAAGTCAAAGATGCTAATATGAAAACAAGAATCACATACGTCATTAAACACCCAAAAGAGTTACTGTTTCTAGATCCAAGGCCATGCAGCCCCTACAAGGTAATGGGAGTTGTTGGGCTGCTTTAGTTCAATGTCTAATAAGGTATATTAAAAAAAAATACACCAGCTATAATTTTTAAGGGACATAAAAATCATCTCCTTTCCATGACCTTCCATCTTGTATCCTCAACGGTCACCTGTGAGATTATAAGTAAATTCTGGACTCTGCGAGGGGGATAGTGGTGCTGTTGCCAATTGCTTTGACTCGCATTATCAGGCATGGTGCTGCCAATCACTCTGCTGATGCCTGTCAGGTTTCCGCTGCTGCCAAGCAGAATGTAAAATTGACAGGGAATATTGCAGCGCTCGTCAAATGCTGAGAGATACCTCTGCCTTGGGGAGAGCGGGCACCTGTGGTTACAGACAAGGATGAGGGCTCAGGAACACTTTGTTGTTCCCTTTACATTTTTTAAAATCTATTAATTTTAGAAATGAAGTGCACAGTTCAACCATGCTGAGATTCTGATTACAAAACTGATATTTCCACAGGTTGAGCTAGTATCCAATATTCGTTTCAGTGCAAGGCTTACACAGAGTTGTGAAATAAAATCAGAATAGGATTAAATTTTTGACAGTGGAAACAATACTCATTAATTCTGTAGTCTAAAGTTTTGAGGGGTTGATCTGTATCTTTTTATAATATGTACTGTGGTCAGTTCCAAAAATCTGTCTACATGTTTCTTTTCTATTTGACACGGTTTCTCAAATTTCAGGAAGTTCTCTTCCACCTATTGCTATGTACTTAGGTCTTTCCGCACAAACCCAGGGTTTGTATTTGTACAGCAATTGGTAGAGAGGTTCATTAATCATCTGTAAAGTGTAGGCTTTCACAAATGTAATATACACAAAAAACTACAGCCAGCTGGACTTCTGGATTTCTAATAGGACAACGACATGCCAAAAATACTTTGCCACTGCAACCTGACACTATGTTTTCTGTAGAACAGAGAAGACTCATGAATACATTCAAGAGAAGTCAATAGCTTGTGCAGCTATAGAGAATTATTTAATTAAATCTGGAAGCTTTCGAGGAAGCCATAAAAATGAGGTTAATATGTCAGACTAATAAATTCTATATAATTAAGCTCCCCAAATATAGAAATTTTCGAATACGATGCTAAACATATCACAGTAGGGACATCAATTTATTTAATCTTAACATTGTTGCATTGTCTCCATGAACTTCCATTGGTGTCACAATAAGATTATTATGACAGCACCATTAAGCCCCATTCAAATGAATGGGGAATTACTGTCATGATGGAAACAGCTGCAGCTAAGATCTGCTGCTTATGATTGGTAGTTATTTTCAAAAAATTCAGATATTTTGCTATTACAATAATTATATTTTCTTTTTACATATGTATATAGTGCAATGAAGAAACCTGGGCTTTCCAGTCACAGCGAAAACCAACACAGCAAAATGTAAAATGCATGGCTATATAAGTTCCACAAAATCTTCACCATTCCAGCTCCATTTGTAATATCTTTCCTGATGTGTATAAAGCCTTGACTGAACAGATATATTGCTAGATCTTAGCACTGTCAGTCGATAACTTGTATGTTGTCAAGAATCTCTATTTAGTCTATTGTCCACCTTCCTCTTTCCCAGAGGACAGATAATAAAACACTTTTCGTCAATCACAGCAGCCGTAGTGACGGTAGGATGGAGATCATACTGGTGACAAGTACGGCGACTTTAATGACTTAGAAGACAGAGTACTCTGAGCTCCATCTCTGATACCCGTCCACCCTTGCTCACCTCCCATCCTTAGTTACCTATACAGCACCTCTCCATCCACCTTTCCATGTGCTGCTCCACCGCTTTGAGAGAGCGCTTCCGCCGCAAGCCCTCATCTCCGAGCATTACGTATCACAACTTTTCTTAAATCCTAATGGATTCAATGAGTTTAGGATCTGAAACTCTTTAAACGGGTTTTCTCTCGTACATTGAGATCTCTGCAGAAACATATTTAGGTTTGGTTTATGTATTTCAAATATATTCTTCTATTTAATAGAAAATGAAAATATGTATAAAACCAAAAAGAAAGTTGAGAGTTCTTTATGCAAAGACTGCATGTCTGAAGCTTATCTATCCATATCGAAAAGAAAATTCTTCATGCTTTCCAGGGTAGATTTAGATTAGCATGCATGTTTCAGGACCAAAGTAAAAGACTAGAGATATTTAATATATTAAGCTCTAGGCTGGGGGTGTTGCAGTGTGGTGGTTTTGAAATCTACGTTGTTTTATGGTTAATGTTATAAGTAACTATTTGAATGAGATCGCAACCTTATGGATTTTAAGTGGCAATATGCAGTTTCATGGTAAAACCTTTTTCTCCTTGTGCAAGTGGTATGCCCTGTCACTCGTCACCTGTATATATCCTTTCTCACACAGTCCGACCTGTTACAGTATTTCTGCGTCCTGCACTTCAAATAGTTCAGATTGCTGAAACTTGGGAGGTCAATTCATTCATTCCTGCTGTTTCCTTTGGGCATGTTAATGGCCGCTGTGCTCTTAGGAGAAACCCAGTAACGTGAGACTTGCTGTCGTATCCCCAGGCCGTTGGGAACAACGGCTCTTCTGTGCAAATGGAAAGTAAGCACCTGTTGTAAACAAATTAAATACTGTTTTTAAAAATACAAATATTATTATCTGCCAAAATCATGCCAATCAAAGGGAACCAGTTGGTGGTAGAAAGTACAATGCAGGATATGTTCTAAATAGGTATACTGTGCATCCCTTGTGTAAGTGTTCTTTGATGAAAAGGCAGTTTGTTCGGGATACCTAGATTGAATTTCTTGCAGGGCAGCTGCTTTAGAGGATATAAGATATTTCTCTCAGCCACCTGTTTCCTTTTATTGTGTTAGCATTAGAGTTTGTTGGGCCAGCCCGTATGAAGAGATAAGGCAGAGTTGCTGTATTTTGTTTATAAGGGCATACTTGTTCATGCTTTTAAATATTAGTGGCAGGACTTCAGCCGAATAACCCCATGTGAATTGGACGACGCAGCTGCTTTTATTATGAACTTCAGTTACTTGTGGTTTTGTGTCTTGGCACACCGCTGTGTCTTTTTTTTACTTGCCTAGCCATAAGAAAAGATTTAGACTAATTTTATCTTTTCAAACAGCTGCAGATATGGAGAGGGGAAAAAATTTCCAGACTTTGCAGTAGAGAAGTATTCATCGGTGGCCTTCAAACCAGGACCATGTCTTGTCAATGCTCATGCCTTGTGTGGTCCTTTACACCGAGCCATTCTGAGTCTTTCTCTTCTGATTTGCCATATTTTTCTTCTCAGACTGCCTCAGTGCATCCTCGGTTAAGGTGTATCATAAATGCAAAGCAAGCTCTCAGTGTGGAGGGATGGGCATGGGTCAGCATGTCGGTGGTTGTGGCTCTGCTTAGTGAACCTCAAAAGGTTGCACAGTGGAAAGCAATGATAAAGGAGTTCAAAAAAGCACACAAATACCTGTGAGGATGCAAATAGAAATTCTTTTATTTTTGATAAAGATTGCTTGGAAATGTTGAGTAATAGCCTCAGATTATGATGCAGAGAAGCAATTAAACCATGTTTCCTTCTTTGTAGGAATATTGAGATATATTACGGGTGAAGTGTTCTAAGGCAACAGAATTGCTGAAAGTAAAATAATATTCAGACTCCAGTAAAAACATGTACATCACAAATTCAGTATGAAGAAAGATTAAACGTTAACTATTTGTTTAAGTGTCATTTCCATTAATTTACCAAAACCAAAAAAATCTTGACAGTTGGGCATTTAAAAACATGAAAGTTGCAGCATGATTGCTGTTATTTTTATAAGGATACCTGCTCTCTGCTTATTGATATTGATGATGTCTTCTGACTGAATTCGTGTTCACTCTTAAAAAAAAATCCCTCCCAAAATAAGCAAACAAAAAAATAATTGTTTTTCTCCAACTATTTTTAATGTTTTAAAAATCCCAAAGCACTTCACTCTACTGCTTATGATTCTTGATAAAATCATGCAAACACAGCCAGTTTGATGCTATTTTTTTGTTTACAGTATTGCTGTGTTGTTTTGGTTAACAGAATGAAAAACAGCACAGTTAGACTACAAGTAAAAATTTTTTTATTCTTAGTTTGTTTCATCAATAAAAGCTGACATTTTTGCAAGAAAGATGTTATACTATTGGAATTAACTCTTAGTCAATTGTAAATAATTGTATTATATTGGTATGTTATCATGAAGATTAGAAATCATTTCCTACGGAATCATGTTCTTGCTTTCTCAGCACTGTTTCAATTGAAAGGAATTTGAATGAAGTGCATCTCATTACTAACATAAAGTAGATGGAGCTTGAATAATTTTTATATTTATTTTCCATAGATAGCTATTACATTTCTTATCCTATCCATCCAAATTTTATAAAATAAATTGTTTTAATCCATTTTTTGGAGAGAAGCAATGAATTTGTTTTTGCAGAAGTAATACATCTGAATATATTGTAATATGCATAAAAATCTGTTAACACAGTTATTTATACAAAAAGTGTAGCTGCCTTACCTTTGATTTAATTTACATACTTTATTTGCCTTCTGACAAGTTCTTCCCTTGCCTTTTTTTATTTATGTGCCAAAAATATGTCTTTTCAGATAAGTCAACTAAAACTTTAATGTATTGTATATTTTAAAACTACATAAAATGTTTTATGCATTCGCTAGTTTTTTCCCACAAGCATTTGTTAAAGGTGATGCTATATCAAGATTAGACATGTTTTACCACTGATAACAGCATAATGACATTGTATTTCTTAAATATTATGAGCAAATAGATGCGTTCCATTTTAAAGCCTAAGCTGACATTTAGGTTGAATTATCAAGTTAAAAAAAAAAAAGGAAAAAAAAAAAATTTTATTATCGAAGGTTAAAACTTTGGCAGCCTTTGTTTGTTAAATATAAGAATTCAGGCCCACACCCTGAGAAAGAATTTGATGCATTTACTTTAAGTATGTGAAAGATGTGAGCAACATAATTATTTTTCCATTCAAATGTGGAAAACAATAAAAGTTTCCCATATGCAGTTCATAGGCTGTAACTCACATCACTCAGCACTAAAGCAATAAGCAATAGAGTGTTGATACAAAGAGCTCCAACTCTGGAAATATCAGCTTAACCCTTGCCAGCCTTCCTCTGCACTTTGCTACTGTAAACATGGTTTGCATTTACATAAGCCACCATTCATATTCTTGTGAGTTCATAATATAAATAATGCAGAAAATCTCATTCACTTCCCTAAATTATGCTAGTCATTACAGATGATTCATGTAAGTATTAATCTCTTGGATATGGCAGAAAACTAGGGAGGAGAAACTACCTATCATATCATTTGCAGTTAAGAACCTGCTGCATGTCTCTAAGCTTTGCTTGAAATGCTTGCAGTAATTGGGTCTGCATCTTTTCACTTCCCTGCAATCCGAGTAGCAATATGGGCTTCTCTTTGATTTCCTCATGCTAGAAAATAAAATTTGTGGAAATATGCTAAAGTAACAACATGCCTGGGGCCAGGAAGGTGTCCTGCTGCATCGTGGTAGCATGCAAGCTTGAGGGAAACATCTATAAATCTCTTTATTTGTTTTATCAGGGTTGTGTGATGAGGGGATAGACTGGGCAAACAAATACTTTAATATTTGTCTCTTAATAAAATTTTAGTGTAAATTGATTTGTGTCTCTGAAGGCCAGGCCTGATAATGCTGGCTGCCTCTTACCTTAGAAAAACTTGGCATGACGGAGACTCAAATGCTGTCAGGATTAGCTTTTCAACTCTGTATTTTTTGTGAGAAAGGCATCAAGAGTTAGGTCATTGGCAGGTTTCTATGTATTTCCACATCTTTTACTTTCTCCTTCACTTGCTTCACGTGCATGATCTTCCCCTGAGCTTCTGCACCTTTCACCTTCCAGGAAAAACAGGGCTAAGAGCAAATTATTGAATTCAAACAGTGGGACATCATATAAATATGGGTTGGAGCTGTAACCTTGCTGTTTGTACCTGTGAGCAAACTTGGGCCTGGTGCTCTCCAGGATAGGACAACTGGTGACTGATAGAAGAAATTAGCTGTTGAAGCCACTGATGAAGTTTGTATTTTAATGATACTCTAATCTCTTCACAGCCTTAGTGGTTGTGCCTGTACTAAGTTCTCTGTCTTTCTTGAGTCAAGGCAATCCTTGGCAGGGAGCAGGCTCTGCTGCATGATGGCCAGGCTCCAAAGGGCTCAGGGTACAGGGTAAGAAAAGCAGCAAGGCACAGTGGGGAGCAAACATATAATTGGGGCATTTCTGTGCAAACCTCAGAAAAGTAGAGAAAGACGCACACTAGAAAATATATTGCAGTCATTAGTCACGTATATTAGGAATTGGACATTTATACCTGATGTTCATTAGTAGTTGATGGATATTTATATTTTGGATATTATATTGCTGGATAATTATATTTAAAATGCTTTAAAATATGTTTTTTGAAAGACAGTAGTGCTATAAAAACATTGGTTTTGTTAATAGCAAATATAAACGATACACTCTTTAAAATCAATCTTTAATTCCATTTCTTGTGCAGTGGTTTTGTAATACTGATCATCCTGCTATCTTCCAGACTCTCCATTAGCTCAAGACTATGCCAACTGCTAGGTAGAAGATGAAGGAACATGAAGGTGGGGATTATTACAAAAAGAGATGTCATTCATGCTGCTGTAAATACTATTGTGAAGAATCAGATGCGTAGGATAGGTCGTTTCTAGGTTTTTTGCCATCGCTTTACGGGAAAAGCTCATAACGTGCCCATTATCGTAAAAGACCTTCAGGAAAGGCGTGTTCCTAGGAACTGTGCTGCTGTGCAGGTAGGAGAGAGCTGTGCAGGTAGGCACCAGTATTGTGTTTAGAAATTCACACCTCTGATATCTTGAGTACTTGAATACTTTGTGCGTCTCATTTGAACGCTGAATAAAAACATCAATGTAGTTTTTGTTTAAGCCAATTCATAGTATTTTCTTGCATTTTCTTGTGAACACTGGGTTCAGACTTGGTTTTGAAAGCCCTGAAGTTTATTTGTGAGAGCTTTTAGCTTAATTTTATGGATTATATGGTATTCTTCACTATGAAGTTTTAAAAGATACAAAAGAAAAAACCTTGCTCAAATGTAGAAGTTATTTTTGCAGTAACGTATGTCATGATTTTTAAACATTCAGGCCTTTAAACTTTTTTTTTATAGTGTATGTTCTTGCCAATCCCAGCACAGTTCTACAAAGTAAAATATTTGGCAGTGAATTCATATTAACAGATGGAACAAGAAATTAACACGTTTTTGCTTCGCTAATTCACAGTTCTTTTAATACGCTAATTCTAAATCACCTGTTCTGACTTTGACAGGCTACAGACACCTGTTTGGGGTAATATTCCACAGCTAATTATTACATGAGAAACTCAGTTTCCAACAAAAGGGTTTCTGTGTGAAATTGTCATAGTTAACAAATTAGTAATACCAACTTTATACAAAAATAGCTTGCAGTTTTAATTTACATGTACTTAACCTTGCCTGAAGAACCAGAAGCAGGGGGATTGCATGGAGGGCAGCCTCTCCCCCCGTGCACTGGCGAGCAGGGGCATCCGTCCATTACCCACCGGAGCTGTAAAGTTCCCGATGCACGTCCTGGTCCTCGTAGCTGAGGCAGTGATACCAGAATGTGAGGACCACAGTGCTGCTCACCAAAAACCAAGAGAAGAGGGCAAGAAGTTTTTTCTAATAAGAAAGCTTGGAGTAATTTCCAGCTCACTGGGCTTGGTGCAGTTTAGAGTCAGAAAAAAAAAAGTCTTTTTTTTTTTTTTTTTTTTTAAATGATAGCCCTGCTGCAACATAAAGACATTACAGTGCTGTTACACTTTGAGTTTTTGCTGTTTACCTCTATAAATCAGATATAGCAGTTTAGAACTGAGCTTCGTTGTAGGATGTAGTGTTTAAATATTGCCCCAAAAGCTGGCAGCGGATAATTTAATCCTATATCATTGAATGTGTGAGCTTTTTTTTTTTTTTTAATGTATCTGTGCCTATAAGGAAAAAAAAATACATGCTTTGTGGTTGTCTTTTTAGAAGTTTATTACACTTCTGTCATAATGAGTCATCATGTTCATATGGGAAAGGGGGGAAGGGAGCAGAGAAACTATTCCATCTCACTGCTCTTCTCCTCTGCTCTTTTGCTCTTGACATAAAAGGGTTGATACAACCCTCATCCTCTGTCCCAGCTGTGCACCAGCACGGAGGCCAAGTAGAGTCTATAGCAGTAACAACTTTATGATAATGGTGGAAAAAACAAATCTGGCGTGGGCATGAGGAGGTAAGCAAAGTTGCTCAGTGCAATAGGATGAGAAAAAATGTTCAATATGTGAGAGAAAGGGTAGAGATAGGCTGGACACAAGTGTGTCTTACCCAAACTACCACAGCTTACAAAGCAGCACTGGTACTACCAGGAACTACTCATGCTCTGTCTTTCTCATAACCCTTAAGTCTTAAAACACAAAAATAATCTTAAATCCTTTGCTTACCTTATTTTGAACCTTCCTTAATTCATCTGCTATTGTTTTATCAGGAGTTTATTGATGGTAATGATGTTTTATTGCTCAGCTGTAAGATATAAATGACTCGGTGAATCTCTTTCCTTTGTTCTCTCTGCTTTAGATTCTTCCTTTCTTTTCTTCTGTCTTTTCCCCACCCTTACATCTACTCCTCCATCTCTTTGCAGTATTCAACTATCTTGTCAGGTAATCTATTGAGAGCTGTGATACAAATCACACAGCCTTAAAAATAATATTGCTATGATAAGCCTGATAAAAATAATAGAGTTCACAGGGACAATTCAAAATTTATCATCATTAATTGTCTTTCTCAGGTGTGCTTCCTTCAGGGTTTTGAGACAGCAAGAGTTTCCAGTGAACCTGGTGGACTCAAGTATATGGGCTACTCATTGCTGTTCCTGGGCACCTGGATACTCTGGAGTGGCACCATATTTTGCTGCCAACCCAAGCTGACCAGAGCTGTCTTTACTTTTCCTGTTCCCTGAGGATAATGAGTAGAATCTATCCCAAGTTTTTCATGATTATGCCCACACCTGCTTTATAGCTTTCACCAGAAATACAAATATACATGGTGGTTGGTAAGTCGGGGAATGTTAAACAATCCTGGAGAAACATTGTACAGATTTACCAGTTATTCCAATGAGATTATGCAAGTGCTTATAAGAAAGGGAATGTAAGTGGTCCATAATCGCTCCGTCTGTGAAGTCAAATTAAGTTCATTTACTCTTACTGCATTAGTTCCTGTTCTTCAGCGTATAGATTAAAATGAAGCTGCCTGGTACCTGGCATGAGCATAGATTCTGTAACCATGTAGCTCCTCTAATTAGAGATAGTAATTTTATATTTAAATAGTTTTACAGGTATAACTCTCAGTACAAACGCCATACAGTGTCTCAAAGTCCCTTTAATGATAGCTGTAGGGGTGTAACAATTCTTAGAAGTATGCAAACTGTAAAGACTCAGGCTCAGTGCTGTGTACTCTTTGTATGGCTTTTAAAAAAAATTGTGTCAAATTATCCATTTGTAGTGATCTTCTACAGCTTGTCAGATAGAGGAGGTAGAATATCTATAATGTGATTTTCTTTCTGCTTTTCTGTAGGACAGAATTATCCTAAATACTGTATCCCTCTGTGAACTAAGATAGCCCACTAATTTTTAAGCAAAGCTTAAGAAAGTCCTTCCTAACACCAAAACTGTACTTAGGGTCTGCAGAAGATGGGTAGAGTTAGGGCTGGCACCTGTGCTTTGGGGAGCTTTTTGGTTTTTGACTGTATTTGCATGGATAGTATTTTATTGCTAATGTCTGTGTCCTTAAATGACTCTTACTTAGTGTATGACAGTAGTTTTCAGTTGTAGTTTCTGCATGCTGCTTTGTAAGACTTTGTTATTGCTTTAATCAGTTTCATTACACCTCGGTGTCTAGATCCTCTCCTTGTCAAAATATCATAGTAAGGCATTAACCATGGAATGATGACATGAATCTTAAGGCAGTAGGATCTGGCATTGATGCCAAGGGATTTCTGCTCTTCCACTTGTGTACTCGCATGTTCCTGTCTTTTTCTTTTGGTTATTTATGCCTGACCTAAGCAGAACTCCATCTAGTAAAAGCCATGTAAGAGAATTTGCCTCTTCAGTTTACAACGGATTTCTCAAGAATCACAATCAGCACATTTTTTCTGTTCTTGCTTATCTGACCCTGGAAAGCGACAGGACATGAACCAGGGAAAAATAAGTACCCATGAACAGCACCCCATGAACGATGCCTTTGCCCACTGAGGCTGGGAAAGAGCTACCAATTTGATTGTTATGCACAGTGATTGATCCCCTTTCCTTTGACGGTTACATGATAGATAAGGAAAATAGTCAAGTCTGGAAGAAGCTATTTTGTGCTCCTATTAACTGGAGGATTTTCAGCAGATGTCTTAATAGTTGGAAATCAGCAATAGTATGTGGATTTATTTGTATGCCATCTGAACCATTTGACTTGCCGATGCATGTTGTTTAATAGCCTTTTGTACATCGTTTTCAGAAGATAGTTCAGTAAGATTTTCTTTTATTGTGTGAAATAACCCATTTTGTGGATGGCATTTCCTATTGTTGGAGTGCGTGTTGAAGAGACTAATCGGGTGCAGTCACTGCAGAGAAAAGAGAATATGCGAAATGCTAGCCCATGCATTGAGAGGCACAATAGAAACTTGTGATGAAGTCATCCTTTATATCTTTTTTGAACATCACACATTATTCTGCTTTTTGGATGTCTTTTGGTTGGCAGTGATCTTTTGTTTAGGTACTTAAAAGCCACTTTACTGCTTCAGTGTTTAGATTGTTTCAGTCATTCCTATCTTGTTACTGTCAACATTATCATACACTAATATGGGTTAAATTATTTGCAGACATGTCAGTCCTCTACCTTAACGTGAAGATAGTTTTGGCTTTCTGTTGTTCTTGTATTAAAGCATATCTGAAAAGATAAATGAAATCTTAGTTCTTACACTGACTCATATCGTACAGTCCCTGCCAATCACTGTACGATTCGATGAATGTGAAATACAAGTATGCATTGATTAATCACTAAGAAAAAGTTTCTTTTATTGGTTTTTACTCTGATTATCCCTCAGTACCTCAATGATATACATAAATACCTCTGGTCATTTGGCTATGTGTGTGTTTAAAAAAATAATAATGCTGTATTTACTGTACAACATGAATGGTGATTCATTCAAAATTATTCACTGATTTCAGTGGCAATTCCTATCGTGATATATTATTAGATTCTGGGAATGAGTCTTTGTATAGCAGAGATAGTGAACAGCAAGGAAAAGAGCTTGAAAGTTGTCAGATTAGGCTGATATTAAGATTTCATAAAATTTAATAAAATTTAATTTGTTGATCAATTAACATAAACTACTAAGACAGAACTATTTTTATGCACAAAGGTATTAACCAGAGTCCATGGTGGCCAAATAAGGATCAAGAAGGTCATCTAGGTTTTTGGAAAAGCTGCTACAGAGGTAGATGCAAATTACGCTTAAAAAAAATATATATATATATCTCTTCAAGGGAGACAAGATTATCAAACTGAAGGTGCCTCGTTGCTCCAGTTGTCGGAGAAAACTGCCGTCTACCAGCGACGAAGGTCCCATTTGAATCTAGATGCAGGAATGTGTAGGACGTACATTCAGCAACTCCAGCCACCAGATGGTAGACTCTGCTTACTGGTTAAGTCAGCTCTAGTGTCTGGTCACCAGTTGGCAGAAACAGCAGTAGACAAATTACATCACCTTAGAATCACAAAGCACAGTATCACTCCTGTATTTTGATACAAGTATAACCCTTCTTTCAGATTTCTGTTAAAACACAAAAACCGACCGAATCCCTGTCAATATTACACAGCATCTATAAATATTCTCCGATGTAGACTGAGAAGGAAAGTATATTTGTATTAGGCTGTTTATTATATGAGTGGAATTAGCAAGAGACAGTTGGTGTAGAAAATTAATGAACTAGAGTTTCATGGCTGGAATTTACTCCAACCTGCCGTATGTTACCAGTAAAATTTGTTTGGGGAACCTCAACATACTCTTTAGGAGACATTTGTCCATTTTGCCAAATGATCACACAACTGAGCGTATTCTAATGGCATTCTCGGCTATATTTTAAATTTTCCTCTCATTGTGTAGAAACAAAATATAGTGATAGAACACAAATGTTTATGTTTATAGAAGACATTTTTGTCAAAGCCTATGAATCATCTGCATGTGTGGGAGATACATATATATGGTCTACATTCATACCAAATATTTTAAAAGAGCCAACGAGGACTAATTGGACAAAATCTCAATGATTTTGTGCCTAGTAAGGTATGAACTGTAAAAGACAGCTGAAAGCATTGGGCTTTGCAAAGAGAATGAAAACCATCTGTCAGAAATACTTTCCACAGATTATACTCAGTCCAGCTATTAATTAAGTGATTTTGCATTACTACTTTCAACAGAGCAGATCCTTCATTACTGGGAGCAAACCAGAGGTATGTGTTTGACCTTCCATGCCAAAGAAATATGATTGTGTACCATCTCCTAACAGTGAACGAAGGAACGAAACAGTAGGGTCATCCTCTATACATGGATATACTTACTCTATCTCAAAAGCAATGTTGCAATGTTGGAACTGTGATGGATCTTACTTTACAATCTCCGAGGTAGCAAACACTCACATTTGATACTCAGGTGCTGTCACCTCCAATGCCATGAGAACTGGTGTGGTCATAAGCTGATGTCCCTCAGAGCTACCTGAGGGAAGTGTGGCTGTGAACCACAGCCATCCTGCTTGACTTTGCCAGTGGGTTTTCAGCTGAGTGTCTGACGCACCAGTTGCCAAGAGACTGATCCAAGTCTCATTTAAATGAATGGGACTTTTCTATTGCGCTTGGTAGGCTTTAGTTCTGGCCTCATTTTCTGCAGTGCCACTAGTCTGAGTGCCATCCTCGCTTGTAATGCATTGCACCCAGACTGTCCTCTGGGCTCCTAGTGGACTTTTGTAGGTGGAAGATGGAGAATGAATTGATGATAAAAAAACAGGGACAATTTCTTGCTCTTTACTCTTTTTCATAGTAATGGATGGACCGGGTCTGATTTCCCGCTGTTGTCCACGTCTAGCTGTAACTGAGGGTTTGTCACAGCACTGATACTCATTCACCTGTTGACATTACTTGGTGTGTTACATAGCAATATGCTCCACTCTGCCCTCATTCTCCCTTGCTCCAAGGCAGATGATGTGGTGAACAGCAATTTTTATGGTGAACTACGTAATAAAGGCTTTCTAGTTTCCTAGGAGAGAGAACTTTAATACTCCTTAATTAGTATAATGGACCGAGGATAACAAGTTCAGTGGAAGGCAAGCATCCTTATATATTTTTGCTGATACTATTTAGTCCTGGTCTTTCAGCATCCCGTTGTACCTCGTGTAGTCCTATGCTATTTTGTCTTCCAGTTCATTGAACAAATGAGTTCTGTCCTAGGGCCAAAATCTGAAAGTACCAAGTGCAGATCTTTGGAGTAGGCCCCTGACTCAGAGGAATAAAATACAAAGATTCACCTAATCTTCTCTGGCATGAAAAATTCAGCTGTACATCTCATAAGAAAATGCCTATGACCTCTGGTCACTTTTTTCTCAAGTCAGACTACTGCATAAAAGTCCATCTTGTAATAAGTTGTTTTTTCTGCTTCTCATTCTGACTATTCCAGGAAGCATTATCCAGAGCTGTACAAAATCGAGTGACTGATTTCTTCAAAGCTAATTGAAAATTCTCAGACCTATTAAAAAATCTCTTCTGGATTTAGTGAAGCTTTTTGTTGAATCCATATTTTTCAGCTTTAAACCTATGAATCTGAATGTCTGAAACTTGATTTATAATCAACAGTTGCAGTATGGAGTATGCAGGGGGATGCCTTATCGCCACGATGCTATGAACCATGCAGCTGAGCTCTGATGTAGGGAAAGCAAACTGAGAGTGCTATGTGGTCACTGAAGATTACTTTCTCTCAAGACTAATAGGGGGATGAAATAATAATGTGGAGAAATTAAACTAGTTTTAGGTGCTTTGGCTGACTTTTTGGAGGCAACAGCAATTCGTTGCTGCTGTAACTGAATCTTCTCAAGTATCCAAGCTTGCTCAGAGATTGCGATATATGTTTGTGTATATACATAGATGTATATAACTAGGGTCACAGAGTGGATGGTATGCTTGGGCACAATAACAGAAGTCCCTCTTTCAGGGGACTCCCTCTTTCAGAGACTATGGAGAAGTCAAAATTTGAACATAAGACCTCTTATAGTGATCTCTTTTCACGCATCTTTGCATTAATGGCGAGCTCTGCTGTTTCATACCACAAACCTTTAATGTTAACGAAAGCACACAGGGACTTGAAGTTGAAGATGTGTGGGCAAGTTCCTTTACACACAACAACTTCAGATATATGGTTGCTTTTTGTTGTAGAATATCTGTATATAGCACTGTACCCTGGAAGCCTGTTAAAAGAGTTTCTCTCTGCTATGTGTGATCCACCTATAGTAAATGATTCATTTAAGTACGTTTGATGCTAGCTGAAACATTTACAGTTTTCAAAACCTCACCAGTGCCAAGAAAATGAGGGTGATTGAGATGACATATCAAGCTGAGAAAAGACAACAAACAAATGTAAATAATGATTGGCTAATCTGGGGTATTTTTTCCTGTTTTCTTTTGTAATTCAGACTACGTATACCTAAGATACATTTATAAATGGGCATGCCTGCTTCAATTCTCCTTTTAGATTGTGTACCAATACATTGTATAAACATGAGTTTTTGAAGCCATTTAGTGCTCCACCAAAGTAGCAGGGCATTAGGTTCTCATTCATTCATCTGAAAACAATTAGGAGAAAATGCCACTTATCTTAAATAGTATTTGTCAGATTTTCTTCATCAAACTTGGTAAATACATATCTTCTGACATTTTGATGTATAATCATCAGTCTAGGATAAACCTAAGTGACTGGGCTTTGGCCCGTGAATAGCTTTTGTTGCTGTGTGACATTAAAATGTTGTGTTGGGGTTTTTTTTAAAGATATAATGAATATTCAAAATTAGAGTTATTCTCCGTTGTACCCACAGTAGGTCAAGTGTCATAAGATCAAGAGAATACTTCATATGCAATCTAGGGGTTTTATAAATATTTCTGAATTGAATTTTTCGCATGGTGTATGCTTTGGAACTTCTGTCAATGAGAAATGTAAATTAACTGCCAATTTTCATTTGAATGGACAACTAGTTAAAATGGAGATATTTTAATTGCCTTTACAGATTCTTTGCATTCATAGGTAGTAAAAGGCATTCACCCTTTTTTCCCTGAAAACTTCCTTTGAACTTACTTCCTCTGGTATTACAGTTTTTTCCATGCCCTACCTTTATGCACCATGCAGTCCAGTCTTCAATAAAACATTCAGTGCTACCACCTGAAGACATGCGTCCTCTCATTAAGTGATGATGCTACATGGGACATCATTAGGATTGCTGTTTATAAGTTTTTGACATTCAAAATTTAGGATGATTTGCTAACATCTCTATAGCAGCTTCTTCTTCATAAAAGATCTAGGAGATGATCTGGTAGTATTGCCCTGCAGTGATTTAACTATCTGACAAATATTTTATGTAGTCATAGATTCCCGGTTCAACCATTTGCCTGTGATTTGCTTAGACTAACCTGTGGAAATGTGGATCTGGGTTATGATTCACCTGTTCAGCTACCTTCAGTCTTCAAACAAATACCTTAACATCCTAAGTCATAGGTAAAACTATATAAATTGAAACTAAATGGAAAGATGGATATGAATTTTTTGATTCAGTCTCTTTTTCTGTAGGGGAAAGAAATATGAACTGAAATAACAGGAACGGAGGTGGAACAGAGGAAATGGCAGAACTGTAGTTATAACTTCTACCATATTTTTGTTGGGTTTTGAAGTATGAGGTGGGGTTGGTTGTTTTAATAATTGTTTTCTGTGTGTTCATGGAGTTAGCTTCACATTGATTTAACTTTCCTTTTCCCTTTGTTGTGTCCTGGAGGGGCTGGGAGGGAAGTTTCCATTTGCAGCTAAGTTTGAAAAGTCTTTCTAGGCACATGGAGGAGCAGCATAGTGATGTTTTCTCAGGGTGTGAAATAGCTGGTGTGTCTGGGTCTTGCCCTAAGCAAGTAAGTCTGGTAGCTCCAGGGAATGTCAGATTTACCATGTGTGTGCAGAAGGTTTATAGTTCCTGTGTGTACTAGACCTTGCGCTCCTGGAGAATGCAAAAGGGGTTTGTTGCTCACTCAGAATAACCAGCCTATGTAGCCATGTTAGACTCAGAGCTTTCTTGTGACTCAGAGATCCTCAAATTGCCTGCAGGAGAAGGGCTTCTAGGAGTCACCAACCAACCAGAAATTCTTGCTGGTGGCATGTGAACTGTGGGATAAATGTCAAAACAGAGCATCCATTGATTTCCACTCCCTCTCTAAGCTCTCTCCAGCCAGCTGAACCCGTGCTTGAGGATCTTTCTTCTTCAGGTGCAACATTGTGACCCTCTCCCCAAGGCAGCCTTCCTTCTAGTGGCTCTTGCCCGGTGCTCGTAGGGAACTCCATTATAAAGGACAGAACATAAGACCAAATTTTGTTTTGTTAAGGATGATTACTCAGAATAACAGAACATTCAGAGTTTAGAGGACTGTTGATCTGATTGAACTCACACCGTGGCCATTTCATTGCAAATCTATCTAAAATTGGTGGCTGACAGAGAGGCTACCCGTGTTTTGGGTTATTTTAGATAAGTTTTGTGAAAAGTAGGCATTTTTTGTATGTCTCCATAAGCATACAGAGCTCCTCTGAGAAAAGGTAAGCATGGATGAGCGTAGTCATGAAGAGGAGTAAAGTTTCAAAGACCTAATCTTACTTTTCTGACTCGTTTGAAACAAGCAGTGAACTCAACAACTTCTTTGTTTTAATAAAGGCTATAATAATAATGGGAGCTCCAGATTTTCTAAAAAATAAGAAGGTTAATGTCATATCTGGAGTCTGACCTCAGGTCTGAATTGTGATTCTAATGTTGATCATTATGAGACATAGCTTCACACCTCATAAATCCAGTCAGCCGGTTTCTACTATCCAGTGCAATATTTAAATAAAGAGCAGTTTCACAAAGACATGCATCACTATAGATTCCCTTTTTGCACTTTTTCAAATTATGGTGCTGCTTTATACAAACCACCTTTCATAAGCTGTCTGCCAGAAAGCTCTAAAAATAATAGCACAGACGCTTGCAACAACAAATTGGCTACCTCACTTTCAGTGAATCGAATGTTCAAATGAAAAGGTTTTCTGCTTCCAAGTATTTGAGGCATACCTTGAATATGTTACCAGGCTCAGATGTACTGGTTATAAAAATAAAAATAAAATGGAAGATAAAGAAGTTGTTTACATTCATTGTGATTTCCATTTTTTAAAATAAGTTGTATTGAAATGAAGGGTAAAAAGAGACAGTTTGACATGGTTAGTAATTACCCATAGATGCGGCTTAAAAAAAAAAAAAGTCTGTGCTTGTTTTTATCTGGAAATTGTACTTTCTACATCATCTGTATGAATGCATGCCCATGTGTACATGTATTTGTGTTGTCTGTCTCACACTTGAAGGCTTCAGGTTCATCCCATGTCCAGAAAAAGTGCAAAAAGTGGTGTGGAAAGAGAAGAGCTCATCTGTGCATACGTGGGCAAGGGCAGAGTTCCTACCTGCCTGCTCCCTATCACCCGGACTGCCTCTAGTAAGTAGGGTCAGAGCAGCACCGGGCTTCCACCATTTGGAGATAGCATTAGCTGCTTTCTTTAATTTGTGTCTGGGAAGGAACGGTTCCTTCTTTGTCACGTTACCAAAGCTAGAATAAATTTTGGGAAGTTCAGGTATTTGAGGAAATGATGTGATCTCTGCTTAAGTGGCCCTATACATACTACTCGTGTGAACAAGTAGTACTGCCCAGGTCAGTGAAAATATTTGTGAACATTCTCATGGGTGCAAATGTCGTACACTCTTGCCTGTAAAGAATACAGCACCCCCACCCCCATGAACAACACTCTTCATAATCCTACTTTTGGGTTTTGTCCAAACCTAGGAAAACACTTAAGTACACATAGCTTTTTTTTACTCATGGCTACTACATCCAGTTATCAAATGCCTTCGAGTGGGATATGATGACATACTTATGTATTCATGAGATCATTTTTCATAAGCTGTTTCACGTATGGTGTTTGTAAGCCATGCAGCCTGCTTTCCTCTGGGAACTAGAAAAAGGAACAGCTGAGAACTGAGCAAAACTATACAATCTTTTTTTAAACATCCATTTCTAAAACTGAGTTTTTATAGTTTCCCCCAAACTTCCTGGGACAAGTTCTTCCAGCTCTTCGTATCGTAAGTGATAAAATGCAAATGTCAAACATTATTAGTTCTGTAGCATAAGTACTAATTTTTGGTTTTGCTAAGCAGTTTATATAGGAAAATCTGGAATGTTTCCAGTCATCTTCACTATCATTTAGTCCTTAAAACCCAGAACAGACATTTAAACTGAAAAACATTATATCTTGTGTGCAGATGCACATGCAGCACCATCAGAAGATGAATAGTTGTAGTCTTGAACTGGCATCCCTATCAAATAGACTCTGTATAATTAAATAAGAAAGCATTTTAACAAAAAATTACATCTTGGGCACTCCTTTGTGAGGAAAGGAGTGAGCTGCAGAAGGAGAAAAGTCCACAATGATTAGCGGTTGATTTCCATGAGAAATTTCCAACACCTCTAATTTGATTTTTTTCCTTTTCTTTAATGAATGCTTTTCTTCGTGATGTTGTTTGTTGTTTAAGATACCTCCCAGCATCATTTTTAATGTCATTACAATATGCAGGCTCCGCAGTTTGGCGAACTTAAAATACCAAAGAGCTCATAAAAAAACTGTGGCTCTTATGGCACTACAGATAGCAGCTTCTGTATTAGATTTGTACGACTTTAATGCTGCCTTTTCTATATCTCAAGGCTGTTTCATGCAAATATTTAAGCTTAGGTATTCTCACAAACAAGCAGCCATAACGTTTCAGTAACTTTGTTTTAAAAGAAAGACTTTTGAACATGCAGGAAATATTAGTACATCAAACAAAGTGAAAGACAAGGTAGTTTAACTTGTTGGTTTGTTTGCTGAAACTCTAAAGTAAATATACTGTAGCTAAAAGTGTTCCATTTTTATCTGCCTGCTGCAGTAATGGCTGTGTTACTTCAGGGCTTACACTTCAATAATTGATCAGGGTTTGTATAGCACCGGCTAAGAGCAAAAATAAGAGTGTTGCTTTGAACAAACTGCTGCAATGTTATAGCATTAGGCACAGAAACAAGATTCTGGAAATATAGATATATAAAAAACAGGAAAAAGATGGATAAGTTGGAGTGGTAAATACTGCTTCAGGCTAGAAAGTAATGAGAATTTTTCCATAGAGAGTTTTGACCTGCTATTCAAAAATTGTTTCTTGTCTTAATAAATCCTAAAAGTGTAATTTACTTGCAAAAGGGAAAGAACAAAGGCACCAAAATTCTTTTGATAACAACACTTGTTAAGGTTGATAAGTTGGGTTTCAAATGTGTGAAGAAAAATGTGTGACAGTTTGTTTTAAGGTGACAACCTAAGTGTTCAGATACTTCCATCTTGTGCTGTTTATAAAGCAGTACACTAGTAAATGTTTTACACATGTATATTAGAAGTGGAAACAATAGGTAACATCTTCCCATCAGATTTTGCAAAAGCTTTAGTATCTGTATATAAATTTACAACAAATTAAGGCTATTTCGGAACGTCATCGGTATAAATCAAAATTACATGTATTAATATTTCTTTCATTTGGGTGATAAATTATTTTGATTATTCATTTTGAAAATATTTTCTATTGGTTTTGAGGTTTTATATTGTCTTCTGTAGACTCAACTTTACTACTAAATAAAGAAACACAGCATATTTGCTATGCTGCTAAAAATTAATGTTGAATTGATAAAGTGTGAGAATTTCTCAATAAAAGATGAAAATGCCATCTTTAATCTGTTCTTCTCAGAGCAGGTTCCTCCCAACTAGATAATTTTGAATAGCACAGGTATCATAATGTCTTTTTACTTTATGGATTTGACAAATATTTAAAATTTTATGGCTAAATGATAGGAAATTTAATTTGTATACGATTTGGTATGGTTATCTCAAACTAAGTGTGCACCCATGTACGCAAAGGAAACCAGGGATGTAATGGTATTTGAGGGCACTTCATGTTTAACTGCCTGACAACCTACGGTTGAAGTCCATAGGTTATTTTCAAATGTACTCATGAATAAATATTACTGTGTTTGATTACTACAGCAACCTAAAGTTTCTCAAAGCATAGGAAAAAGAACTTGATGGTTACAGCCTTCTCCTCCTCCCTCCAAGCAGTAAATGAAAAAGTATTAACTGGCTTTCAAACAGTGTAGGCAGGGTTGCATGACATATGGTAGTTTGTTGTTATTGAGTACTTCACAATATTACATGCATGTAGGTTTCAAATACATGACATTTTGATATCAAAAAAGAAGAGTATATGTCATGAACATCTCACTATCTGACCATGGTATTTCCTAGGTGCCACATCTCATTATTATTATTATTTTAAGGTAGCAGTGCTTTCTGCTGAAGTCACTTGTGTGCTAAAAACAAAGCACAAAACCAAACAAAACCTTCTCTAGTGTTGTTTTGAAGTAACGCCACTTCAGTGGCATTTAGCAAAAAACCTGCTCAGATGGCAGAGGAGTTGCTCCAGCGGAATTTGATAAAAAGCCAATTGCATGGTATTAAGCCACATTCCTATTGAGAATTTGTATTGACAATGTATTGCATCTTGTAAGAAATATTACTTGAAAAAGTAATGAGAAAAATATGATGTTAATGTTCAAATTCTAATTAACACCACCTTCCACCATTTTAATCAAAATGTATTAGTTCTGGTTTTTCCATGTCCATGTAAGGAAGCATAAAGTCTAGCAAATTTTCAGTATTTAAAATCTAGAATTCCTAGAAAACCCTGCAAATGGATTCCTGTTGTGGAGATCCACGGCGTATCCTGTCAGATCTGCTACTGTGGGACTCCTAAGATTGATGACACCCCCGTATTGCATATATGACTATAAATAATTAACAGCTCCTATGGAAATCCATATTTGACTTAACTACAACCTTAAAAGCACTTGAAGTTTGAGATATTCAAGGTTAAGATCTTGTTTTGACCCATTTCTATTCCTGTTTCTTGTTGTCTCTAACAATATTGGGACTAAAACTAGAGGAAACAATATTACTGGCCTTCCAAAGCCAAGGCTTGGTATTTGGATAACCAAAATGAGATTTTACTTGCAGCGGGTCGGGAATGCAGTTTTGGTGGGTGAGTGGTCCTTGACAGACACCCCCGGCTCCACTCCTCCTCCTGGAGCCCAACTGAGCCACCACTGGCATGTCCAGAAGTGGTAAACAGCATCAGGTTTACATTGTAATACCAGAATCTTGTCCTTCGAGAAAAGGGAATTTCAGTATTTGTGGGCAGGAGTAAATCTTGGAGATGTAAACAGATCTAATGACCTGTGACAGATATCATGCTGCCTCCATTCATAGGTAGCCTCAGAAGAGAAAAAAGAGCCATCACTAGAGCCAGAGAGAGCAGTCTTGTGGCACGGCCAGAGCAGGCGTGATTTTAGTGCTCTGTGTGGGATGCAAAGAGAGAGAGAGTGGACCTTTCGGTGGAGTGCAGGGCTACGTTAAGTTGTAACAAAAGAAGAAAGAGCTGACTTCTTCCAGAAATCACCCCTGGTCTGCTAAGAATGGCGCATCAGACCTAGGAGATCTGCAGGTCTGAGATTCTTCATCTCCTTTTGAAATCGTTCTGATAGTAGTGAAAGGATAATAATGTTGCAGTTAAATTATTCTTAATAGGTGTCTAAATTGCTTATCATTGAGCACTGGAAGGGGTAAATTAGCGGCATCTTTTAAGACTGCTTTCTTAGCTTTCTGCATTTGGGCAGACATTGCTTTATGGGTTGATGTTGGTTTCACGTTTTCTAAACTCTTACCACAAGCATAAATTCTTCTCTTGAAAAATAAAAGCCGTTTATCATCTTCATTGCAAAATAAAATCCAAAAATATAGTTCTAGATTGCAGTTCCTCTGACTTTGAGCCATGGATGCTATCTTGAATGAAGATTCACTCTCTACAATCCTTATTATCAGACCCTCCTCAAGGCTGTACTATTGTGTTAGGCTGTAATGGGTTTTCAAGTAACTTTTTTTTTCTTTTGAACAATATAACATTTAAGAACTACATACAAATCAGATATTGTACTTGAGCATTTTCGACATATTACACTATATTTTACCTTTGAGGCCAGCCTTCTCCTAGAAGACAAAGAAATAAAACTTCTGATTTTGTGTAGAAAGAGGTTAAACAAAGGAATGTCTAGCTATTGGGCTATATTTTTCCAAACCACTCTTAAAACAAAATATAAGATTAAACTTCACTAATAACCCTGAAAATGTTCATGGCACACGTTCTTTGCTCTGATCCATCAATATTGTAAAGCATGAGGAGCAGGTGGCAAATGTTGTAAATGGTAAGTAATATTTTTAAGTGGACTGCCTTAGAATGATGTGCAATAAGCTATCAATTAAAAAAGTTAACCTGATCAATTGATAGTCCTCTCCAACTGTTGCAGTAGCTATCAAAGCCAAATTTTGTTGCATAGGGGAAAGCCTTTTGTCATAGCAACGCATTACACAAGTAATAGTTGCATGCATAACATGGGAAATAAAACCAAACAAAATGACTGTTATTACTATGTGGTTTTTATCCAATAGTAACAGATAAAATATGCCAGGCACTTCCAAGATACACATCTAGAGCCCAGGGACTTTCTTTGCCCTGAGTAATTGCCATCTGAAGAGAGCTATATATGTAAAGGAAGACAAAGGAGAAACTTGTACAATTAAAGACATCAGTCTTCTTAGCTGTGTACTTTCGCTGTTTTGGTTTTTAAATCTTTTATTCTGGGGATAAATGTAAAGTTTAGGGAAAGGACAAAGGGAAGCTTATTAACAGAGAGAAAAGAAAAAGGATGTAGAAGGTAAAGGAGAAGAGATTGTGGGAGAGATGGCTGGAAAGGAAAGAAGGGGGAGAAAGAAGGTGCTTTCATACAGCCTCTCAGCCCATACCATACAGTAACCCAGTTATATGCTCTTGTTCCTCACCAGTAAGACATTGCTTCTAGTGTGCAAATACTGGAGATTTTTTTTTTTTTTTTCTTTTCTTCCTAACCTAATTAATACTGCCAGGACTAAGAGTTGACATCTATGTAGAGGCAAGTTAAGAAGGGAAGAAGTGGGAATGGCTGCCTGCACATATACAAGGAAAACTTGGGCAGGGCAAGAGGAGAACTGGACCTGGATCTTCAGGATGTGGAGGGAGACTGTGCAAGCAGAAGTCTGTATGGTGTCTTGATAGAGCATCTCTGGGTTTGGGGTTTTCACTATAATAAAGGTAGTAGAAGATAAGACACAAACCCAATATTTTAAAATGTCATTGTGGTTTGAATAAGGCACTTAGAAGTTAGGAAATATCAGAACTACAGGAATTTAAATGACTGCTGCACGCACATATGAGAATCATGATTGAGCCTTCAGTGATGTGATCATGCTCTGCTTTTTTTTCAGAAAACTCCTAGATCTTTCATTAAATAGAAAATAGTCTTTGGGGTAAATCAGGGATTTGACTGTTTCTTCTATATTCTGAGAGTGTAGAAGGAATTAGTATGAGAACTGCATGAAAAAAGTAAGTTGAGATATGGAAAGGAGAGCCGAGTCACGCCCCTCTTGCAGTGTTCAGATCAACTCTTCCTGCTTTTGTCTTTACGGTTTATCACTACTGGTGTGCTCTTCATTTGCTGGAGGTCTGACCTGAGACTCCAGAAAACCACAGCACAGCTTCTGGCTGCTCAATCCTCTAACTGAAATCAGTGCGGGTCTACATCTGACCCAATAAAGGACCATCTAACATTATTCTGAAAAAAACCCCAAACCAACAAACCAATCAACCCCAGCTTCTCAATGTCTTGTAGTAGATGCACTAAATCAGTAGATACTCCTGATCATAATCTCTTTGTTCCTGAAATTTCCCATTGTGGAGATTTCAACTGAGAGAATGACACCCTCTTATTTCCGATGGATCTTGTAAAACAAATTAAGAACATAAACACTCAAGTTCTGTTCTGTGAACGCTGCAGAAAAACATGCAAATACCTTTATGATTCTGAGTAGGACCTAAATACTGTGGTTTAATTAAGGAGAGAGTAGTAGAGATAAAATGAAACACTGGATAGTTTTGCATCAAACCAATCATTTGTGCTCCGAATCAGGCAGGAGCCTATGGAAAACCTCTGTGTGTTCATGATGCAAGATCACTGCAATATATATGTGCATGTGGGGAATGGAGAACGATCACAGTCGTTATGCCAACTTTAAAATCATTTGCTTTCCAAACTTCATACTGTTTATAATAGTTTGCATATATGTCTATAACATGTATGATAGTATAATTTATGTAATATTTAATATTACTTGCACATGTATGCCTGAGCACCCTGTGGTGAGGATTCTTCCCATTTTTATAAACATCTCTTTAGTCTTTTTCTATTCTAACTGTCTTGTTTTGAGGATGTTTTTGGAGGAGGAAAGTGTCAGGCATCTCTATAGTTGCATCCATGCACTTGTTTAACAAACACATTAAAAACTAATGCAAAATGTAGCAGGGACTATTTTCAAACAGCCATCAAATGCACTGAAGCAATTCACTGTTTACATTACCGGTTCATACCTTCATTTTACACAAGAGCAACTGTATCAGTTCATCTGCTGTGGTGCAAATCCTACAGCAATCTTAAATTTAAAAAGGCCTTGAATTTAAAATAATATAAAAGATCCATATTTGGCATAAGAGGGGCAGTCACATGAAATCCTAATGTTGCCTTGGTATTTTGAAAATTTTGGGGCTTAGTACCAAAAATAACCTGTTCTGCATCAAGTACTGTTTTGCTTTGCTGCTTCTTTATTTCTTCCACCCCCATCCTCCCCCCCAGGCTGGCCTTCTCTCTTTATTTGTATAAATAATTGAGGATGCAATTATTTATGGCTGCACATAAGGATTCTAGATGTCTAACTATCTATCTGTGCTCACAGATCAGATAGTTTGTTATCTATATCACTATTTGCACCTGCAAGTCATTGTGCTTGGAAATTATCTCCTCATCTAATTGTGTGCACAGAGGTTGAATTAAAGCTGCTTTAAAAAGAAAGCCCTTCCTGTAAATTGAGTGCGCAGATACATCGCATCCATGATTTTTACCTTTGATAGGGTAATTCCTAGATTCATACAATACCTGCTGCCATTTAAAATTCTTCGGTCTGAACACCTTCTCTATTCTTTCAGATCCACATGTAGGAGGTGGTGAAAAGTGGTTGGGTGTAAGCCCTGAATATCTTGGTGCTGGATTGGATCATGCATGTGATGTGTAATTTGAGTATTTGCTACCATTGTGTTGCTTTTGAGGAAAGGAACACAAAGGCTGAACGAGACCCTCTTAAAAGTGAACGCATTCATTATGTGAGACACATCTTTGAGCAGAAAGCGAGCACCGACTCTGGTCCCAGCATTTCCTCTTGCTTAAACCTCAGCCCTCTATCTTGGGCATTTTCCTTTTGAATCATAATTGTGTAATCTGTTTCCCATTTTAGCATAAAAATCTTCTAGAAATGGAGCAGGCTAACTTTAAACAAGCTTCATTTTTCATGAATCAGGTTGTAAAGTTCACTGCCATAGAGGAGGCATGTCCTTGTAAAATTCTGCATTAAAAAAAAAACAAACCCAAAAACCAACCCACGTTATCTAAAGACGGATGGTATGATATGTCAGCTTACAATTACATTTTTCTGTAAACATAAAAGGGTTAGAAAAAACGGTCTCAACTGTTCAAAATACTTTTGAATAGCCAACAAGAAATGATGTTTACCATTTTACGAACGCTACGGCTACTTTATTGTCTGAGTGGCTTCCATGCACTCCAATAAATTTAAATTGGATATTTGCTGTCCAAATTGACAGTGGGCGATTAAGCCAAAAATAAGAGCATTCACCTTTAAATTTTAGCTGTGGCATCGTGTTATATTCCCAACATTATGTTACGTTGCATCAAGGCAGTCACTACAGACCAAAATTTTGATGGATATAAAGCAGATCAAAAGGGTACAGTGATTTTGAAGTCAGTGACAATAGATGCTTCAATATTTGTACATTTCTACTGAAGAGACTTGCATTATTTTGTCAGTTTGTTTCATTTTAGGGGTATTCAGAAATGAGATTCATTCTTGATATAACCCTTAAATTGTACAATTTAAGAAAACTGACTGAAAAAGATAAATTAAATGGGTAGAAATATTTTCAAATCAAAGAACAACTGACATATATAAAAATGATGTATGTTTCTTACATAGTCCACAGGGAGAATTCTGCAGGCTTGCTATGATCTCTACAATTTGCCTCCGGGCAAACGAGGCTTTGGGATATTCTATTATCCCTTTGGTCTGTTTATCATGGAAACTGATGTACAAATCGAAGGTTCTTTTGGACCTTTCCTTTCTGTTCCCTAGATCTGTTAAGAATGAACTTATCACCTGTCCTCACCTTCAGTGAAGTGCTTTGGGGAAGGTTCAGTGACCAATAATCAATTATTATTGAGAAGCAATCAATTGCTAATCTCCATAATTATGCACATCTAAACACTACGAACAAGAAAGAGAAACAAAGCTGCACTCCAAGCATTGCCTTGTTAGCAGTATTTTGTTAACACAGGCTCTAAAAAAAGCTGCCGCAGCTGGTAGCACAAATGTGTTTCCAGTATTCAGGCCATCAACGTGATTCGTCGCTAAATGTATAGAATCAGCTTCTTGCTAAAAACTACAATTACAGGTGATATACAGATTGAAATCACAGGGCTGGTTTGTCGAAGAAAATTGTCCTAATGATGGGTTTTCGGATCGGGAATGCAGCTCTTTTCTTCCTCTGTGATGGGTACTGAAGGCAGCTGCACCTGCCTCTGTGCTGTATTCTGCCGCACTTAATGATATCTGATGATATCATTAGGCAAAGTGTTCATAAACAGATGTTGAGCCTGTGCCTAAATGCTGTCAGATGAGCGGTTGCTGGCCTGAAACAGTATTATTTATATAGAACATTTACGTTTGTTATGTTAATAACCCCACTATTAGCTCTCTGGATGTTGCGATAGGAATGTAAATGTAGTTAATATGAATAACAACCTCTTTACTCTTTGTGCTGCAGTTGAGTATAACTTTTAGGCTTTTAGAGAGAAACAAAGATCCCCCCACCAAGTCCTTTTGACTTCATGATTTTTTTTGGCACCATTCAAAATTTTGATCAGCAGATAAATGGTAAGAATCTGTAGGACAGATGTTAAAGACTGGAATTTGTTTCTCTTAACACTTCATGTTTCAAGAAATTCTAGTATTTATATGTTTGCTGGTAATTCCCGGACCCAGTTCATTACCCTAATATGTCAGAGTTTTGATTGTAGACACTAAATTAACAAACACTCATTAAAAATAAAAATAAAAAGTACTATAGCAACTAGAATGACGATCTGTATTTCTAAAGATTATCTTCTCTGATTGTTTAATTTATTTCACAACAATAACTAAATATTGGGGAGATCACTCAATATTCATCTTTTTTGTTTAATGTTTCAGTCTGGTGTTGTTCTAGCAATGCTTGAAATACTGCTTTACAATTGCTGAGGGTTTATTTAGCCAAAGTTGCATTTTATACCTCATAGTTAATTCATGTAGAGTAAGTTATGTAAATTTTGACAGTCATCAAAATGTGCAGTGTTTCTCTAAAATACAGCTTACTAGCGGTGGCTCTGTTATAAAAATATCATTGGTGCCTTTATAATTTTATTTCATATTTTAACTCTTTCTGAATACGATTTGGGAGTAGAGGTGCATGTTGCAAATGGGGTTTTCTCATTTGTTTCGGTAGCAGATGATGACAATATTTCTGCTTTTACATGTATAAAGTATTATTAACTGATGTGTTGCTATAACCATGCTTTGGAACTACAGTAAACTGTTATATTCATTGTGTGTATTAATGCTTTTATAGTCCGCCGTGGGAAAATGTTGAAGATATCAATGTCAGAGCATGCCTGTAGCATAAGGAAAGATATTTTTTTTTTTTTTTCCCCCTGTGAAATCCTATGTGGTTTCGTTCGCTTACCCCTATAATTTGTAGAGCTCTCCTGTGCTTGTATGTCTCCTCAGATGAGTAGCCTGCTCCATATTACGTTGAAACATGCATTTAGGGGGCAAATAAATGTTTGGTGTCTCTTTTAAGAAGAAATGAGATAGGAAGTCCTGGTGTTCGACTATCCAAGAGGACAATGAAAGGGCCAACTAGAGCCTTGGAGGGGAACTTAAAGGCACCTTATTAAGAGAATTAGATGCTTGGAAGGCAAAAAGGATGTGTGAGGAGGAATACAAGAAATAATGTAAGAATTTAGGAACTGTTCTTGAAGAAGAAATTTGTAGCCTTTCTCAGGCAGTATGCCAGGTAGGAACCTAAATGCCTCCAGTGGCATTTAACCATCCGTGTTTCCCTCTTAGGGAGAAAGAAAACCCTTGTGGCTTAAACATTTCAGAGCTTTAGCACAAGGGGATTTTGAGTGAGGGAAGGTTTATGATTTTGGAGTTTTATTTTTTGTTCTCCAGAGAAGTAGGCAGAGGAATGTTCGAAACTCATTTATTGTGTGTATTGGGGCTCAGTTCCGCTTGAAGGAATCGAGGTACAGTTGTAAGGAGCACGGGAGAGGTTGTGAGATGGCAAAAGCAGTGCTGCGCTGTTTTGTTGGGTTTTTTTCAGGTGAAGGCTTCTTTGGCCCCATGCGTAAAGCTTTGGCAATCTATGCATTCATTAAGTTTATTTTTGTTAGGCTGGTAATGGGGACTGTGGAGCATGTCTTAAGACATTTTTTTGCTTTTGGGGCCTGAAGTGTGTGCATGTATCTAAACGGAGAGAATATTTCTATAGCTCCATCTGGTCCCATCTACTGTTGTTCTTGTACATATTCTATTGTAATCAGTGGGAATCAAGTGAATATTAAGGCTAAAGAATCACATCATGAAAGAAAGATAAATTTTGTATAATAGACCCATTACAATTTGTGAGTAATCAGCCTTTCAAGAAGAGACTTTAAAAAGCACAATGCAAATTCATTGCTATTTCCCCTTAAATATTTATTATATGTTGTATTATTAGGTTATCTGATATTGGAAAAGAATAAAGAAAAATGGCAAAACAGGATATTAAAATTCTTAGTTTTTATCTCCTTTCTTTTACTGAATGTTATTTATAGACAGGTCTGAAAGAGACAGCAAATGCAGACGTCATTGGGCTTTAAACAAGTTAAAAATCTGGAATTGAATCTGAACTTTGTCACGTCGGCCCAATTGCAAATAAAAAATCGGAATCAGTAAAGCGTTTTATGTAGACTTGGTTTAATTGTGTTAAAATTCATGGGGATTTGTTTGACGAGGTACATTTTTATACAGCCCTCCAATGTCTGATGGCCTGAAGGAAAGCTGTCTAACCGAAGAAAGAGAAGTGTAATGCTGGCGTACATTAGTGGTGATGTTAACATATCACACTATCGGTTCATGTTGTGATGAGAACTGTTATAAGTGCTTGGCAGAAATCACAGGTTACATCACGAAACATGCAAGACCAGGGAGGTCATCGTTTTAGTTATCAATAATATACACTCCTCTGAAATTTACTTTTGCAGCCCTCAGACACCACCTCCCCCAGGTATATCTCTGGCTTCATTTTTTTGCTTGGTTCTTTCTTTTGCATTGCACTGTTTATATCATCAGTGGACTGTATGGGATTTCTTTGTTTCATAAATCATTGCCGGTTCCTACAAAAGGTGACATAACTTGTTCTATTTCTCAATAAATATTTGTTTTATTTTTGTTTGCTGCAGTGTTGGCACTCAGTAACTTTATGTGTCTAAAATAAAGCCTGTAGGTTAAAAATATCTTCAGTACCTTGGGCCAAATTCTATGATTTTACACTGATCAAAAAACAGACCAGGTCCACTTAGGCCAATCCATCAAGGAAAACCACCAGTATAGGGAGTGAAAGACAGCCTGGGTCATCAGATTATTAATGGGGTAAGCCTTCTTTCAGTAAAAGCTATGTGGGCTTTGTCATTGGGCTCCAATGGCTTTGCTGTATATTAGCAAGAATTTAGCTAGTAAAACTTCCACTGGCGTACTTGTAGGAACAGTGATT
The DNA here is from genome assembly GCA_034008185.1 of Gorsachius magnificus. Taxonomy (NCBI): domain Eukaryota; kingdom Metazoa; phylum Chordata; class Aves; order Pelecaniformes; family Ardeidae; genus Gorsachius; species Gorsachius magnificus. The sequence continues at coordinate 5,164,169 of CM067085.1, read as the reverse complement.
TGCTGCAAAAAAAGTGCAATATTTTGAGAAGTCTGTGCTAAGCTAAAGAGAGAAAGAGCAATGGTGGCTCCCACCTGAGTGAGTCCAATTTTAATCTCCTTCCGCTTAAAAAGCCATGAATTGCAAAAGTCACAGTTTATAAATGATATCGCATTATACGTAGGAACACAAACAAGATCCTTACTTCTGCAGGGAAGGATTTAACCCCAGTAAATAGGAATAAAGTTATTTCTGAGATGAAATCTGCTCAGAAATTAAAAGTGCCTGGGTCTCCATGCAGTACAAATTACTTTATAGGCAGTGAAGAGAGAAAATCTGGTAGCTGGCCAGAGGAGGTTGTAGCCTCTCTAGTTCAGTGTTGGACCCACTGTGAGGGAGAATTCATGTAAAAAAGCTAGACCATAAGAAATACTGTTTCCTATGACTTTTTTGGTTTAGTCTCTACTTGCAGCTCTCTAGGAAAGGAGTATACCAGTTGCACAGATATTTTTCCTCACCACGGCTGGTGCAGGGAAATTGAGCTTAATGCAGCTAAGCTAGAGGTAGAAAAAAAAAAGGAGGGTGGATAAAAACTTGGGAATGGTCAGATAAAGTATATATTTTTCTATAAGGTCATCAGGACTTAGTTTTGCAAAGCCTCTCTGTGCTTTCTACAGTAGTGATGTGCTGGCAATCTCCTGTAAGGCGTGGGGGTGTTTGAGCCCTGAGCGAGCAAACCACTGCCTGGCTGTGGCAGGGCTATGGGAAGATTGCAGCAGAAATGGGGTGTAAGAGACTTGTGCGGGGCCTGAAATAAAAAACATCTTTTCATAGCATTGCGTCTGCTGGAAATCATGGGCATGTCCTCGCTGCTCTGCATAGGTCATGGAAGACACAGCCCTGTGATGGACTATCTGTGTTTAAAGAGCCATGTGTTTCAGGACCCACAGGGCTCAGTCTATAATATTTCAATAATCTTTCTTTCTGCAACCTTTCCAGTTAAGTAGAAGGACTTGGGTTTTGACTAAATCAGCAAATGCACAGTAGCATACCCTCTTCTCTATGTGTTCATTGTTGTGCAGGTCACCATTACAACCCACTACCTGGGTCTTTCTGGGTTGCTCATGAAGACAGAACCAGAATAAAGGTGAACAGACCAATGCAGTCTTCAAGAAAATTACAAAAAAACTTCTTAATTAGCTCTGAGTTTCTAGGAAGACAATGACAGGTCAGACTTGTGGAGTTCAGTAAACAAGAATGGTGTGGGACTCTTGATTCCCGAGTTGTCTTCGCGTTTCTTCTCAGCTCTTGCATTTCTTTCACTGCTTCCAAAGGCTGTGAAGACTGGCCATGGAAAGGTCATTCTAATGATTTAATGACTATTCCCCATCTTTTTCCCACTAAAATGTAAAATTTCCAAGGACTCTGTGAGCTTGTGTGAATATGTGCATGTGCACTTTATCAGAAGGTAACCGAATATTATATATCCCAATTTTGATGTCAAGCTTTGGCACTGAAAATATTCACTGCGCAGAAGAAATCATAACATTTTTCAAGAAGGTCATAAGTTATTCCCACTTTCATCTCCTTTGTTTTCTCTTAATTTACTTTGAAATGCCATGTTTTATTCAAATACAAGGAGGTTCTACCGTAAACTTGGATGCCATATGTACAGTTTCTAAAAGGCTCTCTGTATTATAATAATAATATTATAATAATTTTTTTTTGCGGTATGGGGGGGAAAGGATTTCAGAGGTAGATACTAATAAATTCTCCACTGCCTCCACTAAATTGAAAACTTACTTCTGTTTCTGTTTTGTTCAGATTTTACGGTCCGGTATTAAAGCAGGCCTTTAAATACGATGATTTCAGAAAAATATTTGAAAACACTAGATGAATCATTATTTTCTGTTGTGAGCAGAATGGGTTTTTTAGTTAAAATATTAAAACGTAGGCCCATCATGTAGCATCTACTCAGATCTTTGTAGCGCACAGTTGGTCATGTCTGATAATGGGGTACTTAGCAAGAAAGAGATCTTTAGCAAGGTAGACTAAGGTAGACGAAGTATGGTGTTTTCACATTAAAATGTCCTCAGGGTCTTCTCAACTTTAGCTAACACAAGGAATAAGGAAAAGTCTGGAATTGCTATTTTTTTGGTTAAACTGTCATGAAGACAGTACCTTGTCATTATTTTGTACCATTTAATTTTCTGTAAAACAAATGATGCAGGGCATAGTTTTCACGTCACTGTCATAAAACAGGGAGGGATCATTTGAGCACCAGGATCTATGTACAAAATCAGTGGGCCAATTTTTCTGTCTTTTTGCTTTCCAGAGAAGGCAGTTTGTTTGGGTCTGCTTAGAAAGAGCTTGCAGAGCAGAAGGCCCATGTGGAGTCAGAGAGCAATTTCACTCTCTCTTGCCTCTCTTTAGCTCACTGCAAAGATGCAGTCCAAATTATTGAAGACATATGCAAGCAAAGGACCAAAGGAGTTCTTAGCCTATAACTGTCCTGTATAATTTATCATTCCCATAAACATTTTCTTTATTCATCTAGATCTGAATTCTCCGTCTCTTATACTTGAATCTTTTGCAGATGATATTTTTGACAACTTCCAACAATTCTACTTTTATCAACATTGAGATCATTCACCACTAAGAATATAAAAATAAGAGATCAGATCTCCACTGTTTTTTTGGTTGGTTGGTTGGTTGGTTTTGGGTGGCATGTTTATTTGGTTTTTTAGGATAATTTTGAAGAGGAAATATGTAGGATCATGGGTTTCATCTGACAATAAGGGACGTGTGATAGCTAAACGCAGATGCTTAAGTTGTACAGACATAATTTTCAGCAAGTAGTTCTCCATCCTTTTGTGTTGGAACTAATCTCTATAATTAATGAAGGTGAAATTATAGACAATGAATTAGTAACTATTGATATACGGCAATAGATCACGGGCTTTTGCTTACTACAAGTCTGCCGGTCTTTAAAAGATGGTTATGTGAGTAATAACATTGAAATACATTTCTTCACTGCTTTAGAAATAAGAAAACCAAACAATTACAGGAGATTAGAGATGGCAAATGAAGTTCTGTGTGGTTAAACTGAAGTGATGTACCCATATGTCTCGTCAGTATTTCCCTCAAACAAAAATAACTGGTTTGCCTGACCTGCTGGAGAATATGTCAACCCATTTAAAGTCCTCCAGGCCTGATTGCTTAGCTGCGTCCCACCAGAAGTTATACTCCTCTGTAGTTCAAAACACAGAGAATTCAATACAAGTCTAAATTCCTGTACGCTAAAAGGTAGAGCTGGAGGGCGAGAAAGCTCTGTGCGAGATAGGCAGAGCGTTAGACTCGCCACCTCCCCTGAGCTTTTGGTTTGTCTTTACCCTCCTACAACACACGCGAAACAGCACAGAATGCAGAGCAGCAAGAAATCGCCGTCCCCAAAATGTACTAGCAACGTGATAATGTTGGCAATATGAGCTATATCATCAGCTGATGTAAATCAACGTAGCTGTAAAAGAATTTATAATCCTTTATAGCGGTGGAAGATCCAGCCAACGTTTTAGGAAAGAAAATGCTCAGCTTTTCTGTAGATACCAGGGAAACTAGAGAGGCACTCCAGGTGGGGAATGAGAAAGTTGATGCTCGGGAATAAGGGACTAATACCAGGTAGACCAGCAAAGAAAACACGGCTCCACTGGCTCAGTAATCCTTGAATCTTATGGCAGTAGTTTAATGAGATCTCTTCATCTTGAAATTAAAGTACAAGGAGTTTTTTTACAGAGAACAGTATTCAATAACAAAATATTAAATGATAAACACAGATTGCTTAAAATCAGATGGGCCATTTTAAGAAAAAGCATTTTAGCTCATCATGATATGTAGCACCTTATTTAAAAATTTTTTAATATTTGCAAATATAATTTCAAAGATTTTGCAGCAGTGCTTTTGTAATTAAATATTAATGTCACATGTTATTGCAGTAGCATGTTTATGAAAGCCGGCAACACTTCAAGTCAACTCATTTGTTTTTATATTTATTCTTGTACATCTGCAATCCCTTCCATTTCACAATTTCAAAGTGAAGGCCATTTTGAATAGTCAATATGTGAACATTTTTCATTGTAAGCGTTTTTTAACATCCAACAGGGTAAATATTTAATGTTGTGTTTTTAGCTGGTATAATTTTTCAGAAAATTGGCTATAACTTTTAACAACTCAAAGGTACCTAAACTGTCTACATTTTTGGCATAAGCGATCTGAAAATAATATAGCAATAAACATGATGAAGCTGTGAAAAAATACCTAAAAAATTAGAAGCTTTTTTCTGAAAGTTTGACTTCACGAAGTTGTGATTTCACAGCCAAGTGTGTTCTACTGTCATTTTATTACCTGCCGTGTTGTGACCTTATATTCACTTGAGTCATTTCAGCAAGTAGAGGATAGACTTTCGAATAACTTTTCCAAGTCATGTGTTTGCATTTGTGCGAGAGAATTCATGTCTGCAGTATATTGCTTAATGATTGTTGTTCAATATTTTAAAATAAACATTTTCTGTTTGTGCCTTAAGCCACTTCGCGAGCGCTGGGAGGATTCAGACTCAAAGCATTTTCTATTAGGGCCAAATTGTAAGGGCGACTAAGTTTGTCAGCTGCTTTTATTGAAGTATATACAGTATATATGTGCCTGTATTGGTTTGCCCAGGTCTGTTTTGACCAATTTACTGTATCTCACGATCTTGCCTGTGGCTCTTCAAACCTGTGAATCACATCAGTCTAAAAAGAAAGTCATTTCCATTTCAGCATGTTGGCAAGAAGAAATTTGTTTGAGGGGATCATATTTTAAACCATTCTTACTCCCCCCAACCTCCTTTAGTATATATCCCCACCGTACAGCAAAACGATTTGGCAGAGCAAATTGTGAATTATAAAATATGTTATTTATTCTACCACAAAATATATGAACAATCAAGATGCATTGTTTAGTTATAGGCACATTTAATAGTTAAAAATTATATCTGCACCTGATGTTGCATGTTAACAGCTAATACCATTTGACAGTGATGAAATTAAAGGATGAAGAAGAGATACAAACTACATTTTACAAGCATGATGGGTCTCCAACAATGCCATTTAAATATTATTTGTCACTATTTAAAATGAACCTTTCCCCTTTAAGCTATGCCATTATGCTCATTTGTCCTGTCACCACTGACAGGCTCTATGACTCACACACAAAAATGGTCATTAGGTACTGCATCTTCATCTTATTTAAAAAAATAGAAAGCATTCTGATGCCTCTAAAAGCCTGTAATTATTTTCATCCGAGGAGATAGTGTTGCTTGGAAGGTAATTTAATAACCTTTTGCATGTACCTGGGGAATGCCTCTCTGGGGAACCAAGGTGCCGACATGCCATTCAGTCGTCAAAACATGACCTTTAATGGTTGCTTGGAGAGAAGTTAGCCTGGAACGTTGTACACAGCGCGATGCTAATTCTGCTCTCTAATGTATGCAAAATTTAGTTCTTGAGCAATGATCTTTGTAAGATGAATTAATATAGGTACTGCTCCAGGAAACAAAAGAAATTGCAGTTGTGAGAGCTTTTCCCCACCATGATCTTTTGCTACATCGTTTTGAAGGAGCGCCTGAGCTGTCTGATTTTTTTAGGAAACAACACTAGCAACAACAAAACTGTACCTGGCAACATTTCCCAGAATTTGTGGGTTTAATTCCTGCTTTGGTGAGGAATGCCCGGTATCTCTTGCAGGGAAACTGGGACAGTGGGCTGTGTGATAGCTGTATAGGTTTACGTGAAACTGTGATGGCTGAACAATAAAATAGCGTAAATATAAACTGTAGGAAAGTACAAGGACAGCCGGTAGGAAAATGAATATACATTGTGACTGTTTTTGAAAAATTACTTATGCAGTTATGGGGTTAAAGCAAAAAAGTGTTGATTTTTCTGTAGCAATAACATATGCCAGGCACCTACAGGATATAGTAAATGAGGCACAGACTATGTCCCGTGACATCAAGGTCCAGAAACTCTGTATTTTGGTACACTGATATTAGATCCCACCCTAGTTAGAAATGCTGGGATTTCGACTCGTACCCCTGACATGCCATCCGTCAATTTATTAGCACGCTGGTGCAGTAAGCCACTGAACAGGCTATATCAATTCGTTTAGGTTTTTTTTTTTTTCTTCTTCTTCTTCTTCCCTTTAAAATGTCTGTAATCCTCAGCTCTGCTCTCTCAACCGGTCAACATTAAAGATTTATGTTGCACTTTTTTTTTTTTTTTCATTGCCACACCTGAATATGGATTACTTAAATGGGCTGTAAATAATTCATATCTGGGAATAAGTTTCCATTACTGACCAATGTTGTAATTTAATATACTCTATTATGGGTTATACAATTTTAGATTGTTTTCTGTGTGCATTCAGCAGTCGGGCAGACAACAGTTTAAGTAAAAAGGGCAAGATGTTTGTTCGGCTTATTTTCATGTTCAGTGCTGTACTGCAAAAGTAAAACGCTAGTTTTAACAGCATTCTTTGTAGCTGTTCACGAAAATAAAAAATCTTAACCTGAATCAGCATAAAGAAAACTGAATGAATAAAATGGGGGGGGGGGGGGGGGGGGCGTATTAATCTAGATTTATATTCACCAAGCAGATGTCAGGTTTTAATGTAAAATACAAACATATTTTTCAGTAACACAAAATGTATCCCCCTCTCAATATGTGTGGGTTTTTTTTTTTCTCCTTCCCTTAACCAGTACTATTGCCTGTCACATGTGGTACTTGATAATTCTGTCAAAAGTACCTATAATAGAAGAGAGCATATTTAGCAAGAACTTTTTGAATAAGGTTACAAGCTACAAATAGAAATGCTCCAAAATGTTAAAGAGCATCATATTTTTAAAAACTGTCCATGTTCAAGTGTTTACACTTAAAAGAGATTTAAACAATTTAGGATTAAGTTGACTATAGTAAAAAAAAATTAATAATAGATTAATACATGAAAATAAAAAAAACATAGTTAATTTTTCTATAATTAAAAAAACCTTAAGAGAGTATTTATTTGTGTAAAACTTGATGTATCGAGTAAGGAGAATAAAAAAAATGGCATTCATTTTGTTTTCATTTTGGTATTTAGGAAAAATATTCTGTTACATATGGACTACTTAGACCTAATCATCTGACTGAATGTGATGTGTTTCTTGAGCCAGGTTGGAAAGGGCTGGCTTGAGAACAGTGCCCTGGTCTTGCTGCAGGCTATGCAGGTTGGCCCAAACTCTGCTGGGGAGCAGATGGTGAGCCAATGCTTGTAGTCACACTTACCTTCCTTGCTAAATCCATAATCCCTCACTGGACACGCAGCCAAGGCAGGCTTTGGAGGCAGAAAGGAGGTTACAATCTGGACTTGGGTATTGACTGCCAGAACTGAGAAAACAGCTCAGAAATTTCAAATGCTTAACAAGTTATCTGTCTTGTCCCTAAGCCAGTGCAGCATTTTTAAAAGTAATTAAGACATGATTGAAAATGTGTGTGCCATTTAAATACAAAAATCTTCAAAAATAATCAAAACCAATAATTAAAAGCCACATTTAATATACTAGTTAGTAAAAAGAGACTTATTTAAACTGAACTTGCTTTTCTTTTTACTGCATGACGCTGTTGAATTTTTTTAAAGGTTGCTTATATGCAGGGCTTGGAGAGAAAAATATTTTTCCTGAGCAAGCCACTGAATGAAACTGGATTTTTAAAAATATACAACTGTATGGAATTTTAGCTAACAGTGTGGTGATGATTAATTTAATTAATTATTTAATTAACGTCGTGCTGAGAGAATATTAGCCATATTATTATATATTAAAAGATACCTAATACGTAATGATAAGCACAATGTTCACGCACAGAAAAAATAACAGTTGCTTATAATAATCACAGCATGGCTTACCTTTCTAAATATTTAATCTATTCTAAATCAAGACAGTGATCCTCAAAAACCTATAATTTCAAAAAATATTTAGTAAACAGCCAAATTGTGGTCAACTGCAGTAAAGGGTATGCCATCTGTTTAATGTAAATATCTGGGAAAAGGGAATGTCATATACAAAAGATTGCAGAGATATAGTGAATATACACAACCCTGACTCTGTGTGTGTGTTTGTGTGTGCGGTGTGTAACGTCTCATTTATTTTTGCCCAAAACATAAACGTGGACGCAGTCCTACAAGGCGAAGCTTCGCACCAAGATGCAACAAAGTATTTAACCATGGACTTAATTTAAAGCACATGCATCATTGTATTAAATTTTGAGAGATTAAGCAATCGCTAAGGATTTTATTAATAAAATAAAATATATCGCATAAATCATTTATGGGTTCTATGAAACTTATCTGTCATACCATTTAAAGAGGTGAAGTAATTTTAAAAAGGAATAGTTAATTACATAATCCATTTTAGTTGGAACACCGTTAAAGTCATATTCTGATCAAGCATAAAGACATGCTTAATTTATGTAAACACCATACCCTTAACTCTGACCATTGGCCTCTTGGGATTTTCAATATATTTGTTTCTTTGTCCAAAAACCTGTATTATTCTAAAGGATATTGCTATTTGGAAACACCAGTTAATGGATTAACCAAGTGACAGTTAAAATCACTTACATTTGAAAACATTATTTATTTGTAAAGAATAATAGAGAAATATATAACATTGCTCATTTGCAGTATATTAGAAGTGTATATGTCCATTCCCTTCTGTCAGAGACCAATCACTGTATGCCAGTAATGGGTGCATACATAATGTTAACTTAATTGAAATTCCTTCTGAAAGATTTGTGCATATGAAATTGCACTGATAGAGAATAAGGTTTATTTTTAGGTTAGAATTAAGACTACTCTGTTGAATAAGACAACATGTATATATTTTATATTGAATAAGGGTAAAGGGCCAGATTCTCAGCTGTTGTAAATTGGTATAATATATGTTTTCTGTGAGATTTATGAATGTCCTTAATATTAATTTCCTTGCCTTTAAGCACTTAGGTTGTTAGTGATGCGATAAACAATGGCATTATTTTCACTTAGCTTCTTAACTGATTTATGAAATGAAGTACTTTGGGCTTCAGAATTTTGCAAGTTGTCCATTTTCCGAGTCCGGAGCCAGCAGCTCCCTGTGCTGCAGAGGGGCTGCTGGAGCTGGGGGGCCACAGCCAAGCCTTGTGTGTTTGTGTGACCCTCTTAAGGTTTTGGGTTTTTTTTCCTTTTAACGCACGAGAAACAAATGAAATTATGTTATTAAGTGTGACGAACAAAAAGAAAATTTTATTCTTTCCTTGCCTTACTGGTGTGAATCATTAAATTTAAATTAATAGGGTTATTTGCAAGGGTAAGAGGGGTGTGATTTGGACTTCAGGTTCACTCAGGTTGTTGATGATGAATTTGCTTGTCTGTTGTTGGGACTTTTCCGATATCTCTCGTAGCTAATTTCACTAGTACCTGATTTGATTTCAAAGACAGTGGATTAGTTCATTTAAATGGCTTCCTATCATTAATTTATCTCTGCCCTTGTGCATTCAGGTAGTTCCCTTTCAGCCACAGGGACCCGCTCATAAACGCGGGGCCAAAATTTGGCCCTGTGTTTTGATGTTGATTGTTGCTTTCAAAGCAGGCTTTTAGGTATATTGTAATAAAGATTTTCTCTTTACACGTGGCAGTCTTCAGAGCCCTGTCTGTCCAGAGCGTTGTCAAACTATAGGCAATCACCTATTCTACAGTGATTTAATTTCCTTCAGTGTGTCTTTTTCATCCCCTGGGAAATGTGCAGTATGTCTATTTCTGCCGCGTTGCCCCCAGCTTGCTTTGTGAACAGTGAGGCAAAGAATTCATTTTTTTTTTTTTTTCTTTTTTTATCAGCGTCTACCTCTGCTGTCAATAAATTACCCATGCCATCTCTTAGAGGACCTCCTGTCTTCCTCGCTGACCTCTTGGACTATATGTTCTTGAAAAATGTCTTTTTATTTATCTTTATCATCTTGTGCAATCTTCCTTTCATTCTCCACCTTTGCTTTTCTTATCATTTTTTTACACTCTCAACTTCATCCTGTAATCTTTCCATTCCCCTCTGTATCTGATATTACATACCTAGCACACCTCCCTTGATCATTCGGCATGCCCTTGTTCAGACTAATTGGCCTTTTTAACTGCTGTTATATTTGCTGCGGGATGGACAGCACACACGCTCTTGTTGAGATGTTGATTTATGTTTGGAAGATTTTGAATTCACCATCCGCTTCCTTTTCTCTCATTTTCTTTGGCTCAGTCCTTTAATATTTCCAGTGGCAGGAGTGAATTTATTTTGTGTCATTAATTTTGCTAATTCTAGACAATAGGGCTTGCTCTACCTAGTGTTTTCAGATTTCATCTCTTTCTCAGTATGCCCTGTTTTCTTACTCAGAAATGAAATTCATAGCCTAATTCCTCCTTCACTTGTAAGATGGGAAAAGGAAAATATGCCAGTTGTTCTCTTTGACACAGAAAGCCATAGGGACCATATTTCTTTTTTGAAAACCCTTTTTTGCAGATATTCCCTGTCATTTGGCAATGGACAGTGCTGGGAATGCTGGGGATGCTCAGCACCCCCAACATCTGTACCGAGGCTGCTGTTGCTCCTGTTAGACCTCTTCTGCACAGCACAGCCCTGCTATAAGAGACTTTCGGCATGACAGGGGCCCCAGGGCTCCTTAGGAGATCGCAGCGATCTGAGAAAAAGAGCGTGACTGAGTGAGGAAGAGTAAACTTTGAGATGGAAAATGGCCTGACAGAGACGTGTTAGGCTGCTTATGTTGTGTTAATATGGCAATAGCTGTGCTAGAGATTTTTCTAGTCAAAAATCTCAATTATTAAAAATTACCTGTGCTCCTGTAAATGGCCCTTTGGAGCCCCCAGATTCCTGTTGTGTTGCGGTGATGCTTTGCGGGTTCCTGTTGCTGCTGTACCCTGTGCAACGTTTCCATAAAGGAGTGGTAGCTGGGCATTCCTCTGGCTGCTCCCCGAGCTTGGGTTTGGCCACTGCTCTTATGTCTCTCCTCTCTTATTTTTTGGTTTAAAGGAAAAATACCAGTCATTGCAAGACTTCCCAGGAAAAAAAGCAATCAGGGAAGGTTAATATATTTGTTGTCTTCTCCATCTTTTGGGGAACACAGGCTTAGTGCTGTTTACTTCCCTGTTACTCTTTTGTGTTCAGGAAACCGGGAATTACTATGGAAGTTTTCAGTACCTTTGGCAGTATTTTTGCTTTAGCTTCAAAACAGAATTAGGTTGTCCATTTCTTTTTAATTCCAACCTTTCTTGTATTCACCAATAGTCGTTAAAAGGATTCTGATCTCATAGTGCTCCTGGTAACCAGGGATTCGTAGAAACTATCTACCTGAATCCCAAATTCTTTCATTTCTTCTCTTCATGGATAAAAATAATTTCTCTGTGATACTTTCAGAATCCCTTGTTGCATAAATTAAAAAGTTGAAAGGTTAAAATTGACTGGGTGCCAAGTTATTGCATTAGACAGCAGATTCCATTTACTTATTTATCTGTTATTTTTATGTTTTTAAACATTTTGGCATGGTTTTCATATTGTGATTCTTGCATGCTGCACATTAAGACTGTCAGCCTTTGATTCCCCCCAAGGAGATGTAAGAAGGGGTCTCCTTTCAGACTTGGAAGTTTTTATCTTATTGGTTTTTTTGTAAAAGGCTAGGGGAAAGTTTAGGAAGGATTTTTAAGTCTGATTGACAAAGTGAATTCCTAAAAGTGATATATCAGCACAGGACTCAATAAGCCAGGACACATGCTACTAACAGAGAAGAAATGGTTTTATATATTATTCACCATTCTCCAGGGTTTCTATGCCAGTCAGAGTTGGCATACTTCCCATATATATTATTAAATGTTTTACAGTTCAGCATGCATACAAAAGGAGTAAATGATGTGATACATACCCTTTAACCCACATATGGAATAACTTAAAATTAAACCATTCAAAGGTTTATCACAGGGTATGGATTACACAAACCAATAAGGCATACATAGATATGGAAATAGTACAGCATATTATGATTCTCATCTCAACGTTTGACCATCTTTCCCTAGATGCCTCCATTCCTCACCACTTTATTTTATTTTTTTATTAAGCAAAATTATTAGTATAACCAAGCTAGGCAGAAGATACTGTAGGCATTTTTTAGTAAAATCATTTGCATGGTTCAACCCCAGCCAAGCAGATGTTAGCGAAGAAGTGAATAAACCCCAAAGATAGTAAGGATGTGCATGTGTAGTTCCTTCTGGAAAATCAGAATAATAGAATGTAATTATGTGATAATGTACAGGTGTCCCTGTTATTTCACTGATTTGCCTGCTGAAATGACTGATGTGTTACTGGTTATAGGCTGGAGCAGTCCAGCAGGTTGCCCTGGATAATCCCACCCTCCACGAAAAAGAACACATCTCCTTTTATTCCTGTGACACCCCTTGTAGTTTACACCATCCAGTGGGATTCAAGGTCATCTCTAAGTCAGTGTGTCCTCTAGCAAGTAACCTGCTCAGTGTCTGGCACTTGTGGATTCAGGGACAGAAAACTTGATGGGATTTTTTTCTATATATTATGTCAGGGTTACTTAAACTCAGGATAGTCCTAATTTAAGTAATGTTTGCAACAGTCTGCTTGCAGTTTTGGAAGAGAACACAGCATTATTGGATCATTTAGACTATTTCCCCCTCCTGGATGCTAAGAAAAAAAATATAGGAAAAAGTAGCTCTGCAAGTCAGTATGTGTTATAGATTTTAAATGTTCTTTATTGTGGACACCTTTCTGCATTACCATGCAAGGGAAAAAAATCTGTGATTTTAAGTTAGAAAGGAATTTTTAACTGCTTTTGTCACTAAAAACTAATTTTTGCTTGGCCACAGAGAGGTAGCATTCTTTAAAAGTTTTAAGTCAAACCCAGGGTTATGTATAAAGGGGATACTGAGGAAAAAGTAATTAATTAATTAATGTGGGTAGTAGCAATGATTGCATCCTCTTCCTTTAGATTCTGAGTATTGCAGTCTGATACAAAATGACGTACTTCAGTTATATCGGTGAGGTGAGCCAAAAGCTAAAAGAAAGAAACAGACGTGTATTAGCACATCTACTTTGACTATTTTTAAAAGATTTTAATCTTAAGAATTTAAAATATTTTTAAAATTTCTTGCATGGGTTCTCAGTTTAACATGATTAAATTATTAAATTACAAACCACATACAGGTAAAATAATTACTATGTGTATGAACATAAGTCCATTGTTGGTTGGGTAACTGTGTATTTGGAAGATGGAGGTTCAGATCTGTCAAGTAGCTGTTCCTTACAGCAGCTGCCCGATGCTTTTGTTTTAAGAGTGTAGAAACAAATTCCATCCTCCCTTTCGGTCACTTTGGTTCCCCAATAACCGACCATGATCACAGTCCAGCAGCTGCTCACAGATTCAATAGAAGATGCGTTAGGAGTCCTGTTAATTTACCTGGTATTACCATTGGCTAAAATTATGTTTATGATTAAGTCTTTGCTAGATCCTTTAGGATTTATAGCCTGTAATTTATTCAAAAACGTGGGTTTTATCATCTTTTTTTGGGGGAATCAAAATAAATATGGAGTTTATAGCAAGGTTAGTAGACCTTGGCTTTAATCAGAGTCCCAAGGGGAAGAATATACATGAAGAACTAGGCTCTTTCCTGCCCAGATAAGATCCTTTCCATTCCTTTCTCGATTACAACATTGGCCTTATAAGATAGGCTCTTAAAATGTCCTCTTTTTAATTTCCTTCTCCGAGTCTTTTAACTAAATTAGACAATCCTGTTTCATTAGGCTAGAAAGAAGTTGTGACTACTCGGAGCTTTGCAGCCACAAGGAGGTAAACATGCAAAGTCTTGCTATTAGCATTGAACAAACTCTTCTGTGTGAAATTTGTCCATGAATAAGGATATTAGGAAACAATACTAATATAACCATAACTGAAGATACAATTATTGTCATTTAAACAATTTATTTTCAAGTTATGTTCATCCTGGACTGTTTCCTGGTAATACTGAATTACAGCAACATGTCTTTTTAATTTGCTTGATCCATCTTCTTGATAGCTACTCCTTTAGCAGTTTTGTGGAAATGTCTGTCCCTTGAGTCAAGATTTTCATGTAGGTTGTTGATTTTTATTTGTATATTTGTATATACATTTAAAGCACTTTTCTCTAGATCTCAGAGATTTGGAATGAAATCCTGTAGCTTATCTAAACAAGAATTTCATATGCAGAATTGAAACATGAGATTTCATTGAAGTTCCTATAACTTTTGGCTTCTTGGCTAAAAACATACATCTTCTTTGATAAAGGTACAACTGGAATGTGACAATGATGCAAGCCTTATTAAAAATCTGATGCAAGGCAAATGTCTGAAACGATTAATGAAGGTCAGTCTTTGACAGAGCTTTCCAAGGCCTGGTTCTTCTCTGCAGTCACTTTTACTTGCTATACGAGCAATAGATGAGTATCCAGTCATATCTTCATCTCATTCAAGAGATGAATGCTGAATCCTCTTGCAGTCAAGTGGATTAATATAATCTCTGTCATCATCAGACTACTTTACTTAATTCATCAACATCAACTTGTAGTTATGGAAGCTGTGTGGCAGTTCTAATTTCTGCTCCTAAGCATTCTGAGAAAAGCCTTAAAATAAGGTGAAAATACAGTATTTTTATTGTATGTTCTTTATTGTATATCCCAGTTGCAACAGTGACATGGTGCTGAAACCTACAGGAGTTAGATAGTACCTTAGGAATAGAAACAAGGGATAGTTCACATTTGACAAGTAGTCTTGAAAATAGTATGTATCCAGGGGCCAAAATCATTAATTTTGAATAATGGCGAAAGGCAGAAAGCTGTGACTAGTGCTTCTTCATGATTTCTACTGCCAAGAGTGCAGGCGCTGTGGCACAGGTCCTGCTTTGGTGTATGGCAAGATAGAGCACAGTACCATTTCTATCATTTTCGTATCATGGTGAAGGGTGTATTTGATGCTTGATCTTTGTCCAGGTGACCTAGATTAAGTCAGACAATAAGAGACTTAGATGAAGAAAACTTTGAGCAGCAATTTCATTGATTGTGCTCTTGTCTGGGGGTTTCTCTAAAACACCTTGGTAAAATACACAGACTTCATGATGCTTGTAGGTGAGCAGCTCTACCTATTGTCCTGCAGACTAGGAGGAAAAGCTCATATAAACAAAGTGGAAGCAACCGGTTTTTACTGTGACCCTACTGTGATTTTATAGCCGCTTTTTTGTCCTACTCTGCTATGAAGGAAGGAAGGGAGTATCACAAGCATTAACATACGTACTTATGTACAGCTCAAAAGTACACTGCATACACAGGCTCTGTGCTACACAGGCTGCAAAGGTGGGAAGAAACTTTGCATAACTTGATGAATTCCTTACGAAACAAATTAATTTACTCAGATTTTATAAAGAACAAGCTATAAAAGCACCATAAATAAGCATTCACAAACAAAATGTTGTATTGATTTTAATCAGGGGCATTTTCTTCTATAATTTAAAAACCAGTTTTGTACCTGTTCAGTGAATATTGTGTTTTACGAAAAAATATTCTGTGATTATTATAGTCAGTTTTCTCATTAATGATTCCTACCTAACACTGCTTGCATCCTTCAGGCAACCTGAAATGGAGTTTTAAAAAAAAGAGGCAACAAATTGGGTGTCTGTATCAGTATTCCCAGACAAGCATTTCTCTTGTAACATGAAACAAAGGGGTGTAAGCTCTTAAATATGTTAAAAAGTTTCAAGGTCCTTTCATTCCTAGTTACGAAAAACAAAAGAACAGACAGTGGCATGCCAAGGGGAAAGGAGGAGTGAAGACCAGTAACACAAAAGACAGATTTTGTTTGCAGACTTGAGCTGAAAAAAATGATTATGAAACCCTAGCTCATGATGCATAAAGAAACCAGCATGACCTAGAAATAAGCATCACAGGGATATGACACTTAGGTGTTGCTTAAACTGTAAGACACAATACGGCTGGGAGATCCATATGTAGCACACGTAGAGGAGCACAAGATAGACCCAGGAGCCTTCCTCTGCTTTGAACATAGCTTGATTGTATGGCTGAAGGACTATTATTACTGAACTAAATGACATTTATGTTTAAAGAATTACATTTTTTTTTTAATGTAGCTTTTAGCTTAGCATTATGGATGATATTGTAGGAAAACCAAGTAACTTAAGTCCCTCTTCAGTCTCTTTATAATTTAATGTAGAGGTATTTGTAATCAAATTCCTGTAATCAAGGAAATAAAGGCATCACTGCACGCCCTTCTGAGGACCTCATGGACTGAAGGAGCTTAGGAGGAGCTCAGGAGAACACAGAGAAAGAGAGGTGTAGCTGCAATGCTCTGCGTAGTGGCGATGAAGCCTTACACGTTATTTACTTGGCACTATATGAAGGGAGTCGGTTCTTGTTCATCAGCCCCTCTGAATGGTGGTGGCTACCTAACTTTCCTATAGTTTTCAATAGAATAAGAGCAAATACAGTAGTGAGATAGGCAACTGTCTTCTCCTGCTCCGAGTGGGCCTGGAACTTAGAGAGACATTGTGGAAACTATAACATGCTCTCTCATTATGGCAGTAGTTTAAGAGAAGTCTGAATGCATTTTCTTCAGCCTTCCTCCCCTCTGTATTTCTTTGTCTTTATTTCATTGGGCACTTACTGGTTTCTATTAATTTGCCCTAATCCTGATTTTTCCACGTATAGTTAGTTTCTCATCTGGCTCCCATTCTTATGCCACTCAGTGGTTACTTGTGTGGCAAACGAGCAAAAATCTTGGCAGTTGTTGCTGGGGTTAATGTGGAAAAATAAATCTCAAGTAATGCCAGTGTGGATTTACTTCTCATTCTTAATGGCACCAGCAGATGTTTGAGGAATCCTAGACTTCCTGAGCGCCTCCATCGCGCAGCTGGCACCACTTGGCTAGGTCCTGGTGGTGGGTGACATATGTGTTGTATACTTACACTTTGATTTACGGACACTTCTGACTCTGGATGGGGATTGTTCTCACCCTTTTCACATGCAGTTCTTGCCCCATCCCGCCATATCGGGTTTATTGCTTTTGCCATTCCTTCTTCTGCGTCCCATGCCAGCACCTTGAGAGGGTTTCAGTTTCAGTGAAACTCTCAACATCTCTCTCTGTTTGTTGAGAACTTTGCCCCAAACATCAGGCATCTTGGGCCCACAGGAATGAGCGTATTTAGCATTTTCAGTGTGTAAGCTGAAGATCCAGAGATGCAACTTCCAACCTTCTTTGTCTCATAGTAATATAGATAATATTGTGTGGATTATTTACTCTCTCATCTGTAATGGTGTGAGCCATCTCTTTTGACACTGGCCACCCAAAATACATCCGCAGTCATGATAGATATTGCTGAATATAAAATTAATATTTACATGCAGTATGTTACAGCCAACTTTTAATGAACATTATCAGATGAAACATGGGGCAGGAGGAGCAAGTATTACACGATGAACTAGCAGTTGGCTGACCATCACAAATGCCCCATGGTTTCTGCTCTGCTGGGACGTAGAGGTTAGTTTGTGAATCTTTGATATATTTTGATTTTCATGACAGTCCTTCGTTTCATGATACTTGGGATAGAAAACATCTTAGTACTTTACTTTTTCTTCCCGGGGAAATCACTCACTAATATCTGCTTTAGATGCTGACTGCTTTAGACACTGGTAGGTTGTTTCTGTTTGTGTTTTTTTTAGGAGTAGCCCTTAGTGGCACTAAATTTAACAAGTAACAACAGCATGTGCCTCACACTTGATACTTCAGGCTATGGTGACAGCTTTTAGCAATTTGGAAAAACCCACAGGACCCAGAGTGGCACTGGCTGCTGTCTTCTTCGTTTGCATTTACTTTTCTGCTTTGTCAATTTGTTCTGTGGCTGCAAAAGTAAATCAAGAGACCCAGATTTAACCAAAATAAGGTAGTCATACCTCCCTCCTGTTCTTTAAAACAACCTGCCCAACAAAAAGTCCATTAAATGGTAATCATCTTAAAAAATAAAAAAGTGTTTGAAATTCTAAAATAAGAAGGAAAGAAAGGAAGATACAGATATCCAGCACTGCTTAGAAGAAATGACTGTAGCAACACAGTCACTCGGGGTTATTTTTCCTCTTCTTTTAACTTACAGTGCTCAAGGCACCATCCAAGGGCCTTGAGAGGGGTAGTGTGATGCTCTTCCCACACATGCTCTTCAACAGCCCTTTTACTATAATCAATCATTGAAAAATATTTTTTGCGATTCAGTCTAATGCTTGGAGGGAGCTGCAGAGATAGAAAAGGCTATTGGCACTTGCGAAATATTAAATTGAGTACTCGTGGGAAAGCTCAAAAAATAATGGATAGGCATGGATAGTTTGTTTCATATTTCTCTACACACACGAGGGCAGAGAAAATGCAATGCAAGATAGGTGCAAAAAACTTTTTCCTTTCTCTACATTTTTCTATTAAGGTATCTACTCTCACCAGGATTTGTAAATAGTTAAAGGCAAAACCAGTTAAAGGTTAAAAACCAAACCATGTGCATCTTGAACCTTCCTGTACACTGATCATAGAATAATTGGCCAGGGTGAGGTGTGTACTGAAAGTCCATAAAAGAAACTTAGGAGAATTTTTCTGAAGCTTTGACTGGGGTGAAGAGATTTTTTACTACCTAAAATATGGGTCAATGACCAAAAGGCATTGCAAAGCCCTTCCTATTGGATGTTATCTTAATTATCTACATACAGAATTTATCATCCTATCACTGCAAAGTTAAATTTGAAGTTAAATATTAAAAAAAAAATTGTTTATGTGGCAATTTGAGAAACTCTGTTGACTTGTCTCTTCAGTTTTCACAGTTTTTCCTGTGTGCTTGTATACAGTTATCCAGAATATGGCATCGCCTGTTGTTTCTTCCTGCAGGCCATCACACATCCATTAAGGGATGCTCAGAAAACCATTCCTTTTCTCTCTCACGTACAGAGAGTGTAGTCAGGAGAGGATTTTTTCACCTGTGCATGAGCTATTTGAGTCCTTGTATGCTCTCCTTTCTCTTTCTCTTCTTACTACTCCCTTTACCCTCTAAATATAGTGATAATACAGGTCTCAGGAGGTTGCAACTTGAAATAAGCTGTCTCTGATACTGCCAGCTAGGGAGATGAGGAAATCAATAGTATAATACACTGAAGCTGGTGGGGGAAGTCAAACACAAAGTGTTGGTTCATCTCCAGGAAGTGGGAGACTGTGCAAGGAGGATATCGAGGACTAGAACACCCTGGGCTGGATGCCTTGGGTGACAGCTTCCAAGCAGAGGGAGCTGCCAAATGTAGGAGGTGAGGATGTTATGTGCATAATCTCTCCTCTTCCTTAGCAGCTATGCACTTTCCTGCCCTAAAGCTGGAAGAATTGGTTTTCCTTTCTGCTGCAAGCAGACCTTTTCAAGTAGATAAATCTACTAGAACTTAAAAAAAAAAAAAAGAAAAAAAAAAGGAAAAGGGGAAAAAAAAAAGCAACCAACAAACACATGCAAATGGACTACGTTAGAATTGCATATCCCATCTGCTTCGTTCATTTTTAGAATAAGGTTTTCATACCTTGTACTTCTTTTTTTTTCATTAGATGATATAGCACTGCATTGTTGGCCACCTCAGTACCAGAGACAAACTAAATAACTATCCTGAGCATATGGAAAGCAAAATTTAAGGAAACAAACCTAGTTTTGCCAGAAATATCTTTTGTCTGTCTAAGAAACAGAAGAACTCCTAACCTGCTTCTTCAATATAGGAAATGTTTTAAGATTTATTGGCCATTATACTGTAACCTTGTATCACTACAGGTCTAGAAACCCTGTGACCGTGAATGGACATGGTAGCACTCTTCTGATCTAATATGGCTCAGTACCCTGCTGCAGCAATGGAAGACCCTAAGGATACAGCTGTAGGAAACAATTTGCAATTATTTAACTGGAGGAGGAACACATTTATTGAAAATGACCTGGAAGTCCCAGCTGACGTAGGTTAAATAGGAGCTCATGGTGTGCTCATGCTGAGAAATCAGGGTACCACATAGTGAGCTAGATGAGGAGGTTGAGGATGGGAGGTTATCATCCTCCCCTGCACCGGATGGGGAGGCCACCCCAGGTGTGTGCTGCTCAGGTTAGACTCCCAGTTCAAGTGAAACCTGGAGAAACGAGAGACGGTTCAAAAGAGGTAACTGAGTGCCTAGGGCACAAGCCCCGAAAGAAGAGGTGGAGGGCAATGGGCTTGAACAGTCTGATGAAGACAAGACTAAGAGCACTTGCAAAGAAGACAGACCAATGCCCTTTCCAGTAGCAGGAGGTTGGGCAGTTGCCACAAACTATATCTTAGGAGGCTCAGATTGAACATTAGGAAAAATATTTTGAAAAAATATTTTTTTAAAAGAAGTATATAGTACAACACCAGAACAGGGGTCTCAAGTGGCTGTAGAGTCTCCACCCTTGGTGTTTTTCATGACTTAAGCTAGACAAAACCACAGGTGACCTGATCTAGCACTGGCAATGCTTCTGCTTTAAGTGAGAGATTGGAGAAAACCACTTCCAGTGTTCCCTTCTGAATAACATTTCTGTGGTTTTCTGTTAATTTCTGGAAGGTTTGAGATAGGCGTTTTTCTGATATACAAGGAAAATATGCCTCTGCTTAATGAACTTTACAGTTGTCAGGTATCCTTCCACTCTTACAATCCCATTTAATTGGGAGTTTCTTCGCTTTTAATCCTAAAATACTGTGGGGGAAGGGGAGAAGAGAGATCGGTTATTAATTTATACACATAAATGATTATTTGGGCCATTGGGATTAGATTTTGGTAATCAGTACTCTGGAAATAAAATAAATTTATGATTTTTCAGATTAACTATGTGTTGGCCACTGCCAACTGCTTTAATTTTAGCTGGCTTAATTTTTGCAAACCGTCAATCATCTTTTACTACTTGTTAATAATTTAACACACTTTGTATGTATTATTTGGGGAAAATTGAAGTCTTGTTTGAAATTCCTTGAGAAATATAATTGTCACTGGAAAGGATCACATCTCCATTTTTTTTTACTTAGTACATAGATCACATCCTTATTGAGTAAAATCTGGTGAAGGGATTAAGAAAAGTAACAAAAAACATTGATGGTGGGGCTGGTTGTCCTCTGTTCTCCAGAAAAGGCTGGTGTCAAAGCATTTTTTAGCTGAATAAAATCTGCAGATGGGGCAGTACGCACCAGTGGATACAAGGGGTATGAATTCTTTGTATGGTCTAGGTATACACTGAAAAGAGCAAGAGCAGATTACAGATTGGGATTTAGATTATAATTTTAAGCATCAAAGATCAAACCGTTTAGTGAATTTTCTTATATGAAGGCAATCAAGTCTCTTAATGAACTTATCAGTAATCAAAATATGTCTTTGGAGTTTTCAATGAGGGTATATATACTTTCCACAACATATTTTTCAAGCAAGGGCTTGGAATGTCTGATTACTACAAATTATCCATATGTATGTAGGATTTGTGTCAGTGCTTCTTATGCCACTGGAGAATGGATTTCCATTGAGTTTTCCCCTGTGGAAATCATGAGTCTGAACTCCAGTATTATTTTTATTTTGAGATAAAATTAACTGTGCGCTTATATGATAACTTCAAAATTATGGTGTGCTCAAACATCAGTAGCAGACCTGAGAAACACCCTATTCTTCTTTTAATTATGACAGCCAGAGCCAATTAATACAGCAGACTTACTCAACTAATCAAACAAACCAGTTTTGACTTGGGGAGTATAAAGGTCCTTATGCAAATATTGATTTACATATCTATATCTTACGTACACGCAGAGATTTTCACTGAGCATCTCTATTAATAATAACAAAATTTCTGTGAGAAAAAAATTAATTGGTGGAATTTGGAGACTCTGAATCTGTCTTGACAGCATAACATGGTCATAGCGCTTTGAACTGCGTACGTCTACACTTATAAGTCTACTTGTTCATTGAGACCCTCTGGTGTTGCTCTTAAACTAGAATCTTGTTCATAGGCCAGTTTATGCCATAGCATAAAAATAAATAGTTCACTCTAAAATGCACATGTTGTAATTCACATTATTGGTAAGGAGATAAGTTGCACTTGAGCTTTTAAAAATGCTCAGTCTTTTGAAAAATGGCTGTGGAACCACTGAGCTCCCAGTACGTAGGTGGTGCAACACCTGTGCGTTGACGTGTGAGGTGGTTTTAAAGCCAAGCAAGGTGGAATTCATCGCATTAGTTTATTTTTTTTTTCATGTGAAAGATTGTAAATTAATGCAGGTGATTTTTTTTTCTGTAAAATTTCATATTAATTCAAGCCTGAAAAAATTATATGATATAACACTCAGTTATCAGTAATACTCAGTTATAAGTAAGAATCAGTAATAAAGAAATCTCCAGTTACTTTTCCCTGTTCAAGTGACAGGATGCAATAGAGTGAAAGGAAGTACAGTCTATTGACATTTTTCATACATAAGAGCAATATTTGTGCCTGATGCAGTTAAGTAAGCTCAAGGACTGTTACACAAGAGCTACCAGAGAATCTGCGCTTATCTGTTTGGTTTTCTGTTTTTAGGTCAGGTACACCAAGATAAATGATGTTGGGAAATATCTGCTCTTCCTTAACTGTAGCGGACCCAGCTAAGTAACTGTCACGAATAGCAATGGCAATTGTGGCTTTAATTCACTGTGTATCTCAAGGAAAGCAGGTGTCTTCTGATAGCCCGTGTATTGTCATATGTCCAGTGCCTGAAAGGTAAATGAGATTTTGCTTGCTCAGACATCCATAGTAACCAAGGATCCAAGAAATTCAGTAGATTTAGCTGCCGGAAGGGGATTCACATTGGAAAACTACCAAAAGAAACCAAAGAGAAAGGGAATTTCAAAAAGTGGCAATGCCGTGATGAATTTTCTACCTTTCGTTCTCTGATTTTAAGTCTATTTTCCTGGAGATTAAAAGTCTTCATCTTTTGATTACAATGAAATAATCTGGTTTCCATTGGAAAACTGTCAATATTGTGAAATCATTACTG
Source organism: Gorsachius magnificus (assembly GCA_034008185.1). Classification (NCBI taxonomy): domain Eukaryota; kingdom Metazoa; phylum Chordata; class Aves; order Pelecaniformes; family Ardeidae; genus Gorsachius; species Gorsachius magnificus. Next base: position 5,140,961 of record CM067085.1, on the reverse strand, counting down.
CCACCTTAGTGGAGAGTCTAAGGTGATGAATCAACCTCTTCAGCCTAAGGTTGATTTCTCTTGGTCAGAATTTAGACCTATTTATGGCTCATTGGAGGTGAAGCTTGTAGTGCCTTTGCCTTTTCTAGACTTGCTAGGTGAATAAATCGGATATATGACGCTGAAAGGTTCATATTCTGTGACCTTTTAAAAAAAAGGCATTGTGGTTTTGTTAAACTTCTGTAAAAGACTTGCCATCTTCCTCTCACTTTTTCAAACGTGGAAGCGTGGCGCATACCTTCCCAAAAAGCAAGATGCCGTGTCTGTGTTCCTCCATCCCATTTTTCTTCGCAAATCATGCTAACCGCACCGTTCGAGCTTCTGCTTAATTGTTCTTTTTAGAGAAGCACATTTTAGTGTATCCAAGTGCATTACTAACAAGCCACAGGTCTGCACCAGATGGGCAGGTGAAAAAGTGATTATGAGGTGTGTGATGATGGTTCTGTATCCATAATACATTCATCCCAAGGTTCACTCGCGCATCTGTTATGTATGTTGTTTTTCTTTTTTACTAGTACCCTTAGAGATATTTAAGCAGGTGATTCTCTACAACTAAAAGACGATAAAAGAGAAAAAAAGTGAACAAGGGGTCTTTAAGGTGGCACTGCAAAGACAGTGAGACATGCATATTGCTGGTATATGCCCCTCAGTAGCTCATATAAGATTCAGATGAATATAACAGTGTAATCATTTTCATTAGCAGGTTTTGGATTGATACTTGCTTGCATATTAATGCTGATTACCGAGTCTTGAATTTATCAGGGTGTAGCTGAACTAGCTGGTGCCATAGTGAGGAAGGAGTAGAGGTGGGAAGCACGACCTTGCTTTCTCTCTAGTTTGCAAAAAGACTCGGAGGGCTGGCAAGCCCAGACCCGATCCAGGTGTTTGAATTCCCAAAATATTCATCTGTGCCTAAACTTTCAAATGTCATGTGTCTGGAGAGGGCATTTAATGCAATGTTTCACTTCTCAAAGCAGACATAGCTCAAGTTTTTAAAGAGGGGGAAAAAAAAATATTGATTTTTAAGGTGTTTTTAATTAAGTCGCCGCTGATAAGCAGCTTCATGTAAGGCTGCTTTTTTATTTCCCCGCGTCAGTTATTCACTTGTTTTTACAAAAGAACTTTGCAGAAGCTTTAGTGGTGCCTTTGTTTAGTACCAATTACAAAAAGGATTTCATGCAATTGAGATGTTTTCGTTTAAAAACATGGAGATTACACATGCAAATTCTTTGCTGAAAATGGGGAAAAGCAGTAAGGTATCCTTGGTTAACTTTTTAGTTATTTGAAAGTAGCTTGTTGGAGATTGAATATTTCTATGTTTCACTAGAGCTTTTAAATATAAAAGAGATATGAGACTATATCTGACACCATCAGGCATATTATATTAAAATTTATGAACAACTTCATCAAAAACCACTTTCCTTCTCCTGCATAGAGACAGATTTGTTCTGACATAAACGTTACATGGCTGGTTGCAGCCTCAGATTAATGCGAAGACCCTGGCGATTCCTTTTAGACGTTATTTTATGAAATAATACCTGTCAGCTGCTGCCTGATCCCAGAAAAGGGGGCAGGTTTTCCAGGTCATCCTGCCATCTGTCAGCTAAAGCTCATCTGTCCCTCCACATTACCACCTGATCTGTGCTAACAGGCCTCACAGGGAGCCCTGCTTCATTGGCCCGGTGGGAGCCCGGCAAAGAGACTGTGCGAGGACATCACCTGTGATTCCCAGATTTAATTATCACTGAAGTGATGAAGATGTGCACGCAGATTGAAATGCTTTTGAATAAATGCATGGCTCCAGATAGGATTTTTTTTTTTTCCCCTCTTTTTTCCTTTCTTTTTTTCCCCCTTTCTTTTTTCCCCCTTTCTTTCCCCCCCCTTTCTTTCCCCCCCTTTCTTTTTCCCCCCCCTTTCTTTCCCCCCCCTTTCTTTTCCCCCCCCCTTTCTTTTTCCCCCCCCTTTCTTTTTCCCCCCCCTTTCTTTCCCCCCTTTCTTTTTCCCCCCCCTTTCTTTTTTCCCCCCCCTTTCTTTTCCCCCCCCTTTCTTTTTTCCCCCCCCTTTCTTTTTCCCCCCCCTTTCTTTCCCCCCCCCCTTTCTTTTTTTCCCCCCTTTCTTTTTTTTTCCCCTTTCTTTTTTTTCCCCCTCCCTCCTTCCAGTTCACTTTACCACTTCCAACAAAACCCTCGTCTGGCTTTTCCAACAGGCATTGTGCAAAACACGTGTGTGCGCACACGCACATGCAGATATGTAAAACTCGAATTACAGTGTTTAATAATCAAATTAAATATAAATGTTGCTGGAATTGTCACACATGCACTCTCAGGAAAAAAAATTACCTCTGTTTTGTGTGCGGCCTTTCACCGCAAACACGATTATTTTCTGAAAAGGCTCCTTATTATCAAATTCTAAAGCTGTATTGATTGTTGGTAGATGGGAAAATCAGGTTGCATTGTAATTCCAGCTTGTTCCCTCTGGTCCAAGGCTCAGCCTGTGTCGGCGGGTACCTGGGGTATCCTGCCGAGAGGTAATGGTGGGGTTCGCGGTGGGGCCGGACTGGTTGCAGAGGGGCAGGAGGGAAGGAGGGCACGGAAACCCTCTGGAAACGCTGGTGACCACAGGCACCTCGCTTCCCCCCTCAATCAATAACAAAAGTTATTACAGGTCTGGGCCTTTTTGACTTCAAAGCTGCTTAGGCAGTATGTGGCATTAATTCCCTCCTGTACAAAAATGTAGCTGATAATCACCAGGCTGAGGGGAGGATTTAGGACTAGAACAGCAGATTTCCTCACAGATTACAGCCTAAAATCTAGTTTCTTGGGATAAATCGGGATAATTAACTGTAGTGAAATATGTTACCCTTGTTGATTCGTACCCATGTGAGACTTGTGTTAGGTACGACTCAGAGAAACGTTTGTGCCGTTACGCCATCCCACAGCTTCCTGCAGTGGAGGTGCAATCCTTAACGTATATATCTTGTTAATGCTGGTGGTGGGGACTTGTCAGGAGATAATTTAGGCAGCGGTGGCTGCTAACCGAGACCCTGGAAGAGTCTGTGCAAAGATCCGCCGTCAGAGCTCAGGCCTGTGAGGCACCACGTGCTTTATTTATATCTTACCCCGCCGCTGACTGTGGTTGGGTCAACTCATTTAATTCCGAGCTAACCCCTCTGTCACCGCGTGCTGCTGGGGACCGCGCTGAGCGTTGCAGCTCCACAGAGGAACTGCTCACCCCTCTAGCACCCAGGGTCCCTCGAATTAAGGAATTACATCACCCTGATCGCGGTCCTGATAGGAATTGGTTTGAATTTCATCAAAGGAGTGAGGCATGGAGGGGGTGAGACATGCAGCCCCCCAAGGGTTGGTGGCACCCCTTGGGGTCTTTCCCTGGTGACTTGACCATGCTACCACATGGCATCAACGCCACAGCCTTACCCCTCTGCCTCTATTTCCCCCATATAGGTAGGAAACTCACATCTGTATAGATATGCAAAGGATTAGCTAGATTTTTAACACAGCCTTGAATAAGAAAAAAAAAAAAAAAAAAGCTTTCAGGCTGCAATTCAGAGTCACAGTCCAAAAGAGACAGAGTTTCCTTCCCTCTCCTCAAAATGCGCTTTGTAACCGCAACTTTTCATTACTCTAGTTTGGGAGGTTGCCTGCTATTCTCTGAAGGATGGTGTAGACGTTTATCAGGCTGCCATTTTTGTTCTAATCCTAAAGTAAAGTTCACATACCACCACAGCAAATGCACTGCCCAGATCTCCAGATGTCCTTGTGTCAAGCAGACAGCAGACGCAACATCCAATTAATGTATTTTTTTAATAATGGTTATTTTGTATTTTGATGATCTCTTTTGAAAAACGAGTGGTATATTTGCAAACTTTTCATTTTAAATTTGATCGCTTTAAAAGCAAACTGGAAAATGGTTTATTGCACACAACTCAATGGTACAGAAAATTGTAGTAATAGAAAAAATTACAATATGCTTTTAATCTGGAAATTTCAAAGTAAAGGTTTTACCAGTGCCTTCTATAGAACAGGTTTTAGGTGTACACATGAATAAAGCCCAGTATAGAAACAGGATGTCCAATGGTCTCATGTAATCACATCTCAAAACTCCTGTACTTCGTTTTCTTTTTGTGCAAACCAAATAACAGAATATTAAGAGTCATTTGAGGTCATAATTGAAGTTCTTTGACATCTGCCTTTTTTCTATTAGCCACTGCTACCAGATGTCGATGTCATGGGGACTGAAAACTATTAATCTAATCGGGTTTTTTTAATAAATATAACAGGAACCTGTATATTTTAAAGTTGCTGAGCATAAGCTTGCCCAGCTAAAAGAGATTGCAGGGCTGCTTCCCTTTATTTTTATGTTTGTCTGATGGTTTTATGTTATTGTTTGCTTTATTGGTGCAGCACTCTGTTTTTCCATCCCGTGTATTACTCAGTCCGACTCTATTGGCAGAATGAACTGAGTTATATATTTTCATTAAACTGATACCTGCCTGTATTTCAGTCTGTGACTACACAGCTTGTTCCTTTACCTGTGTATTGATCAGCTTTATTTTATAGGGTAACTATACTAAAAGCACTGTTGTGTTCGATTGCCTTTATTTCTGTCCACATGCTGGTCTGTTCTTGCCGTATTGATTGGACTTTTTATACATTGCTTTGCTTCTACCACGTACATTGCTTTGCTTCTACCATGTTAGCACCCATTCACCAGCTTAATGATCGTGGCACCGTATGGAGTACAGTATATTGGCTTGTTAAATCATTTCCATCATATTAATTTCTACTTATATGTATTACTGACCTATTTTTACTGTGCCATTTCCAAAATTGTCTTTCTTGATCTAAAACTGGCTTTCCTCCATTACTACAAGCATCCCTAGTTTGCTGTAGCTCTATTTTTAATGGGGTTTTTTTGTTTCCCCTTGTCTCATGTCCCTCAGATTATTTTTCTGCTTTTTTTTTTTCTGTACTTTTATTATGCTTTAAAACTTATGAAATGCTTAACTTCAGTATTATGAGCTTTTCTTGTAGTTAAGCATACATACTCAACTTTTTTCTTTTTGCCCTTGTACCTGGGAATGACAGCACCTTGATCTAAGTCCTCCTTTGAATTTTTATTCCTAAGCCTTCTCTAATTCCTCCTTTGAATGTCATTATTGGCACAGGCTGAGAAACCTGGATGCCGGGGCTCCATGTTGTTATAAGTTGTCATGTACATTATGCGTTACGTTATGTCATTAGAATATGCCGCTGCTTAATTCGTCTTGGGGGAATGGAGTGGAGTTGTGTATGGAGAGATCTGCAGTACATCTGGTTTTCAGCTGTGGGAAGGGAAGGGAGAAAAGGGGAAGCTTTCAAAGGGAGATGGAGAAGGAGAAAAGCTAAGACCACCTCTCTCCTCTCTAGAGAAGAGGGTGCCTGGGAGGGGACTGAGGATGCAGCATGGTGCCTGAAAACACATCTTCTGCTGAACATTTGGTGGCAGCAGGAATTAAATTGCTCTTAACTTTCTTTGGAAACAAAAAGTGCTATTAACTGGAATATGAAGCGTAGATTTTATGGACAGAGTTTTAGATGGGATCCACCCTTTCATAAAAACTTTGTGACTTTCATAACAGTCTTTGTGATGAATATGTTTATTTTTTTCCTGTTTTCATTTCTGTCTCAACCTTTTTTTGTCAATCAGAAACCATAGCCACGTTTAAATCGTGAAAAGCTGAATTTAATCAATACAGAGAGCTTGTATTTATTTGGAGGTCAGACTTCCCTCACATATTTCCAAGCAAAGCCTGCGGGTTGCCTACACTGAGCTATAGGTATCGTTCTGACTCAAGACCGTGGTTATTTAACTCTTTGTATGGCCCAACGGGTTCCATTCCCACGTGGCTTCCCCAGGGAGTAATGTAGTATAATTCTGGTATTATAATACCTTGCTTTTCCAAGCCAAGTTTGAGGCAGAGCTGAATAGGGCAAAACCTACCCTGCGATTTTAGCGGATAGCCTGCCTGATAGTGTGGAAATTCGGGATGTGCACAACCTACTCAGTCTATATCTCATGATGTGGAAAGGAAATCTGGGTTGCTGATTTTTTTTTTTTTTTCCTAGTTCATAAAAATGCAAAATAGCAAATCTAATAAGTTAGGTTTTATGTGTAGTTTGGCCATGAAACAAACTTTTCTGAAATATGTAATGAAAAGTGACATCACACTCATCACTATCCTGTTTTAAATTTAAACTACTCTGCCTTGCATAATCAATTACTTACAGAAAATTGTAAAGCCCTTAAAATTCTGAAATGGTTTCTGGCATTTAATTATATAAGATTTTTGACCTGGCTAGGCAGATAATGTTAACACAGCTTCAATACTAAACAAGACTGAACATGTGTGTGCTTGACTTTTATTAAACTCCTACTGAAGAAACAGATTAATTGGAGGCTGATTCATTGGTGAACAGGCGTTAAAGACAGAAGGACCTTCTCACATTTTGTTCTGTTACCCAGGCTTATGCCATCTCAGGTTGGCAAGGAGATCCCAACTGTAGTGTTTTGAAATGTAACTGAAAGAAATTTTAGAATAACAGGTGCAAAAAAAAAAAAAAAAAAAAATCACCCAAAAAACCCCCCCTCCACACACGCACAAAAAAAAAAAAAAAAAAAGGGAAAAGAAAAGTGAGCCATTTTTAAAATGCTGATCTGATTCCTTCCTATTCTGTCTTGCCAAATGACCACCTGACACTTCACTGACACAGGTATTGCCCGGATAGGTTTTCATTAGTGATGTTAAAAGTGTAAATGGGATCATGGGAACCGGCATCTGTCGCGATGATTTCCTACATGATTATTGCTTCTCCCCCCACTTAGAACAATTTTTAAGAAGATGTGTACAAGCTGTGATTAAACCACTTCAGATTAAGCTCAAAGTAAATTGAAAAAGTCCTTCTTAAAGCTCTCATTTAACAGTGCTTTACATCCATCTGTAAAATCAGAGCTTTGCTTGCAAGCACCCTCGGAATAGCCCACTTCCCACAAGGTAGCAGAGGTTAAAAATAAAATAGGAAGAAATCCGTGGCAAAGCACAAGTGAGATTAACGGGGTGAAAGTACTGGAGTGGAGAGCTGTTTTCTTGTCTGAGCTCCTCGTTCTGTCGCACAACCCCCAGTCTGGAAATCTTAACACTGACACTTTTGTACAGATCGGTTTGTTAGCGATTTCAGATTTTAATTCAGCACCCTCAGTTGATTATTACTGACATTTCTTTTTTGTAATACCAGGAGAGAGCGAACGTGCGTAAACAGATTTTTGCATGAGCTAGGTGGTGGGCAATTTTGACATCGGATCCTGAAACTCGAGAGAAATGCGCTCGCTTCCAAGGTGTATTTCTGGAATTAAAAAAGGAGTTGTGATCTAGGAGATTCGGCTGCGCTCTTCGGTAGCTCCAGGTGGATGCTGCCGATTCCTGGGTGTTTGCGGGAAGCGGGAGACTCTCCTGGCTTTATTTGGTTCTTGTGTGAAAGTGGGAGAAAGGAAAGTATTTTGACAATTACCCATTGAGCTTTTCACTTCATTCAAATCTGCAACGCAGCGCTGAAGTTGGCGAGTGGGTGTGCAAGGGGGAAGCAAAAAAACAAAAACACGTACTATAAAAGCAGGCGAAACGTTTGCACAGTCCCCTGCAAATTGAAATCCCCACGTTTATTAAAGTTCTGCATTTTAAAATCACATATTCCTCTATCTTCATTACTCTTGAACATTAAAGATACTGGTAAAAATTAACCTCTGATGTAATTCACTTGGATTTAAATACATCATGTAGCTTAATTTATGAAATGATTTGGTCTATTATGTTTTATGAATGTTTATTTTACCCTTACAATCCAAAATTGTAGAAATTAAATACCATAATGAAATTGTGAGCTAAATTGCATTCTCTTACAGGTTTATATGTACGCTTATGCTTATTATTGTGCAGCAATAGCAAAAAATATTTGGGGAATTATTATTACAGCTGTTTCCGGATTAAGGGTAAAATACCTTCTTTTTTATGCATTAGTTATTAGCTCATTATAACTGGCATTCCTACAGGTAAAAACATAAAAACCTAAATTGAAAGTGCTTGGAAATTAAAAGAAAAAAAAAAAGGAATGTATTTAAAACAAGGTTCTTATCTAATATTATAGCTCAGCATATTTTCTGTCTTTCTAAATATAATTTACGAACAGATTTTTCAGCTGTATATATTAAGTCCCTGAGCTGGATTACAAAAATTTAATATAAAATACAGTACATGTACAGGCAGTTTAAAAAAGATATCTCAATGGCTATATATCATAACAAACTTTCTTAATATTTGCCTCGCAACAGCTGATTTCTGATTTTTTTTTCTAGTGCAGTAGAGCTAAAGCACAATAGCTGAAAGGTGAACTTTTTTGTATTTCGACATTCCCAGCCTGGTAAAACTGTTCCGCTTGCTACATGATGTTATAAATATCAAGATTACTTTCTTCTAAAATTACCAGTGCCAGCTGCATTCGGTTTCCCATGTTCTATAGTATTTTGTTACCAATGTTCTCAGTTTAGTGAGAGGGTTTTAAAAATCAAATTAGTCACAAAAACCTTCAATATTAAAATCTGTTTATATGTTTCTGATATATTTTAAATATTGTACATAAATCCATTTGCCTTGCTCAGCCGAGCACTCCCACTAATATCTCTGTTCTAGCCTTTTAGCCCAATATGAGCCTACATTAACAATAACCAATTTAATTTCTTCCCTGGTACTCAGCACCTACATTTTAGATAACTGACAATCATTAAATTGTCTACAGCAGTGGCTGGTATGCATGTGCCTATGTATTTTGCAGACATATAAGCATAAATATATACCTATAGCCTATCTTTAAAAAAAAAAAAAAAAATCTACTGTACTGTATTTTGACCTCAGTAGTACCGCATATATGTTGTGCATATTCTGAAGAATCTCACTGAATTGAGCTCTATTAGTACCGCACCAGAAAGTAGCAATTTCTGCAGTCCCAAAGTCCTCACAAAATCTTGCTTTGAACCTATGTGTTTTTAAGTTCTTCAGCTGACATCATTTCAGTCTAGGAATATGACATACGGCCACTAATCCAGGATTAATTGAGCACTTATGTGCAGTACAAAACATTCTTTATATATTGACAAATATTTCTAAAAAATGGATTGGTATTTTTGCTGTTAATTGTTTCATTACTGACCTTTACCTCTGTAGACATATGCAGTTTTCGTTTTTTTGGGTGAGACTTTCAAAATATTTTTTTTTTAAGTGTCCAATGCTCAGTGCTAGCAGTGACATTTTTACAGTCTATTCAGAAGCATATATTTCAGTCTTTTGTATCTCATTTCTTTCTATTTATTTAAAACAACTTAGCATGGAAAATCTTGCAGATTTAAGTGACAGTGATGATTACAATATGCATAAAACCCCCCTGGTTTTGGGACCATTGCAATATTTACAGTTAAACTAAACTTTTTCAAATGAAGCAAAATTGCATTTGTTTTGCAGATTTGCTCATCATTAAATGTGAAACATTTCACATTTGTCTTTTTGAGTAATTGGCTTTTTAAAATGATAAGGTGCTCTGAACACTTGTTATGTGGATAGGTCTGACGTTGTATCCCAGAAATCCATATGCCAAACAGAAAAAGATATTCACAAGCATGTCACAGATTGGACTGAAGCAAGCCAAAAACCAAAGTGCCATGGCATTAACAATAGCACCAGATTTACTGTCACGATTGCAATCTGTGCTGTATCATAGACAGAAGGAGAACTTTTGATAGGTAACACCTCAGTGTTTTTTAAATCTTTTTGGCAAATTATCATTTTCATTATATTTTTGCCTGCCATATAATATTATTATAATGGTATTAAGTCACACGCACGCACACACATGCACACACACAATGTTTATTAGCCCTCAACAAAAGGGCTGATTTACGTTCCGTGTTAACTATTCCTCAACAAAAAGGAAGGTATTTTACGAAACATTGACACGTGTTTTAAGGCAAATCGTCCACAAAAGTAGCAGTGATTTTTTCAAACGTGCATTAAGTTAATAAAGTCTTAGTTAATAAAATCTTAGCTAATAAAGTTAATATAGGTACAGAGAGAAACCACGTGCACCACATAAAGCTCGACAGCTCAGAACTTTCCAAACTTTGAAGACGGTAAAGGCGCAGGATTAGGGGGGGAATATTTTTTCTGGGGTTCAATCACAACTGACTTCATTTTCCAATTGCAAGTATGTAGATGTTTCTTTTTGACCATAAAATTGTACATTTTCTTCTAGTGTAAAAAAAGCTGCATAAAGCAGATTTGGCAATACCATAATTCATGTTGAGCTCTGATAAGTGCTGAAAAAGATTTACAAACTCACAGCTTGACACTGAGCCCACATGTTGGGTAGAGTAGAGAAAAAGCTCTAGAAATACTACACAGAGCTTCCTGGCAGCAAACAGAGAAACATCAGTCAATTGTTTTTCTTAATTGAAAGCCACCTTGGGACCTTGTTGAAAATAATGTATCTGCCTATCTTTTCTGCTGTTTAAATTACCTGGCTGGGGGAGTTGTCCTGGGGCCATTCACAACAGGCTTTTTAGTGAAAGAAAAACACTGAACTTCTCACTTTATATGAATTATAGATTTGAAACACACTTCACGTAGGTAGGAAATGAGGATCGCGAGAGCGCAGGCAAATCTACCTAAACGCGACACCGGGTGTTGCTACCTTCTTTGCACTGGAAAGTCCTATTTTTTTAGACTCTTTGAACATCCTCTTCTGCGAATCTTCATCACAGATATCGCCCTTGTCTGAAATCGTTGGGACTACTTGTGTGAGAAACGGTTGCTTGCATAATTTTAGCTCGCTACGTCGTACTTAAAACTACATTGGCAGCGCAGTTGGTGCTTGATATTCTTCGAAACGTTTCAAAGTTTACAGTGGTGCTGCTGCTGTGTTTTGCACTCGCTGCCATAAGATATGGTGTTGCCACAAAATGTTGTGGGAGCTTCATTTAAATACCATGAGCTGTGCTCTCCTGCCTGGAGTCTGGTGAAAATCGGGAATCACTTAAAATTTTGATTAAAACAGAGAGTAGTAAATTTTCAACAACTTTCTTTTTTTTTTTTCTCCCCCCCAGTTTCAGAAGGCTTGGCTAAGCATATGCTGGTTTAGGTTCAGTCTCGCTCGAGTGTAGCATCTGAACGTATCTCCGCTCTTCGCTCGCACTGAGGCAGACGTCACTGACGATGAATCATTATTAGCGGCAGCTCTAGTCCCACTTTCCTGGACTTTTCCTGCGATGCCACTGCTAAAGAACTGCCGAGTGGTTTATGTAGGTAGGAAACGCACGTAAAGACCTTAAAGATGTAAAAGGCGAATCATTTTTGATAGCGGTGATGTTGCCGCGAGTGGCAGCGCTTGCTTTTACCAGTTTCTCCCCCTGTGGTGTGAAGGTATGTGCAGGTGTCTAATATTTGCTCCCAGACCTGGGGCTGCTGCTATTTACCAGTCTAGGAAGGGCAAAGTGAGATAATCCTCGGATAAACCTAATTGCAACTTTCCCTACCTGCTTGCAATAGCTTTATGGTCTCTCTGATCTTCACTAAGAGAGTCAATAATTTGTTTGAACAAGTTTTCCATCCAATCATTAACACACTTAAAGCCTATAATGAGCTCTGTATACATGCAAATGCATCTTTTTTAAGTGCTTGTGTAGATTTAAGGGCATTGTTTCCTTGTAAAATGGAAATCAGAGCTTTTTCTCACTTAAACACTGCAGTCCTTAATAAGGGATGGATTGGCAGCGACTGTCTAAGTTTATTTCATTTTACAGTACTTTTGTCCTTACGTACTGTATTTGGGATCCTTTTAAAGACGAGCAATAACACTTTTAAACCTGTAACAAATCAAATGCCTTAAAAGATTTTCCTCAACTCTTCTCATCTTCTTATGGTAGTCAGTGAATGAACGGTTTCCATTCAGAAATGAAAGCCATTTATAACCAGATATTTTTTCAACTTTATCAGGCACTGCTCAACTCCTATTGTGCTGATATAATGATACTTCAAGATAAATAAAGAAATTAATGGCTGTAACAATGTAAATAAAGAGAAAGGCAATAAGATTAAAAGTGGGTACCATTCACGCTCTGTACGACAGCTCGGAGGACTCTAGCAGAAGAGTAACCAGCTCAGTGAAAAATCAGAAACTGTGATTGCTGTTTAACACTGCAGCTTTTCACAGTAGCTCAGCACAAAGTTATTTAGCACAGGTGTTTCTGTAAGTCTGATACGTTGGGAAAATTCACAAGGTTCTCCATCTCTCTTGCTCCGTGTCGGCCGTGAAGTTGGTCCTGTGATGCAGTAAAAGGGTTTCTAGTAGGAAACAGAGTATATAGGCAAATGAGCAGGTTCAAACGCAGGAACTGATCTAGATTCATTTTCTTGGTTGCTAATTTTTGTAACGCATGGCAGTAGTGAGGTGAATGACCTGTCATCGAGCAAAAGCAGTGAAAAACGGGAATGAGTTATTCAGATTTAAGCGTGAAACTGAGATCCTGTTCTCTCCTTTGATAAAAGCAGCTCGTATCAGTGCTGTTTCTTTGTTAAGTGAGAGTTTTGATAAATATTCACCTTTTTTAGCATTTCTCACTAGTTTATTTAGATGTGGTGCATTTCTGTGCTTTACACCACAATGTTTCAGTCTATGTGTGCTCACATTTCAATAAGAGATGAAATGGTATAATTGAATTTCTAAACACCTAAAATGCTCAGCAATTTTTTTTTTTCTTTTAATTCTCAAGTTCTGTCAGTATCTAATTTATGGCTCAATTCTTTGTGAGGTCGTCTTCTAAGTGAGTGACTTCTGGTTAATCTTAGACGCTTGGCTGTGAGAGAGAACCAGTTCATCTCTTCTCAGGAGGAGTGAGTTATGGGGATTGTTGGCAATTGAAGAGCCAAAGTTTAGCTGAAAACTAGGTATAATTTCTTACACAGTTATTATTTTTCTCTCATTTCTTCCAAGGTGACTTGACTGTATTTTGACTAGTTTTGTCTAGTTTTGACTAGACAAAGGTTAAAAATCATATTTATTTTCTGATGCTGTTTTCTTCGAGTTGGTGGATAAGTTTACCAGTTTGGGTATGCGACTAACTTTGAGAACTGTGGTGATCTTTTTTGGTTTTGTTTTGGGGAGGTTCTCCGACTAATTCCTTAAGAAGCAATTCCCTTCTCTTGGTTGGGCTAGAAGGTATAACTTTCTTTTGCTGTTAGGCTTATAAGTGTTAGCTAACTTTGTTGCTTGTGGTTCTGCTGTTAATTTACATGCAGCTCTTACTTACTGTCACTAACATATCTTTTGTTCCCTGAAATATTCACTCTGTGAATAAATATAACTTTTCTGCTATTTTTTTTGCTTTGAGTTGCTCATTTCAGTCTTGTGACTGAAAAGAGTGCAAATACTCATGTTCTGAAAGTTGCATTTTTAATGAAGTACCTTGCTGAATCAGGGCTACCGTGCTCCAGCAGATGAAAGAAAAGCACGTAAGAAGCTGTACTGCCAGGTTCTGCTTTGAATGTTTTTCTTTTAATCAAATTTTAGACTTATTAGCATAGCGGATCATGGTTTTGCAAAACAAACAAAAGCTTCTAGTCTTATTCTTGAAAGTGTTGGGAAATGTTAATGTAATTGATTCTGTTTACAGTTCAAACCCACTTACATGTCTCTGCTCATAGAGATGAGTAGAGAAGTCAGTCTTCTCTTCCAGCTCTGGTCTAATGATTAAGTGCCCCAAATCACTGGGAAGTAACTTCACAGTTTTCTTTGTCAGACTCAAGAACCTGATAACATTCTTTATTATTTTAGTGGCAGGAGAACGGTGCAAGGATTAGGTCATGGGTGAGATTGTAATACAGGGGAACATAACGCTTTCAGAAACTAAAGTCTGAAATTCCAGTTTCCTTAAGACTTTCCATGTTGCCTCATGGTTTAAAGGGTATATTACTGATTGTATGTCGCTTTTGAGTCGTCCTGTGCCGTTGAGTTCAATGAGAGCAATAGCATACCTGGTATCTCCAACAACATGGTGGGAAGGCCAGGGAATGTGATGGCCAGGGGTCTGTGGGGGGATGCTCTGGTAACAGCCCTTCTATATCTGCAGTTTGTGCTGCTGGATAAGCACAAGTCTCCTGGCACATCCACAGTGCTTGAATTAATATGCAATGATGACAGTTTTGGACAAGGAGGCCGTAATGTATTTTAAAACTCTATTTATTTCCCTGTGATGTGTACTGTACATTTATTAGTGACAAGAAGTAGAGCAACAACCACAGTATTGCAGGGCTCCAGATAAATATGGTCTTATGATTATGGTACGGAGGACTCAAAACCCAAATACACAGGCATTTCTGTTCCTGATAATTTTGCATATTTTTAGCTTCTCTTATATTTAGATCCCTAAGTTCCTGTAAGAGCTGTCACCCCAAACCTGCATTCGGCTATACTGCATCATCCCAAAGCTTGCAACAGAAAAGAATATGAAGCTTTCAGACACAGCATATTTAGAAAAGAGAGAGAAAGTCTGCCAAATTCCCAAAAACCACTTCCCAATTCCCCTCACGAATAGCAGGAAATTACTTGTTATCAGTGGGTAATTCAGCCACAAACGTTATTGATTATCCAACCTCAATCTTTACAGTCCTGATGGCCAAATATTTTGCAATCATTCTCTCTATTTAAAACTAGAAGATGTGATTTTTATTTTGGAAAAATGGCATTTTTCAATTTTTCTGCATGCCACATCACATTGTGGCGCATCCCTCTAGATTGTCCAGTGTGATAGCCAGAAGCCTGACTGACAGATGTCAAAGTGTACATCCCGTTCTAATTTGTGAGAAAAGCTGACATTATTTTAAAAATTCAGATACTTGTAAAAACTATACATATTTTTAAAATAACGTATTTGCTTTTAATGTTTGGGTTTTGGTATATCCCAATGCAAACCAGAAACTCAGAGATCTAGAGAAGAGCTATGAGTTTCTTACATTTTTTTTCTAGTTTCACAGTATTTCTTAAAACCCAATAGATTACAGAATCGATCAAAGTAGACTGTCTTGTTTGTGAGCTACATAGTCAAATATTTCAGTAGTTTTTCACCCAATTACTGCTAGCTGACTAAATTCAGTTCGTGTAAGAAATTTGCCGAGTTCTGAGCTATATTCTCCTTTCCTAGAAAAGTTCCCCTTAGACACCTATTGTGAAAAGATAATTTGATATTTTGGTTATGTGTTATTTTTAAATAACATTTTGAGTAACCTTCTGTCATTACTACACTAGTACGTAGAGCAGCTGATCAATTTAAAGGCCAGTGAATTTCCAGCACTGTCAGTGCAGTTCCAGAATGTCTAAAGAAAAATCCCAGGATCCTCCAACACTTGAAAACTGCTTTGGAACTACCACGGAAATCTGGAAACATACAAAATTTCAGTTTTTTCAGATTAAAAGAATTTCTAATTTCAAAAATTAGAAGATATAATTCTTTGAAGGCAACGCTGTCTCCATAGTATCTATACCAGGCTGCTGCTTATTATATAAAGGACTTCATTCCCAAACAAAAAAACCCCACAACTGTGTAAGAAAGTCTCATAGTCTGTAAGACTTTTAGGAACTGTATTTGAAATATCCATATTCTTCTGTACTCAGTTAAGAACTGTATGTATGGTATCACCCGTCAAAGTTTTCTAACCAGGTTGTGACTCCTTAGAAATGAGAGTTCAGCCAGGTGACGAAACGTATTCATCTTCGTCTTAAACCTCAACAGCACCATTTTTATTTTTTTAAAATTTAAATTTTCAGCTGCTGTAGTTGGAAATGTTTGTTTTCTTAAATGGATATAATAGTTTTATTCAAAACATTTTTAGTCCTGCTTAGCTTTTTCTAATATTGACCTGCAAGCAAAGATGGAAAGAGGCAAACCAAAGATGTTCTGCATTGTTTGCTCCCTGCATGCAAGAAAAGGAATAACCGTTATATTTTCCTGCTTGTAACACTTAGGAACTTGACACAGCTGGCAGAGTGTATGTGCAGATCATGGACCAACTTTGATGTTTTACATTGTTATTAAACAATAGCTGTCGTGGCCATGGAGCAGCAGGATACTACACTTACCGTTCAGTAAACCTGTTTTTATAGAAAGGGACCTCCCGCCTCCTTGCCCCAGGCCACAAAACCCTCTACTGCGAGATGGTGTTTTGGATCTCTAGCAGTAGGAGGATTCTTGTGTTGTTGTATTGGCTTTTGGCAAGTTAATAAAATAATGTAAACAGCTATTTTGGAAAATGACCGCATGTTCTACATGCTCAGTACATGGAGAGGTTCTGAGTCACTGAAAAAAAAAAAAAAAAAAAAAGAAGAAAAAGAAAATATCCAAATGAAAAGAAAATGGTAAATGTAACAATGAAAAATCCCATTCAGTAATGCTGTTTCATCTCTAAGAGATGCTTTATTCAACAGCGGGTATCAATCCCCACAAGTAACATCTGCTATCAGAGGATTTGCAGGTACACCTTTGTTCACTGCTAACCGAATTTGTGTCAGTATTCTAATTCAGCAGATTTCTGCTTTTCACTCAAGCCAGGATTAGCATTGACTTGGGCTGGAGGGCTTTCAAGCTGCTGTTCTTCTTTTAGCTATATTTCTCTGTAAACATCTAATTGTTTCAAAAAGTGATGTACAGTATGCAAAAACCTGAATTCAATGCAAATAAGTCTGTGCAGCTCTAAAGTTAACAGGTGTTCTCATTAGTGTAAGTAGACAAGGAACGATTCTTGAATGTTTTATAAACACTTATAATCATGGCCAAATACGTTACTATAAGTATAAAGATACTTATAGCAACATCTCCTTTTTTCTTCTTGTGCAATCTCAGCACTTATTAATAGGAGGCATGTGTCAGTAAATGAAATACTAAAAGCCAGTCCGGCTTCTGCCTGCAAATAATGTAGCTGTAAAATGTTCTGCTACCGATGAATAAATTTCTGGCTAAAATAAGAGTCAACAAAATGAAATCTTTACACATAGCACATATATATTTTAAATATATATCTTTGCTTGTACTGAAAGTAGAACATTCATTCTCCTTTTGATTTTTTTTGTTTGTTACAAGGACTTATCATGTTGAGTCTCACTCACATATATCATAAAGTGTTATAACATGCATATAAAATTGGACAGGAGGACCATTCATCACTAGGTATTGTCCAGCTGGTAAAACTAAGAAAGACAGGACTTCTCTAAGAAACCATTGCCAATATCTCTGTGTGTGGCTGTGTAATATATGGCTTCAGATTGCAAAGGCAATAACGGTAAAATATTACCCCAAGGAGAAAAGTAGCTTGCAGTAGGTATTCGTACATTGCCTTTAGTCTTCATCTGTGGACAAAATGTGCGATCGCCTATTCCCCTACTTCCCGCTATGCACAGACGCAACTGAGCTGTGTCTTAATTATTATCTCTTGCTCCTCTGCTTTTTGAGGTAGTTTTGGGGGTACTTCTTTCTCACTTCCCAACTCTAGTGACTTCCATCTCCCCTGACTTTGGCTTAATGACTGGTAGAAGTCCATCCATCCTCCTCCTGTGGGGAGGGCAGTGCAGCCATGGGGCTGGAGGGGAGGGTACAGGCAGGGGGTACCAGGGAGGCTGCACGCACGTGTCTCACATCCAGGATGGTTGTCTTCTGCCTGCCTCATATTTTTCTTTTTTGTTCTTTGCCCTCTGAAGGAAAACCCTGTTTGTCAGAGGCCAATCCAAGTAGTCCAACTGCGTCTTGCATAGGGCATAAGTCCAGCGTAGCAGATACGCAGGAATTTTTTCCTCCCAGTATGTTCCTTGGATGTCTAGCAGAAAGCCTTGCTCTTCCTTACCTTCCCCTTTGATCAAACAGCATGTGCTTTCTTTTCACACATCTCCCAGGGAAGGAAAAAATAAGACTTGGACTGGTGGGTGAAAGAGGAAGAATGACAAGCTGTTCCTTGAAATTAGAGAAAACATCCCAGTGCCCGTGACAGAGCACCAGACCTTTACCCCTCCAGGGAGGCTCTGTGGACTCTCCAGCCTGAGCTCCTCTACAAATCCAAGGAGGAGTTTTGGTCTCTCAGGGACTAATCAGCTTTAATTGTGACCTCCTATTTGTTCAATGTCTTCCTTACAAGAGATATAAATCAGTTCTTCTGCAACTGAGATTCTTCACAGCCAGGAAAGAAAGGAAAAGGTTTGCCTTATAATACAGGGAGAATACCTGATCCCCTCCTTGCTAGTATTAATGTAATTCAGTAGAACCTGGTATATACTATGAGTTCATTGCACAGCAGAAGGGAAACATTAGGCTCAAAGATTTTTTCCTTCTTCTTAACAATCCCAGAGTTCATTATTTTATTACTAAATTATGTTGAAGGACTCAGTCCTAGGAATTTACCAGGAAAATGTACTTCTTCATCACTGGTACAATATAGTTTCATTTAAAAATTTGTTCTTTCTTTCAAATTTGACCCCAGACTTCAGGCTGTTGAATCCAGTTCAAAGGCATTGATGTATATACCCCAAACACCAGGTTCATTTCATTTAAAAGCAACTTATGTATATGAGCAGGTTGCTTTGGAACGACGACCCTGCGAAGGTTCCCAGAGAAGGGATGTGCAAATCAGTCATACCACAAGGCAATACAATTCAAGACATATCTTATAAACATCTGGCAGCAATTGGTCTTACAATTGCTAATATTGTAGAAGTTGTGAAAACATGGGATCTGTTTGTTGCCTCTTTGAAACGCTTGGTTTTCACAGTAATTTTTACAGAGTCAGAAGAAACAGGGTAATTATAACATAAGGTTCAACATCTTTAGATATGTAGAACATTTTCTGTTGCTTAAAACAAATATTCCCAAAGAAAGTATAAAACATTTTTCTGACTTGCAAAGTTTTTGCAGTCTATCATTTAAATTACTTAAATAAAGGGAGCTTTACTACTCCCAAAAGCTGAGAATATAACACCCGCCATGCATATTAGCTTGATCTTTTTGACAGACCAGAAAAGTGTTTGTGTGTGCCAATTAAAACAAAAATGGATCCCCAGTGGCTTGTTCCTCACACAACTTCTGAAGACTGCTATCATTGTATGCTGGGGTAACCCTGGATAAGGCGGCTATCCAAAGTAAACAAACTTTTCAAAACTTTCATGACAGATGGGGGTTACAAATGCATTTTAATAAGAGAGTTGCCAAAGCAACTTTTTTTGCAATCAGCATATATTTACTTAACATCTAGCAACATTGGGAACACAAGGCAGATACTTTCTCACAAAATTTTTTAACAAATATCATTTTTTTGAAAGATTGGTTGAAGACCTTTTCTTTCAAGCTGATATTTCCCCATCACTTCAATGTTAACTTTGCTCGACATCCAAAGGACTGCGAGATTGGTAAAGCCAGACTGTAACATGAGACAGACAATCTGCTTGATAATGAAATTTCTTTGGTAGTCATAAACATCTTAGAGTCCTTTAAGTAACTTAACTATCAGCATAACCATGACTACCTCTGTTTGATAGGCTGAATCACAGAGTGGGTATGTGATGCAGTATGGATACAATGCAGCTCGATACTGATCCTTTTGTTTTCTTTTATTTGTATTTCTTGAATATTCGACTCTCAGCTCACTAAAGCACAGAGAGATATTTTATTTATCCTTTCTGCTGCTCACTCATTCAGCATAAACACGGCCAAGAGACTGGATTATCTGTGAGAAAGAATTTAAGATCAACTTCCAGAAATGCAGTTAGACTTTTGACGTGTTTTTAAAAACTTACATGTCTCTGTCCCTGTTTAATTCAAATCCAGTTAATTAACCACTAAGGAGCATAGTGTCTCCCAACTTTAATTAATTCTACTTCTACTGTGGGTGTGGACACATGAGCCTCTATATTTTATGTATTTATTCTCAAGATATATTATATTCTAATGATATTAATTTTTTATTATTATTATTTTAAGAATATTTAGAAAGACAAAGAAAATTCCTAGTCTCCTTTCATTCCTTCTTTCTTTTTTTCCTTTGTTTCTGACTCTCTTCCCACCTTTCCTTTCCCAGCCCTGGTGGCTGCCATGCAGATGGAGAGTGGTGTGTCCTGTGTTATGTGGGCTGGGTGGCTAGATCTCAACCTGCAAAAATATCTCAGGAAAATAGAGGGAAAAACCTAGATTATTCTTGATTGTGGGTAATCAGGATGATTAGGAAAAAAACACCCTTGTGAGAGAGCAAGGTGAGATGAAGGGAGCGGTGGGAAGGGAGAAGAGTGTTAGGTTTTGAGCTAGAAATACTCCAGCGACTCACATTTCCTTTTTTCCTACACATATCAAGGGCAGCAATCCCAATGCACAGTGCAACAAGAGGAACACATTTTATTGAATTTCGGCACGCAGAGGTATCTGTCAATCCAAGTTTAAATCACTTCATGTTCACCACAAGCTGTGGGTGTCCCAGGTGACATCAAAATTCAGGTTTTCTGCACTGGATTCTGTGCTGGATTAGCATCAGGTGGGGTTTCTACAGTCAAGAAGTGTCCAATAATCCAATGCTGAACCATTGGCATAGGTTATACGAAGCTTTACCCCAATAGTCCAGCATTTTTTCTGGATGTCCTACATTCAGAGGGAGTTGAACAATGACTTGTTTCAGTCTTTGGCTGAAATAAGAATTGTGTGGTGGTTTCTTTGTGTCCATATGTGAGCTATACGTGAGCCATACGCTTCCCGAGCTGCTCGCTCCATTCCCTTTTGCTACAGAGTGAAGGGGGTTTTGCTGCATTTCTCCTACCCCAGAGGATTCTTCACTTCCTGTATTAAAGTTTGTTCTTGGCATTGCCTGAAAATAGTTAATCCCTGCAAATAATAGTTATAGCCACCAGAGATGCATAAGTACGCTTTGAAGTGAACAAATCAATGATACGGTTTTGTATTTTTTGTTTTTCTGTGTGAATTTATTGCCCTTTTCCATATCTCCGTAGAATGCCTATCAGTAGGATTGCTAAAATTGCCTCCATCCCTGTTCTGCAGCTAAAATAAATGTAAGAAACAAATGTATCTATAGAAATGTATATTGGTAAAGAACTAGAGGGATACCACGAAGGAGACTTTTTTTTTTTTTTTTTTTTCCACAGCAATGCAATAGTCTCCTGACCAAAGTTTGTAGGAAGACTATGGACAGAAGCCCCTGGGCTTATCCCATGGCACTTTTCTGGCTTTTATCTCATGTTTTCCATTGGTGTAGGAATACCAAGAAAGGGAGGAATCTCTGAGGCATGTTCTAAACGGTGATCCAGGTGATCTCTAAAGGTCTGGAAGTCCTGGAGGACCACAGCCATGCATGGCACAATAGCATGTCCCAGAGCACAACCTAGCACAGGAAAAATATAGGATTTGTAGGATTTTTAAGAACTGCTGATCCTGGGTAGGATCCAAGGTATATTTATCTATTTATGCATTATAAAATGGTAATGGCATTAATTAGATAGAGTGTCCCATATTTCCTGGAGCTATATAGGTATCTTTTTGTTTAATAACATAGGATCTTGTTGAACACAACCTTGGTACATCATTATGTTGACATGCAAAAGAAGCTCACCCCTCCATTTGCAGCTTTATAAGGTGACAAGAGAAATCCTTAATAAGCCACAAGTAGAATGTCATAAAACATGTTTCACACCTGCCTCCCCCTCTTCCCACACTTAGTTGGCAGCCCAGCAGTGTATTGAATTTAACACACATTTACCTGCCTATTTTCAGAGGATCAATGCTTAACAGCAGGACTGTACTACAGTTCATTGTAAAACTACCGTGTGAGTGGATTCAGCCTTTGAAGCGATTTTTTTTCGGAGGTGCTATAGCAAGAAAGGGAGAATCTAGGGGTCCTGGCTCCTCTACAAGCAACCTGAAGGGCACACCCTTCACAAATAAGAGGGTTAATGTCAGTTGTCATTCCTTGTGGGTATTTATTGGTGACAGCAGGGTGGTAATTCTGCCTGGGAAGGTAACGCTAATTCCAAGCTGTAGCTTTTGCAACTATGATGGCAAAAGGAGAGAGGGATTTCAGGAAATATTTAAATCAGTGAAGCACCTGGCACAATGGAGACTGGCAGCTCTATCTAGAGCACTTCATTTTATTTTCTTTTTTTTTTTTTTTTCTCTTCCCCCAGATTTGGCTTTCATTTGTTTCTCCAGTCCCTCTGTTTATTTCAGCAGTGCCGGATGCAGGGACGGTGTGTTAGCACGCCTTAATATTGAACAATTTATGCTTGTTGTTAGTTATACATCATTTAGGGCTGTGATCATAAATTGTTCAATCACAAGGTTTAGTCAAAGCTAGCATTCTTTACTGATGTCTTTTCCCAAGGGTGTTGAAAATTCGATTGTTCAAAGTGCAAATATGGTTTAGCAATCCCTTCCAAGAACCATTTATCAGAAATCCTAAGGAGGTAATATATAAAAGTGGGATAGGAAACCTGCACATTAAATGGGATTTACCAGCCAAAGCCTTTGGAACTGCTTTCCTGTGAATGACTGGAATGGAGCAGAACAAAGTCAATTACTGACTGTAATTAAGGAGTGGATGAGTTTAAACTGTAGAGAGCAGTAGCAGTCTTCTTGAAACTGTCTAGTTACTCTGAAGATTAGTCTGAGGAAAGAAAGAAAAGGAGTTGAACTATATCTTACAGAAAGTATATTTTAAATGAATTCTCTTCCCTCCATTCTATGATCTGTTTTTACAGATTTGCTCATAAAACACTGATAATATATGATTATCGAAATAACACATTCAGACAAAGAAACTTTCAACATGTATTTTGCTTTGGTCTTGTTAGCAATGGAGTATCTCTTTTGCATATCATACAGTGCAAATGTTTATGCAGTGCTGAATACTTGTATTTTAATAAAGCCTGAATTTACTGAACGGAAGACTGAGCTATGTTGTGTCCTTTTTAAGCCTTCAAAATACAGTAAATCTAATTATATATGTTGCTCTTACTTTGAAAATGTTATTCCATTTTACAATTTTAATAATGATTTGTTTATACTGGGAGACAGGCATTAGATTGAATTGTTGCCTGTGTTTAGTCTAATTCATATCTGCATGTATACATTAATAAATTGCAATATAATATAATATATGTGAGCCCAGCACAGAACTGGGGGTCAACTGTAAATGAAGCTCTTTCAACTGGTCACCTGAAGTTGAATTTTGACTACTTTTTTTTTTTTTTTCCCCTTCTTTTGATAAAGGGACCAGGGAGTGTGTGAGTAGTGATTAACATTATGGCTGTGGACTAATAAGGGAATTAAAAAGTCCCCAATAAATAACTCTCCCATGTGCACAGGGAACAGTGGGGTGGCTGGAGGTCTGCTCCTGATGGGTGAGGGTGGGATGGGATGGGGTGAACATCTGCAGCCAGGCAGCCTCCCGAGCCCGCGCTGGGGGACCATTCCCACATTCTCCGCAGCGCTCTCACAGGATGTCTCTGCTGGAGCTGCGCTGACGGGATTTTCCTTAATGCTGATGACTTTGGAAGCCTTCCTTACAGGCATTTCCTCAATAACAGGAGGGTTATAGAACAATTAATAGAACATTAAGCTGTTTTATCTTTTTCATTTTTTTATTTTATTTTATTTTTTTTTTTCCCCTGGTAGTATTTCAGTTTTAAGAAAGATGCGGGAAGTGCCCGGGCTGATGAGGATCTGCTGTTTCTTTTTATGCTTTAGTAAAAACTCTTGACATGGGGCAGATGCAGTAAAACAGTAGCGCTTCAGGTTGATGGATTTACATAGACAGGCTCTGCCAGGTCTTAACGGCTTTGCTCTGCTTTTCCTCATGCTTTGTTCGGAGCGAAATCTCTGTTGTCCACTGTGTTCATTTGTTCCCTGGGACGAACCTGGAAAGGTTTTGGTCCTGAGTATTACCATGCCCCAAAGAGCAGCCCAGTGTACAGACTAAACCCACAGCCCCAAAACACTGAAACCTGAGTGTGCAATGCCCATGTGCAGATGCTACCGAGTTTTGTACAAGCAAGGCTTAGCAAGAAAAAAAAAAAAAAAAAAAGAAAAAATCTGTGGTTTCAGAGATGACAGGGTCTGAGGTGGTTTGGAGCATGGGCCCAATGAGCCCCTGTCCTTTGCAAAATGTGATGGGGATGTAACCCTCCATTCACTTGTCTGCAAACAAGCAGAATTGCCATGCCCTGGGTCATGCTCCATGACCACATGCACCAGGGCTCTGCCAAATAATCCTGGCGCAAAGCACTGCACAGCTCCGTGTGCCTCGGTTTTGCCATCTGTAAAATGGTCGTTTCGACCTGCTGGGTAAAACACTTGGAGATCTGCTATGGTGAAAAGATATATATGTAAAAAAAAAACCCCAAAATTGTTGTATCATTATTATCATGGTGGTTTACAGAAGTTCAGACCAACAGAATATGCATGCATATTTCCACCAGATATTGTTAGGCAGTGAAACAAGATTATCAGGGGAATGAATATTCTTTTGATAAATATTCCCAGTGAGTGGGTCAAAAATGTAAATTGACTTCTATTCAGACAAACTGGGGATTTTTTTTCATGATAAATGGGCTCCTAATTACTCTGCTACAGCCATCTTTGATGGTAATTTTTTTTTATGTGAAAACGAGTGACATTATTAATTTTACCAAAATGCTTGGAAGTGGACTCTGGGATCACAGGTATATAATAAATGTGTAAATTCAAGAATGGAGGTACCAGATATAAAAATAATAATACCGAAATAGAAATGGAAATTGAAAATACCAGGAATTACTTCTCATGTTGCATTCGCTTCTTTTCAGGGTGCTTTGATCAACATTTGAACTGTGTCTTGTAACACCGAGTTCCCTGGCTTTTCTTAACTTTTGCCACATTCCCGTTATTTTTCCACTATTTGTGTTCGGTGGTTGCATTGCTGAGACAATATCTCGTTTGTTGTGACATATTCAAAACAGTTTTCAGACAGAGGTTCAAAACTCCTCGGGAACTCAGCACTCCAGAGATAATTTCTGGTACAGAGGAAAAGCATTTGGGTGCGTAGGAGAGAAAATAGAAGAAAATCATCTGTCCGGTGTGTGCTTTACTTACCTGTCTGTGCCCATGCCCTCCCCAGATCACGACAGTGTCAGGGAATGAGTTCCTGCTCCAGTCGGATATCGACTTTCTCATATTGGATTGGTTCCACGCTATCAAAAATGCAATTGACAGATTGGTATGTATTTGTTTTGGCTGTTACCTTTATTAATTAAGATGTAGCAATTTCAACTTCATTTGTTTAGGCATCTCTGCAGGTTTTAGGCAGTCAGCAGCTAGCTAGACATTCCTTTCTCTGAAGGATATAAAAATATGTATGCAAATCTACTAAAAAATGTCAGATAAACAAGGTTGTTGAACAAAAATGTCATTTGATTCTTGCCTCGAAACGGAACGCTACATTTATTTCTCTGAAATAACAAGGACATTGGTTTGCTGAGGGTTGTAAAAGCACACAAGCACTTAATAACTAATGAATTTTTGCATTTTCTGTTTATGCAGCCTACAGTATATAATCTTCAATAGAACTATTAATACATTTGAGCCTTTTATGAATTTTTGTATTACTTATTCACAAGAATAACACTAGCAAATAATATTCCTTTGTAACTGATTGCTGTTATTCTCCCAGGAAGGCTGGGGGTTTTCTACTAGAAGTAAGCAGGGCTGTGTTTTATTAAAACAGTTTTTAATTACCAAACCAGATTCAGCTGTAGCTTTTTCTTTATTTTTTGCCACTCTCAATACAAATTCCAAATGCCTTCCTCCTACCCCTGCCTGATCCAATAATGTATTTTTTTTAGAGGGCACTGACTTTCCTTGTTCACTGCGGAATCTGGTGAGAGAAAAATATCCCCATTTCTTTCATTTTTTTTTTCCCGAGGTTTTGCTGCAGTGGAATTGGCAGAGGGGGGAGAGGCAGCCTCTTGGAAAGGGTTAATCTGAACACGGCTACTGTTTCCTTAAAGAGCTACAAACATTATATTACCCTGAGGCTGTAATCAGCCAAGGAAAGTTTGATCTGATGATGTATGTCTTCATATTGTGCATTTCATTGGGCGTGTGAGGATATTGATATCCTACAGAAGATTTTGGGGTGGAGTTTTCCGTGGAGACTCAGAACACTTTTTTTTTTTGTACATTATCCAGCTAAACATCTAATAGACTTCATTTCTTTTTTTTTTTTTTTTTTTAGTGCAACTAAGGTAATATTGTGGCTTCAGCAGCTCTGAGCATGCAGTGAACTGCAGCAGCGGTGGCTGGTGGGGCACAACTTGTGAATGGTTCCGATACCGGAGGGCAGGGCTTGTCCCAGCGAAGGTTTGCCTTTGCTGTGTGTGCAGGACAGGGTGCCACCACCAAGCGCTCCTTGACCATTTCATACCAGCCATTTATTTCAGTTGTACAGCTTCGAGTGAGCGTGCAAAGCCTTGCAGCCTTCCAGGCTGTTGGGATGGCTAAATCTCACCTGACCAAATGCCGTGGGAAGAGATGTGTGATTAGCTGAAATGTCACCTCCTTTTTTCTTTGATTTTTTTTTCTTATTTTCTCCATTAATGGTCCCTAATTGTCACTTATCTATGCCAGTGAATTAGAGCAATAGAGAAGTGCCCCCTCCCCAACCTTAGACCAGCAGAATTCCACCCCAGATTTATACAGATCTTTGAAACAATTGTGTTTGCAAGAATATTTACTGTAACTATCTAAAGCAGAAAGGCAATTTAAACAACCTTCCTCTTTGCAATCATTTGGAAGTAGCCTGCAATGTGGAAATAATTTTGGTCTCTAAAGCCTAAAGAAGTAGGCCTTTTGTTTTCCTCACTTAAGTGGGAATTTATCTCAGAAATTAAGATCAGTCTGTCAGGGCCATAAAAGCTCTGCCATATGACAAGTTTTGCATTACACTTTCCTTAAATTATATACTCACTGCATCACTTGCTCTGTGTGTGTCTGTTAGCTTCTGATTCCGCGCTGGCATTCTGTAATCTCTTGCTTCATTCTTACAAATAATAATTTTATTAAAAGCATACACATATGTGTGTATATATATTCTTTTCCCAGCCAAAAGAACGGAGTTGTACATCGAGAAATTTGGAGTTCAAACTCAGAAGATCCTCCAGCATCGAATTACTGAATAGCTTAGACACTGAATCCAAAGAACCAAAGCCTGAACACAGAAAATCTTTAAGTAAGGCTTTTTTCTTTTTCTGGTTTTTTTTCCTCTTTTTTTTCTTTCCTTTTTAAATAACTATGCCATTACAGGGTAAGATAATTTTTATTACATGCAGAATGTAAGGAAGATCACTGAGAATTTTAAAGCTGAATGTGTTCTGTGCTGATATACATAACTCGCATTTAAGTAAAGACAGTTACTAGCTCCACACTTTTAAAGGGTGACATTCTCTCCTAAGAAAAATAAATTTGTTTAGCAGGAAAGACATTTATTCAAGCCATTTATTTTTAAAAATAAGCAACATGAGTCCTATGCTAATGGTCTGTTGCAGTTGCTTTGTTTCCATTTTAGTAAAATACCTCAAATTGCCAGAGTAATTTTGTCTGTTGTATATTTATACACTGAATTGCTGAAAGACCTGACATATCCTCTGTAGCTGACAATCAGTGATATATCTATAATTTTATAGAATTCCAGGGATCGAGGGTCATTTTTGTCAGTGTGATTAAAAAAGAAAGTGAGCTAAAACTTGCAGGGATGTGCTTTATATTCCCCTGAGACTTCCCTTTTCCAGTTTGTGCTGAGATGCTCCTGATATTGTGGGCAGTAGGCGCAGGAGCTGGTGCTGACCATGAATCACCCACTCAGCATTTTTTTTAAATTTCACCCTCTCTCTCTCTCTCTCAATTTTGTTTTTCTTCTTTGTTTGGCAGGAGATTCACACCCTGCTTCTAACATAAGCGCCGTGACAGCTTTAGGCTCACATACTGGTACGAGATACCTATAGGTACCGAAGCGCTGTGTAGGAATTTGCCAGCATGCCTTTCAGTGCAGGATCAAAGCCTTAGATGTTAAGAAAAGAGTTGCATTTAAAAGACCCAACATAGCTATTTTTAATGATAATTATCCACACAATCATAAATATATGCACACACGCGTGCACGCGTACACACACAAATACAGAGATTCATTAAATAGTCTCTTTTTGCAGACCAAAGCTTGTTGTTGTTGTTGTTGTTTTCCTGTTATCTCAGAGATTTGGGGTTGTTTTCTTTTTTTAAGGTTTTTCTTTCTGTTATAAAATATAAAGTAGCCTGAATGTAGCTTGTGAAAAATTGTCCCAATATCTTTGTACTGTGTATTACGTTGCATTTCTCAGAGGAAGAAAAATAAGACTGAGAGCATGGCAAGTTCTGAGGGCCTGATTCTGCTCTTATTGTGGCTAATAGCAAAATGCCCATAAACTGCCTCAGCACTCAGGGAATTTTTATTTATTTATTTAGACTTCTCACATATCTTTAAATGATAATTTGTCAGACAAAACAGAAAAAGTGAATATGAGCAGTGACAGAGACTTAGTCTGCGCTTCTTTTCAGACCTTAGAGAATCCTGAATGCCCCCCGTTTTGTTAAAGGCTATTTAAACTATTAAAAAATGTGAAAAATATCTGCCGTGAAATCTCGCTGAATCGAAGCTTGCATTTAAATACTGTAGATTGGATTGCTTCTAAAATATGTATTCAGAACTTTTTTTTTTTGGCCCCTTGAGATCAAGCAATTATGTGGAATTAGAAAAATCATATTATTCACTTACTTATTAGTAGTCTAAGCACAAACTGTATTGTCAGTTTTCTGCCTTTGGCTTTCTGTGCCCTTAATGTTCACACAAGTATCGTAGCCAGAATTATCGGCAGCTAGAGCCAAAATTGCTTTAAAAAGGCATGAGAACTGGTAATGACACATTGTTAGCAGTTAACAGGTGGTCGTTTCATTGTCCAGTTTGACTGCAGAGCCCAGAGAAGATATGTGCAATATCTGCAAGTGTGTTGCTGAAGTTCTTACAAAGTTTAACGGGTTTATAATTTTATAGTGCTCTTCTATTATTGACTGCTGCCAATGCCAAATCCAAACAAAGGAGATGGGTTTTAAAGATGGCTTTAAAACTCCTCCAGTTTAACACGGAAGATGAGCGACCGATGTGT
Organism: Gorsachius magnificus; assembly: GCA_034008185.1. Lineage (NCBI taxonomy): Eukaryota > Metazoa > Chordata > Aves > Pelecaniformes > Ardeidae > Gorsachius > Gorsachius magnificus. The sequence continues at coordinate 5,111,571 of CM067085.1, read as the reverse complement.
TAGCAGGCCACCACCCCCTCCGATAATCTTTAATTAAATACTCAGACAGTTTGGACTCATTTGTATTTACCTTTTCTAAATATTAAGGGCTTCAAAAAACATCCAGGTTTAGACTTGGCACTGCTGTCTCATTGGGGTTTTTTTAGCAGCACAAGTATATAAAGGGCAGGTATATTCTAACTGAAGTATTCCAGTAATTTACTCTTTAATTTAAAACTGGGGAGACGGCCCCTAGAGACTTAGTAGCAGGAATTTGGTTTTTATGCTTAATCCTAATTGCTTCTGCTTACACTACAAGGACAAATGGTAATTCTCTGTTATGCTTTTTGAGCTGTAGACACTGATTTCATTGAAAATTGGGCTCAAACTGCCAGGCTCAATTTCCAAAGTTCACAGAGTGTCCGTCGTCTTGGTCACACAGCTTTTCAGTGGCTTCTCATCCAGTTTGGATTCCACTCATGTTCTAATTGAAGTTTTCTTGAACTAAGAAGAAACCAAGGATGGCCTTGGGGAACATAACCAAAATATGTAAAACTGTGGTCCCGCTCTCAAATACATGGAGAGAGACTACTCTTTATTTTATGATGCCAACTATTTTACTGATTTAATTTGTGCAGCTAATGCTGGGTCAGAAGGACATGTTCTTCACCCTGGCAACCTCCCCCATCAGAAGATGTACACGTTTGGTGCAAGGAAACAGCCTTGTGGCACTGCTCCTTTTTATGCAAATAAGAGTTGTTCTAAACTGATAATTTTTAAAATTAGTGGCAGACTTCATAATTTCCAAGTAATTTTGTTATCATTCAGACTTTAGGTTTTTGAGTTTTTTCTCCTAAGGTTGCCAAAACCTGCTCCTAATTAGTACCAGTTATAATTGGGTCTGCTGGTACGTGGTCTGCCACATTAATTTTATACCAAATGAAACCAGGCACCTGGGTTAGACCGAAAGCAGAGATGCTGTCACGGTGTATGGGACGTAGGGAAAGGATCTGTGCATTGCAAGGTTCCCAAAAACTGTTCATCTCTCCAAAACCCAAGAGACCTTACTGCATGTCTGGACTACAGGAGCTGTCAGGACAGTGCTGTTGTGGGCAATGAAACCAACTCCACGCTCTCCGCTAAGCTCAGCGTTCCTTTTTCTGTCCAGGGTCGCCTTGTGGTTTGTTATTTTGGCCATCATCTGGGAATTTTGTCACTCAGGAGTGACCTCTTGTGGAAGAGCCTGGGCTGGAGTTGCTATCGATTGTCGGAGGGGATCAATTCCCCTTCTACTCCCTCTTTTCCGGATGGAAACAAACGGCTTCACAGTAGGAAGAGTGCCCTTTGGCTACCGTATCAATCTGAGGGCTGCTCTTGTCAAAATGCACAATCACAAGCTTGATAATGCAATCCATTCCCAAAGCACTATATTTCCAACCTGTTCTCCATCATTTCCTTATGGCGTCACATTTACTCAGTTCATCACATTCTTATTAATATTTTAGGTTTCCTTGAAAGTGATGGAATTCTATTTTTATTACAAAAGCAACAAGAATAAATACTAATTGTTGTCAGTTATTTCCTTATGTAGTGGGAACAGTAATCTGTTCCTCAGCTTTAGGTTGCCAAAGCAAAATAATTAAATATTTTAGACATTTAAAAAATCTGTGATATTAGATAAATGCAATTTGATCTCCTTGTTTGCCACATAAAAGCTGGAACTGCCTGAATTGATAAGATTGAATTGCATTATTTTTATTGTTTCTACTTGCATATTTTTCTTATCTTCAAGAACACTTTACTTAAAGCCTGGTGGTTAGTCATGCAGCCCTGCGACGACAGAACCTGGAAAATCTCCTCCATATTTGAATTCTAGCTTGGGGAGCCACAACTAGAGCATCAAGATTTTAAAAAAAAAAAAATATATTTTTTTTATACATATATATTTATGTGAAAAGGAAAGTCTGGATGAGCTGTGCAGTATTATTGCTTCTCATGATCGCTTTAGCGTCTCAATAAGAGTAGTCGGGGCTCCGGGCGTCATTGTGCCAGACACAATGCGACATCGAAGTAAGGCAATTCCAGCTCTCAGCCTGAATAAGGACAAGTTGCAACAGGTGGAAAAAGCGGACAAAAGCAGGGGGTGGAAGGAAAAGTTGACAGCAAAGCCGACATGTCATGCATATTAAACAGCAGGCTTGGGATTCCTTTCCGCTCTTCGTTAGGACCGGGGTCTTAGCCCCGGCACCCTGGCCACCAGCCAACTCAAATAATGATATTTTCCTTACCTAAATTCCTCTTGCACTTTCAACAGGGAGCAATGGGTCTTTTTAGTCCTAAAATGCGATGCCTTGCTCTGGGATGCCACAGCCCTTGCACGCTTCCCTGGGGAACGGCCGCAGGGCAGTGTCCGGGAATGTGCCTCCTAGCACCTTTTTAATCAAGAAAAAAATAATAACTTCAGGATCATAATTTTGATTGGCTTTCAGAGGTATTTGCTACAAAGCCATCGGGGCTGTGAAATCTGCTTTGGTTTCTTAAAAGACACAATTTAAGTCAGGCCACCCCGTCCCTAGGATTTAGCCAAGGACTCTGTGTGTGCTTTAAAATTGCCTGAAGTTGCTTTTCTCATTTCATTCACTTTACTTTAGAAGGCTGAATTTTGAAACTCGAAGCATGGCATATAAATATTCCTAAGTAATTACTAAACCATCCAGAATCGTTTCTGAATGCAGTTTGTTAGATGATTAAGCCTGTCCGATGTGTGAGTAGTGGGGGGAACAGCAGCAAAACCCCATTTTGGTCTCTCAGTGGACAGGATGGAAGAACTGGAGAAGACAGAGGAGCTTTAACCCTTTCTGGCTCTGCACGGTTCTTTCTCCTTCCCTGGTTAAAGCTTCTTCTGAGGGCTCGCTCAAGGGTTTAAAGTTTGTCCCCCCACACGCGACTGGGTATTTCTGTGGCAAACGCCGCCTTGCTGAGGCTATTGTTTCTCTGCAGAGGGAAGGGATAGTTCCCAGGGCACAAACACACAGATTTGCACGGCTTCAGCTGCGTAATAGCAGGAGGAAAAAAAAAAGCCAGAAACTTATTTTGTTGAAAGCATCGTTTAGTGTTCCTAGAAAAAGGCCGCCTAATTACAGGCAGAGCTGCGAGAGGAGCCTGTGTGATTTTTCTCTCTTCCTTTTTAGCACGTGAAGGGGCCGGTAGGTTGAGAGACCACATCTTGGGGTGCAGTGAGAGGTTTTACTGGCTCAGCCAAACTTGTCGAGGGCCGGATTCTGTGGTAGCAAAGGAAGTCCTTCACCCACGTAGGGGTACCTCTGTGATAAGGGGGCTAATTATAGCAGCAGAAGTGGGAAATCACTCCATTGCTTTGTTAGCTCTGATGAGGTCTGAATTCTTTCCCCTTCCCAGCCCATTTATTTTAGTTAGATGTGAAGTTCAAAGCCAAATGCCTGCTATTTAGGGAGTATTATTCCGTTACAACGTTAGCATTATGTATAGGTCAGTTTTATTACTTTTTATAAAACCAAGAAATATAAAGCAATAACGTATATTAGTGCAACATTACCAATGACAACAATTAAAACAGAATGCAAAATGAAAGCTATCTCCAAATATGCAGCTTCCTACTGCAATGTTAATTTTGTCACTCTACAGCTTGTATGTTTGTGGCATTTATTTTTATTGCATCAACAGGAATGCAGTCAGCTTCAGATACTGAAAAACCCCACAAAAAAAAAAAAAATGCAGCATGGTGTTTATGGAGGGTGGGAGCATTCGTTTGGACTTTAGGGACTAAACTTAATTTTTTGACATATTTTTATTCTCATGTTTCTCTGCAACATGTGTGATAGGTATGCTCTTTGCTTAAATCTTAGAAAAATACTGATTCAGCAACAAAGGAGTAATAATATTGGCATTTTGGAAGAAAAACGTGCCAAATTCAGAAACAAATTGTGTCACTGATAATAGGAGATTATGTTGCACCCAAAATCATAACTGGCTGTGATTAGTTCTCATAAAAAAATGGATTTTTCCTGAATTTGAATATCCTGTTTCCATCAATTATAATATAATGTTTCCTTAATTCTTTGTTTTATTTCTACTTCACTTTCCAAAATCCTTCCAGAGTTTACTATTTGGGTTGAAAAAGCATATTTTTAAATTGGGCATAACCAACTTCCATATAAACGTTTGGCAGGGAAATCAGTGCATGTTCACTTAATTCATTTTTATTGAACCAAGTCCAGATTTTTAGTCAGGAAAAAGTTAGATATTAATCATATCTGAGCAGGATCATTAAATTTTCCTTTACCTACTAGAACAGCAGGGTCATTATAGAACCATGAGAAGTTAGCTCACTTATTAATCTTTACAATTACATAAAAGTGATCATTTTTATAGTACTTAAGAGTAGCTCTTACCCATTACGTGAAGAGTATGTGGGAATATTACAATATAACATAATGTATTATTATAAATGTGACCTGTGACTCATTGGTCTGCTCACTGACATACAACTCTCTGGAAAAGTTATCTGTTTGAGCTTGGATAATCTTTAATTGTTTCATATTCCTTGTGCTCATTTATGGAGCATACTAGTAAATAGGGAGCTAGTCACTGAGTTATTAATTACCTCATTATTACTTAATTATCACTCTTGCATACTTCATTTTTATGGAGAATTATATCATAAAAGAAGGTATTTTATACTGCCCACCACAGTTAAGTATGAATGACAGTGATAGCTAATGTAAGATTGAGTTAGTTAAAGAAAATCAATCAGAAATCCTCACTATAGATTACTATCCGGTTTCTTCTGCCTTTTCCAGCAAACGCTTCTCATCTTTGACTTTGAAACCCAACAGTTTAAACTGGGTTCTTGTTTCAGTGGACTAATCCCCTTTCATAAATCATGTTCAAGTGCTGAAATAATTTGCACATCGTTTAAAGAGTATTTGCTTTGAAACATTCACCTCAAGCCCTTTTGTATATCCTTTCTCTCTAAAGATTTGTAGTATTTGTTTTGTTCTCTGAGGTATAAAAGACCTGGGTAAACTTTATTCCTGTTGTTTCAAGATTAGTGAAATAAAATGCATATTTATTCAACTGGGACTGAAAGGAGCTTTAGTAAAGACGATCATACATACGACCCATGGGAATGTTATAATACAAAATGTCTGTCTTAAAATCTCTTTAGGTTTGTTCAAAACACTATTGAAGGACTTAAGTTTAAAGAAAAAAAAAGGGTTACAAATCCATATTTCTTCTTTGTTACAAAGAAGAGAGAGACACCATATATTTTTCTTAACAAAATAAACTCCTACATGTGCACTCAAGATAAATTTGATATGGAGGCAAGTAGAGACTGGAGAGCCATGGATTACTTTAAGTTTTTTCCTACCAAACTGCATATACTGACAGGGTGTTCAAGAAAACTTTGGATAAATGTGTAGTGGTTATTTCAAACTCACACTTGCTTCAGAAAAAGCAATCACAAAGAAATGATGAGCATTTGAGGGATTATTGGAGTCAAGCAGTTGTGCCCCTTCCATGTATTAAAAGTGAGGGGGATTCCTGTGATATGAGGAAGATATTTACTCTGACTCTATCACTTTTAAGCCCAACTATCCAACATGTCTCTGGTTTGGTGCTGCCTCTTCATTCCTTACTAAGTAGATCTTTGTTTACATCGGGAAGTAAAACTAAAGTGTGATGTGTATTGGGCAAAATGTCATGACTTTTATAGTTTAAAGCAATAGACGATGCAGACGATTACATCCACTTGACCCTCCATCACCTGCGTTGTCAGTGTATCTCCATTTTTGTACATCTCCGTATTTTGCCTCCCCAGGGAAAGAATATAGGCTGACAACTGATAACACCTAAATAGATGCAGGCATTCTCACTGCAACAGGAAATATTTTAGAATACTGCCTTTGGAGAGAGGTCAGACCTAGATGGAGTGAGAAGGACTTGCTGAGCTTTGTTCTTTGCGGAGGAAGAGCCAGCTTTCCATCACTCCCGTGAGCCTAATTCTGAAGCCTCTCATGGTAATTACTGAAATGACTACCCTGATTGCAAGTTTGTAGCCAGAAAAAATGATTCTCACACTGCACTGTATTCTGAGGTTTCACTACTATTTATAACTAATCCAGATGCAATCCTCCTGGTACTTTGGTAAGAATGTGAGAGAAATAAGGAGGTTTTTAGGTTATAAGGGTCTAAATTAAGCTCAGTTAGAGAGACTGTAAATCAGACTCTAGATAGGAATACCTACTGCCCAGACTCACCTTGTTCCCCATGGTGAAATCATTTAAATGTTTGTACCTTCCAGGCTGGAGGGTGTATTTAATTTAAATTACGACCTCAATCCCAAATATTTAAAGACCAACTTAATAGATGAAAGCACACTACTGTCTCTGGGATGGAGCGTATTAACACTTTAAAAAGAAATGTGCTTTGTAGGATCTCCTATTTGTTCCACCAGCTGCCTGCTGACATGCCAGATAAACAGATCGTGCCTCTGAAAGCCAAAGGGTGGAATACCACCGAAGGGTTAAATGCTGTATTGTTTCTCAATTAAGGAAAAGGTTCCAACTAGCTGGCTTTAAATATTGATGGTGAAGAGAACGCTATGACATACGAGCAGCTCCCCTCACCACCAAGGATATTTGGCTCCATTTAATTAATTCCATTGGCCATTGTCTTAACTGTGCCCAGGATTCACCCAAGAGGAATTCACTTGCGTTACTGTTATTGAAAAGTGTAACATAGCATTATCTGCCTCAGACAGACTTTTTGTAGCATTGAATCAATTCCCCAGTTCTTGAAAACAACTACCTCATTTGATTCCTTTCATAATTAATGAAATTCAGTAGTAATGCTTTTGCCCCTCAGCTCATGCTGGAAGAATGTTCCAAAACTTCAGTTTTCAAGCTGAAAGTGTTCTAATTTTCAGCCTAAATGGACTTGTGGTAAGAATGTGCTCTTGTGTCAGCATTTAGCTAGCTCTTCATTTGCAGCAGTTCCTTTCTGTCTCAGGTGTACCACCTCAAATAGAGTTACAGACAGCGGCCTTACTCCTTCTCCTGCTTGGTTTGGTAGACTCAGCCAGCCAACATTTGTCGTCATCTTTCCTACGATAGGCTGCTGCTCTTTTTCCTGATCAACTCAAATACCTCTTTTCTGAATCTGCCCCAAGTTTCGGTCCATATTTCTTGCACATGGATGTTCAAGGCAAGGTCTTCCCACAGCTGTGGGAAGTGGAAGTCACTCTTCCACGTGGAAATGACTCTCCTGATACAGCCTAGGGATTGTATTTACCTGTTTCATGGCCACTTTTTTAGAGATAAAAGGAAAACAACCAGAACATGTAGATGCTGCTGTCTTTTAATCTTCTGCAACCAGTGTACTCACCATGAAAAACAGAGTGAGCCTGCCTTAAGCCTTTTTATAGAATATAAAATGTGTTCCTACATGTGATAACAGGTTTTGAAATTAATTTTAAAGGTATTCAATTTATATGGAAAATTAACATTCTTATCAAAATGAGCAACTCTTCTTAAACATCACATTTAAAATAAATTAAAACAATTTAAAATACTTCAGTCCTTACACACTTAAAAAAGAAACTTTGGAGAGAAAAGGCTTATCGTCATTAAATTCATGAAGACACCTTTTCCAGAACACAGATATAGTTTAAAAAGCATGCAGGTATGAAGCCCTGCTAGAAAGAGTATGTCCCTGCACATAAAGCTTTATACTTCATATATGTTGCATATATGCGATCATAGTGATAATATGGTTTATAAATACTTTTGCTGAAGAAGGTTATACTCCAGTCCAAGGGCCCAGAGCCCAAGGGAAGGTGGCCAGATATAGGCAGGCCAGAAAAGGAGAGCAGCCAGATGCAGATTGGATCATTTGCCATTTAGCAGTCTTTGAGGTACAATAACATAAATCAGAGCAAGCTAACCTTTAGCTTGGTGGATATCTATAATAAAAGACTTAAAAATTTAAGGTGCAGGAACATGTGGCTTGCATCCACATCGCTCTGTGCTCGCTCTTTCTAGGACAGACTGGCTGTGTCTTAATCAGATAAAGCTTTTCCTCAGAACTTCTTTGGTCACCTTGTGATGCCTGGTGGCATGTGTCTGACATAAATTGATGGTCCTGGTGCTTTTAAAAAATTGTGGTGAATGTGTCTGATATGTAGATATGGAATATTATGCTTGAAGGTAAAGTGCCTTATGGGGTAAGAGTTAAAGGGCAGAGTAAAGCAGAGGCAAAGAAACTTGGTTCTGTCTTGGCCATAATACCTTTGGAGAGAAGTCTCTGGAGTAAACTGGCTCCTGAACAGTCCCTAGGTTTTATCTTGGGTAGAAATAGCTGGAAGGACTAGAGGGTTCACTAAAAATTAAGTAGTGTGGGTGATGATCTCAAGATCACTCTTTGTCTGTCTTCTATGCGAGCTGTAGATATACTCACTTAAATGAGAATCTTTGTCTCATTGCTATGGTTTCCAAGAAGTTAAGAAGTTCTGTTCCTGCAAAATAACCTTTGTATATATTTTTATGTGAAAACATACATATAATTTTCTTGTCTATGTAAAATTAAAGATGATTATTTTAGGGTGCTCTAATGCTCCTACCTTCCTTTCTTCATACAAAGGTGTTTCAGTTGATGTGTTTGAATGAAAATCAAAAGACAGCACTAAAAATTAATGGAGAAATAATTAAAATACTGTAATACCTGAATTAAATGTTATCTGAAGATGACTGAGTATGATGGATCAAGGATAGTACTGATATTAAGGCACAATTACAAACAGGGAGATACTTGATTTATTTTTGCAACTTTGCTCTTAATGTAAGTTACACTTTAGCCATTTCTGAACTGAAAGTTTAAGTCTTGCTTAAAAAAAATCTTTTGCTAGGTTTCAGATTTGGGGTATCTGATAGTTTGAATTTGGGGTTCATTTATGAGAAAAGTACATTTTTCTGTTAATTGCCCAAGTGGCTTGAAGGATGGAGACAGCAGCAGAGGTGAGGGACAGGCCTAGGAAGAGAGGAGTCGAGGTGGTGACATTGGGAACGAGAAAGCAATTGAAAGGATCCTGAGGTACCACTGGTTTGTTGTATCATTTCTCTGACTTTTGCTGTCCTCTGGGGTACTGCAGCAGATATTTTCTGCTGCGTGAGAAACAGCGCCAGGGCAGACACAGCAGTGGTCTCATCTTGTACACCTTTTAAAAAATCATTTGTAATTGGTGAATGCGAGGATGCAGAGGATCCATTGGAGTTATCCTTTCTGTTATTAATAACCCACAATGAAAATGTTCTTTGAAAACACAACATTTATTTTGCAGGTTTTAGCCCAGAAAACTACGTTAGCAGAATTCACCTTTTCCAAACAATAGCATACTTGGAATTCATCTGTAGCTGTCCCTGCTCGAGTTACAGGTCATTCATAATAATAAAGCTTTCTAATTCTGTGACAGAATATTCATAATGTCTTTAAAATGCTCAGCTAGATAATGGTCCCCAGGATCTGGACAGCAAGACTTCAAAAGGCAGAGTCCTCTGATCTCTGGTTTCCTTATTCTCTCTAAGCTTGGAAGGTTTCAACTATCAAGCATAGATTAAGTTTTATTGGTTGATAGTCTAATTGCATTTGTATTATCTTTCCCCTTAATATTATTTTCTTTTCTCTGTATTGGATTTCGTCCAAATATTGCTACTTCCATGAAGCAGTTTTCAGAAAATGTTTTGATTTTGCTTTGATGCTTAACTGCTTAACACGTGAGTGCTGCAATAAGGTGCTGGTTCCTGATAATAGTTTTCCTTCTGTAAGGAAAAGATTCCGCAATCTTCTGTGCTTTGCTTATATTTGGTAGGGCTCTTTGGTTGAGGCTTTTCATGGACAAGATAAGGTTTGGTTAAACATCTGAACTTTTGAATGTTTATCTGAACTAGATTCGACCTCTAAATTTGTCCGTCATTAGTTATTTTGCTTTTCTTTTTAGAGACTAAATTATGCTATTAAATATGTTCTAAAGTAGGTTAAGTCCCTGTGCAGTTTGTCAGCTGGAACATTAATTTTAAAACTAAAACAGTCTTCTATAGTATCTTTTTAACATTTTGTCTGAGTTTTAACCATGGCTGGTCAGGGATAGGGTCAGTGCACCCATGCATACCACACATGTAGCTGACCGAAGTGTCTCAAAGTTGTTGTGATGACTGGCCTGATTTTATTTCAGGAAAAGATCGTGATGTATAGTAATTATTTGACTGCTCAGGCAGCTTGTTCCAGTGCAGCTGTTCTGGAGACTGGATGGAGTACGAACTGTCACCGCATGCCCTGCAGTGTCTCTGGAGGTCTCCCCGTCCGAGCCCCCACGCAAGGGCTAGGCAGACTTGGGGTCCCAGCTACCTGTTTCAGCAAACTCGTTGCACTAGCAGTGTAGGGCATACGCATATCTGGGGTCCCAGTTATTCATGCCTTCATCTGACCACATCTGTGCGTCCTCTTTGGACTCATGTCTTAACTGTACTGACCCAGATCTTGCCCTCATGCTGCCTCTGTGATGACAAGGAGCCACCATCAGATTGTAGGGAGAGTGGGTAGGTGCTGCAGAAAGCCAGAAGAGATGTTCCCAGACCGTCTTGCCCCTTGGCCAAAACTGTGCTTGGTAGCATCAGGGAGAGAGAGGGCAACGTATAGTTTCTATCTGCTGTTACACAACTGAACTGTATGAACTGATCTTCATTAGAAGACCGAGTTCTGATTAAGTCAATGCTAAAAAAACCCCACACCTTACTTAAGAAGCACATTGGAATCGAAGCTTTCATATAAGCAGTCAAATTTAGAACATAAACTATTATAACTTAATACGTGGCAAAACAAACCAGCAGCTTCATTCTGGGCTTTCCTTTTCCTCCTGTAATTACTCTGTCTTAGCCCAAAAAATATGTTGACCCACAGCATATCTCACGAGGCACCTTCTCCCACTGACAGCCTCTGTAGGGTAAGCTCACACCAAAGCTATAGCCTCCATTTGATCTGCTTCATGTTTTAATGTTTATTTTATGCAGATCCTAAAGCACCTTTAATTGAATTCTTTCCTGTGTCCTCACAGTGCTGTTCTCCCCCTACCTTGTAAAAAAAGAGCTGTAATTGCTGAAAAGTTTGAAAATCAACTGTGTTTTAACAAATAGAAATCATTCGTATAGAAACATAAAATGACGTTGATGGCAGTTAAGGTCCCTTTTTCTAAGGTTAACATTTATGTGAATATAGGTATTGGAGATTGTTACCAGAAATTTCACTTAAGGTAAGAAGTAAAAAGTATTCTTAAATCCGTCGACTTATTCTTTTTAAAAATGAGCTCACGGGTGATCTTTTATTCAGTTATACTTACTCTAATGATTTCATTGAGGTAGAGATAATTTGATAAAGTAGAGTCGACATATAAACAGAGTACTGCAAATGGATTTCAGATCTTTGGCTGATATTTTTTGATTACTTTAAAGATAATGGGTGTGCCTTTCTTCATGAAATATCACATCGACATTCATTGGAAAGTACTGAACTTACTGTATTAAACGAGAAAAATATACAGGAACTTGTGGTTTGAGACAAGAAATATACAGATGAATGTCATTACTGTTTTTCATTGAAATAAGCAATTTTAACATGTTGGTTTTCATACCTTATGCACTATGAATTTGTTCTATCCTTTTTTTGTATGAGAAGCATTAGAAGTTCATCATGGGTCAAAAAATATAAGGTTATGAATATAATTGGAGGCTGAGTGCAGTGAAAATAAATAAATTTTAGAATAATTTACTTTTTAAATTTAAAAGTGCAAAATATAATTGATGAGAGTCTTAAAAAAAAGAAAAATCTTTGGTATATTCTTTCTGGAAAGGTCCCATAAGATTGGATCTGAATAAAATATTCAACAAGGTATCCAAGTGCATGTCTAATTTTAAATATATGAATCATTTGTATGACTCTTAACAAGGGTGATATAAATACAGCTATGCCAATTCTCCCTTGTTCTTTACAGATAATTAGTTTGTTTTCCAAAGCATAAGGCAGAATTGTATGTAGGTTTTGAAGTTAAAAGTGCACACATGGCCAGCAGTACTCCGCCACTCAGAAGGGTTTTCTTTTGGCATAACAGTCTATCTGGTGCTCCTGGTAGAAAAAGGAACCGTATAATTTTCTTATCCTTTTGTCTGAGCAATTTAATGTAAATGATGACTATTCATATTATTTGCAAAAGGTTGAAAAGGGTTTTTTTTTTTAGACTCATTAAGTCAGGAGGTAAGCTTAAAGACTTGGAAGGTATTGACATATATTCCACAACAGAAGAAAACAGACAGAACTCCATATTCTAAAACACCCTGAATGCATTACTTGTTGTAAATTACTTGTTCAACTCGATCTGGAAATAGTCTTCAGTTTCTTGCTCTGTCTTCCTCAACCTTTAATTGCATGTGTGTTTTCTTTTTATATCATATATGTAATCTGAAAACCAATTAATTCAAATACTGCCTTTTTTTGTCCTCTATATCTATTGTATTTTATATGAGTGGGACGAGACTGTATGGCTGGAGACACTGGAGCAGGGCAGCACTGAATCACCCAAGCAGTGAGGGGCAGGGCCACTCTTCAACTTCTATGTGTTAGACCATCCAAGTTATTGAGTATTTTTCTGGGAATTTTAGCAACCCTCTCTAACGGAGAGAAGCACCCCAAATGCGAAAAGCATTTCCATCACGCTCCTGAATTTTGCTCATATTCATCTGTAGTTAAGCCACTCTTTACCTGCAGATGTATAGAAAGGGGCTGCCGAAGAAGGCTCGAGATCAGATGAGTCCTCAGTGATCTGTGCTCATACAAAACTGCCCTCCTCAGTGCAAGGGGGGTAAAAGATTGCAGCTTTTTGCAAAGAGACTGTGTCAAGAGTCCTAACCCCTGATGTGGACTCAGAGCAACCATTTTCCCCTTCCCAAACACACTGTACTCTTCCTAGAGCCTGAATAGTCTGACTTTTTGTACTGCAGCAGATTTCATCCAAGTCCCACATGTTTTACATTAGACGAACCTAAACTGGTCATACTGTATGAATAAAATGAACTCATTGATTTCTGGCATTGTGGTTTTTATATTCAAGTTAAGTGTGTATAATAGCATTTCTAATATTGTGACAATACCCAAAAAATTGTGGAAAGAAGGGCTTGGCGTGTTCTGGGTGATCTAGTCCAGTCCCTCCTGTCACAAGGTACCGTGTTATGCGTCCCCTTTCATAAATTATTAAGCTTCATCTTAAATTCTTTTAGTTTTATTTGCCACCACTTCTTTGAAAGGGTGTTTTAGAACTTCGTATTATGGCCAGTTTATACTCATTTATTCTTGTGCCAACATTGTTCTTCAGTTTAAACAGCTCTTCTCCCTCCCTGCTGTCCTCTTCTCGTCTCCTGCTCCTTTTCCCACCCCCACCAGCAAATTCGTAGAGAACAATTACAGCCTTTCTCAGCCATTTTATAGCTGGCAAAACATGCCAAGCTCCCCGTCTGCTTTCAAAAGCTCATCAGCCCGTTCTCCTGGTACTTCTCACGGCCGCTGCCTGCACCTTTCCCGGCATGAATTCTCATCTCGGACGCACGAGTGTCCAAGCTTACACACTCATAAGACAGCAATATTTTGTATTAATCCTTCTCTGACCATGCATTGGGCAGTATTAGGTCTAATCTGGTTTCTTCAGCTTCCAGTCTCAAAGTCACTAACGTTTTGTCTTATACCCTGATTCTTGTCTGAACTGATGCTGTTTCCCAGCCTTGAGTCACCAAGTAATTTTTGAATGCTCCTACTTTTTCTCTTGAAGTCATTAATGAAAACACAAAGATCAGTTCCAAGAATATTTAAGGACTTACACTGGTAACTTTTCTTTAATACAGTAGTTCTCCTTTCAACAAAGCTCATTTTAATGCCTTATTTAGTCACTTCACAGTTATTATTTTAATTCTCTCTATCTTCTCTAGTTTAACTAATAATTTTCCATTTGGCATCATATCAAATGCACGGCTGAAGTCCAAGATTTGGTTTATTGCATTTTCCTTTTCTAAAAAAACCCCATTTATTTTATTAAACAAAGGTACCAGGTAAGTTTGGCATGGTCTTCCTTTATAAATCCAATATATACTCAGAAATATTGCTTTGATTTTCTAAATATTTATGGTACAAATACCACTAAGCAAAGCTGTGTGGGGAGTGCCAGTTTGTTTCACAATGCAAGCATGTAGTGATATTTAACACACTATTCATTTAATTCCATTTATTATTAGTGGGGAACAAAATTCTTAAAAAAGTTTATGAGTCACAGCATGAGGCAAAATATGAATTATATAGTCATTTTATTGAATCTTTACTGCTAATGCACACAAATTTCACAAAGTGTAATGACACTACTGAACACTTAAGTTGTTAGGCTGTCATATTACAGAAAAATTATTCGTGCTATATAATCATTGTTTTCTTTTTCCTATTGTTTATTTCTAAGCTTGCTGCATAAACATTCATAAATGCAGATATACTTGCTGTGGCAAATATCTGTTTTAAGACCATAAACCTGAATGACTTCAGGTCCTTTGGCGCCCATACAAACAAAATCTTCCCAGTGTCTCCTGGCCAGTGATACCTATTTTGTTACCTGATGCTGCAGTTCTTGTGTCCATGCTCTGTAGTCACACAACCTGCAATTTTAAAGCTTATCATAAACGTAGGGATTAGGGGTCATGCCCAATTCCTGTGTTTTCCCCACCAATCATTTGTGTAATGCCTTTAAGCAGACCATGTTTCCGTCTCTCATTTTACTCTTTTGCAAATAAGATATCGTAATTACAGTGTGGGGATAACCCGTGAGACCTGCCCAGGAATTTCACTAAGGGGTAAAATAGGATGACTGACAAAAGTCTTTAGCTCAATAAAGAAAACTCAGAACTCAACATTAGGGCAGACTTTATTGACTTAATCTCAGAGCATTACAAAGGAAAGGAAGGAGGCAGGGACTTGGGTTTGCCACTCTCAAAACTTTGGTACTGGTTGAAAAACTGACCTCTTATTTATACAGGCGATAATGCATGCTTCTCCTTCCTTAAAGGACAAGCAGTAGTTACACATCCACTGCAGGCCAAAAAAATCTGCACTAATGTTGAGTTCTGAGTTCAAGTGAAATCCAATAAAACTTAAAGTCATGAGTCATATATTCTTAAATTACAGTGTCTCCTGGAATGTAGGCACAGTCATACGCCTCTGCATGTTAAGATATACTTCTTCAGAAGAATGAGACACATAGCAATTAAGCTTTCCCATTATTTGAAATTAATTAATTAACTAACTAATTCCTTTAATATTTTCACACATATGTGATAGTTCTGCTGTTAGACTGGCACTTTCGTTATCCAAAGTTGTAGAGACTTACTCCTATCTCCCATTTTGCCATCTCAGCTTTGATTCAGTCTTGCAAGATGCTGCTGAGGATTCTGGATATGAGTCTGTAAAGCACCTAAGAAAGTTATTAAAGACATCAGAGATCACAGTTAAGTCCATAGATCTGTTCATATGTATTTTAAGAAAGTTGTAACTAGGATTTTGATCAGTGTATTCTATATTTCGAATGGTCAAGCTTGTCGCTTTTAGTATTATTTGGGAAAAGCATTATTAAATCTCAGTGTATGGGTGTTATCATTATACTACAAGTCATCTCAATTTCTAAGAACTTCCTGAAATTTTGAAGTCTTCAAGGTTATTAAAAAAAAAATTCACACAGCCCAGACTAGTTGTGGGGCTTTTTCCTGCAGAATAAAACTAATGGAAGAGAAGGCAGTAATGTAAAGCTATGGGAATCTCTTAATGCCTTATCCACTCCCACTGCTGCTCTTCATTCTGTATGAGCCCTTTCCATCCAAATGAATTACATGCAATAATTTTGGGTGTTATAATAAACAGAGAGGCACCGTAATAATGTATTTCAGTTAGGAAAAGGTACTTGGAAAAAATTGGTTTTGCTATACACATGATGTGAGACAATCAATAGCGCTTTAGCCTGACAAGCACTGTCAATATCCATTGGCACTGTTCTGAAAGTCATTAATGGATAGTTCTTCAAAAACCAGTGCTTTCAACACGTTAGAAGTGTTCAGATATACTGTACCTGGCAGGAATTAATCATAGGTGAACCCTTGGGATTATGTATAAATGTTTCGTAAATTAAGAGTGAAATAAAAGTCATTGGAAGGAATGTGAGATCATGTTATATGGAGTTACAAAATCTTGCCAATAAAATATGGAGCTGTTTAGAACATATTAAAACATTTTACTTTTTGAATCATTCAGGCTCTGCCCAGTACATCACACCCAGGAAAAACAGTCTGCTAGAAATATATTTTCTAGGTACATGACTAAATTCACAGGAACTAATGACGTAAAAATTTTGACCCTCGCCCTGAAAAGGTTTGAGCCTTGCCTGATTCTTTTAGTTGTGGCCATGCCAAAACCCTGGAGAAAGGCTTTTGTAACTTTATCTTGCCAACATGTTAGCCACTTCTTTTTCCTTCTTGAATTATAATGTTTGTTCTCATTGCACCATACATATATTTTAGTGCATTAAATTATAGCAAGTAATTCCTCATCTGTATGTCTCAAAACATCCATTGACTCCGATGGTACTATTTCTGCAGAACTGTGTGATTCAGAGGTAACGCATTCATTCTTTCCTTCCACCTGTCTTCTTGTGTAACGGTTCTCGTACAGACTTTATTTTGTGGTTTTGCATGATACTCCTGGTTTTTTATACGTTATTAGGAACATTAAGGCTAGAGTTGTGGCATTGAATAAGTATTTAGAGGATTTATATAGGCCCCCAAAAAGACAGATCAGTTTTTTCTTGGTGCAGTTATTTGCAAAGAATTTCATCTGTAGTTATCCTTCCTAATTCAGCTGATGTTATTACAGGGTTATCCAACATTAAGGGCCAAAGATGTGTTCCTTTTTTTTATGCCTAATGGTGTGTTTGTACTATTTTCTTTTTGTACCCAATCTGTGTTACACTTCCCTAATGTTCCCTGTTGTGATTTAAAATAGCTTAATTCTAGAGCAAATTATCTGAGGAAAAGATCTTGCCACTAATACCTTTCTCACCTGTGGAATAAACAGACACCTAATAAAGCAACCAAAGTCATCAGAAATACTTTTCTAGCTCTGAAGGTCCAACTTTATTTCCAGCCAAACGTGAAAATCAGCCAGTATTCAGGTTATATTTTTGCTGTTGGATGGAAGTGTCCTCACAGCCACTTGTGCTAGCAGAAGAAATTTAGCATAATTTTGACCTCTGTTGGGTTCCCCTGTACATGTACTGTAGAAAGCCCTGGCCCAACAAGAACAAGCGTGTGTTTCCTTTTTCTGTCTCAGAAGCTGTTAGTGCAATATAAGAAATACTTAACTGACAAGTCTGTGCAAAGGGAGGGGAATTACCCTTCTGTGCTGTGTTGGTTTTGAAGCATCTGTGTGGATATGTCAGTGTAAGTATCTCCAGAAATTGAAGATATGAGTTTATTCAATAGAATGAATCAAATGGCACACCTATGCTGTTTATGCCAGGGAATATACAGCAGAACAAGCAGTAGATTTTATTTCCTATTATTTTATACTTAGATCCTTAAGTGTCCTATTTTGCTTCTGTATGGAACTGGTTTCCACTTTTTTATGTTGTTTGATGTTTGCCAGCTCTCTTTCATGAAGGATTCTTCTGGCCAAATCCAGAACCTGAAATTTAAAAAGGAAGGTACTCCAAAAAATATTTATTGTGGTTTTTGAGTTTTATAACTACTTTTTTTTTTTTTTTCTCTTGGAAGTAACATTTGGTCCTCTTTATATTTCCAAATATAATAGCGAAGTCATTTTAACGTGGGGATATCGCGAGAAGCATGGTTTGGCAAGAGAAGGAATATTTCTAAACGAGATCCCAACAAGAATATTTCTGGCTAAGCTTGGGTTTGGAACATACTACCTAAACCCTTGAATTTCTGGGAGGCTTGGAGTTTCCCTCTGGTGACTCACACATGTTTAATAGAATAAAATAAGAAATTCACCAAAATTACCTTTGCTGTTGTTTTTAGCTATGTGCTGTAGAGTTCAACATAGAACATACAAAAGCATCCATGACAATAATTATTCCTACCTGTAGATGTAGTTTTCACACCATAATTGCTGTTTCAGGTATAAGACTTCCAGCTGGATTAATACATCTTTCTAAACAGAGGGTTCTTTACCCTGCTGTCAAGTCATAGATCCCCTATCCTAACATTCACAGGATGATCACATTCACTTCAGTGAAAATCTCTTAAGAAATCTGGTGTATGCTTAGAGCTAAGCCTGTAGTTCAAGTGGGCACAAGACGCTTCAGAGTCCCACAAAATGGGAAATGTGGCAGGCATCTTAAGTGACTTCAGAGATGTTTTCACTCCTGCAGCATTTGCACTGGGGAAGCTTCACCATAAGGCAGGAAAAGCAAACCTAAATATGCATCGCTATGGACAGAATGACCCCAAGCAACAAGAGAGTCCCCAAACTAAATACAATTCACTTCACTGTTTCAAAGTACCATTAAGATGCAGAATTAGAAACATCCATTTGTTGTTCTTTTTATAGCACAGCCAAGTGACTTGGAATTTTAGCTTGTCCCTGCCAAGGATTGCTCAATTTTGAACAAAAAGTCCTCCACTATAATGTTAAAAAAGCACCAACCATCAATTGAATGCTAATCTTTATATTCTATGATACATCACTCCAAGAATGCTACCATTAAAAAAATGTGAATTCTATTTTTCATAAGTGATGGATTATTGTACCAAGCTGTGTATTTTCCAGTAAAGTGTCCTTTTATTTGTCCTGTGTGATTACTAGTTTGTGGAAGTATGTGTGGGGTCATTTTAGTGCTGTGGGAAAATGGAGCGCTCCTCTGTTAAATTCGGTAGTGAAATCAGAAGCAAACTATGCTCTGATCATTGTAGGCATGTGTTTAAATATTGCTTTCCTTAATTGGCTATGTTCTATTTACTTAAAATGAACAATTTGGCAAGTTTTTCTCCCTTGACAACAGCAAAGCGTAAACCATTTTATAAGTTTGGCTGTTAAAATCAGATTTGTAATGTAAACCACAGTATTCCAGGGTTGTTACTGTTGCTTAACCAGTTATTTTAGCTTGCCATTGTTTTATAATTTTGCACCTTTAAATGTTCTGGTGCTGTTTATAACTTATGCAAAACTTCTTGCTACAAAACAGGCCAGTAATATTGATGATCATTTTCTTTTTGCTCTCTCTCTCCCCTTGGTTCCCCTATATGAAGATCATTGCATTACAGCGGAGTTTCAGTCTGGATGGGGAGATTAGGGAGCATCTCTGGAACTGCAGCTAAACTATTCAGGGTACTATTTAGCAATTCTGTCGGTGGGACAATGGACCAACTCCTGCAAGTTCAGCTCGTGGAGAACACTGTCTTTTGGTGGATTTATTTATTTATTTATTTTCCAGAGAAGATGGAAAGTTATTCTTTCCTTAAAATCAGAAGCCACCCCTCTCTCAGCTGGAGGTCCTTGCCAGGGAAGGCTGTACAGCTCTGGCTGTCCCATTTTTCTGCTCTGCATTTGGGAAAATGGGCAGGGTGAGAGAGCCCCGGACACAGGATAAGGGTTATTCAAGGGTGGTGAGACTCAGGTAATTTGTTAGAAAACTTTAAAAATCTGCGTGTTCAGGGAAACCTTTGGAGAAGCTCTTCCCATGCACCATTGCTGCTTCTGTAGCATCCAGCCTTGAGTGCTGAGTTTCTCCTTCCTCCTAATCCTGCCTATTTTGATTGCTCTGATGGTGCCCTGTTAGCATCTCAGCAGAGAAAAAGTTAAATTTATGCCTTTTAAACTTCCTCCAGGGGATTTTCTGCAGCTGGGTTCTATGTCTTTTTGACACAGAGCAGGAATAAATTGAGCTCAAAATGTTTCTTAGTTTGGTAAATGCCTAAATATAATAAAATATAATCATTAGGACAGGAATTTTTCACACATTTCATGGCATATAGCCATGTTTTCTATAACTGCATTAAATATATATATAACGCTTAATCCATCTTGGCAAGAGAATTCAGTCCTTCACTAGTGGTGTAACCATCCATCCTTTCTCATAACAAGTAGTACTTAGCTAATAGTGCATAGCACACTTTGAGTCCAGAATTTTAGTTGAAAAACCATCCATGTGAAACTTGTGGGATTCGTGAACATTTCATGAGTAAACTGGTCGCCATCCAAATACTTATGGGCAATAAATAATATAACTCGGTGAATAACCAGCAGAGTGAACTCATCGTGTTTATTCACAAAAGTATTAATCAGATATTTTGTAGTATCCAACCAGATACACTGCTGACCTACTGCATGATTTTGCTAGGATGGCTATGGCTATTATTTTCTAAGGATGTTTGAGTAAACTACTATTAGTTTAAAAATATCATTGCACTGAAGCTTTTTCTTTTGATTTCCTTTAGTTTTCAGACTGAACTACAGTGCCTCTGACACAAATGACAGAAACCGAGTTAAAAGCAGACTAAAGAAGTTCATCTCCCGAAGACCCTCCTTGAAAACCTTGCAAGAGAAGGGACTTATTAAAGGTGTGTCTGGTCTTATATACTTTTTTTGGAGTAAAAAGTAAAAATTCACAAATGAATTTTTCATTCTTGGTTAAATCAATAAGTGCATTGGACAAATACTTCTTGGATATGGTTTTGTAGCTGTATCTCATAAAACTTACACTGCTGAGCTGTAAAGAAAAAAATCAACGTATGGTTACATCTATGTCTGTGTTATCTGACGAGTGCTTCAATTTTTCTGCTTTAGTGTGCATGTGGTAGAAGCCCCTACATTTAACACAGGCACTCGCCATGCACATTGCAAATCAACACACTGCACAAATCCATTTCTTTTTAAGAAAAGAATGTTGATATAGTTTTATATTTTAGAATACGAAATAGGAACTTCAGATGCTGTGCTGACTAATTTGTTTTCTAGGGTAGGCTGGAATACTTTCTGCAGTCTTCTCTCATTATTTTTCTAACTCGCCAACAAAATATATTTTTAACAATTTAAAATACGTGCCAGCAAATAATAATTGCTTTGAATCTGTGATTTTTTTTCCTACTCCAATTTCTTGCTAAGTTGGTCAGCCGTCACTTTCACATATCCTTAAAGAATTGTTTCTTTGATAAAACATGTTTGTCAGTTTGTCCAAGGAGTAAGCATTTTGCTAAGAATCTGGTAGTTAACTTGAAGGCAGTAGCATCCTGACCATTAATAATCAAGCAAAGCCATGTTTTCAAATATTGTCTGGAATAACGCTTTAAAAATTTACACACTCCCAAATTATTATGTGTGAAACCCACAACTGCACATGCAAATTGACTAGAAAGAGGCATTTTGCCAGCAAGCCCCTGTCAATCTCTGGAGTGTGAGTTTTCCAGTGGTGTGTCAAAAATGGCAAGGGGTGTTGCTAGTGTGTATTAAACTTGTCTGTCCTGAGCCAAGAGATTGACCCTAGCCAGCAAAAGCTAAAGCAGCCACAGGAGCTAAACACCAGCTGGGCCCACGTCTGAAGGGAAGGAGAAGATTTTATGAATTACGTTCCTATGTTTTAGAAACGTGCAGAGATGTTTGGTGCAACGTTGATTACTGTAGGGAAGTCTTCATTACATGAAATCATCATGTGCCTTAGTAATGGGCTTCTGCTTCTAACTGCCACAGAAACTTTTAAAAAATGTCATTTATGCCTAAATATATGTGTGAGGTGTGCGCACTCCACTCACACACCAAACTTTCAGGATCTCTCCTTACACATTCATAGTATCTGAATTCAAGACATTGGAGGGTTTTGCCTCTGAAGTACTCTGTGGGTTGAGGGTGGGATTTGAATGCATCATATTGGTTTGTTTCAGTATTACAGTAATAGAGGAGTAATTTATAGTCTTTTAATTTCTGGATTTAAGGGGGGTTTTTTTTAGTTTAATAAAGTGTGGCTGATGAATCTCCTGCGGTGTTACATAGGGATCAGATGTGATCCCTGCTAACAAATCCAGATTCATTAGCATAACTCAAATCCATCCTCTAATATATCTCTCTAGGAAAGCCAGATGCATTTGGTTTTGGCTACAGTTGCATTAAGCTCTTGATTCATAAACATAGCTTGGTTCTACCTGGGATACCCTTTCATGGAGAGTGAAGATGCATGATTTGTGGCACAGTAATTCAGAATCGGTACCCAGCACCGTTTTATTACCAAACTAATGTTACTGTGAAGAAAACATGCTAGTTATCTACCATGAAGTTTCATTAGGATTAGGTTTTGGCCATGCAAATGAGGCAGGATTCGTTAGCACGGCTTAATTCCAATCTACGGTAAGTCTATGTGAAATGCTCATTTGATAAGGTTCCTTCATTGTCTTCACCAGAGTTTATCCCTTAATCTGTTAAAATGTTATGAAAATGCAGTTGCAGTGCTTATACAGAGACCACTTTTAAATGTTAATTTTTAGGCTCACATTAGAATATTTTTAAATCACAAAATGCAACCATCCAGATTAAAAAGGAAAAGCTTGCCAAATTTTGTATTATAAGATGCATCTATTTATTTTTCTAAGGTAACTTTAATGGTTGCAGAAACCTCTGAAAACTATTTATTTGCTCGTTTCTTAAGGGAAAAAATGTTAACCAATTTTTACAAGAAAAAATTCCTCCAGCTCTGAGAACATGCATACTAACTTTTATCCCACAGGGAAATACTTCTGTCAGAATTGTAAATCCCTTAAAATAAGGGCTAGTAATAAAAGTGTGTCTAAAGCCTTGCAGGACATCTCAGTACCGAATTTCTGACAAAGAGCTGTTCTGTGTGCTGGTGAAGAATTGATATAAATATCTGTGAAGCGTGTGGTGTTAATTACTCCAATGCAGTGGCACTGTAGGTGCTGTGAAAACCTTCACTTTTCATCAAGTGCTATTCATATTTGCCAGGGGCACTATAAAGCTCTCAAATCTATATTGATTTTTTACATTGTATGTCACATTGGAACCAAAACTCCAATAAATTTAACACGTAAATTATAGTCATGAGTAAATACATTTTAAGGTGGTAAGTTCACTTAAACACAGTTCTGAGCTCTGTTACTCACTAATGTGTACACACTTGGCCAGAAGACTCGACACATTTCTCCACATTAACCAAATTTGGGAATACAGGCTTCAAAATGAAATAGCAGTTTGATCTCCTGGGGTACTTTGTTCTGCCAACACTGTTATCAGAAAATCTAGAAATTATGTGATTGTCATTTAACTCTTAACAAAACTTTGTTTATGTAGGATGTAGCAAATATCCATGTAGTAAATAAAGTAGGTAGTTAACAAATGAGAATAAGTAGGAGGATAACGATCAGACAAGAGAATGTAGCACCACCGTGTAAATGTTAGTTGCATGTTGATCTGAAAACGAAGACACGTCGACGCTTTACGTGACAAAAAGTTATTTTTGTCATCGCTGTCCCATTTGCTTTCTAGTCCTCTGCGTAAAAGAAGCCAGAATGGGAACAGCTCATTGGCTCCATT
Source organism: Gorsachius magnificus (assembly GCA_034008185.1). Taxonomy (NCBI): domain Eukaryota; kingdom Metazoa; phylum Chordata; class Aves; order Pelecaniformes; family Ardeidae; genus Gorsachius; species Gorsachius magnificus. Next base: position 5,087,880 of record CM067085.1, on the reverse strand, counting down.
CATTGTGATGGGCTGGTGACTGGGGCTTTTCACGCTCCAGCGAGAGCTCTAATGACAATCGTCAGTCCTCCTCATTCCATCTCACTCATGCTTACACAAAATATCTTTGGTCTAGAAACATTTTGAACCATTTTTGAGATGATGTATAATACAGTCTTTTTGCATAATGTGTATGTGTCTATATGCACACTCAGGTTCATATATATCCACACATGCACACAAACCCAGATATAGTAAGTAAGAGCCATGCTCCATGTCTGCCATTTTAACAGTGTAATTTGGAGAATAACTGTGTTCAAATTTATATGCTAGGGCAGGGGTCCTCAGTTCCTCGGGATCGAAATATTCTCAGAATTTACAGAATCTGCACTAATATGCTAGAAAAATAATATATAAATCTTCTCTTTTAAAACTACTTTATAGTCTATAATTGAACCTTGATCCTTATGTTTGAGTTTTGTCATGATTTAATATTATCCAAAATGAATGGCCAACCTTCGGCTTGATATTGGCCTGCTAACTTCCTGATTTCTGAGCCTTTCTAATCCACAAAAAAAAAAAAAAAAGCTTCTGTGAAACTGTGATTTTTAAAGCTATGATGGCTGTGTTAGTAATAGACTATACAAAACACACTTTCAGTAAATGATAAAAAAGCATGAGTAACAACTTAACTTAAATGACACTGTGGGAAAAGAGGAAAATGCAGCTATGCAGCTTTCAAGAAATTAATCTAGGTTTTTTGTGGGTGGATTTCTTTTTCCCAAAAGCTAGACACCTAAGGAACTTCCTTGAATTTATTTTGTAAGTTAAGGCAATGCAAAAAACCAAAACAGCGTAAAAAATTGGAATGGTTACAACTGTTTCAAGATGAAAATAAAAGCCCCTCAATTGCTAGTGAAAGGAACTAGCTGTGATTTGGCTTGATAGCCTATAGAACAGGGCTCAGCATATGTTGGTGGTTGTGCAGATAGCGGCACAGAGATCACCAGCCATTTTATTTCCAGACAAGGGAAAACGTCTTTATTGTCTCATATGTCTCAATGGACCTTGAAGTAGTGCAATGTAATGAACGTAACGCTCATGAGAAGTCCAAAAGAGTAGGTTGAGACCTACCTTTGCTGCGTTCTGTAATTCTTCTGGGTTATGCAGGAATTTAGCAAGGGATGTGGTGCCCATAATAATTTAGGGAAAGTTAGGAAATGTTTCCTCTGACTTGCAGGGACAGTGGGCCACAAGGGTATTTCTTTCTTTCTTTGACCACTGCATGGACATTGGGAAGTATGGTTCCCAAACCCTGTGGATGGCCAAACACTGGCAAAGTGATTTTTTTCCTTTCACGTGATGGTCAGAAATAATTAAGATAATTTTAAAATATCTCAGTTTTGGAGACTTTTTTTGAGGAGCACAACAGGCTCACTCTCTTTAAATTTAAATGAACACTTATCCCCGTAAAACACCATCATTTCTTAAGAGACCGGTATCTGCACTACTGCCTATTTTCCCTTTTTCTGAGAATGTGAAACAAATCTGGTAGCTCATATGCCACTTAATAGTAACTGTTCACAAATGTAATTTTTTTTTTAAATTGATGGCCACCACAGATCAACGATATATAGTAAATCTCCAAGTTAAAAGGACTGGCAAGATTCCCAGGTAGCATAAATCAGGGGAGCTCCATTGACAACCTCACTGACTTCAGTCAGCTGAGGACCTGGCCCACTTATTGTAAAAGCATCGTGACATTATTTGGAGCCCAGTCTGGGATCAACATCATTTTAATGTCTGACTTACTATGTCTGACTCTACAGATTGAGCTGTTAGAAGAAGTCACCTTTCAGAACATGGCCCTTTCCAACCTCACCCCTTCCCCCTCCAAAAAATTGACTGCTATGGTGCCTACTGTTCTGTCTCTCTCTCTGTACATTCCTCATTTATTTTGGCTTTTCATTCTCTTTTCCCCTTTTTCCTCCCAACGTTCAAACAGACACAAAGAAAACAAACACCTTAGATGTTGATACAAAGCTCCGGTATTCCAGCAGTTCAAAGCCAGATGTGGTAGAGTTAACTCTGCTCCTGGAAGGCACTGAATTACATAGATATAATTCATGTTTCTAAAAACTTGGGCATTAGACCATTATAACTTCTCCTCTTGTGTCAGAATTTGAGCTTCTCCCCGAGAAATGGGAATACTAGCCATGCCCTTCCCTATTTTTTTAATAAAAACCACTGAAGTATGAGTTCCTTCCAGGCGTGGCTGCATCTCACCCATGCACACCAACAACAGTTAAACAATGACATTCTCAGTGAGGATGTGGCTTTAGTGATTTTTTTTTTAATTGTTTCTTTTCCAGAAGTATTGTCTCCCATAGACGAGATTTCTGCAGCTCAGAGTTAGTGGCTTTGCTGTAGCCTGCGAGAGCTACTCAAAAAAAAAAGTAGCTCTGTCAGGCTTGGGGAGAACTTGAAGCTCAGCAGAACGAGCAATTCATTGCAGCTGTAATCATCATTTTATTTTATACAACTTGTGAATGTCCATTCCCTCCTCTTCTGGTGTCTCATTTTATATCCATGTGCAAAGCTGTCACACACCCCACCATCTTAAATAGAAAGTTTAATGCGCAGATATCAGGGATGTGTAATGTAAACCATACCACCAAACATATTATGAATATATTGCTCTTCTTAAAAATGCTTGTTGGTTTTTCATACTACAGTATTGACTAACTGTCTGTGTTTGATGTATGGTTTACCAGCCTGATGTAGACTTATGGTTAGAGCTTAACTTGTTAGTTCTGCTTTTGCAGCCAATTCAGAATAACTACAGATGCCCCAAGATATTAAAATTGACTGCTCAAATGGACTCAGTGTGGGAGTTTCATTGGTTTTAAATTGATAACAGCTGAAAGAGTGAATGATTAAAGCTGTATATGGGCATAGTATGCAGCTCCTTTGTACACGATCTTGTGAACAGAATCCACTGTATGGGAATTGCCGTTGTTCCAATAAAAGATATTTCTGAACAATTGTTAGTTTAAATTTTTACATGATGAAACAAGAGCATTTCAGGACCCTATAGAGGAAATAATTCCTGAGAAACAGGAATAACTCTGAGAAGACAAAGTGGATTTCTATTCAGAGGGGAGCATTTAAAGTTAAGTAGCATTCCATAAGGTGGTAATTGTGTCTATTTCCCAGGCATTTGAGTTAAATAAGCTGGATAGGAAACATAAACTGTCATAACAGGAGGTTAGGAGTGTTGTGTACATTTTTTTTTTTTCAAGTCATAAAAAATAAAGTTTTGAAGGGCCTTATCACAAATAAATCAAACAAAGGGTCTTTTGCTTCTTTTATCCCTTTGGGAGCAATTCTTATTTTTTTGAAAAAAACTCCTGCATAGTTTCCCCTTAAACTAGTTTGAAAATATATATACACACCTATAAAATAATAAAATAATATTTTAATCTTAGTTGCACATAAATCTGCTTTACAAAAGTTAGTAATTTGCTATTCCTGTAATTCCTTGTTTTCAAAATACTGCACAAACAAATCTTAACTGGGTTTTCCTCAACTCGCCTTGTGACCTCTAAGAGTGCAAATATGGCAATGGAGCTACTGCCATTCCCATGTTTATGTACAGAAACACATCCAGGAAAAAATCAATTGACTAGAGAGAGTCACAGTTTGCGGTTCAGGAGTACCTAGAATTCAGAGTATTTGGATGACTCATGAGATCATGTGCTTACAAATACTCATGAATTTATAGAAGAGGAAAGAAAAAAAGAATCCAAAGCAGTTGTATGTTGTTGTTTTACCATAGTCTCTTCTGATGCCCAGCAACTATTAATGCTGATTTGCCGCCCCTTCCATTCAAGACAAGACAAGAAAAGGTCTTTTAAAGCTTAACTGCAGGGTTCAGAATGTAGCTATATCCACATACTGAAAGGTCTATAAAATTAGGTTAAATATTTTGCTGAAGATACAGAATCTGCACCCAGAAAAAGAAGTAATGGACTAGGTGAGAATTGCAAAACAGTTCCCAGCTTTTTCAAAATTTCCTCCCAGGAATACCAAGTATTCTTCATTCATACTAGGGATTGAAAGAGTAACTGCAAAATAATCCTGGAAGTTGGTTATAAAGTGGTTATAATAGAGAAGAGAAGCTGCTGAACACCCATGCATTTTTTTTTTTTCAGTTCTTCATGTATTGCCAGCTAAACACAGTGTAGTTCTTTGCCTGTTTTGCTTCTGAAATTGTTTACAAGTGTCTTTGTCCACCAAATAAGATACATTTTTACTTTTTTTTGACATAATTTACATTGGAGACCATTCCATATTATGCAAAGAATTTGACAGGTCTTTGCTAAAATTTTAAAAAACAATTAAGATGTCAAAAGAGGAAGTGCTGGTACATTTTAATCATAAATCTCTGTATATATAATTACCACTGAAGGCAGCTATAAATGTTTTATGAAGAAAATGTAACCAGACTGTGCTTTGTCAGAAACATAACCCCAAAACATGTAACAGACTGTTCGCTAATGCTTAACGCCACACATGCACACAACCTTCTTCAGTGTAGTTCTGTGAACCCAGTCCTCCATCCCTTCTGCAGCCGAAACTCTGACTAACTTAAAATCAGGCTTTGATGTACTCTACCAGAATGCAGATCACATGCATTGAGAAGTGCTGGAATAAACTTCCCTGATACATAACAAGAAGTCCAAACCATCCCATGCACCCTTGTTCCCTGATTGTTCCCTACTCTGGGGTATTAGGAAAGAAAAGGCAATCGAGCTGCTCTTGAAATCTAAGCTGAGTAAGAAATAGTGGTGATAATGGTAGGAAAGGGAAGCTCCTTGCAAAGCAGAAAATAAACAAATGGCCTGCTAGTGAGAAAAAGTTGTGCTGCTTGGAGGAAGAAGCACTTAAACTGATCATGGTGGAAGATGGTGGGATTGACTATGAGTGAAATGTCCCATGCTATGGGAGCTGTAGAGGACAACAGGAGGTCCTGCTGTTCTGCGAATGAGCGTCCTTGTTGGGTTTGCTGTGCAGAGCCCAGGCTTGTGCTAGCACCCAGCAGCTATCTATAAAAAAATGTTCAAACCTCTACGCCATCTTCCAAAAGGTAGTACTCTGTTGAAATGCTCTATGGAGACTGTCTCTCTGGATAAATGATGATAGTACACTCCTATTGTTTGAGCATTTAACTGGCTCCTATTGAATAGTTTCTCTCATCTGTTTGATTCATTTTGATTCTAGCTGACATCATCCCCATTATTGATTGGTCTTTTCATAATTTCTCAAACTTATAGAGTAGAAATGAGGTGGAGGAAGATAGTTAGTAATCTGAAGGGTTTAACCTGCTTATACAAATATGTTTTAGGATTAACATTCAAAGTTGATCAAAACTTTGAAATCATAAAGCCCAAAAAGTAGCATTATCTAGTTAAATGCTTATTCATCAAAGAAACAACACAAATCACCAGTTAAAACTGGTGTAAGATATGCAGTCCTCATCAAAAGTACCTTCTATTTTTATAACAGGTAATTTGATGACAAAAAACCTCATGTAAAGATGAGATTAATTGCTACTAAGTCCTAATGATGATGCAAAGTTATGGTGCTTTACAACAGGAGCAACATTCCGTATGTGTGGATGAGACAGGCTATCCGACAATATGAGTTTCAAGGTTGGACCATCAATTAATATCATGAAGGATTTTGGATTTAAGAAGATAGAAGCTGTATCTCTAGAATTGCCTTCACTTTTTTATGGCAAGTCCAAGCAAACTCCAGAGACCTCCAAGCTCTAGAAAATTTAAGGTCAAGGTGTAAATGGCAGTTGAAACTTGAACCCAGCGGGAAGTATCCAAATGCTATGGGCAGCAGAGATTTGGTTTTCTGACAGAAGGTAATGACCACTAGGACTCAAAAAGGATTTGTTTCCAACTTTGTCTCTCCATCTTCAATAGCTGAGTTTTTAATTAATATGCAGGCTCAGAAGAGAGAAAAATCTCCCTACTAACAATATGCCTCAATGTATTTTCCTCTTTTTTTCCAAATGTAGATCAAATTTTTGGCTCCCATTTGCACTTGGTTTGTGAGCACGAGAAATCTACAGTCCCCCAGTTTGTAAGACTTTGTATAAAAGCTGTTGAAAAAAGAGGTGAGTATCTTAATTTTTAACACTATTTTTTCTCTCTCTTAGTAATCAAAACTTTAACCTTGTAACTCTGCTCGAATTGCCTGGGTAGGCAGGCAGTGCAATTTATAATATAGTTATGAACAGAACTATATCACATTCTGTATCTTCATTTTCTTTATATGATAACATACTAATAGAACCCATCCATGCCGATTATTCCTTATGTTGTGTTTGACATGTTGTTAGTTTAGGCTTTCTCTGGGTAAGCAAATGCTAAATATCAATAAAATGTCAGTACTTTCATTTTGAAGTCTCTGGTGAGCGTAATGTCAATACTTTTTCCTAAGTCCTGAACTGTATTCAACTAAAATAAATGTTATCCTAGTGTGACCATTTTTTTTTTTTTAATACATGCAGGTGTCTAATTTTTACAGTTATTTTAAAAAGCCATAATATCATAAGAATATTGGAATGAGTGTTCATCCTCATTAAAAGTTTTAATTTAATAAGAAGGGTTTTCTTGGTATAAAAAGATGTGCTTAACACCGTTGCATGCCTTCCTTTCTTCAGAGTGTATCTTCTCTCATTGAAGGTCATTTTCTTTGGAAGGTACATACGGTAGATGCAGAATCTTAAAATGTATTGTATAAAAATGTGAGGCTTCATCACCATCTGTTACAAGTTTACAACTTGTTCCAGGGATCTGGGGAAACATATATCTTGCAAAAGATAGAAAATTTATTTTCAGAATAAGGCTGGGTGAACCCATTGTCACTGCCATATACTGGAGTCTCAGAACAAGAGAACCAATGAAAAATAAAAAGATACTTAGGCCGTTAACCACAAAGGAAAAAAGCTATTTTAATTCCATCATTGTTACCTGGTTTTATAGTGAAAGGTGCAATAAAACTACCCTGGAGTTTCAAACTCTGGGAAATTCATGCTTTAATTATAAAGCAAAGAGAGCACTGGGATATTTATTATTCCCAGAATGATTGGCAGGAAATCAGGGACTAACAAACAGGAGATCGTTCGGTAGGGGGAGATAGTAGCATTGGTTTTTTGGAGGAAGGCTGAAGGCTGGCTAAAGAAAGAGACAAAGAAAGGGGAGAAATGTGTGAAGTGACTATTAATAGAGGAGGAATTGCGAGGAGAAATTCAGAACATGAAAAGGAAAGGCAGAGATTAGATTATAAAAATGCCACGCCATGCAGAACCTGTCTAATTGACTGTTCAGTTATGATCTTAGCACAGGTTCTCCAAAAGATGCACTAGATATTTCATAGATGTTTTGTGGTATCTGACCACTCCTCCAGGAGAAGTGAGGCCAGAGGTCTCTGCACTGCTGAACTGTAACAGAAAAATCCAAGAAATCTAATGAGATGTTTATTGTCTGTGCGATTATCAGAGAAATGTGCACGGAAGAAAATGAAAATATCAGTTTCTTCAAAGGAGTTCATCCTCCCAATTACTGCGTTATTGTTCTTGTGTTTCCTTCAAACTTGCTGTGACTTAGCGAAGTCTACCCATTTTAGTTAGTCTAACATGTAAATAAAAGCTAATCATATGGCGTGAGATAAAAAATTCATTTTATCACTCTATTTATGAGTTTATATGTGATATACAGGGTTTTTTCTATTATCATTTTCTTGGATTAAGATGCTTGCATTTACTCACATTCTATTTACTCAAAGTGTTGTTTTTACTAAGTTCTGGCATAAACTATCTCAGGACAGCAGTAATTTATGTGAAGCTAAGTCCAATGTTTATGCAAGCTTCTGATGACATTTTATACTGGGGTTGGTATTAGGAAGCAGTATGTGGAGGTGCCAAGTCTCCCGGCATGGCTGAGACTCAACAGATCTGAAGCCCTCCTCTTAATGGCCAGATATGCCTCCAGCCAAGATACTCAACTGCAGAGTCATGGGAAATACTTATGTACCAATTATGGGAAAAGCACATTTAATGAAAACTGTATGTTTACTTTCATAGTCTTAGTAAGATGGCCTAGATACTCAGTACAGCTGGCATATTGGCTGTTGTAGAAAAGCTTTTTTTCCTATTTAGAAAATATATCATCTACATACTGTAACTGTACCAAAAATGTTACTTGCGTGCTTCGTTTAAGATAAAGGATTATTAGGAAAAAAGACCTTAGGAGACTAACCCTAAATGTTACTTACAAAACATTCATACTTTGCTGAACGGTTGTGTTCTTATTTACCAGCTCATGGATTTAATTGTTATTTACCTATTGATTTTCTATTCATTTTCGGTATTTTTTTAAACATTATTTCTGTGTACAGAAAGAAAGTCTAGCAATGAGCTGAATAAACCCTATTAATTAGTCCATTTTCCTGTGTAGATGAGGTTACATACAATAGCCAACTGTAGTGATATTCTGCCACAGACTAAAAACGTAGAGGATATCATTAACTGTTGGCAAGATTTCCTATTTAGTTACACTATTTTAAAATAAATATATACATTGACATTAAAGGAATTATTCTGAAATTATCTTGCTGCAACTTAGATCAGATTTTTGTTATTTAGCCCCTAGGTTACTGTTTGCTTATTCACCATTTCAGGACAGATGTGCTTTATAAGGTGTAGTCTAAAAAGTCGCAACATTGTAATGCTTACTTATCTATTTGACAAGGGTTCACTTGTTCAGGAGTGAATTCCGTTTTTCCAACCTCTTTTGCTATTCGTAGTTATTGAAATAGGACTGGGAGGCAGAAGGTCTTTCTACATTTACTCAGTCATCTTGCAGAGATGGTAGTGGAGTTTAATAAAGAGAGTCAATAATAAAGTGCCCGCTCTTGTAAACTTGTAAGGCAATTGCCACATTAATTCTTTTTTTTTTTTTTCTTTAAGCAAGCTCAGTTTTTTTCCTTCATTCTTCCTGTATTATTTATTAATTTGTAGTTTTTGATGGGCTTCTTATCACGAGCATTTAGTTATACAGACCTATGCTATTGAAGTCAATACTATCTAGGGAAAGAGCATTGCACCCTTAGTATCTATCGCAATGTCCTAAATAGAAAAAACCTCCCACATATATGATGTGGCCTGGTGAAGATAAGAGAATAATTCTGAACCATATAATGATGAGATTGAAGAAATACAGTGGCTACTCAAAGATTTCTAACATTTCTTTCTATTTTCTCAGGACTTGGAGGGACAGTTTTTCATGGAGCAATATATTCATTGTTTTCCTCTGTGTAGCCTTTGACTTTGCCATCAACAGCTACTTCGGATGAACCTCGGACTTTTGGGGGGCTATCCGTTGACTTGCCTTTTTCAACCTGTATGCCACGCTTTTTGTTCTCCCCAGAAAGTGTCTGATATGTAGTCCCGACCCTGAGCGGAGCAGAGCAGCAAGGAAAGCCTGGGACAATCCTCCAGTCCTCCCAGTGTACTATAACTCACATGCTCTGCACTCCTGCCAAGGGTGGGGCCCATTGCAAGATTTTTGGTGTTTCTAGGCCAGATATTATTTCCAGTCATTTCTTGCATTGCCTATTTATTTTGTTATCCACGACCCTTTAAAAGTGCTGGCTGGGGTTTTTGCATTTTTATTTTTTTTTTAATATGTGAAAGGCATGAATAGAACGCATAAAAAAAAAAAATCAGTCTGCATTTTACCTAAACAAAATGCCATCTCGTACTTCTCATAGTAAAGTTTTGTCATGTGAAAACAGTTTGATACTAAACTTTTTGCCAGGGAAGACCATTTGTCTGTGTGTCTAATGACAGAGTAAATGAACACCCCGAGCAGCCAGAATCCTAAACCTATGGAGGGTATCCAGTGTAGTTTAGATTTTGTAAAGAAATACGGTACTAATGCTCCAGGGAAATATGATTTAACTTTCATCTCTCTCTTGAAACGTCCTTCATTTTCTCCCTCCATTCCCAAATCTAAGTTAGTGTTCTCAAATCAGCCTAAATGGCTTGAAAAATGACACTGCAGGCAACAAAGCTGTTGATTACAGGTACCGTTTCCATTCTGAACTGGACATTGCAGACATTGTTTTCTGTTGCTTTTCTTGGAGCACGGGATGCTCTGACAGGAATGATACACAAAATTACATATTTGATTCAATGCCTAAAAGCCACCCTGGGATCCATAACCTTGCTTAAAGATTTAAGAAAGACCTTTAGTCCACTTCTGAGAAGGTTCTTAGCTTAGAAAACTTTATCTTTCAACTTTACTTCTTAGCAGCTGTTATGTTTTTTTGCTGTCGTTTGTTTGACAGGATCCAGTTATAGGTTCCGATGTCTGTTTAAAGAAACAGGGAGGTTGTTGGCTTTAAAATTCCCTTACTGCTTGTGTGTTCAACATTTTCCCAGGCTTTTCTACATAGTTTGCCAAGTAAAGGGACTGACCTTTTGTAGCAAACACTTTTTCATTTCTAAATGCTCACTTTGATTTTTGTCCCATTTTATGCTCATTCCAAACTGTTTACAACCCACTAAAAATGACTGTGAATTATATGTTTGTGTAATGGATTCCTTTTGTGGTCAGAGTGGAATGTTTACTTTGAACAATTAGTTATCTTTGGGCAGATTATAGTGACCTGAAAAAAGAATGGCTAAAATTATTATAGTACCTTAACTATTTCCTTTTGTTATCTTCTCTGTTTGTTCAACGTATTATTTACTGGGTTTCGTTGCTCTGAGCCCTAGTGAACAAATCATGTTAAATAAGAGCCGCAACAAAAAAATCCCTGAGTGTAGGGCTTTTGGTTGGGAGGGGGGTTGATCTGCTGGGGTAGGACGGGCTATGCTGGGCAGGCTTCAGAAGTGACCATTAGGCTGGGTGTGCAATTTTAAGAAGACACGGTTTTGAGAGAAATTTTAAGCGCTTGCTCTCTGAAAAACAGATTTCTTAAAGGTGTCCAAAGTTTGACACCCCAACGCACCTAAAATCAAGACTCAGTTTGGCTTTAATGTCCATAGCTGTGATTTGATGATGTATAATATCATTGCAGAAATGCACACACACACAGTCTCATACCGCAGAATATTCAGTGTTTAAGGAAGAAAATATCTTTATGGGCAAAGATAAAGTACCTTATGGGATGTAGTAAAGAAACACAGTCATCCCGATGAAGAGAAATGAAGATAAAAATGGTATTTTAAACTACCTCACCTCCCAAATGCCATGCTGCCCTGTGACAGAAGGTTGTGTCCCTTTCATCAGTTTTATCTCTTAATCTAAAAGCTAAAGTGCAGCTAAAAGCACTTTAAAACCTATTTATAAAAAAAAAAAAAGAAAGTGATATTTCATTACCTTCTAAATCATACACCGCTTAAAAGGTAGTTAGTATTCTGATAGGAAGTTTACATAGAGGAGAGTTCACTTATCTTAAGGAGTTAAGCAAAGAGGAAATGAGTTTTAAAAATATAAAATATTGTGAATGTATTTATATAGCTAGGAAAAAAAAGAGTTTTTAAAAGAGTTTAATGCTATCTCATTTTCTAATGGAGGAAAACACTGCAGAAGTATTGAAAACAAAAATCCCTAACACCTCCTAAAGCTGATGACTCCCATGCTGGGATCACTAACTTTGGTATGGTGTAGTTAAGGGATTCTAGGAGGCAGAAGACATGAGGCCTGTGCAGCCAAGATGTGTATTAATAGCCACTATATACAACCTCCAGCAGCTTATATCCCTATATGTATTGTAATCTTCCATATTATTAGACTTTTGTTCAGCGACTTGCTCCTCCAGGGTGTATTTAGCTTAAGCAATAATTTCTATGTATTTGGTTCTCAAAAATGCTTCAGTCCCACTTCTGAGGACCTGAAGAAGGCAGTTGAAAGTACAGGGTAGTTTTGCCAGAGTATGCTCACCACCATCTTTGAGATTCCATTAAATGTACAGTGTTCCCGGGCCACTTCCCAGCACGGTTAGAGCAAACCCATCAGTCGGTGGCATAAAGGATTTGTTCTGGCGAGGTTTCCTTGAGAAGAGAAACCTCAGGGGACTGACCTATCCTTTGCACAGGGCAGTTTTATATTTCTGTCTCAGTGCAAGATTATTCTCCAACAGCACTTGGCCCCCGAATAACTACTGAAGTGTATTTTATTTGTGTTTTCTCTATCATATCTTTTAGCATATTTCTATCCCCAGAGCAAGAAACTGTTCATGAATAGCAGTTTGTTTCCTACAAGCTCATTCACTGATCTTCAGTACTTATTCTTCTCTGGAAAGGTATTTTCCAACCTTTTTTTTTTTTCCTTCTCCCAGGCCTACACATGCTTCCTTGCTTACTCTGATATAATTTTACATACTGTTTCCAGTGGCTTTAGAATTCAGTACCCTGAAAGTACAGAGATCATATTGCTCCACCAAATGATCTGAGCTCCCAGTTCTGCTAATTTTGTACTGTTCATTCTTTCCCACTTTGGGATAATCTATTATGCTTGGATCCAGGCACGTACTAAAAGCTAATACTTCCATGAAGAATGTGCAATTTGTACTGTTTAGCTTGTGATGAGATTCCTGAAGTCTTTTATGATTCTATCTTGTTCCAAGGAGGATTCTGCTCCGAACTTTTATATGCACTGAATTTTTAAAAAAAAAAAAAAAAGAAAGAAAAGGGAACAAAACAAACTGATAGGAAAAAAAAATTACACACACACACAAATATCCAGCAGTTCAGCAGATAAAGCTGTTTTCCAGGGAATTCTAGTGGGCTGAAGAAAACTTTGTGAGGGCATTGAACTATGTTTACTTTAAAGTGTCCAACAAGCATAAACTTAAACATACAGATGAATGCAATATAAAACAACAAAGTTCTGAGAAAAGCTCTTGCAAGTTTGTGATCTAAAATGTTTGGGGCTTTTTTTTTTTTTCTAATTATTCTTTTGAGTAGAAATGAAAAGTGGTTGATTTTAGTGCAAACATATTGGCAAGTTTTCCTCAACCGTTTCTGTCTTCAGGCTCAGGCACTCCCACTATAGCCACCTTTCTTAGAGGAAGAGCCAGTTAATAGCGTTGTGCAAGGTCCAAGTCAGAATTGGCTCTGAAGGGTATTCACTCTGGGGCCTCTGTGTCTGCTAGAAAGCCACATTCTGAGTTAGAAAAAATATCAAGAAGTGTCAACAGGAAACATCACGGAAGGGCATACAAGACAAATTGGAGAAAAGGAGACAACAGCAGGAAAAAAAAAAAAAAGAGGCAAAAAAGCCTTCAAATGACAAAATGACAATGCACAAAAAAGAGAATAAATAGATACTTAAAAAAAAATGAAAATAGAGATGGTAAGTTAGTTCAAAGAAGAAAAAGCCATAAAAAAGGCAGGCATTTGAACCAGTTGCTGCCTTTGTCATAGTTACCTGATACCTGTTTCATTGATTAATCTGTTCCAGAGAAATGTATCCATTTCTATGTAAAAAGGGGGGATTTGTGTTTTAAGCCTTGCCAGTAACAACAAGCAGACACTCAGTGTGCACCAGAGTAACATTTACAATGCCTGGGCCAAATTCATGCCTTGTGTAATTTTATTGCTTTTACTGGAATTACACCAGAGATGAGTTTGGCCTTTTGCCTTTTTCTAGCATTGTATAATATATCTATTAGTGAACATGTAGAAGGAAACAGGGCATTTTGTCTTCAGAATTTTCCATCAAAGCTTTTTCAATAGGCTTAATAAATAAAATAAACCACTTAACCTGTGAAATAAAAAAGAATCAAACAACATTTTCCTGATATTAAAATAATGTTAATACACTTTGTAAATCAAGTAGTTGACATTTGTACATGCTGAAACAAAAAGTCTAGAGAAATTTAAAGCCAGCTGACTGTCTCTGGTGCTTACTCTGTGCCAAAGAGAAAATGAAGGTCCTGACATGCCCCCTGGTCAGAGTCAGATTCAGGGAAGCTCACACATGAGGGCATCCACCTTCTAGCCATGAAAAAGATAAAAAGACACAAAAATCCTCTCTTTTCCTCCTGAATAAACCGAGAATGTGAGGCACTATGCCCTGGTAGAGTCCACATGCCATCACAGACAAGGAGCTGGCAGTATTTCCACTCTAAATCCCATTTAGTCAGACTTTACAGTTCAGCCATTAATAGAACACTTTGGGATAACACTTGACAAAATGAGTCTTGGCCTAGAGGAGATGTTCACACACACACACAAAAAGTTAAGTCCATTAAGTTCCTTTAGGGGGGAAAAAACAAAAAAAAAGTAGTGGCAGTTTCAGATTCTTTCAACACCCTGTTTTAAAACTAGTTATGGTTTTTAAATAAAATTATGAAGACATAATTCCACAATGTAGACTAATTGCTTTTCCTGTGGAAAAAAAAAATAGATTACTACAGCTACACTATATTTTTTTCAAAAAAAGTTTTACAGCAATAAAAGGAAACACATAAAAAAAGTTTTGCTGTTTGTATGCAACACTATGGGGTCAGTTTAAAAAACCCTGTCTCTTTTTTTTTTTCTGCCTGCAATACAACAGAGCAAATAACTGCAGTTGTATTTTATTGCTTCAATTATTTGCTGTAGCAGCTTGTGTTACATCAATGTTTTAACCATATAATATAGCAGTCTAATGGGATTGATACCTAAGTGAGAGAAATTGTACCGACAGAAAACTCCAGGAGCAAGGCAGAGGGCAAAGTAAGAGGGCAGCTTAAAAAGGAGGATTTATGTTAAGGTTTTCACTTCTTTAAGAGAAGATTTTTTAGCTATTTTACTCCCCTGAATGTGTGAAACTGATATTAGCAATCTAGTAACTGAATTGTCCCTAAATTGGCTGCTGCATGATAAACCCCCATGGAATTAACAGGTCTTTTAAAGATCTCCAGTTGTACATTCGCTTAGCAGATTGTTTTATTATAATCCAGATCATGGATGTAATTATGTAGCAAACCAACTTCTTTTTGTCTTCACGCAGACAAACAATGCTCCCGGTTTGGGAGGAATGACATATATGTAGATGGGAGCAAAATGTGGCCATTTGGTTTCATAACAGAACAGAATGGTATCACTTGGATCCTGAGCAGCTCCAGCCAGCCTGATCCAGCTCTCTTCATGATTCCTTCATGCACCTTTTTTTCTGGTGTCAGAGTTGATGCATTTCAAGTAATTGGAATGCTCAGGAAACAAACATTGCTATTAGAAACTGCTTTCCGATATTTATTCTGTATCTGTAGTGGATATAGGTTATTTCTTTCTATAATTTCTGCTTTACCAATACCAGCCTCTGTCCGCCAAAACAAATGGAAAGTTCTCTTTAAGGACCTGAAGAGATCTGTTTTGTGGTCAATGGTTGTTCCTTACAGTTAAGGAAATGCTTCAGTGTTTTGTTGGATCAGGGCTTAAATGTCAAATATTTACATCAGAAATGTAAATATCCAGATTTTCTCTCAGGATTTAAGAACAAAGAGCAAGAACTTGTTCGGTTGCCCAGGTTATGGGCCATTTACAGGTAATACTGAGGCTCTTAATATCACCGTGGACCCTGAAAACCAAGGGCAAGGTGATGGGTCTTCTCTGAAATGTCTTCACTCAGAAAATAAGAAAGTCCTCAAAAGACAGAAAGAGGCAATTTCATGCTTGTTCCCCCCATCTTCCCAGGAAAAAATTTCCCCCAATATTTCAAACCATATGGCTAGATTTGCCAGCCCTGGACTGACTTGGTGTTACGTGATATAACCCACCAAAGTCGCTGCCACCAAATGGCTTTCCTGAGCCAGCAGTAACCACACAATGGTGTTGGAGGTAGCAGGGCTTTTTGTTTACTTAGAAATGAAATAATTTGGATGAGTGCACGGTTTCAGTTAGCAAGTGTTGAGTTCTTTATGGTGATACTGCTCATGTTGACTTAAATGGAAACCGGATCAGCTCAGAAATCTTTAATAAGAAAAGTTTCTCAGTGTACTCCTAGTGATGCCCCGTGGAGCCACTAGAACTAAAAATCTGTCAGCATACTTGGTAGAAACTTTGTTTCATGGTTCTCTAACTCATATGATTGAGATTAAAGTGAACAAAATCTTGGCACATAGTTTGGCAGTCGAGAAGCATTCCTCTGTTTGTGTGTAGATGTGTGTGTGTGAGATGGGGAGACAGAGAGAGGGGGAAATTTAGCAGCCACTCATTTGGTGTTAAATTATCAGGTGTTAAATATTTTTAATAAACCTTAGCAGAAAGATAAGATACATCCTCTTCTAACGAAAACTGCTTTCACTTAGCCTATAAACTTAACTTTGAAACAAGCTGAGCATCTGCTCTAACCACTGAAAACAAAAGCATTCAAGTTCTCCAGCCCAGCGAAACTGTAAGCCAGACTTGAATCCAATTAGGAAGGTGGAAGATGCTGGAAGGGCGCTCTTTAGGAGGTCAGGTTTTCCTACTTCACTGCTAAAACAGAGGAGCTCACAAATAGCTTTAGTTAATGCCCTGATCTATGAGCCACAGGACTGTCCTCACCGCAAATAGCACCGATCCAGCGACAAAGCTCTTTGCACGCGAGCACCACTGCCATCACTGAGCAAAGACACAGTCGTTTCAGAGACTTTCCAAATGGTCATGATATACTGATGTTGGAAAATTATCTGAATTTGCACACTAGGAATTATTCACGATGCTTTCTTTTATTATCTCTATTTCAGCTGCATTTTCGTTTTCTAATACGTCATACATTAAAACTACAAAAAGCACAGCTTTACAGTAATAGCTTGTGTTAGAAACTTTGCAACTGTCTTGGTTGTCTCTATAGTGAATGTCATTAATAATTACTGGAATTTTCACCAAAGAAGGAAATCAGATATGGAAAACACTGTATGCCAACTTCGCCTTTCCAAGCCTTCAGAAATACCAGAGGGTCTGTGTGAACCCTAGTAAAAGGGATGAGATTGGATTTCTACCTTCCTTACATCATTCCATGTCACAGTCAGCATTAAGATACAAAGACGACGATTCAAATCAAAATTGTCCCTGTAGCTTCAAATTTTAAAATAATTATCTTGCATGAAAATATCAAATGATACTGACATTTATGCATTTACTTCACCCAAAGGTCAGCTAACAGATATCCAGTGCATTTTATTGCCAGCAACCATGTTTTCTCTTATCAGAAGTCAGCATTTTTCTGTATTTCTTGCATGTCTCAGTTATGTTTCTGTTGTATTTCATTGTGATTTTTTTTTTGCATATTTCAAAGTAGAAAGCAATTTGTTCCATTTCAGTCTATACTTAAACAACCTCTTTTCAGGAGTTCCCGAGTGATTCATACACAAGTTTTGTGCTATTTTAATGTAGCATACCATGGTATTCATGTCAAACCATAACATGAAAACTATGGAGTTGCTTCTGTCAAAGTAATGCAGTATGTGCTAGCCTCTTACGTTTTGGTACTTATCACTCTTTGTAACCCAGTTCAGGATTTTTATGGTTTCTGTAGATATCTCGACTACATTTTTTGCTGAATCTTGCTTTGGTGAGGGTTCAGATTTTGCCCAAATTAAATGGAGGCAGAAAAAAAGTTTTTAAGATACCTGAACTTGTTTGGGGACAGTAAATGTAGTGGGAATGACAGGAAAAATAATATATAGAGCTTCAGAGTCCTGCTGCCAAGATGGCAAAAAAAAAAAGTGGAAACATATCTAAGCACGAAAGGTTGGTGTCATACTAAAATTAATGTTTCCATTTTTTCACATAGCACTGCTTAATGTCACTGCTCATGACACTAAAAATGACTTTTGCAAAACCAAGAAAATTATGCTCACTTATTGGACTAGAGGTTTATCATGCAAAAGGTGTTAGAGCATTCAGTGGAATCCCATGGTTTTAATCATTATCCTGTCTTTCAATGTGTGTAACGTACACTGGGAAAGCTATTATTAAAGTAAAAGTTATTTACATATATACATATACACACACATATATATCACCTTTATATGTTAGGCAGATATGCAATGCCAAGAATTCAGTAAGTTGGTGTTAGATAGCCATATGCATACTTATCTTCCAAGAGAGCCTCTGAGTTTTCCACACAGGCATGGACTGTAACACCCAAAGGTGTCTGATAGTGTGCCTTAGACTAAAGAATCTAATTTTTAAATGTTTTCTCCCACTTAAAGATAAAAAGCAAATACAAAGATAGATGCCTACAATACGATATGAATAAGCAAAGACTGTTACCGACTGCACATGAGAGCCCGAACTCCATTTTTAGAGCAGGGTTCTGCACATTCCTTCTGCTAGAAATCCAGAACAGAGCTGGTCTAATTTCTAACCATAAGAAACAGATCCAGCCTTCTGTGTTATGCAATGGAACAAGTACTATCAAAAGCCTTGCTGATATTTCTTTAACCGTTGTTGAGCTATAACAGCTAAACTGTGTTCGCATCCACCCCCCAGCAATGCACAACAGCTGTAGGAAGAGCCCACAGATGGTTAGGTAGGACCTGTTCCTGAAGACAAGGTAGATAACCTGGAGACATCTAAGCTTGAACAGAGCATAGCTTCAGGCTGTCAATGGATAGAAAATGGATCTGTTCTAGAGAAGAGTATTGGGCCTATCTGGATTCCTCAGCCACCTCTAAAGCCAAGGAATGATGGAAGAAGCAGTCCTGTGACTTTCAGTTTCCATCCTAAATATCTCTATTCCATCCTAAATTTTCTATCCCTATCACTAAAAAAAAACCAAACAACAAAAACCTCTTTGCCAAGCAAAGGAGCAAAGGTCCAGAAAATACAAACTCCTTACCCATTCTGGCTGAAGATTATGTGTGCCCAAATGTACAGTTCTTCTGCTTCCAACCGTTAAAAGTCCAACAAGCAGCAGTACAAGTCAGGACGGGGAGGTGACATTAATGAGGTCTAATTTAATCTCTCACTATTGTGAAAGACAGGAAAAGATTTGTCCCTACTGTGCACTAAATTCTCTTTAAAATCAACATTGGGAGTAAGGGATGTTTGGAGAATTGTATCTGTCCCTTAGCTTTTAACCACAGTTCCTACTGATGTCAGTGGACCTGCCTGAAAGTCCTACATAGTCCTAGGAGGAGAGTTAGACCCTCCAAAGTGCAATTTCCCTTGGTGTTCTGATGTTGCTCAAAAAGCACAGGCATGATGTTGGTGACGATGGATCCCCAAATGAAGCACAGTTTAAGTCAAAGTGGGAGGATTTAGCAAAACGCATAAATTTCTTGCATGCTACTGTCTGTAGCAGGCAGATCTTCAGCCGGTTTAGTGCGCATAAGTTACAGCTGGCTTGTGCTGGAATAGTTTACGCTCTTGACCCTCCTCAGTTGTATAGCCAATAGGGACTTGTCAGGCTACATGTGTTTTTAAACTTCTTTCAGCTAAATCAGAAATCTAAAAGCAAAATACAGCTCTCAGCAGTATCATGTGGAGTTGTGACACTCCCTGGAGGGCTCGGGGTCCATAAACCAATGAATGGATTACAATGAGGCATAAATGTAGTATTTTCATCCATGACAGATATAATCTTGAGCCTGTATTTTTCATGTTACTTAACTCTTTCAGAACGTGACGTGTGACAGAAAATGTCTTACAATGGACGTTGCAGTAAATATCAGTCAAGTCTGCTTTATTGCTGAGCTCTACATGTTTCCAGAAGTTAACAGGCACAGCTGGGATATAAGAAATGGCAATGTTGTATACATTTCTTGAACATACAAAATACCTTGGCTCTCTTCTCCCCCACCCTCCACATTACATCTCCAGCTGTTCTGATCATGTCAAACAGTGGATGAGTTTTTCCATCATCAGCTCCTCCTAAAATGATAACCTTTATTCAGGCTTTCATCCTCCCCAAAATAAACTGTATTATCCACGTTGTCATCACATTCAAATTAGACTATCACAGCGCATACTGTGTGGCACAGAATAATAGAAATGGTAAACTGATGGAAGGGCGAAAACTACCTGTTGGTAGCTGTACCCAGCAGAAAATATTCAGGGCTAGTATTTAACATCTCTTGATCTTCCTACAAACGACTCAAATCCCTGTACCTGAAATTCCCTTCTGTCAGTCACCATAGCGTCCTATGGCCACACACCACCAGTTGCTGGTGAGGGACCATTCAGCTTTTGAAGATTCGTGATATTCCTGAAAGACCTTTTGGTCAAGCAGGAGAAAAAGTATATTTGGTAAAGTAACAGAGAATCATAGGAATCCTCTTTTATTCCAGATAAATTAAGCATTGGTCAGAAGGGACCTGCTAACCCATACATGAGAAGCAGTAAATAAGAGCAAATAGGAGTGGTGAATGAGGTATTAAAAGAGAAACCAAACAAGCAAACAAAAAAGAAATAAACATTCCTAAAATTAAATACTGATGTGTTACAGAGAGCGAATGGCTATTTCCAAATATTTGGTAATTTCGGATATTATACTGTGTTGCATAAAGTGAGACAATGTTATTTCCTCTTAAACTGCCATTCCATTTAAACCAGCGAGCTGATGTGTGTACTTGAGGTCTGTATTTGGTAGGGATTTTTCCCCTTTAGCATAAACCTTGTTGATTTAAAAAGTGAACAAAGATGAATCAGGTGGTAAATGTATTCATGTAATCATTTTCATTAATAAGCTGTTATAAATAATAGAGGGAAGGCTTTAAGTGTATAATTCTCTGTAGCACAATTGAGATTTTTCCACATCTTCAGCAGTAAGTTAATTAGAATCACCTGCATTTTCTTGGGCGGACACCAAATGGATTGCAAACAAAAACAGATTAAAATAGCTGTAGCTCATGGCATACAGATGACAAGATTCACAAAGAGGACAATCAGGCAATGAAAACCTCCTCTTTTTCAAACATTTTTAAAGGAAATTCAGCTCTTGTGAGTCGCTGTAAAAAGACGTTTGTAAGTGTTTTGCTGAAAGACTAGAATGGCTTTGTTTCTGATCCCATGATGAGTGAAAGAAATGTTTAAGAAAGATCACTTTACAGAGAGATTCAGACTGAAATGTGATGACTGTGATTCAAGCCAAGCCAAAAATTACAGCTCAGAATTAAAGGGGATGGACGTGGCTTGGGAATCCATTTTCCCACATTCCTGAATCTCAATCATCCCAGCCAATGTTTAAAAGAAAATACAGTGGAAAGCAATGAGGTCACTTTGTTTAGCTGCAAGAAGTGGGACTATCAGAATGGCAAAAGTATATATTGGAGGTAACGGCAAAATTACAGTGAACATGCTGCATGTTCGATGGTTTCATTCAAAAAAACCCCACAGCTTCAAAGCTCTGTTTTGTTTCCTGTTACAGGGAGCCTTCCGAGTAAGTCTTGTTGTTCCTGGGGCTTTTAAACCATAAACTTCTTGAATGTCAAAGACAGTGCAGCACAATAGAGAAGACGACGAAGGCATAGCAAGCTTGATTTAGGCATTAAACAGCCGCCCCGCATAGCAGTGAACTGTGTGCTAGTTTAAATTGCGCTTGCTTTGTACTGTCACTAGCCTTATTTATTTGTATATAAATATCTAAGTGGAAATTCTACCATCAAGTGATATGAAACAGAATAAAGTATATCATCCATCATATTCACTTGTTACTTATTCTCAGTATGTAATGCTCATATTCAGTGTTGTAATTGCTTCCATTAAACTGTTTCTACAGGGTCTTGAAAACAATAAGATCTTAGTCAAGCTTTTCTCCTTTCATTGCATCTTGAAGTTATTACTGCAAGAAAAAATGAGATTCTTTTTTTATGTAGGAATGCCCCTCATCTTCTTGATACTATTGCAGTCAAACATAGAATTATTTCTTGTTAGCTAATTTCCTAAAGAGATTCACCAAACCTCATGTCAAACACCTCCTATAGAGTAATTTCTTAGCTTGTTAAGAACCAGTACAATTTCTCCTCTCCTTTCTTTCCCCCACTATCTCTGCCTTTACTAAATTCTGATGCGGTGTTGGATTTCTACTAGTAATAGAATAAAGAAAATCTTGTTCATGCTACCTTGAATTTGGGCTTCTCTGTCACAGGTCCTGCAGCTGGGCAGTGCTGGTCATGAGTCCAGTACCTGCAAATCATGTGAAAAGTGCTGATGGAGAAGACATCTCTCCATCCTCTCTTTAATACGAAGCAATAAAGCATATATTTTATGTTTCTTTTTTTTTTTTTCTTTGATATCAAGTACAATGCTCTACTGGAGATCCTATTTGTAGCACATGAAGAGGTGCAATCTCTTCCCTGCTTCTGTTTGATACTCCTCCTTCTATAATTCAAGGGATCGTATCGGTCCTCTTTGCTATAGCACTGAACTGAGAGATCACGTTTAGCTAATTATCTAAAGTAAACCTCAAGTCCTTTGTAGCCCCCATCCAGAATGTGGGATGTACCCTGTGTTTCTCCATGCAACAACTTATTTTACCAGACTGTGACCATTTAAGGTAGCAGTTCAGACATTCTGTAACTTTACCTGTCCTTATCATCATTTAATATCTCCCTGATCTTTGTGTCATCTTCTTACTTTGCCAACAGAGATTTTTTTTTCTCATTGTCCACATCTCTGATAAGGGGATTAGATGGCACTGGACTGAGAGCCCCACTCTTGAGAGCTCTGCCAGTTATGACCTTGTTAACTGATATCTCCCATTAACTACCACATTCTGAGGTCTGTCATTGAGCCAGTTTTTAATCCATGTAATATATGCCCTGTTAATTCCATAAAATGCAAGTGCTTTAATCAAAATGTCATGTGGTGCTAAGTCAAAAGCCTCATGGAAAGCCAAACATACTATTTCAACACCATTGCCTTTATCAACCAGACCTGTCAAAAATCCAATCCTATCAAAAAATGCAACAAGTTTGCTAGACAAGGCCCTGATTTCCATGAAACCATGCTGGTTGGGGTTAATTATATTTTGCTATGAATTATTTGTTCATGGAGTCCTGAATTCATTATTTAAGTAGACTGTCTGGGACTGAGGTCAGGCTAGCCAGTCTCCAAGCACATCCCTCTTACTGCTTTTACAGTATCAGGATAACTCTTCCACCACTGTTTCCAACCTTAGTCATTTCCAAGTATTTATATTTTATTTGCAAATGAGAGACACATGTATATCATGAGCACCAATAAGTGAAAACTGATTTTTTTACAACAGTGATTATCTCTTTGTCTTTTAGATTGACTTCCAATATCATCCACTGTTTGGTCTCCTGGGTTTGTTTACCCTTGTCTGTCTGCTAGACCTATCTAACATGATGTTTGCATGGCACCCTCTTTCACAGTAGCTAAGTACCTTCTCTGAACTGGGGATGGGACCTGTTTTCATATCAGATGTTAGCTGGGATGTTGTTTTGAGCCTCATGAATGTGATCCTTTGAAGGGAGGAGTACAAGAAACGGGTAGCTCTGACGATCAAAGCAGCAGTTTTGTTCCAGCAGAGCAGAGCAAATCTCGGTGTCAGCCTCCAGCCCTGCTCCAGGAGCTTTAGGGCATGCCTAACCCCACCCAACACCACACCAAAAAGCAGGACAGAGATGTCAGTAACACTGACATCTGAGTGCAGACAGTCTTATGTTCAGAAGGAGTTGGTGCTCTTTTCAACCTGAGCTGATCAAGCTGCGTACCACATTTGCTGGTTGAAGTATCTTCAGCTCACACCACCTCTGCGCCGCACAGTTTACATCCATATGTCCCTTGTTTGCTCTTAATTCATCCATGTTCATTTTCTCTCTGTGGTGCATCTCAATTTTTTTTCATTGTTCTCATCATTTTCACCTCTGATTTCCGTGGCATCTGTCGTGGTTTAACCCGGCTGGCAACTAAGCACCACGCAGCCGCTCGCTCACTCCCCCCCCCCCCGCAGTGGGATGGGGGAGAGAATCGGGAAGGAGAAAAAGGTTAGAGCCGAGGGCTGAGATAAAGACAGTTTAATAAGAGAAAATAATAATAATAGTAATAATGAGAATGATAACAAAATATACAGAATATACAAAACGAATGATGCACAATGCAATTGCTCACCACCCGCCGACCGATGCCCAGCCCGTCCCGAGCCGCGATCAGTACCCGAGCAGCGATCACTCTGCCTGCGACCGACCGACCCACCAAACCCCCCCTGAGCATGACGTTATGTGGTATGGAATAGCTCTTTGGACAGTTTGGGTCCTAGCTGTGCTGTACTCCCAGCTTGTTATGCACCTGGCCGAGCAGGGGAAGCTCAAAAAGTCCTTGAGCAGTCTGAGCACTGCTTGGCAACAACTAAAAACATCAGCGTGTTATCAACATTCTTCTAGCACTAAATCCAAAGCACAGCACTATGCTAGCTTCTGTGAAGAAAATTAACTCTATCCCAGCCAAAACCAGGACAGCATCAAATAAAACCTTTTTTTTTTCCTCCCACACTCACCTGAAACTCCAGCTGCCTTTTGTAACCCTATCCAGATACAGTACTTTTAATGTGAAATTTTAATGTGTCAGATTAATTCTTTGCTACTCTTCATGATTTTCCTTCTATTGGTATACAAATATTGATCCTTTTGTGAAACTTTATCTTTGCTGCACATTGTTTTGTGGTGCTTTTCTCATCAGACACATAATCTTGACAGTGGTATATTCATGCATTTCTACTTCTTTAACTGACTTCATGCCTCACTTTTGTGCCCTTAGTAAACTTTTAAAAAATTGTTTATAAATCAGATATTTATGGTAAGATGCATATGAAAACACGAGGAAAGAATTATAGTTTTAAGGAGAACATACCCTGATAATGACCTCTTAAATATTTGTAAAGATAGCCCTGGGCATCTGAGCCCACAAAATAGTTTATAATACAACAGCTTGATTACATAATGATACTTTAGTTTTAAAACGTATGATCTTTCTGTTTATGGGAAGGCATAATAGGCTCCTTTGAAATACAATATTTTTGCCCTGAACATAACTGATTTTAAATGAAAGGACTAACTAAAGAATGCCTTTCTTCAAGTTTGTACTTCACTTTGTTGTTGAATCCAGCACGATGGTTTCTTTTACAAAACTCCTACCAGGCCTGGGGACCACACCTATTTCAGGATGCATTAATTGTGAAAGTCTCATGGGTTTCTATGCAGGAAGTTACCTAGTACCATTTAAAATGCCACGTTTCAAATTCTACATCTTGTTAAAAAACAGAGAAATTTCTGAATACCACCCCTCCCCCCCTTCCCCCCCCACACATAGAGAATTTCCTTTTATATTCAGTTTGAAGATACTGGCAAATATAGATTCAGCTTGGGCAGAATGCAATGTGATTTGGGATTTGTTCTATGCAACAGAAAAGAATTAATGAGAATGTTTCATTCAAGGCAGTTCATAAAGCATCAGGACTACCTCAACCAATACCAAAATCTAATATTTTAAAATGTATGTTTGGATAATTATAGCAATTCTTTGCAATACCTGGTTCCAGCTCAAACTGCTACTGGAGTTGACACTGACCTGCATTCATGGTTATTTCCATTTTGGCTAGAAGCAGGAGTGCAAGAAATGTTCTAAATAAATGTTCTTCTAACATCTTCTGCACAGTTATGCAGAGTGAATATAACGGTTTTTATAGTTCATGAATCTCAACCGAGCCTCAGTTCAGTTGCTTTTTAACTTTCTCATCAGGAGTGCCTATATCATTTTTTAAATGAAAGTAGTTAAAATTTGTCTATAGTTTGGGAACTAAACTGATGTATTCTCGAGTAAGTCCTTTTCCTACATTTCTTATACCATTGCAAAATTTAGGGTGGAAATACTGAAGTCATTCTCATGCTTTTGGCTATCATTTCTAATTGTGGGTCCATCCTGTTCTCAGGTTCCTCATTAAAACAAACAGAAACAGAGTTGGAGATGGGGATATAAAGCAAATAAAATACTTGTTCTCCTCTAGGGCAAAATCCAGTGATTCTGCCCTGATAAACCCCACTCCAAAACACAAGAAGGTCACCCTATAGTGAACAACAGTTGGGCTTTATTACAATGAATATTTTTTCTGAAACGTTCTTTACCACTATACTTAAACACCAGAACCAGATAGGAAACTCTGCAAGGCTTTTGTTTCATCTTGTTCCCTAAGTATTTATAGCCTGCCGTGAAGAAACACTGACAGCAGTGCAGTGGTGTTTTTATTCTTGATAGAGGTGCCCTTAAAAGTGAATTTGCTTTGAAAAGTGTTCATAGAATCAGGATATTAGAACTATAAAGACATATTTCTCTCCCTCTTCCTCTCTCTTTCTCTTTTGCGCCTAATTGGATTTCCAAAATAAGTTGTTAACAATCCAGCTAAGATAATGTGGTCATGAAAAGGATGTCCAAATCCACCAATTTACAATGGTTTGGTTTGGCTTAACTTTCAAAGTTCTTGGAGCAGAAAGTTGATGGCACGTGAACACTATAATTGGCTTGATATTCTTGGATTTTTTTTTTTTCTCTCTCTCTCTGCTATATTGTAGAGTGTCCAAACAAAATGTTAATCAGAACTCACTCATTTCTGGACCAAAGTGAATTTATAACAATAATAATGCACTTGTATACTCCAGATCATTTTGCAGGATGTAATATCCACCAATTTACAACATAGTTTGTCATTTTCACTTGATCTGGATAATTTATGCAGGTTCCAAATCACTGTGAGACCTTGTTATTTCACCCCAAATGACATGTATTGCTCGCACTTCCATGTATCCAAAAAGGCTAAGAACTGAGTTGAGTTAGATCCAAACAAAAGTTAACATTCTGGTTTGGGGCTTGTTTGTTTGTTTTATTTTTCCTCTTTACTTTCTGGTTCAGACTTCAATTTACATGATGCAACTCTTAATCCCTTACCACAAGAGTCCCACATTCTTATGCTGGGAATTACTCTTGCTCTCTCCCTCTCCCCTTACTCAAACAGAATGAGACTTTTCAGATTTAAGATAGAATTGCATTACTTAAACATTTTAGTAATTTCCATTTGCTCATATGTTATACATCCAGTAGAGGGATAACTTCCAAGTGTTCTTGATTACCAAATCCTTTTTGATTTCTCTTAAATAAACTTTTCCTTTATCCCTCTGTAACCAAAGGGGATCTTCCTGAAATGAACCATCACTCTCAGTATTATGTTGCAGGACACCCACAGGTGCAGGATAGAAAATTGTCTAATAAAAGTGTATAATATGGAATTATTATTCATTTTTAAAATAGATTTTTTAATGTAAACCAAATCAGGATGTTCCTAACAGGATAGACATAAAATAAGGACTGTATTTTGTAGAGGGAGAAAACAAACACACAAACAAAAGACTTTGGCTTCAGTCTGCATCAAAAGGAAAATTAAATCTTTTAAAATGCTTCAAGATCAGTGAGGAATACCTCCAACCAGTTGAGTCCACTGCCTATGGCACTCATCTGCCAAGGCATGATGCAAGTCTTTTTGGAATAAGAACTTGAATCTCAGCTCCTTCTTACTTAAGAGTTATTACAACTGGTCTTCTGTGCTTTTGGACTTGTTTTCACTCTCCCATAATTTCATTTTTTCCTTTTTCCCCACCCCAAATTGAAAAAAAAATAATCCCCTAGACACATTTTCAGGAAATATTTCCTGAAATTTTTTTGTTTTGACAAATTAACGTTTTCCAAGAGAAAGGCTTTCACTGAAATTGCTTGCCAAAAGCTAATTAAAACTTGAGTTCCAAGTGATGAGTAGCCTTAAAAAAACCTGTTTTATGTAGATTCTCTTAGCTTCTTATGTACTTGCAAGTTTTAAATGAGAAGTGACAATGTACAGTTTAGTGTTTTCCATTTTTAAGCATGCAGATTCAGTCATTGTTGCACAATAGCTAATTCTCCCGGGAAAGGAGAGCAGTTCCCATGTGCTTTGAAATGCTACAGCTATGCAACCAGGGCTGGAAGTGCTATTTTAAACAGTCATATCAGCAGAGCTTGCTGTAGGAGATAATATGTCACAAAAGGGAGTATGACATCTAGTTTCACCTAGAAGATAAACTTTGAGTAGATATGCAGGGAGAAACAAGACTGTCAGGTTGTCCTTGAAAAGAATGGCCTATATTAATGAAGAAATGTACTCCAGGGCATATGCTATTTGGGATATTTAATTTCATCTTCAAACTTGTCTGATCTTCTATGAAGAATATAGTAGAAAACCGGTAGTTGTGTGTAGTCTTACACACATCATGATTTCAGAGCGGGTATCTCACTGCTTTATTTTCAGAAAGGTCACAGCCTCAGAAATTCACGTCTGTAAAAGCCAGGCCCCAGACTGAGAAGTTTCCCCAGCACTATTAATATAAACACCCCACATTTAAGCAGGGCTTGCACAGCATCGTGCGTATCCCAAACAGCCCTTCTCCATGAACACGAGAGCTAATTCATTCTTCCTTTCCCGTCACACTCAAATACCCTTGCAGAACTGTATTCCGCTGACAGAATTACAAGATAATTATAGTTAGGTGTTTTGTATTCACTTAAGTTAATCTACCACTTTTATTTTTCATTGCTGTTTTAATCAGGCAGGAGGCACTTCAGTTGTTGTCAGGTGGATTATTTTTCAGTCGTTCACTACGCTGCTCTTCTTCATACTTGTTAGGGCGCTTCTGGCTTCCTGACAGACATACAAAGAAAAATACTTATATGATCTAAAATGAAATATGTGTTTCTCTTTCAGGTCTAGATGTTGATGGAATATACAGAGTTAGCGGCAATCTGGCAACAATACAGAAGTTACGATTTGTTGTCAATCAGGGTAAGTGATTCCTCCACCCTGGTAATGTTTTGTTTAGTACTTAACTGTCTCAGATGACAGTATTTCAGAATCTGCTATACATTAGTGGCATCGAATGATGAGCCATGTTTTGGAAAAGAGAGGAAAGGGAAGGTAGAAAGATACTGCACAGAGGGAAACGTCGGCTAGGAGAGAGGAAAAACAGCGGAGTAAGCAGAGGAAAATAGTAGTTAAACAGGAGGTGAGAAACAAACAAGAAAAAATGAGGAAACGAAGACATGAAATAAGGTGACAAAAAGCAAAAGCATATGTAGAAACCAAAGAATGAACGTGGGGGGAAAAAAAGATTAAAAGGAAAAATAGGAGATTGTTTGTATATTGAAAGTTAAACAAAACCTAAAGTAGAACAGGGATCCAAAGGAAACCAGCAAAAGAGAAAAAGGTGCTGTAAAGAACTGAAAAGGAAATACTAAAAGTAGAGTACTGACTGTCAAAGTCAGTGGAAGATTTACCACCGATTTTGAAAAGGCAAAGATTTGACCCCAGGAAATGAGAAGAGGAAAGATGAATATTTTGGGCACCTGAGAACCAGAATTAGAACGAACCTGTACATATTTACTGAATGTATTTCCACAGATCCCACGTATAATGAACTTATTTGCACAAATAAAAAAGAACATTTTTCACTGATGTGGCCTAAATGAATCTAACGTTGATCAATAGTTACTGTTACAGGTGTGGAAGCATTGGTAGCTAATTAGGACAAATGACAAATACATTGATCTCTCCGAACAGTATACTACTCTTGGCAAAGACTAAATATCCCCACATTTGATAGCTTAGCAAATATCGTCAATGATAGTGAACCTCCTGATACTGCTTAACGAGAAAATAAAATTAAACTCCTCAGAAATTAAGAAAAATCCCAAATTTTTCATTGCATTGAAGACTTTTTACACTTTTGAATCAAACAAGTATAAACGTGAAGCTGCTGCAGCATTTTCTCCTACTTTTTGTGAAAGCTTTTAAGGTTACCTGAAGACTATTGCCAGAACTGCTAAACACTGTGTATTGTATGTTGTTCCTTGGAGATGATAGCTGTTGGAGAACAACTTCCTCAATTAGTTTTGTACTATATATAAACTAAGACTTTTGACTCAAAAATTCTCATGAAATTGAGAGATACAAGAGACGTAAAAATATTCCTACCTTCAAGCCTCCATTTACATCTCTAGGGGAGGTTTCAAGGGAGCAGTAGATGTTTACCACCTCCCCGGCTGCTCCAGATCAGTCTTGTCTTCAGCTAAAACTGGAAGGTGAACCCTGGCTTATGAGGAATCAGTATTTATGCCAGTAAATTCATTGAGACTGAATAAATTGTCAGCCTCATGGTTTTGACTCATTACTTGGGTTCCCTTAGATTTATAGTTGTTGGGTATTTGTGTCGATAATGTAGTCTGCCTCGGCTTTCAAATGACGGTACACTGTATTTTCTTTGGAGACAGAGAGGCAAACCCAGGATTTTCTGTCCTTCTTCACTGCCTAGGATCTTTGTTCAGGAAAAAATGTGCCATAAAAATAATGGTCCTGTCTATCATGTCTCGTGGCATCCAAAGGTTAACGTATTTGAGGTTAACATTACTGCTCAAGTTTTCACCTAAAACAGATGGGCTGATACTGTAAAGCTAGAGAGAAGTCTAAGCTGCGTTTTGCAGCACAGAGGTACCAGGCACTTTTTTCTTCTGGTTTATGCCACTGTGCAAAATGAATATATAAAAGTGAAGTTAATGGTACATTAAAGCCACTCTGACATTGGCTATTTAGGACACGTGCAAGAAATCTGCCTGTTGAGTGACCAATGGAAGCCATAGGCAGGAAAAGGCCCACTGCGGCACGGTGTACCTGCGAAAAAACACCGGGGGAAGATGGCGTGAACGGGATTTACTTAATGTGTGCTTGGAAGGGCAACAGCAGTCTCCAAACAATATCCCCAAAAGGCTGTTGTCCCCTGTCAGTTAGATGCTGAAGGCAGTAGCAGTTTCAGACTGTTTCATGAAGTCACAGAAGTTACTTGGAAAACCAGTATGTGCTCCCAACCTGCTTATTTACCAGTCCTCTAAAGCTCTGCAGTGGGATGATGTTTAATAACGCACTCGCCACGCATCATTTTTTCACTTGGTAATTATTGAGACCTCCTAGGTTCAATCCCTGTACCTTCATTTTTCTGTAGTTAACAGTGGGAAAGCAGTATTTATTTATGTGATTGTCCCATAGAGATTTTTTTTTTATTATAGTTAAAGTTTAATTTAATTATAAATGCAAACAAATGTTCTGAAAAAGCCTATTTACATTGCAGAGATTGACTGTGCAATCAGTTCTTATACAGGCCAAATACTTAATGGGCTCTTTCTTCCTGCTTGCTTTGCCATTGTGTTACACCTACATTTCTAGGATATAAATAATATGTATCACACTGAAAATTAAAGATCATAGAAGAGAGTCTAGGCTGGCTGCCATATTAAAGTATTTTTATTTAGAATAATCATTAATTAGAATATAGCAAAGCTTTATTTGGCTCCTTTTCCTATACTGTTAATGTCATCTGCAGCATCAAAAATTAAATATGAGAGAACTGGTGAATATGAAAGGAAAACAAACTAGCAGTTGACAGCTTCATCATTAAAGTAGAGATAAGAGCAGTAAAAATCTAAAAAGACCCTTGAAATTCTAGATTTTTGGGGGTGAGGATGGGTTTACAATAAAAAAACCCACACTTTGTATCTTTTTAAATTGTCTGAATACACTTTATGTTTCCTGCTCATTTCTTGAGGTAGGCAGCTCCTGAAGAGGGCTTTGACCTTGCCAACACAAGCATCAGCAGAACAAACTACCTTATTTACTTTGTCCCTTTCACAGAGTTTTCTTTTTTCTATAAAAGTCTATTGACATCACACCTTTTTTGCTTCTGTGCAACAGGATTATCTTTTATCTATGATTTATTTTCCCATTAAGAGCTGAAAAGACCAGTTGATCATAAGAGGACTAGGCTATAACATCTCTCAGCATTTCGAAACTCTAAGTCATCATTTTTCAAATCACTGAATCAAGGCAGTAGAAGCTGTTTGGACCAATACTGACATCAGGACATTCGTACTTTTCTTAGTCTGCAAGCACTAAAAGAATTTTAGTTTTAGAAACGAAGCTACCAGTCATTCAATATTTCTGGCTGTTAACCTATGGCGAAAGTTTCTATAATAGACAGAGACATTAAACAGAGATGTCCATTCATCTTAAGCTTTCTGTACTATTGATTAAGTCTAATAGTTGCAATTAAAAAAAAAAAAAAATTTGTACCTGGCAATATTTTAGGGATTTTATGAAAAATCTGGTGGACTTTTGATTATTTTAAGCAAGGTCCAGTATGTTAAAGCCTTTACAGATATTTATAAGGATATTCTTTTAATTCACACCTGTGGGAAAAAGTTCTATACATGGGTCTGTTAAGCCATGTAAAGTGTGCTGCTAGTTCCAGGATATGAGGATGTTACTCAAAAGATCAGTTGTTTTGGCCCAAAGCCCCAGGGTGGGGCTGATATGGATCTGAGCCCAGCAGCAGGGACAGGGGAGCCCCAGGTGGGGCTGCTCAGGGCCATTAAGGCACCACTATATGAAGGAGGGGGGGGAAAGCTGCTTTTCAAAAGCAAGCTTCTGATCTCACCAAAAATGCCAATGGTGAAGTAAGAAGTGCCTGAGGAAGGAAAAAAAGAAAGGAGGGAGGACTCATCATCCATAAGGATGTTATTATGTAAGTAAGAGTGGGAATTTGTGGTGGGCTCTGGTCAAACCCATTGTGTTGATGCACACTGTGATTTAATGGGCTAAGACCTTCCTCATGCTAAACCCTAGGGGCTCCCTGTCCTGCTCATGCATGCCTGCCCCAGCAATCCTCAATTGCCCTCTGTGCTTGAAGATCAGAGATACCTGGGTGAGGAGGTAGAAGCTTACTTCTTTATGTCTCCTGTGCTAATCTGCTGGAAAGGCATTCAATTTCTATGACTGTCAAACAAGCAATTTTCATGAGTACTAAATTAACTGAAAAAAATAGAGCTATAAAGGGTTCATAACACATTGCTGAAACACTAGGATTCTATCCTAATGCATATATGTTCAGGGAAACTAACCATAGAAATACAAATTTCAATACTTATTGGTTCATTCAGTAAGTGCTGGTTCATACATAATACAAGAGAGTTCCTAATTGTCTTTATATCCAATGCTTTGTTTGCAAAATACTTGGTATTTGCTGTACAGATGACCTTTGCATCCCGTTATTTCATTCGGAATACCTTGTGTATTAACTGCGAAACACCACGTACCATCCAAAGGTCAATTACTGTGTTTTTACAGCTTGGTTGCTACACTTATGTACCAAAGTGAGGGAAAAATATGAATTTTTACAGAGGTTAAATATTACGTTATTGCAGAGAAGTACATTTCTTATGGAATATGGAAAAGGACAGACAAAGATACCAGAACTGGTAACTTCATAGGGGAGAAAAAGGTGAATTTAATCTTACCCTGACATTACTTCAAGTTAACAAAAACTATTTTGGCCAAAAGAATGAAAATATTTCTGTTGTTTCTTCTATAAGAATATACTGGAATACAATTAAGTTCAAGAAAAACGAAAAGTAAAATTTAAACTACAAATATGTGAACTGATTGTGAATATTTATTAACTAAATAATTTAATAATAAAGAAAATGCCTACTTGATTAATTGTTACAGAGTAAAAATTACAATAAAACTGTCTTGATCAGTGCTTTGCAGAAGCACCATTACTGTCTGTGCAGTTGTTTAACAAGGATTTAATTGGAAAGATAAGTGAATGCACATTTAAAAGTATTGTTAATTTGCTTTATAATCACCCCATCCTTCACAGTATTGACAGCACCAGGCACAAACCCCTTTCTCTTTTACAAGTATTATTTTCCATATGTGCACAATAAATTTTGAAGCAGTAATTGGAAATTTTATGGATTTCAACATACCTAGTGTTTTGAGTTTATAGGTGCCATATCCCCTCCCTAAAGGTAGCTCATAGGTGGTGTTGTAAGTAAAATCATTGCTTTTTTATTACCCATGGGCTGTTTTGGAGGTTGTGGTGTGGTATTTTGTTAGGTTTTTTGTTTTGGTTTTTTTTCTTTCCAAAGGAATATCTAATTCCTATTTACTTTTCCTTTCCATTTGAAATACCAACAAAATCTTCATTGCAACATTATTTTTGATTTAATAAACAACAGCCATCAAACCCAGTAATCTTCAATATGTTTATATTCCATCTGTACTTATATTTATTGTTCTAAAATGGCTTGGATTAATCAAATTGACAAGTAAGAGCCCAGACCATATGAGCAGCTAAGGATGATACCTTTAACCAGCAGGATTCTTCAACCCTACTGACATGTTCTTTATCAATGAACTATGAGAAAAGAGGAACAAATCTTGGGATTTTTTTTTTTTAAATATTACTGATTATATGAGCTTGCTGGGACCATATGTCTGAGCCTCGGCTATGAGGAACCAGGGTGGTTTCCCGGCTGGCTCTGCCTTGGCGGGCAGAGCCCGTGGAGCTGACACAAGACTGAAGCTGCCTTTGAAACGGAGCCACCAGGTCAGCACAAATGGGCTGGGTGGTTTTGAAGCAAGCATTAGAGGGGAAAAAAAAAAAGGGAGGAGGCAACTGGGGGGGGGGGGGGGGGGGGGAAGAAGAAAAAAAAAAGAGAAGCAGCACCTTTTCACAGCTTTATTTCCTTAAAATAAGAAAAAAAAGGGGAAAAAAAAAAACCCACAACAAAACTCCCCATTCAAAAATACTCGAGTCTTTCCATTGACCCAATATATCCATTTCAAAGGCAGCCTGCAGCTCCAGTCCTGCAGTTAACAAAGGCTCCGTGGGCAGAGGAGAGCGGGTCCTCTGCCAGCTGCCAACTTCCAGACAGCAGCTACAAACACGAAGGTCCAACAGGATTGTTGCAGGCTTGATTTTAAAATTGCAGCAAGGATCACTGGAAAAAGAGGAGGAAAAAAATAGAGGGATTGGTTCCCTCTTGCAGTCACTTTCCTTTTTGTTTGTGGGTCCTTAATGTCTTGTGCATGTGTGTTAGTGAGATTTCCCATTGTATCCTGCCATCTCATACATTTTTAGACATTTTAGGAAGTTATTGATTGTATTTTTCAGGCATGCATGAGTATGCTTAGAAACACGTGAATGTGTCTTGGTTGAGTTCTAACCTTAAAGCCACCCTCCAGCCTTGGTGATGTTCTCTGTGTGATCAAGTATGACCCAGACAGCAAAGCCTTCCTCACTTCTGCCAGCAGTTATTCATGTAACCAGTCTTGCTGAGAAACCAGTTAGAGTGGTCCAAAGTTCATGTTGGAAATATCAGGCTAAAACTGGGTTACTTGCTAGCTGAGAACCAAAATGTCTTGAAAGCCTTGAGTCAAAAATAGTTTTTTCTTTCTTTTTCACACTTTGCAGGCAAGCACAGAAAATAAAATGGACTGAAGCAATTTTCAGAAATAATTATAAAACAGCTTGTTTCTGGGTTAAGACCTGCATATGCCAAGCTGTAGCCAAGAATTTCATTTTTTTAGATTTTTTTTTTTCCAAGCTTTAAAACTCTGACAACAGAATACTTTAATTGAGCCCACAGTAGTTGGTGAATCAATTAATATGTGCATGTTACTGACATGGGTTCTTCCCTTTTCTCTCTGTGTCTGAATGTCTGTTTTAAGATAAAGAACACTTTTATTATTATTATTCAAAAGAAGGTGTGGTTTCCACACCTTACCCTACTCTTTCCAGAGGGGAAACGGGGGAAGTATAGTACCCCAAACAGTGATTTGTAAGTATGTCAGAAGATGAAACCTGATGGAAATAGTAATTTTTGCAACCAATGCCTTGAATTACTTTGCAAATAATGTGCATTGTATAAAAAAAAAGATGGAGCTAGAATATTAATTTTTTTCAATATAATTTGTTTTCAGTGTGAAGGAGGAAAAAAGAGATAATCAGAATTATAAGTCTTAGTTGCCCAATCTGTAGCTCTACACACTGTACAATTTCTATTACCAATGGTTTTCTTTTCATCGGTGTGATGAATAAGTCAGTAGAATGGGGCAGAAGAGGCAGTAAACTAGGTTAGTGTGGTCAGCCACAAACATACCATGGATTTTATGGCATGTATTGTATGATCAAACATTTAAGCCACGCCTTTTATTTCTTTTCTAACCACAGCACTATTTGCATTACAATAGCTTTTTGCTTAGTAACACTTCAAGAAGTTGAAGAGCTTCTTGATAACCCCTCAAGGAGTGTTATTTAGGCGCTGAGAAGGACTGGAGTTTTGCATGCTGTAGCAAGGGATTGCCTTTTTTTGGGATGCTCTTCGTTGTCATGGGTGACTCTTTGTTTGGGTTTGTTGTTCTGATAGTAATGCTACAGGAAATACCATTCCACAGAGCTCCAAACTAACAAGGAAAGGAAATAAATTACCGAGTTATTTGTTAAAAGTATTAACAGGAAAACTGTCTAACTACAATTTTTAGGAAGATGGAATAATCTCCAGAAGCTGGGGATTGCCGGGCATATTTATAGATAAACTGAACCAAGTGTCAAAGGTATTTTGCATGGGATGATCTTGTGCTGCAAGGAGATGGGTACCCTGGAGAACTAAGCTGCATAGCTCCTACTTAAAGCTGGTCATGCTCAGTGTCTTATGAGATCATGGTGGGGCCTAATATTTGGGGTCTTTTTCTCCCCTGCAGTCAGTATCTGTAATTCTGTGTTTTGGATGTAATGCTAGCTGACAAATATGAATCTGCAATAGGGCCTGCAACAAAAAGGGTGATGTTATATGTGGATGTACATTACATAATAGTATGCAGGGTGGCATGGGATCAGAAGTTACCACACTGCGGAGTTAGGCTTTATCATGGTATTTTGGGAAAACCATAAATACTCTGGTAGATACAACTGTTGTGAGTAGCAAGTTTTTGGCTGGGGGAGACTTTGGTAATGCACTTAACTGGTGAATTCCATTGGTTATTTTTGTGGGAGGGAAGAGTGCTGGGGACCAAACAGGAAAAATTTAAAAAAAAAAAAAAAAAAAAATATCGAGGAGGAAAAAAAGGAAAAAATCTAAACTATATTTTCTATGATCATTGGAACATTTTGCTTGTAAGAGGAAACCTATGTTCTTTTATTGATAATCACATTTGTGGATACAGTCTTAGAAATATCTTCTTGATGAAAAAAAAATCAGTTTTCTTAAGAAGTTTTCAAGTTGCTCATAGTATCATTTTTTTTATGGATTTAAAATTGAATACTCCTGTCTCTTGTCTCTATCACACTCGCTCTTTTTTTTAAGTATTATTGTGTAATTCAGTGGAATTTTTTGCATGAGTAAATTATCATGGTCTTGGAAAGCATCTTCCTTTAATAGCATCTTTGGACATTTTGGCCTTGATTCAGTTACCTAATCATTGGGTTTTAGTGCCACTTGAGAGGATGCTGAGTATCAGTGTGACACTCACAAGGCTGTTGGGTCTAGCAGAGGATATGCAGGAAAGTTGTGCCCTTGGAAACTGGGTGCTAGAAGACAGGTGAGATGTCTTAGAGCATTTAAGAAGCATTAGATGTGTATATATATAGGCAAATTAATAATTTTTTTTGACTATACCTTTGGCTTTTCCCTTTACAAAAAAATCCCATCAAATATATGTATATAAAAAATATTGTGTATATATTTAGTGGGAAAACCAAGATTTATTAAAAAAGGAGTTATAAGAAATCCTGATATGGAAAAGCTTTGTATCCC
This sequence comes from Gorsachius magnificus, assembly GCA_034008185.1. Classification (NCBI taxonomy): domain Eukaryota; kingdom Metazoa; phylum Chordata; class Aves; order Pelecaniformes; family Ardeidae; genus Gorsachius; species Gorsachius magnificus. The sequence goes on along the minus strand of CM067085.1, from coordinate 5,050,157 downwards.
ACTGTCCTGAGCAAATACATACTACGTATATAAAGAAAGAGACATTCCTTTCTCCTTCTCTTGCAAGTCTTAATTTACGCTTTAGACTTATTATTGTAGGGCTTATTAAACATATTAATTTAAACACTTAGAGAGGTAGTCACACTGTATTTTAATTTCAAAGTTATGCATGGTACCAGAGTCTTAAAAGTGAGAACATAGCATAGCTCTCACTTGAGTTTTCAGCTCTCATCTGAATGTTAACACTATTCAGTCTGTAGCGTGCCTGTTGTCAGTAAAAGTAACAGGGATTGTTCAGATCTCTGGAGATCAAAGGTCCTGTTTCCCAACTCTACTGTAATAATCTGAGCCTAATCAAACCCCTCCGTGTGGACAAACACCTCGGGGTGAGTTGTGAGAGTGATGCCTTTTGAAATCAACCGATGAATCCATGGTTTTAATTTCAACACATTGCGTCTTCTTCATATAATTACTATTATTTATACAGAATAACTATGGCAAAATTTTGAAATGATCAGGATGTGAAGAATTGGACATAATGGAACAAATATTTTATGATATTTTTTACTCTTCTACTTCACAAGCCGTGTCCAAGATGCAGCCAAATCTAGTTCATAACCCTTTTCTGTGTCCCTGTTGCACACTCTTTTCTTCCCTATTACCAGCTGACATAATATGGGAGACTTGGCTCATCCATGAGTTGCACCCTGGGCTGACATTGGAACATATAAGGGCAGGAGATATTTTGGGGTGACAGCAGCCTGGAGTTAGGCTATGCCAAATTCCTGCTAGAAACCTCAGCAGGCTCGAAGCATGGCATTCCTTGCCTCGCACAAGCTGAGTAAAGATCGTAGTAAGAGGCATCTTTAACCTGAAACCAGTTTTCAAATTGTAATACCAAGCTTTGGCCACAGTTGCAGTCATCACACTTATAAATCCCATGAACGGTAAAGACTGGACTGTGTAGACTGTTAGAAGGTGAAAAAAGTCTCTTGAAACAGGAAAAGATAGAGCACTATTGCTCGATTTTTACTTCTTGTAGTATACCAGAGAGACATCTTTTTTTTTTTTTCCCCCAATGTAATCAGATAATTAAAAAACAAACAGGGATTTCAAAACACATTTCCATCAACCAACATTATGTGCTTATGATACAGAAGATTGAGAATGACTTAATTAAGTAGATAGCAGCAGTGAAGAGAAGATGGATGTGAGGAGGAGATTACTTGCTCTTCGTGGAACTTTCTTTAGTTGGTGTCGGATGCCTTTCTAGAGACAGAGCACCAATGCAAAAAGAAAAGGAAAATACCAGGACAAAGATGGCTGGAAAATACAGGAGAAAGATGGTTATGAGATTATATCACTTTGGTGCTCAAAGCTATTTCTTACTGTAAGAAAAGTTAGCTGCTTGCTCAGTGTTTTGTTCAAGGATAAGGTGGGCATCAGCTGAGGAGACAGGATAACTAGGTTCAAAATAACGAGTAGCCACTGCTGAGAGAAACAATACGCTATAGCATCTGAAAGACTTTGGGCAAAGCTGTGTGATTCCTGACTTGAGTTCTGTAGGGGTGGGACAGGAGGGAATTGGCCCTATCTAGAAAAAAGGGTAGTATTGGGAGGTCAAACTAGAAGTGTGAAACTCTGCGTGAGGACATCTGGGCTAAAGAGTGATAACAAAGACACCCAAACCAGCTGAAAGAGCAATATCAAGGGCTTGTGGTATGCCCTGCCGAATCCGGGGGAAGAAACTTACTTTTGTTTTTTCCATGTCTAATCCTTTGCACAAATGAAGATGCTGAAGCAACTTAGAGATACGTATTTTTGAATCGGAGCCACAAGATAAAGCATTCAAATATAATGCAAATAATTGCAAACTGATGTATCCAGCAGTTTTTTAAAAAATGAATAAATAATTTAGCTTTACACATGGGCAATCCTAGCTAAAAATTGAAAATCAGAACTCTTCTGTTTGAATGTATTTTATTTTGTTAATGGATTCACTAATATGAAAGGCATCTAATTGTATAATGTATTATTAGTCATTTTCTTTGGCATCCTATTAACTTTAAATAATTCTAATATTTAACATTTTATAACATGTACAACAAAGTTCTATCTCCAGCAGAGGAAAAATCATGCATTAATAATAAATTTTTTATAACTCTTTCTACTGTGTATGTTGTGATACATATTTGAGCAGAAACATTGAAAACTGAAGCGTAAAATAACAAAGCATGTTAGTATGTTAAAAATATACGTTGCAATATACTATGGTCCTGCAAATACAAGAGCTAGAATATGCTTCGGTACAATTAACTTGCTTTAAAATTGAGTCACATATAAATTGTGATAGGATATAACTAAGTGCATCTACTAAATGTCTTCTCCGTGATAGCTGAAGCAGGGTGTATAAAATGGTGATTAACACCTACTAATGGAAGTGGTCTCCACCACAAGTTGTGAGCACCGTGGTTGTGGCTGAGCATAACCACCACACACAGAGACACTGATAATCTCTAGCAAATCCCCAAGTTTTCCTGGGCTACAAATCAGACGACAGGTCACATCAGAAATTTTCTCCTTATGGCATTTTTTTTTTCTTTTGTTTCAGTAGGTCAGGTCTTGTTCCCTCGTGTTGTGGAAGTGTTACGGGAACGAGCAATGTCTAAGCTGCTTAACAAATGCATGCTTTCCCCACACCAATCTGTTTTCCGGGGACAGCCAGGCTAGTGCTATACAGCATCCTCTCGGTTGGGTGCTATTAATGTTAATAAAATGCACTTAGCACTTAACATCTCGAGATCTCAAAAGAGCTTGCAAAGCAGCATCATTATCTTTACATTATGGGTACAGAAAATGAAGGATAGGGAGACTAAAAGATTTGCCCAAGTTTCCATGGTAAATCAGTGACAGAGCCAGGAGCAGAGCCAAAATCTGTTGATTTATAGTCAGTCTTCTACGTAGCGTGCCATGCCATTTCACCAAACTCCATTTGCCAAGTCCCTACTGTGTACAGAGACCGCAGATAAGGCTGCAGTCACCCTCTGAAATGTGGATTTGGGGCTCAGAATAATGCAAAGCCAAGTTAGATCTTCAAATGCGGGTCTCCCCTGTGATGCATCTCCAAGTGCAGGGCCACCTGCGCGATGGACCGCAGTGCAAAGATCCATGAATAAGCTGCTTTAAATTCCTCTGTGCTGGGGCTACGGAGTAAAGGGACCTCGTCCTTGAGGAGCCGCAAGTACGTTTTACATGTGAATGAGGTCCTGGTTTTCATTCCTGTGGTCGTGGGGATGCATCACCACGCATTGTGTTTTGCATGACTAAGCCTCGCGGAGCTATGTGTTTGCACCGAGTATTTTGTAGTCACTTTTGAAAATGACTACATTGAGATAATATATGAGCAGATATGTATGTTGAAGGGCTTGTGCTAACATCTCTGTGAGATACCAAAATATTACTAGCTATATTTGGCAAGTAGGAAAATGAGGAGCTGAGTAACGTGCCTAAGGAAGTTTGTGATGATTCAGGAATACAAACCAAATCTCCTTGTTTCAAATCTTTGCCCTAGCCCCGGGGTCATTCTCTTTTCAGCTCCCTTAGGAGGCACAATACAGACCAAAAGCTACAAAGAACCGGCTGTCTTCCTGCCACCGTGGTTCACAGGGAACATGCAGACAGTCCGGGGATGGGTTTTGGTCAATGTGCTTAGCCTTTGTAGGTGGACATCCTTCCCTACAAGAGTGAAACACCTTCAGATTCTCCCTTGCAGTTTTATGCCTCTGTTTACAGTAATTGTTATCAGTTGTAACGGTAATGCTGGTGATGAATTTCTTCAGTGTGTTTGCACGAGAGTTCCTGTATTTCACAAAATTGCTCTTGAAGAGCAAAGGTATGTAGCGAAGAGGGCAACGAGGAATTATTTATTTTGGACTAAGGGAAAAATGTAATGCCTCCCAGCCCTCTGACTGCCTTTCTGGGATTCCTGCAGGGCCACATCCTGCCTGCTGAGAAGCTCTGACTCAGCTGGAGTCCTCAAATTTTCAGATCAAACACAATCCAAGGCACTGAGTTACCTACAAAGGGGTATTTCCCCTCTGCCAAGCCTCCATGCATGCCTGCCACTGGTCAGATGTCCTCAAGGTACAGGCAGCATTTATCTTTAGTATTCATTCTTTCCACTGGCCAACCAGTTTTATCCACCTCTGGTCCCATCTCGGCCAAGTCTGAACTTACTGAAGTGTTTCCTGCAGTCTCATCTACTCCAGCTCACCGTGAAGGTGCCGCAATTCAGGCATCTGCTTACTTTCTTCCCGCTACTGGAGTAAGCATTTGGGGTTCTGCCGACAGAAGATAGGGCCAGATAATGCCACGATTTTGTACAAATACAAGTCAATAGCTGTTTCTTTGCTCTCTAACAGACTTTCTGGCTGCGGTCTCAGTAAATAGGTGTGCGTGTGTCTGAACTCAGCCCGGCTATTTGCAGCTCCACAAATGTGTGCATGTATCTGCATACAGCTTGCTGAGGTTTTTTTCCCACCCTGCATCTAAAATGGCCCTAAAAATCTGAGCTATTCTTTCTCTCTCCTCCTGGTAAGTGATACCAGCGGGCTTTGAAAGACTTTAGGTTTGCAATGAAGCTTGCACTTCTACGTAATTTTGTGTATCTGTGCTGTTGAAAGAATTTAGGTCGGGCTTTGTATAAAAAAGCTAATATAAGGTGGACAACTTTATTATAGATCCCTGTGAATTTAAAAGTCCCAGTTGGAAAAGGAAGTAAGATAGCAAGAAAGACAAACATGTGTTGGATTATTTCTTGTTAAGCAAATGTAGTACTGTGAAAGATTGACAGCACGGGAAACTGGAGTCCTCCATTTATCCACACTTCATTTCTATCCATTTATCCACACTTCATTTCTAATATCTTGCTTCAACAGCAGATTGTAACCATAGAAAGGCTATAGACTCTGGGTGAAATGGCACTCCCTTTTGGATCCAGTTTTATAAAAGAAAACAATTATTCACAGAATGCATGCCTTTATTCTTTATTGCACATTTCAAAGTCTCCATGAATACTCATTTGCATGTGACAGCTAATGCTGCATCTTGTATTGGCCAGTAAGAGGCATGATTGCACTAAATTGGAAGCAGCAGGCACAGGTTTTCTTTTAAGAATGGGGGTGGGGGTAGCCATCCACTCGTACTGTTCTCAAGTCTTCAGTCAACACGATTTTAGAACAGTTGCAAGTCTAGTTACTGGGATAATAAATCCCAAATTAACTGAATATGCAGATTTCACTTCCATTGGGTTACACTCTTTAAATTGGCATACCCTTCACTTTATCTTTTGTTAACAACCCCAACTTTTAAAGCAATCGAGAAGTGGAGAATTGAAAATACTAAACTTGTACTTCAGGAATGAAAAATGAGGACAGTAACATTCCCCAAACTGATATTATTTCTTTTTCCCCTCTTTCCTTTTTGATAAACCTAAATAAATACATTTGCTCGCCCTGCATAATTTTTCCAAATGATCTTGTTATCTGAATGACACACAGGATAGCAGAATCCCAGCAATGCAGAAAGGCTGTCGCCGGCAATGCTTACAATAAAATCTATGTACACGGCAGCAATAGAAAATATTTATTTGGTAACACATTCCTATTCCCTTTTGAAATGCATGCAGTTTCGACTCAGAAGCACTGGAAGATATCGAGATAAATACTTCTATGGTTTCTATGTAGTCCCTTTGAAAATTATCTGGAATATAATGGGGACAAAACCAGCTCCTTGAAAACGACCCGAAACTCACTCTTTTCTTACATGTAATATCCCAGCCAAATAAGAGAGCGTAGGAACTAGCTGCTCACCAAAGTGAGGAGCTTAAGAAAAACACCTTGAAAAGGTTTACTATAAAGAACAGCACATCACGATTGTTCATTTCCAAAAAGTTAAAATTGAAAGCTGCTTTTTTTTCTTATATTTCCCGACAGCTACAATCCTGTCATACTTTTCATTAGAAAAACCTTAAAATGCCACATGAATTGTAGCTAAAACATCAGAAAGTTTTTCATGCATGCAGTTTAACAGCAAGATTACCTGCAGAATGTCTTTTCCAGCAAGAAACTATGTAAAACCCTTGCATTCCAGTAACAGACAGGACTTACTTTGTAAGATGGATTTCAAAAGATCTGGAGGCTGCTGTTCCTTATAAAACTATGCCAAAGACTATTTAAGTGGCCAGTAATATAAACATTATGCTACTAACACTGAACAGTTTATCACATAAATATAATTGTCTTCTTTTAGAAGAATAATAAAAGCCAATCCATATGTTACACATTATTTAAAATTGTTTTCTGCAAGATGTATTAATCCCAGTGAAGAAGCAATTCTTCTACTATAGGAGTATAACAGCAGTTTTATTTTATTACATTGTCATTGTTTAATTTGTTTGTTCCCCGTAGTAGTTTCACAGATTTTTATGAACTGTTACTTTTATGGAAAGTCAAGTTACAAATGATGGACGTTGTTTGCTTTCAGGAAAAGAAAGGTCATGAAGGTAGATAATGTATTTATTTATTTACTTGCTATACTCAACTTTTAAAAAAAATCCCTCAATTCTTAGCAGAAGCTAAAATAACTTGTGGTTTTTAGACCCAGGAGGCACATATTTTGATATTGCTCCTCAGCAACACTGTTAGCTCTACAGTCTTTTCAAATTTGGGAGTAGAATTTAAAGCTCGGATAAACAGCGTTTGGTAGCAATGGCTCTGCAGAGCTTACAGTTCATCTTTACAGAAATGTGATCTCGAAGCCAAATGTCATTTTCTGTATTTGTTTTTATGAATTTGAGCTGAACACTATAGCAATAACTTAATTGCTAAAAAACCTCACAGTTCCACTTTGGACTAAGCTATTTTCCATTGATTAAAAAACAACTATTTTTTTTTCCCTAGGTAACACAAGGCTTAGTTTTGAATTCTTCTGTTCTAGAATTTAAAATTATTAACTGTCATGTGTGAACCTGAACTTCAGATTACTCGTAGTGTAACTTAATGACAAGATGAGACTTTAAATAACTTTGAGACAAAAAGCAGCCCTCAAAAATTGACTGTTTAAATGCAACACGGAAAAAGGGTTTAAGCTGCTGAAATATTTTGGGCATGTTCACATCTGTAAATGAGGGTGAAATATCTGGCCTATTTAAACATGAACAAATCTAAAAATATTTTCATTTAAAAAAATTAATTATAGCCCCACCAATAAAACAGGTTTGTAAGGCTCCGAAAAATTAAATGTAAGAGAAAGTACGTAATGCCAAGTATATGAAGTATTTAACTTATAACACAAATCAAAACTAAAGTACAAAATATGTTAATATTCCTTTTTCTTTCATAGTTAACTCATTGTTATCAAATATGCAAAATACAAGAGAGGCTTTCTGAACTCAGATACATAACGACTGGTTGTAAGAGCTGAAGGAAATTTCCCTGTGCTAGAAAATACACGTTGTCTGCCTTCTTTTAATCAGAGTCTTCATCAGCTGGAATACCACCAGGTTTCTTATTTGCTGTCCGTGTCCCAGTAGGAAGTGTTTTGCCATTGCTTGTTGGAATCATGATCAGATCCTTCAAACAATTATTCCCTGGATTTTTTTTTTTAATGGGCTGTGGTTTGAACATTGCTTTGACTGAAGTTAGTCACCAGCAAAGCTAAATATGTTTGCTCTGTGCTGTACCACTTTTAGTTTGCCCAGCTGTGATTAAGATATCTTTTACCTAAGGGGGGGGGGGGGGAACCCCAAACAACAAAACAAAACATCAAATCACAGTTTTTCTTTTGTCCTTCTAATCCTGGTATGCGCTCTTCAAGCTGGATAATGTGATATGCATTAATACATATATATTGGTATACACAAACGAGTCTGTGTTTAAATAGATGTTAACTCCGAATATCTGAGGCTTAATGTTGGCTCTCTCCGCGGGCTCTTGTGTCAGTTCATCTCTTTGTGCCTCTGTTCCTCGCTGCACCTTTTGTCTGCCTTAATTGCTGAGATTATAAACTTTTTTTCTCACTCTCACTATGTGCTTTTATAATGCCTGACACAACGGGACACGGATCTTATTAGGGCATCTTGTCACTACTATGGTTATAATAATCCAGATGGTGATACTACCACTATTAATAATAATAATAAAAGTATTAAACTACCATCACCAATAAACCAGATAATAATCATCATTATATTGTTTTTCTTAAGAGGAGTGTTCATAGCCCTGGCTGTGAAACCTTCTTATTCCAAACTCTATAGAAAGTCAGCAAAAGTTTTACTCAATGAAGCTTTAAAGATGTATTTATTTAGACTTTGATATAAAAAAAAAAATCACATTTGTGTGCTGCAGCTTTAGAACTAACAAGATGAGTTTCAACGTGGCCATGAAAAATCTAACTCATTGTTTCACATTATCATATATATTGGCCTCGACATATATGTGTGAGGTTTCTTGTTTGTTTTGGTTTTTTGCTGTCAAGGAAATTACAGCAACACATTTTTATTTCCTTTGTCTGTGTGACAGAGTGGGATATGCTCAGGTCAAATGTTGAACTCCATTTTATATTATAAATACATTTTAGATTAGGGCATACTTTTTGCATATGTAAGCAAGATTATTAGGAGGTATTCCAGTTGCTCTTCAGCCTGAGAATAGTTGTTGACACTTCATTAAAGAATATCTGGGATATTTTTAACCTAGATCAGTTCAGTGACCCAGTTTATAACGTAGCCTCTGTTGTGTAGGTGCAATTCAGGGGACAATGAAGTGCAGCCCGGCAAGTCAAAATGAGCGGGTAGGGCTGGGCAAGAGTGTTTTTAACAGCCATTGAGCACTAAAGGCAGCGTCTTGTTGAACGCTGTGCTGAAACCATCTAAACAACTGCCTGAGACTGTTAAATGTAGTTGTCTCCTGATTAACCATCCCCTTCCTGAGGAACAATAGAGCCTACATGAGAACTGGGAGGACAACCAGCAAACATGGTGGTGAAGCTCAGGCAGAAAATAATACCAGCTGGGCCTGGGAAGGGTGTCTCTGAAGGGACTCGCCATTACTAGATGCAGGAAAATAATATGGGGGGGGTGTGTGTGTGTGTGTGTGTGAAAAAAAGGGAAAGTGTTGCCTGGTTGGGTACACGGTGAAGCCAGGGAGGAAGAGGAGCTGAGCAGGGCATGGGTGCACCCAGTAGGTTTTGCAATTAATCCCAGCTCTGGAGCTTCTGAAGAGTAAAACAGTTAGGAAATTCCTGTGCTAAGTTTGTATTTCAGTCCTGTTGGCCAGGTCTCACTGGTGAAGTCATCATAGAGCCAGGGCTTGTGACTGAGAGCACCCTGGGAGAGGCAGAGCTGGGGAAGAACCTCCAGGACAGCGGGAGCCAAAACCCAAGAGGAATGGTGGAACAGGAGGAATGGGTATGGGAGGGCATTGCAGAGATCATGATTTTGAAAAACGAATAAACTTGGCCCGACTTCATTTGACTTCAAGCACCAACTTCTCATTTCCTCCCAACAAGTGGGTGCTAGAGCAGAAGAAGCTGCATCCAAGAGTAACCTTCGGTAAAAGGGAGTGTGCTATATTTGAAACTTCTTCTGCCTCTGCTTGATCCACTGGTATGCTTTGCTTAGGAGGGAAAAAAACATATTTCACATGTATGCTGCTGATTTACTCTCAGAGGGGCAGAGTTCAAATTTTATTCAAATTGGATACCAAAACATTGGATATTTCTCCCAATTTTGTGAACCCTTAGTAACTTTCAAAACTGGACTTAATATCTCCTAAGAACATAGTTTCTTAGTATATTCCCCTCTACCTTCTTAGCCTGGCAGGAGATACCATGAGAGCTATCATTCTTGTATTAATTTGGTTTTTTTGCTTTAAAGCAGATTCTGTGAGTGGGAGAGAGAAGGTGGAATTTAGATACTTCAGAATTATTTGGCTCTGCATCTATTTATTCCACAAATAGATAATATTTCAGTGAAATCATTGAGATTTTACTTTTTTGAAATTCTTTTGCCTGTCTTTATCAACTCCCATTTAAAAATAACCCACTGGCTTTAAAAGAGATGCGATCCCACGTCCTTCTGAATGCCACCTTAATACTTCTGAGCTTCTCAAATCATGTTAAGGTCCTTGTACATACAGAAGGCACTGGATGGCATCAAAAGTGTTCAGCACCTGGCGAGACCAATGCTTAGTTCTTTGTGGCAAGGGAGTAAGCTCAGGGTGATGGGGTCCCTCCTCTCCCAGACCTCCGTATCCACAGAGGGAAGGGGTTGGGGCTGAGAGATGAGATGCAGTGAGGAAGGGCTGCCCCATAAGCATCTCATGGCTCTCACACACCTATCACATCTTCAGTCAGGCATGTCTTTACCCCGGTACTAGCATTAAGTGAGTGCTTTGCAGTCTGCCATATTCTGTGCGTTTTAGACAAAATATGGAAGCAATTCCCAAATGTAAGATACCCGATAAAATAAAATTGCAGGAAGCACTTAATATGAAGGAGAAACATCAGCAGTGATAGATTTGGCAATCTGGGGTTGGGTTTGGTTTTTTGGTGGTTTTTTCTTTAGCTTCATAAATATCCATTCCCAAAGGCAAAACAGTAAGGAATCTGCTTCATTTGTCATGGCTTCAAGTTTGTTCCCAAACTGAAGAATTGCCCATGTACTTAGCAAGTGAGAGAAGTCTGATTAGGGCTAAGAATCTCTTGTTTAATTAAGCTTCTCTATACTCCTTGAGGGCAAGCGTTGTAGTCTTTTTACGTATAGATAAACTACACATTAGAAAGGTAAGAGGCAATGCCTTTTCCCTGAGTAGAGCACACAAGCTAAGGACAAGGCATCTCAGCAGGCTCTGGAGGAAAACCTCCCCTTCTTCAGCTTTGTGGCACCAATACCGCCTTATGCATGAAGTAGACCTGCAAATGCTATACTCGCCCTCAAATTTTGGGTGCATGGTCACTGTACATGATCATGTCTAGGATGGGACAATGCAGTCACAGGCAGAGAAATTTGGATCCCACCTGGATGTGTTTGGTATCCTTCTCCAGACTACTTCCAGAGTTCGCCTCAATCTGCTTTGGAGACGATCGCGGATGAGCAGTTGGGACTCGCACAGACTCAGCAGTGGAGTGGGAAGGCAATCCCCAAATCACCTTTTCTCTCCCCAGGAGAAAACTTCATTTCTCCTAAGAAAATTAACAATCCCACTTGCAATTTTGAAGGGCATATTTGAGGCGCTCGTGCTTTAAAGCTGCCCTGTGATGCAGGTTGTGTGTTTACTTGCCAGGTGCGTAGAAAAGGTGTGTGTTCACCACAATAGATTTTTTTTTTTTTTAAGGTTATCAACCATGTACTACATTTTTTGAGAAGAAAGGTAGCCCCCCTCAATCACGCTGCTTTGTGAAGTTGTAATGCTACCATTCAGCATGATGTTGTAAAGCAATGTGAGTCTGGTATGAGGTTAGGTTATCGCAGAATATATGGGCAGGAGCGTGGCCTCCTCAGGTGCAAGGTCCCACTGAATCCAGTGGAATTTGTCGCATTGCTATCTGCAAGAAAAGAGTTAGATCTCCTTTTTCTCTCATGCTTCGTGTAAATTTAGCTACTACAAAGAAATAAATTTTATTAGAAAACCTGCATAATACTGTATTGAAACTGTGATAAAATTATTGGAAGTATTTGACATTATCATCGTCTTTTCTTTCTTTGATACCAATATTTTTTGTAGACTTTTTATACAGACTGCACTAATTATTGTACCACATAATCCTGTGCCATCAAATAGACTAACGCATTAGCTATTTCTCTCTCTCTCAATCTCTTCATGCTTTCTTTCTCTGTGAATCACATCAATGACAGCAGTTAAGTAAATCAAAGTTTATATGACTTGGGGAAAAATTGTCATATGCTACACACAAAACCAGCTACTGTATTTCAAAGTTTTGGTTGAAGTAACAATATCAAAGGATCTCTGTCATATGGGAATCTTTTCCTCTCACATTCCTGCACTATATACTATTAAAAGGCTTTAGTAAGTGAAGCGCAGTAAACCAAAGTGCCAGTTTACTACTGGTGGGGGGAAAAAAAAAAGCAAAATAGCAACAGAGACAAACCAAAACCAAATGAACCCTTCCTGTGGCTACGCCTCATGTATGTGTGCATGTATCAGTGTGTTCATGCTTTGCTCCTTTTTCTGCTTTTCCAACAACAATGTTGGGAAAAAAAAAAAGGTATTAGAACAGAAATGCTCTAATTATTTTAAAGTTCTCTGATCAGCTCCCTATAGCGACAAAAGAAAATATTTCAAACCTTTCTTACTGGTTGATTCAGGTTATTTCTTTTGTGAACGTTTGCTGGGTGTCCTTTAAAGACAAGTGGAGTAAAACTGTTGCTGATTATTTTTTTTTTTTGCATTTTAAAAAAAAACCTTCACAAATGGCCTTTGCTTTTCTACTTAGTCAATAAATCATGGAGGCCCCAACCTAGTAAACCTGCCTTGGACTGATGCTTTATAAGCACTTTAGAGTAGTAATTAATCAACGTGCCACTCTTCAGCGCAGAGCATAAGCAGTAGGGAGCGAGGCAGGTAATGCTTGCTGTAACAAGATAATGGCAGAGCGGTGTCCATGCTGGAGGCTGCCTGCAAACCCACCTTGTACAGAGGCAGGCATCTCCCTGGGGTTTTCTTTTCCATCGTAAAGCACAACACAACCAAACCCTGGCCCCGGTGGCTAGTGCTCCTTCCATTCCCCATTGCCATTTAACGGGGTGTTTAATAGCGGCCCTCCTCTGCTGGGGCATGGGTTTGCTTTGCTTTACTTTCACCATGGCAAGGTCTGGAGCAGTTTGCTCTGCTCCTCAAACGTTCCGCAGGGATGTACACACATGTGCAAGTTTGCAGAATGCCTATATTGTTGTGTTCATACACAAGCACAAATTACTAGGCTTGTTTGAGTTATTCCTCTTCCTTGGTAGCGAATTTCTACCTAGATGAGGAAAGAGCAGGAATACTTGAGAGTAATTGCTCCCCCAAAGTGGGTAAATTTGGTCTTTAATTTGATCTCTTTCCTTTGTTTGTTTGAGATTTGTGTGTTTATTTTCTTGGTTGTAAACAGACTACTCAGAGTGAACTGCAGAGGGAAAATGCAAATATTTATGGAATAATTTACTGGAAGCAGAGTATATGTTTTATGCCAACGGTTGGCCTCAGTCAATAGGAATATTATCACCTTTTGGTATGTCTCCAGTAAAATTGCACCTTTTACCAATATCTGGTTTGATTTAATACTGGAAAAAGAATGCAAAGCTTTCAGGTTTCAACTATTCTTTATGGTATATTTTCTCATGAAACAATACAGAGAAAGTAGCTCTTGACAAGTCACATTTTTCCACACAGTGATCTCTTGTTAGAGACCTGTGAGACTACTGTAATTTCCTTCCCATTACTTTCAATGAATTCCATGCACGTGAAAGAGAAAATGGATAGCGGAGCCTGAGTTCCTGTACTACCCACTGCGTAGGTACCGAAAGGAGGATGGAGACTTACCATGGGATTCCTTACATTGCTCTTCTGCTATACATTAGCTTTAATCTTCCACTGAGCAAAATATAGGCATTTGTAACAAAAATAATGAGAGTTAGCCCTTTAGAGACTCTATGGTATGGGTCAGATTTACCTTTCAGTATCCTGATGTAAAAGCCTGAGATCAGAGAAGTTACACCAATGTAAAACAGGTGTGCATATGCACATACATATATAGAGACAGATGTGTATTTCCTTTCATTTGACAAACACATATAATTCAGACCTTAACCTCTACCAAAGTAAACCTCTGCTAAATTTAAATTGCTGTTACTTGCAGGGTTTTTACTAGCAGTGTCTCACCAACTGTAGATAAAGAAGATCACCAGATAACCAACCTCACTGTCTGCACGAAAATCAACCCCCAAGTCTGACCATGCAAACATCATGATACCCAGGCACTGCAACTTCACAACAAACTTGTCTTCTGCTTAAAAAATGTGAGCAACCACAACGCATGCATCCATTTCGTGCGAATCACATGCACAGTTTTAGCTCTGACCTAGAATGAATTAATCTATTCCCACAGCTATATATACAGTGTTAAGTTATTTGGGGTTAATTTGCTGGAAAAAGGATTAGAAGCAAGTTGAGTTTGTGTGTCTCTGAGAAGGAAGATTTTTGGTGGTGTGTGTGGTTTTTTTTTTTTTGTCTGTTTATACATAGGAATAGAAAGAAATTGGGAAGCAACAGGGTATGTGGAGGAAGAGGGAAAGGGTTACAGCCTCGTTTCCCGAGAAGCACAGCTTGCAGTTCTGCTGCGGAGAAGGTTTCTCCGTCTGGCAAGCCTCCTGGGATGCCAGACTGGAGCAACCAGTTTGCAGGAGCTGTACAGGGGAACACCTTCCCCGGCCTTCCATCACCACTGCCAGCCTCATACTGGTGCCAGTGCTCTTGCTTCTACCCATCGGCCTCCTACCAGCCTGCTTCATGGCGTGAACCGGCTGCGTAGAGGGGCATGCATGCGGGGGTGGTGGCCGTTAAATCTGTTGAAACGCGAGGATATCATATCGGTGTTCTCCAAGCAGCGTGGGTCAATGTGTGAATGAGCCCGAGAAAAAACACGGGAGAATTAAAGCAACCATCAGAGCGACAAAGGAAGTTCCTTGGGCTGCTTCTTGCACAGGCTAAATTAGGTTATGGGAAATAAAGGAAGACACTTTTTCTGTATTTTAGTAAAACATTTCTAAACTGTGCAAAATAGGGAGATGGCAGTAGTTACTGTGAATGTACAGTTACAAGCCTTTCCCCCCTTGCACCCCGCTCCCCAAATGGAGTGACCTTAGCAATAGGGACATATGCTGAAAACCAGCTCTGCTTCAAGAAAGGGAATCCTTTAGAAAACTCAGTTGTCTGTTGAGGAGTTGCATGTTATGCCTGGAGACAAAATTCTGCCACACAGTGTAAAATAGCTCTCCTTTATGCCCAAATTGCAATGGAGCCTTAACTATAGCATTTCTGATAATGCTTCCATAATGTATGTGTGTGTGCGTGTGTGTTCTCCGAGGCATTCATTTGGCTGGCACATTGGAAAATGGTTAACACAGTGAATGTGGGGTGTCATTTTTTTAGTGGAGAATGTGTGCCAGAAGAATTCAACTGTAACCACTAAATATTTGCTTAAAAATAATTTTAACCATCTGGACTCCTTTTTTCTTATTATTCTTATTCTTCTTTTGAGGTGGGGTGAGAAGGGAGTATTTTAATAGGAATGATTTGTGGTTACAAAATGAATTTGGTTAATTTGGTTACCACCCCCATTTATATGATGACTACAAATAGTCCCTAACATCTGAAGTTTTAAAGAACCAGCAGATTTTTCTCTCTTGAGCTTCAGAAGCTGGAAACGAACTTACAAAAGACAATAAATTGTTCTTGATGGAATAAATAGTTTGTGGGGTTGCTATTGTTCCTCTTGACAATACACTAACATGTGCTAATAGAGGAAGAATTGAAGAGCTTGCGTAGTAGAGGCTCTTCTGCCAGGCTAAATTTTTCCACTTTGGAGCGGGAATCAGGTTCCCCGCTTGCACGGCAGGGAAAATGCAGCGCTGGGATTCCCAGGAGCCAGCACCTGCTGCTCGCCCCGGCGCTGGGAAAGTTTTGGGGAGGCTTCTGCAGAGGGCTCGGCAGCAACGGCGACTGCTATCGGAGGAAACCCCAGAGAAACCTGCAAACCTGTCTCTAGAAGAGCCTTATCAGAGTTTGTGTTTCAGAGACGGGTTGCCTGAGATCGTTTTCCTTGGCCAGAATCAGGATGCTTGCTGAAAGCAGGGTCGGAATCAGAGTTTTCATGTCTCTAATACTTAAAGGGATTTTTTTTGTGTGTGTGTCTGTCTGTCTTACTTAAGAACATACACCTTGTTTTTAAATACTCAGAGTTCAGCGACAGATTTTTTGGTTCTGAATCCAGTTAAATATAGTTAAATATAGTTGGTAGATGTACATGTTTCTATGTTCTCTATGTCTTGCCTTAGCATATTAAATGAATGTTTCATGGAGCCTGCTACAAATACATCTGTTAAAAGATTTTTATCATACTTTGAAATGCCTAAGTCTTAACAGTTACCTTTGTACACTATGAAATACTGGTAAATGTGCACAGGAGATAAAATAAACTAAGAGAAAATAGGTAAGCTTGCATGTAGCATTCTTGCTTCAGTAGCTCCCGGAGATACTTTTCCTCTGTTTTCTCATACACTGCAGCACTGGTTTCAACCAATGCGTTGTACGTTAGGAACTATTTAGTATCGTTTCATTTAAAATATGCAAGCTTTATATTGAGAATAAATGTGTAGCCACAAGGTAAAATTAAAAAAAAAAAAATATATTAGTCTCATCATTAAAAAAAGCCTTTAAAGTTTCCATTATCCACTATGTCAGGTAGCAAATATCTTCTCAATGTAACTCCAGACATTAAATCTGTCAAGAGGCATGCAGTAAAATAAATGTCTGGGATACCTTCATAAACAAAAATCTTATTTCCATAATTCATACAGCTGGCTGGCATTTATTGGCACGTCAGGTGCAATGGGGACATTTCAGGAACATTAACATGTACAGCATCATTTGTCAACAAAGCAACAATGTAAGCAAATCGTTCAGAACTCATACAGATTTACAGCTTTCTCTGCCAGCTGCTAATTACGGTGTGCTCTGCCTATTTGGTATGGTCTTTTTTATTGGAAAATGACAAAGGGGTTATGGTATCCCAGTTTGGAATATAGATGCGCTTTTAGTAATAATATGAGTGGTAATATGACTACACAGCCTGGAGTTTTGATCTAGTTGCACTAGTCTTATCATTGACCGGTTTTGATTGATGAAGGACAAAGAGAAATTCCCAGTGATATTTACTTACTGATAGAAGTAACCTCTGCAAACAAAGAAATAATAAAATCTCAGAGAGCAAAAAAAAGTATCCTTGCTTTAATATTGTTTTTTTCTACTGCACATGACAGGGAAAATGCAATCCTCGCTGAAAACCTGATCTGTTTATTTAGCAATGTTGAGCAAGCCCAATACATTACAAACTGGCAAACACCGCTTGAGCGTGGCTGAATCCGCTTTGCTAAATAAGAATTAAACTTTCCACATTTTAAACAATGCAAAGGTTACATAAAAGCTGACAATACCATCTTTAAGGGCCAAAATACGTGTTAATTATCTGCTTTCAACATCCTCTGTGTCTGTCTGTCTGTATTTCCTTCCCTCTTTATTTGCTTGAGCGTGTGTATGTATGTATGTGTTTTTGCAAGTTAATGACAGCAAGCCAGTTCTACTTTTTATTTCCAAGCTTTGGCCAGTTTGCATTTCAATCTCATAAAAATATAATTAGTAGAGCTTTATGCTTCAGATGTATAAATTAAATATGCTTTCATAATTATTATACCTGTTATTCAGCCAAAGGTAAGAGGATTCTATTAGCTAAATACATATTTAGACACCTAATAAAATTCCTTATTCAGCTCTATTTCTTAGTTTCAGTTCACGAACAGTAACCACTATTCTGAGTTAAGATCTTGACCATTTAATTTTTAAGGAAAAAAGTAATTAAACCATATTATGGATTAATCCCTTGCCAATTTTCATTTTTTAAAGCAAAGTAATTTTAGACGTGGGAACTACATAATTTTATGCAAAGAAAGTATGTTTTGCCAACCTTATTAAAATCTTTAAAGACCATATTTTCTATAGGCTTCCAAAAATTATCCCACAAAAATGTGTGGGTGCACCCATCTGTACAAATGAATGGGCAGTTAGGAGCATAATTATCCAGTTTTGCATGTGCAAATGTAAGTGTTTAAACGCAAATTAGCTGACCCCCCCCGATTCTGCTGGTGCATTATGCAAGCTGATTAATAATATTTCCTTGAATTCCATAATATAGGGCAAAATCCCCACAGATAACAACTTTGCTGTAAAATATCTGACATCAGGAAAGTCATTTAAAATGTTATTGATGCAACAGTAAAATGAGGTGTAGCTCAGTGCCAGTATTTGGGTGTTATTTTGGTTATAACAACTATATGATTCTTTCAATATAATAAACTCTATTGGCTCTGGCTCCGGAGCGATTACTGTCTGCCACTGCTTCTCCAGAAGCAAAATGCCTGTATTCTTAAAGGAAAAAACAGTGCACCAGGATTATAAAAAAATTTGACCATCAATCTAAGTTTGCATGAGCAATCACAGCCGCTTCCGAATAGAAGTTATTTTGTATTAGAAGCAATTTACCCATCTGGAAGAACAAAGATATTTGCAAATGTTGAAGTGACTGACTTCTAGCAGCTGCTTAAAGAAAGTTAAAAACCCAACTACTTCTGAGGTTCCTGGCCTTGATTTCAGATCTGGAAATAAATTTATCTGTAATGAATGTTGAAGAGCTCTTCTAAATGATGAGGAAGTTCACTGGCACCTTGGCTTTGTGCTCCCTACCTACTGATGCCCTCGCCCACCACCACCCTGGCAAGTTCATTGTCCACACAGCTGCACAGCGGCTTTCTAGGAAAGGGGAACAGTTGCAAAGCTTCTTGAATGAGACATGGAAATTAGTGGCTGTATCGCCTCGGTATTACATAGCATGACTATTCTGGGAGAGCAGGCTGTCTGGGAAGGGGTGAGCTATGGGGACGAACCTCGATAGGGGCTTTGAAGTTGGAAGTGAGAAAAAGGGATGAGACATAGGGCATTTGAGGGGTATAATTTTTTTGGATGTGGGGTTAAATCATGTCGTCATGCTGCTACAGGGGCTTGGGGATAACGAAGAAATCAATATTTAACACAGAGCTTAAAAACCAAGCTTGATGACCCTTGGAATTCACAGTTACCCCCAACGCAGTACCCACATGTGACAACGCTACCAAAAGTCCTGATAGACCAAGACCAGTTAATGGAAAACTGACTTTATACTGTAATTCAAGATTGTTTGAATTTACTTTATTTGCGAAATTTTTCCATTTGTATTCATGCCTTTGTACATTTGAAGAGGAAGTTTAGGCATTCCTTGATCCATAGAGATTGCTTTTCTTCCCGCTCCCTTTGATTCCACTTGCCTAATAATAATGGGCATTATCTTATATCCATATTTAATTTTATTATGTCACTAGCATTGCAAGAAAAGGATGTTCTTTTCAAACATTATAATGCATTTAGTATTTCACTAGTCATCAGTTAAATCAATTTTTCCCTTTATTGGATCTGAATTATAAATCAACTAGTCATTGTATGGGATACTGTATATGAATGTACAGTATATCATTATGATGTATCCTATAATAATGTCTCTTAGACATGAAAACTAAAGATGGTGGTTTAAAGTGCTGAGAGAGAAAAAATTGGAAACATCTGTTAGTGGGAAGTAGAGAAGACTTTTCATTAAAGTTTGTCAAGTCTTTGATAGGAAGAACACACTGGGCCGTATTCTGCTACCCCTTACATACATCCGCCCCAGTACCCAACATGTTATTTCTCTCTCGTGTAGAAAAAACCAATATTATCAGAGACACTAAAAAGCCAGCGCTCTACTTGGGGTAAGGCACAGAACAGCAGCTCAAGAAATCCAAGACCTGGGGCAGAGTGAGGATTCCAAACTTTTAGGGAAAAAGAGAGCATATTACTCTGCAGCCGGTGTCTCGGTCTTTGGCTGTGCGGGGGTAATGGCAGCTGCCTTCTCTCAAGCTGAGTATGCCAGCAAGCTTGTGCAGAAGAAGTGCTGTGGGACAGTTTTGGGTAAAAAAAAAAAACCTCTTTTATTTCCATTTAGCCACTATGTTGAGGAAGAGGAAGTCTTCAAAAGGAAAAAAATAAAAAAAAAAAAGAAATGTGAGGAGGTCAAAGATAAGGTATTTGGAGGCATACAGTTAGCATATTTCTCTGCTCGAGGTACTGTGGACAAGCTGGCAAAACCAGAAGATGGCTACAAACTTCCAGGGCAGTGTATTTTAGCTTAATTGTGCTGGAATCCAGTTAAGCAGACATAGCTGTCTCCTTAAAGAAGCTCATCAAAAGGCATTTTACACATACACGGGGACAGCACTTTGTGGTGGTGTCTGTGGTAGGGATTTTGGTGCCGCCGAGCCCATGGGTTATTGCTCCAGCTGTGTGAGCCCCGCTCCGGCGCGGGTGCTGCCAGCACCACCTCCCAGCCTTGTCCAGGGGCCGCTGGAGCTCCGGTGGGCACGGCGCAGAAAAAAACAATAGTTGCGGGTTCATCTCATTCACGTATTGTTTTTGCCTACTACCAAAGGCGTGTATGGATCTGTTTTTTTTCACTTTATAACTTCTTAGGCACAACATGAAATACCTTCTGAATCCCTTGGAAGAGTACAATAAGCACAGCGTGCAGCCTTTGCGGCTGTCCAGCTGCAGCATGGACCACTCATACCTCCTCCTTTTAAGCTGTTACACCTCCTGCAGGTGTAACAGCTTAAAAGCCAGTATCTCACCTTGCCTTTGCAATCTTCTCCCATTCCTTCCTGCACTAAGCAGGCTCTGAGCCCTGTCATTTCCGTGATGTTATCCAGAACTATAAAATCAGATCTAGCAGTTGCAGGGCCCGGCGCGAATTACCCCCGAGTCAATAGAAAACAGAATATTGCTTATTGATTTGGTGTAGCCTGTTGTGTAGTCGATGGAGAACAAACTAATACAAATAAAATGAATCAATTGGAAGCTGGCTGTGGGCCTCAATGAGTCATATGAAGTAGGTTTCTGATATCCTTTATCATCACGCACAGCCAGTGAAACAAGAGTGCTACTGTCTTCTGCTGGCGCAGAGAGTTACCTCGGGCTATTCTGAAAAATGCTTTTTTCTTATTTTTAGACCTGAATCAGCCCATGCTAGTAAATGTATTCTTGTGAATACAGATCCTACTTTGTTGTAATGCCCATGGGAAGGCGGTAGTGTAACCTGTTTGGATGCAGCTGCAGACCACCTGTAGAGAAAGTCAAATTAGGGAGAGACCCCACTGTTCTTTGCATTAATGCTTTTTGTGTTGTGGCTTGACTCCCCCCTCCCTCCCCCTTCGACGTATCTTTCTCAACTGGGGAGATAGAGAGTACATTTTAAGACCTTCTGTCCCTTTAAGGCATCTTGTGATTGAAAGAAGGTTTGAAAGACTGTAAAAACTCCCCAGTCACCAATGAGCGATGGTGTGCAAGGAGTCTTAACACTTTTAGGATGACTTTTCTTCCTGGTCCACTTGCAGGTTCAAGGGTTGTTGGGTTTAGGGGGGGGGTGTTTTATTCTGTGCTTAAAGGGCACATTTAAATCTCCCTCAAGTAATCTGCATGTTAGAAGTATCTTCTAAGTTTTGAGTGAAAAAATTGGTTGTCACGATTTAAAGCCCTAACTTGCCGCACTTTTTCTTCCATTGTTTCTAAATAAAAGACTTGGCAAACAAAAGAAAAAATGGAACAACTCTAAGTGAAGTGCCTGCATACCCTGCACATCCACGGGAAAACGGGTATGATCTCACTGATCCCACTTAACGGTACCGGAATTCCCTTCAGATGCAGCTTTGTCTGAGTTTGGGACAGACAGATAGTTAAGAATGCAAACCAACCAGTTTGAGGAGATTATGAGTCCTTGCTAGGAGAAGTAGTTTTAGTTAGGTCTCCTGTTATCTCAGTTGCAACTGCTTAACGCTGCTGGTATCTGTAGCTTCTCGGCAGATCAGGCTTTTATTCATTTCCCAGGTAGCATTTTGTTGCACAATGATGCAATATTCTACCTTATGTCACATAAAAACTGCCCGTGATGAAAATTTCATGGGATTACTTCTTTTCACCCCATTTCTTCACAGATGAATCCCACTGTTTTGCTAATCGTTGACGTACTAGTTAACACCTGCAGAATTTGTAGATGGAGGTAATGTCATCAAGCATTGCCTCATTTGAAATTCCTTCCTCTCAGTGGTGGTATCAATGTTCACTGCAAAGACACTGATGATACTGAATTTAATTGGTATTTATGTGTAGGGTCATGTGTACTCCCCAAGAAGTTTCTGTGTAACTTTTCCCTAATTGAAATTAGATTGAAGTGTTGCTGTGTACACTGCGACTTAATGGTGACAACGTTGAGCCAGCTTCGAAGCTCAGATGCATGGCACGCATCCCAAGAAATCTGCTATGATGCTCCCACATACATCTATGCATATTTTTATGGTACAAGAGACATAAGGTGTGGAAAAGGAGCAGTCTCTTTAAGGGGGATGTGGCAACCCTATCTGCCAGTCATCTTGCCTCTGCTGTTCTATTCCTTTTACAGCCATTCTGCCTTTCTGGTATCTAAAACATCTTTACATACATGTTTAATGTCTGCACAGCTATTAAAATCCATGAGAAGGTGAGAGACCATAAGAGTAATGGAACAGTAGCACTGGTCCTTTGTAGAAATGCTTTTTGGCTGATTTGGGGATAGGTTGCTTGCTGATGAATGGCCGTCTTATATTCTAGATAACATAATATATGACCAACATGGTCTGCAAACCCTTCTGGGAATCGGTCTGAAGCTCACAACTGCTGTGCAATGCGAGAGACCAGTGCTGTTGTTGGCTACAATGAGATCTCACTGTGAAATACCTGCGGCACTGTATTTTGACTCAATGCAAGGGCAGACCAGTGCACCCTCTCCTCCGTAGCACATATGTAGAGGATGGAGAGCAAACTTCTCACCAGTAGAAGTGTTTTGACTGGGAGCTTAATTTATAGTGGTTCATAGAATTGCAACACGTAATAAGCAATGTCCTTGAACATTTTTCATGCGCTTCTAAGTGACTCCTTAAAAAGCATTGGCTTTCCTCATAAAAATCATTAAACTTTTTAAGGAAGAAGTAGTAGTCTAGGTTAGTAATCACCGCATGCTTTAAATACTAGTGGATAATTAGCGACGTGAATAAATGAAATGTATTTCAGGTATAATAGCAAAGTTGAGGAAAATCACCAAATATTAGCAAAGCTCAAAAATCTAACTACTTTGTGTTGCATGCTGTTTTAATGACTGTGATTTGAAAACATGCATAACTCCAAAGAGATCACATGTTTCACATAATAAAAATGACTGTGACATAAAATATATATTTTCTTTAAAAGTACTTGTATCAAAAGGACTGTGAAGTATTAGCCATTTAATACAAATTTATCTTTTCTTGCAGATGATTACATTTTCATTTTAATTGCTCACATTTCCCATTCTGATCTTAATGTTTCAGAGTAGGCAAGACATGCCACAAAAAAAAAAATAAAAAAGATTTTATTTGTTAGTTAACAGTCTTCAGAAGTCCTAATTTGGCCAATGTGTTCTGCTGCAAAGTCTTGGAATGCTGTCTTGCAGTTTCAAAAGTGATCTTATTTGGCTTCCCAGAAACTATTATGCCTGGAGGATGCCATGAGAACAAGGGCTGCCTTGTTAACAAGTAGAAAACTCTCAAAAACAAGATAGGATCCTGATATAAATCATAATTTAGATGCACAGAGCTATGTTCACAACCACAGTAATGTAATTCATTTACATCTAGTTATTACTTATCTCCACCCGAACTACTAAGTTCAGGAATGCAGCTGCCTTGTGTGTTGTGACTCGTGGGGGTTAGGGAAGAATGACATCACCAAATTTAAGCACATTACCATGCTGACATAGTGGCACCTTGTTTTCCCTTCCGCAGATAGAGGGAGGATTGTGTGCTGTCCCCCATTCTTCCAAAGAATACCTTTTTTCCCCTTTCAAGCAGCTGCTATATGAAGGGTTGCAAATGTCACTTCAACTAATGATGAATGATGCTTGACCCTTGGACCTGTTACTATGAATTTTATGCAATGCTAAATTAATATGAAAGATCTCTGCTAGAAGACTTCAGCTATTATGTATGCAGCATAAATGATATGTTAAACAATCCAAATTTTTTTCTTATAACCATGGTAAAACGCAGCGCTGCTTTAACGTTTTGATGTGTATTTCCACTTAAGATTAGTATCTTTTAGTTCTAAAAATATTTTTGGTAAGCAAATCAGTTTGCGAAAAACATTGTCAAAAGGGCAACTGGCCCACATGTCTTTGTTGTTCACGTTTGAATATAATTAATTATGTAAAGCAATAGTTAGTGGGAGCTTAACAATTAGTAGAATCTGTCAAATAGTCACACGGAAATTACTAACTAATTGAACTACTGGTCTTTTATTGTTTCAAGCAGCAGTACAGAGTGTCATTCTTTTATCTCATAAGTTCGTTATTATTGTGCATCGCGGTTTTTGAGCAGTATATGCTTCCTGGCAGCCTAATACATAAATAACCCTCCCGGTAATGTCACAGTGTGCAAAAGTGTTTGAAATAAAAACACCTGTTTTAATTAGTATTCAGATTTCTGCAGTTAAAAATGATAATCCTCTTGCAGTTACATGACATTTTTAAAGCTTTGAATTTCCATCTGCATCTTATATTATGATGTTTCAGGACTGTCGTGAGTTAATTATGTTAACTTCGGAAACATTGCTTGCATTTAGAATGAAAAACTTCAGCTTGAATAGCCAGGAAAGCAGATGCTATCTTTCTTGTCAACTGCTTTGTTGTGCGTTGCCTTGAAACTTTTCATAAGATTCTGTATCCAAAAGGAAGTATAAATCTCCATTTATTTGAAATGTTACCCTAATCTAATCAATATTTTAATATATTTCTTGTGGGAGACCTGCATGTATCTCAAGGAACCAAAGACATGAAAAACTCTTATTTTATGTGGAAATCCTCCTGTTATTACAAGTCCGTTCACAAGACTAATTTGAAGAACAGGAAAAATGCATGCATTATAAAGTTTAAAAAGTGTTTCAGAGCATACCTTTTATCTCCTGAAATATATGCCTATAAATTTAACTGGGCTAAGAGGAATTGGAAATATAATTAGAATGCACGTTGAGATAAACGCTGCAAAAGGGAAAGGTAGGCACGGATATACAGTTAGTGCGGCAAATCTGCCTTACGTCCTATCACAGAGCGAGTGAAAATGCAAAACATGAATGTGTGCGTGAGATGGAGGAAAAGGTGTGATGTTAGAAATGATTTGGTGGATGCAGGAGCATCTCCTCCTTCCACGTGAGACTGTGAGGCGTGTGTGGGAAACGCAAAACATCATGCCACTGAGTCACCCGTATCTCATTACACCCCTTCTCTGCCAAGGAGGAGCCATAAACCTTGCCAAGGGTGTTTACATGTGCCTGGGGGTATTTATGCATCTTCCGAGGCTCATTAAGAGAAGGTATATCTGTGCGCATGGAATTGCACGTGGCCGGGTGGAATGAGTTATGTTTTTAAGCCCACACTGGCCTTGAAATGTCAACCTATTGGATGAAAAGACCTCGACGAGGTCTCAAATGTTTCTGTCTACGCCACCCTTAATTCCACCGGCCACGCAATTATATGCATTTCATGAACAGAGGTTTGATCGCAAACTTAGGGCTTCCATATTTTTCAAAGCATCATATTCCTCAAACAAAAGCTACTTGCATTGTCATAAAAACATCAATATTTGTAAGCAGGCACTGTACAAGAGAAGCTAAAATGTGCAGACTAACCCACGCCTTGGATCAGGACATACTTTAGTATCTGGGTCTCAGTTGGCGTGGTTTCTGAGCGGACGTAGCTCTGAAGTTGATGAGTTTCTACGAAAAAAGGGCACTTACCGAGAATCTTCCCTTTTCAGGGTAACGGGATTCTCAAAATGCATAAAAATATTTGAAAATTCATGTTGTTATTAGCGCTATTATTATCAAAGGACATTTCGTTAACATTTGAAAGTCCTTCAGTGCACTTGAAGATATATTTGTTTTAGCAACTTATATAATCCCCTCCTGTTTAAAGTTTTGTTTTAAACACATACAATTATCATCTCGTATGCCCTGATTCAGTAAGCACTTAGAAGCATTCATATCTTTAACAGCATAGCTAGTCCTGCTAATATCCACGGAACGGAATTAGAGCTTCAGATATTTAAAAGTAATGCAGATGTGAATTAAGCAACGTGGTTTTGAAGTAAGTTAACTGAGGACTTTTTATTTCTTAGACTGAATGTGAAAGTTTGACCAAAAAGAAAAATCAAAGCAAGCATTACTGATATTAATAAATATTTTAAAAGTATATAAAGTTGAATATTTTAGGAGGAATTAGACACTGAAATAACCTTCCAGTAAGGATAGTGAAGAAAAATCCTAGCAGCTTTCAGGCAGAGCCATCAGCAGAAATATAATATATACAGACATATGCGCATAGACACATATATATGGACATCTAGAATAAGAACAGTATTGTTGTTGTTTAGCATGTAAATCACATTAACTAAAACACATGAACTTACCTGTGTTGTGGAATATAACTAACTCCAAGCTAATGACTCATTTGCATGTATCAAATTTATATTTGTACCTTTGTCTTTCCTACGGTAACTTTTCCATACAGTTAACCCTGCATCTAACATGAGACTTTGCTCCTGAAAACTCTTACTGCCTCATGCCTGTGCAGGGACCTACATGACATGAAGTGATATTCTCTGTCCCATCCAGTGTCAGACATCTTATAGTTGATAACAAATTGTCACGTTAGGTAACAATTTCAGCCAAAATTTCATGAGCTGAACTAGGGGTTATGAAGCATGAATTATTCGTATGACCCAAACACAGGCCTGGGTTCTCTGGCTTGTGTTTTTCAAGACAACTCACTTTATGGCTAATAGAGAAAAGAAGTAATGCCTAAAGGCAAGGTGCGAGTATGAAAGTGCTAGTTTGAAAGTATTTAACAAAACCGTCCTTTCGTTTTGAATAACTTGAATAAAGTGTTTAAATGACCTCTTCCTAACCAGAAGAGAATATAGAGAAGAAATTAAGCTTTATTGGTAAATTAAAGCCCAAATCCCATGGTTGATGAGAGATATGGTCGTTTGAAATAGTTACACTTTCAGACTTTCTCTTCTACAATCAGCGGGTGGAGACCAACATAATCCAATTAATTGTAATTCCCTTTTGTGGCACTGGTACAGTGGTGAATGATATAGTAAGTCCATTGAAGTCTTATCTTTGGTCAGATAATCCAAATGGATTCATATTATGAAACAGTCCTTTATAAAAGTTCTGATGAACAGAAGTGTTTTGACTTTAGTGAACCAAAAGATAAATTCTATACAAAATAAAATGTTTTGTCCTTGACATTTGCAGCACTTGTATATACCTGATTTCTTGTAAGAATATTTCTTTCAGCTGGTTTATTTCAAAGAGCCCTTTCATTAAAAAAAACAACTATATCCACAATTTGTTCTCTGGACATCATCTGACAAACTGGTGTGTGAGTATAGAGATTTACACGTACAAGTAATCTTTATTCTTGTAAATAGTCCCATTAAAAGAAATGTGATTACAAATGTAAGGAATATAGGTATAACATTTTGTGAATTGTTTGGATTTCTATTTTTCTAATAAAACAATAAACTAATCTTTCATTGATAATCCTTATAACTGTAAAAAAACCCATATATGTATGTTCCTTTTCAGTATTGCAAGTGGACTAGGGGAATTGCTTAATTTTCACTCAGGCTTTGATCTATTTACATTTGGAAGTCATTTACATAAAGGAAGTCATAATGATCGTCATTGTTTTGTTAATTATTTCCTTTGATTATTGAAACTCACTCACTGAGGCACAAGCTTATTGTTATTGGGATCAGTCCCAATAATATATTTGGCTGTGTGAAATCAGTAAGGATTGGGTGGTATTCTTGGGTTTTTGAATTGTTTTCGTACAGACCCTTTCAGTTTAACAATCACTGGAGACAGGACTGATTTAATGCCTCAGTAGTCTGATCCAGTGCTACACATTTTGTATTTCTCCTTTCCTTTAAAGTTGTCCAGAGCAAGCCTACATTACGGTAGGAGTGTTTGCACTTGTAGCATGCTGAAATCCCATATTTACCAAAGGATCCTGAGATACCGTTTGTGGGAGTCAACACACTAGACCATATATTGAGGTCAGATCTTTTCAGAGTGTCTCAAAAATACTTTTTTTTTTTTTTACTTCTTTTTTTTTTCCTTAAACTGTCTGGCTGAAATTTAATACAAAGAATTTTTTACCCTTTGGGGTACATTACATATGAAATAATTTATGACCCATGAATCACAAGAAGGCAGTGAATTAGGTTTCAGATAAGTCTGCCAAATATTACAAAACATTGTGTACAGATTTTTGGACTATGAAAAGGCTTTTGACAAGAATGGAAATAGAAACAGTCTTAGAAACAGCAAGAAGGGGAAGAACAGAAGAGCTATATGACAGAATCCTCAAGCACTGTGAGTTAGTAGTACAATTAAAAAGATAGGAATATGAACGTATTTTTGAAGTATGAAAATGGGACAGAGAGTCATTGTCCAATTCCTTTCTCTATTAGATCTTGAGAGCCTTCAATTTATTTAAAATGTAGATTTGTGGATGCTGATACACACAATTCTGATGAAAGACCTGACTGTAAATGGAAAAAAAAAAGAAAGAAACCTCTAAAATTAGATTGCCAAGAAGCTTACTGGAGAGCAATTACACAATAAAAAATGTTAATAACGGATTTGAAGTGGGAAGGGAGATATTTACCTTGACTAATATATGTATACACAACATATGACTAAGTGAGGAAGAACAAGTTGAAAGCAGAATTCAGAATGGACCTTTGCTTTTGAAAAGTAAAACGTATCATGAAAAGTAAGTTCCTGATCTAGTACTTGATGTTTGTGTTCTGCAGTCTAGGGTACATGAAAGAGAAATACTAACATCCACCTAGAAAATGGAATAAAATCTATTAGCTGGCACAGAGGAATCAGAAAGTCATTAGTCTGGTTCAGAACAAAGAGGGAAGAATAAACAGAAAGAAAAACAAAATCAAGTGTGCTTTAACTACTAGAAGGAAGCTGAGGTTACTGCTCAACAACCAAGTAAAGAGACTTACATAGAGGACAGGCTCCTACCACTGTAAGAAAAATTTAATTTTCACTCGGCTTAGCAATTTAATTTCTCTGAGTTGCAGAAAGTCTGCCAAGCCCCATCCTTGTGCTTGGGCAACCTTGGGGCTCTGAAGCTGAGAAACCCCTGCGTCGCGGGAGGGTATGAGATGGGTGGGAATTCTTCCATGCTCTTTCTTTGTCCCTTTCTTTAAACCCTTGGGGGTATCCAGGTATTTCTTTGACCCTGAAGGAAGGAATAATTTGGCCCTGCAGGTTTCAGTTGCTCAGGCCAGGTATGCCTGCTCCTACTCTTTCTTAACAAGTCACCTCTGAGCCAGTCTCTCCGGAGTATGTTGGTCTGTAGCAAGGTGGTCTATTTATTCTTAGGGAGCTTTCAGCTGCATGTTGGGGGGAAATATTCTATATTTAAAATTACAATTTTTTTCTATATGGAATAGTTGATTCAGCTAAATTTAATGAATTTTAAAAGTGCTTGTTATTATAATCTTATTACAGTAAATATTGAGTCCAATCACAATGATAAAACATGCCAAGTCAAAAACTAATGCTGTTGTTGTCTGACCCTGTAGCGCAGGTATTGGCAGCGAATGATGTACAGGAGTATCTTAGTGATGATACCTGTTTCTGGCTACCAAATGGATTCTCCTTTCAGTACCATTGTATATTTTTATGCTTCCAGTCTCAAACAGCAACCGACAGTATAGAAATTTCCCTCATGCAATGGCGTCACTAGCCGACCACTTGTCTGAACCTTTCAACTGCTCTGCATGCTTTCATGATATACCATTTCTGAACTTCTCGAATGTACTGGGTCTTTTTCACCGAAACAATGAGGTAGTTCATCCCTCTCTTACTCTGTGGACTTCTGTGGAATTATGCAAGGATGAATATGACCTAGTGTGCCCAAATACAGAAATCTTTTCCTTTTCTGGCACAGATTGAGATTTAAGTTAGCAGTACTTGGTTGTTCCAGAATGCCCCCAGGTCAGTAAACTGTCATTTCAGAGATCTGGAATAAACAGCACATAGACATGTTCTGCTTTTTAGCTTAAGTTGCTCAGTAATTTGTGCCTGGGCTCCATGGAAATGGGCACACCAATAATAAACAAATTCTCGGGCGTTATAACATCATGGCTTAAATTTTCTGTTAAAAGGGCATGCCATGTTCCTCTAGCAGAGAAGGAGTAAAGCATGCAAGCTTTATTTTGCTGACTATATTCTTGATAATTCATCAACTCTAGCATTGGAGGGATTCAGCAGAAGATGCTTAGAAATATATTGTATACAAAATTTAATTATTTGCTTAGCTGAAATTTTCTTTGCTTTGTTTAAACACTCTTGGAAGTGAAGTACCACGCACTGAGTGCAGGCAGGACAGTGGACCTCCGAAACCTGGAAGGGAGAGGGGAAGAAGTAGTTGGGAGAAAATTGACAAAAATCTGGCTGAATGAGGAAAGTATTGCTGTGCATGAGTTGAGACTTCTGCTGGACTATTTAATCCAAGTTCAAGGGACTGTATGCACTTTGGAGTGTGTATCTAAAATGCAGTGTCAGGACAGGATTTATGGAGGGGGAGGAAGCTAAGCATCATGTGCCACATAGCCAAGGGGTGAGCTCCTTGTCATATGATGAGCAAGAGCCTTCACCACCTCACAGCATCCCATTGCTGTGCTGTCTCCAACATCTCTGTGCTCTATTACTGCTCTAAATTGAGTGCCATCGCTTTGAAAGAAACTGTTTGTCCCAATATAGCAAGACTTTGCAATAATTTTGATCTCCCATCGTTGGGGCGGGGGGGTAAGAAGGCTGCTGTGTGTCTGCTCCAGTGATCAGAGCAGCTCTGGCTTGCAAAATGCAAGTACAGCTATCAAACACACACATCTTTCAGTGTATGAATAAATATTTATGCTGTCAGTCATGAGAGAAGTACTGAGAAAGGGATTTAGTGATGAAGGAATGTACTGAGGACTTATGCAAGTGAAGAACTGTTGCTTGAGTCTGTTCTTTCTTTTCCTATGAAAGACCATGAATGACCATTTTTCTTTCAACCACAGGACTCTGTTTTAGAGCTCTCACTAGTAATCTGCCTATTGGGAAGAGTGAATCCAGCAAGTTTCCCAAGCTTTCAGTCATCTGGGAATGCATTGTGCATACCCAGCTCTTCTGCAAAGATCTTGATGTGAGGGAAATGGTATGCATGACTTAACAGTGCTGTGCGGGACTTTCTCCAGGGGACATCTCCCTTGGCATATGCGCTGGCCCCTGGGATGGAGACTCCAAAGTGCTGAGGTTTCACCCACTGGAGCTGAGGGTTGGTCGGAACCCGAGTACCAAAGGTTTATAGGGGGGTACAAGGGTGGCAGCTGTCGTGCAGGGCATTGCCATCTTAATGCTGCTGTGCAGCAGGGAAACTATGAAAAAGGCAGCAATGTTAGCAAACGGATTTCAGTAGGAGACCCAATCAGACACCAAAGTCTTTAGAAAGTTTTTTGAGGCACAACCCCCATAGCAGAGCAGGCGCTGGTAGCTGTGTTTGCAGGGAATTGCTTTCTGTGTGATTTGGGGTCATCCATGAGACCACTAGCAGAAAGATGGAGCACCCTAAGCGAAGTAGGACTTCTGAGCGTGGTGCTCTGGGGTTTAAAGGCAGCACAGGCAAAAGACAGTATAGAGCTGGGAAAATGTTTGTATAAATGATCTTAAAAGAAAAATGATCAAGCAGTGATCTCAGGTAACTGCATTTTGCTCCCAGAATCTAGTCTACGTACCAGGCAGGGCATGTGGTTAGAGGAACCACATCCATTTACTTTCAAAACTGAGCTTTCTGTACTGCCTTTGTAGATTTTCACATTTCCTTTTTCTTTTTTCTTTTTTTTTTTTTTTTTTTTTTATTTTTAGCTGATCTTTCCATAGATTACTTTAGTCTCTTTTGGACAAAGATAACCTTATGACGGTATGCTTAAACCAAAGGTGAACTGCTCTTTGGTTCTACTGCAGACATTGCGAGTGCTACTAAAACTGCGTATTGCTGAAAAGGCTGATTTACTAAGAATAATAATACAGTAAAACACGCATTCCCTTCACAAATTTATTGTATATCGATTTTTTTTTTTTAACTAATAACCTTGACAGGTGCCCACACTTTTTTTTTCCTTAATGTGGTCTTTATATTTTCAGCCCAAGTATTAGCATAAATTTTATGGGTTTTTCTGGGCATATTTGTGTCTGTATCTAAGATATATGATATCAACTGGCAGTGATGGTTGAACTAATCAAATACTACTGACAAGTTAAAGCAAATTTTTAGGACTGTGAGATTTTGAGCATCTTCCCAGATACAGTATCTCCTGACTGAAAGCAGTCCTTGACTGTCAAGTTTAAATACCAGATTTGGGACTTAATCTTTATGTAAGCAAAACACCCCAATAAAAAATATGTCTGAGAAAAGCCAAAAAGTCAGGTCCTCCCCTTCAACCTAGCCTGAAATGCATGTTTGTGTTTGTTTATGGCCCTATCGCCATGGTATGTGGGCAATTCCAACCAGTGGGAACCAAACGAGAGTCTTACACTGAATGGACTTCTATTTTCTCTTTAATTTTTTTTTTTTTTTGACTTGGCATTTGTTCCTTCTAGCAAACATTTTTAAAAACTCTCTTATTGCTAGAGGGAAAATTGACACCCTTTGCTTTCACGATGATACATTCCTAACACGTTTCCTTGAAGAGCTGGAAATGGTGCAAAAATCTGGTAAGATAAGTCTCTATAAAGCCTTAGAAGTCAAGCATTCCACTTTAGACATTTAAGACAAATGCATGGCAAAAACAAGTTGTTTTTTTTTTAAGGTTTCTACTTAAAGTTCTGTGCCAAAGCTACAGTACTTATACATTTTCTAAATGTGTTTTAAGCAATAAGTTGTACAACATTTTTAGAACATGTGTTAAGCTATTTCTCTAAGAATGAAGCTCTTAACAAAACATAAGCACTCTGCATGAGATCTTAGCAGCAAAGTGCTTAAAAGATAAAGTAAGAATTGGTACCATGGGAAGAACACCAGCTGTAGAGCACACAGGTCCATTATGAGAAGTATGGTAGTGGGTAGGGAGAAAATGATTTAATCAGGAGTAAAACCAATTTTATTATAAGGGCACGCAGGGGGTGTGGCACCATAGTGAGAGGGACATTTCAAAATATCTGACAGATTTCAACAATGTGAAAACCCACCCTGTTCTTTAAAGTGACAGTAAACCCCATCAGGTCTCTCTTTTTGATGCTATTGTTAACAGTTGACTGTTTAAAGCTGGCCTGCTAAGATGCTGTCGATCTAGTTCAATAGTGTGTGGCAAAATAAAAGGCTAATTGTTGAAATACAATCAATCAAATATGATCTCAGAGTCTAAAGAAGATCCCCTCTGGTAACTCATTTGAGATCAAATCATTACTTTTATGATTGAGGTAATTCAATGGGAAAAAAAAAGGGGGGGGGGGGTTGTTGAAGAGGCTTGAAACCAAAGAAGCAAGCAAGACAACTAAATGAAATGCACAAGTCTGCCTTTGTTCCAGCTTTGTCTCACATTACTCCAAGTTAAGGAATTGGGTCCATTCCTTTATTTGTATACATTTTCTGAATCCAAAAATTTAAACAGCATTTAATAATATTTATTAAATAAAAGTTGAAAGATTACTCCATTTTGGTTAAGGTTTACTGTCCAAAAGTAAACTCTGTAGTGAGAAAACTATTGCATTAGAGCACCAGGGATCTGGAGTTGTGGGTCTCCACGTGTCTCCAATAATTTTACCATTTTGTTTAACAACAGTTCAATAAAGAAGCTGCTCTTGAAGCCATCTGAATTGCTAAACATGAAATTTCAGTGACATTTAGTAAAACATTTCAGGATTATGTTGCTTCAAATTAAATTTGTTCAGTAGTTTTCATGGTTGGCCCCCAATTTGCATTCAGACTGGAATTTTCTAAAAAAGAGGATTGTAGCACATGTGAAAAAAAGTGAACTCTATTTTTGAAGTAACAGAACTTGGAGAAAGTGTGTGTCATTTTAATTTGGACTAATAAGGATTTGCACTCTCCTAGAGTTTTATATGGATTATGATCTCACTGTTTATTGTGTTCTAACAGTATTACACTACTAGAATTAAAAAGAAAAAAACAAACACGAAGAAAAATAATCATCCAATCTTGTTTTATTTTTATTAGAAACTCTATTTTAGCATTTAGTTTCTTTTATATTTAAATTCCTTAGCTCAGTCAAGCTTCAAAAGAAAACATTTTTTTTGTTTGAAAAACAGTTTTGTAAGCACTTGTGGTTTGTCTTTAGCGTGTTATCATTTTTGACAGCTTTGCATAGCCTAGGTAGGCCAACAGGGGTCTGTCTAATATTGTTGCTGGGCAAATCTTCCTCCCAGAGATGAAAACCAAACAAAATATTTTTTGAAGCAGTAAGAAGGAATTAATATCCTTTCTCTCACAGTACTCTATTCCTTGCTGACATTACATTCAGGCAAAAAAAGGAGAAAAGCGTTACCCATTATTCCCTTGTACATAGCAAGGCTAACACATGTAAAGCAATAACTCATTTTCTATTGCCATGTTTAGCATATGTCTCCTGTTGGCTCAGCAAGGCCTTTAGGCCGGTCCCTTGAGCCGGCCATCGTTGGCAACTCTTAGCCCCTCGGCCTCAAAACCAAATAGCTTTGAATCATGTTGAGCTGTGATGCTAATTTTCATACTGATGCATTATGGGAATAAATGTATCTGACATACTGTGTCAATGGTACTGTCTCTTTGTGTCTCTTGTTTTTTTGTTAGCTGCATTCCTACAGATGGTATTCCATTGAAAATGTTCTCTTCCTACAAAAAAAAAAAAAAAAAAAGAAAAAAAAAAAACATGCACAGCACCAAACCTCTAGGTGCAGAAGGCTGTTAACGGTTGCTGATGATAGTAGGCAAACATTAACATAATAATTAGTGTCTTGTAATTGTTTCATTAAAACCAGTTGTTCCATTTCTCCTCGTGTTTTCCCAGAAGAGAAGCTGAATTTGGACGACAGCCAGTGGGAGGACATCCACGTTGTCACCGGAGCACTCAAGATGTTTTTCAGAGAGCTGCCTGAGCCGCTGTTCCCATACTGCTTCTTTGAACAGTTTGTGGAGGCGATAAGTAAGTACATCAGATACAGTAGAAGCTAGTGAAATAGCCTGTTATGTAAAAATAATAATAAACTTAAAAATAGAGGAACAGAGGCATCTCAAATCTGACTTACCTTCCATTATCCGTGATCCTGTCTTTTTATTGTTTTTGACTGCCTTTTATCGCCTACAGTATTTAGTTATTTAACTGGAGAAAAAAATATCAAATTATTGATCTATAAATTTTGTATATGCAATTTAACTGTAGTGCCTAAAATGGTTTAGGAAAGAAATTAAAATGTGTATGTATTCAAAATATGCTAGGCTGATAATCCATATATCCCCAAACACAAGAGAGAGACTAATAATTGTGAATCATGTTAGAAGGGGCTGTCTTTATGTTAAACAGAATGAAATGCATGTGTTTTGTTCCACAAGGTTGCAGACTCTTGCCTTGCAGTGATCACAAAAAGAATGCAAAACCAGTCATGTTCTCATTTTCCTATCTACCTTTGCTTTAGTATTTTGTTTTCTTTTCTTTTTTTTTTTTTTTTAAAGTTGGCAGGCATCAAAAGTGATTTCAAAGTCCAAGGCATTTATTCTGTTACGTGTCTCTGTGGTTTGTGTGCTGCAAACCCTCTCTGTATTTAATATATGCAGGTGCATTTTGTGAAACTGTATTGGCTTGGAAAAACTTGACGAAAAAACAGAGTGATTTGGGGGTTTACTCCCATTGGAAAGGGGGGGAGGAGAGGGATAGCTTAAAGGGAAAAAGCCTAGTAGGAGATTAATTAAAAGTCCAATAGAGAAAAATCTCTAGGAAAAAAACAAGCCCAATAAAGTACTGAGCACTCTGTTTTCTGAATGATGGGCATGCATATTTGCCATTACTGTTAATGAGAGCTGTGTGTGCACATGCGCAGCTGTCAGAGGATATGAAACCCTTAATGTACGGCTCACTTTGATTTTATATTCATAAGAGTCTTTAGTTCAGCTAAAGCTTCTCAAGACCCAGCATCAGATATAATGAGGTTAAATACATCTCACAAGATCCTTCCCTTCTCGGTTATTTAGAGATGCAGCGCAGTTA
Organism: Gorsachius magnificus; assembly: GCA_034008185.1. Lineage (NCBI taxonomy): Eukaryota > Metazoa > Chordata > Aves > Pelecaniformes > Ardeidae > Gorsachius > Gorsachius magnificus. The sequence continues at coordinate 5,013,805 of CM067085.1, read as the reverse complement.
AATACACAAAGTAAAGCAATGCAGTACCTGGAAGTTTACTCTTGGCAGCTCACTTTCTTCTCCTTTCAAAGCACATGGAAACGAGATGGAGAACATCATCTCTCGAGTTTAAGTTCCTATTGTGCAGTCTCTGCAGTGCTAAGAGGGGAAAAACAATAAAGAATTTCTTACTGTTCAGCTTCAGTTTCTGCGATGCATTGGGATAAGATGCTCGCTGAAGCACCAGCACTTGAACATGCCCTTCAGGTGCTTCTCCATCCACCTGCTATGTCCTCTTGGAAAGGAGGAGATGCCGTCAGTTCACAGGGCACAACCTGGCATGCTCTTCGCATCTCTTCTTATGCAGCTTATTCTGCAGTCGAGTGTTTAATACCTATCCTCCGCCATTATAATTTTCTCACCCTGATAATCCACCATCATACTGGTCTTCTGGGGCTAAATACAGTCTTCCACCCCCTTATCACTACTTTTCTTTGCCCTTTGGTTTACGCTTTGGCTGAGCAAACACTATTGTTTTCTGAAGAACGTTATCAGGACACCATGATCTCACCCTTCGTGCTGCCTTTCGCTTTCATCCTCTCTGCTAGTGGCCAAGTCAGGGTGATTTGAAATCTTTTGGTGGCCCAGTGAGGAGGTTTTTGATAGTAAGAATAACAGGTAACCGGTAATAGACTTGTGAATTAAGAGTTTGAAAGCATGTCGGGAAGAGACTGTCTACTAAAGCATTAATATTCATGAGTGAGAAATTAATGTCCCTTTCTGCTATTTGAACTATTATTAATTCTTATTATGATTTTGAGAGCCATTATACACATTGATAGGCTAATGAACAGTCATTTATAGAGGGATTTTAAGACAGTTTATTCCTAGGAAGAAAATGCTAACACTCTAAGACATGCTTCACACTATTTCAGAACCCTAATTCTTGTTGCTTGCTTTACTGCACATCAGGGTGATTTCTACCTAATCCAACTGTCTAAAGTAATCTACGATTTCCAATCAATTTTCTCTTTATTTGGCCTTTACTGCCATAGTATCTACAAATCCGTATTCTTACCAACTGTACTTAAAAAACATCTATAAACAACAATTAGGTGTTTTCAGTGGTTTTGGAGCTCTTCTGTATGTTAATAGTCCTGAAGCAAAGTAAAAAAAATCTCTTTTCTTCAATATAATTTCCATTGAAGTTGATTCTTTGGCTACTTTTGCTAATTACTCTGGCCAGTACAGAGCTGGTAGAAAATTTCCCCTCTTCTCCATGTTGTTGTGAGAAAGACCCTCTTTTATCTGTCTTTTCTGTCCGTTCTTCAAAAATGGGAATTACTACCATGCAGGGCATGAGTGTGGAGTACAGTTAGAAGAAGTGCTTAATAATGCCAGAAATAAACTGATGACAGGTGACCTGATGACAGCTAGGAGAAAGGTAATTAGGACGCATTCCCCCACTGCTATGTTGATTATATCCTTGGTACAACACTGAGCACCCCTTAGGCACAGCCATACATTTGGTAAGTAACATGAAGTGGTCTAAAAACCAAATCTGTAGTAGGTAGTAACAAGTTACCGATAATATTTCATTAGCTCATTTAGATCAAAGTTTCAGGAGGAATGGGTACCCAACAGGTGCCATAGACTCCTTATGCTGATGATGTTTTAAAGATTATGTGAAAAAATCCATAGCAAGATTAGTATTACTTTTCCTGGATGATGCCATTTTAATTAACATCTTTATTATGTGCATGGGAACAAAATTTTACAGTACTGTGTATTAGGCAAAGTGCTTGCTCTCCACCTTCAATTTCCCCTATAAATAACTTTAGATATGTCCATAATATTAGAACAATTTAGATATGACCAGAATATTAGAAGATAATTCAGGGCATTATAGAATCTCAGAATTCTGCTTGCCAGGCTGAAGCTGGGTAATTACTGTCCATATAGCTTATATCAGAGAATTTATAAACGATAAATGGAAGGCCACAAGACCCCTGACCTAATACTAATTTTGTTTCTTTGGATTTGGAAAGCAGTTTTTTCCAAGGACTTTGTCTAGTATATTACTGGCAAGTAATTTTGTGGTATTTTGGATGAAATATGCACTTCTAAAGTGTGCCCAAATGCTGCTATGAAGTCAGGTTCAGCCACGCTTAAATTACTTAGCACCGCAAATAGTTCTATTGATTTTCTGGAAGATCAACAGACGTGGTTCAACAGATTGTCTGCAAGTAAAATTGTGCTTCATGTAAGTAAGGTGGTAGAAGTGCCAATAACTGAAACACTTAATCACCTTATTTACAGAATTCAACCCTCATGGCCATACAAACTCATGCCAGGACTTCAGCCACTGAAACAAAAAAAAATCTACTCCCAAAATCTGTTAAGAAATATTAGCAGGTAAATGTGTTAGTTGATTATAAATCTTTATTTTAATTGAAGTAGTTTTCTTGAAATGTCTCAGGCAGAAGGCGTGGAAAAAAAGAGATTTGTCTACCACAGTCTTCTGTGCAATGATGGCTGATATCCACAGCATAGGAAATATTCAAATACCTACTAGTCCTTCCAGATCTTTTCAGCTGGAGAAAGCTGTATAGACTGTGCATCTGTATAGACAGTGCATCTGTCCAACTGCAGTTATAAAAAAACCCCACTGATATTCCACAAAGGAAAATTCCACCCAGTTCCCAAAGCTGCAACATCTGTCTCTCGTTTGGAAGGCTTGAGTTCAGGTCTTTGATTTTCTCTGCAACAGGTTGGAAAGATTACTACATTGGAAAGATTTTTTTTCAATGAGGTTTAGTGATTATGCCTTCATTTCAGTTCCTTATCTCTAATATGAATTTAATAGGTGTCACGTAAGTGCTGTAGATAAATAGGTGGTTTATTGTTTAAAATGCACACACAAAGACAGATGTATATATATGTATATGCTTTAAATAGAAATCCTTTTGCCAGAATTATGCTTCTTCTGCAGACAGTTTTCTGAATGAAGGTATCTGTTACTGCTGTGGGCTTCCCACTTAAGGCAGATGAACACAGGAATGAGATTAATAGTAATATAGTGTTGCAAAATCTGACTTGCAGGCTTTCAAGTGGAATCCACAACCTAACCCAGGCCTCAGCATGAGGAACAGAAAACGTGGGATCCACGTCAGCCACCAAGTCCCTGGAGAAGGGACACCATTTGTAGGGCACCAGATCTGGTCAGCATACATGCCTTAGGTCCTGACAATCCCTCACAGGATCGAGCCTCCCCAGACACTCAGGCAAAGTATTCGCCCATCTCTGGAGCTCAAGCTTTTCAGACCTAGCAGAAAAGGAAACATTTCCCTGCATGGGGAGAAGGAGAGCCACGGCACTTAAAATTCTTCAAAGGCCACAATCATGCCACCTAATTAGCTGATGCACCTCAGGGATAGGTGGCAGCTGAAGAAGGTTTTTCAGAATTATAAGGGTGAATTTAATTAAGTGCCTAGACACTACCTAAGGTCCACATTAGATGTTCACATATTTTTTGGTTTTTTCAAGATCTGGATTTCTTTTTTTTTTTTTTTTTTGATTGCTCTGATAGACCATTAACACTTTTTTCAACTGATTTCACACATATCCTTTCAATATATCAATTAGGGTCTCCTCGTGCATGCTAAGCAGAATTCACAATGTCATTCCTATCAATCCTATAATGTTATGTGTTACCCTACTATATGGAAACTGAAGATGGTTATTTAGCATCTTACACATGATAGGGTTTTATAACTTCTTTGGTTATTGAAAGATGTTAGATATAAAGTTTATTACAGTTTTGCTGGTATGTAATACTGGTCTTTACTGGTCTTGTCTGACAAAAATCTATGATGAAAACATAGAAAAATAATAAACTCTTATTTTATGGGACTGATAAACTTTTTTTAAACCCAGAAAATCTAGCAGTGCTATCTACAGTTGTCAGTCCTCTCCATGTTGGTCATTTGACTTCATCCCCAGGATGTCTGGCATCAGTAAAAAGGTTTTCTCTGAACTTGGGCTCTACTTTTGCTTCAGAAAGGTCCCCCAAGAACCCACTGCCTGCACAGTTTAGTACAACGTGTTGCAGAAACTCACATCTATCTGGGCAACGATCATGCTTCGGTCTTCAGCAGACCATAGCAAAGTTTGCACTGAATAATGCAACTTTTGAGGAGTGTGCACAGAAGCTGTCTGCACCAAAATCCAGCAAAAAACCGTGTCAGGATGCAGTAAACAAATCTAGTCATCGATACATAATCATGATCAAAGAACAGAGCTACATTGGTTGAGAACAGTGTAGCAAGGACCTGCTCTGAACTACTATGCAGTGTTATGAAAATAGTATCTGGGAAACAGAAAGGAAGTAAATACATTCATTTATTCTGACAGTCATAACATCCTTGTATCATCTTGGTGGAAAGTTACAAAAGATGTCTAAAGAGATTTTCAAAAGACATCTAAAGAAACCTCACTCGAGGCTTACAAAGAACAAGGCTCAAGGCCAACTCGTCTTGGAAAGACAAGTCAGCATATTGCACTGTAAGAAATCCATGACAGTCTCTTAACATCATCACGTAATAGGTTCCTGAGAAACCAAATCTTATCAGTCTCTGGCATTATGCAAATTTCTGTCATAATCTCAATCTGTGGGCTTCGAGTCCTAATCAAACTGCCTTCAGATTCACAGTTGGCGAGCCTCCTATTGAAATCGTTTTCCTATCCTCCATTTACTTGTCCAAGGAAGTTTTGGGGCTTGGCATGGCATCAGAAAGCTTCAATTTCATGTGAACATGGTGATTTATAAACAAATCCAAGGTCACCACAATATATCTCACATAATAAATCATAACCAATACCTTTTTGGCCAAATCTAAATATCAGAAGACAGTAGAAATCCATAAACTAATGTGAACAGAACAAAAAATGTGTAAAAACAAAAAGTATTCAAAAGTTGAGGTGCAACTCTTTAAAAGATTTTTTTTTTTTTTTTAAAAAAAAAAAGGAATGATTTTGTGGCTAGCATAATCTCAGGGATATCCATCCATACAAATATATGAATATGTGTATGGTGTATCTGTATGTATTCTCCAAAGCAGTATCACTAACAGTAATAATAGCAGCTTATTCAGAAAGTCGTACTAGGTATTTTCAGTAGAGATTGAGAACTATTAAATCCATTTTGGAATGCTTTTTCAAATCTTATCGTGAAAGGTGTGTGAAATTCTGATTCAAGAATGATTAGCTGATATTGGAATAGAAAGAAAAAAACCCTTACATTTCAGAAGAGATGGTAAAATGATATAGGATGCACGGTTAACTAGGAAAGGCAGCTTCTAATCGATCAGTGTTAACAAAATGCAGGCAAAAATGTATATGGTCATCCTGAGCGAAACCAATAAGTAAAAAAAAAAAAAAAGATGAGAAAGTGCAGTTTAAATTAAAAACCTGTATTCCACAAGAGAGGTGTATAAACTGACTGCAAATATATTTAAGCTGTAGCATTCCCAACCACTATAGCTACCGTATTCTAGCGCGGTGTCCCCTCAGGTTCGAGGCAGTAGGAAAGCAGACCTCCACTGATGATGCAGATGGAGGCTATCCTATTTGTAATAGCAGCAACCTGGTAACTAAAGAGGTTCATTCCAGGCTTTTTGTTCCCAGGAGGTGCCAAGGAACAATATGCCCCAGTAACCTCCCAGTTCTCTTTCAATGACCTTCCCTTCACAGTTGCAAACTGTTTCTGCTCAACAGCATTTTTAAATAGATCTTTCCAGGTCTGGAAGCAACTGTTTTAAGGAAAAAAAAAAAAAAAAAAAAAAAAAAATTGGAGGACATGACTGTGAATAGATTTTTTTCTTTTGAGGTGGAAAACAGTGCAATGTTCTTTAGAATAAAAGGCATTGAAAAAAAAATAATTAGTGGATAAAATATTTACTTTTTTTGGTTTTTTTGCTTAGAAAGTTTTAACTAAGGTGTTGGATGGGAAATGAAAATAAAAAAGAAAATTTACACATGATGGTTTAGGTCCTCTGCAGGGCTTTGCCCTCTGAAGGAAGCCCAGGTAATGCCTGCCCATAGGGAGCCTGATTCTAGATTGACTTTGCTCTTTTTTTTTTTTTCCCTAAACGTGAGCACCTGCCTTTAAAACAAGATATGTTGCGATATTTACTAATCCTGTTCTTCTGTTAGCACACAGTTCTGTTGGGCTACAAAGAGCACTTCATAAAACTCTTAGATGTGCTGAAATAATATTTTAACTAGTTGCCCCCCCATGAATTTTATTTAACACAGTGTTGCCGTGACACCATCAAATCAGTTAATTTACCTTTCGAGGAAAAGAGGAGAATCTGAGGCACCTCACTGAAAGGGTTAAACCAGTGATGAAAAATGCCTTAATATTAAAGGAACAGAAAAACTGTATAATTTAGTCTTATAAATGTGGTGGAGGTTTTACAGTTATAATCAAAGGAAATGAAAAAGTTTTAAAAGAATTTGTACTTAAATTTTGCTGTCATGCAGAAGTTTGCACAGGAGGCACATATTCTCCCCCAGCTTAGTCTTTTTTGTTATTCTAGTTATAATTTTTTTAGCATAGTGGAAATTTTATTGCGGATGCCTGGCCTGTCTCTTAACTCATGCTAATTATATTCATAATTAAATGTTAAACAAGAATTGACTAGGCCAACTGGCTTGCACAGGTGTTTGTGATATGAATGGTTTAATGCTTACACAGTAAATTATTGGATACAAATCTGCAGTAATCTGCTCAGCGAGAACCTTTTTCAAGAACTTTGCTGTACATGGTAGGTCCAGCATAGTGCTTTGAAACCAGGACTTGCAAACAGCACTTACTAGACAGGATTATGTCAAAACTGTGGCTCGTCCTCAATTACACAAGCACTAACAAGGCTAAAGCTTTTTTCTGGGCTCTTAACCTACCATGGGGCACGGGTGCTCCGAGCATTAATTTTTATGGGGAGCTGGAGAAGCCTCTGGATGCTTGGTGGAAATGTCATCTGAGAAGCAGAGTGCCTCACTTCAGCTTGCAAAAAAGTTGTTTACATTTGTAACTGGTAGCCAGATTAATTGCTGAAGCTCCAGTAACTCCGTTAGTTTTACACCTACTGCCAGCTGTCAGAACGGGGAATCAAAAACTTGCAAATTGAAAAAGATATGGGTTTCAATTTGCTCCTCTTCTACTTACTTCTTGAGCATGGAAAATAGAGTATTTGTGTAATTTAAATTTAATCTGTGGTTAAGAGAATCTTTCATAGGGGAAAGAAAGGGCAGAAGCAAGAAGCAAGCCAACATGAGAGTTCATATGTGGATTCGTGTAAGAGAAACTTGTAGAGAAAATCGAGCAGGAGATAATGGTGAAGGAGAAGACAAAGAGAAACTGAGAAATCCAAGCAACAACACTGGGTGGAAAAGAAGGAAGAAAAAGAGAAAGAAGGAGCTATTTAGTGACTGTGACGATCTCTGTAACCTGGAGTGTTTGCGGGAGGCAGGGGGAGCGGAACTTCTCATGAAGGTTATCGGGAGCTCTTGACAAAGTGAGAATTGGCACTCTAGGTTTGAGGGGAAAAATGTTTCATCAGACTTGTGAATGAAGCTTCCACTCAGGGAAAGTAATAACAGGAGGAGAAGCAGCCTATAATGCCCCAGTTACACAATTTCAGACGTGAAAGAAAAATGGAAGCGATTTGGGGGGGGAAGCAGGAAAAGAAGACCAGGAAAGGGGGGAAAAAGAGAACCTTCAAGAACAAGAGAAGGGGATGCTGAAGGTCATCACTCCAGTGCTGTGCTCTCTTCCTCTCTCCATACAGCTTACTTTCTACAAGTTGCTACCTTCCCCAAAGGAGAGTAGTGCCACACATCTCTGTGTGGTAGGTGGCATGTTGGATCTGAACCAGCAAAGAATAGGCATGATTATGTCTTGGTGGCAAAACATGACAACTGAGTTGTTCTCTGGTCCTCACCACATAGATATTTCAAGACCTGGACTACTACACTCTTAGAAGACCTAGACTACTACAGCTGTAGTATTCAGAGTAGGCATTAACTTTACAGAGTAGTTTATGCATCCTAAATACTTCAAGCAGCTTTGACCCCCGGTAAATTTAAGCAGCATTCTCTTACACCAGTCCTTCAAGGGACTATTACCTCCCTCAGAGCTCTCCAGCACCAGCGTGCTCCGACCACGCTGCCCGCACACTCCTGACATCAGAATCCTTTCAGAAATTTCTCCACCAGACAGTGCAACTCTATGGGTCCTCAAGTTCTGGCAGGTAAAAACAGCCATAAAACATGCCTTAATATGGACCATTACCTTGTGGCTTTATAAAATAATATTATTTTATAATGATGAACACTGTACATAGCACCCTGGCATCAGGGAAGACTCTTTGTAACTTCAGACAAGATTCCTGATAATAATGCATTAAAGGAGCTACAAGAAAATGCATAACTTTAGCTTTTGCACTTAGGCCTATGGCAAACCTTCAGATGAGAATCTGGCAGGAGTAAAATTAAATAATACAGACCCTGCTTTGACTGTACCTTTATGACCTGAGAGCAGGAATCGGTCAGAAAGGAGTTACAACAGCTCCTTTTTTTTTTTTTTTTTTTTTTTGGAAATGTTCTAGAAATGGTCTGAAAACAGCATGGAGAAGGAAACAAGAAATTAAATGTTCTAAAAATTCCACATAGTAGGCAGGCACAGAATCAAGTTATGAATGGTCAAGAAAAATATCCTCATGGTTTACCATAATAGCACACGTAGAGGGTTGGAAAAGAAAAATGCCACGTTGCTGAAGGGTATAATACAACACAATAATACGACTAGATTAATAACAATAGCACTATCTGCAGAATACTCACTGAATTTCACAGAATTTCAGAGAAAAGTTAAGTCACAGGTTGAAATCAGGCACAGATTTACCAGGGTGGAAGGCGAAGGTCTCCTCCCTAAAAAAATCGCCTTGCGGCATCGCTTGACGCAGGCCTGGCTTCCCAACATCAACGTTTTGAGCAGATCCGGGTCTGCCATGGGAAGTGCAACTGCAAACTGAAATACTTTGGAAAAGTAATGATGTCTAGATGTGAGGGTAGGCTTGTGTTCTTACCAAGGCTGGGCCAGAGTTCAAAGTTAATAGGATTTATAATCTCTCTTGAGGGACACAAATTGTGAAAAAGTAGTGCTGGAAAACTGGGTAATGTGGCCGCAGAAAAGCATCTTTAGCAGCTGTACTACACCAGCTGTACCAGATAACAGCTAACAAGAGAAGTCAAGTCAAGTAAGAAATAGTGTGGGAATGGAAGAAATGAGTACTGCTGCACGTCCTCCTCCTAAATGGGTGTCAGGGAGTGCGCAGCCCTGAGGCAACCTATTGCACAAGAAACTCATTGAACAAAACTTTTACTTTTAAGGATGCTTCCTTGGATGCAAAAATGTTTCTGCAATCTGCTGCCTTGTGTTTGTAGTACAGGTATTGAATTTCAAAGGCCCACAATTTTAAAATAAAATCCAATTTTTCTTGCTTCCCGGAGAGTCAAACTGCTCCCTTTGACTCTTTTCTACATAAAATTCATTAGCCCGTTAACCTGTTTGACTATTGTTAAATTTTGGCCAAAGCACTAATGCTTTAATTGCCTGAGAAGGTAATATATCACACAGATAATCTCGCTAGGATCAGGAGCACAATCTAATTCACCGACAGCTCGTGGTCTGACTCATTCACCGCTAAACACTTTTGAGTGATAGTGTTGCACTGACAACAAAAAAAAAAAAATTCCAAGCCAGCCACAAGACCTAGGTTTGCTTAGATGGTTAGAAAATCAACCTGTGCATTAATCACTCATACAAAAAGTAATATCTGAAGCAATCAGAAAGGTGGGGCTCTCAAAGGTTTTAGAATCCTAAAATGTAACTGAGAACTGGAGATCTGCTTAAGCTCATATGGAATACCTGGTGTTGGTAACTCTTCATCAGGAAAGCCCCGGTGAAGAAGGAAAATATTTTCCAAGCTGGCACTGCTGGGCTATCATGTGAAGGGCAATAGCTGCGCATATATTTATTTATATTTATATTTAGTCTGGAGAAGAGGAGGCTGAGGGGAGACCTGATCGCCCTCTACAACTACGTGAAAGGAGGCTGTAGTGAGGTGGGGGTCGGCCTCTTCTCCCTGGTAACAGATGATAGGACGAGGGGGAATGGCTTGAAGCTGCGCCAGGGCAGGTTTAGGCTAGACATTAGGAAAAACTTCTTCACCGAGAGGGTTGTCAGGCTCTGGAATGGGTTGTCCAGGGAGGTGGTGGAGTCCTCATCCCTTGAGGTCTTTAAAAGAAGGATAGATGAGGTGCTCAGGGACATGGTTTAGTGGTGGGATGGCAGTGCTAGGTTAACGGTTGGACTTGATGATCTTAAAGGTCTTTTCCAACCGAGGTGATTCTATGATTCTATATAGAGAAAGCATGCGGTGAGCAGTGACTGGGACCAAAACCCAACCCAAATTGCACTGTGGATCTTCTCCCCATGCTTCTACCAATGGCATTGAAAGCAAAATGAGACAGGAAGGAAATTGCCCTGGTACCTACCCGTAAAAAGGGCAAATTAAATGAGTGCAGCTGCAACAGCTCCTTTCCCTTTTCCTTTCCCTTTTCCTTTCCCTTTTCCTTCCCCTTTTCCTTCCCCTTTTCCTTCCCCTTTTCCTTCCCCTTTCCTTCCCCTTTTCCTTCCCCTTTCCCTCTTCCTTCCCTTTTCCTTCCCTTTTCCTTCCCTTTTCCTTCCCTTTTCCTTCCCTTTTCCTTTCCCTTTTCCTTCCCCTTTTCCTTCTTCCCTTTTCCTTTCCCTTTTCCTTCCCCTTTTCCCCCTTTTCCCCCTTTTCCCTTTTCCCCTTTTTCTTTCCCCTTTCTTTTTCTTTATTTTAATTTTTTTTTCTTTTCCTTTTCAAACAAACAAACAAAAAAAGAAAACCAGGAGAAGCAGGAAGGTTTGCCTGGCAGGCAGGCTTATATACGCTTCTGCAGCTCCAGCCCTGGGCTATCAAGTGCCACTTCTAGAATAGCCTTTTCCTTGGCTCATGGTTTATTTGCATCTGTATGTTCACATGCAGCCAGAACTAACCTACGCTCTGCAGCTGAGGTCGTTGCTTGTTTTTGTTTATACCACAGATCGTGGCACCTGATGAGGCTACATTCCTGCTTGCAAGCTTAAGTGTATTAGCATTTAAAAAAAAAAAAAAAATATTCCACTGTGTATTGATAAATCCTCCACAGAGAAGTATCAAAACTGTGATGAGAGTAACCACTTTAGGAGATGTTAGTAGAATTTGATCCAAGATATGTGTTTTTGCTTTGAAGCGGTAGCTGTCCTTTAGTTCAGATGGTATTTGTGAATCACTGCCTCAAAAAAGGGGTCTTTTGGCACATGCTTTAGGCTGATGACAGGCAAAATGAAGTAGATTCTGTCTCAGAAATCTCCAAAAATAATCTTAGGTTTGACATAACACACCATGTCATGAAGTGATATACGCCACATAAGCACAAAGCAGGCTTTAAATTTAAAGAAGAATAATCCTATTTTCAGATACGATGTGTTCCATCAATTTGGATAACAAATATCTGATGCAGACTATAGGCAGGAGGCTGTTAATGCTGAGATCCCTTAAAACCTGCAATTCCTGGTGGTTAGTGACCGTGGTAGCCTGGTCTCTACCTCTGCTCTCTGACAGTTGCCCAGACTATCCACACACACGCAGATCAAGCGTGCACCCTTGCACTAAAGATTTCTATCTGGAAGTAAAGATCTGGTTTTTTACTTCCTTTAACCCCTCAGCACCAGTGATCTAGAGTTCCTGATGCTAGCGAGTGATGCAAAATGCATTAATGCTTAGCACTGGGAAATCCCAACTCCTGGTGCCAAGAGGTTCATAAATATAGTAATGAAACCTCTTGACTCAAAGTGAGCACTATTTAACAGAACAAGCATGAACAGCCTTTAGGAGATTTTGCAGCTGGATTTGTTCCACTGTGTCAGAGCTGAACCTCCATGATAGTAGTTTTAAAAACTGTGCATGGGTAAAAAACAGAGTTTAAGGAAGCCAGGCAGCCAAAAAATAAAATTTAAAAAAAAAAAATCTGTAAAAAGGAAAAGTAAATATAGCACTGTATCGCATACCAGCAATACAGGCACCAAGAATCCCAAAGTATGAATTCAGTGACAGATGTCAAGGTCTTTGGGAAGTGTCCACCAAGCTTTATTTTGCACATGTTCCTGAACAACTGAGTACTTTGTGTGATAATTTACTAGCAAATCAGTATCAATAAATCAGAATCATGTAAGCAGTCATGTTTATTATATCCTTGTTGCTTAATATTCATGATAGTAATTTATTTTTATAGTACAGTTTCACTGTTATCTCCTCCATTGCTGTAACTTTGAGTCAAGCAAGCTGCAAAAGTAAAAGGTCAGGTAACCCTTTGAAGGCTGTAAAAGTTCATTCACTTGGAATTTGCTTGGTTAGGGGTTTTTTTTTTAAATGCTTTAGTGGCTCCTTCAAATATTTATACTATAATTCCCAACTGGGCATTATTTATTTAACAAATATCACCACAAAATGAGAGTTGCAAAGCAGTGTACAGATACCAACTCTATAAATGAAGAATCCAAAATTTCTAGAGCTGCACAACTGAAAATGGTCAGGAAATCTGGTGTTCAGGTCTGATATTAACTGAAACTCATACTTTTTTCTTTAAAAAAATTTAAGGCTCACGTTTCTTTAAGACTTCCTCATATTTTGCAATGGCAAGGATGAAACAACAATGATAGGAACAGGAGGTTTTATCCATGGGACACGCAGAGTACAAACAACTATAACTTCTACCTGTCACCCCTACTGAAACACCCCATTAGTGACTTAGTGAGCCCTTAGTAACTTAAGACCTCATCTGTAATAGTGCATTTTACCAATGTTCAACAGACTTATCTAAGTGACTCTTCTTTCTTCTTTTCCAGTACTTTTTACTAGAAAACAGGATTTTAGCTATGCCAGTTGAGATACAAGGACCCATACCTTTCTTTTAGTGCATTCATCAAGCATGACTAGGTTTAATGAGAAACAACACAAATTCAAAGATGATGCAGATGTCAAGGTCTTCTGCATTGCCTATAAATCAGAAATCAGCAGAAGAATTCTTAATTTTCTTTGGATTGTTTTCTTTAATATTTTTCTGTGCTGCTGATCTGCTTTACCATTTCACTTCAGACTGAGTTTATGCGGTGGAAGAAGCATTCAATATGTAAAACTCTTCTGGTTAAAGACAGTCTATAACTATACAACAGCCTTATTGCTATGTCCCCTTGTCTTTCATTTAAGGATGAGCTTTTGATGAAGCTGTATTGGTTACTACACATAATCAATTGTTTGTCATCTAGGAACATATTTTTCATTAGACAGGAGGTGGAGGCCACAAAAAAAATATTGCTGATCAGATGAACGAAGAATAAACCTACCTCATCACAAAGATAACATGTAAAAATGCTTCGGGTTTATTTATGGCAAACAAAAAATATGACGAGGCTTCAAGAAATGAAGAAGATAAGCAGACATAAAAGACATTTTTATTCTAAGTGTAAACTATCATTAAATGTATTTAGATTTACACCCTATCATTATTATGATTGTAGCAATTAATCAATCAACTGATTAACATGGAGGGTCAGCAGGACACAGTGATCTTATCTTGAAGCTTGAATTAATTAATTATTCCTTACTCTACATTATTATTTTCTACTTGTGTATGTTTTCTCAAAGTGTCCCTATTGACAAAATATATATCTTTTTTTTTTTTATGATGTATTGAGTCAAGCACGGGAAGTTACTGATGTACATTTACTAATTTGCCATCAGAATTTTAAATTAATTAAAAGATTTTTAAAGCATTGCATAATTTTTAACTACTCGTTATATTCTAATTAGCCAGGTTCAATTAAATTGTTTTCAACGTAGCAACTTAAGAGCTCTCATCTCTTCAAGTGGAGTCAAATTCAGCAGGTGTATATTGTTGCAATGATATAATTCTGTGTTCATTATACCACAAGCCAGCAAAGTCTTTCTGAGCAGTGTATTTATTTACTGTTTGTGGCAGCGTGAGGATTTTCCAGTTCCACAGGCAATCTTGCTGTCAGGAGGTCTTCCTGAAATTCAGCTACATTTTAATTTGCTTTATGCAAAAACATTGCTTCCAATATCCTCTTCTTTGTGCTCAACGTTTCCTCTGACTCCTTGCAGTAGAATTTGGGTCACACTGGAATCATTAACAAAACTCTTTCTGGCTCCAGAGGAGACACCGTCCTATCCATTGGGTTTGCTTCCTTCAGGTGCTGGAGTTCAGTGCCATTTCTCTGGCATCCTCAGTCATGCTTTCACCAAGCTTCTTTTCATCTCACCACGTACATCATTGCTTCTAACACAGCATTCAAGGTTAGGTGCTTTTTTTTACTTAGTATTAGCATCCTGACCATTTTCTTTCTCCTAATAATGGGCTCCAGAACTGGAAGGGACCCATTGGTCAAGGACAGGTGACCCCGCTTCCCTCCCCACCATAAACAAGGATTTCACTGTAAATATCATGCCAGATTTTACTGCCCTGCATGCCCTGTTGCACCATCGCTTTGTCTGATTTCCTCCCAGTTATCAGTCCCATGTTTGTTTGACATTCCTGGTTCCTAACAACTTGGGTTAAGGAATTTATTTTTTTTTCTTTTTCTATCTCATGTTTTCTTATCTTTTCCTTTGATTCCATAGTTGCTAGTTTAAGGCAAGCCTAGTAAGCCCTTATGGTGTTGAAGCAAGACATAAGTGCTCTGTCAGCACCAAATTCGATGGCTTGTCCCAAAAACCATTCACATGGTCTGTTCTTGTAAGCCCACATTTCTGTCCCATTATCACCCGCTGACCTGCACTTTGCTTGTGCTTTGATAAAGAATATTCAAGAGGCTTCATATATATCTGCCTCTTCTCACGTGCTGCCCTGAGGACCATGAAACAGCCAGCAGGGCTGCAGACATGGTGTGTCTGGGGCTATTTTAGCCACTCAAACTTCTCCCCACCACCATGGGTACAAAAGCATACAAGCCTTCCCTTCTCCTCCATCATAACCATCAGTCCCACACGTGTCTTAGATGCCCTAAACCACCTTTTCCTGTTCCTTTTTTTTTTCTCATAATGCAGAGCTCAAACACTCCTCAACACTGGAATCCTCCTTGTTTGCCATATTGGCAGTTCCACCAAAGTAGCCCAAAAGAACATCAAGTCTAAGTTTAGAAGAAATGCCATAGCCCTCCAGACACCCCCACTTTCAGGCGGGAGAGGGGCAGAGACCTCTTTTCGTACTTCCCAAGAAGTAGCGGTGGCCTTTGGGACAGACGTCCCAGAGTGCCTGTCTCACCTCTCCTGTCCTGCTGAGCCCTTCCTCCTCCTCCGCCGCCGCCTGCCATGCCCCCATGTATGTACCCCAAATGTAGTTCTTTTCTTCACGTGTGGGGTTTTTTTTCAGTCTTTAACACCCTACCACGGTAAGGCCATGTCCTGATTTGGGCTGTTGGGCTCTACTATTATCTACGTAATCAAAATAAAAGAGATGCTAAAAATCCAGCTGCTGGCTTTCTCACTGAGCTCCCAGAGAAGTTCATATTCTCGCCCCTGGGGTTTGTTGTTTTTTTTTTTTCCTAAATGCTAGTGTAGGAGATAGCAGTAATAGTAGTAGGTTTGGGGGCCCTAAATGGAAAGGCTAAGAGAAGCAGTTATCATCAAGCTTTTGCTTTGAAATGTAAACTTAGCAAAGACTTCCCTGATGAAGTATACATATGGAACTACAAAATGCCACTTTTTATCCATTTGTTTTCCTGACCATAACCACGTTTTCACACTGTCAGCATTTTCATTAGAAGCTCTTTTTTGTCAGAGGTTTATAACGAGAATGTAAAGATTTGCTATGGGCTAAATCTCAATCCAAGAGCAAGTGTTTATACCAATTCTGAAAACAATCAGCTTGCCCATTTGTAGTTATGCATGTGTTCATCATCTGTTACTGCTTGTCCAATGCTCTGCAACTTCTGGAAGGAAAAAGAGACATCTGGAGGAAAAAAAAAAAATGTTATCCTGCCGATAGCATGCTGTGTGTTCTCCTGAGTTATTGAATAAGGTGCTACATAAATGCAGGCTTTTCAGTTGATACAAATATTTTTTTGCTTAAGATTGTCAAATTTACTGCAGAGACTATTGATGGTTTAGACCGGTCTCCTTTTGTGCAATACTTACATGGAAGTTGCATTAAAAATTCCCTGAATATTATTCACCTAATGAACTGAGCCACTTTTATGATGCCAGGCACGACGGATTCTTTGAAAATGTTTTAGCTTATCTTCTGGACCTGAGGGTTAACAGGGTTTTCCTGTCTGCCACTTCCACTGTGTATCAGTCATTAAGTCCCGCGATGTTCTGGGGCTGAGCTGAAGTTAAGGGGTGATTTACAGTCTTTATCCCTCACTGGCTATGTTGGTTTGAACAAAAAGGTACAGACCAATAATGTGAGCATGTACAGTGACATAAAGATAAATTTGCACACAAAATAAAGAGTTAGGACCAGCCTCACAAATTTATTTGTTTCTGTAAGTCTTACCTGTCCCCAGCACACCTCAATAGAAAGTTTAGCTGGAAAAACTTCAAAAATAGAGAAAGATAAGCCAGGTGCTAATCTTAAAGCTGCCTCAATTTACCATAGAAGGTGCCTGAGGTCGGCTGTAGACGGTATCAGGAGACTTTGTAATACTTAGTATTTGCATACACTACTCAGTGTTGCAAGCTTTTACTTTATAATAGTATTAAAGTGATATAACTCAAGCCATTATGGACTAATTTATACATTAGTGCCATGGTGAATGAGTGCTTTCCTTGCTGGAAAGCATCGGGTAAGTTGAGGAATCGGTGCTACGGTGCCCTGCAGAAAAGGACACGACAACCTAAGCCCAGGGGAGAGGCAGAGGCTGGGAAGGAAGCCCAGAGAGAGAAGTTTACATCTCCAGCAGAATCTGGGAGAGGATTTTCTTTGTGGCTTCATTTTCTTCTCTGCTGTGGGTGGCTGTGTGGGTATTTACAGTCGTGAGTCGGTTCAGGCTGCTGGCTGCATTCACGCTCAAGCTCCTGAATCTCTCTCAATGTATTGCCCAGGGTCTCTCAGCATCTCACTGAAGGTCGAGGGTACCATCACGGTTGCCAGGAACATAAAAAATAAGCGCTAGAACAGCCACCATGTAGTAAATAGCATAAAACCTGGGCATTTTTCCTTTTTTTTAAAAGCTCAGTCTGTTCAACCAAAGAAAAAAAGAACTCTTTCAAAGGCTTACCCCTACCCCAGGCTTCCCCCAACAGAAAACCCTGCCACAGGGCCATGCTGCAAGCGGATTTTCCCACAGCTGCCCATCAGTGCCATTCCCCGTCCTGCCGGAGCTGTGTTACCTCCCGCCGGCCCTGCCGAGCGGCGGCAGAGACCAGCTGTGCCCGCAGCCTGCCATGCCCGGGCCACCAGCCCAGCTGTGCCCGCAGCCTGCCATGCCCGGGCCACCAGCCCAGCTGTGCCTATAGCCTGCCATGCCCCGGGCCACCAGCCCAGCTGTGCCCGCAGCCTGCCATGCCCAGGCCACCAGCCCAGCTGTGCCTATAGCCTGCCATGCCCAGGCCACCAGCCCAGCTGTGCCCATAGCCTGCCATGCCCGGGCCACCAGCCCAGCTATGCATATAGCCTGCCATGCCCGGGCCACCAGCCCAGCTGTGCCCTTAGCCTGCCATGCCCGGGCCACCAGCCCAGCTGTGCCCATAGCCTGCCATGCCCGGGCCACCAGCCCAGCTGGGGCTGCCACGCCGCTGCCAGCGGAGCCGACGCCTCAAACTTTACCCAGTAAACCTCAGGATAAAAAAAAAAAAAAAAAAAAAATAATTTGCAGCCCTCATTAGAGTTTCTCAGTAGACCACAGTCCACAGTAAAAATTAATTGAGTCGCCCCATCCTAGATACGGGTCCATCTCTGACCACAGCAGGGTGTTGCACTGAAGCGGCTGCATGTGTTTCTAAGCAGCTATAGCTAAAGTAGTTTGAAAAGTGTGCATAGACCAGCCTGTAAAGCCATTAGGGAATTTATTTTTTCCTTTGGCAAATAATTCATGAACAGTTATAACTCGTTGACAAATCATTGTGCAAAAAATGAAAAGAGTTTTTCAGGATGGTCATGAGCACACATCTGGTATGAATGTTCTCAGAAACACTTCTCCAGGCTGGCATGCACAGCCCTTTTGTGTTTGGGAGATTTTGAGTGAATAAAAATGCTCACCTGAATATTTGTGAACATGCAGGCACATCAGCAGATCTTCCTTAAAAAAAAAATAAGATAAACGTCACAATATTCTTTCTTTTTTTGGCTTTATTCACCCAACCCTGCTTTCATCCAGGAAGCTTTAAGAACCTAATTAATTATGAGCTCATTAACTAAGCTTTGCAAAGTCATTGTGAGATCGCTAGCATTAGGATAAATATTTCACAGCGAGTAAACTGAGGCATGCAGATTAACTTGTGTAAATGAGGTACCAAAGCAAGCAGTGACAGCAGCAGCCCTCCCGTTTCCATTCCTCCACTCCACAAACATTCTTGCTATGCTTCCGTGCTCTTTCCAAGCTTCACATCTACCTAGTAAGGGTTAAAACCAGATTTAAAAATCCTATCTATGAAATCTGTGCAAATATGTGTTCTGCATAAATCTGGGCCACAAAATTAATATACTTGTATACATTTTCCCCATCTGCTATATTGCTGACACATCCAGCTTGTGGCCCAGAACATTTTAGGGAAGAACATCTCTATGTTTAGTGCAATAGTTCAAGTGGAGTTAGAGACTTACTGGTGCACTCAGGCTTCTACGCTAAACATAGAAAGCAGCTTGGGGTACTTAGGAACTTTTCTTCCAGAATGCCAAACCGCTGAGTCCTGGTGGGGAAGGAGGGGTGGTGTTTTACTTTAGGTTTGTCTTGTTAAATATGAAGAATATTCAGTGAAGAAATAAGTTTCCCTTTGTACTCTTATTCTTGTCAGCTATTGTAATACATATGTGCATGTGTACACATAACGCTTACATATAAATTGTCCATTAAAAAAAACCTTCAGGTAAGGCTAAGGCCATCTCAAACCAATGCAGGAGTAATTTTAGGGACTGTGACCTGGGAGAGGCAGCTCTTTGGTAGCTCGTGACCGCAGCCTCCCTTACCCCAGCTGTGTGCCTGTGATATATTTTCCTACATCAGGAGGTAAAGGAGGTGTTCACTTGATGACACCGTGCTGGAGAAATAATGTAGGAATGCTTTGTCTGCAAGCTTAGAGTCTTTACTGGCACCTGCATCATGTGTTAGGGGGTTGTGCAGCCTGTCCGGTGTGAGGCTGTCGCCCTGCGGTCCAGCCCGCCTCTACAATTGCAATCAGAGTGTGTGTTCCAGGAGGTTGGTTACATATCCTTGGGAGGAAGGTTGGACTTTTTTATTCTTTAATTCATTCACCATACCAGATTTTTTTATTTTTTTACATTGTTTGGCCATAGATGCCCAGCATACTCCGCAATTTTTAATTTCCTGGAATTTCCTTTTTCCCAATTAAAAAAAAAAAAAGCAAAACAGTATATTTGCACTTTTTTATGGCTTTTATTAACACTCTACTGGATGTTTGTGTCTGATTAGACCTTGGATATTGTGGCACGTCTATCTTGTGAGTTCATGGGCAAAAAGCTAATGTCTAGCTGAGCCGTCTCCGAGTCATAACTTCCGAAGAATCAGTGTGGTAGCTTTAAGCCACCAAAGGACTCCTCTACACATGGGGATTCTCCTGTGGCTTTAAGGTCATTTCTTACATGTAGAGCCATGTAGTTTTACTGTGACTTCTGGGAACAGGCAAAAGATCAGAAAAAAACCCTATGTTTGCGTCCTATTTCTTGCTCAGTTTGTGCACTGTGAGCCGTGTAGTATGTCCCTTGTCATAAATAATAATGCATCTGCTTGCTTATAAAATGCTGTTCATTATATACCACTCTTTCCTTTCTAAATACATTTACTGTACTGGTGATATATTGGTGATGGAAAGAGCAGAGTTAGCTGTATCACATGCAAAAAAAATGAAAGCAAGCTTACCCAACTAAGTCCTGGTTTGTTATTGCTGATGGTGGTGCAATGATTAGACGTAATCAAGGAACCATGTAGCAATGTGGAGATGGAAATAAGAGGCTGTCTCAGAAAGAAAGACTAGTTACTCTTACGAAGAATAATTTATCAATAGAAATACAAATAATATTTTGTATTCAAGGACTGTTGGGCCTGGAGTTCTGGAAGTCTAGGCAGAGGTAGATTTCAATAGTATCAAAGTTAGATAGCACAAATCAACTTTCCTTTTCAGAACAGACTTGCTTAGGCACATAGATAGTCTCATATTTTCTGCAACAGATTGATCTTAAGCTCAACACATACAAATATCTTAAGGGTGGAAGTCACGAGGACGGAGCCAGACTCTTCTCAGTGATGCCCAGTGACAGGACAAGGGGCAATGGGCACAAACTGAAACATAAGAGGTTTCAGTTGAATATGAGGAAAAACTTCTTGACTCTGAGGGTGACAGAGCACTGGAACAGGCTGCCCAGGGGGGTTGTGGAGTCTCCTTCTCTGGAGATATTCAAAGCCCACCTGGACAAAGTCCTGTGTAACATGCTCTAGGAGAGCCTGCTTGAGCAGGGGGTTGGACTAGATGATCTCCCGAGGTCCCTTCCAACCCCTGCCAGTTTGTGATTCTGTGTGATTCTGTGATCCATCATTATAGAAACAGAAACACCTGAAAAAAATACCATGGAAGTTCTATGTATACTGTGATTTTATTTTATTTTTTAATATGTATAAACACACAACACCAGCTTTATAATAGGGTGGGCAGGGGGTTGGATTACGCTTCCTATTTTTAAGCTGTCCATTTAGCTTTCATGTTCAGCATATCAGAAAGTACCAAAATTACCCTGTGAAGTGCACCATGCAATGGCATGACTGGGTGAGCTCCTGCATTTCAGCTCCCAGTAACCAGTTACTCAGTCATCCCTGCTGATACAGAAATACTGGCTTCCACCAGACAGAGACCTCAATATTTGTCTTCTCCACACAGAAGGCCTCCCCACATAGAAGCAATGCATCATATATTTATTTAACTACTTTGATTTTTGCTGGTGACTCACGCTGACAGCATGACAGTGCTTTTGCAGGCAGAGGAGAATTATGTTATTACTTTGTGTAGTAACTCCTATGTCCAGTAAAATGTAAAAGGAATAAGATTCTTTACCTTACCCATATATCAGGTAATATATTTATTGTTACCGAATGAAGCTTTCACTCTGTGAATTATTTTTTTTTTTTTTTTTTTTTTTTTTTTACTTTGGAGCATGAGACATATTCAAGGGAAAGAGAAAGACTGACAAGCAAAGAGTAAAGTGAGACAAGGGAGACAGAAGCAATGGGAATTGGGAGGATTAGGGAGAGATTTGTGCAAAGATAACCAAGAGATTTAGGTGCAAATAAGTGATTTGCACACTTTGCATTATGAGACTTGCGTGATGGTTGCCTACACAAATTCTAGGTGTATTTTTGCAGGGCTCTTTCTTTGCTAAGCAACACAGACGGGTCTGAAAGAGTCCAGCCCCATGAAGACCAGGACGTGATTTATTATAGCTCGTCACCAGGTCTTCACGATGAATGACCATATCAAACTGCACGTCCAATAGACGCCATCCTGGACAGCAGATAACTTATAAGAACACACCAGAACATCTAGAGGGAAACCTCCCAGCCATACTGTCAGGCTCTAGGGAGCTGGAGAGGTCCCACATCTCGCTGTCAGTCCTGCTCTTCCCATTGATGCTTATCAGTTCATTTCTTCCCACGTGAATAGGTCTCTGTCCATTGATTGACAGGGAACCTTTACAGATACACATGGGGTGCATGCTGCTCTTAAATCTCCACTGCAGTTGTTCATAAGTTTGAAATTGGTGGGTGCCATATTGCAGAAATAGTATTCAGTCTTTCTTTTTCTCCCTCTGCCGTGCCTTAATCTACTTACAGTAAAAGACACTGAACTGAAATGAGGAAGATCTATATAGATCTCAATTGCTATTATTCTGCTTGTGCAGATATCAGCACAGGATGGGGGGTTTTCCACCTTTTCATTCTTTTTTCCACAGACTAGAGCAAGGACAACTCAGCTCTGCTTCATGTTCTCTCCCTTTTGGTTCAGTCCCATTTCCAGCTGCCCAACATAATCCCCTTTAAAATGCAAAAAAAACCCCAAACAAAACAAAAAAACCCGCATGGAAACAATCACTATTTTGAACAGCCTTAAGTTGCTTTTACTTGTTTTAATAGGAGGAGCATACGGAGCAGCTGCTCCGCTACCTCTGTGCGTGACTCTAGGTACACCTCCATCATTATTTCATCACTTGTCACTTATTCATTGTGAAGATCAGGGAGGAAACAGGCATTTATATACTCATTTCATTCTTCCTTGCATCCCTTTGGTACATCTCTTCCTCACACACTGGCGATGCCACAGAAATAGAGGCACACCGTAACTGGGATTGCACTTCATGCATTGTTCCAAGGAGAGGAACAGAACGAGCATTTCCAACGAGGACACACAATACATCTTTTGCTGTGCTCTCATTTACAGCATGCATGGTGCAAAAGCAGGTTAGCTAAGCATCCAGTGATGTGACTTTATTCTTTTTCTGTTTGTCCTTTACACTTGCGGTTTGTAATTAGAAAGGGGTGAAGATGATACACCAAAAATAGAGGGAGAAAGCCAGGTGCACAAGTTCATGTGCCATCTCAAAGAGGGAAGGAGCTTAAATTGCAGCCAACTGGGAAATTTAGGTGCACAAACTTAAAACTAATAGTAAGCTATCCACATACAATTTTTTGGCAAAGCCAGGACCCCCTCCATTTGTCCAGAGTCGTATACTGTGTGAATGGCTTTGCACGGGAAATGATTCTGAACTTTGCAAATAGCTTTTATTATAGCTCCTCTGTGACACTGCTAGAAAACAGATTAGATCATAGCTCATTTCTCTTTTATTATTCTGACAGTGATTTCATTTGTTCAGAACTTCCATTTTGCCTTTAATATCTCATATGCGGTCACATTTTGGGAGCTTTAGGATGTGTTGGTTCTGCGTTCAGTGCTACATGTCTCTCACCTTAGCCAACTCATTACAGAGAAACATCCTCCCTAAATAACAAATATTAACAAACATCTATGAACTTCAGATGATACAATTCCCAATTCATTTCCTGGGCTATATCCCTGCCAGGGAAGGATCAAATAAGGAGCCTGTGTTATCCCTAAAATAATGCATGCTAGTGTGGGAAAAGTCCTTTGTTTTATACCTAT
Source organism: Gorsachius magnificus (assembly GCA_034008185.1). Classification (NCBI taxonomy): domain Eukaryota; kingdom Metazoa; phylum Chordata; class Aves; order Pelecaniformes; family Ardeidae; genus Gorsachius; species Gorsachius magnificus. The sequence goes on along the minus strand of CM067085.1, from coordinate 4,990,292 downwards.
AAGGGGAAAACATATTAAACCTTGACCATGCAAAAAATAGAGCTGAGAGTCCTCAGCTAGAATTGCAAAAATAAAAGCGTTTGATAGCCCAAAACAAGTACTTCAGCCAGCCATTCTCTTCTGCAATTCATTACACATCTGCCCTCTAAAGTCAACTGCATCAGAGCATTTGTACCACACTGTTAATGTGCTCTCAAAATGAATGGGGCTGGCCCCAACTGAGTCCCTTTTAAGACTTGTTTGGGGTTTTTTCAGCAATGTAAAGTCACTGTCCCATGGTTCTTTTCCTCCCACCTATCCGATGCTGCCAGAGAGGCCTGACCTGGGATTAGGTCCTTCCCACTGGTCTCCAAACATTACAGCGACCCTTTTGTACCGTCGGTCATTGGGATTGCCTGGAACAGACTTCAGCCTGCTCTAAAGTTATGTTGGGCAACCATCCAGCAGAAAGCTGTTCATTAGAAAAGCCTAAAGGTCATTTTTGCACATATAATGTCTTTCTAACCTAGTCTATGGACAGTAATTAATGATTTAAGCCTAAAAACCCAGCTAAAACTGAATGCAGTATAAATAAATACCAATAGCCTGCAACAACAACAGCAAAAAAAACACAGTGCAGGACTTGCTAGGATCATTACAGTTAAATAATTTTTGGAAGTAGCATCAAAGCAAAAAAGCTCTGTAATTTTATTTTATATGCGTTCAACTGTGACATTATGACACTTTTTTTTTTTGTCTTACGTCTGGATCCTTCACCTACAAAAGCCAGCTGAGGGTTTGGGTTTTTTTCCTTTGGATCACAGAGAGATTTATTTCTGTGACTGCAGATATTTTAAAATATATTTTAAATGTTTTCTATTATTCCCTCCTTCTGCTCTCCACACATGTTAAAATCCGTTCGTAGCAAGGGTCTGCAAAAGAAGCTGGAAATGGTTATGTCCTTTTCGGGGCTTGTTTTCTTTGTGAGCCTGCAAGTACATTGCATATGTGTGTGTGTGTGTGTGTGTACGTGCACAGGCTTAGTCCTCAGGTGGAACTATGGTTCCTGTGCTTTCGTTCTCGAAGCTGTTATTCTGGAAGGGAATGGAGGCAGCTGTGTTTACAGCTCAAGTCTTGGCATACATTTACCAGAATCTATTATTCATATCGTTCAGTATCAGGGAGAGATCTCAGGCCACCTGTCTATCTGACAAATTCACCCTTTTGTGAGCTTTCTGTTCATAGCAAATTATGTTCACATTGATGAATTGAGTTTTTATGAGCATTGCTAACTAACATTCTCACAGAAGGCCAGGGGCAATAGACTGCAAGTGTTTCTGGTCCACAAGTAAATGTTAAAAAGAAAAAACTGCCAGTATTTAAAGACAATTTGCCATGGAGGGACAGTTAAAATATTTGGCAAAGCCTTGATATTTATAAATTCAAGAATGTCCATAAATTATTACAAATAGTATGCTTATAACAAATTAAAAAAATAATAATTCAGTGCTGCCCCCTGTGATTTTGGAGGGCTCTTTAGTATTCTGTGTATTAACAGGTAGCCAGCAACCAAAGCTTTTTACCAATTCTTACCGGGGTTTAACACAAGGTAGGAACCATTTAGTTTTGCAAAGGGAATCTTCCCCTGAATATTGTGCAGTTAAAATCAGTGGGACAAAGCTAAGTAAACACAAAACGATGATTTACCTGGTCTTTTCAGCATGGCACTGGTCCATATCCAACACGAGCCACCAGCCATGGGAGCAGCTGTACCCTATAGATCAAAAGATCTGTAGTTACAGATTAAAATATTTCCGTAACAAGAGATTTTTGTCAAGATGTGCTGGGACAACATTCCCTACGCACACCCAAATTCTTCATGCCCCTTTCCGAGCCCTTTGGTAGTGGAAGACAACGTCAGCAGTGGAGCATGACCCACCTTTGAGAGCAAAAGCTAGTGAGCTGGATCACAAACCTACAGATACAGTCAATCTCTAAATAACCAAGTAACTAAATGCTCATCTACATCTGGTAAATATATTCACTAAAATATGATGCGCCTAGTGCCATTTAATATGCCTTAGAGCACCTGAGACACTGCATGAAGTGTCCCAGAAGCCCCTGATGTCTTGGCGCGGTTGGAGGATGGTGTGGATGCAACAGGGCATCTCTCCCATGTGATTAGCTGCCAGTATCTAAGTGACTGAATGTCACCACAGCTACCGTAAGGATGCTCTTAGGAGCCCACAAAAAGGAGATGGCACTATGTGACATTTTAGTGAGAGACCTGACGCTAATAGCCCTATCATGGATCAAATTTCCAAAGGCGAAAAATAAAAAAAAAGGAAAAAAAAAATATTTTCAAAGGGAAAAACAGTTTCAAGGGACAAAACGATGCTTAAGAGTCCCTCCTTAAGACACAGAGGAGCGAAATGGGTTGGACTGAAGAAGCCACCTGGCCACGAGCACTGTCTCCATCAGGACCACCTCCACCCCATCCCCAGGGGAGGGGTGCCAGAACGGGGACCCGCATCCCCGTCGGGTTACGGCATCCCTTCACACCCGCGGCGGTGCTGCCTCTCGCCCGCTCCGCTCCTCTCGCTGAAAGTGTGGCAGCCCTGCCTGTTGTTTTGATAGGTGCGAATGGAGCGGCTGCCCCTCGCGAGCTATATCTGCCGTTTCCAAATCTGTACCGCCGGAGAAACAGGTTGCGCAGCACGGCCTGCTGATCTGTGCCTGCCTGGCCAGTAGCTTGGACATAAGGAGCACTGCTGTTACCGTCTTCCAAAGTTTCGAGTCGAGGCAGAGGGTGATAAATGCGGTGGGTTGCTTTCAGTGTAGCAGTCAAACCGCCAGTTTGGGAGACCTTTCCCGCTAGGAGCCTTTGGATTTTAATTTCACATGTGCCAATCAGGTTGTCAAGCGCTTTGGTAGACCACCATTTTGTCAACTGGAAGCGCGGCGTGAGTTTAAGTATAGCTGAAAGCCTGTTCCAGCTGGTCATTCCTTAATGGGAGAACATTGTTCTGCTTTTCCTATTTTAACCCGTGCGTGTGCTAGGTATCTTCAGCAGTGTCAAACAAATTTGTAGAACTGGTGATTAGTTGCCCAAAGAGCATAATGTATGTATTATTAATTATAAAGTTTGGCTAATTGTCATTTCTATACAGTAGCACTGCACGATGATACATTTTAACAATCTATAAATAATTGATAATTTTTTTTCTTTCATCTTCCTTCCTAGTTTGCATAAAACTAATGACTTGGTAAATGTTACTCACTTCAAAATATTCCACTGCTCCTATGAAAATTAAACTAACACTGTAACCTTAGCAAATAAGGAGCTTTTTCTTCTTATTGTAGGTTACAAAAAAAAAAAAAAAGAAAGGGGAAATGCAACACTTCCTTCCTTGTATCAAAAACCTGAGTCTGTGAAATCCAAATGAAAATCATGCATAATATAAAAAAAGTGAGTAATAAGGGGACTAGTAAAATAAATAGATTGACTTTTTAAGGATCCAAAAAAAAAAATTCAGGAAAGTTGCGCTTTTACTTTGTTCTTTAAGTCTCTAGAATGGTCAGAAGCGGTATTTTTTAAGCTTTAAACAGGATAAGACTATGACACACACACAAAAAGATAGATCAAGGAAGCCTCCAGTGCGAAGTGGTAGTATTTTCAATACTTATCAAATAACTGCATGCATAATCCCAT